>OY998179.1:87679093-90079093 GCA_963921935.1 Galeruca laticollis | reverse complement strand
TATTAAATAACGTGTTATAATTGTGTAAACTGTGTTAATGGCATAAACGGTGCTAAAAGTAAAGTGATGTTTTTTACTTTCAAGTAATTTAATTCAATATTATTTTAAAAGGTAAGATTTATTTTGCTTGTTTATTTTAAACTAACTTAAGTGTCCCTGAGGATTTAAATCGTAGCTATATTTATTTTTATGACATCAAATATGTAGTGGAATTTGACTTTTTTTTTAAAAGATAAATACGATACATAAGTTTAGAAATTATTATGTCGTCTTAGGATGGTTTTTTGGGTATACAAATTTTAATTAATCTGCCGTTTAGGTACTGGAATTTGAAGCTGCCTGCAAATCGAGCAATGTTACCAACCACTGAAAAAAATAAAGACGCCGCGAAATTCAAATCTTGACCCCCATAATATTTTGAAATAAGTAACATTTTAATACGCTTAATTACGAAATATCATACGAGTGACGAGTGCGCATATTGAATTCGGCGTAGGTCAATTTGCAGATAACTACAAATTCCAGTACCTAAACGACATGCTCTAAAATTTTAATTAAATGGCAGTTTTATTAAAATCCGTTTGATAATTAGTTAGGTTAAGTAATAATAATAGGACTAATGAGAGTGCTGGTGATATGTTTTTTCTTTTTTTCTTTAGAACGAAAATGAAGCGTGTTCAATCCAGTCTAGATACGTTTTTAAAAAAACAAAAGAAAAACAATACTGAAGCTATAGACATTCCAAGTCAAGTCAATCCCAGTACTCCCAGTACATGTTTTTCTGAGATCAATGAAGATTTTAACTCACAACCGGAGGTACCAAATCCAGAAATACAAAGGATAGATGAGGATAGTAATAGAGGCGAAGAACTAAACGATAATTTTTTATCAGAAATCGACATTGGGGCTTGTTTAAATCAAGATCAGCACCAAATTTCTGATCTGAAAAAATACAGCATATGCCAGAAAAAAAATTTAAATTTCCGTATTCGGTACACTAAAAGAATAATAAAGAAGTAAAAGGTGATCTATCAAAAAAACATTTTGGGCTTTTTAGTTGGTTGACATACTCTAAAGAAAAATAAGGTGTTTTTTGCAAATACTGTGCGCTTTTTGCAAAAACTGGTGGTATTGATAAATCATCTCCCCTGTTTAAGCTTGTTACAATACCACTCAAAAAATATTCAAAATTATTAGGAAAGGATGGGGATCTAATAAGCCATGAAAAATCATAAGGAATCAGTCAAGAAAGCGAAACTATTTTTAGAAAATTATAACAACCCACAATAAGAAATTATTAATATGTTGGATTCAAAATGACTTGAACAGATAGATGAAAATCGGCTAAAGTTAAAATCAATTGTGGAATCATTTATTTTTTTAGGACGACAAAATATTCTCTATTAGGTCATCGCCATTCTGCCAAAATTACCGACGAGCCGGACACAAATTAAGGAGACTTTAGGGAACTATTACGGTTTCGAATGAAAAGTGGGGACCAAGTGTTGCAAAGACACTTAGAAACAGCGACAACATTTACCCAATATATAAGCAGTACAGTGCAAAATGAAATAATCATTTTTTGTGGCGAAGAAATTTTAGATAATTTTTTGGTAAATGTCAAAAACCAAGGTCAATTTTACAGTTTAATTTTTGACGAAACGACTGACATTAGTCACAGCTCACAAATGTCAATTGTCATTCTCTATATTGACCACGCGAGTATTCGAGAAGACTGTACAGTTTTTAGATTGCCACGAGGAATACTATAACGATTTTACAATGGAACCGGTTTTGACAGGAAAAATATTAGCAAAATCTGTTGTAAATTTTTTAAAAAAGGTGGTACTTAATTTTGAGAACTGTATGTGCATAGGCACGGATACATGCAGCGTAATGTTGTCAGAACAAAAAAGTGCCGTCGTTGAATTACAAAAAAATTTAAAAATGCAATAAAATATCCTTGTGTTAGCCACGCTTTCAATTTATCTTTATCCAAAAGTGAGAACGTACAGGACATTAGAAACTGCGTCGGAGTCATGAAAGATATAATCAACTTTTTCACGGCTTCACCAAACCGAAACAAAGTTCTGCTTTACTCCAACAACGAACAATTAACCAAATTGTGTGAGACCAGATGGACAGAAAGGCATGAGTCGGTGATAAAATTTAAAATTTGTTATAAAAATATTCTTAAAAGTTTGGAGCATATATCACAGTGGAAAGATAATGAGTCTGCATCAAAAGCACGGATGCTCATAAATTCTTTAACAACCACAAATTTCATAGTTTCTCTGCACTGCCTATCTTTTGTTTTGTCAATCACTGTTGGCTTGAGTAAAGTTTTTCAAAAAGTGAACATGGACAAAGAAGAGGCCCAAACACTTCTTAATGACACAAAATTAATATTTAGACAGAAGAGAGAAGATGCTAAAAAAGTATTTGGGACAATTTTCGAAGAAATAAAAACTATTCATTACTATCTTCAACTTCCAGTTTTCATTCCACGTAGGGTTCCTAATCAGAAATATCGATCGAATTTTGGAAACAAATGATCCTGGAAAGTATTTTTGCCTAAGTATATTCGTACCTTTGCTAGAAAATGTTATGCTAGATTTTCGATTTAGTTCTGAGTTGTTTAACATTCTTGAATTAAACTCTTTAGTTCCAAACATTTGCATCAAAAAAACTGTAACTGAATTGGTAACTGCACAAATTACAATTTCAAATTATTCATAAGAAATTACAGGTGAAAACCCTGAATTAATTTCCACAAGACTGAATGCAGAAATTGATTTATGGATGGAAAAATGGAAAGGCTTTCCTGTCGAAAGTGTTCCAAGTTCAGCCATAAGCGCTTTGCAGCAGTGCAATAAATTTGTTTACCCTACAATTAGCGTAGCTCTGTCTTTGTTGGCGGTACTGCCAGTAAGCGTTGCCAGCGCAGAGCGAAGTTTTTCTTATCTAAATAGACTAAAGGCTTAGGTCAACTATTCACCAAGAAAGATTAGTGAATTGATAGATTTTCAAAAGGTAAAAAAAGAAGATTACCCTTTGTTTTGTAAGAAGATTATTATTTTTGTTCAAAAATGCTTCAAATTACCAATAAGTATTTAGTTGTAGGTTATTTTTATATGCTATCTTAATGAATATGCGTTATTTGAATATTTGAAAATGTTATGTGTTTTGAATAAAAATTATATTTTTTTGTTTTAATCTCTTTATTTTTTTCTGACCTAGCCCAATTCTCTATTATCCCCCCCCCCCCCATAGAGTGACTGCCACGTGTCGCCACTGATGCCATTCACGGTAGCGTACACGACAAACAAAATCGATATAATTAAACTGGAGAGATGGAAAAAGTAGAGGATGTAAGGGAAATGTTCAAGTTTCTCGCGTAGAAAATAGCAACAATTGAAAATAGAATTGTGAAGAGCTTTAAAAGAAAAGAGAACTAAGAAATCAAGCAGCAGATGAAAGCATAAGAAGAGAGGAAAGAGATGTTTGAAAGAGGGTTAAAAAGGAATAATTTAATAATCCAAGGGATAGAGGAAAAGTAGACGATAACACAAATCATATCAAAGCGAATATTTAAAATTTGTTGGGACAAGCAGGAATAAAGGTAAACTAAGTGTTGGTCGGAGACCTGAGGGAAATAGGATCCTTTCAAAGAGATAAAAAAAACCAGTACTAATCAAAAGGTAAGAAAATGGAACAAGAAAATGGAAATATTGAGATCGACAGGGGAATAGGGATGTTGACAACTTTTTTAAAAAGGTCAACCCACTCCAGCTGGTGATTTCGAAGCATCTGTTACGAATAGCTCAAAAAAATATTTAAATTGCAAGGACAAATGAACTGTAATTAATTATTGCCTTAAACTTTGCCCACTAACCTGTGATAAGGTGCGAGTCTTCTTGTTAACCAATACTGGGAACACATGCGGTCTAAGCGAACTCGGCGTTGTAGCGGAGCTACTTACTTTCAACGAATAATTGACTCCGGCGATATACAGTGTCGCGCAAAGCAACAAGCAATAGGCAATAATGAGAAGAATTAAAATTAAACAAAATTAATTATTGCTAGATTCATAACAGCATCCGTGTAGACTAAATTAAAATCATAGTTGCGGAACAGAGATTCAAGGAGTTGGATGACTAACAGTGGATGGAAACATTGTTGGGAACTTTAAATTAAGTTTATGAAGAAATTCTTTAACTCTGTCTTTGATCGATACGGTTTTGTAACAAAAAGTCCCTATATCTATTATTGAATGTGTTATTATAAACTGGTCTTGTCACATTAGTGAATACAGCGGCCCCATAGTTCAAACTCAGTATAGAGTGGTTACCCAAGAAGATTTTGGATGCTGGTGTTAGAAAAGATATTTTAATCGAGGCTGAAGCTATTCTTAATGGTGTTATGGATAACATTAAGGTTACGAAGTACAGATTTTCTGGTAGGTGCATAAGCTATTTTTGATCTGATGTTTGTTTTATATATCAGCAGTTGCTCGGATCCTCAATTTATATTGGAACCTAAACTTTTCATCAAATTGAGACGTTCCGTACATGTTTGGACCAGTTTCTCGATGTGATATTTCCAAGTGAGCTAAAAGTCGAAAATCAGTTCTAGAAATTTTACTGAATATTTAAAGCTGATATTTTGTTTATAAAGTTTCAAATTCACACTCGTTGTTTTGGTAACAGAAAATTTGAAACCAGATTGACATGACTATAATTATAAATTAAATTTGTTTATACTGTTGTATAATAATAAAAGTCCAACTTTAATATTTTCAAAATGGTATTTATTAAAAATTGAATCTAATTAATCTAAACTGATAAAAAGCTTCATTTGCACATCAATCGAAAAAATATTTTTGACTGATAATGAATTACAAGAATTTCCTGCTGTTGTATTCCAACATATTATCGAGACAGTGAGCAGTAACGATCACCTATTAGGGTACGGAGTAGTTAAAAGCCCATTTAGATTATTTAAAATTTAAAAATATGTTCGAACCTCACACAAAAACATATCAAAAAAGAAGAATCTACCTGTCCATCAATCTACTTCATTTGAAGAATAAAAATCTTGAAAATGATAAATCTCCTCTTCCACACATTCCGAAATCAAATCTCACATTCACGTCTATATCGAGGTACGTACATTTGATGGTTACGACACTTATTGCATCGTTAAGTAATTTTTGTTACTTATTTTAATTTAAACTGAAGCCTCAAAACACATATAAAAAATAACTACTACTTTGAAAGTGCTCTCATGAAATAATGTTTTAAAAAGCGATAGGTATGTCTCTCAGGAGTGGGTATAAATTATTTCGGTTTATTTTAACCCTCGCGGTACCGTGCTAAAAAAATTACACGTTGTACCGTCCGGGGTACATTTGTACTCCACGTCAAAAGTATATACTATAGCGGTATTGATTAAGCATACAGTGCAGCAGTTATAGTTAATCTTTATCTAAAGAAAGAAAGAAGGAAAATGATATTTTTATTTCTAAAGTGAGTACAAAGTAAGTAAACAGGCTAATATTCTTCACCACTTAAAAAATAACATTCTTAATGCTTTTCATTCCAGCTCGGTCTTTTTGCATCTTCTGCAAATTATTTGCGTTGTACAATGTTCAGAGCACACAAAATTTTTACATTGGATGCAAAACATTCTAGATTGTCGGTCTATTTTTCTATCACACAAGTGACACCGTCCAGCAGTTGACGGGGGGTTATCCATAACTGGCACTGGTGCTTCGTTATGTGCTAGTTCTGGAATAACATCAAGCATGTAGTTCCTAATAGTTTTGTGTAAACCATTTTGAGTTTCAAATCTTCTAACAATATTTGGTTTGACGAGAGCCTCGCCCAACGAAAGCAAGTATTTTCTTCTATCATTCCTGATTTTTGTTTTCGTTTCAGGAAATTTAGTTTTCCATAAAATAAACGAATTAATTTCGGCAATATCCAACAATTGACCAAATATTGCCATTGGCCAACGGTCGCTAATTCGGCTGGCTGAATATTGTTTTACCATTTGATCAATGGTGTCTAAGGCAGTTTTTGTTTTATTGTAATGCAATATGATATCGGGTTTGTGTTTGGAAGTTTCTTCTGAAACAACATCATCGTGATGCTCTGTAGATAGCAATATAACTGCTTTTCCTTTGCTTCGCATATAGGAGACCATTGCATGGCTTTGCGTGAATGCAAACATGCTAGAAAAAACTGGCTTTGAGCGTCGGGGTAGCAATTCTTTGGGTATATAGGTCTTATTTGCTCGAAGAGTACCGCAGACAGTTATTCTTTTCTCCAGCAATTTATCTGCCAATGGCAAATTTGTAAAGAAGTTGTCCGTTGTAAGACCGTATCCTGTCCCTAATGAACTTACAAGATCAAGCACAACTCTTTCTCCCTGATTTTTTTCTACAACATTGTTGAGTTTGCCCAGGTATAATTGCAAATTAAGACTATAGCAAGTTTCACTGTCGGCCATCGCCCATATTTTCAATCCATACTTATTGGGATTACTCTTTATATAAACCCGAAATGAGCAATGGCCCATAAATGAAACCAACTGCTCATCGATAGTTACGTGCATTCCTGGATTGTAGGTCATTTTGCAGTTGCTTACAAATATATCAAAAACGTCCCAAATGGGAGCCAATTTATCAATCGCTTTGCGAGCTTCTCTGGTTGTAAAGTTATCAAACCGAAGAAATGATGATAGCAACTGAGAGCGTGTACGAGACATTGTTGAAGCAATTATTGGCCTAGCATAATTTTTTTCCGTACACCACGGCATTTTTACAGTTTCCTTTGAAGCCTGAAGTGAACCCAAAATAATTAGAAGTACCAAATAGGCTAGGAGTTCAGTTAAGTCTGTTGAAAACCAGATTCGTTTTTATCAGGATGGCGTTCATTAAAAAGTTTCAAAACCTACAATTATAAAAAAATGCAAAAATATACAAAAGTTGTACTAATAAATATAAGTGCACTTTTACCTGTTCAGCCTTATTAGTTGTTTGAAATACAGTAACTTCAATTATTTCATCGGAAAATAACAACCTAAATGCATCCAATTCAGATGTCAAATTTGAACTTAATTCAGTAAGTCCTTGCTTTATCTTGACTATATCCCTGATTGTTCGTGGCGACTGTCTAAAAGGTACTTTTGCCCATTCTGTGCCATTCTTGGTTTTGTAGACTAGATCGGGGTTATTATTTTCTTCCTAAACCTTCCGTTTCACTATTATCGTTACCTATATCGTCATCTACTTCTTCACATATTTTCGGTTTCCCATCACTGTCTTCTTCAGTATCACAATAGTTTATGATATCGTCCAATTCGTCTGCATTATCGTTATTTAGAAACCATTTAGAAGCCATTTCAAATTCACTCAGTCTCTTAGAATTACGTACCTATATTTTTTAGATATATTTTACTGTAACGTTATTGCAAGAAACTATAACAAATTACTATAACGTGACACGTTATGTACGATTAACAATCACACACTGCAGGCTCAGACACGAATTTACTCCCTAACGGCGGTGAGGAATCTTACTGCGCATGTGGAGATGGCAGCAAAAATTACTGGCTTCAAGTACCGAGGGGGGTATAAATGTACCCCGTGCCAGTTTTTATTTTTTAATTACGTTTCTTTGAGAGTTGTGAAAAATGGAAAAGATAGTTTTACTGCTCTTTGTTACCGATGTTTCAGCTCTGGTTTCCGCACCATATGTCATCACTGGTCGTATGCAGGTTTTGTTTATTCTCGACTTACATTCAATGCTCAAATGTTTGTTTTTCCATATGGGATATTTAAGGTGTCCTGATATTGCGGCAAGTCCTTTATTGACTTGTTTCCTTACTTCTTCTTCCAGGAATCCTGAACTTGTAATTTTGCATCCGAGGTATTCGTATGACATTATCTGATGAATAGTTTTGTTCTTTATCACCAATTTGCACCGTAGAGGCTCCTTTGTGATGGTCATGCATTTGATCTTATTTGTAGAAATTTGCATGTTAAGTTTTTCTGCCTGTCTGTTAAAAGCTTTCTTCGGAATCCTTGCTGTTCCTCGGTTATCGGCACTGTTGAGGAGATTTTGTCCGCAATGATCTTTGTCAGAAGTTTTAGCGAGGTGCTCAGTAGTGTTATTCCTCGATAGTTAGCTGGGTCTGTTTTATCTCCCTTTTTAAAAATGGGTATTGTTATACTTTGTTTCCATTCTGCTGGTATTTTCTTATGTTGTAATATAATGTTAAACAGTTTTGTGTACTCCTCTATGATAGTCGTGCCTGCGTTTTTTATTAGCTCGTTTGGTATTTTATCTTGATTGGGAGCTTTTCTGTTTTTAAGTTTCCTTATTGTCTCTTCTACTTACTCGTAAGTGACTTGCGCGTGATCTTCTATATTATCTCTCTGGCCTGTCTCGTGTGCTTCCATTGGTTCAACTGTTTCTGCATACAGGTCTCTGAAATATTTTTCCCACGTATCTTCTGTAATTGTTCTTAATTGTATTGTTTGATTTGTGTCACGTTTAAGACCCCTCAACATCATCCAAATACGTTTTTGTGCTCCGTACATATCCACCTCCATTTCGTTGCTAAATCGCTGCCAATATTCCTCTTTTATTTATCGTACTCTATTATTAGGCCTGTTCCTTATTTCGGTATAGATGTTTCGGTTCTCCAGTGTTGGAGTTTTCTTGTATTGTAAGTATTTTTCCTTCTTTTCCCTTGTAATGTTCTTGACTTCTGATGTAAACCAAGGTTTAATGTTCGGTCTGCTGTTGTGTGACACTGTACGTGTTCCTAGGGATTCCTTGGCACCTTTGCAGATGTTTTCTTTCAGTTTGTTCCAGGCTGTGTTAGGGGTATCAGACTGTGCTATGGGGTTAAGAGTGACTTGTGTTTGGCATCTGTTTGAATCAAGTTGTTTAGTGCTTTCGTGATTGAGGGATTCTATATTGAATTTTTCAGTTTTTATCGATGGTCTTTTTTTAGATAGCGGCGCACCTATTCGTATCTTTCCTAGCACAAGTTTGTGGTCTGTTCCGATTTTGGCTGAAGATAGGACTCTTATGTCTATTATCTGTTGAGGTAAGAAACTTCGATTGGTGATGATATAATCGATTATTGATTTATTGTTTCTATTGTCATAGAAGGTGTATTTGTGTTGTTCTTTATGGGGGAAATATGTGTTGTTTATTCTCAGTTCATTCTGTCCAAAGAATTCGGTCAAAATTTCGCCATTCCTATTGGTTATATTCTCGTTATATTTTTGTTTTATTTCATCCACGACCTCGTTTCCAATTCTTGCGTTTGAATCCCCTAACAGGATTATCTTTTTATGTCTTGGTATTTTGTCTATCGCTGACTGTAGTCTTTCGTAGAAATCCATTGACATTTCTTCAGGTTTATTAATGTCGGGTGCGTACACTGATATGATGTGAATGGGTTGGTCAAACGTAATCTTTACTCTCAGGATTCTGTCGCACACGTATTCTATGCTTTCTATATTCTGTTTGTATTTATCATTTATAGCTACTCCAACGCCTGATGTTGCTCTTTGGTCTTTTGGCACGCCTGAGTATATTAAGATGTAGTTATTTAGTTTTGTCGTTCCTTCACCTTTCTTTTTTGTTTCGGAAAGTGTACATATGTCTATTTTATGTTCGTTGAGTTCGGGAATTAGTTCATGGTCTTTCGAATAGAGTGTTTTTATATTCCAGCATGCAATTCTTATTTGTTGCTTCTTCATATTAAGTTTAAGTTTATTCCTTGTCCTTTTTCGCGCGTGGGTCGTTGTCTGTGAAATCAATCCTAGTTCCGAGGCTGTATTACCGGTGCTTTGAGCATGTGAGTGTTTTACCTTAGGCAGGTTGCTAGCCTTACCTAAGAACCCTCCTCCTTTGTCCGGGCATGGGACCGGCAGTGACAACTGTGAGCTACTCAATCCACCCACAGCTGCCCCAGGCGGAGTTAAGAATAGTGTTTATTAGTTATAATTGTGTAGTAAGGTGCATAACGTGGAATTTTAATGTTATAGTCGCAATTATAAACAATGTAATTGTATTTGATTTATTAATAAATAATTATTATCTCATTTAGCAATCATACAAGCTTTGCAGACAGTTGCTCACGATACCTTTTTTTGGTACCTAATACCCTTCTCCTATACAGGAGCCCTGTCATTTTTCATTTTATGAAGTGCGTGGTACAGTTCGTCACGGGATATATCGGGTATTTCTTCGGAGCATTGGTTTTGTATCTTCCGTATTGGTTCTTCTCTTGTCTGATCTATTTGAGACTTATATAGGACTCTGTAGAATTTTGCTACTGTTTGTATTAGGTCATCTCTATCTGTTCTCGTCTTTGAGCTACAATATTTTTTCCTGTCATTTGTGAATTTTCTTCTCATAACCTTCATACTTTTGTTCTCCTCAATTGTTCGGAACATTTGCTTCTTTTTGTATTGTCTTGTGTCCTTCCGAATAGCTTTCGATATCTCCTTATTGATGGCCTTCATCTCGTATGGTTTTGTGTCAACATCACTAGCCTTGTTTCCCTGTCCATCCATGTTTTCTTTGTTTCTGGGCTTATAATCTGCTCTTTTTCAGTTTTCTGACACAATTTTTTTGCCTTTCTGATGGTGTTCACTATTTTGTCATTTAGGACAGTTATGTCGATTGGAGCTGACATGCTCTCTAAGTGTATCATCAATGTATTGTATGAACACTGTCTCGTCTGTTGGATGAAACCATTACTTGGTCTTCTTTTCGAATATTTTGTGCCTTTACAAGTCGGTAGATATTTCAATAGTAGCCTTCACCAATCTATGGTCACTGGTTGTTGTAAACCTATTCAAAACTGTCACATCTTTGAAAATGGACCGTTTACTAGTAATGAAATAATCTATTTAGTTCCAGGTTTTTCCGTCAGGACTTTTCCATGTCTTTCTCATGTTTGCGTATTTCACATATTCATCTAGAATAGGTTATTTTCTAGGAGGAATGTCAATAGTGTCTCCTCTTTCATTTCTGCCTTGGCTGTTTCTGACGGATCGGCTTTTACTCCTACTTTAGCACAATTGACAGTGAAGTGGGCAGGATTTACTTGGATAGCGTACAATAAGTCCTCGTAGAATATGTCTACTTCTTCTTCAGAATACGCTGATGTTGGTGCATACACTTGAATGATCTTTAATGTGCGTTTAGAGTTTAGGCGTAGAATTATGAGTATTACTCTTGTTGAAATAGCTTTTGTGGCTAGCAGGTATCTGGATAGTCTTCTATTTATAAGAAAACCGACTCCCCCGATGGAGTCATTTGCACCATTATGGTAGAATATGTCGCCCTATTTTAAAGTTTCCAATCCTTCTCCATATCATCTAGTTTCACTTATTCCAACGACATCCTATTTTATGTTTTATAGTTCATGTTACATCTGGCGTTGTAGGTAGCAACCTTGAAGGCTAGTTATTTTCCTCTCCTTGTTCTATTTTTGTTTCCTTGGTTCGTTAAATATGAATTTTTGCCTCCCACAGATTCCGTGAAGGGGTAATATTTGGGTGTACGCACCCAGGAAACGTATCCAGTAGTTTTAACATTCATCATCTCTTCATGTATTTGGGGTTTTGGCCATAATCTTCCACGTTGGCCAGACGGGTTGACGGGGAAGACGGGTTAGATGGGAAGTTGGTGAATATGACAATGATTCCCCCAAATGGGTTTGAGGGATAAACTAAGGCTTGCGTGGACGGGCGCATCCCTGGAATAGATCTGCCATCTATCGTGATCATAGATGAGTATCTACCCGCTTCCCGCCACAATAACGATCACCCTCCACTCCGAGACAAAGCAAATCAAAATAGAAAGGGGCGTACGGCAAGGTGATAATCTATCACCTAAACTATTCTAGTCCCCAGTAAGCTAAAATATAGACAACAATCAGATACAAATGGTGCAGAGCTACATATATCTGGGGCATGAAGTGAGGATTGATAGAGACAACCAAACAGCAGAACTGCTAAGGAGAATAATATTGGGATGGGTAGCATATGGCAAACTTCATGATGTCTTCAAGAAGGATATTCCGATCAAGCTGAAAAGAGAGGCTTGTAACATGTGTGTTCTACCCGTTCTCACCTACGATGCAGAGACTTTAACCCTGACCAAAGCATCGGCACGAAAACTACAAAAAACGCAACACCGGATGTAACGATCGATGCTGGGAATAAGTCTAAGAGACAGATTTCGAAACGTAGAGATTCGAGGAAGAATGGGCGTGGATGATGTTCTGGAGAGAATAACAAGAGCTAAATGGAGGATAGGACATATTGCAATATCGAACCAGATGGACCGATGACCTGAAAATAATCTATACAACTGGATGGCAACCGCACAGGACAGAGAGATATAGAAATGCCTTGGGGAGGCCTGTGTTCAGCAATGGACGTTTCAGGGCTGAATGATGATGAAGTATAAGCATAATTGTCAACATTAGATATTTTATTTACTATACAGTCAAGGAATTAATATTCTGTCGTGTTTATCGATAACAACTAGTGTATGTTGTTGGTAAGAAGTTGAACTTGACCGTCCTAGTAAATTATAAGTCATGTCTACTAATTAAGTGTTATTAAGTGTAATTAAAATCCCAGTGCTACTTATGGAAAAGTTTACATATTCCCCTACAATCCAGAATTGGGTAAGTCAACAATTACTTTAATACATGACATTATCTTGAGACTTATCCGTCACAACAAATATAGCAACACTAAATACAACATATGGTTATCCTGCCATGTCCTGCTCTACCACTATACATACAACAAGTGAAGCCTTGAATTGCAAGTACCACTAATTAGCAACTTATCCGTGGTATTTACCATGGTATATGACTATGGCAACGAACACCCTTCAGTTATAGCAAATACCATGGCAGTGTACTATGATAAACGAAAATCAAACGCTTAAAGAATTCCAAAATTGTACTAGGTACTAAGGTAGGTAAAGAATGACTACCTCTACAAATTAAGGCACAGCACATGGCGTCATTAAACCATGTGGCGAATAAATCCAGTTTTTTTCATTCGAAGCTATTATTATACCTAAAATTTGTTCTGACCAGCCGAAAGTCTTCATTAATCCTGCAGAATCGACATATATTCAAAATTTAAACTTGGCGGATAGTAAATTTGATATTCCCGGACTTGTCGTTTTAGAAACTGTATTTGGTTATATTCTTCAAGGACGAACAAACTGCTCCTATTCCTCAAATAATTATTCTTTAAGTTGTCATGCATCTTTGGATATAAATTTTGATATACAATTGCAAAGGTTTCGGGAGGTCGAACAAGTTGACAAAGCTACTCATGCATCCCCTGAAGATAAGAAATGCGAAGAAATTTATAAAACTTCCACGTTTCGAGAAGCTTCTGCATGATTTTCGCTACCTTTGGCATTTCGTCAATCTCTCCCAAGTTTTATTGATACTTATACACAAGCTCATCAGAGATTTTCAGTGCTAGAAATTACACATAAAATACTGTGAGTTCGTCTAACTTAACAATGGACATATGATTCCGGTCACACTGAACGATTATAAATCCTCATCTGCTTATTACATAACCCATCACGCCGTCTTTAAAGAACAGCTTTCAGGTTCTCAAATAATTTCCAAAATTCGAGTTGTGTTCGATGCGAGTTTGCGTGCCTCACTTAATGACACTCTTTTAGTTGGCCCAAAACTTTAAAGTGATATTTCTACAATACTTTTCAGATTTCGATTTTTTTATCATGTTTTTGTTTGTTATATAAAGCAAAAGTACAGACAAATTAACGTATAATCTCAGTTTTGAAATTATCAAAGAAATCTTTGGCGCTTTAAGCCCGCTAAGCCTCTTCAGGAATTTTTTTGCGAACCATAGTCTACGGAATTTCGAGTTCTCCGTTTGTAACTCTATGAACTTCGTATGAATTGGCCACACAAGAGCAATTTTCCTTTATTCGAGTATCTGAAATGATTTAACATCAAGTCTACCTAGATGATGGCTTGCTTAGAAGCAATCAGATACTAAGTTCAGCCATTTCACTTCAATCTCAATTAATTCAACTCAGGCAACGAGATTGTTTCCAATTGAAAAAATGGGCAAGTAATCATCCTGCGTTTTTAGATGAAGTTTTTCTGATCGCCAAGAATCGTGTAACTTTGTTAAAGATAAACCATCCTTTATTAATAAAGTCTTAGGGCTCATATGGGATCCGAATATAGACTATTTTTCTTATACCTATATTTCCTATGAACGGCTTTGTACAAAACGGAACATCCTTTCTAAAATAAGTGAGTTTTTGACCCGCTTGGATTTATTTCGCCATGTCTTCTACTTGCCAAACGTATTTTACAACAATTGTGGGAATCCAAGGCTTCCTGAGATGATCCTCCTTCAAAGGATATCCCGGATGCCTGGTCAAGTTTTAAGATAGAAATGCCGAATTTAGCTAACATTAAAATTCCGTGCCATGTCGGTTCCAGTTCTATTTACCGGATTGAGCTACTTGGGTTTTGTGACGCCTCACAAGTTGGTTGTGCTAGTGTTATCTATTCTCGAATTTTCTGGAATTGTGAGAACGTTCCTAGTCGAGTATCCCCATTAAAACTCCAATATATTGCAAGACTTGAACTTATGGACTCCGTTTTATTGGCCGATCTAATGCACTTTGTTAAAGAAAGCTATAGTGACCTAGTTCTTTTTGATGCTATTTATGCTTGGACAGATTCCATGGTAAGTCTTGCTTAATTATCTTCCTCTCCACATATATGGAAAAGATTTGTAGCTAATAGAGTCAATCATGTTGAATATCTCATTCTCCCCTAAATTTGGTATTATGTTCCATCTTCACAGAATCTAGCTGACTGTGCTAGTTGAGGTTAAACCCCAGCACAACATTTAGAAACTACTATTTGGTGGTCGGGTCCTGAATTTTTAGCTCCGCCTAGTGACACATGGCCTACGCAACCTAAAAACAAGTTAAATTTATCTGAAATATATGTGGAAGAACTTAGGGTTATACTATATGCCTGCACTTCTGACAATACTATTTTTACCCTTTTAACTAAGATTAAGCGAATGATAGCGTATTCTCTCATTTTTATTCATAGTTTAAGGTTACAATCTCAGTCTCGACGAAGCTTGGATGTAGATAATGCTTTTAAAATTATTATAAAATGTGTAGAGCGACATATATTTTCTGACATTTTTCTTAAAATTAAACATAATCCACTATTACCTAAGCCTTTTAAGAAACTCGCCCTTTTGGGTTGCTTAGAATTGGTGGTATACTACGAAATTTGGAGTTTTCGTTTGATATTAAACATCCTCTTTTGTTACCCAAATCACACCGACAACCCACTTGATAATTGAAGCAGTTCATCACGAACACTTCCATCCAGGTTTAAAAACATTACACTATTTATTATTGCAACAATTTTGGAATTTATCTCCACGTAGTGCATTTTATAACCGTCTTTCAAGTTACAAAGTTACAAGTTACAAACCAAGGTCTTACAACCCATATATGGTTGATTTACCTTCTATAAGAATTTCTCAAGTCAAGGCTTTTCCACACTTTGTATTGATTTTTTTGTCCCATTTTCACTTTCAATTAGTGAACATAGATGTGGAACAATCTACAAAGGTTACGTTTGTGTTTTTGTTCGCGCATCCACAAAGGCTATTCATTTAGAAGCTACTTCAGATTTAAGTTCTGAAATTTTCTTAGCCACCTTTAAACGCTTTATCGCCCGACGTGGAAAATGTTTCACCTTTACCAGCGATCAAAGCACACATTTTAAGGGTGCTAATAATGACGTTCTTGATATGGCTAAAACTATCGCGCAGAAATTGTTCACATCCGTTGTGTGAAATTAGTAGCGATCCAAATGATTTACAACCTCTTACGCCGGGGCACTTTCTAATTCTTGAACCGCTCCCTAGCTCTATTCCCGAGGTAGATATAACACATTTATCTTTAAATAAATAGAATCGATGGCAATGGCTGCAACGTATGCGGAATGACATTTGAAAGTGTTGGTTGCAAGAATATATTCTTTCTCACCAAGAGAGATATAAATGGACAGAACCTTCACGTTCTATCGTTAAATGTGTTTTAATTTCAATTGAAGATGAACCAACGCCTCCGCTAAATTGGGAACTTGCTAGATTTATTGATGTGCATCCTGGTCGGGACAATGTGATTCATGTGGTATCATTGAAAACCAACTACGGCGTCATGCAACGCCCTGTGGTAAAAATTTGCCCCTTGCCGATTAATTAAGTTATTATTACTTTAATTAGCTATTAGTATTTAAGTATATTTGTAGATTGAAGCGCGGGAATATTCTATTTTTTTTCTCACGTTATATTTTTTTGTCTTTGTATTCCACTTGGTTGAAAAACATTCGTTTTAGTGGGGTGAATGTTAAGGAATCTCTTGTATTTTCAAATTTTGCGGCGTAACACACATCCGGTAAAAATCATTCAACCAAAAACCAACCGAAAAAGTGTGCCAGGACATATCCTCAACTATCCCTGGATAACAGACAGCAATATAGGTTCACCAGACAGAAGCCTAATAGATCCTTTTTTGTTTATACGTTGCGTTAATGATCTGCTATATTTTATGAAACCAATAGAAATACAGTCCATGAATTATTTTTCATATTTTTGGCATTAACAATATGTCTTACCCCGTGGTTGGTATCAATCTTTAGATTATATGTACACACATATTTCAGATAGCTTATATATGTATATAGTGACTTTTTTTTTGTAATGTAATAAAAATTTTCGAATAATCTTCACGTACAATAGAAGGCATCTTGATCGAAAACCAACTTTAAGTAACTTATAAATAGAAAACTTATATTATACGCCACGGGGCCTCTTATTGTTTAAAATAATTATTATTATTTTCTAAGAAAAATGAGAATGTGACTTGGGATTTAGATAACGTCAGGACGTTCGTACAGTCTAAACGAGTAGTGCTTAAAAAATGAGTTGAGTCATTGGTCTTGATTTTGAAAAATCATCGTCAAATCTCTGGGATATAATGTAAGAAATACCTGTTTGAAAAAAACGTTTATGTTGAATATAAAAAAAGATATACGAAACGGTCAATTTACCGATATTCGTTCAGAATCTGCAGATCGAGTATTGTCAAAAATGAATTATCCAGGGAATAAAGACAAAAAAAAGGACCAAACTTCAGGAAAATTAGGGGAAAACTGGATTTTTGTGGTTCTAAACGAAATCCTGGATGTCCCCATCGATACTTGTGCCGCTACAATGGGAGTCAAAGGTGATAAAACTGTTTTTTGTCAAGAGTTATTTTTATTGAAAAATATGATTATTTTCAAATTTATAACTTAGAATACTGCTTATAAAAAAATGAAATCAGTTTTTTGTAACACTATCGGTCTTATTTACACTGACTTTGGAAGAATTATAAATGTACGTGGTAGTTGTGACATATGTTATTAATAACTTCGTATTGTAAACTCTTGGACAAAATTAACGCAACACTCAAAATTTTGCTAAATTTTGATTTAGAATAACTTTTTTAATTTTCACCCGATTAAAATGATGTTTTTGACATATTGTAAGAAATTTATTGAAAATATAAATGACAAGCTAAACGCTGTACATGAAGATTTAAAGAACATCAAACTTGAAAATTCGCAAATAAAAAAAGAAAACCTGGAACTGAAACAGGAACAACTGGGACAGCAAACAAGAATAGAAGAATTAGAAAGAGAAATGAGGAAGAAAAATCTTATAATTTATGGAATAAAAGAAAACAGAGACAACCCCAATAAAAGGTAGTCAAAGATATAGCGAATAAATTACAAATAGTAATAAATGAAGAAGATGACATTATCGATGTGAAAATAATGGGTAAGTCTATAGATAGCAAAGAAAGACCAATAATGGTAGAATTGAAAAGAGCGACACTAAGAAATCATATGTTGCGAGATGCTAAGAAGCTTAACGGTACGGAAATATTTTAAGTGAAGATTTCTCAAAGCAGATCCAAGAACAAAGAAAGATACCAAAAGAAGAAATGAAACAAGCAAGACAAAAGGGACACAAAGCAAATAATAATTTCCATAACTATACGTAAATGGAAATCCATATACTTAAATGGAAATACATACACTGTGGAAACACTAAACTTAAAAAAGCACTCCACTTTACCTAAAGACCCTACACTAGAAATTAAATGAAGAGAAAGAAAATACAGCGAAAGAACACCAGATCATCAGAGGGACGAGTCAAGAAAGGTTGGTAGAACAGATTTATTATCCGAAACATCATGAAAAAACTTGTTCAGATAATGAAGACCAAAAGGACAGATACGGTAACGAAACAAGCAACGAATGATGAACAAACCGAATATGATGAAAATAATAAAAATCAACAAATAGCAATAACAAAAGGAGATAATATACTAAGTAACAAAAAGTTAGCTATGGAGAACAGAAACCCAACTAAACATTATGAAAAATGTATAGAATCCAGAAAAGAAAAACCCACCCATACTAACATACCATTCTGGAACTGCCAGGGAATAAATACTACATACTTCAATTTTCAATTCACTATAGTGATATTTTCATTCTTTTAAACATGATATTTGATTCAATATTCATCATAAAATCATGTTGTATTATTAGACACTAGCTGTATTATTGTACTCCGGCTTATTAGCCACCGTCTATTAACGTCAAACTTGTAATCACATATCATTTATTTGATAAGAAATATTTCTATTTGATTTCTGATACACCTGCATGAGATAGAGAGTGTTGATTTATTCCGTTACAAGATTTTCGTAGGGTTTTTAATCGTCTATATAGATTTACAGACCCGGGATCGAGGGGAAATCTCACTTCGATTTAGTAAATTTAGCTTTGAATACGGATTTATCGTTGAATATAATCCTGATATAATCCTACTAAATGAAACATGGTTAAAACAAAACTATAATATTTCACGCAGAAACTTTCAAATTCTTAGAAACGACAGAGCCGATGGCCACGGTGGAACAGCTATTCTAATAAAAAATGCCATCAAATTCATCCCAATAACCTACCAAACTAACTTTGACAATATAAATATTCAAACACAGGCAATACACCTACCACAACATAACATTAATATTGTAAATATATACTGCCCATCAAGCTCAATACTCAGAGTAAATAATTGGATCCACTTTATTCAGCAATTCAGTAAGAGAATAAGTATCAATGATCGAAACATTTTTGAATCCTGAGAGTCACTCCAATTAGTATATCTAAATGATGGACAGGCTACCAGATTGTCTTCACCAAGTGATGATAAATCTGTTGTGGAGTTACCCTAATATCTACCTAGGAAATCCTCCTAGACCCTGGACCTTTTATGAATACCTCTCCACGACCCCACAACCCTTAACCCATTTTCAATATGAAACATTCCAAGATAATATTATAAAAGCAGCAAATGCGGCAATACCATTTTATAAAATCAAACACAACTAAAAATATAATATCCCTTGGTGGGATAACTCCTGTCAAGTATCCATCAACTGCAGAGTATCTGCAATTAAAACACTTACCAGCTCCCCTACGATACACAACTTTATAGCAGTTAAAAGGAACATTGCTTCTACTATAAAACTCTTCAAGTCCAAAAGAAAAGAACAATTTTCGCAACTTCTGTGCAAAAATAAAACGTAACTCTCCATTAAAAATGATTTGGAATAGAATCAATAAAGCTTCAAACTGTACACCTCACAACAACTTATCAAATCAACTTCCACCTAGTTTGAAAGGCATTGACATTGGCTACATAGCCATATTAATTTTGTTTGGGTTTAAATTAATTTTCACGGATAAATTAAATAAATACCAGAATTAATGAAATTATTTTCTTAAATTTAATTAATCAAATATCAACAATTGATTCTCATAGCAAGTGTGCTCCGTCTACTTTCTGACAGTAATACATCCTATTAGTAAACTCTTGTCGTACTCGTTCGAATGTGTCAGCTGAAATAGCATTGCATTCTTCAGTAATTATTTCTTTCAAAACGCCAATGCTATCTGGTGCCGTAGTATTAACCTTGGATTTCAAGTACCCCCTAGAAAAAATCTAATGGTGTCAGATCTGGTGACTGAGGTGGCCATTCTATAGGACCTCGCCGGAGGATCCATCTACCTCGGTATTCTTTACCCAGGTAACGTCTTACTGCACCATAATAATGTGCAGGAGCACCATCTTGTTGAAATGTTATTTCCAGATGGCCGAATTCATCTTGATTATCTTCCAAAATTTCAAGAATTAACGGCTCAATTGCATTTTGTAACATCTCCAGATACACTTCACCGCTTAAATTTGATTTTAGGAAAACAGGACCAACTAGGTGGTTTCCCAAAATACCTGCACAAACATTTACTTTTTCTGGAAATTGGGTATGTTGTTCACGAAAGGTGTGAGGATTTGTGTCACTCCAATACCTTACATTTTGTGTATTCACATTTCCATTGAGGCAAAAAGTACTTTCGTCACTAAAACAAACTGTTTTTGTGTAATGTGGGTTTTGACTAATTTTATTTGTCATACATTCACAGAATTCGAGTCTTCTGTCGGGGTCGTCATCCGAAAGGTGGTGCACCATTTTTAACTTGTATGGATGAAATTTATTTTTAACCAACACTCTCTGTACTGTACTTTTACTTACTTCACAGATAGACGCAACTTTAGATGAAGAGGAAGTAGGGTTTACTACCATTTCAGCAACTATATCAATTTTTTTATCATCACTAAATGTTGGTCGACCAGATCGTTTGGCATCTTGAACACTACCTGTTGCTTCAAACTTGTGAAGAAGCTCCCTCAAATAAGTTCTCGAGATATGACGATCTGGGTATCTCTCATTAAATGAACGTTCCGCTTCATGGAGATTCTTTCTAGATTCACCAATTATTAAGATAGCTGCTACTTTGTCGGCTTGAGTACGTACCATTTTGCCTATGTAAACTCTTAAACGTCTCGTTGAATAATAATAAAATTAAATATTTAAGCTATTTAGAAAAACTTTGCAAAGCAACAAATACTATTAAATTAAAAACGTCAATTTTTTTGACAACTAACCAGAGGTGGGCTGAAAAATCTTCAATATTTAAATGTGAAATAATAATTTTGGTATTTATTTAATTTATCCGTCAAAATTAATTTAAACCCAAACAAAATTAGTATGGCTATGTAGCCAATGTCAATGCCTTTCAAAAGAGATATCAGTTGCCATAAGGTCCTATTTAAAATTATTGGCCAGATTGGCACTGTGACGTCATCTATTACTATTACGTCACCTGTTACCATTCGTAGAGAAGTTTACAACACTTTATTTCCACCCTACAAATTTTATTGCTGTAAGTGTAGCCGTTCAAAAGATACGAGGGGGGGAGGGGACTTTTGAATAGCACTGTATGTACAATTTTAGCCAATTTAAATGATGAAAGATTATCAATAATACACCAATTCATAACTATGTTTAAAATATCCCTTTAAGTTAATCTTCTCCTCTATAGACCTGAGCGCGTATTCTGTATCGTCATAGAAAGGAAATTTCTTTCTATAAATTCTCTATACCACTTTACCTTATTCTGTAAGCTACTTCGGCATTGGTCGTGTGTCACGAACACTTTGTTCGGTAGAAAGTAATAGAAAGACCATTTTAGCACACAATCACTAAGATTTATCTTTGTTGGCATGTTTACTTTTCTTCAAATGAAAGGTGCATATCGATATCGTTATGTTATGTTTATGGTGTTTTGTGGTTTATGTATACAAGTTTATGTCATATGGACGATGTTTATGTTGGGAAGAATAATTTTTGGAGTAATTAAGTATTATTATTATTATTGCAATTTAATACGTAAACATGTGCAAAGGGCACCTAAATAATACGTATTTATGGCCATTTACGGTGTTACCTGTAAATGTGAAGAATTTCTGTTGAACTTTGTGTTAAATTAATTACTAAACTTCTTAATTTTTATCATTAATCCAATTCTTAAAAAGTTCAATATATTTAACATAGGTGATTTTAAGGATTAATAAATTCTTCTCTCCAAACTTAATTGGTTTTGTTGTTCTTCATCTTCTACTTGTAGCAAATAAATTGGGTACATACTTTATAATGTACTCGCAATAAAGATTAAAAAAACGAAAACTAAGAACATATAATATGCTATTCCATAGTTTATAATATTTACACCACACATAATAATTATAATAATAATTGACTCCCACAATGAAATATGAAATAATTCTCGTAACTATTATCCTCCTGAGAAATAAACAACATATAATCTGTCATAAACTATCAAATATTGCTATTGTTGCCGACTTAATCAAAAGATATCCCAAATTCCCCTAAAAACAGGTCAATGTTTTTACATCCAATAATTATCAGTTCTCTATACCCGAGCATTGCCGAATAGATATAGAAAGAGTGGTACAGAATAGGTTCACGAAATAGAAAGAAATTTCCTCTCTATACTCATAGAAAGAAATTTCTTTCTACGAGACGATACAGAATACGCGCCCTGGTTTCTCCATCTATATCCGAGGTAGCATTTCTGGGCGTGTCCAAGCTTGGCCGCTACCCCCAAGCGAGAAAAGTTAATTTCCTGTATTGTGAAGTCTTACCTTACTAATACCCCAATACTCACCATAAGTAATATAAAAGTGTAATAATTCATAGTACCTATGCTCAACAGTAGTGCAGTTTTGTTTAAGGAAGATATCCTTTCTAAAGGAAGGGAAATATTGCCAGGAGCAAGACTTTTTCCCCCCACATGTGTAAAACTGGGTAAATTATCAATCAGGATATAGCCCAAAAAAGGATCAACAAGAGGAAGAAGATTTATTTGATAATTTTAAATTCGATGTGTGAATTACAATTGTACTCCCTCTTTATAGGGTAATTTTAACCATTTTACTTAAATAATGATGTAACATCAAACATTTTATTAGATTGTATGTTTCTTTCTTGACACAAGTTCAACTTTTTTAAATTGTTCATCCAATTTTTACAACTATTATAATTTTGTGAATGGCCTAATGGCTGGAATTTTAATAAAATACACACTCAGTACTCGTCGTTTCATTCACTCAATTTATATCTAGTGTGTACACAATACTCTGGCAATTCTAATTTAGCTACAGTTTGTACCTAATATTTTATTGCATTATTTAAGTCTTGTTGAATATTACAATTTCTATATTATTATCGACGATATAAAATAATCACATATTACAAACACGTGGCTAAATCTGTTTTTGAAATCTATTAATATCTCAACAGTATATTTTTTCTTCTCGATGAAATTACTTAATACATCGAAGGTATACCTATCTACAGACTCGTGACTCACGGTGATATCTTTGTGAATATAGTTGGTTAATAGTTAAGAGATAATTTGTTACACTACGGCACGCACAGTGCTACCTAGTTTCGAAAGAAAGTCACACTAGAATATAAGTACATAAATCAATTTGTATAAATACTAATTTTATCAAAGCTTACACGGTGTGTGATTTCTCTCAGTATTAACAAGTAATTAAATTGATGATACGGGAAATTAGGAGCATAAATTAGCAATTGAAAATTGTATTTTCATAATACGAGTCTACATTGTCACGATTAAATGTTATTATTAATAAATCTGTTAATATGGGTTAATTACTACCTCTCTTAGTGTAGATTCTACCATTCTTTGATGTGCCCGCCGAAAGTATGGAAACATGAACCAATATTTGTAAGATACAGTAATAATAAAACTAGGAAACATAATGAAAACTCGCATAGAAGTAAATCGAGGTGTCAGGAACTAGATTGCATCGTAAAATATGATATTGAAATGATAAACACTAAATCTGTACGGATATGCAGATGATGTAGTTTTGATCAGTACAAACAATAAGGAACTACAAAAGACCTTCAAAATATTAAGAGAAAAGAGCAAAAGAAAGAGGGCTGAGAATTAATTAAGAGAGAACCAAGTATATTATGCACTGCAAAAGAAAACAAAAACGAACCACAAGGCTGGAGATTACAAATTTGAAGAAGCTGAAACATTTAAATACATAGAAATGATGCGAGGATGGTTATTAAGTACCAAATTCAAGCAGGAAATGAATCATTTTATGCACACAAAAATATCTGTACCACAGAACCATAGTATCGTAAGTCACAACTGGCCCACTTTTCAGGAGAGCCCGAAAACATATTCTAACTCTGTTCACGCTTCAGAGCAAGATCAATAGAAGAATTTTTCTTCAATACAGTTAGTTTTATTAGTAAATGGACTTATAATGTTGTGGTTCTAAACACAAGCAGTTAATAAGGACTTACAACCCTATGCCATAATGATGATGATGAAGGTGCTCATATTAAAGCAGAAAAATCAACAAGAGGGCAAAATACAAGTGCACTTTGGTATGAGCTTTGGTAGAGTTGCATCATCTAAAGTGTATGAAGTTTCAAATTGCAAAAAAGTTGATGGAACTTTAGTATCCTCTATTATAGGAGCTAACAAAATACGTGATACAAAAGCAATGACTAGAGGAGTTAAATTGGAAAAGAGGGTTCTAAAGGTTGCTGAAAAGCAAGTATTCATCATTGCTGACAATTCGATTTTTGCAGCTTCTCCTGATGCAATTACAAATTAATATGTAGTGGAAGTCAAATGTCCCGCAACAGCAAAAAGTCTAGAGACTTCGATTAAAAATGGTGACATTACGAATAAGTACAAAGCTCAGCATAATTTGCAAATGATGGCAACAAATAAAAAAAGGGACTTTTTGTTGTAGCAAAAGCAGATTTCGAAATTTCAAATGCAATAATCTTCCAGTGGCTTTCTTATGATGAAACGTTTATAACAGATATAGTTACTAACTGTAAACATTTTTATGAAAATTTCATTTTCAATAAACTGCTCTCTGTCGTGTATTTTTTCAACAGACTGGATGAATAATCCTCAATACTGACAAGAAACTTTGTTTGAAACCACTATCTCAGGTAAATTTTGGAGTTCAGAACTTATTGTTTACATGTGAAACAATACATACCCCTTTTGCAAACTTCACAGCGGAACACTATTTTTCTTCAATAAATTTATTCAAATTAACTCACAAAACTTAGAATAATATATACAAAATTCTACCACTGAATTGATAAGAAACCAATTTTAAAACAATACTTAGATAATATGATACACATAGCAAAAGTAAAAGAAAGTGGAATGGTAGTAATAATTACTATAATTAAGTAGAAAGTTTGAGTAACTTAATTGCTAGGATTTTTTAAAATCTATTAACTGTAATTCAATAGATATATATACAAATCTAGGGTAACATTTACAGGTGCATGTATTAGATCAAGTATCACTAAGAATAAATCCACATAAATAAACTAGGTATTTGATGAATTTGAAAAGTACACTTATGATTTGGCCTCTCTGTAGTATGATTTAGTTATTTCACCAAGCTAAGAATTTGAGTTGGGTTTATTTATATTTGAGTGAATGAAAACGACGAATACTCAGTGTGTATTAGTTTATTACTTTCCAGCTAAGCGCTTTCGGCTATTAAGCCATTATCAAAGCCGTCGTCATTTAAAAAAGTAGTTGTCAAAGCCATCAAGTTGATTAAAAACAATACTCAAGATAGAATCATCGTTATGATTGAGTCATTGGAATAAAAACATTAAAATACCCTATTGGAAGGGTGTAAAATTAATTTTACACCCTTCCAATAGGGTATTTTAATGTTTTTATTCCAATGACTCAATCATAACGATGATTCTATCTTGAGTATTGTTTTTAATCAACTTGATGGCTTTGACAACTACTTTTTTAAATGACGACGGCTTTGATAATGGCTTAATAGCCGAAAGCGCTTAGCTGGAAAGTAATAAACTAATACACACTGAGTATTCGTCGTAATAATTTTACACCCTTCCAATAGGGTATTTTAATGTTTTTATTCCAATGACTCAATCATAACGATGATTCTATCTTGAGTATTGTTTTTAATCAACTTGATGGCTTTGACAACTACTTTTTTAAATGACGACGGCTTTGATAATGGCTTAATAGCCGAAAGCGCTTAGCTGGAAAGTAATAAACTAATACACACTGAGTATTCGTCGTTTTCATTCACTCAATTTACATCTAGTGTGTACACCATATCCACAGGCATTTCTTATTTATATTTACACTAGCAACCCGTTCTGGCTTCAGATAGAAACCAAGTATCGGCCAGACAAACAAACGACTTTAAATTATATATTATATATAGATTGATAGTAGAACAGACTGAATTCAAAATAACTAAATACATTGAACTTAACACTTCATTTATAATTTATATGTAGAGAAAAATAGATAACAAGTATAAATCTTCTTAAAGAAAAGGTAATCTTAAGATTTAATTAATGGAGATTGTAATTTTATTAATGCACATGCTATGGAAACAAGAGCATCTGTATGTTGTAATAAATTATGGTCAATAACAGAATGTGGTTTTAAGAAAGCAAATTCTCTTAATCTACTAATTACCCTTTCAATATGAATTCTCAAACTCGCTATATCTTTCGTTTCCATTACCTCATGCTTTGAAGGTTTTATTGAACTATTCACACTTGGCGGTCTTAAGAGCTTACAATGTTTTGGTTGTAACAAGGATTCAATTTCTTTAAAACCACGATCTGCCATTACCACAGCATTGTCAGGTAGACAATTTAAATAACCACACTCTTGCGTTAATGTTGTATCAGTAATGCGTCCACCATAGCCTGTTGATACAAAATTTACGAATCCATTAGGGGTACAAGATATAAGACATTTAACTGTGTTTTTTGTATTGTGATCAAGTCAATGCCTGGTGCATAGGATTAGTATGCTTCTGAATTTGTACTTAAAAACAATCTGTAAAAGATTGAACATTATTATATTTTGCTCGAAATGGAATAGGCAAATGCTTTTTTATTTGGCTTCTGAAGGCCAAAATATGAATGTTTTCATATAATGTTTATAAATGTCAGTTTTGAATATTTTTTAAACTCCATTTACTTATAATGAAAATTGATCTGCTAATCTTGCAAATGAATCATTTAATTTAATTTTCATTAGGCAAAATCGCTGCTTGAGGGTACAGTTTCAGCTGTTGCCTCTGCTGATGTGATATCTTCTACCTTTAAAAATTTATTTTTCATTGGTGAGATCGTTACTTCTTTTGTAATAATCAGATCTAAAGTATCCAATTTAACAGTATTCTGAGATGTTAACAGACAACAAACAGCAACACTTTTTACCTCTATGGGACTTGTTTGTTGGTATTGATTGATCATTCTCCAGGAGATTTGAGTACCAACATCATAATCATGCGAATCTTCTGTTAAAACAGGTTCATGTGGTACTACCAACTCATCTAATTTTAGCTTTTTGTTTGAAGAAGATTCTGGCCAATTAAAATCATGAGGCACAACTAATGGTTTCAAAACAATTTTCCCTCCCATCATCGAGTATTGAATATAATTTTCCATGTCACTTTCAAATTAAAAATCAAATATATTTAAATATATTGATACTTTCTACACATACATATGTAATTACTTACATCAAACAGCAATAGTAACTAGTTGTCGTTTGTTCATTATATTTTCTTCTAGCAGCCTCAAACCACAATTTTCGTTTAACTTCTACTGCAGGTACGGTTACAAACTTTTCAGGAGTAACTGTTGTGTTAGTGCAGTATGATACAAAACAAGATTCATATGATATTGACATTATTCCAACTTTAATAATTGTGAAGAAAAGCTAACTAAAAAAATAATAACACAATGCTTTTATTTTTTCATAATATTGAAACGTCAAGCTCGTGTAAACTGTAAACCATAGACAAAAAATTATTTCTCTATGCTGTGAACAAAAAACAAATACAAACTACGACTTTGACAGTTTTTCAAACTTCAAATTCGAATGACGTATTTCTAGCTGGCTATCAGTTCATGAAAGATATAATCAGAAAGTGGCTAACCCATATTTAGGTTTGTGACGTATCTGTAGTGAAAATTGCAAACATTTAAGAATTCCTAATTTTCAGTATTCTCCTAAAATATTCGGTTCAAAATATTTTTAATACAATTTTTGCAAAGTAGTATTTTAATAAAATACCGAAAACGGATATCGGATTAACACCCCATTGTAGTTCCAGCCATTGTATCCTGCACAGACAAGCACTTGCGATGAAGCAATTGTCGTCAAATTTAAAATTAGTTACGGACGAAGCTGTAAATTTTTTATCAAATCACGACCACTACAATCCCGATTGTTCTCATTATTGTATGAAGAGTAAGGCAGCAAACATAAGACATTGCTGCTCCATACAGAAGTGCGATGGCTGTCTCGGGGTAAAACATTAACAAGGTTATTTAAATTTAGAGGCGACTTACAAATGCTTTTTTCAGATACTTCTTTTAATTTGAAAGATCGTTTGTAAGATAAAAATTGGTTGCTAAGATTGTTTTTTATGACGGATATCTTTCAAAAACTGAACGAATTGAATTTATCACTGCAAGGTAAACAGACAACAGTGTTCCAGGCCTGTAACAAAATAACTGCCTTCAAAATAAAATTAGATTTTCGGGTTATTTACGTTGGTAAGAGAGAAATAGAAAGCTTTACGTCACTCAGTGAGTCTGTTAGGGATAACCAGACATGTTTCAAGATGATCTATTTGAGGAATTGGTTCAATATCTCACTTCGATGCGCGCATTTTTTGAGAAGTATTTTCCTGACGAACAGAAAACAGAAAGGAAACTGAATTTATGGATTCATAATCTCTTTTTACCCAACTTGCAAAACCCGAAAGTACGTCAAACGAGATATATGAATCTCTTTTAAAAATGTCGTCAGATACAAGTATGGAGTTACTGTTTAAACCTACGCCTCTCAACGATTTTTGGTGTAGAATTCGTGATGACTATCTAATGCTAGCCAAAATGGCTCTGAATATTCTTCTCCCGTTCCCAACAACATATTTGTGCGAAACAGGATTCTCAACCTATGCAGCCACGAAAACAAAATACCGCAATAGAATGGACGCCGAACCTGATATGAGACTTCAACTGTCTTCTATCAAACCTGACATCAACAAGTTGATGAGAAATAAAAAAACAGTTTCATACCTCCCATTAGTTAGATCTTTTTCTTTTTTAATATCTTCAATTAATATACTGAATTACATAGTAATTTACTAAGTAAAGTGAGTAATAAGTTACATTGTACTTTTATTATGCTTAATAATAAAGAATACATTTTTAAAAACAATTGTTTTATTGTAGGGTTCCGTCAAGAATTTCACTTTCCACAAGGGTTCCGTCACCAAAAAATTTCGGTACCGCTGTCTGAGAATAACCATTTTTTCTAGTTTCATGCCATCCTTTTTGCAGTTATCAGCGTTCATGTTATACATTTTACTGATATTTAAGTGGTTCCTTAAGTAGTTTTCTTATGACCTCTCCCCACTATAATGACTCTCATACATAGGATATTTTCTTATATGACTTTTCCTTACTTCTAAAGTTTCAGGATGACCAATGTCACCTGTCTTTTTCAAAACTTATCTTATCTTGTAAACATATCAGAAATTGAGAGAGTATTTCAAAAAAGGTTTTGCACACTACTTCTTCTTTGTTCTTGTTACTTAAAAAATATATGTCACTCACACTTTTATTTTTCTTCGTTCCATCTCTGCCTAGCTACAGGTTTGGATTTTATACTTGAAGCAACAAGCAGCCAAATTCTATTAGATTTCATAAACTCAGAATGAATATTGGATCGTTCTTCACGTGTAAATCTTTAGCTACACTTTAACCAGCAAGTATCTCCACATGGAGGTTTTAAAGGTCTTCCTTTCGAATTTATATATTGCTCACCAAAAAGTATTATTCTTTTCCTTATGTTCTTTTTCCAGTTTCCTGGATGTCTTACTTTTTTTGCCCATCATTTGAGTCACTGTAAGGAGCTCTGGACTTGCGTTCACTCCCTTATCCTATTCGTTCTGAAGAAGACAAGAAAAATGCATTCTCTCGCATTTATAAGGATGTGCAAGCGCGAATATTGAAATCCCATAGTCAGAGTAAACAACATTATCACCTCCGGCGACGTCCTGTAAAATTCAAAGTGGGACCGAAGGCATGGAGAAGGAATTATGATATTTCAAATGCATCTAAAGACTTCACCACCAAACTGGCTGTAAAATATCTCGGCCCATTCTCAATCACTAAAATAGTATCACCATGGACTTATGAATTGAAGGACGATAAGAGTAAGAAGTCATCTGGCATGGAGAGGACTTGAAGGCTCATCCGCCAGATGACGATGAACCGCCTTTATTCAATCACCCAGATTAAAATTCACTTCGTCCAAAGTCCACTGGATATTATGTTTCAGTAAGCATTAAGTACTACTTAATGCTACGTGCTTTTGGTGATTGGAATATATTGGTGTTGTTTGATATAGCTTTGTTTATATAGCTTTGTTGATTTTGTCTCGTTGGTTCGGGGTAGACGTTGGCTATCCCTAGCTTCGGCTTAAAGTTACTTGAACTAGGCATGTTTCCAACTAGTGGTTTTTTTTTCTTGCAGTAGTATTTATATAAAAACCACGACAGAAAAACCTCTATTTGACAGTGTCATGTAACACCGACACTTTCTTAATGCCACTAATATCTCCTTATTTTTTTTTTGTTGAGTATTTGTTTGATTAAATTACCCGCGTTCTGTAAAGACATATTTTTCTTTTATTTCACTGGGTATTTGGAGATGCAGGATTTTTTTTTGTTGGTATGACCGGCACAGACTCATGTTAATGCACATTATAGAACCCAGATGGATTATCATATAAACATTTGACCACTTGACATCAATCTACTGGCACAATATATTTACATTCACTGGATGCTTTTGTAAATACTTTAGTTAAGTTTTATAATTTCGATTGTCTAATTGTGTAGATGTTGAGTATTTTTTTTGCTCTTTTTCAGTTATAGTATCAGATGGATACATTTTCTATTTTCATTTAATTGATTTCGCTATGTCAAATTTTTGTCTTGTATGACCTGTTACTTATTATATGTGTTGTTAGTGATGACGGTGATTTCTTTTCATTTGTTTCTTTTGCGTTGTTACGTGATGGTAAAGTACCATGAATTAAGTGTTGATACGGTATAACAAATTCATCTATCAGTCTGATTTGCATTACATTGATTTTTTTTAATGTTGACTACATAATGTCATTGAAAGTTTAATGGCTTAATCGTCATTAAAGTTCAAGGACGTTTAATGCCTATCCGAGCAGAAGGGGGATTTGTTACGGGTTCATTTTGCACAATGAAACCCTTCCTTTTGTTTAAGAGAAGAATGTCTTTCTTGATCGATATGTTATAATTCGATAGAGACAAACTCTTCACCCTTCGTCATAACTGAACGCACTCATGTTTACTGCACTTCTGCTGACTCTGATTGTTCTATTATTAGAACTAACAGGCCATGGCAATTGGTCCTTTAGTTTGCACTTCCGGTTACTCCGATTGTTCTATGATTATAATCAACAGACCACAACCATTGGTCATTACGATTGCTTGAAGGTGTAGCGTGGTATAACGTAATTTCCACCGCACTTTGAGTAGAGTGTAGTTCAGTGCAGTTAGAAATGAGTCAATATTAAGTATCGAGTGTAAGGTATTGGGTGTAAATTACACCACGTGTGGGAAAGCGCTACACTTCGATACAGATGAATGAACCTAACATTACTCTTGTTTATTGTGCAAGCCAGCTTAATTTCACAAATGTTATTGTGTCCTTGAATTCACCTCAACTATCTCTGGTTTTTCCACAACACCTAATTGTCTATGTGATTTGATTAATGGCATATGCCTTATTGTAGTTGTGTTGGTTCGGCCAGAGATGGCGTGATTGGCCACTTTAAAATTTTCCTGGTCTTGCTATAACCATTATATTTCAATGACAAATGGCTGATTATTCATTGTCTCTTATATCGAATACAAATGTAATAGGCATGGTTTGCAGTAAAAATTTGATAGTCATTACATTTGTATTCTACTCAATGTTGGCGTTCTATGTTCCAAATTCCGAGTATACTGCTAGCGCACCATGGCGGGTGACAGATGACTAAAAGTTCACATCTGCCAATTTCTGTCATTTATTCTTGAATCTCCGTATAGGGATCGAGACGGAACTATAGAGGCAGCACTTATGCCGAAAGTAGAGCGCCATGGTGTTAAATAAGAAAAACATTGTGATGTAAACAGTATAATAAACAACCTACAAAATGCAAAAAATGAATAGATCTTTTTATTTTCTTTGCCAGGAAAAATTGTTGGTATGTAAGATGGGTGTAGGGGATTATCTGATTTTTGATTATTGACAAAATGAGCACTGCAAATTCTAGTATTTTTATTTGGTTCCCAATCCTCCCGATGTTTTCTGAAAGGTAATTAAAAAACACTGAAGTGATTCGTCTTGTACAAATGTTTACTTTCTTCCCCTTAATAGTATTTAATTATTTGAACTTATTATATAATATTAAAGTCAGCAAACACATAACTAGTTTTTTATTTTATATAATCAATGAAATCGTACAGAAAACAACATTTTATTCTCCCGATAATAATCTTTCATTTATGTAAAAAAAATCTAGAGCTTTTCTGATAACTGCCAATTGTAGTATCATACTGATTATACACAAAATAATAGTTAACAAAATGTTTTAATTAGAACATTTTAATTACATATGGGTTTTTAGTGCATTTATTCATTTTTTATGTTTCAAGGTTATCCACGCAGTGTTCAATGAATTTTCGGAGAAACTATAAAATTTCAACTGCGTAGTATTTTTATACAGCATATTTGAGCAGCCATTAATACAGAAAGATATTTCTGATGACGACATCACAAACATTTAATATCAGTTTTAAAAATTGAACATTTAAAAACGCTGATTATACAAAACTACTAATACTACTAATAGTGTTTACATCACATTGCTTGTGTTTTTTCACAGCAGATGACATAAACGTCATCTGTCTCGGTCCCTATTGAGTTAGAAGAAGATTGGCTGAGTCGAATTTCCTAACACTTCGCTGGAAACTTTCAATTATATAGTTTATCGATGGATGGCTCTGAAAAATTTCTGGCTGAGAGATTTCCTTATATTGTTTGCGATTATAGACGCTGTATATTTTAAGGAAAATGTTTCCGATTTACGGGATTTTGGAGGTCAAGGTAAGCTCTTCGTAGAACTTCTCAAGCATGGCTCTGAGACTTTGCGTTGTGTATTTTAGGAAGTTCATTCGTCAATTGATTTAATCACGGAAAAGGTGCTGGTTGTTAGACGGCAAATAGACCAACAGGGCTGTCCAAGTACCCTCTGTCACATTGAGATTAGTATTATGACTAATAAGAGCCCCCGTACTCAATTGGAATCGGAAGTTAGGCTGGTAATGTTTATTTTAGGGTTGAGTCGACCATCTAGTTGTATTCAGTCCACGTTTTACCATCAAGTCAACATACAACCTTCACATCAGTTTGGAGATACATATTCGGATATCGAGTTTGAAGCCACTACATTTGAACTTCAACTCCCAGCTTGGTGCCAGCTCCATCTTCAACGTCCACCCATCACTGTCAACGTGTATTGTCTCTGCTGTCCATAGTATTTGTCCTCACACAGTCTACCTTCTACTTCCTTCGTAACTACGTGCTTGTCTTCGTGTGTTGTACACCTCCTAGAGTCCACACACTCACCAAGGCGCTGGATTCTTTGGTAAACATATTGAGAAGCTGAGAGGCCACTACCACTACCATACAGTAGCCAAAGCTGAATTTTAGATCTTAAGTGGATACCGCCCTTAAGGTATATTTTTTTAGTACGTAGTTGTTAGCTTTCGTAGTGACGTCACAGATAGTCTCAATTCAGGTGTCATATTTGTTTATTGACCTGATACACCCTTCTCAATGATAGTTTACCCACTCATTTGGTGGGGTACTTATTTACAACCACAGAATATTGTTGTGTGCTTCATTTGTGCCGATATATTATAACCGTTTCAATATATTTTGTGTAGTAAGATTAATGAATATTTCTTTGTTCTGATCCAAGTTAATAAATACCAGTTACCCCAGTAATCAGAAGTGAGCAAGAAACTTTTCTTATTTTTTAATGATATTTACATAACCTTATAGCCAATCTTTATTATTAAGTAATATTAGTGCAGTGGGTTGTCCCATCCCATCTGGGTGGTTTTGGATTTTGAGTGGCTAGAAATATGTGGCGCCCTGGAAAATTTAACCCTATACATTTCAGTTAAATCGAAATCAATGTTTATTGTCGAACCTACGCCCGACTGAGCTACTGGGACAATTAGAGGCGAGGAACACTAATGCACAATCACTGTTCTCATCCCCCAGATTTCGCCCCTAACAGCTTACAGTTTAGAACCAAAACAAAGTATCAGGATTTACATTTTCTTGTGGTATTTAGGACACCAGATAACGAAAGATAGAGAAAGGGTGAAGTACCCTGGTTCCTGAGATTGTCACATGGCCCAATGCCAAAAGAAAAACTTGAAATCACACAATTCCTTAGACATTAAAATGGATTCCCAGGAATTGTTGGTATTATTAATGGGACCCACATAAAAATAAATAAACCCGAAGAAGATCCCGATTAATACATTATTAGAAAAGGATATAACTCAATTCAGGTATTCTTTAAGTAAAGGACGTGGAACAACGAGAAAAAAGTTGGTACAGTTAGACTACAACAAAATCTTAAGTTTTACTGTTTTTCAAACATTGCAAAGTTAAAACCTCTTTCGTTCAGCAAGGCACACTTTATAGTTTCTTTGTACTTATAGGGTACCCACTGAAACATATTAATTATTCGTTGTTTTCTACTGTTACTTTTCCGCCCAACCTTTCTATATGCGAGAAAAGTATTGGTTTACCACAAAAAAAGTTAGAATTTTGAAATTTTCTTTGAGTCACTTTTACGTTTTCCATCAACAACAACACGAAAAAACGGTTTTTAGAAAAAAAATCCTGTGTGTATGTCGTCGTCGTCGTCGTCGTCGTCGTCGTTGTCGTCGGCCACTTTTCCTTACATGTCTTGTTAACACGATACAGCCTCGGGAGTGCAATAAGTCAGCAATTTTATGATTGACTATTATTAAGGACATGTCACAGATGATCCCTATTGATTTTCAGTTCACCAGAGCCAGTACAACGGGTGCTATGGTACTTGAAGTACGACATTTTGTAATTTTTTGAGAAATTTCAGATTGTTAGCACGATACAGCCTCCGGAGTTCAACAAGTCACCAATTTTATGATTAAATATTATTCAGGGCATCTCACTGATGAACCGTATTGATTTTCAGCTCACCGGAGCCGATACAATAGGTGCTACAGTACTTTAAGTACGATATTTTTGTCATTTTTGGAGAAGTTTCAGTTTGTTAGCATGATACAGCCGCCGGAGTATATACAAGTGACCAATTTTATGATTGGATAATATTCAGAGCGTCTCAAAGATGAACCCTATTGATATTCAACTCAGTAAAGCCAGGACAACGGGTGCTATGGTACTTGAAGTATCAAATTTTCGTAATTTTTCGAGAATTTTCAGTTTGTTAGCACGATACAGCCTCCAGAGAGTATACGATTGATCAATTTTATGATTGAATATTGTTCAAGGTCTCTCATCACAGATGTACCCTATTGATTTTCAGTTGACTAAAGCGAGTACTGCGGGTCCTATAAATCCAGATATACTGAATTTTTGGTTATTTTTGGAGAAATTTTGGTTTGTTAGCACATACATCCCCTGAAGTGTATACAAGTGAAAATTTTATGATAGAATATTGTTCAGGGCCACAGATGAGGAAAAGTTAGTTTTAATCCTTAAAACCGTTTATTTTGTACCATGTTCTTTTACTTTTCCGCCCAACCTATCTAATATGCGAGAAAAGTATTGGTTTACCCACAAAAAAATGAAATTTTGAAAAAATATTTGGAGTTACTTTTACGTTTTTCATCAAAAACAACACGAAAAAATGGTTTTTAGAAACAAAATCCTGTGTGTATGTCGTCGTTGTCGTCGGCCACTTTTCGTTACATGTCTTGTTAGCACGATACAGCCTCCAGAGTGCAACAAGTCACCACTTTTATGATTGAATATTGTTCATGACATCTTACAGATGAACCCGATTGATTTTCAGCTCACAATAGACAGTACAACGGATGCTATGGTACTTGAAGTACGACATTTTTGTAATTTTTTGAGAAATTTCAGTTTTTCAGCACGATACAGCCACCGGAGTACAAAAAGTCGCCAATTTTATGATTGAATATGATTCAGAACATCTCACAGATGGACCCTATTGATTTTCAGCTCACCGGAGATAGGACAACAGGTGCTATAGTACTTTATGTACGACATTTTTGGAGAAATTTCAGTTTGTTAGAACGATACAGCCTCCGAGTATATACTCGTACAAGTGACCAATTTTATGATTGGGTATTATTCAGGGCGTCTCAAAGATGAGATTCAGCTCACTAAAGCCAGTACAACTAGTGTTATGGTACTTGAGGTATCAAATTTCTGTCATTTTTGGAGAATTTTCAGTTTGTTAACACGATACAGCCTCCAGCGTGTATACAAGTGACCCATTTTATGATTGAATATTGTTCAGGGCGTCTTATAGATGAATCTTATTGATTTTTAGCTCACCAGAGCTAGTAAAACGGGTGCTATGGTACCTGAAGTGCCACATTTTTGTCCTTTTTGGAGAAGTTTCGGTGGCCAATTTTATAATTGGATATTTTTCAAGGTGTCACACAGATGTACCCTATTGATTTTCAGCTGACTATAGCGAGTACAGCGGGTCCTATTAATCCAGATATACTGCATTTTTGGTTACTTTCGGAGAAATTTCGGTTTGTTAGCAAGATACAGCCTCCAGAGTGTATACAAGTGACAATTTTATGATAGAATATTAATCAGGGTATTTGACAGATGCGGAAAAGTTAGTTTCAATCTTTGAAACCGTTTATTTTCTATTTTTAACATAATAAAATAATTTATTTTTTACAGGCTCAACTTGTGTGTGACCACAAGTTTCGTATAAGAGAAGTGTATAGAGAATCCAGGGAGAGTTTTTCGAACATATCCGTTATTTGAAATATTAGAAGAAAAATGCCAAGATGGACATTTACTATATGTAGTGTCAAAGAATCTTTTAACTCATTTTCCTGATAGATGCCTTTTGACTCAACGGCAAATTAATTAAAATATGCAACACTGTTCCAATAGAATAAAAATATAACATTGTAATGGTGTTCTCAAACAAAAATGGCTTCAATTATATCGTTTAAAATTATATAACATTAGAAGTATTATTGATTTTGCTAGAGCTTGCTGAGTCCTACACAACTTAGCCTTAGAGGGTCATGAAAATATTGAAGTTAAACAAAATGATATTCCAAATAATCTCCTAAAACTTTAAATGAAGTGGTAGAGAACCAGAATGGGGCTCAAAAATAAACAATATTGTTGATGTTCTTGCTGGTCGTTAGTGTAGTAATAGCTATTTGTGTATTTAGACCGCAAAAAGATACATTGCCACTCGACAAAGAAAGTGCCTCTTTTGGTCAGCCAAACCAAATATTCATCTGGTTCTTTAAAAAATAAATAAATAAAAGTAAAATTATCGAAATTTCGGTTACAATTTTTTTTTACATTTTTCTTATTTTACCATTTCCTGTCCACAGATAAATACTTTTTAATTTAAATAAACTTAGTTTGGGTTAAAAATTAAATTAACTTAAAAACCAATCAAATGAAAGCACAAGTAGAAGTTATGTGAAAATCACAGAAGAGGAAGTAGTTAGCTTTGACAAATGACAATTGTTCGGAGGAAAGGAAACCTGAAGTTGGCTCCTGACGTTTCATACCTGTCAGCTGTTCACACAACTAGTTTGAAAACTATCAGAAATAGACCGCACATTAACGTTGCTTTGGAAACTGCTAGTAACTGTTTGCAGATTATCTGTGAGAACCAACCTTTGAATAAAAAATAATCAATAATAGACTAAACAGGTACATTAATGTTAGACTAATTCACAGTAACCCGGTTCAAATTATAAAGTTCTCTTACTCGAAAGTTGTCTTTATGGTGGCTGGTAAATTTCCCGATGGTTAGAATAGAGAATTTCGCAGCTTCTAGAAAGAAATATCCTAAGAAGCGATCTCCAGACCAAAGAGTTTGTACTAATACAACTATAACAATTGAAACAATTGATCTAAAATCAGTTTTTCGAAATTGTTATACCACACTGTTAAAATAGTACCATTAATTCGTTCCCAATAAATGCTCATTTCGTTCCCCCTCAACCCCCGCACACCCCATTTATTCAATGCATCGAATCCGTATCATAACAATAATGGGTGGTTTTGTTCTTTTGTTTTCGAGAGAAACATCTGAAAAAATAATTGAACATCCAAGATTAATAATGCCCCGACCAGTTTTATGTTTAAAATATCTGATTCGACCAGCTAGGTAGGTAGGTGAGTTTACAGTAGGGGAAAAAGGCGCACTAAACATCGACAGTACCTATATTTAATGAATATATGTAACTGACTTGAATATAATTAAGGTTTTAACGGAATAGGTTCATTCCCGAGGTCATTAAAAATAATAATGAAGGTTATAATAATTGAGAACGATAGTAAAGAAAAGGAATTTTATGATAGAGATTAACTCGAAAAAAAACATGCTTTTTTTAACATTACGATAGGAGATGAAAATGTCACAAATTTTATATTAACTGATATGAACACATATATCTATCTATACTTATCAGCATCGAGAATCTAAATGTACCAGAATTCTGGTTTGTTTCAAACAATTTGAAATTTAATAAACTATGTGAAAACTAAAAAAAAAATACGTTTAGCTCTATAAAACGAGGTATAGTTGGCGTACAACATATTGGACAGTAATGTAATCGTATATCCCATTTAAGTTCTGTTGCGGAACTAAACTCTGAAATGTTAATATTTTGTTTACTTTTACCAATACCTATTGTATTGGATTATCTCGTGAACAGTGACCTTGACCATTCCTGCGCGAAGCGATAGTGAGAAGTCGGCTAACACTCTGTAAGTGAAACCCAAAAATATTGGCTTGGGTCTAGGTACTTCAGTATTGTAATTGAAAGTATAAAACGGGTAGCGCGTTTCAGCTCATTTATTTAACTGCATTTACAGTATAATTGTTACGGACGTAAAAAACAAACAAGCTTTGTTGTCTTTGAAATGTATTACAAAAAAGAATTATATACCTGATGAATAAAAAATCATAACAATGTTGTCATATTACACGTTATAATTTTAATAAAAGATAAATAGTTACTTAGAGAAAGAAAAGAAATAAAGGTTTCAAAATCTGTTTATATGGGGTTTGATAAAAAACATACTAAGAGGCCATAGAGTTTTCGTGACAAATTTAATTAGCACAAAATTTTAATGTGAAAAAACAAAAAGAAAATACATACACAGGATAATTCCAGAATATTGTGAAAATAGCCAAACATGAAAGTTTACATTAATGGTTGGCAACCTAAATCGTCCAGTTCCTCTTCATTCTCAGGGTCGTCTTCATCCGAAAATAAGAAGGAATCAGATTCACTGTCGTCTTCTAGTGAAATTACGAAATCTTCCACTTCATCCATTATATATTCTTTCCGCATATATTCTTTTTCGACTTTTTCAACGTGAGCACAAATTCTTTCCCATTGTTCTTTCCCAACTTGGTTAAATTTTTCTTCGGTCATTTTCAACACGTCATCAAGTTTAAACGTCGTATTACATGCAGCGACGTGATTTTTCACCAGTGCCCATATTTTTTCGATAGGATTAAGCTCAGGATGATATGGTGGTAAACGTAGAACTGGAATGTCCCGTTCTGCTAAAATTTTATCGACGGCATATTGTTTGTGAATTGGCTTGTTTAATTGAATTTTTGCATACAGTTCAGCCTTCGTTTCCTTTTCCTCGAAAAAAATGCTTTTTTCCCTTAACCAGTTTTGCATAGATGCTTTCTTCCATGAAAAATTAGGAATTGGTTCGACCAAAACATTATGGTAAGAGGCATTATCTATCACAAGGACAGATTTCTTTGTGACGTACACCATGAATTTTTCTTTAAGCCACTTGTTGAAATTATTATGATTCATTTCATCATGATAGTCGCCTGATTTAAGACCCGATTTAAATATGGTTAGAGCTCCGGGTACAAAGCCTGATACGCCCCCGGCGTGTAAAATTATTAGTCGTTGTCCTTTGGACACAGGTGACTTTAGACAATTATTTGTTCCATCGTCCCATGCCATTGGTACAGTATGTGAACCATGAATATATGTTTCATCGCAGTATAAAATCTCCCGCCCTTCTTTTTTGTATTTTTTCAATTTTCTTAAATATTCGACTCGTTTGGATTTGATATCAAATTTTTCGACTAAGACCTTTCGGTTGTCTTCGGTTTTTTTCCAACGGAATCCCATTTTTCGCACCAATTTTCGAAATGAATCGATTTTCCCTGTAAAATTAATCCCTTCTTCCTTTTTAACTTCTTCAAACACAACTTTTATCGTTGGTCTTCGTCTGTGAATAGCTGCATATGAATAAAATATTCTCCTAATAATTTCCTCTTCAAACTCATCTACTGATCCTCTTGAGGTGCATGGTTTGATAATATTTTTTCTTGGTGACTTAAACTTTTCACCACTTTTTCTTAATTCAGCTTCTTTAATTATTCTTCTTGCGGTGCTCAGCCTAACACCAGTGGCTAACGCTACTCTTTCTTGTAACCGATTTAGGGGAAGTTTAAGTTTACCTTGTTCCTTTTCCTCTTTCATGAATTTATATACGTTATAAATTATTTCACGACTCTGGCTGTGAACCACTCGTTTAGAATTGCTCATGATTGAAGATTTGTCTGTAAAAAAATTATAATTTTATAGGGCCCAGAGAGATCATTTTTTTATCGATAAATACATGTTTGATTGTATGAATGTTTTATAGTCATGGCAATAAATCGAGAATCAAGAGTGAAAAAATCACGAGAGCTTGCTCGAGTGATTTTTTCAATTCTCTTGATTCTATAATTTTTGCCGTGACATTAAAATTTGAATACAATTTGTAATGTATTTCTCGATTACGAAAATTATCTCGAATGTATTTTAGGGAGATAAATACACAAGTACATGAATGCAGACAATTTATTAACTGTACTTCTCGGAGTAACACTCTGTACAGTTTTTTCAATATTTTCTAGAGATTCTTTGCTAAATATTGCCATTTTGAAAATACGTTGTATTAGGAAAACTCAAAAATAATCTGACAGTGACATTCACGGCATAGTTGATTAACAGCAAGGCGCATATTTATCATTTATTGAGAAATTTAGGTAGCTTTTCCATCATTTAAAATGATAGTTAATTGGTTGATTTTAAGAAATTGAAGAAATCTCATTGACTGTTAGGATAGGCGTGTATTAATCGCTGAAAAACTCAAAACAAAATTCAAAAATCCAACTTTTTTGTGAGTAAACCAATACTTTTCTCGCATCATAGATTGGGTTGGGGGGAAAATAAAATAATATTTCATATCGTAAATATGCAACCAAAATAATAATAATAAATAATAATATATACGTACATAACTAAATTTATAAGTCTATAACAATCGTAAACTCCTTTTAACTATTAACTATACTGTCTATATCAAACACTAAGTATTAAAACGCGTTACCCTTAAAATAAACACAGAAAATAATAAGTTCACTAACACCTCGAAGAAACGATAGTTTCAATGCGATGAAAGAAAATAAATGACGATATTTTCAGTAAAGAGTGTAGGTATCTCGGAGTCGTATAATCGTCGTCTGCGCATGGTGGGGTCACTGTTCATGAGATATTCCAACAACTCTACATACTTGTTGAAAGGGTGCTCAGTTTAATTGGGATACCAGATGTGAACTGAGCCCTTTTTGTATCCCATTCGATTTTTTATGGAAAAATAACAAAAAAAAGAAAGTTTATAACAATGGATAAAACAATTGTTTAAAAATAAATATTATGTCTAACTCCTGTTTGTCACTACTATGTAAGTAAAGGGAAAAATATATTAAACCTAATTAATTTTCTTCTTCCAAAAATTCTATTAATCCTTCTCCCATATCATCTGCTTCACTATCGTCTTGTAAATCAATAATACATTTATTTCCTCCATTAATATGGACTCGCCTAATATTGTTATACTCATCTTCAATTTTGATTACTTTCATAATTTCTGTTTTAATTGTGCCCAAATTAATTCGATGGGATTGAAAATACAAAAATATGGAGGAAGTCTCACTATAGAGTGTCTATGCTGTTCAGCAATACCTTTAGGGCGTATAATTCCTTAAATTTCTTTGTCTGTAAAACTTCAATCAGTTGTTGTTTTGTATAAGAATCTTCAAAGTACAAATTATTATCCATTAAAAAATTTTGTAGCTCGGACTTCTTGTAATTTTTATTTGGTACTTTATTGACCCCCTCTCTAGGGGAACTATCACCTTGCCGTTGGTGAGAGGGCTCAGTAACCTACAGCCAGGGAGCGATGCCGGCGGTAGCATAGCTACAGGTAGGGCCACACATGCCGGTAAGGTTTCGAAGTGCTGAAGGTGAAGCTAAGAAAGTTCCCACGCAGCGTATGATCCCGAGTGGACGGCTGCAAACAGCGTCTGTTCTCCATGTTAGGAGTGGCTGAGAAAACCATTCGCCAACATTCCCGGAAGCGTGGCGTCTTAAATGCCAAAACCTCTTAAAAAATGAAAATTCAGTCAGCTCCAAGGATTCTGGGGGGAGCAATAGTTCGAGAAGAGAACCACTCCGGCAGAAACTCTCAAAACCCGATGTACCATTATTTATCGCCACATACAACATAAGAGCATTAAGAACTGTAGAACACCTCGAAGAATTGGAAGAAGAACTTATCCACATAAAATGGGACAACATAGGAATTTGCGAAACCAGACTGCCCGGGGAAAAATGTACTACCTTACAGACAGGCCACACCCTCTTTCAGAAAAATGCAGAGGATAGGGACTACATTGGAGGCGTAGCGCTCATAATAAATAAAAACTTTAAACATAATATAACTAAATACCAAGTGATATCCGAAAGAGTCTTATATATATAAAAATCAACTTAAATAAGAGATACAGTCTGCAGATCATTCAAGCCTACGTACTGACAAGTAAGGCAGAAGAGGAAGAGATCGAAAGATTCTACGAAGATCTGGCAAAAGCTCGCCAAATGGAAAAATCCCACTTTATACTAGTCATGGGAGACTTTAATGCCAAGATAGAAGAACGGAAACATGGAGATACGGACTACGTCGGAAATTTCGGATTAGGCGAAATAAATTACCTGGACAAAGAAAACCTATACTGTTTCCCAGAAACGAAATTGATTTTATCCTTTCCAACAAGAAGACAATATGTAGGGATGTATCGGTTCTAAACAGATTTAACATAGGAAGCGATCATAGACTAGTAAGTGTAAAAAATAAAATAGATACTGCAACTGAAAAACTGAAAGGGAAAAACTCCTTAAAAATCACCGCTATCCTACTAGCGATGTTCTACAACTAAAAGAAGCAAAATATCAAAACGACCTGTACCAAAAACTAACAAAAATAAAAATGGACATACACGAACTCGCAGATAAAATCACAAGCGCTGTGTAAAAAAGATATGTGCAAAGACATAAAATCACAAAGACGCAAAGCTAAATCAAGACACACTAAAACTATTGGAAAAAAGACGGAACGCAGAGGACAGGACAACCCAAGAATACATGGACTTAAACAAGCAGGTCAAGAAAGGAATATGAAGAGATAAAAGAACATACAATGCGAAACTTATAGAGGAAACCATAAAGGATAACTGCAAGGTGAAGTTGTTGAGCAAAAACTTTCTAGAGTTAAAACGAAAATGAAAAACAAAAGATGCCCATGCGAAAAACAATTCACTACAGAAATGTTGAAACTGGGAGGGAAGACTTCACAGAAAACAATAAAAATACTGCTAAATAAATGCATCCACGCCGGTAAAATACCAACCGAATGGTACAACTCTGAATTAATACTACTTTTCAAAAAAGGCGATAGCACAAGCGTCGAAAATTACAGGCCTATATCCCTTCAATCATATTTATATAAACTTTACACAAAGATTATAACGAATCGCCTAACATCCAAACTGGATTCTTATCAATCGGTTGAACAGGCGGGATTTAGAAAGGGATACAGTACGATAGATCACCTATATACAGTCCGTACCCTCATAGAAAAATGCACGGATTATAACGTACCTATACACCTAGCCTTCATTGATTTCCAAAAGGCTTTCGATATGGTTGAATTATGGTCAATCCTAATGGCCCTGCAAAACGCAAGAATAGAATAGAATAATACAAGAGGCGGCTAAGATGGAGTGGCAGTGGGCCGGTCACCTGGCTAGACTGGATAAAGATAGATTTGCACATATAAAATAACAGTTTGGAGGCCTAGACAGACCAAGCGAAGCATAGAACGCCCACAGAAGAGATGGGTAGACGACATTAAGAAGGTGGCAGACAAGAACTGGTTGAGTACAGCTAGGAACAGGGAGACATGGAAACAAATGAGAGAGACCTATATCCAGGAGTGGACAACTATGGGTTGAGGAAGAAGAAGAAGAAGACTTTATTGACCTGTCGTGAATAATAATGAGCGTTGTCAAGAATTACAACACTATTTGGCTCTAAGTTTGGGATCAATGTGAATTCAAACCATGTTCTTATGATAGTCTACGTTACAATCTTCCTTTTTGTTTCCACATATTTTTAAGGCATTTGGAACCCATCCATCATTTCCATCGCAATGCACAATAATAAGTCTGGATCCTTTGTTTGCAGGCATTGTTGGCTTACAAATGTTTTACTCATCATTCCATCATTTCTTAACCGTGTCGTGAGTATCAAACTTAGTTTCGTCCAAATAGACAATTAGCCGACTTTCTTCTCTATACTTAGGTACTTGTTAGAAGTATGTATACCGCATGTCCACTATTCTTCTGCTTTCCATGACTGTTATTAATTGTTTTGAATTTGAATCCCAATTTTTTAATACCGTTTTCAATATTTTCCTTACAGCCATTTACATTACGGCACGCATTTGTCAATTTATTTCTTATTATTTCAATCGTAGGTAACCCATTTCTTTTGTAACAGTCTTATATGGTGGTTTTTAATAATTTTATTACAGGCACATCTAAAGGTTTGACCAATCCCTTATCACATCGCTTCTTGCGTTTATAAGGCCCATTCTTGGCTATTTTACGTATAGTTGACGTAGTTGACTTCTGTTAAATCAGATACTGTTTGCATTAATTCTGTTTCTTCATCGAAACCAAATTTTTCCCGTAGATTCTTATACACATTGAAACATATTTCCCGTGCTTCCAATTTTAAATGTCGTCGAATGCAGTTTTCACTTCCATCACCATTATTTAAAGTTTTGTCGTTGTAACACACAATATTTTGGACCGAACTCGATATTTCCCAAGGACGCCACATTGTAAATATTTAATTTTTATCTAAAAATATAATTGCTATTCTTACCCAAATTCTTCAGAAAATACTACACTCTTGATGTCAGATTACCAACTAAAATGTGGATATCTGTGTTCGTATAAAAAGCCAAATACATATATTAGTTATAGTTCAGTCAAAGATGTGAATAATAATAAGTTATTTGGAATTTATATTTCTAATTCTTCTTTATAAAACGATATATAAGGTAGTATCAATTGTCTGGTGTTATGTTTAAAATGTCTTTAAATATAAATAGGTTAATATTGTTTAAAGTAATGTATTTTATTCTATAAATGAACGTATAAGTATTCTAAAAAGTAGGATGGGGCTACATAATTGCGGGTTAAAAATAATCGTTAGAGAGTCGATAAATGTATTTAATAATTTATAAATACATTTTAACGATTATTAGTTGAAATTATAATATTAAATGAATTTATCATCAACTGAGCATTTTAAATTATTGATATTGACTGGAGGATCATAATATCCTCGTATTTCCGTCAAACGAAAAGCCGATAGCTTAAAGTTCGCACTACATCTCTTACGCCAACTATACTAGAGGGAAATCTGTGAAATTGTTGAGTATCCATTAGACCCTGGTATCCGGGGATATCACGTAAAACTATGCTCAAAGATTTTATCACATTTTTTTACAATCAGACAATTGCGCTTGATGCTAGATCTGGGGGTGCGAGATAAATATAAAAAACAGGTATCACAGAGATTCAGAATAAAAAAGAAACTGACATGTTATACAAGTATAACTGAAACTGCTATTATAGACTCTTCTATAAGTTGTAGAAGGCAATGAAGAGGATTGGTGAGAAATTAATTATGCTGGCAAATAATTGATAATATTAATGAGATATCATGTTTCTAAATTTGTAATCAATTGTAGTTTTGCTCCGATTGCCCCTATGACGTTACTGTCAGGATTCAATTTTTATCGTAGCCGGAGTCTATAATTTTGGAATTCGAATTTTTAAATTTATTCTTGGACTGTATTTATGACAATACGTGAAAAAATTACTGGTACCTTTTGTGTCTTTATTCCGTATGGGAATTTTCGAATTCACAAATGGATGATATTATACGCCAGTATCGAAATTACGAAAAAATTATAATTGTGACTAAAACAAATAGTTTTTTTTCAATTATTATATAAAAACCGAAACGTTTGTATCATGAACTCAAACTTAATTTTACAACTTATATCACTTAAATACCGAAATACTTTGTATTATAAAATCAAATTATTATTATATAATTTATGGCACTTATAAGAAATAACACAAAAAAAACAATTTCAAAAAGCAAATACACTACTCAAACTAATTAGAAGAACTAAACAAAGATGTTTTATAGGGTTTAGATCAAGACTTGGTGGTGGGCAATTTATGGTTTGAATCCTGTGGTGATGAAGAAAGTTCATGGTAATTGCCGTAGTTTGCGCCTTTGCGTTATCTTGTTTAAAAACAAAATTTGGGTCTACACCAAAAGCTGCCGGTATAAAATAATCCTCCAGAAATAAATCAATGTACCATTGAGCGTTGGATCTTCATGTAACTACTACAAGATCTGTTCTTTTATGAAGACTGAGTCCAGCCCCCAAACTATCACAGATTCAACACCAAATTTTTCAACTCCTTGTATGGTTTCCCAATGGGAAACCCTTTTTTACATTATTTGAATGAAAAAGAAATTGCTTTTTATGAAAAGAAAACGACTTTTTTGTCTCTTTCTTTAATGTAACATGAAAAAAATCGATATTAAAAAATTACTGCATCTATGCAACTTGTAGTGCATTTAGTTAATTTTGTGCATTAGCTGTAAAATGATATTAGCGTAGACCATTTTCTTTAAATAAAATCGAAGATCGCATAAACGTCACTGAAAACCAACACACACTGATGTGACTATCCCATATACTTCCAATCATCCCATGTCACATAAATTAGCAGCATATAATTCAATGATACATACAGCATTTTCAGTTCCTATGGACAAATGTAATTTTGACAGAGAAACTAATACAATTAAACAAATAGCAACATCCAATGATTATCCATTCCATATGATAAATAAATTAATTAATAAAAAAGAGGAAAAAGTGACATTACAACTAATATTTCCTCAACAAACTAAAAAAATAATCAATTATGAAACCATCACATATGCAGGCAACATTTCTAATAATAGTTCGAAGATGATATCTTTAGCAACAAATACAACAATTTCTTTTAACCCCCGTGGTACCGTGCTAAAAAAATTAAACGTGGTACCGTCCGGGGTACATTCGTACCCCACGTCAAAAGTAAATACTACAGCGGTATTCATTAAGAATACAGTGCAGCAGTTATAGTTAATCTTTATCTAAAGCAAGAACGAAGGAAAATAATATTTTTATTTCTAAAGTGAGTACAAAAGTAATTAAACAGGCTAATATTCTTCACCCCTTAAAAAATAACATTCTTAATGCTTTTCATTCCAGCTCGGTTTCTTCGCATCTCTTGCAAATTATTAGCGTTGTAAAATGTTCAGAGCACACAAAATTTTTACATTGGATGCAGAGGTTTCTGGATTTTCGGTCTCTTTTTCTGTCACACAAGTGGCACCGTCCAGCAGTTGACGGGGAGTTATCAATAACTGGCACTGGTGCTTCGTTACGTGCTAGTCCTGGAATAACATCAATCATGTAGTTCCTACTAGTTTTGTGTAAACCTTTTTGAGTTTCAAATCTTTTAACAATATTTGGTGCCTCGCCCAACCGAAGCAAATATTTTCTTCTATCATCCCGCTTTTGGTCTTCGTTTCAGGAAATTTAGTTTTCCATAAAATAAACGAATTTATTCCGGCGATATCCAACAATTGACCAAATAGTGCCATTGGCCAACGATTGCTAATTCTGCGGGCTAAATATTGTTTTACCATTTGATCAATGGTGTCTACGGCACCTTTTGTTTTATCGTAGTGCAAAATGATATGGGGTTTGTGTTTACAAGCTTCTTCTGAAACAGCATCATCGTGATGCTTCGTAGATAGCAATATAACTGCTTTTCCGTTGCTTCGCATATAGGAGACCATTGCATGGCTTTGCGTGAATGCAAACATGCTAGAAAAAACACTTTGAGCGTCAAGGTAGCTATTCTTTGGGAATATAGGACTTATTTACTGGAAGAGTGCCGCATTCCTTTCTCCAGCAATTTATCTGTCAATGGCAAACTTGTAAAGAAGTTGTCCGTTGTAAGACTGTATCCTGTCCCTAATGAACTTACAAGATCAAGCATAACTCTTTCTCCCTGATTTTTTTCTACAACAATGTTGAGTTTGCCCAGGTATACTTGCAAATTAAAGCTATAGTAAGTTTCACTGTCGGCCATCGCCCATATTTTCAACCCATACTTATCGATAGTTACGTGCATTCCTGGATTCTTTTTACTAATTTACATTGATGATGTCCTATTAGCAGGTTCTGATGGAGCTGACATTAAAATGCATTTGAATCAAAATTTTAAAATGAAAGACTTGGGGAGTGTCAGATATTTTTTTAGGCATTTTAATAACACAAAACGCGATAAAAATTAATCAAACCACATACTTAAAAAATATCTTGAAGCGTTTTAATTTAGAAAATGGTAAGCCCATTAACCCATGATTTTAATCATGAACAATTTAAAATTGCCCAGTCACAAAATAAAGAAATAGAGAATAGACGCAGAAGAGCTGTAGCTTACTTACATCTTTGGCATCTATTAAAAAAGTACTCAAATATGTTCACCATTTTTTTTCCTTCCAATGATTTCTATATCTACGTCTATGAAAAACCAAGACAATAGTCCTCCACGGCCGTGTGAATACTATATTTAACCGTCAATTACGTTTTTATTCTCAGATACAAATTCGTGTCAATCGAATTTTTGAAATTGTGGAAGATATATCTATTATTAAGTGTTATTAAGGCATATAAAAACGCCCCTTATTACACACAAAGAGACTCGAACCTACATAACTGGAATTCGAATCGGTTGTGTCATTCGGTCTATCAATTTTTTTTTACTTTTTAATTATATCTACGACTTCACGATGAACGAAGATGGTTGGATTTCCCGAAAAATTACAATATTTTTAAAAATGCTGTTCGTAGGATAAAATTTTGAATTCATTGATCAAAACAATAAATAATTAACAACTAATCGGGTAAATAATTAAGTTGCAACCTCCCCCTGATTTAACCTTAGAAATTAGTCTTAAAATGATTGCACAAAAACTATAACACAAAGATTATTGGTGCTGTATAATTATTTACAGAGACATGCAGGTCTGGAATTTACATCAGAAACGCGCATATTATGAGCGATAGAAAAACTTTTTAAATAACTAAATTACGATTATAAATACCTACATATGTATATCTTTTTGAGCTATATATTATTAATATTCACAGATCATTCTGAGAAAGATCGATTACTGATTGGTACAACGATGATATATATCTCTTTGCTAGAAGTTTATAAGACACCTGAATCGGTCCTTCAAAAAGATTACAATAATCGTTCCGTATCTTCTTTTTTTTAACAATCATACTCAATGTTCTTCAATAAAACATTCCACCAAAAAATATATACGACACTTTAGAAAAAAATATTTTTATTTAAGAACTAATCAAAGAGTACACAAATAACGAAAAATCTTTAGTTTAATAAGGTATTTCGTATCATATAAATGTCGAACACCAAAAATATGCAAACAAAATAAACAAACATCAAAAATATTAATATCTATGAGAACAACAACGTAATAAACCTAAAATATGAGTGTCCTGGACAAGTCTTTTTTCGTTTCTATTGCTACCACTAATATTTGGTCTTTTCGAAATCTATTTTTTATAATTCGCGTATAAAAGAGACTTCATTATAACATTGTTTACAGTGTCACCATGAAGCTCTTTGAACACTGTTATAGTAATTTTTAGTGTACAGTTGGTTATTGAATTTAGTTATATTTTTATTTGACATTTGACTTTAACTTTAACACAAATTATAAATAAAATGGTCTAGCGTTGTTCTAGCTAGCAAATTATTATATTAAAGGTAAATTAGAATGATTTATATATAAAAATATTAATGAATAAAGTACGCTAACGTTTATTTATCAATGATTTGTTTATTTTAATATTGTGTAGAATCAATATATACGTATACAAAACGTTCGATTATTGGGATAAATTACCAGATATCTATGTGAAGATGTACTACAGAAATAATTCTGTTCATGATAATATAAATAGATCGCAAGAGCATATACGAAGAAACTCTTTTTTAAACAAATAATTATCCTCTTTTTGCTTAAATGAAATTTTGTTTACAATTTACACAATTATTCGGTTATAATATGTCAAAAGTGCTGAATAAAACCATCTGTGATCTGACCAATTAGGAATCTACAGAATTGCCAACTTAAATTCAAACCACTCCTCCTAGATTAAAACCAGGGATTATATGAAATTCTATTTTATTTAAATAATTAAGTAAATACGAATTATAAAAAATATTGTGTAAAACTTGTGCCACAATGACTTACTGTAGTACTCGTGATTTGCACAGAGAGTCATTGTGACACTTGTTTTATAAATAACTATGAAAACATGGCGTATCACTAAGTCCTACTTCACAAACTTTACACACGAATCTCGATTATTTCCTCTTTTTCTCACCCTTTGTGCAGCATCTTCTCATTCTCAGTTTCCCATTTTTGTGAGGAACTAGTGAAGGGAAGTGCTTTCCTGAGAGCCTGGCCAAGTTCGAACATTGTGTGATAACTGTTTCATGTGGATGTTCGATGGATTTCTAAAATCAAAAATTAGACAAAAACAACAGAATAACTTCTAAATGGAAAGCAGGAAACGATAGGCGAGCGGGACGCACCCCCAAATTGACCTTACAGTGACCACGGAAGTACTAATCGCTAAGACCACTTTTACTTTATGTTTTCGGGGTCGCTGAATACGAATATGAAATTATTTTTACGATAAAATTGGGGGAACATGGAAAAAACGGCAATTTCGGGTAAAATTGAGACAATTGAATTTGGCGTTTTTCTGTGTTCATCTCGCTATATATTCCACATTTATCAATGTATCATTATAAAAATTTTTATGACTATTGAGTATCTAAAGATCTAAACAACAAGCCTACTCCGAAAATTCTGCGACAATTAATACTTGAACAGTAAATTTACAATTGTTTACTTTTACGTGTTCCGAGTTTTGTCGTACAAATGCAAAAGTTGTGTTACGAAGTTTCGAATTTCTAAAAACGAATTATCCAGTATTAAAATGCAATACCTGAATAAGTTTTTGGGAAAATTTCAGATCTAAATATTGAAAAGAAAAAAAGATACGCTATTTCAAAGTCAGCGTAGCGTGCGGCTGCACGGCGCGCTATAGCACGAGCAGCGACTATCCGAGTCGAAACTTCACATGCGTCCGAAATACGGCTTTAATATATCAATTAAAATAAAAACCATCAATATATCTTAAAAATATTCATTTATTTCATCTGTATTTACAATCATTTCTTTATTTACACATGTATCATTACAACTACAAACATCACAGCATTTCAAATTAGATTGTCTACAAGGGCAAACGTCAATCTCGCAAGCATTTTTGCCAGTGCACGAACAAAAGTACTGTTGTAGTATTTCCATAGCCAAACTTTGTCACATCTTTGGAAATGATTAGAGGTTCGATTGCTTGTTTCCACTAATTGATTTGCCAAAGAGCTCTTAAAATGTGTTTATGCATCGCGGGTTCAGATGGAGGAAGTCTTGCGATTTCAGAGTTCTTTTCGATAGTTAAATGGTATCTTAATGAATTTATATCGTTACGTGTACCTTTTGACTTTTTCTTTGGATCGTACAAATAAGATGTGAATGTACTGACGACTTATTGAGCAACATGTATGTCTAAGTCGGTTATTGTAGCTAAATTAGTCAATTCTTCGTCTGACATAAGTCGTAATGCTGCATTCACCTTGATCTTGCCTATGTAAAATAACGATGAATTAGTATCACAGCCTGTTAGAGCGTGTGCAGCTAACAACGACGAACAGATACTTTTTCCTCATTTTTGTGCTAAACTATGAATAGGTATATACCTTCTGAAATCAGTGCGTACGGATATTTTTCCCGTGAAAAACCATAGCTGAGGTCTATTTTCGAAACTTTCAAAATGAAATAGTAGTAATAAAAAAACGTCTGTATCGGGAGATTCTACAATTGTTAACTGATTTTCACTCATTCTTCGTTGAATACGTTGTACATGAAATATTGAGCGAGTGTCAGCATATATGTGCTATAGCGCGCCGTGCAGCCGCACACGACGCTTGACTTTGAAATAGCATATCTTTTTTACTTTTCAATATTTAGGTTTGAAACTTTCCCAAAAACTTCTTTAGGTATTGCATTTTAATACTGGATAATTAGTTTTAGGAAATTCGAAACTTCGTAACACAACTTTTGCATTTGTACGACAAAACTCGGAACACGTAAAAGTAAACAATTGTAAATTTACTGTTCAAGTAATAATTGTCGCAGAATTTTCGGAGTAGGCTTGTTGTTCAGATCTTTAGATACGCAATAGTCATAAAAAATTTCATAATGATACATTGATAAATGTGAAAGATACAGCGAGATGAACACAAAAAAACGCCAAATTCAATTGTCTCAATTTTTCCCGAAATTGCCGTTTTTTCCCATGTTCCCCCAATTTTATCGTAAAAATAATTTCATATTCGTATTCAGCGACCCCGAAAACATAAAGTAAAAGGGGTCTTAGCGATTAGTACTGCGTGGTCACATACTGCTATTTCTAAGCGACTTTTTGGGGGTGTCCCGCTCGCCTACGAGACGTTACTAGTGTTCTGTGTCTTATATAGAGCATGAGTATTAAGCATACATATATCCAAAAAAAATTATTGTGCCACTTTACAGTTTTCCGGGTGCAATCCATAGAGCTAATGAACATATCGCCTCTGTCAATTGCTTCGATCTTTAAATTACCTTGGGCACAGACACAGTCATCCAAAGAAACTTGGAAAAATTTATACCGAATAGTTAAGACGGTAACATTCTTGACAACGCTTCTTATCATTCACGACAGCTCAATGAAATACCAAATAAAAGCGACAAGAAGACCGAGCTACAAACATTTTTAATGGATAATAATTTGTACTTTGAAGATTCGTATACAAAACTACAACTGATTGAAGTTTTACAGACAAATAAATTTAAGAAATTATGCGCCGTAGAGAGTATTGCTGAAAAACATGGACACTATATTGAGACTTCCTCCTTATTTTTGTATTTTCAATCCCATCGAGTTAGTTTTGGCACAATTAAAACAGAGTATTCGGCGTAACAGTACATTTCCTAAATTTGATAAGAAGGTCGTCGACCTGATTAAAAGAAAAGTAGCTAATATTACCAAAGAAGACAGGCAGAAAAGGATTTAAAAAGTAATCAAAACCGAAGATGAGTATAAGAATATTGGGAAACTCCATATTAATGGGGGAAATAAATTTATTATTGATTTACAAGACAATAGTGTTAGTGAAGCAGATGATATGGGAGAAGGGTTAATAGAATTTTTGGAAGAAAAAAATTATTTTAGTTTAATATATTTTTCATGTTACTTATAGGGTAGTGACAAACAGGAGTTAGACGTAATATTTATTTTAAAAAAATTGTTTTATTCATTCTTATCAAATTTCTTTTTTTTGTTGTTTGCTCATTTTGAAATTTAGTTTTGTCCATAAAAAAATCGAATGGGATACAAAAAGGGCTCAGTTCACGTCTGGTATCCTGTTTAGACCGAACGCCCTTTCAACAATTACGTAACATCAAATACCTTATAGGTATTGGCAAGTAAACAAAATATTAATAATACGTTTCAGAGTTTAGCTCCGCAACATAACTTAAAGGGGAAATACGATTACATTACACAATATGTTTTACGCCAACTATAATATAGAAAGTTTTACTCTCAGATTAATACATTAAATAGATATATTTATTTTTTGATTCCTCAAACATTGCCATATATACAAATTCTCTTTAGTTGCAGGAAAAAAGAAATTAGAAATTTAATTGAAAATTATATCAATTTTTATATTTAAGTCGCTGCTTTTAAAAATAATTAAAACTACTAGAATTTTTTGTAATAAAGGCATATTCTTATATAAATTTTTATCAAGTATTTGTTGTAAATAAAAGAGGCAGCATTGCTAAAAATTTCAGTACCTGCTTTATGTGTCTGTTGTTGGAAATCTACGATTTTAAGAGCTATTAAAGAAGAGACATTTGGCGAGTTTCAAACAGCACGTAAAGCTCCAGGAAAACCAAAATTTCAAATAGAAAATCAATTGAAAGAAATACTTCGAATGAAAGTGCATGCGTTCTTCTTTAGAAAAGAATTTCAGACAGTACAGAAAATTCTTGCCTCGGTTTAAGATGATAAGCATTCTAAAAAGTCTATTTTAATAGAAAGAAGCGATATTGTAGTATGGAGAAGAAACTATCTAAGGGCTATAAAAGAAATGGGAGAAGAACTAGGAAATATATTTTATTTAGATGAAACATTGATCAACGAGGGACATACACCTAATAAATTTTGGCAAGATGAAACTGTTACAAGTCGAAGACGGGTGTTTTTTAAGTAATCTTATATCCAACATCAGGAAAGGGGCGCAGACTGATAATAGCACACATCGGCATTTCAAATGGTTTTGTTAAAGATTGTTTATTGACTTTTGAATCTACTCGTACCGGTGACTACCATGAGGACATAAATGCTGATGTCTTTAAAGAATGGTTGGAACAAATGATAGATCTTCTTCCTCAGAACTGTATAACAGCAATGGATAATGCAAGTTATCATTCGAGACTTTTAGAAAAATTACTCACAACCAAGTGGTTTAAAAAATATTTGAAGAATTGGTCAAATTCAAAGAATATTAAGTTCCATCCCATTTTTGTGAGAGAAGGACTGTATTATATGTATTTCCATCATAAAGAGAATTTAAAAAAATATGAAATTGCAAAAAATCGTGGGATGACTGTGGTTAGATCACCACCATATTATTGCGAACTAAACATGATTGAACTGGTATGGGCACAGATAAAGGGAGAGGTTTCAAGAAAAAATAATTCTTTTAAAATGAGTGATGCTAAATAGTTGTTTTTGGAGGCTGTAAATAATCTGAAGCCTGAAAATTGTGAAAAGGTAGTAAATCTACGATTAAAGAAGAAGAGAAAATGTGGAATTTGGATAATATTACTGATGAAATGACCGAGCTATTCACTGTAAATATTGGTTGCGACAGTTCATCTTCTGATTCCGATTTTGATTTAGATTTGTAAGAAATAGCTCTACTAGATATACTGGTAAGTTTTATATTAAAATTATTATTACTTTTCCGCCCAACCTATCTAATATGCGAGAAAAGTATTGGTTTACCCACAAAAAAGTTGAAATTTTGAAAAAATGTTTGAGTTATTTTCACGTTTTTCATCAAGAACAACACGAAAAAATGGTTTTTAGGAAAAAAATCCTGTGTGTATGTCGTCGTCGTCGTCGTTACATGTCTTGTTAGCACGATACAGCCTCCGGAGTGCAACAAATCACAAATTTTATGATTTAATATTGTTCAGGATATTTCACAGATGAACTTTATTGATTTTCAGCTCACCAGAGCCAGTACAACGGGTGCTATAGTACTTTAAGTACGATATTTTTGTCATTTTAGGAGAATTTTCAGTTTGTTAGCACGTTACAGCCTCCAGCGTGTATACAAGTGACCAATTTTATGATTGAATACTGTTGAAGGTGTCTCACAGATGTACTATATTGATTTTCAGTTGGCTAGAGCGAGTACAGCGTGTCCTATAAATCCATATATAAGTACTCAATTTTTGGTTATTTTTGGAGAAATTTCGGTTTGTTAGCACGCTACATCTCCCGAAGTGTAGACAAGTGACAATTTTATGATAGAATATTGTTCGGGGCATCTCTCAGATGCGGAAAAGTTAGTTTTAATCTTTATAACCGTTTATTTATCAACGTAACGTTGTTTAAAAGTCAAAGTTCAAACCCCTATACCTACCTATATAAACAGTATGACACAATGTGCTTAACATACCTTGTGGAAAAATAAAGCATTTTTAGAAAAAATTGCAGTTTTTTACCTTCAGCCGTTTAGAAGTTATAAGCAGGTTGATTCGTTGAAAATACGAGTGTACACCGGATATATTTATTACATTTATACAAATGTTATTTCATACGAAAATACTCGGGATAGAACTTCAAAAAATATTTTAACTGTCTACTAAAAGAAGTTCATGAAAATAGACTATTCTTCAAGGTTTTACCTATTATTACATGTTTCATATTGAAAGTGACATGCAAAACTAAATATAGTGTTGGAGGTTGAATAAACCTCAAAAAAAAGTTGTTCCACATTAATTTGAATACCAAATACTAACTAACAAGAAGCCTGAAAGGTTTACAGTACTGCAGTACATAAACGGATCCAGATTAATGGTGAAATTCTGAGAACATCTGTAAGATCTATAAGCCGAAATCTGCAAGAGTTACAGGAAATACGATTCTAACCTTACCTGTTACTTACAGATTCGTGAAGATTTACGGGCTAGACATCTGGCACTGTAGTACAGGGTGTGGTACAGAGCGTTGTATTACTATTATTATCATTTTTCGTGTATTATTAGTTAAAAAGCTGTAGATTTTTTAGTTTTTTTGTGATTTTTAAGTGATTATTTTTAATGAAATTGACTGTCTCGACCCTTACTTCGTGGAATATGCTCATATTAGTGTTTTTAAATGAAACTCAAGGTCTCTAGTTAATTCCACAATATAATACAAGTTATTGAAAATTCTAAAAAATTGACAATTGTTTCGATAAATCAATATCATTCTGACGATGATATTGATTTATCGAAACAATTGTCAATTTTTTAGAATTTTCAATAACTTGTATTATATTGTGGAATTAACTAGAGACCTTGAGTTTCATTTAAAAACACTGATTATTTTTAGTTTTTGAGTGAACGTCATTGACATTAATATGAACGGACAATTAAATAGTTTCGCCGGTATTCTGTTGGAAGAGGATGAGAATCCGTTTGTACATATTACTTTTCCGCCAACCTATCTAATATGCGAGAAAAGTATTGGTTTACCCGCAAAAAAGTTGGAAATTTGAAATTTTTTTTTGAGTCATTTTTACGTTATCCATCAACAACAACAAGAAAAAACGGTTTTTAGAAAAAAAATCCTGTGTGTATGTCGTCGTCGTCGTCGTCGTCGTCGTTGTCGTCGGCCACTTTTCCTTGCAAGTCTTGTTAGCACGATACAGCCTCCGGAGTGAAATAAGTCACCAATATTATGATGGAGTATTGTTGAGGACATTTCACAGATGAACCCTATTGATTTTCAGCTCACCAGAGCCAGTACAACGGGTGCTATGGTACTTGAAGTACGACATTTTGTCGTTTTTCGAGAAATTTCAGTTTGTTAGCACGATACAGCCTCCGGAGTTAAACAAGTCACCAATTTTATGATTGAATATTATTCAGGGCATCTCACTGATGAACCCTATTGATTTTCAGCTCACCAGAGCCAATACAACCGGTGCTACAGTACTTTAAGTACGATATTTTTGTCATTTTTGGAGAAGTTTCAGTTTGTTAGCACGATACAGCCTCCGGAGTATATACAAGTGATGAATTTCATGATTGGATATTATTCAGAGCGTCTTAAAGATGAACTCTATTGATATTGAGCTCACTAAAGCCAGTACAACGGGTGCTGTGGTACTTGAAGTACCCAATTTTTGGAGAATTTTCAGTTTGTTAGCACGATACAGCCTCCAGAGAGTATACGATTGATCAACGTTATGAATAAGTATTGTTCAAGGTGTCTCACAGATGTACCCTATTGATTTTCAGTTGACTAGAGCGAGTACAGCGGGTCCTATGAAACTAGATATACTAAATTTTTGGTTATGATATAATATTGTTCAGGGCCACAGATGCGGAAAAGTTAGTTTTAATCCTTAAAACCGTTTACTTTTTATGGTATTATTATAAAATACACTTTCCATTTTTCCAGAAATCATATGACAATCCAACGAAGACATTTAAGGGATCAGTTAAATCCGTTTGATGTGCCAGACAGGCATTTTAGACAAATGTTTCGGTTGGACAAAAATAGTGTTCAATTCTTAATTCATAATTTAAGACCTCATGTTATGGAGAATAATTCAGGAATTCCCTTTGTGGTGAAAGTAATAATAATTAATTCACAGTCTTTGTACAATGCATTTAAATAATTCTTTTAGGTTTTTGCTACTCTAAACTTTCTGACCACGGGCTCATTTCAGAACACTGTTGGCTGTAATGCTTGGATAGCAATTATCCAGACATGTATGAGTAGAGTCATTTCACAAGTATGTTAATTGATTGTTCAAATATTAATGAGGACTTACATAAAATATCCTGTAAATGAGAAACAAAAAAAAATCCGTAAAACAAGGGCAGGTATTATAAGTAGTTAGTAGTAACCAAAATGTGTAATCTTTTTTTTCAGGTTTTATGAAAAATATAATTTTCGTGGAATTGTGCATGCTATTGATGGAATTCATGTGGAAACCTTGGCTCCACCATTGAACGACATTGAATAGCCACCATATGTTTATATAAACAGAAAAGGAAAACATTCTATCAATGTCATGCTGGTAAATATGGATAATATTTAGTTACCCTTTTATTTGAGTTATTTAAACATTTGTAGATATCGGATTCGAATTGCAAAATAATAGGATGTTTAGCTAGATATCCTGGCTCAGCTCATGATGCAGCAATTTGGAGTACTAGTTCAATTCGAGCTCATTTACTCTACCAATATCTGAGAGGGGATACAAGTTCCCGTTTAATAGGTAAATTACAGTATTTTAATGAAACGGAAACATCATGTGTTATTTTTTAGGAGACAGTGGTTATCCATTGGAACCATGGCTCTTCACTTCTTTTCATAACCCTCGAGATGAAGGTGAAGGAGCTTTTATTAATTTATTGGTGTTAAGCAGAAATGTCATTCAGCGCACCAATGGCATATTAAAAGGAAGATTGAGATGTCTTTCTAGACATCGAACACTACTTTATCACCCCAGAAAAGCAGCTAATATAATTTATGCTAGCTGTAGTCTACATAATATTGCAATAGATGCAAATGTGGAAATTGCAGAAGATAATATAAAATACCCTGAAGACAATAGTATACCAAAATAAATCTATGAATCGATAAAAAAATTAATATTTATTTTTTAGCTAAAATTGTAGAACGGAAGGCACATCAAGAATACTTAAATTCTAGTAAAATTGCTAGAGAAATTTATATTAGAGAAAATATTTTAAACCAATAAATAATTAATAAAAATATGCCAGTCTTTTTATTCAAATAGACAAATAAAACACAAAACATTTTCAAACAAAACAAAAAACATTCTTACAAATAAATAAAAACAACTTTCTATAACAAACTTAAAAAATAAAAAACGCTAATTCTTAATATTACTTTTATAAGAACACTTTGGTAAAAAACTTTGGTACTAAACTACTGAACATAGAAGTAATAAATATATCACACACTTAACATTATATTGACTACGAATTGATTTGCGATACGGTATGTAAATCGCAGCAGTCTTTCGAGTAAAAAAACATTATTCTATATCAAAATGAAATTCAGGATGTTGAAATTTAAATTTTTTTATTTTAAATTGCAAATTTTGTTTGAGAAATTTAATTTTCTCTTTTTTTAATTCCACATAATTATTTGACAAATTTTCAAAAATTTAACTATTTTCTCCTTTGTTTCCATGAGATTTGCAGTATTTTTGATCAAATTTTTTTGAGAGAATACCTAATGGTTTGGTTAATACCTTTTAATATTCTCCTGTTTTTGTTGTTGGTTGTTGTTACCCTATGTGTGTTCATTGTTATTTTCTTTTTCATTTGATGGTTCTGTATAAATGATTTCATAACTTCGGTTTACTTGATCACTTGTGCTCGGTTCATAAATTATGTCTGATTCACAAATTGTGTTCTGTTGACATTCGGGATTTTCAATGCCTTCATAGATGGTTACATTACTTGCCCACGCAACTGCAACGTTTTCTCAAACTGAAAGGCCTCTTTCCTCTAAATCATTTAGAGTAATGTTGCTCTGAGGTCCTTCACCTGTTCCAATTGACAAGGTGAATACAAAAAGCAATGTAAGTGTATATAATTTTCTTACCTTCTTCCACTCTCCGACAGAAAGAGAGTGGCATTTTCCAAGGGCATTTAATTGCGCCACTAGTTCTTCCCACTTTTTTATTAAATAATTGTAATCTAAAGTAAGGTTTATAGTATTACTGCGAAAAAATGTAATCATTTTCCATGAATTGTAAGTATAACTCTAATTGCCCTGGAGACGTATTTTTGGTCCTTTTTCTTTTTACACATTGCGTTCTACAAAATACGTATATTTAAATAAATAAACAGCATGTTAAATATATTATTCCAGTAGTTAACTTACGCCTTTATTTTATTACAAATTGTAAAAATATCAATTAGTATTAAGGTTTACCAGGTCGGTAAACACACATCTTTTAAATACTTTTAATGGTTTTGAGGTTAGAATTTTGACATTATAAACAGAAGTGAAGTTGAAACCTAAAACTATGACTCTTAGGTTCCAGAATAGCAAATCTGTAAAGGTTCAAGTTACAGATACTATATCTTACAGATTATGTAGCTAATAGGTAAATTTTCAGAATCCCAATAAGTTTTTTGAGAAACTTAAATTATTTGTATAATATCCACAGCTATTACAAATTATTATTTCCTGTTTAGAAAAATTTACAATGTAATAAATAAAATGTGGAGAAACTTCAGAATTACATGTCGTAAAAACCTCTAAATACAAGGTGTGTCAAGAAATGGTGCAATGAACGTTTATCACGTCACTGGTTCATCAGAATTTGATAAAATGGATTTTGTTGATGTTCGTTATTTATAATAATATATAATAATTAAACAGTCTAAAACGTTCGTTATGGTTTAGGTGGAATATTCCAGTGAATGTAAGTATGATAGGCGTTCTAGTATCGGTTCGATTTTCAAAAATTCGTCGAGTCACCCTCTCTCGGTGAGCAGACGAATTTGACGGCTCTACGGCTTTTGTTCTATACACACCAATCATATTTTCAATACCGTCGTCTTCATTTTATCATAATTTCTTTTTGTATTAATTTTATTTTAATTACGGTAGAATGATGCCTTAAAAATACCGATTGGTGTAATACATATTTTATCTAATTAACGATCATTTTGTAACAGTAATCGAGATTGGAAGATGTTAATTTATTTTAATTCAAATTAATATTGTCTTCTAAATGTTAGACAAATGTATAACAATATGTAAACAGGAATTTTACACACTCGGGAATGTTACTTTAAAAAAAATTATTTTTTGATAATTGACTTACAAAACGTTTACAATATTTATAACCGATAGTTACAAAATGGTGTGACACAAGTAAAAATAACAAGAACTGCAAGTTTCATGACTATTCAGAATATTTAAAAACACTAAGATGATTATTACTTGTTACTTACTAATTAATTCACCAACTCCTCATTAATTCTATCATAATTCTAACTTTCACCCCCATTTTTTTTAAAAAACTCCAAAAATCACTTCTCAACTCATTTTTCACCTTCTCACAACAACATTCGATATTTTTGCTACTTACATACTCAACCCTCCACCGAACGCCGCACTAAACGGAAAAAACCCAATCTAAAAACACCCAACCCCTGCCCTGCAGAGGAACTATATTCTATATCAGGGCCCAATTCTCTTTTTTTTTTAGTAGATTATACGATGTAAGGATCGAGACAGTTAATTGCCCAATTCTCTAATATATCCAACTCTTATTGTTTTATTGTCCCTTTTTTTGTATAGGGACAATAAATGGAACGGGACGTTGTAGTTTATGCTTAGCTCGGATGACCTTATGTATTGTTCACTGTATGATTTGTAGGAGTATGATGGATTAATAAAATAAACGATTATTTCACTTTCATTTAACTATATTGTTCGAAGTTACACATTGTTCTTTTGCATGAACAATTAAGAATTTGAGTGAATGCAAACGACGAGTACTCAGTGTGTATGTGTTTATTAGTCTCCAGCTAAGCTCTTTCGGCTATAAAGCCATTATCAAACCTGTCTTATGAAATTACAAAGTTTGTGAAATTTTGAAAAAAACAATTTAAAAAGTTGAACTTACGTCTTTAAAAAAGAGATCCAAACAGGTGTCAAAACCCCATCCAGTTGATAAAAAAGAAACAATGCACAGAGTTAAAACATTCCCAGCAAACATGAATGAGCGGTAGATACACGGGCCATAGTTGTTAACTGCGGTTAGATGTCGGCAGCGGCACAGCGATGTCGGTAAATAATTGGAATTATATCAGTTTTGCCGCCTTGGCTGAACATACGCATATTTATGGTGGATGTTTGTAATTTAGCCACAAATTACCCGTTGAAAATTTGCGATAGTCGCGCCGATGTCGTTTTGACACAGTATGCATGCCGGCATGCGACCTGTAATGAAAATAAAACATTGGCATCACTGAATATCACCTTGGCAATTGGCACTACTGCTTATGTGCTAGCCGTTGTGTTGAACACGTGTTGAAAATCAATCTAATCTAGTTGTGTTGTGGTGTGGTAATTAAAAATTAATCACTGTAGCGACAATTTTATTAGATTTGTGTGTTGTATCCAATCTATTCGAAGCAAAGGCACGAGCAGATATGTCCGGAAATGCAGAAACGTAAGTACATATATCATTTGTTGCATCATATACCATCATAATATATGTTTCCTCTAGAAAACCCCTGCATAACATCTCAAAGAGCACTCGTCAAAAACAGCGTCTTGCGAAAAATGCTGTTAAGAATATAGTCTCCACTGTAGAGGCTGAGGTTTTAATAGACAATATATCTCGTAGAAGTAATAATCTTTGTGTTGATAGTGAGCCCGGACCCAGTAAAGCTATTGGCGAACATATTTTTTTATATTGATATATATTTTTTATATGGAATATTTTTTTATTTTTCATTATATTTCTTTGTTTTAGTCATCATGTTTCATTGTAAACCTATAAGTATATATAGCCTGTAGATTTGCATAAATCATTGATTAAGCCCCAACAGTGGGATGCCGGCGGTTGATTAGTAGGATACCCGCAATCGCGCCATAATCTGTACAATGCAATATCAGTTCACCCTAACTTAGTCAATCCGCTAAAGTCCCGCCATGTAACGAAGCGGGTGGTAGTCTGGAGGCCTACTGGTGGCCATCGCGACACGGGCTAGCCGGGCCGGCGATGTATCATGATTGTGGCCCACTTATGTTGTCCGTCGGTTGTTTTCAACGTGCCTCTAGAGGCCCACGTGTAACATGTTTGCTGGGCATAACAATTGTTATGATGAAGACATTAGATTAAAAACATTAAAATTACCCTGTTGAAAGGGTGTACAATTATAATTTACATGATGGAAATTCCCATTCAGAAATGTAAACTGAATGAAAACCGGTGACAAGTTTGACGTGCCGTAAAAACAAGTGTATGACAATACAACATATTTGTGTGATGAACATTGAATCAAACGCATGATTGAAAAGATGAAAAAATTCATATAGTGAACTGTAAGTTGTAGGAAACCCTGTATATTACTTTTATTTTTAAATTTGAAAATGAAGCTAGCCACCAATGTGTTACAGAGATTATGTAGAACTAACCGAAAGAATAAACCTAGACCCGTACTAGGCATATCCATGCATAGTTCTAGGAGTGGAAGGAAAATTTTTGTTAAGAAGATACTATGAATTGCTTGTTGGATGAAGAGTGGAGGTTTCTAGGTGTCTGAGACACAGTGACAGATGTAGTGCAAATGTGAGAAGTGAAAAAGGTTGAGCAAACTTAAAATAGAAGAAAGAAGAAATAGAGGTAAAGAATGAATAGAAGATAGGAAAGACTCTTTCATTCGCCTTTTACGAATCACCCGAGTGCTGGGCAAAATATTCTTGGACCGGATCGCCACGGTGAGAATGTAAGTCGAACGCCCTAGAGGACCACAAGGTTTTGAACAGAGGCTAAAATTTACAATTAAGATGTACTTGTGTATTGAGGCAGTGTTCTGAGTTAACATTCATTTCCATGAGTATTTCTAGATCCTCAAGCAAGTCCATCTTTCAAAAGTTTTTCCTGGGAATGTTATGTAGGAGTTTTGAGTTACGTGATGGAGAAAAGTTATGGTCATTGAACTTAATGTGGAAGCCGAAATTCGACGAAGTGGGTTTATTAAGATGTTCCTTAATTCTAGTACCCAAAGAACAAGTAGTCCTACCCACATAAGTAGATGGACAAGAATCACAAGTTAATTTGTAGATACCACTTCTATTAAGTCCATCAATAGGATCTTTGTTTTAGAGAAAATTGTGGAAATGGAACATTTAGATTTAAAGGAGATTTTAACATCTTCAAGATTGTCGGTGATAATCTTTGAAATTTCATCTGAAACTTCACCACAATAAGTCAACGCACGATACTGAGTCTGATCGTTGTTCTGAACCTCAGGGTAGGCCAAATTCCTTCTCAACCTCCTTGTTGTCTTAGAGACCATACTATCAACAATTTGAGGAGAATAACCATTGTTCAATGCCAACTGTTTCAAGATATTAAGCTCTACGTTGAAATTATGTTGAGAAAGAGGGACCCTAAGTAACCTATACACATAACAAGATATGGCAGACATTTTGTGTTGAATGGGGTGGTTAGAATGTATTGGAATAAGATGATCAGTCTGTGTGGGTTCTCTGTATATGGAAAATTCAATTTCAAAATCTTTCCTTGATAAAGTCAAATCCAAAAAATTTATAGATCCATTGTATTCAATTTCCAAGGTAAACTGTATGGAAGGGTGTATATCGTTAAGTTTGCTGAGGATACTGTATGCATCCTCCACATCCCCATTAATAAAAGATAAAACGTCATCAACATATCTGAACCATTTAATGACTTTACTAAAATGTGAACTATTATTGAAGATAACCGTTGACTCCAGGTAATCAAGGAACAAATCCGCTAACAATGGTGAGAGTGGGTTACCCATGGCTAATCCATCTGGTTGTCTGTATACTCTGTCATTAAAGGAAAAGAAGTCCTGTGATAAACAAAATTTAAGTAGAGCTATACCGTGAGATGTTGTAACTGGGTCAATGTTCTTAGATTGGAGTAGGTTGTTAACGATAGGGATTGTCTCCATTTTGGGAACGTTGGTAAAGAGATTGGAAACATCAAAAGAAACCATTAAAAAATTATTAGACTGGAAGTTACAATCTTTAATTCTATCTGCTAAGTCCAAGGTGTTCTTAACAGTGTACACTGGTTTACAATTTAGAGTTGTAGAAAGGAATTTATTGACAAATTTAGATAGAAGCTCCAAAGGTGTGTTGGAAAGGCTAACCACTGGTCTCATTGGAAAGTTCTCTTTATGTATCTTAGGAAGTCCATAAAGTCTAGGTATGTAAGAGTTAGTAGGAGTGAGATGTCTCGTATTGATGCCATGCGTGGAGAAGAAAGTTTTATGTTCATTCAATATGTCTTTTAAATCAGTTGTTAATCTCTTAGTGGGATTATTATTCATGATTAAGAAGTTATTATTTTGTAGAAAATCTTTCGTTTTATTTATGTAATCACATCTGTACATTATGATTAAATAATTACCCTTATCAGCTTTTGTAAACATTAAACTATGAGCCTTCACCTTGCCAGAATTTCACTGAATTAGTCGCGTTTTGCACTTTTGGTTATCTATCACATGATCTGTTGGAGTTAATGAATGATTATTACTTAATTGCACAAATGATTTACCGGTATCAACGCCGGGGTGCTCTTATAAAATTAGTACCAATATGTACGACGGCTGACTGATGAAGGATGACTGGGAAGTGTTTAAAATTAAGGTTTTATGCATATTTATAGGTCGGTTAAAGTTAATGGGAAGAATGAGTGTCATGGGTGGTTTTGACCAATGGGACAAGAGAATTTGAAATTTAACGGTCAGATACAGCGAGTGGAAAGTACACGGTTGGGGTGTTTTTTTTTGCATGAAAAGAGGTTTGTTTGTTACAGATAACGAAGTTTGGAAGATAAGTTTTTGTGAACCGATAAGGTTTGAATCTGTTGTCGGTTGCTTTGAAATATTAAGTGGAAAATATCATGATACAATAATTATCAATATTTCTTATGTGAGAGTAACGTTAAAATGGATTTTTTGTCGATGTAAAGAAATATTAAATGTTTGAGAAGAACGTTATATTTCTCTATATGATCTGTGCAGGATATATGAATTATTTTATACAGGGGAAGTTGAAAATAAAAATTACAGGAGAATTTGGTTGTAAAATCAAATTCGTACACTTATCAAAACATACAAACCCAAAAATCTTCGAACATCTTTCTCTCTCTCTCCCTCTCTCTCTCTCTCTCCCCCTCTCTCCCTCTTCAGTTCTCTCTTCATGCTGCTAACTTACTTCGCTATTTGTTTACTTGTGAAAGAAATATCAAATAATTCGTTACAAATATTTGTTTGCTATAGTCTGAAATGCATTTTCTTTTTCCTTTTTTATTTCAGAAACTTGCTCAAGGGTTTTATTCTTATGATCTTTAAAGGATTACTTTTTCTTAAAGCTTTTACTTTTTAAGCTTCTAGCAATTGCTACATTTTTATTCATTAGACCCAATGTTTCGCTTCTGATTTAGCATCTCTAAATGTTTTAATAAAATTTTTCGATATTGACGTGACGAGTGAGGTTCGCAACACCTTAAAAACCAATGAAAAATAAATTACCCTCCAAAATTTCAGTAGGCAAACGAGTGGGTCGACTGACGTGATGGTGGCGATTAGAATTTTAAAAGTCTTATCAAACAAAAACCTGTCTTTGACTAAAAATAGATAGATAAGAACTGGACCACGAAAATGGAAGTACTAATACTACTAATATGAAAAATAAATAGAATATACTTAACTTTCTATAAATAAAAAAAAATATTATTTATGAATATTTTCCAAGGTAGGCATCTACCCCGACGCGCCGCCACTAGAAGTTTCTATAATTTATTTGTATCACACAATAGGGGTTGAAATATTTGTACCAGTGTAGGTGGTCTCTATCTCGATAACTAATCAGCCAATTTAAGTTGGCGCAATTGTTATTTCCCAGAACAGTCCATAGTGTTAAAATTTACATTAGCAGATAAACAAGAAAGTCGCTTATTTTTTTAATTAGTATCTTTAGTTGGCAAAAGACGGGTCTCGGGTACCCTCCAGATTTATTCAAAACACATAAAATATCTTGAATCTCTTAGTTAAATTGAAACTTGAAAATTCTAGTTAATTAAAGTTAAAAGTGAAATCATGATCGCTAAATGTACAAGTCTTAATGCTTCTGAGAGGCTATGAATATATTTAGGTCTTGTCTTGTATCTATGTTATATACTGGTACGACCCCGATGATGATTATTCTAACAAGCTAAACGTTAAATGACGATTTTAGATTGAAAATGTTTTAAATTGAACCGTTGATTTTTATGCTTCAACGGTGTAATTTTATATATAAGTTCTTGTTACACACAATTTCAAACGGATAAAAAAGTAAAATGGTATAGTCACGATCAAAGGACGACGGATTACAGGAGGCCACAAAAAGTATCAAATTAGGAACCCTCGGAAAAAGACGAAGAGGAAGAGCAGCTCTAAGAACGGAAACCTACATCGGACAAGCGAGAATCGAAAATAGTCAGGGAAAGTAAGGTCGAAAAATCTATTAAACATCAAAACTTTACCAGCGCTGATTTTACATTTTTAAATGAAAATATATCGACCCAGCATCACTCTCCTAGATTGTCTAATAATTTCCGCTGGAGCTTGCGATGCAGCTTGCAAGCACAGCTCGGACCACATAACATTCAAGCAATTTATGCTCGTCTCATTTCTGGATGTGTTCTTACAAAAAAATGGTAGAGATGAAAACAGCAGAAATTCTATGCTCTTGAAGGTGACGTAAATAGTTTTTCCAAAAAAATTGTTTTCCGATGTTAAATTTTCCAAAAATGGAATTTTTTTTCGAAAATCATATTTTTGGCTGGTAATTATAAATAAAATATTAATATCGAGGTCAAAACATAGATAAACATAGAGGGCGAACTTCTAAAAATTTACGTTTTTTCAGATTTGAAAAATTCAAAATGGCGACTGCTCAAATTGGAAACAATTTTTTTTTAAATGGCGTTTAAATTTATGAACATTAATGATATCGAGAAATGGTTGGTTGCAATCGACAGAGTGAAAGTTATATTTATATAAATAACATAAACAAAATTTTTAAAATTTTTTTACATAATGTTTTAGAACATTTACCGAAAAAAAAATCCATCCAGTTTTTTCTCATTTTGGCGTTGAAAAATTTTTTTAAAATATCTTTTCACGTTATAAATATGTTTGTTTTTGAAAGACGAGTATTTTGAAAAAAAAATTTCAGGTGCGCCTTTTACAAGCTGAGATAAACAAATTCAAAGTCTGCTAGATACTGTCATAATATTAATTGAAATTTTCAAATTTTGATCACTTCGCTAAGTTGTTGAATCCCAACTCAACTTAAACACAATTTTTCATTTTTCTACCGTTAATTGGCCCATTTAAAAGAGAACAGTAATCCTAGCTCGCTCGGCCAAACGGTACGGCGGAGCTGCTTGGCGTAGTGATTTTGATATGAGTCAATTAGTTGATTGTGAACTTGCAATTGATAGTAGCAATAATAACGATGAGGATTTATTTGCTAATGATAATGACGAGGAAAATTGTACAGAGCCACTTCCTCAGAGACCAAAAAGAGCGACAATTTGTAGAAAATAGATGTAAATTTGTAAATAAATATTATTCTTAGTATCTATGTTTCGAATTATGTATAATATATTTAATAAATGGATCTATAGATATAAATTATAAATATCATTGTACCTTATTTCTAGCAATATGTGATCATATTCATAATAACCATACTATAAATGAACAATTTTTACAAAGAAAACCAAAATAAAAGCTTGAGCTTCGTTGAACTGCGAACGAGCGCTGACCCCCGACCACAACGCCAAGCAGCTGCCGCCGCACCGTTGAGCCGAGCGAGCTACGATTACTGTTACTGATACTCTTTTGAATGGACCAATTGACGGTAGAAAAATGAAAAATTGTGTTTGAGTTGGGATTCAACAACCTAGCGAAGTGATCAAAATTTGAAAATTTTAATTGAAGACACAAGTGGATAAAGGTGTCATGTCGCAAATTCATTTTTTTGAGATAATTTACTTTAAACATTTTTTATTGGAGCTTTTTTATGTGATTGAATTGAACATGTTAGTTTCAATATTTCGTTAAGGATTATAATATACAACTTTGAATTATATTTAAATTTTTGGTGAAAACTCATCTTAATGAAAAAATGAAGTTTGAATGTACATGACACCTTGATCCATTGGAGATTAAAAAAAATTATAATCTATTAAAACGTAAAAAGGCGTCATGTACAAAAACATGTATTTTATTAAGTTAAACAACTACAAAAAAATGGCAAAAATATTCTTATTTCAATGTTATTTGGTTTTTCTCCTTTTCGTTTTCTTCCAAGATACGATCATAAAACCATTTATATTCTTCTTTAATAAACACCAGTTGTTCACGCAAGTTCGACAGTTTTTCAGATGTGAGTCCACCCCTTTTTTGCGTAACTCTTTGAATTTTAATATTATCTGCTCTAGTAACCATCCTACTTCCTTTCTTCAATAGGTCAACCTTGTGAAATGGTGACATTTCGTCAAGATTTTCTTTGTACATGTAACTTCCAAACTCATCAACTCTGACCCATTTAACACCGTCTCTAAAATTAACTTTTTCATTCAATGCGTAGTGTGTTTTATTCCAAATATGTAACTTTGTAGGTAGTTCGTCGAAGGCAAAAAAGTAGTTTTCCATATTACTACATACAGAATTTTTGGCACTTGCAGCCTTAATAATATCACTGTATTGTTCTGGCACGTAGATATTCTCATACTGCCTGAGTTTTTTCTCTAATCGCCCAAAATTTCGATCGAATCTAAGTAGCTGTGACCCACTTCTGGGTACTTATGGTCAATTACTTTATATATGTCATTAAAAATTAAAAGCTGATAGAGGCAGATTATCGTAAAATTTTTATTTTGTCCGGAACACGAGTCCTACCAAATGATAAGGTGGTCGATTTGTTTATAATCGTCTTTCTCAGCAGCTAACAAAATCTAAACAAACAACTTGCTATCTCAAGACTTCCCCGATTGGCCACGTCTTCCGTCCAATTAAAAAAAATGGTTTAGGCCCGTTAGGTGCTATACAGTGTACTCCAAAATTGTGTAACCACATTTGACGCAAATAAAAAGCTTTACTAGTAGACAGTTTTGGAAGGGGCATGGTCTGCTGTAACTCCATGGTAATAAAGCAGGAATTTTTGTCAGTTAATGTTTTTTTCCTGTCTCGATTTTGCGCATCAAATGCAACTTTATAATTTTCAGTGTGAATTTCTGTGTTCCGACCAGAATCACAGGTGCTGCACGTATCGCTTCGTAGCTGTCCATATGATAAAGTAAATGCATTTGAAAATATATAGACATACGATGAAAGTTTAACTATGAAGGAGTCATCAAGATTATTTTCTTCACATTCTTGAAGATACATCTTGTGCATCACACTCATATTAAGAAAGGGAGACAAATACTTTTTATGACAATTTTTGTTGCGTGAGTAGTGTGATTCTTCCGCAGGATATTTTTTGATGTGGTTAGTGATATAAGTCGCTACTTCTCCATTAATCTTATGAGGCCGATTTCCGTGTCGGCCCCTCATATCTGGCGATGGCGCATTCAGTCCCTTTTTTAACTTATTTTGTATTACTTCGATTTTTTTTCGGCTGAACTGATAAAGAGAACACATCGCATCTCGACATATTACCTCTGTTTTTTTATTAAAGACAACTGAATAAGAAAATGTAAAGCTTTTCTCCATTTTTGCGCCAGCTCTATGTCTTTTAACATGATGAATGTTAATACTTCTAAACAACAAAGAATTTTTGGAGTTTACGTCTAGCGAATAATATTTTTTGAAAATCGCTTCTCTGTTTTGTTTGTTAAACTTTTCATAGCATTTTAACCTACACTTTTCTTTACATAGCAATCCTACCTTTATTTTCTTTTCCGGCATGAGTTTTCCTCTCTGAGAAATATATTCTTCGCCTTTTTGTCTAGTGATAACAGATTTATTTTTCTTTCAATTATCTGGATTTCTGATACGAACCTTTGCAGTTTTTTCCTTGAGTTGAAATATCTTTTTCTTTACTTTCTCTCTTTTTTCTTCAAAAATTTGGTTTTCATTTAAATCTATCCATGTATTACTATCGCCTGTATTATGACCACAAAAATAATTTTCTGGAGTTACCAAACCTTTTTCCACAGAGTTCTGATTCATTTGAAACGCTTTATTACGAATGTTGGATAATGGTTCATTATCTGAATCATCGCTGGATTCGTCCTCAGGCATGTATTCACTACCAGATGGATCATATTCTTCACTGTAATCAGTTTGTGACAATGTGGAACTATTCAGACCTGAAATTGCATACCAAAAATTATTAAGTATGTTTCAAAACAGTTTAATTTGAAGCATTTTACCTGATGTGACGATCGTATTAGCAGACATTAAGGTTTCAGCTGCAACTACTTCTTTGCTGGTTCTAGGTAGGCTAGGAGTATATCTCGGGGTAAGTTCATAATTTTCCGTCGCGACTACTATTTTGTAGGTATTATGTAAATCGTTATGTCCACAGATTTCTGTTTCAACAATTGCATTTCCGAAAGGTGTTCTCGTATTTCATAGGTTATGGTAGAAATCCGTATGGGTGTCTAAACCAAAATTGAAATACATTACAATATATTAGATAGCAAAAAATCTAGTAATTTCTTACCTTTTGTTAAATGATTTTGTTTCTGTTGCTTCTCGAGCAAAGACAATATATGTTTTCCTCGAGACATCATTTTTTACTCAACCCTCTAAAAGATATTCAAAAAAACTTTTGAGCTCACATTCACTTTCACACACTTTGTCATGAAATATTGATTTGGCATAACCTCAAAATAATGTGTCATGTACACTCTGGCTCCACCGACCTCCAGATAAATTTTAGTAGATAAAGGTGTCATGTTACCTTGACACCTTCATCCATCGAAATTAATCTAAATATCGGAGCATAACACTTTTATCCATGAAAAATCTGAGCTATTTACAGAACTTTCGAAACGAAAGTACCACAGAATAAAAATATCATATATAATAATATGTGTAATAAAAAAAAACCGTTTTTTGAAAAAATGTTACATGACACCTTTATCCACTTGTGTCTTCTAGATACTGTCATAATATTAATTGAAATTTTCAAATTTTAATCACTTCGCTAGGTTTTTGAATCCCAACTCAACTTAAACAGAATTTTTTATTTTTCTATCGTTAATTGGTCCATTCAAAAGAGAACAGTAATCCTAGCTCGGACGGCCAAACGGTGCGGCGGCAGCTGCTTGGCAAAGTGATTTTGATATGAGTCAATTTAGTTGATTGTGAACTTGCAATTGATAGTAACAATAATATCGATGAGGATTTATTTGCTTATGATAATGACGAGGAAAATTGTACAGAGCCACTTCCTCAGAGACCAAAAAGAGCGAGAATTTGTAGAAAATAGATGTAAATTTGTAAATAAATATTATTCTTAGTATCCATGTTTCGAATTATGTATAATATATTTAATAAATGGATTTATAGATATAAATTATAAATATCATTGTACCTTATTTATAGCAATATGTGATCATATTAATAATAACCATACTATAAATGAGCAATTTTTACAATGAAAACCAAAATAAAAGCTTCAGCTTCGTTGAACTGCGAACGAGCGCTGACCCCCCTCCACAACGTCAAGCAGCTGCCGCCGCACCGTTTGGCCGAGCGCGCTAGGATTACTGTTACTGTTACTCTTTTGAATGGACCAATTGACGGTAGAAAAATGAAAAATTGTGTTTAAGTTGAGTTGGGATTCAACAACCTAGCGAATGATCAAAATTTTAATTAATATTATGACAGTATCTAGCAGACTTTGAATTTGTTTATATCAGCTTGTAAAAGTCGCATCTGAAAAATTTTTTTACAAAATACTCGTATTTCAAAAACAAACATATTTGTAACGTGAAAAGATATTTTAAACAAATTTTTCAACGCCAAACTGAGAAAAAACTAGATGTAAATTTTTTTTTCGGTAAATGTTCTAAAAAATTATGTAAAAATAAATTTTCAAAATTTTGTTTATGTTCTTTATATAAATATACCTTTCACTCTGTCGATTGCAAACAACCGCTTCTCGATATCATTAATGTTCATAAATTTAAACGCGATTGAAAAAAAATTTGTTTCCAATTTTAGCAGCCGCCATTTTGAATTTTCCAAATCTGAAAAAACGGAAAGTTTTAGAAATTCGCCCTCTATGTTTACCTATGTGTTGACCTCTATATTAATATTTTATTTATAATTACCAGCCAAAAATATGATTTTCGAAAAATTTTTCTATTTTTGGAAAATTTAACATCGGAAATTTTTTTTTTCAAAAAACTGTTCACGTCACCTTCAAGAGCATAATAAGACTTGCTGCAATTTTTATCTCTACGATTTTTTTGTAAGAACACATCCAGAAATGATATGAGCATAAATCACTTGAATTTTAGGTAGTCCGAGCTGTGCTTGATGTGATGTTGGGTCGATATATTTTCATTTTAAAATGAAAAATCAGCGCGGGGAAACATTTCATGCTCAACTTCCGTACTTTACCGGACTAAAAAGAAATTCGTGAGTAGTATTTCATTAGCCAAATACTCGTACGTACTTCTAGAAATTTTTGATTACTCTCATCTGCTTATTTGTGGTGAGTAGTAAAGTTCTCTTCTAAAGTCGAACCTCAAATTGTTTTTTAGTATTTCGAAAATAGCGTTGTCATATCTCAATCTTTCACTTTTATTTTGAAACATGTCGCATCCACCAATACGATAATATAATAGCATTAGATCTAATACAAAATGGGTTTATAGATGTATGTATGTAGTGTATGATTCAAATTGTTTGGAAAATTATTTGTTGCTCGTTCGACTGTGTATTTTGGACATGCGATAAGGATATGTTTTATGCTAATTACGACATTACACGTTGTACCGGGTGATCAGTTAAAGGTAGCGAGCGGCCATATCTCATAAGATATTGGTCGTATAGATTTAGAAAAAATAAATTCATGATAAAAGTCGCCAAGAGAAATTGCTGGAAATTGTTTTCGAGTTTGTCAAATGTCCGCTAGAGGCCATAACAACCAACACTAAGTAGAAAAATGGGATATTTATTGACTTTCGCCTAATGAAAGTATATCGATGATATCATTTCCATATTTACTGACTACCCAAATAGCACCGGACGTCCATAGGACGTCCAGAATTTGTCCATATGATGTCCCATTTGTCCAAGGACATTATATGGACATCCACTGGATGTCCATTTTAATTAGTCCTTTGGATTTACCTTTCGGGATATCCTTAAACTGTCCGTTAATGGACATTCAGTAATAAAAGTGTCAGTTTTCCTTCGTGTTTATTTGTGTTGATTGACGATATGCCTACTACGATTGAAAATTAAAATCAAATACTAAAATTATTAACTCATCTAGATGAAAGTGAATTTGCAACGTTTGGTCATCGAGAATGTCACATCACATTATAAAAAGTGAACTGTAAGCATTTGTGTCATGTTTTGGATAACTGAACGTGCATTGTAGGTAAATTTTAACTTATTTATTTGACCTAAAGCTTTCGAATTTTGACTGTGGTGATGCAAAAAATCGGGTTTTTTGTGACTATACAAAATTTTCATATTGTTTCTATCATTTAAATATCCATCAATCAAGTGAACATGATCAAATTTCTAAATAACAAAATACTTTTAACATTTTAAACGCCTAATAACACCTTTGAAAGAGTGGAAAAGTGGAAGACTAGGATAAAATCGACGAGAAAATCGATTAAAGTGAATCGAGTTCGTATAAACGTCGATCCTCAATCGGTTCATCCAATAGAATCATTTGATTCTAATGTAATATTTGCATTTTGAACTTGTAACCAACCTAATTATGATTTTATTATTTACGGTTTATAATATATAGGTTCATGTACTGTGACTAACTGTGAGTAGAGTAAGAGTATATAATCGATATCTATGCCATATCGAAATCGATTGAAGTTTTTGTCATGTGTCAAATGTCGTATAATTTAATTTATTCTAACCTATGAAAGAGCGCGGCTCTTTTCTGTATTCAGTTTTCAGTTGTTCACGCTTTATCATAATTATTAATTCAATAGAGCTGCTGCTTTCGTTGATTAAAAAAAAGTGGGTGATTTGTGATTAAAAAGTAAGTTGCACGTGGAAGTTTCTGGCTGTGAATTATCAGATAAGTACCTGTTTTATTTATATATTTTAATATACCTAAAATAAATAAGAAACATTTCATGAAGGCTCGAAGATTGTTATTTAGTCAACATGATGTCTCTACGTCTGAACAATCGAACTCTATCATATTATATCCTAGTGAGGAAGAGGATTCTATATCTTCCAATGAAAATCAACAGGATCACTCACAACACAGTTCCGTAGTTAACTTTCATAATTAAATAGAAAACAGTTATTTTCCCTCTGAATCTAGTAGTGAAGCCGAATTCGTTACCAGAAATATACCACTTGCATCTTTCTCCTATACAATTTTCAGACAAATCAATACAAAAAAAAGATCAATAGTTCAATAGCAAGGTGGGCAATTAAACACAAAATACCACATGTTGCAATTAAAGATCTTTTAAGCACCCTTCAATATTTTCATGATACTCTTCCAGTAGATCCAAGAACGTTACTACATACACCTCGTAAAGCTGACAAAAGATACGTGGACCCAGGATATAATATATATAATATAAAAGCAAATATAAATTTTCAACCATTAACATAGGTACTTAATTGATTCAATGACTACTTATTTGAAATAGGATTACCTAATAAATATAATGAATAATTAATTAACAAAAAATAAATATAAATATACAAAAATATTAACTGAACATAAAAATGGACTACAGATCAGCTACATTTTGTAATAAAATACAAAACAATAATATACAACAAATGACAAATTAAAGGATAAGCATTCCTTAAGACTTTTACAAACCAGAGATTATAAACTTTCTAGTGTGCCTCCAATTTATTCTTAAATTGTGCTACTGTTGTCAAGTTCTTTATTCCTCCTGGTAGCTTATTATAAGTATCGAACGCTTTGATTTTATATTAAAAGATGTACATATTAATTAAAATAGTTTTATATATTAATAAACAAAAAAGTATGAAAGGTAATATTTAAAGAATGGTAATAATAAAATAGTTTTTTTATAGATTGAGGAAAAATGGGTACTAGTTCAATAGAAAAATCTTGGAGTGTAGTACACTTTCTAGAGGATGAAAGTGTCGAGGCAGTGCCAACAGATTGGATAGTTTGAAATAGCTGTTATTGGCCTCCTTGGAACCAAATAAAAACTAGGGATGCAACAAAAAGGGGAGAGCCATTTAGTACCTGCTGGCCTATACATAAAATCAGGCAATTGAGAAACTCGACATTTGGTAAGCCTAAGTATAAAGTTTTAAATTATTTTTAAAATGCAGAATAGGTACTGGAGAATTTGTTTTGTTTCTGTTTTTTCTATAATGATTCACCAAATTATTTTGGTTTGCACATTTATTTATAGATGATTACTTGAGTGCCCGTTCAAAGTTGCAAAAAGCTTGCTAGACAAGTGACCTAAATTCGGAGTCTGAAGGGAGCAGCAAGAGAAGGCCCCCTTTCGTGTATAAAACTCGACCAACTACTCGAGAAGACATGATAGTCCGAATTCAAAACGCCATGAATAATATACCAAGAGCTGAAATTGAGGCAGCTGTAAACTCCATCCAGAAAAGATTGGACCAGTGCATTCAAAATAATGGACAACATTTTGAACATTTACGACAAAACTATTAATTTATTTTTAAAGTTTTGTGTTTTTGTTTTTAGTGTTATTGCTCCTGCTGTTGTTGAACAGTTCTATTAAGATTTTTTTTCCAAATATGTAAATTAGTATGTTTCGAGATATGGGCGCCCTATGTAAATTTATTTGATTTTTTCAATCCAAAACCGTTCGTCTAACGAAAAAAAGTCAAAAGGTTCTTTTTGTTAGCAACTAATAAGTGATTACGAAAATTATTTTTATTTTGATGAAAAGCAGTGGCGTGCCATTTTTTAATGTAATAAAATTATATTTTGTTCAATATCAATGGTTCAAAAAAAGGTAGATGATTAATTTTTTCCATTAAATTTCAGAAAAATGTATCCTCTTTTAAAATATGTAAAAATGAATATACCATTACATTTGATTTTTTTTTTGAAAAAAACTCAAAAATTTGCTACCATTTCAGTTAACGCTATCTAGCGGCGAAGACGAAAGTGAAAAAATCAAAACCAAGCTAGCGTTATGTAGTGTAAATTATGCTCTTTCATATGAGCCCCAATTTGTTAAAATCGGTCAAGCGAAACGGGAGAAATCTTGGTTTGTTTAAAAAAAGACTTGAACCTCCCCCACCGCTTTATTTTGATAGATAGAACAAAACATTTTAGTCAAAAAGTGTAGGTAAATAGTCAGTAAATATGAAAATAATATTATCGATATACTTTCATTAGGCAAAATTCTATAAAAATCCCATTTTTCTACTTATTGTTGGCGGACGTTTGACAAACTCGAATATAATTTCCAGCAATTTCTCTTTGCTACTTTTATCATGATTTTTTTCCTACATCTAAGATACGACCAATATCTTATGAGATATGGCCTCTCGTTACCCTTAACTGATCACCCGGTACACATCGGGGTTCACTATTTGTGAATAAATAGGAATTGGTATATCTTGAGTGTCCCAGTCAAAGCCGCGTTAATATAACTTGTATTTTCCTATTTTTAGTAGTAGATTGCCATGGAGATATATTACTCTTTACTCTTGATCTGGAATTCGACCACTCTCGTTCTCACGCACTATACAGCTTCATTTTAAGGAATGATTTTAAATCACTAGCAACGTTCAAACACTCACTTTCCAAATTAATATTAAAGAAGGCGTGACGCGCACTAGCATCTGCTTTGTCGTTGCCTTCGATTCCAATATGCGATGGTATCCATATAAACTTAACGCTTTTATAATTCAACTTAGCTTCCAGTAATTCAGCATTCATTAGTTTTGCAATAGGATTGTAATAAATACGAATATCAAAGAGGTTAATTTAATGTAGAAAATTTCAGAACACACAGTAAAACATATTTTATTTCAAATCATAATAAAAAAATAGAATGCGACCCACATTTTGTTTAGAAAAACGATACGAAACCAAAACAGCTTGGAACAAATAAAACATTTTACTCAAAGCGAAATAATTGTTTTGAATACAATTATTTGATAACGTAAAAATTAGGACGCTTCAAAACATAAGAACTTGATTTTGCAATTCATCAAAAAAACCCCAAACCTAATTTGGGAAAAGAGTAAAAACCAAGTGCAGAGAGCGGCAGCGGACAGACAGTGTCGGGGGGCGAAGTCGCGAAGGGAAAAGTCCTTTCCCTGTCACGATAACGGGTAGCAGTTTTTTTTTAGTGTTAGCGGTATCAGAGGTAAATTTCTCTCCGTTGTGTCAGGGTGTAATAGGGATACTTAGATATCCTTGACGGTGAACACTGTCCCCCGTTCGAGACACGAAGCGGTAAGAATCACCATCTACGCTAATGTTTTTTCCAACATAACACGATACCGGTTATTGGCACTACCCGCGGTGGCTAAAAAGGTAGCGAAGAATAAGCAGTAGCCAGGCCAGAGAAGGGAAGTTTTCCAACGCTGTAAGTTTTTGAACAAATTGAGATTCAAACTTTGTTTTTTTATGAGACATTTATTCGTTATTATTTCGCGCTGGTATCTGAACTTGGAAGTTACAAATCAAATGTTATACATAGGGAGTAGCGATAACAAATATATTTAGTTGATTTTCTTATGTTTCAAGGGGACTGGACACACCTGGTCGTTCTCAGTTAAATATTAAATGTCCGGGCTCACAATTTTGGGGCACAGCTCGTTCTGTAATTTATAAAATTTACCGTGTGTGATGATATAATCAAATTTCGCAGAGTATCGCCAACCTGACAAGATTTAGGTTTTTTTCTAATTAGTAGTTATTATTTTGTTGCGCCACATAATTCGCTTCCACCTCGTAGGTAGGACAGAGATAAGAGTTAGCTCAGGGTTATTTTGTACGTGGTATCACAAAGGACCGGAGCGTATGATTTTCCATTTTCCTTACGTTTCAGCGAACTTGTTCTGATAAAAAATTGTTTTCTTTTATTCAGACGTGATCAGAAATTTCTTATTTATTAGTAAAATAAATACTAATATTGTGATTCAAAGACTGGGAATTTTGCAACTCGAAACGCCAGTGTCGATAAACATTTTATTGTTCTTAGATCAGCAGTATTTTGTTACGATTTAATTTTACTTTCATATTTTATCAAGGTCAATGGCGCAAAACCATCGCAGGCTGGCATAACATTTCGGTTTGAAAATAAATACATATAATATTTTTCTTTTGCGCCTCGAGACCGGTGTATATCAAAATTTAGGAGAAAAAAAACATACGCCCTTCATGCACTTTGAAATACCAAAGCGATAAGGGGTTGGTTTATTTGTTGTAGCTCAAGGAGAGGGCTATATCATAATTTTTTTTGTGGAATAGGTTACATGTTACACAGGGGTAGATTAGGATGCACAATGTATAGATAAATGTATAGGTATCTTTTTATACCGGGGGCTTTATTAAGTTGGGTAATATTTGGGATTTTATTTTATAGTTACATATATATATATATATATATATATAAAAAAGAAGATGTAGGAATATCGCGTGATATGTTAACAACAACAACAAAGAGAATCATGGGTAATTCACGCAAAGTAAAGGGCTACTGAAATAGAGTGGTAACCGTGGACATGCATGTTTCTGGCTCATTTTGCCTCATCAGCACGGCATAACCAAATAATGATGTGAAATTTGGGAGCAAAGATGTTAATCGAAACATGGGAAAACACAAAATAACGGATTTCAGCAGGGAAACCAAACGCTCATTTGTGTCTTCAATTGGAAGATCCCGAGTTTTCAGGACATCAACCAACATCGACACGGAGGCGCATATAGCCCCCCCGCCATGAACCTTCCGACCCATAGTAAATAACAAAGAAGATGTAGGAATATCGCGTGATATGTTAACAACAACAACAAAGAGAATCATGGGTAATTCACGCAAAGTAAAGGGCTACTGAAATAGAGTGGTAACCGTGGACATGCATGTTTCTGGCTCATTTTGCCTCATCAGCACGGCATAACCAAATAATGATGTGAAATTTGGGAGCAAAGATGTTAATCGAAACATGGGAAAACACAAAATAACGGATTTCAGCAGGGAAACCAAACGCTCATTTGTGTCTTCAATTGGAAGATCCCGAGTTTTCAGGACATCAACCAACATCGACACGGAGGCGCATGAGCCAGAAACATGCATGTCCACGGTTACCACTCTATTTCAGTAGCCCTTTACTTTGCGTGAATTACCCATGATTCTCTTTGTTGTTGTTGTTAACATATCACGCGATATTCCTACATCTTCTTTGTTATTTACTATGGGTCGGAAGGTTCATGGCGGGGGGGCTATATGCGCCTCCATGTCGATGTTGGTTGATGTCCTGAAAACTCGGGATCTTCCAATTGAAGACACAAATGAGCGTTTGGTTTCCCTGCTGAAATCCGTTATTTTGTGTTTTCCCATGTTTCGATTAACATCTTTGCTCCCAAATTTCACATCATTATTTGGTTATGCCGTGCTGATGAGGCAAAATGAGCCAGAAACATGCATGTCCACGGTTACCACTCTATTTCAGTAGCCCTTTACTTTGCGTGAATTACCCATGATTCTCTTTGTTGTTGTTGTTAACATATCACGCGATATTCCTACATCTTCTTTGTTATTTACTATGGGTCGGAAGGTTCATGGCGGGGGGGCTATATGCGCCTCCGTGTCGATGTTGGTTGATGTCCTGAAAACTCGGGATCTTCCAATTGAAGACACAAATGAGCGTTTGGTTTCCCTGCTGAAATCCGTTATTTTGTGTTTTCCCATGTTTCGATTAACATCTTTGCTCCCAAATTTCACATCATTATTTGGTTATGCCGTGCTGATGAGGCAAAATGAGCCAGAAACATGCATGTCCACGGTTACCACTCTATTTCAGTAGCCCTTTACTTTGCGTGAATTACCCATGATTCTCTTTGTTGTTATATATATATATATATATATATATATATATACTAAGAGATACTTTTATTATATTTTTTTCAGAACTTTGTGGTTCCACCATATTTTATTTATCATCCCTACCCCGAAATTCCCCCTAGTGTGTGTATCAACCTCGGATGTGAGACCGAACCGGGAGAACAATCCTGTCCTGGCAAAGGAGATCAAACCGTTTTAAGACCAGGCGTACCCAGCTCAAGTCGGACTGGATTTGCCTTACACGCTCAGCCACACATTGGAGAAAAGTATTGGTGACCCTAAGGTCGGAATAAATATACCGAAAAAAAGGTAGAATTTCTGATACATTACAAGTGGCGACAGCGTTATAAATTAATAAAGAGTTCAAGTTGTAGGAGGAGTTATCACCCTGGTGACTCAAAAACTGAGTTTATTACATTAAGTTTTAGTTTATGACACTAGAGGGTAAAACATAGATACAGCAGTTATTACAGGATTTTGTTGATATATTTGCTGCAAACTTTTTAAAGCACTGAGGGAGTCGCTAAGAATGAGGCTGTTTGAAAATGTCTGTGAGTTTACGAATTGGTGAGCTTTGTATACAGCAAAAAGTTCAGCAGACAAGATACTCAGGCTGGCAGGAAGTCTGTATTGGGAAATATTCCCCGATTTTACAATGGCAGCCCCTACCCCTGTTTCACATTTTGATGCATCAGTGTATATTTTATTGCAGTCACTGTTTTGTTGTTCCAAAATTAAATTAAATGTATCTCTTAATATTGCTGAGTTTACTTCGTGTTTGTTAAATATACTTAGTGTTGTATTAACACTAGGGGTTTTTGATGGTCCAGGTTGGAGGATGATACAAGTCTACAGGAAATACAGGAGGAAATTGAATGTCCAAATTATTTATGAATATTCTTATCCTTTCATAGTAAGGGTTAACTGTTTGGGGCTTATTGCTGAAGTGATGTAGATATTTATTGGTGAAGGTGTTATTATAAAAGGGCTTGTTTTTATTCGATGCGATTGAGGTAGAACCTTGTCGTAAACCATAATGGATTTTACCAGACTAAATACTTTTAATTAGGTTTAATTTGATTCACATCGATCCCACGTAGTCCTATAGTATCTTAGGAAAACATAAACAAAGTTTTTTGGTTACGCCAACTCCTACAGCGATTCGGTTCCATCATATTTGCTCAGTTTACTTGCTGTCGCGTTATTAATGCATCAAACTGATTTATTTTATCTTCGATATTTTTTTAGATTGATAGGTAGGGAAATTGTGGCCGAGATGGCATACTTGCTGAGCGGGAATAGTCGCTATTTAATGTACATACATGTTGACTTACGCGCCTTTTGTTGCGCCCCCTTAAAGCCACGGGCTCAAACAAACTATTGCGTTAATCGGAAGCAGGTCAGTTGACTTTGAGTGGTCGAAAAGTACGTTTGTCACATTTTTGTTTACCCAAAATATTTTTAAGTGTCGTTCGCAGATAGTTTGGTGGGTAACAGAAGGGATTTGCAGGTATGTTATTGTAACTATCAGATCGATAATTTATTGAATATTATATCTAAGTTATTAAATACCTAGTTTAAAATATATTTTAGTGAAAATTGTATTATTTAAAAATAACCATTAATTTTAGGAGATGGCATGCAACAATTTTTATAAGATGGCATGGTATTCCATCTCAGCAACTCAATTATTAATTGGAAACAATGTTTTTTTAGACATGGGTCGCTACAAAAAAAAGTCAAATAGAGAGTCATGGGATGAAAATAATATGCAGGAAGCCATCTTAGCTGTGAAGGCGAAACGTATGGGGTGGCTTTTAGCGTCAAAAACGTTTAATGTCCCTTTTGGGACTTTAAGACGTAGGGCAACTAAGAAGGAAGGCTGTAAAAAAGGTTACATAGGAGGTCACAAAAGCACATTCATTGAAAATCTAGAAAATGAACTGGTCCAACATATCAAAAAAATAAAATCCATGTTTTTTGGGCTAACAACGGATGACGTCCGAAAACTGGCATTTCAAATTGCGGAAGCAAAACAAATCCCTCATCGATTTTCTACTCAAACTAAAATGGATGGGTGAACCTGGCTGAATGGTTTCAGGCAACGTAATCCAACGATATCCTTACAATCACCTGAGAGTACTTCTGCAGTTCGAGTTAGAGCTTTTAACAAAGTTCAGATAGACAAATACTTTCAAATGCTTTCAGGAGTATTGGATCAGCATAAATTCCTGCCGAATGTTATTTGGAATATGGATGAATCGGGTATTACCACCGTTCCTTCGAAGAATACAAAAGTTTTGGCCACCAAAGGCAGAAAACAAGTAGGCGTTTTAAGTAGTGCTGAACGAGGTCGGCGACTAACGACCGTTTGTTGTATGAACGCAGCAGGTAAGTTTATGATTTTAGAGTACCTAGGTACCTATAAAAGATCGTTATGTATTTTTTTGGGGACATATCTCCCTCCTGTTCTCATATTTCCAAAAAAAAACATGAAAGCTGAATTAATGGATTGAGCACCTGTTGGATCTGTGACATTTACCCAAGAAAATGGGTACATGAATAGTGACATATTTCCTAAATGGTTGAAGCACTTTGCGAAATATGCCAAACCATCAAAGCAAAATAAAGTCTTGTTGTTATGGGATGGACACACTAGCCATAAAAGCTTAGATGCACTTGTATATGCTAAAGAAAATGGCATAATTCTTTTGTGTTTTCCCCCACATTGTACCCACAAGGTACAACCATTGGATGTTAGCTTTTTTGGTCCTCTTAATGCTTACTACAATCAAGAACTAACTAATTGGCTTAAAAATAACCCAGGGCGTGTAGTAACTCATTTCCAAGTAGCTTCTTTATTCAACGCAGCATACATCAAGGCAGCAACCAGTCCCAATGCTCTAAGCGGATTTACGGCGACTGGCATAGCACCATTCAACGACAACATCTTCCCCGAATGGATGTTTGCTGCCGCAGAGGTAACTAACGCTGAAGAGGATGACAATCGGGACGAAAATCAAATGCAAGATGGTCAGTTAAATAAAGTCAACGTCATGACAAACTCGGTGCCAAGTTTCCAATGTACCAATGTCTCTAACGAAAAGACCAATGAAACTTTAGTTTTTCCAGGTCCTTCATCATGATCTCAAAACATATGTCCAGGAACAAATCTTGACCTATCAATTAAGGAAATTTCACCAATGCCAAAAGTCGCAGAGATAGTGCGACGAAAAAGAAGAAAAGGGTCATATGGTAATCTAACAACAACCCCTGAAATTGAAAAATTGAAAAATGAGGAAGCACAAAAGAAAGAAGTGATGTTAAGAAAGGCGGCGAGAACTGTTAAGAAGAAAATTGGTAGAGAGATTGAGCAGAACGAGGATGCACAAAAAAAGAAGGGATGATAAGAAAGTCGGAGAGAACTATGAATAAGAAATGTGTTATGGAGGATGAGAATGAAGATGAGCAAGCCGAGGGTTTTGACGTAAGAGATGACCTAGATGAGGAGGACTCGGCTAGTATTTATAGCAATGAATTTTTCTCCTCTATCAAGAGAATTATGGTTCCAGTGTCACATCTGTAAGAAATGGGACCATGCAGAATGTGCTGGAGTAGACAGAAAGACAAAAATGTTCAAATGTGAAATTTGTACCTAGTTTTATATTTTTATTAATACTATGCCATCTCATCAATAGTTACTTTCATGAGATGGCATACCATGCTTCTTTTTCAGAATATACTTTTTGTTTGTTAATAGAAAAACCTTTTTGAGAAAACTTACTTTATTTATTCCATTTTTATATATTTCCCACATAAAAATATGTTTTTGGTCATAAATTAAAAAATTTTAGTATCCAAAATAGAAGTATGCCAACTCAGGCACACTTCCTCTAGGTATCTATTATTTAGGTTTAACAAGTAATTAATGTCTACAAGTAGTATATACATTATATAACATTTAAATCTAATCTACATATTCAACGCATCAAGCTGATGCGATCCTACAACAGACAAAACATGTAGGCAAAATATACGAAGCTGAGGGCGGGTCGCTAGTAAAATTTTATTAATAATGACAGGAGTTGACAGAACTAATTATACATTTTCAACATCACCATAGCAACTTAAGTCGTTTATTTGTTTTAAACTGACTTCGTTTCTTAGTTATTGTCGGGCGTCAATTTTGACACACCCTATATATCTACAGAAGTATTTGACCAATTTACATGCACCATATTCGTATATAAAAATCCTATCGATCTAAAATCGTTTCGGAAAGATTTTTGTCGATTTATGCCGCTCTTCGATATGATCAGAAATATTTTCATTTCATCGATATTAACTAGATTGTTACCAAATGTGACATCCGAATACGGCTTGAAGAAAATTTTCGGGATAATTAATAATCCGAAGAAAAAAAATGGACACACCCATCGAATATCATTTGAATAAAATCGACCTAAATCTTTCATTATTATATACGTCAATTTTTTTTCTCATCAGATAAATATCTGAAAATTCGTTATTGATACTAGCAAGAGACGATGTTCATTAAAAACATTTCAGGCCTATCATCGTGATTACATATACCAGATACTTTTAGAAAATTAACATTCGTTGAATTTACAGAATGTCCCACATACATTATTGTACTGGTTATTAACGAGTTGGACAACCTGTTAGTGTGATGTTTGGCATTGCATTTCATCAGCCAGTGCCTCGTAATTAGGCTCCGTAAGTCCTCGGATATTAGGGATTCAAACAAGATCCAAAATCTCTAATTCTTCTACTTTTCCCTGAACAAGATCTGTAATACATGTGGATAGTTCCTTTAGATTTATTATTATTAGTTGAAGGATTGATACAGAAGAAAACAATTGGATCGATATTTGTAAACTGACGAAATTTCTCTTCAAACTGTTTTTGAAGCATTTGAAGGTGCTCAATAAATAATGGCACGTTTAATTCATTGTTACCTAGCCTTTTCCTCATATGTGGGAAATGCAGATGTCTATCGACAAAGCCAATTTAGCTTTAATTTCAGCTGCAAGGAAACCCAAATCCGCCAGCCAGCAAGAGTGAGATCATCATATCATTTTTATTGTCTATAAATTTTTTTTTTATTTCTTAAATTTAGTTCACAAATCTTTTAAGAACTTCATCTTTACTGACCCAACGTAACTCAGTATGTAGGATGAGATCATTTACTTTATCTTAGGTATCTTCTAGCAAGGCCTTGAAAAGTCGATGTTGTAGTGGAGCTGCTCGAATGGAGTTGATTATCTTTGTAACAATTTTCATAACATGTTCAAAAAGCAGTATTTTACATCACAAAGCTTCCTGATGGATGGTACAGTGGTAGGACATAAATCTGGGAAATAATTAATCCTTCTTGCATTGTTTGTGTCCCATCTGTGGTAATCTCAGACAGCTTGTGCAAAGGAATGTGTATCGACTTAGCACATATGTATTGTGAATAACCTCAACTTTCGTCTGCCCTTTCAATGGTAATGTTTGCAACAGATCCTCTTTTATCGTAAGGCTACTAAATACCAATCTCACTATAAATGACAACAGTATAGTTCTGATATATCTATTGACTCGTCAAATTGTAGAGATAAGCAGTCACGTATTTCCAAGTTAGTCGTTAACAGAGATTGTAAGGCTGTTGAAATTGTATGTATTGTTCTTATTTGACAACTGTAAGTCTTCTATTGCAGACATAAACTTATGTTTGTTAGAAAAACCCTCAAGCAAACAGCACCAGTCTTTTAATAATTCACCATTCTGGAAAGATTTTTTCTTTGCGAACAAGTGAGAAATGTTGAAAGCAGCAATGATGGTTTAAATATCCTTTTGTCCAACGGTTACAAAAAATCTGTTTAAGACGAGTGCATCTTTCAAAACGAGTTATTCGATTTTCAGATATCTTTGATACATCAGGTTCAGGAAAGGATGTAAGACTATCACCAATCAAGAAATGTCCAGGAGTTAAACAAGACTAACACCACATCGCATTAGAAAAAGAAAAACAAAAAATACCTTCAAACTAAATAATACAATTTTAAGAGTTTACTAACACCTACAAAATGTATACAGAATTTTAATTTTCATTTTTAACCTTCCATGTTTTCATGTTTTTGACAGTGTTATTAAGGTAAGTGTTTTATTATTTTATATACAAAATCTTGTAACGTCTTTTTTAACTTATGTGTTATGTATCAATCAAAATGTAACATTTTAGCCGAAACAGAAGATGACTTAACAAGTCGAAACGCGTCTTTTAGCAAATAATAAACAAATTATTAAAAAGTAAGGACCTTTATCAAATAACAAGTGGAGATTACTTCCTTCAAACAGATAGAATTATCTTTTCTGCTGGTAGTAATATGTGAGAAATGGATATCTCATATTGAATAGTACACCTATGATATCACTTATCCCGTCTAATTGTAGAAATACAAAAGTAATATTGAAAATATTTACCTTAAATTCCAGAGTATAAACATTATTATTCATAAATTTTAATCCATTTCCTAAGTAAATTATAAATTCTCTTTCTTGTGACCAGCACAAATAATAAATTGTATATATCATCTGTAATATCCAACATTGAGCCTAAAAATAACACAAAAATATTATTAGATAATAATATACAGAATATTTGATTATAAAATACAAACAAAATTGCCATGTTTATCTAAATAAAATATTGGATGATAAATAATAATTTAATTGGAAGGCATTATAAAAGGTTTTCAAACAATTTTGATTGTAGATTTATTGATATTTTGAATTTAAAGTAGGATGTATGTAATCATTATCTGTAAAAATAAGGCATATTTTAGGAGAATTTCACATGTAAATAGGTATAAGGAATTATTTTGAAATTTTGAATGAACAGTAAATAACCACTTAAATAAGGTAAAGACATTAAACAGAATATCAAACATGAAATAGGACATATTGTTATGTATCTAGTGCGTTGTTAGTGTTTTTTTAAAAAAATAACAAAGCTAACAACGAGGAGTTTGTTGATTTGGGGAACAAAAGAAGTCGGTGAGGTGATCCAAAGTGTAATGGACGCATGTAAGCATTTTTCATGAAATTTATTAAAATCTTCGGAAATTATTGGAAATTTAAAGTAGAAACATATTTTAAAAGCTAAAATATAACATAGTAAACATTTTGAGAAGAAAATAACGTCAAATATTAATAATTTATAAGAAATACATGCGAATGTTACATTGAGAGGGGACGCTCTATAAAGTTTGAAGACATTATTCACATTGTAGCGTTAAATAACTCCTCAAACTCTTTGATTAAAGCAATTAAAGCATTATAAGCAATTTTAACAAAGCTATTCAATGAAATTTAACAACTTACCTGCCGTACCAGTTATTAAATTAGTTCTGCAAGTGGATGGGGATCCAGTATCATTTCCAGAAGAGAATATAGGATTATATTGAAACAAGAACTTCCCAGTGTAGTGATCAGGTCAGTGTTTATAAAAATTTATCAGGTTAACCGATTTAAATTCAGACAGAAATTTCTAATTTGGCCAATTTCACATCGATAATTTCATATGTATAAAGAATATATTCACGTAATAAGTAATTTTAGGTTGTATTAATTTTGTTTAACATAAGATTTTCTTCAAATTTTGTAATGCTTCTCAATTTTATGTCTTCTGGTGATTATAGTTAACTAACATTTGAGTCATCGTGTTTTATTTGCATGTCAAGTGCTAAACATAGGAATAGGCTTGATTCCATAGGCGTCACATTGATATGTTTCATACAATTTATTTACAGCTATCAGAGGAGATGATTTTCATAGAATATTTGTAAAGGTGCAAATTTTATATTTCTTTAATTCAATCCGGAACCCAACGGGAGTATAGAGTTATCATGCTCTCCATTAAATTAATAATATATTAAATAAATAAAAAAACTTACCCTGAGCTAAGCATTCAATACTCAATAATTCATAAAAATATAAAATCATAGATAAATAAACATAAATAAATAACTAATTAAAGTAATTAAGAATATATTACAATATATATATATATATATATATATATATATATATATATATATATATATATATATATATATATATATATATATATTTATATATACAGGGTGTCCCACGACGTTTTGACAGTCAAATTTCTCGAAAACTGTTCATGTGACATGAATGAAATTTGGCAGATATAAACAATTGAAACTGATGCTTATATTTATTATAAAATGACTCCCGCTTTTCCTGTCATCTCGGGTCACGTGACCCCAACATAATTTTTTCAAATGGGACAACCGGTATAATATTATAATTTTGGATATATCATTCAAAAACAAATTCAACGATACCACACTTGTCATCATTGTATTGTGCAGTAATGATAATGAGGGCTATTAATTTTTACTAAAATTATTAAAGCAATATTTTGCACTCAAAAATTTAGGTGGCTATGAAACAAATAACTATAGTAGCAACAACATAGGTTGTCATTCATTATTGTTTGGTGAGGTTTATTCAAGAACTGTCATCGATTATTGGTCATAATCTTGTGAAGACACTGTAATAATAAGTAAATAATGCCTTCAATTTTTACTTACGATGAATATGTTATGGAGAATGTGGAAAAAACAAAACTCATGGTCAAGGTTTGTTCAGAAATCGTTTCCTCATAGAATAACTCCAAGCAAAAATACTTTTTTCTGTGTCGAACGAAAGTTATGAACTGGTTCTTTTCCAAGCGGTAAAAATCAAGTTCCTCGTCAAAAGATAAATATTTGTCTCATCTTCAGGTAAATCCATACACCACAATACGATTTCTTGAACAAAAATTACTACAAAAATGTAGTAGTTAAATACAAAGAATATTAAAAAATCACAAAACCAACCTTATGAAATACTAACTTTTAACACAAGGTATAGTTCCTGCAGATCTTGAAAGCAGGATAAATTTTATTGCTGAAATGTTAGTACACAGTAATGATGACCCTTCTTTTTTAGAAAAAATATTATGGAGTGATGAAAGTAGATTTCAGAACTATGGTATGCTATTTTTTTCAAAATACTCTTCCAGAATTACTTGAAGATATCCCCTTACATGGAAGGCAAACGATGTGGTGGCGGCAAGATGGAATTTCTCCGCACTTATATGGGCCAATTAGAGAATATCTTGATAACACATTTCCTGAAAAATGGATTGATCGAAATGGTGCAATTCTATAGCCACCCCCATTTAATTGGCCCTATTATCAATACTGCACAATACAATGATGACAAGTGTGGTATCGTTAAATTTGTTTTTGAATGATATATCCAAAATTGTAATATTATACAGGTTGTCCCATTTAAAAAAATTCTGTTGGGGTCACGTGAGCCGAAATGACAGGTAAAACGGAAGTCATTGTATAATAAATATAAGCATCAGTTTCGACTGTTTACGTCTGCCAAATTTCATACATGCCATATGAACAGTTTTCGAGAAATTTGACTGTCAAAACGTCGTGGGACACCCTGTATATATATATATATATATATATATATATATATATATATATTTATATATATATATATATATAGAAGAAGTTGAGTATTAGTCGGCTGACTAAGTTAAGGAAATCAAAATTCTTAATAGGGTCTTCAGCCAAAGGAGAAATAAAAAGGGGACTCTTTATTTTGTTCAAGCTTTCGAGACTTTATTGACTCTTCATCAGGAACTGAAAGTGAGGTTAAATATGTTTGATGCGAATAAAATGTACATAACTGACGCTATTTTTACGAAATCATCACAACACGTGATAAATCCATTATATTGATAAACAAATACAATGATTAAAATTAATATTAAAAGGAAAATATAAAACTAATTCAATCACATGTTCAGGAACACGAGGAATTTCTTTATTGATAATTTGACAACTGACAACTCAATAAATATATATATATATATATATATATATATATATATATATATTAAAACAATGTCAATTGACTGCTTATTTAATTTAATTATTATATGTTATAAGTTATTTTATTTAATTTATCAAAGTTATAAAAGTTATAAAGTAGTGTTTAAAATATAGACTTGACTTTCCTTCGGCTAGCTCCTAATAAATGTAAGTTAATGTTAATTTATAAATTTTCATAAGTCGGTAGCATGAAGACTCCTCCCTTTGAGTTCTGGACGCATAAATATTAGTATAGTTTAATTCTGAATATCTGTTTCTTAAATTGATATATTTTACTTAATGAAATTGACTGTCTCGACCCTTACTTCGTGGAATATGCTCATATTAGTGTTTTTAAATGAAACTCAAGGTCTCTAGTTAATTCCACAATATAATACAAGTTATTGAAAATTCTAAAAAATTGACAATTGTTTCGATAAATCAATATCATCGTCAGAATGACAGAAGTTACATTTTATTTGATGCCTACCTGATGTTTAGTAGTTATTTTTGGCTAGACCAAGAAGTAACCTAACTTGTGATTGGCTTAATAAACGTATATTAAGCCAATCACAAGTTAGGTTACTTCTTGGTCTAGCCAAAAATAACTACTAAACATCAGGTAGGCATAAAATGAAATGTAACTTCTGTCATTCTGACGATGATATTGATTTATCGAAACAATTGTCAATTTTTTAGAATTGTCAATAACTTGTATTATATTGTGGAATTAACTAGAGACCTTGAGTTTTATTTGAAAACACTAATATTTTACTTAAATTAGAAACAGAAAAGTCTTTTCTGAATACATACCTTTGCTTTTTAATGATTTCAAAATTCTTGCATAAATTGAATGAAGTAAGTAAATTTTTTTATATTTGTTATGGACATGAATAAAATAAAATACCAACACTTTCTATAAAAAATGATTTAATGAAATGTTATTATCAAAATTGTCAATATTTTAACATAAATTCTTCCTTATACCACTCCTGCATTCCATCCAGTCATGCGCATTGAATAGCTTGGTGAATTGCGTCGGCGCATAAGAGAAATGTGTGAGATACACACAACACTGAACGTGGATTTACGGTCAACGTTATATGTATAAACTGTTCAGACACTATTAACGTTCAGAAGTTTGGTGAAGTTATTAATATGTTATTTAAATTTTAACCATACAATTACACATATATATTAAAGCAATATGAATGAATTAATGAGAGGATAGTCATGGATAGGAAAGTGAAACATGCATCAGAAGAAAGAAGAAACATGGAAGTTATATGAACATATGTACAACGTGAACTATTGATGATGTGATTTTATTTAACAAGTAAGTACTATACTATCTAGAAATTAAAATTGTATGGATATCCATAGATATCATATGATATTCATCATATTATAAAGTTTTGGCCTTTTTATGATATCATTTAAACGTTCAAAAAATTATGTTTTATTGTTCACTAAGTTCTTTTGGAATTCCAAAACTAATATGCAAAAACACAGACCTTATTTCTCGAAGCTTCGGTACCTGAATTCAGCTAGCGTCCTCCAAATTCTTGACGATCTCTCATCGGAGAAATGCACCTTTCCGTTCACTCCCGTTTATACACAGAGTTTAATAAACATTAATATTACTCTTTTAATCCCTTTATTGGCTTAAAACTTTACTTTTTTTATATTATTTTACAAAAAATTTGTAGAGTAGATTTACATAGCAGCCATCATTTTCTCCACCCAAGCACGATTCTTTTGTTTTTCAAAATCAACAAACTTTTGGCTCATCAAGTCCATAGCCTGCTTTTCCGTGTTTTTGTCACTATAATTGTTGACTTGAATGTTTTTTAAAAAAAAGGAGAATTATTTATTTCAATAGTTTTGGAGGGTATGAACACTTATTGATATGGGTTTATATTATATTTGGGATTATATAAAATGTCTTTTTCATATATTATAATAACAAATTTTGTTATAATTCCCTTTTTAAGGTATCACTATTTACATTTAATTATACAAATTCTACAACCTAGATTAATTATTCATACATATGTAATTGTATAGTTTTAAATTTTCACTAATTTTGTCTTACATAAACTCTTAGTTATTTCCAAATTTATCTTTATTATCCTACATTCAATTAGTAACCAACAAATTTAGGTTGGCAAGAAAATTACTAAAGTTGATAACTTCCTGTTTAAAAAGATTATTGAATTATTATATTTCCTTGACAGATACTTTGGCCCTGTTCCGTATGTCACCAATTATAAAGTTTTCTTCCAATTCTTTTTTTCAATTTTAAACCTTTACTAATATCATCAGTAAATATAGATAACTAATTAGTGAGTTGAATATTAATTTTTGTTATTTCAGGTTACAAGTAATACTGCATTCAGTTTATCTAGATAATCACGTGGCCGCGTTCAGAGTATTTGGAAACATGCTGACATTAACTTGACCTTGGATAAAATGTTAAGGTAAAATTTTTATACTTATTCATACAATGTTGTTGTTATAATTTTTATTCATTATCCTTTAAATCCTTTAGGTAACTGTTTTTCTCAATATCTTATAATATATTTGCTTACTTCATTCTAATTTTTTTTTATATGAAATCTGAATTTTTAACTTGATTGTGTCTAATGATACATCCTACGTATTAATATGACATTTTAATGTCTGTTCTAATTTTAGAATAGTTTTTATATAATAGAGGACTAGTTCAATATATATATATATATATATATATATATATATATATATATATATATATATATATATATATACCTAACCTAACTCAACCTAACCTAATCCAAACCTAACCCAAACCTAGCCTAACCTAACATGACTTAAAAGGCGGCATCAATGACCTATATATTTGGACTCCTCATGGCCTCACTACGCCTTATGGTCCATATAAAAATTGTGCATAATAATGTAATAATATTATTTGAATCGCAATACATTCACAGAAACAACGATATTTTACTACTGAATACTATTCAACACTATTGAAGGTTGAAAACGAATACGCCATTTATGACACGTTCATCAATTTTTATGATTTATGACCTATACAAAACAAAGAAGCAGTTACGACTTTCTAACTACCATTCATTTTTTTTATCTGGTGATCAACTTTTTCAACGTAATATGATAAATAAGAAATTTTCGACTGTTCAAAATTTATCTAGATCTTAATGAAACAGATGAATGTCTAACGAGTTTCCAACTGAAAGATAGATCCTCGATTTTTATTTAAAAAGTATTCGAATGACCGTCCGAAACGATGGCAGACATTTATAAATCGGGCAAATGAGAATAACGATTTAATTGAATAGCCTAGAACTTCATCATTTTAGGGACCACCTTGATTCGAATTTCGTGTTCACCGTAAGATTGATTATGGATTTATTGCTTGTTTCGTTATGAATTTACAAGTATTTAGTTTCTATTGTAGATACGAAGACATTTAATACGGATATACAGTGTGTCACAAAAAAGTAATCAAATTGAATTAAAATTTATCGAGTACATATTTAAACAATTTCTAAATTTATGAACAAAGCTAAGAATAGACAACTACATATAGCTAATCAATTATAGTCAAAACATGAATTGTGGAAAGTTCAAATCGCTTATAACGTAAAAACAAAAGGCGTACCTATTAATTTGTCATAGGGTTGAAAACTAACCAATTGTTAATTATTTTTTCAAACTAAAAACTTCTCTTCGCAGTTTTGCAAGGTTAGGACTGACAGTAAGTGTTGAGATGAACAATAGTACTCAATATTTCACTAGTTTTAAATATTCTTATTAATATAGTGTGCTGATAATTGTTTGTCATGATTTTGTCAGATCGATATGATTTACCATTAATAAAAAGTTACATTTTAATAATATCAAATAATTTATCATATCAAAGTGGTACAAATACTACTATCAATAAACAGTAGTGAGGTTTTGGTGCGTTTAAAAGTATTGTACCAACGTAGGCGAGGAAATGAAGCACTAAATGAGCCAAACTCTCCAAAAACTTAAATTCAAGATGAATTGAAGTCTTTGCCTTCGCTTTCTAAAACTTTTTAGAAAAACTGTACCTATTTTGCATCTTATCAAAATCGGAAACTACATTTGTCAAGTGCAAAACGCATTCAGAAAAATGCATTTTCTGAAAAAAACCATAACTTTTTTATAAACACCTGGAATGGGCTCAAATTGTGTTTCCAGGGGTGTGACGGTTATTGAACCAGAAGGTCGCTAATAAACTTAGTAAGGTTAATCAGTACGAGTCAACAACGATCCATTACGAAATACGTTTATTTGAGTAATTAATAAAATACGTTTAGAATGGTACGCTAATAAATTATAAAACAATCAACCCGGACAAGGTTAATGTTTTTCAACGTGAGCGATGTGAACGTACTGCAGACTACCGATTCAGCATATATAAATAGTTTAATCTAGTTAGTAAATAACAGTTATATTTCATAATCGTAAGTATAACTCTGGTACACGACATGTTAACGATGGTCATGGTTATTTGTTATTAACGTGTTAAGTATAATATATCCCAGTGAGCTTTTAAGCATATGGTATTATTTCGTTCCCACATATTGGAGGTAAGTGTTACCGGAATTAATCGTCTGGAGATTAAAATGGTTTAGTATATGGTACGATTACCTCTAAACATCACAGGGGGGGTTTCGAGGTCGCTGATCCTACATATGGCCACCAAATTTAACCAGCACCCACCTGGAACTCACCATTGCTGCTGAACGTCATCTCCGAGGATTCCCCCGAAATTCACTGTGTGATGCAACGAAACTTCTCCCCCGAGGGCTTTTCGGTTTGCTTATTCCAAATCTGACATCGATGACCACCCCCCGGATACCTTGTTCTTCGGAACCTGAAAATCCATGTAATCGCCGGGAGTTTTCTGGTAAAGTTTCAGCAAATGAATCGAAAATCTTATCAAGGCATCAAGGACTCTGTTTCCAAATCTGGCATCGACGACCACACGCTGGATACCTGGGGCATCCACCACATGTCCTTTTACTTGCGCTCTGATTAATTTAATTCGCAGTGGTAAGGAGATAATCTTGATACTGCAATTCCACTGCGAATTTTTCATATTTTGTGAGCACTTAGTTTTGTAAAGTCTACTAATTCCATCTTTAAACTGTCTAGATTGTAAGGGATGTTTTTATTATTCAACCATTGTTGAATTTTTGCTTTTCTCCATGGTTTCGTCTAAACGCCGCCTATTATCCATTGCATTACGTATATAATAATAATAATAATAATAATCTTTATTTGCCTCAGTTACAGTTACAATAATTAAATATACATTCAAAAGATACAAGCATATTAAAATAAGTTGAGTAAATAAGTCACCCATTTTGATCGCAAAAGAGCGTACATTCACAAAAGCAAGGCTTATGCGTGAATGTGATAGTTCATTTATCATAAGAAGTAGTTGTATAGAATTTAAAAAGCCATCATTTACAAAGACAAACATATATGGGAATATTTCAAAGAATGTAAATATGAGCTATAACATATAGAACAGAACATAAAACAACAACAAAAACGTAAGCAAAATCATTCAGAATATCGATAAGACAAAAATTTTTCAGGTTTTACAAATCCCGATAAAATTGACAGACTATAATAAGTTTCATTTCGAGGAGAAATAAAGTTTTGCATTATATCGGCCGGAAGAGATAGGATCAAGTTCTTTATTTTTTTTTAATAAACTTGAAGCGTTAATTTTTTTCAAATCAGACGGTAATTGATTATATAACTTTGGAGCCAGGTATGTGAAACCTTTTTTACCTATAGCCTTTTTCATTAATGGTATTTCGGCAGCACTTTTCTTATATCTGGTTGGATAATTATGTTGAATTGCCTTTAGAGTGGCTTTAGTAAAATGACATATAGTTGGCAGATGTTAAGTACTCCAATTTCTTGGTAGAGCTGTGTTTGTGAAATAAAACTTTTAATATACTCATTTGGACTTTTTGTAGGTACTCGATGAGAGTCTCCCCAGCCGATCCCCAAGCAATAAGACCATAGTTAGGTGGCTTTCGACCAGTGCATAATAAAGAATTTTAAAGTAAGTTAATTTTAGAATATTAGATAGATATTTAAGTTTATACAGTACAAATCTAAGTTTTTTTATTAAATAATTTACTTGGTGATCCCATCGTAAATGGGAATCAAGGAAAATTCCGAGATATTTAATTTTATTTGATGTTTTGATATGAAACATTTCTCTTGTGGACACAGTAATAGATATTTGCTCAAATGGTGGCAAGCCGGTGCTGTATGAAGTAAACGGCAAAAAGGTTTTAAATATTAAATATCATATACATCTCAAAAGAAATGATGAAATAAAAGGAAAACAGTTTCAATTATTATTTGGTACTTGTAGTCTTGGTGACTGTCCTGTTACAAAATTGTCAAGAGTGGGTTTCTTCGCAATAATTTTCGCAGGATTTCCTAGCTCGTTGTGTTTTCTTTTTGGTTGGTTCTTACTATTGCTTTCACTTATTCGGTTCTGGGTATTAGGTTTGGGTTTCTTATTATTTGTGCTGCTATCGGTGCTGCTATTGATATTATTACCGTGATTTTGTGTATTTCCAGTCACAGGATAATTTTTGATAATTTGGTCGTACGTGTATGCTTTTCTTTCAACAAAGAGTTTATGTCCATAGATACGTGCTTTTTATTATTTTGCTTCTCTCTTTTTAGCTGATCCACCAATCTACTCCTAACTATTCTTTCTTCTTGAGACAGTTCTTCGGTTATGCGTATATCTGTCCCCTTGAGTTTTCTACAGGATCTTAAAACTTTTTGCTTCGTAAGGTAAGAGACAAATTTCACTAATATTGGTTTATTATCTACACTTTTACCAAAAGTAATTACTGTATTGAAATCTTGTTCGGTTAAGTTAAGTTCTAGTTTTTGGTTTAGTAGGTTAAGAGTAAAATTTGTTAAGTTTCCTCCTGGGAATTTCGAGCTCAATCTCACAATATTATTTATTCGTTGTTGTCTCTCTAATTGATTGTTCTCGGATTTAAGATTACTTATTTCACTTTCTATTTCTTCAATTCTTTTTCTGTCCTCTAGTAACAATTTTTTTATTTCCGCAATTTCTTTAGTCAGTTGATTGGTAATATTTTCAGCTAGTTTGCTATTTTGTTCTTCAATAAATGTTTTCAATGTTTCTAAGATATCGTCTTTACCACTCATTTTTCAATTTTGATTACAGTAAGTATACCCAATTTAATTCATTTTGCATTTTGCGCCTCTACTATAGAGTTAAGAGTTGCATTTTTGTTCATTGACATTCGTCTTATACAATCTCGATGTTATAAAATATGTATACTTTTATGCTGTTTAGTAGATACAATCATATAGTACTCACTGTGTAAAATTCTAAATTTTTGATACACTTTTTACCACTGTTTCATTTCACTACTGTATACCAAAAAATAAACACATGCTTCGTTGACGAGTATTGATAATATATACCCCAGATCTGAATCATTTAGATTTTTTATTCTAGGGATACTTGAAATTGAGGTTTACTTCATGATTCAATGATAATTCCTGTAAATATTTACCGGTATGAAAATAGCAGCCAATTTTAGCTGCAAAAATGTTGAGAACTGCTCAATTCGCGGTTTCAGTGGCGTGCAGAGAGCCACCATTATATTCAATGAGTAGGGGTGTATTGGTTTAGAGGACACACTGTTTGGAGGGAATTTGCTTACGATGGGGAACAAGGGTTGAAACGTCGCCCCTAGAATTAAAATAAATTGTAACTTCTAAAGAAAACCAGAAGTCAAGTTAATATTTGGATGGTAGAAGGATTGTCATGTAATAAAGTCACTGTTCAAAGGAAATTTGCTTACGGCGTGGAACAAGGGTTGAAACGTCACCCCTAAAATTAAAATAAATTGTAACATCCAAAGGAAACGAGAAGCCAAGTTAATATTTGTTGGGGAGGAGGATTATGATGCTGAAAATACACTGTTCAAGGGGAATTTGCTTACAATGGGGAGCAAGGGTTGAGGCGTCGCCTCTAAAACTAAAATAAATTGTAACTTCCCAAGGAAACGAGAAGCCAAGTTAATATTTGGAGGGTAGAAGGATTCTAATGTTGAAAACACACTGTTTGAGAGAAATTTGCATACGATGGGGAACAAGGGACAAACGTTACCCCTCATATTAAGATAAATTGTAACTTCTAATGGAATCGAGAAGCCAAGTTATTATTTGGAGGGTAGAAGGATTATAATATGTAATAAAACCACTGCTCAAAGGAAATTTGCTTACGATGGGGAACAAGGGTTGAAACGTCACCCCTAAAACTAAAAGAAATTGTAAATTCCAAAGGAAACAAGAAGCCAAGTTAAGATTCGTAGATTATAATGTTAAAAATACACTGTTCGAAGGAAATTTGCTAACGATGGGAAGAAGGCCTGAAACGTTACCCCTAATATTAAAATAAATTGTAACTTCTAAAGGAAATGAGAAGCCAAGTTAATATTTGGAGGGTAGAAGGATTATAATATGTAATAAAACCACTGTTCAAAGGAAATTTGCTTAGGATAGGGAACAAGGGTTGAAACGCCACCCCTAAAATTAAAAGAAATTGTAACTTCAAAAGAAAACGAGAAAGCAAGTCAGTATTTGGAGGGTAGAAGGATTATAATGTTGAAAACAGACTGTTTGAAGGATATTGGCTTACAACGGGGAACAAGGGTTGAAACTTCACCCATAAAACTAAAATAAGTTGTAACTTCCAAATGAAACGAGAAGCCAAGTTAATATTTGGAGGGTAGAAGGATTATAATATATAATAACTACAGTGTTGAAAGGAACTTTGCTGACGATGGTTAAAACGTCACCCCTAAAATTAAAATAAATTCTAATTTCCAAAGGAAACGAGAAGCCCAGTTAATATTTAGTGGGTAGAAAAATTATAGTGTTTAAAACACACTGTTCAAAGGAAATTTGCATACGATGGGAACAAGGGTTGAAATGTCGTACCTAAAATTAAAATAAATTATAACTTCGAATAGAAATGAGAAACCAAGTTAATAACTGGAAGGTTACAACGCTTGTTCCCCATCGTAAGCAAAATCCCTCCAAACATTGTATCCTCTACACCAAAACACCTCTACTCATTAAATATAAAGGCGGCTCTTTGAAATATGAATTCGATTCAACATATACTCTGCACGCCATTGAAATCGCGAATTGAGCAGTTCTCAACACTTCAACATTTTTACAGCTGAAATTGGCTGTTATCTTTACACCGGTTCATTATTTGCTAATATATTCAATCTATTTGATTGAATATTAAACATTTGTCGTTTCAGAAAATTATTAATAATTCCTATATAACAATTTTATAGTAAAGGTAGCGAACGAACAATCCTTGACTCATATCATACGTTTATAGCTGTAATAAATCTATTTTTTTCTCTCCTGAGTATAAATACCACTCCTAGATGTTTGTTGATTTACTAACACTATTTACAATGGACAGGACTCGGCTCAAATAATATTTCAAATTATGTTATTAATTATTCAATCAGTTTAGGGAAATGACAAATTAGGAATTAGTATGAATTGATTAAAAATCGAAAATAACCGAGAAGTACTGTCAAACTCAATACAATTTATGAGTCTTCTCTTCGTTATGAATCAAAGTACTTAAAGCCAGTCTAATGTATTTAAAATATGAAACTTTTTTCCTGCTCGACTGTCTCAGTAACTCTTTCGCTTTCTTATACCTGGAACGAAAGGTAGGTGCTATAGTTTCTTTCGGTATAAACTGATTCGAAATCAGCATAGTATGAAACAAATTGTCAAATAAGTACCTTAGAATATTAACATTCACAAGTACCTAGTATATCGAAATCGTATGTGATGATTTCTCAAATTTAGAAATTTTGCTTAAGACGTAAACATTGTTACCTTAGTTCGGTCCTGTGTAAGATACGAAATGTGTGGGTTCAACTATTTACCGTGTTTTAACAATTTCTAACTAGGTCTTGTATTAATCGGAACTTTGTTTTTAAACACGAGAAACCAATTTATAAAATTTCTTTAAATTATAATAATAATTATACTATGATTTTTATATCCTAGCTGAAATATATTAGGTATCTATTGTTTATTTACGTAGAAAAAAATACTGTCACATTTGGTTTTGGAAATATCCCATCTAAAATAAAATAAAAATCAGTATGAATAATCCTACCAAAACTACTGCCATCTAGGGATGTTAGTAACACTTTGCACCATGTACACGTCTCAAGTGTAATGGAATTTGAATCACAAATTTTTTTTAAATCACATACAATACCGCGTCGTTTATTAAATGTATTCAACTTTTTTTGTTTTCACATGATACTTAAAAAGAAACATTCTTCCAAATAATTCTCAATTTATTTACTGAAATTTATTCTGATAAAATTTGTATATCTACGTAGTAATTTTTCAACTAATTTTAAGCTGATCTAAAAAATCATTTGGAAAAAAAATCCCTATGTAACTCTCTCAACTCTCCATGTAGGAGCTGTGAGACCTTGATGAGGTCGGGGAGCTCAGTAGCTCCTTTGCTTCGAGCCTGACGGAACGGAGCGAAGGAGTGAAGCTAAGGAACAGCTCGAAACGGTCGGTGGGGCACTGGCGGGGTGCAAATGCCGATTAGGAGACACCAAATAAAGCCAGTAGAAGATCGGAACGCACCGACAAGTCCGACCCAGATTGGGAGTGCGAATGGCGAGATCCCGGTGCGACAAAACTGGGACCTATCGGCTAAGTAATGGTAACCCCGATAGAAGAATCCAAGTGGAATCTAAGGTGTCAAGCGACCCGTGCTGGTGGTTTGGTAGATAGTCCCACTATATCGACTGCCGCGGACGGAGCCTTCGGGATACCTTGCGACCTCCCGAATTAAGAATCCTTAGCAGGGTAAGGGCGCACTGCACTGCTGAACCTACCTAACGACCCTACTCGTGGGAATCAAATGGAAACTAATGAAAATAATACAGGGAGTAAATAAGACACACATACAACACAGAGAAGAGGACGGGAGCGAGACTAAGACGGCGGAAAATCAAGTGAAGCCCCCTATATAGGATGACCCAAATATCGGAGAAGAGGAGGTGTTTAAGAAGCGCTATTGCATGGTCAACACCGGGATTAAGAAGAGGATCTACCAGTTCAGTCAGCTCTGCTAGTACTAAAGAAGGAATGACAAGGAAAAATAGACCGAGGACTGGAGACAACTCGGACGTCTCAGAATTGAAGGAGTTTAGACGTATGGTGAGTAAAATAAAGGAGAATTCGGCTGACCTAGTGAAGCTAATAAAGGCCATTTCGAACACAAAGGGCGACATCAAGAGACTGATTGGATATATGGCATATAGGATCGATAAGATAAGTATGAAATGGGATGAATGCGAAGCCCTCCCAGAAGAGAGGATTGGTAAGCCCAGCCAAGCAGTGGCAAGCACCCAAACAAACATGACAGCGAAAGTGAGCAGAGATATGGGAACCCAAACCATGTCCTGGCAGGAGATCTACAGACCCGTATTAAACAGCCTAGATAGCTTCCTAACGTGGAAACAAGCAGAAAAAGTGAACTGGAACGACGAACTCCTCCAAAGAATAACAATGAAAACAGGAAACCTCGTGGAAAACGAGGAGGTAACAACAAAAGTATTTATGGTCGCACCAAACAACGCACAGTGTGACGCGCTTCTGCTTAGTCCTTCACCTCTCGCAGGTTCTTATCAACTGACGCGTCACTTTGGACACTCTCGATGCAAAGTTTTTGAAACAAATGCTCAGGCGCCAGATTATTTTACGTGGTTTACTCCACGGCCCCTTGACCCTTAGCGTCAAGAGTTCCAGGTAGCCTCAGATGGAGGTTACGGAAAGTTCCAGGGGTCTCGTTGAATTCAACATATCTACAAAACCTATAAACCTTTGACGGCGATGCTGCGGGATATAAAAAAACAGTGATCGTATTTATTTGTATATTACAAATCCTAGTTAAAATATATCTACAAAATAACACTTAACAATTTCTGAGTATTTTCAAACGGTACCGAATCAGTTAAATATATACAGTATGCAAATGTGTTCAAGCCTTATGTTATTATACACCATGCGAAAGGACCCCGCACAAACCTTATGGAAAAGTGGTCCCGGTTAAATTGGCCCAAACTTTGGGAATGAACAGATCTTGATGAGTAGAAAAAAAGTCTCCACGGCACCAAACTCCGGGGATGCCGCGTTTTCGAGATATCCGCGTCTGAAAAGTGAAAATTGAGCTCCGAGATATAGGTTATCTCTGTAGGTTATTACAGTAAACCTTGGTATGGCGACCCGGTAACGTTAAAGTTCGGTGTAGAATATTGGTGGAAATGTCTACGAAAGCACGGAAGACAATATAGGACAAACTCTCGCCCAGGTGCGCCCAAATTGATGGGAAATAGGGTGGAATTCACATCGCCCACTAAGGAAAAAAGGTTTGTTTGCATCAATGGAACGAATGAACTCCTGATTTTATCATTTTCCATGCATGCAAGGTGCTCTCTGAAACATTTAGATTTACACGATTTTTTAAGGTTGCCAAAAAATGGGTGCCGGGCCCCAGTAAATGAGACCTACACCAACTCTGTTTTATGTGCGCACTTAGTGCGCTTCTACTGAAAACTTGAGTATTGTTAGCCAGATGAGGTTGATTTTTGTACAAAATATGCGCGAAAAATTCCACCAGACTGCGAAGACAATATAAACAAAGTCTCCCTCCAAAGGCGTCCACATTCACTTGGTTCTCCCAATATCTAGAAACAAGCCTATAACAGGCCCTCTGTGTTCGTCCTTTGCAATCAAATCTTTGTTTACATCAAACAGAATCGCTTTGTTTATATTAGGAAGATTTTTGCAAGTTCAAGTTCAATTTCCTGTGACGCTTTGTGACACCTTGTCAATTTATCAACTTTGTGATTGATCTGTTCCTTACTCATTATAGATAATTGACGTTCGATCCCCTGAAGTAAGTATTTTTCGCATCCAATATTGAAGTCCAAGTCTTAAATAACCTTCTTATTGGGTCGTTCATGAATCCTAGGAAGTATGGCAGCTCGCAACAGACTAAATTGCTATGTGTGTAACGCCCGTTTCCAGCCACGTGTGATGGTACTTATCTATGGAGAAACCCACGCTCAAAAACGTGAAATTGCGGTTACCCGGCGCAATGATCTCAATCATCCTGGCCTCGAAATAGATGCAAATACTCGTATTTGTTTTAACTGCAACCAAAGCATAAATAGGGAAATTCGAGATCTAGAAGCGGACCCCACCTGCATAAGATTGAATGTGTTGAAGCAGACGCGGAACCGATATTGCCTGTTTTGCGGAGAGCAAAGGAATACAAGTCGTTTATCAGGCAACTGTCGAGTCAAAATATTCATTCTGCGGAATATCTATGCTCCTCCGTCTGTTCGATCATGTCCTCATCATTTGGATCAAAACGGGTTCGTTCAAAGATTACTTCTTGACGGTTTGGAATTTGTGAATAGACCATACCGTTTGCCTGGCCCAGAACTGAACAACCTGTTGCAAGTAATGCGCCGTGAGGCAAGACCAGATGAGCCAAACTTCAACGACGAGAATTCCTTCACAGATGATGAATTTCGATGTGTAACCTCCAAAAGTAAAGCTCAATTTGATGATATGTACAGATATTGTGAAGGTAATAACGAAAATGAGAATCACGGTCGACGGGTACATAGAAAAGACTTATTGACGTTCTTGTGCAAGCTTCGACAGGGTCTGTCCGATGAATTCCTGAAACTGATTTTTAAATACTCGAGTCGACAAGCTGTTTCTCTAGCGATTTCCACAGTTCGAAGATGCTTGATGGTCCAATTTGTGCCAGAAAACATAGGCCTAAATGCTATTAATAGACAGCAATACATTGAACAGCACGTGACGGAATTGGCGAATCGATTGTACAATCAAAACCCAGAATTGCCAGTTGCCATTGCATATCTCGATGCAACATATTCATATATCCCCAAAAGTAGTAATTTTAGTGCTCTGAGACAGTCTTACTCTCTACATTTAGTGAAACCCGCTCTTATAGTGGCGCCAGATGGGTATATCTTAGATATACAGGGTCCCTACTTTTCTGATTCCGCGAACAACGACGCAGCGATTTTACAAAATGAGTATGAAAACAATATTAATGGTATCCGAGAGTGGTTTGAAAACGGTGATATTTTCATTTTCGATCGTAGCTATAGAGACGTCCTCCCGTACCTCGAGAATTTGGGCATTCGTTGTAAAATGCCTGCACTCCTTCCACGGGGACAACGGCAACTAGACACAGAAGAAGCTAATGACTGCCGACTTATTACTAAGACAAGATGGCTAGTGGAGGCCCGCAATGGGCATATTAAGTCCATGTTCAAGTTTTTCAACGACAGCATTCCGATGGATCACGCATCCCATTTAGGAGATTTTTACCGGATTGCGGGCGCCATCATTAACAGATATAAGGACCGAATACAAATGCAGGAGGCAGATGGGGAGTTGGCTGAAACAATGCTACGCAGAGCGCGAGAGCCAAACGTTGTTCAAACTAGGGTCGAAAATGATCATTTGGAGCGCCGCAATGGAGGATGGGTTCGCTTGAATGAAAATCATGCGCCCAATTTTCCTAGATTAGATATTGATTACCTTAAAGAGATTACCATGGGGATCTACCAAATCAATTTATCTCCATCTTATATTCAGGACAAGCTACAGAGAGAAGGGACTGAAACTTTCGAATTTGATGAACGCTTTGATGAACCTGGACTGATGCGAGTTCGCCTTTACTCTCGTTTTCGAAATGCAGCAAAATACCAGTTGTTTATTGCATTTAGGGCAGACGATGATCCAGATGAAAGGGCAGCGGAGCATGAACCGCTCATTTTTGGATATTATTGTACCTGTAAAAGTGGAGCGAGAACATTGGGGAGCTGTGCGCATGTTGCGAGTGTGTTATGGTTTCTGGGACATGCACGGCACCAACCTCACACCAGATACCCGACTACGGCTTTACTTGATAATGTTGTTGATGCAGCACACAGACCACGACAAAGACACGTGCAAGAAATCCAGCGGTTAGAAGAAGAGTAGGGTCTTTGAGAATGTTAATCTATTTATTTTTAATTTAATTGTCATAATAAATACTTTGTTGATGTGTTCAAGTTTCTTCCTTTAGACCTGCAATAATCACGCCTTCTTTTGGTTCACTTGCACGTTATAGAGTGTTTGCCCCAGTCCTTCCGTTCAAAAACTTCAAGGCAGAGAGAAAGTCGCACATGCGCCCCAGAAACCCCTTCTTTGCACACTCCTCATGGACGCCAAAGATGCGCTCGGTCAACGCAATCAAATATGTGCCTCAGAAAATCCATGACAATTGGTAATGTCCACATAAGCTAGAGTTAGTGTAGGCCTTATTTGCTGGGGCCCACGCCCATTTTTTGGCACCCCTGTCAAGTCGCGTGATTCCAAATATTTCGGAGATCACCTTGCACGCATGGAAAGTCGTCAAATCAGTAGTTCATTCATTCTATGGATGCGAACAGACCTTTTTTCCTTAGTGGGTGATGTGAATTCCACCCTATTTCCCATTAATCTGGACGCCCCTGGGGGAGAGTTTGTCTTATATTGTCTTCCGTGGTTTCGTAGATATTTCCACCAATATTCTACACCGAACTTTAACGTTACCGGGTCGCCATACCAAGGTTTACTGTAATAACCTACAGAGATAACCTATATCTCGGAGCTCAATTTTCACATTTCAGACGCGGATATCTCGAAAACGCGGCATCCCCGGAGTTTGGTGCCGTGGAGACTTTTTTCTACTCATCAAGATCTGTTCATTCCCAAAGTTTGGGCCAATTTAACCGGGACCACTTTTCCATAAGGTTTGTGCGGGGTCCTTTGCTGGTATTAAGGAATGTGAGCAATGACACAATAAACCAGGTGTAAGCAAGCAAATGTAATTGTTAATAACAGCGGAAGCGGTATAAGTAGTTTGTAATTATGCGGTAAGCAGCAGTAAAACAATAATTACTTATCACAGTAGTAAACGGGATATAACTATCTTCGCGGTAGGGATGGTCAATCGGGATAGTTGGAAAAATGTGACCAGACCAGTTTATAACAAAAAAAACTAATGAACTTAAACTAGATTATCAATCAATCCGTGGCAACAGCCTCAGACTTGGTTGAGAATCTTATTATTCTAGGAGAATATACACTTTTCTAAACAAAATGAGTGAACATAAAATAAGTTACTCCCGGCTGACGGTTGGGCAGCTGGTGGCAGCAGCCTCTGATCTGCCCCGCAATCAGTTTTTAATTTTTCAAATTATCGGTTAAAATTATTCTAAAATTTTGTGTCTTAGAATAGATAAATATGAAACGAAATTATTACCGGCTGAGAGTGGAACAGCTGGTGGCAACAGCCTCTGATCCGCCCCACACTCAGTTTTAACTTTTCCAAATTGCCGGTCAGACAAGACTATATACAATTTAGAAATAAGTCAAGGTAATTTAGAGAAAATTATGCTCGTTCCGAAAGGGAGACGGCTGGTGGCAACAGCCTCTGATCCGTCTCACAGTCGGTTTTCAATTTTTCAAATTTCCTGTCAGTTAATACTAAATATAATTTTGAATTGAAATCATTCAAGGTAATTTAGTTAAAATTATGCTTGTTCCGAAAGGGAGACGGCTGGTGGCAATAGCCTCTGATCCGTCTCACAGTCGGTTTACAATTTTTCAAATTTCCGGTTAGTTAAAACTATATATAATTTAGAACTAAAATAATTCAAGGTAATTTAGAGAAAATTATGCTCGATCCGAAAGGAAGACGGCTGGTGGCAACAGCCTCTGATCCGTCTCACAGTCGGCTTTAAATTTTTCAAATTTCTGGTCAGTTCAAACTATATATAATTCAGAACTAAAATAATCAAGGTAACTTAGAGAAAATTATGCTCGTTCCGAAAGGGAGACGGCTGGTGGTAACAGCCTCTGATCCGTCTCACAGTCGGTTTTCAATTTTTGACATTGCCGGTTAGTTAAAATTATATATAATTTTGAACTAAAATAAATCTAAGTAATTTAGAGAAAATTACGCACGTTCCGAAAGGGAAACGGCTGGTGGCAACAGCCTCTGATCCGTCTCACAGTCGGTTTTCAATTTTCCGGTCAGCTAATATTGTATAGCAGAGAAATTAATTCCTAAATAAAAAAACCAAAATATCACAGTCGAAATAGAATCCAATTATCGAAGAGAAAAAGCAAAAAAATCTAATATGTATTTGGGTAATTTGAAACAGGACAATAGGTATAACAATCTAAATCGCAAAATTTGAATCAACATGTTATTTTAATGTATTGAACGCTCAGACACTAATTCCAATGAAACAATATAAAGAACGCGATAATAAAAACTGTAAATAAGTTTTGTTTTTATCGCTTCAAAAAAAATACCGGCTTAGCGGCTTATCAAAATACGGAATTATATTCTTAAATAGCCAAACTACTAAATTGTTTTTTGAAATTAAATATAAAACTTTAAAAACTCGGCGAAATATTTTATTCGGTTTTCAAAAATAAATTTTTACTTACTCAAAAAATAAGGGACGGTCGGACACTGGACTTCGAAAGTATCAATTTGACTGCGAGAGATATCTGGATTCAACTCCCAAAAACGCTCGGATTTTGGAATTTATAATTTAATCACTACCTAAAAATTTTGGCGATAACGGTGGTGAGGGAGTTAGCTTGAATCGATTTACTTACAACAAGAAATATTTCTACTATACTGGACTGCTTTGGTTTTAATTATAATAGTTTATATACCGGGCGTCCTCGATAACTTAAATTTTGAAAAGCGGAATTTAATAAATTTTACATATTTCTTTGGATGGTAATTCACGGCTTTTGAATTGCCAATGAAATAAATACTTAAATTAATATTACGGGACTCAAACGGTACCAGAAATCAAAGTTGGAAAGTAAGTAACGAGTTATATCCACTTATTAAAATTAAAATACCATCGGAAATGCTTAAAAAAAATAACTCGTTACAACAGATGAACAAAAGCAGGGACAGATACCCAGAATTAAAAGTGATGAACGACGACCTAGAAATAATAGAACGATCACTAAACTAAAGACAAAGGGGGACGCCCTGAAGACAACAAAAATAATTAAAATAAAATTGGAAGGCAGGGAGGAGGACCTATGGAATAAGATGATACGATGTGCAAATGAAGTACGACACTGAGAAAATAGCAATGCATGCTGACACATTTATGAGATATGAAAGTCTTAGGAAAATGAGCGCAACGATATTCAACCAGAGAAATATCGACATAACGATATATACGAGTACCCTTCATCAAAGAGCGGGAGCAAACGAGGAGAAGGAGAGAAATACAATAGGTATTGATATAAGTGGAAAAGAAAAAACCTACCAGGAAGTTGTAAGCGGGGTAAAAAATGTAATAGCTAACAATCCCGCCACTGATGCAGTTAAAACTCTACGTAGCACGAGAGATGGTAAACTACTCATTACTATGGACAGGAGATACAAGCCGTCCTGAAAAATGAAAAAGATTCCTTTACCTGCAGACAAGTAGGGGAAACAGGCGACTCACATAAGGGGTCTAGTGATGGATACAAGGATACAACCAAAGAAGACATTAGGGAGGCACTAAGAAAATGCAATGGCAGATGGGATAAGTGAAATATAATCAGCGATTTGAAACCGCTTGCGAATAACCTTAGGGCTGTCACGGTAACCCTGAACAAAGAGGAAGCAAGGAAATTATTGGAACAAAATGCTATTGAAACAGGACTGGCCAGATGTAATGTAGAGAAATGGTTAAAGATATTCCGGTGCTACCAATGCTGGTCTTATGACCATCGAGCTGCAGAATACAATGGTCCAGACAGGACCAATGTATGTTACAAATGTGGTAAAGAGGCACGCCAGGCGAAGGATTGCCAAATAGAGGAGGCTTGTCCTCTCTGTAGAACGGAAGGGCATAAAGCCGGCAGCAATAAATGCAGGGCGTTTAAGCAAGTACTATATCAAGCGAGAAAAGCCGAAAGACTGGCCAGCAGATAAGATAACGGAGCTCATCGTCGGAACAAAAAAGATAATAAATAGGATTGAGGCGATGTGCACACTCTCACTCCCTAATAATGGACAAGAACATGATCAATAATGGCAAAGAAGTCCGCCTTGGAAGCCTCTCAAAATAATTCAAATCAAGATTATTCAAATTAATAACGGAAAGAACACTGCATCATATGACTTAACGGAGTTACTAGCTAATAATATGAATTGCGATATCATTGTCATAAGCGAGCCAAATACGAAGAGGATAAAGGGGCCATAGATAGCTGATAAAAGACAAGACACTGAAATACACATAATGAACCCCCAGCTTAAAACAGGCAGGAAAAAGAGGAGAGGATACTGCTGGATTAACATGGGATAATACAGAATTATAGCCTGCTATATCTCACCAAACTGTAGCTTTGATGAGTACGAAAACTACCTCCAGAATCTGGAGGACATACAGCGGATAGCTAGGGAAGTTATAATAGCAGATTTCAACGCCAAGTCGCAAGAATGGGGATCACGAATAGAAGACAAAAGAGGGAGAAGGTTCACGGAATGGTTAGCGAAGAATCAATTGGTAGTACAAAATGTAGACCACAAATGGACATTTATCAGAAATAACCAAGAGTCACTAATAGATGTCACATTTAGCTCAGAATCATGCAAGAAAGTAATTCATAAATGTAAAGTTCTGGATGATGAAGTAGCAAGCCTACATCAAGCTATTTATTTTGAAATAGGAGGAACAGAACACGTATATAATACACAAAAGACAGGATGGAACCAAAAAGGCTGAACAACGAAGCCTTTAAGCATACCTTTAAAACACAATTAGAAAACAAAGATAATGATAACCCCTCCGAACTCATGGGAATATTAAAAGAAGCGTCTGATGCTTCAATGCCAAAAAGAGGAGATTTTCCTAGCAAAAAAATAAAATACTGGTGAACAAAAGAAATTGCCACACAAAGAAAAGAATGCATAAAACTAAAAAGAAAAAGAACAAGAACTGATAAAAAAAACATACGAAAACGACGCGAAATAGAAGAAAATCTACAGGAAGCCAGAAGCACACTAAAAAAATATATAGCAAGCAGCAAAGCCGAAGCCTGGAATAATCTCTAACTGAGGCTAGAGGAGGACATTTGGGGCAGAGCTTATCAGATAGTAGTGGGAAAACTAAAGAGGGAATCAATAAATATAATAGGAGATTAAACGAGGAAATAATTATTACCCTATTTCCAAAGCAGGGACGAAATATATGGATTAAGGAGCAGGGAGGAGAAGAGGAAATCCCGTACGTCACAATAAGCGAAGTAAAAGCAGCAGCAAAAAAACTTAAAAATTGCAAAGCTGCCGGAGCAGATGGGATCCCACCGGAAATCATTAAAACAGTTGTAAGCGAACATATTCCTTAGGAATGTGCAAAATTATAGATGGCGTAATCAAAACGGGAATGTTTAGTGTGAATAGTGGTGCTAATAAAAAAGCAGGGCAAAGACGAAGGAAAACCTAGCTTATATAGACCCCTATGTTTCCTCAACACAATGGGAAAGCTGACAGAACATATTATAGCCTCGAGAATTACGAAAGAGCTGGAAGCCGGAGAAAACTTGTCAAAAATGCAATTTGGCTTTAGAAAAGGAAAATCCACTGTGGACGCCGTTAAGGAAGTAGTAGAAGTATTCGAAAAAGAAAGAAAAAAACAAAGATCAAGAGGGTTCTGTGCACTGGTAACAATAGACATTAAAAATGCATTCAACACAGCGTCCTAGAAGTGGATAATCCACAAATTTAGAAGAAGGAGAATGCCTAAGTACATAAGAAAATTGATAAAAAGTTATATCACTGACAGGAAAATAGTCGACGATGCAAAGAATACTGAATAGCTGGAGGGGTCCCCCAGGGTTCAGTATTGGGACCTCTTTTATGGAATGTCATGTGGGACAGGGTGCTGGGCATCGAGGAAGGACCTAATGTAAAACTAATTGCCTATACCGACGACTTAGTGGCAACATATAGAACAGAAGAGGGACACATGAATGTAGGCAATAGAAAACTGCGAATGGTGAGTGCATGGACTCAACGGCACGAACTAGCCCTGGCTCCGCTAAAGACAAAAGCCGTGCTGCTGATAGGGAAAAAGAACAAAAATTCCTATAGAATTCCAGTTAGATGGAGTACCTATGGCTCCGAAAAACAATATTAATTACCTAGGAGTAACTCAAGATAAGAATCTAACATTTAATGCCCATATAAGAAAAAGCATCGCAAAAGCCAAAAATGTGGCTGCCACTCTGACACGATTTATGCCAAGGATAGGAGCCTCGGAAAGAAAACGAAGAATGCTATCAGCTGTAACAAACTCTATAATGCTATTCGCCTCAATAATATGGAACAAGGTAATGGCAAGGAAAAGAAATAAAAAAATGATGACGCAGGCACAGACAATAACAGCAATTAGAGTTTGTAGAGGATATAAGACGATATCCACAGAGGCTAGCCTAGTCCGAGCGAAGATCATCCCAATTGAATTCACAATAAAAGGGAGAAGGAAAACCAAGAAAACGGAAAACAGAAAAAAAATAAAAGAAGGGTCAATGAGAGAGTGACAGAGCCAATGGGAACTGAGCGAGAAAGGAAGGTGGTGAATGGATTAAATGTGACTTTGCCGAAAGCGACTACCATGCGACACAGATACTAGCCGGACACATCTGTTTTATGTACTATCTCCACAGGATGGGAAAGAGGGATAACGGACAGTGTATGTACTGCAATGATGAAGACACTGCAGAGCATACTTTATTCCACTGCGAAAAGTGAAGGGGCCTTAGAGAGGACACAGAAAGAGACATTGGGGATAGACTAAATAAGAACAATTTGATTGAGAAGATGACAGAGACGAGAGGGAATTGTATAAGTATTCATAAAATGATAAAAAAGATAATGGAGACGGAAATAGGGAACCATAAAATGGAATAATACACAAGAAACAAAAATAAGAAGTAAAAGAGAAAGTCAAAGCTATAAAGAAAAAATACCAGGAAGAAGTAATCTACAACATCCGTGACAGGTTTCCTTGAAGTTTTTTAGCATGTAAAAATCCTGCACTACCGAGTGTCGTGAACGGAGTGAGACACATACTGTGCGCTACATTGGGTGTCTTTTTGAAGCTTTTGTTACCACTCTCTCAACTCCCTTTTATTATTTATTTATTTATTAAAATGCATACAGATTTATTAACCTAATTACACAGATTGTATTTTAATAATACTCCTCTAACAAATTTTTATTGTGAACAAATTTTCTGTGTGTGAGGCTGAATACTGGACGGCAGATGGTTTAACAGCAGTGAGTGTTTATATGCCAAGTTCTTTTAGTTGTCTAGATATTGTTGCCTTAAAACTATTCAATTTAACACTAAAATCTAATGAATGGAGACTGTTTACGTTATTGTCAATTTTTAAAATGACGTCTAGAAGTGAACTAATGGCAAACCTTGCAACATTGAAAATGAATTTATGTTTAGTATGTGTGAGCGGGACTCTCATTTGCAGAAATGAAGTTAATTGTATCGAACTTATAGGATTGTTCATTATTTTGAACAAAAATAGCATCATATAGTATTTCCTTCTTGTGATTAACGATGGCATTCCAAATTCGGTTCTTAGCCCCTCTGTTCTGATAAAGTGGCAATCCGGCCAATGGTGATGTTTTTTGTAAAACAAGTAACGTAAACATTTGTTTTGAATTTTTTCTAATTCTTCTATGTACATTTGTGAGAGTACCCCCTCCCCTGCCCAAATTGGACCCGTGTGGCACTCCAGAGTTTGCTTCAAATTTACCAGAGGTGTTTCCGTTATGTCTCACTATAAATGTTCTATTCTGTAAATAACTTTTCGGTAATTTCATAATTGTTTCTGATGCCCCAAAACAATGTAATTTTTCTAATAATACGACGTGATTCACGCGATCGAATGCTTTTGCAAAATCAAAATCATGTTGTTGATCTGCTACTACATTCTTAACGTAATTATATATGTGTATGTATAAAATTTGTTCAAATAACTTAGATGGAACACACATTATCGCAACACCCCTGTAGTTTTCTCTATCGGTTTTATTGCCTGCTTTATATATGAGAGTATAAGCAGATATCTTACATTTAGATGGAAATATTGTAAATTTAATTATAAAATTGTATATAGGCAGTAACGGTCTTCTTAGCCATTCCTGACAACCTTTAACAACGTAGGGAAGGATTCCATCGATCCCAGCTGCTTTTTTCTTCTTTATAGACAGTTCATAATATTTTTCAGTTATCTCTGTTAACGTAAAATTATAATTGTTAGTAAATGTTTGTAAGAAATTTAAACTATAACTGGATTTGTCGGAACTATGTACAGACGAAAAAAATTGTGTGCAAATTAATCCGCTGTATTATCCACTGGCATCCTTTTATAAGTGTATGAATTGACATTGTTATTTTTACTTTTAGTTTCATTAACAAAATTCCAAAAAGTATTCAAATCATCGTTTGTACTACTTTCTACTCTCTTAATGTATTTTCTATATTCTATACCAATTAATGCTTTTAACTCCTTATATTTGTTAGCATAATAATCCGACACATGTTTAACTTTGTTCAAAAAACTTTTCGGTTTGATACAGATTCTAATTTCAGTTGTGCCAATTAGTAAATTTATTATAGGAATTATATGTTTTATATAATGGAACCGTAATAGAGAATATATTCTTAATAATTCTGTAAAAATTTTCTACGGCAGTATCAACATTAGATTCCCAGGTCACTGATTCCAAAGTGTCATCCTTTAACATTTCTATTAGTAATTGGGAATTTGCTTTTTTAAAGTTATATTGACTCACTGATAATTTCTTTGATGAGGTTTTAACTAATTTTTGGTACCTGACTGTGATATTTAAAGAGGGATGAAATCGGTCCTCCGTAACTAATGGAAACTATTCCTTTGTAACGTTACATTTATTTAATTTATCAGTCGAAACTATTACTAGATCCAAACACTTGTCATGACCATCTTTAACATTTTTACACAAGCTCAATGAATTGTAATTCAAAAATCAACCAAAGTGTTTAATTTAGAGCTGGGGCTTTTAAGTGGTATTGTCGTTCCTCCTATTTCCGGTATATTAAAGTAACCAAAAATAAATGTTTTATCAATATCCTCAATCTTGTTTTGTAAGTACTCAAAACATTCCACGTAATCCTCCAAGTCACAGTCTGGAGGTATATAAACACCTACAACCTGACACTGAAACTTGCATCTAAGTTTCAGGTCTAACACTAGAATTTCACATTTTGAACAAAGTTTAGTTTCTTTTAAAATTTTAATATTTTTTTTACATGTCATAAAAACTCCACCCCTTCCCCCCCCCTGGGACTTGCCCGTTGCCTCTAAATTTCTCTCTGCCCTATAAACATTATAGAAATCGACATTCACCAGTTCATCATTTCTAGCATCGTCTTCTAACCATGATTCTACTACCACCAGAATATCGTACTCACATTCTGAACTGTTTCTATAAAATTCCGCCGTCATTGTATTCAGACCTCTGCAATTTTGAAAATTTTCAAGAAGTGTATTCATGTCACTAGAATTCGAGTGCACGTATTCGAGAGCACCCCCAAAATTTACTAAAATCTAAATAATATTATCTGAATACCTATAAATAAATAAGAAACCTTCGAGAAATGAAGTTAGATATAAATTACTAACTATAAAATTAAATTTGCATACTACGTATTAATATCCACTCATTCAAGTTAATTAATGCATGTTCCACATATTTGTTTCTCTTATATCTTCACACCCATCTCTATTTAGGAACAATTCTAATAAGTATGTTTAAATAAATAATAACATTAGCTTAGTATGTATCAATCAGTTTTTACACTTATTGAAGTAAAAAAGTAATGTCCAATGAATAACTTTATTTATTTGTTAAAGCGACACACACACCAACTCACTATGAATTATATATCATCTGATGTTTTAATTAATTTAATCATGTTATTGCTTTTTATATAGACTTTTCCAGCCCAACTCCAGGCGTCATTCTTCCCGTATTTCTTTTTGGCTTGAATTAATAGGTTGTAACTGTTTTTTGTAAGGTCCTCGTTCAATAGTATACCAGTTCGCTTTAGTTGACCTCTGGCTTTTATAATCTCCATTTTTTCCAGGTATGATACGGATTCTACTATTACTGTTGCGGGCTTCTGGAAATTTGAATTACGTGTTCTTATCCGGTATATGTTGCTTAATCCCCTAAAGTGCATTTCACGTTCATCTGGTTGTTCACTATGTTAGTCACAATAGATATTAAACTTTCTTTTTCTGCAATTCCATCGAAAAGAATATTTTTCTTTCTTTGATACGTTGTTTTTATTACGTAACTCATCAATTTCAGTTTCTTGGGTTCTAATAGCTTTGTTTATTTCACTAATCTTTTTAGATATCTCCCCTATTTTTCAATCTATTTTATCTAGTTTGCTGTCTATTTTTTCATCAATTTTTATTATAAATGTTTGACATACCTTCATAATTAGCTGTTCAATAGCGGATTCATCCAATTGTGTAGAAATTTGACTGGTATTTCTGATTCTGTTCATAATATGTGTTAGTGCTAGTTTTTACACAATTTTTGCAATTGCGGCTTAGCAACTTATCTACAGCCCTTCGCTATCGAAAAGACCAACTAACTCGTATATTTCACTACTTGCAGAACAAAAGAACAGCAATAAACTTTAAGCTGTAAGTATAATGAATTCAGGAACACTCTGCAGTACGTCTACACTGTTCGACCCACCATAATAAAGTTATGATCATAAAATTATTTTTATTGGCCTGCTCTTTCCTCTAAATTGATTCCAGTTTCCGAATAATCTCTATTATTTTGGGTAAAAATTAGTAAACCCCTTGAATTTTCCTATCATATAATAATTTAGATAATGACCGAGTATTATCTATAGCTGGTGTATTTCTTAACTCTAACTAAGCTAAGCAGACCTGATAAGTAAAAATGGGAAACGGTCAAAACTGTTGTGGGTCTCTTATCATTGTAAGCTTAATAGGCATCTACAATTGAAGAGTGGAAGTACCAAACGCACTAAGTACCAAATTCATAAATATGAGATAATCAAGAAAACAAGTGTATCAAATGTATTTTTTGTACTTTTTACCGGAAAAAATTCACAAGATTTCCTAACAAGTGGAAGAAGTAACTCATAAAATATTAGGCTAAAAATTTTATTATAACATTCAAATTAATATTATTTTGTTTAACTAAAACTGAAAAGGCATAAGTGCCAAGTTATGAATTTAGCAAAGGTTATAAGTAATAACAAAAGATGAGTCCTGAGTGCCACTTAATTTATAGGTTATAAGTACCAACTAGAGGTGAGTGGAACTGCTACTAGGTCCCAAGCTTTCCTCTTGTATGTTGAGAAGTTCTCTGTAAAATGCTTTATGTTCAGGATTTTCCAGGTAAGCAATCATAGACGTTAATGATTTTTTTTATTCACAGAAATCTTATTTTCAGGGGGTAAAAGTGATAATTTTGCAGATTTTAGGTCTTCAAGAGTTTTTCCGTTTTTCAGTATATTGACTGGTTTCCATGCCTCGATATCGGAGAAGGTTTCTTTCATTTGAAGAATCGTTGGATTATTACAATCAACTTTTATTCTTATCGCTTTACTTATATTCAATTTTTTTGTGTTGAGATACGTATCAGCAGCTTCTTGTATATTCTAAAATCCATTTACGGACATGTCAATAACTTGAAAAGGAGGATCATATTTTGCGGAAGTTATCACTTCGTGTAAATCATTGGGTATTATTGCCTTCATAACGCGTTTCCCTTTGTCAATCAGAGCGAAGTCCCTATCACAACACATAAAACTGTGGCCACTAATAAGGAAATTATACTCTATTGTGTCAAAAACTTGATGGAGAACAAGGAACACCAAAACAAATATTACCATTCTGTTCTTATTTTGCCCCGTACAGTTGTCACTCCATAGTAGAAAATGCTTTTTTTCCGTAACACCAGAATTTAAGACTTTAAGAAGGGTAGATGCAACCTCGTTACCTCCTCGACCACTGACGCCTTCATGCCACGTGCACATAAAAGCATGGTTGTTGTCAGATAAATGAATCCCCAGATTGTAACAAGATAATTGGGACAGGTAAAACATATCTGAATGGGTCAAAGTGGGGACAAATAGGACCTGTTGTAAATCAAACGAAATAGAACATTGATCGCTACCAGGAAGTTGTGAATCAGCGTTTTCCTTTTTCATATATGCCATAGCTTTCTCCACTTTCCGATGGTGAAGTTCCAATTGGGCTTTTGCCTTGGTGCCGTCACTATTATTCTGCTTTGACTCACAGTTTAGCCTATCACACGTATGGCATGTATCAACTCTAGGGCGATGAAAGCTTAATTTCGGAAAATCGCTTTTGAATACCCCCCTATAGAACTTATAGCTCACGGAAGACCCTTCGTTTTTTTCTAAAAATGATTTAAAAAGTCTGTGGATATTTAAATCGGGACTCAAAAACTGCTTCTCTGATTTGGCACGTGAGTAGTGCGAGACATCTCTGGGGAAGGAATTTATATGTTGATGGATCAGCTGACGGTCATTATCTGTAAATTTGCTTGGCTTATTATTTGAACGCCTGTCTGTAAATGTGGTATCTCCCATTTTCTTCTTATTTATTAGACCAACTAAACGTTTTTGAGTAACGTCAAAAATATCCATAAATGTCTTTCTGCATATTTGAACGAAATTTCCATCTTGATCTGGAACTGTATACGATATAGTTGTTTGTCTTTTACTGTCCAATGCAGTTTCATACTTTCCATGCCGACGTCTTTTTATTTTCACTAAATTCATCAACCCCATTAAATATGTGCCTTGAGTTTTATAGTTTTCGGCATAAAATCTTTCAAAAAGTTGAAGCTTTCGTTCATACGTTATTTTTTTGCAGTCATAATAGCATTTGCACTGCACCTGAAAAAGGAATGCACACAGTTAAGTGGAATCCCACGAACAAACTAATTTTATTTTCATTGGTACGAAACATTATGTCCCCCTAGCATTTCAAACAAAAACATTTGTGTAAGCTCCCTAAACTACTACACACATTCCCGCCATCACTACACTCTCCCACCATAACCTAAACTTTCTTACCTGTTCATTAGGCGGCTTTTTGTGACCAACTTCAGTCTTATTTCTCTTAAGATATGTCTTTCCAGCATGCCTTTTCTTCATTTGTTCGTCTACAGACCTTCCTTTATTCTTTTCTGGATCAATTTCCATGATTACACCGTAAATTCAGCCCAATACACACACAAACTAAGACGTACTTTTACTGTGAGTAAACATTGGCACTTATAACCTTTCTGCATAAAACCTCCTGGACTGTAGTACCCAGCGCCATCTTATTTTCGTTTATATAAGCTAAGAAATTATATAGCACTTAGAACCTTTGAGGAGGTATTGGCGACGCCATTTAGAACCATTTTAAGAAAATACTCAGAATATTTAGATTTTGGTACTTAGTGCCTTTGGTACTTCCACTCTTCAATTGATGGCGTTGGCAGAAGAGTGCATTCGTTATGCAGATACATTAGTACAATCGATTTCAGGTATAACACAGCGTCGTACAGATTAAATACGATTTGTACACGGGCTCCCGTAATATGTATTCTTATATCGGAAAGGGCCGGTTCGTCCAGTACTTACAGCGAAAAATATTGAATAAAAACCGGAATGTTAAATTGATAGCACTCAAATTCTAATCTTGTATTAAGACTTTTATGATAAATATGTACGTATGTATAAATATTTACTGGGTATTTGAATTTCTATGTCACTGCAAGTTTTGTAATTACATTTGTGTTACTATTATGTTTGTATAATTTACGAAAATAATCGTTCTTTTTAATAATAAATAAAAAAAAACGAAAATACTCATTACCATTTATCAAATACAGCATAATACATTAAACAAAAGACTTTTCATAAAACAGAAAAGCACAAGCCTTAAAGGGTCTCAGTATATTCACATCGTCGCAAACTGATAAAAAGAGAGAAAAAAAATTAAAAGAGGCAATTAGCGTTACTTTTAACGTAAAAAAAATGAATGACGAGGGTAATTTACCAATGTCCGGAGAAAACATTTATATACACCATCAGTAATGAATAATATTAATAGTGTGCTGTCTATAATGTCTATAACCTGATCTCTCCTTTACTTCATACCAACAGTTGTATTGTGTTTTAAGAAAACAAGAATACGATATAATATGGTTTACTGACGCGTATACCAATCTCTTGATCTTTACATTCCCTATTAATTTAAATATTATTTCTGTTCTGAGATTGTTTTAAGATATTAACAGTGGCGGAGTTTAGTATAATTATGTCTACTATATATTTAATTACGTTTATTATAAAGAAGAAGATGTAGGACTGAGTCAATAGTATATAAAGAACTGAATAAAAGCATCAGAAGGAAGTGTAGGGAAGCAAAAGAGAACTGGGAACTGTAAAGATATCGAAGAACTCCAAGAAAAACATGACTTATTCCATATACACAAAAAGATATAGCAAATAAATAACATATTTCAAAAGTAGCCAGCAACTGTCTTGAGAGGAGATAGGAGCAAAATTATTATAGAGGTTGTAGATAAAACTAAAAAGATGGAAAGAGTATATTGAAAAACTATATGACGATAACAAATGTCAAACACCCGTACTCACAAAAGACAACATTAACGACATAGGTCCACACTTATTACAAGAAATGAAGTAATTTATACAATAAAGAACCAAAAAAGAGAAAAGCATCGGGACTCAACAAGACGGAGCAGAATTGAGCTTGCCAACATTGCTTTTCAATAAGGTCTATAGCAATGATAAAAATCCTTCGAATTGTCTAAAATCGACAATTCATAACTCTATCCAAAATAATATTACCTCCCATTGTGAGGATTATCGCATGATTTGTCTCAAGCCTTATATGCTTAAAATCTTTCTAAGAATAAAATAAACAAGAATTTATAAAATATGCGATTTTCATGTGGACGAAAAACAAGAAGGGACATATTTAGTCGTGTGTGGAATCAAACAAATTGATTACAGAGATAAGATTCGTTATATTTTGCAGTTCCAAAATCTAAATGGCTTGTAAGTTTCGAATTATTGGTTAGAAAGGGAAATAAGAGAGCCAAATGTAAATTTAAACTATAAATTTAATGTTAAATTAGACAAGATAAAAACCACAGCAAGTAAGCACAAAAAAAGAGTTGTTTTCTGTGTATGTAATTAAAAATAAATGTTTTAGAAAAATATACTTCTTGATTTGTTACTTCTCTTCTACCAAAACCATTTTTTATTAGAGACAAAACTATTTGACCTGACCTTGGAATGGTAGCAGAAACATGGTAGCAGAAAGCGACGCAACCCTCATTTTTTAACTATATGATAGTTGAAATAAGAGAACACACCCTGTATAAGATCTTCATAAGTATTTCGATACTAGTTACTATCCCGATGGTATACCTGAAGTAAACAAAAAAGTTCTGAGCTTGATGAAGGATGATAACAACGATATGATAATGACCGATTATATTGGGTTACGATATAAATTGTATGCAACGCGGTTACTAACCCCTGAAGATGGTCTAGCGAAAAAACGAAAACGTCTTGCGGATGATGGTTATGATAGAGAAGAGATAAATTGCCTTATTCGAAACGTCGGAATAACTAAAAAAGCTGAAGGGGTAAAATCGTCAGTTGTGAAGACCGTAATTACATTTAAAAACTTCACGCAGATAACAGTTTCCCAAAATCTAATTCGTGCCGAGAAACATCCAGTCCTTTAAATTGTTCAGAATAAAGTAGCGTTGAGTCCTGAGTATGATAAACGCTTTATTGTTTCTGGTTCCGATGAAATCTTACCATGGGAGCAGTATTCGATTGATGGTGATATGGATGTCGATGAGGATCCAGCCTTTTGAATATTTTTGAATACACAATTTCATATTTTATATATTTTTGTTTTTACTCATTAATACTCTTACATTTAGACATGTAACAACACACAATTTATAGGGAGGCAATTCAGAAGACAAAGAACAAACGATGATGAAAATAGTACATCTTAACCTCAACCATGGTGAGGCTGCACACGATCTGCTTATGCAGTACGCGAACTGAAGGCAGATCTTGCATTAATATCGGAACCATACAGACACCTTGCCGTTCAACCGTAGAAAACAGATAGTACCGCTAAAGCGATCATATGGTCCTGTGGCAAATATCCATTTCAGAGCGGTGCTTATAGCACAGAAGCAGGTTTTGTGGTGGAGAAGCTAAACGGAATCTATTTCTACAGCTGTTATGCTCCTCCCAGCTTTTCATTAGCCGAATTCATCGACTTCCTAGACCGATTGACCGAAGAGGCGAAGCAGCACTCTCCAGTGGCAATCGCAGGGGACTTCAGCTCCTGGGTAGTGTCTGGGGCAGCGAAGAGACAAACTCACGGGGTAAAGCGCTACTGGAAACCATGTCAACACTGGATGTAGTCTTGTTCAACATTGGTTAATATTGGATCTTACACACACACAAATTTTACAATAAACAAATCCAATCAACACAAACCAATACACTAACTCCTCTTACATACACTGCAATGACATATACAAAACAACTCTTAGTAAAACTAAACTATATATATATATATATATATATATATATATATATATATATATCTATATATATCTATATATATATATATATATATATATATATATATATATATATTATCTAAACATAACATCATAAGGAACAAAATACCTTATAACCATTGTTCTCAAAGTTAAAAAATCAAATCAAACCTAAAAAAATCAAACATATATTATATTCTATACCATGTTTAGATTTTCCCAAAGAGTATATTGGTATGAAAACCCAACATCTTGAAAATACACTTAATGGCCATATATATACAAAAAGCGCCTCCTTTGCGCTTCAAAAACATGAGAAAAATGAAAAAGAATAATAATACTGAAATAATAAACCAATATTCTTATTACAAAAAACTAACAATAAAAGAAATGATACATATAAAAAAAGAGAACAATGTAGGGTCAAAGATAAACAAGATATCAAAAAAGTAAGCTAAATATATCTACTATAAAATTAACTGTCTCGACCCTTACTTCGTAGAATCCACTCACATTACTGTTTTAAATGAAACTTACTGTTTCTAGATAATTTCACAATATATTGAAAAAATGTTAAAAATTCTAAGAAATTTGACAATTGCTTCGATATTAAATATCATCGACATAATGACAGAAGTTACATTTCATTTGATGTTCAATAATTATTTTTGACTAGACTAAGAAGTGATTGACTTATTATATGTTAATAGAAAAAAGAAGAATATATGTAATATCATATCTTCCTTTTTATCTATTAACACGTATTAAGTCAATCACAAGGTAGGTAGGTCACTTCTTGGTCTAGCCAAAAAAAAATTATTAAACATCAGGTAGGCATCAAATCAAATGCAACTTCTGTCATTCTGACGATGATATTTAATATAGAAACAATTGTCAATTTTTTAGAATTTTAAGCATTCTTTTCAAAATATTGTGGAATTATCTAGAAACAGTAAGTTTCATATAAATCACTAATACCTACTATAATTTATTATAATAATAATATTTACTTTGTTGGACGTTGTTTCTACGGCAGATATTTTAATTTTATCATTTGTGAACACTATTTTATCAGTTATTTTTTAGTATTTAAAATTTTTGAAAATGCTCCAAACGTAGGATCAAAATGTTAAATACACATATAAATTGATATAGAATTTATTGTTAACCTATGCCCTTGAAAAATCAAATGCAATAAACTCATTGAGAAATAAATACTTTACAAAGTATATTTAAGTATAATTACTTATATCTTTTGAATGTATAATGAAGACAAAAATCTCATTATGCATATTTCGAAAGCACAAAAATCGAAGAACATTTTAAGTCAGAAACCAATTCGCTATCTGTTTTTTGTGTATATTATGCTAACGTAGCCATTTTACAGGGCATCCTTCGGACCAGGCTAATAATATATTGCTATTTGTAATGCTGAGCTTGATTTTGTTGCTTATGGCGTTTCCATGGAAACGCAATCTATGCTAGCGTAATATTATGCTAGCATAGTCACACGCTATAACTATAAAAATAAGTAATATTGAAAAAAACTAAATACACAGGAATTTGTTGCTAGTTTGTTGCTAATAAATGACACTAACCGATCCTGCAAAAATCATCCCTTACCCCGATTTCCCGGCTCCTCAATATTATTTGATATTAAGCTAGCGTAGCCACACGCTATAACTATACAAAATAAGTAATATTAAAAAAAACTGAATGCACAGGAATTTGTCACTAACTTGTTGCTAAAAGATGACACTAACCGATACTGCAAAAAATTATCCTTTACCCCGATTTCTCTACCCCTCACTATTATTTCATATTAAGCTGGCGTAGTCACACGCTATAACTATCAAAATAAGTAATATTGAAAAAAACTAAATGCACAGGAATTTGTTGCTAAAAGATGACACTAACCGATACTGCCAAAAAATCATCCCTTACCCCGCTTTCCCCACCCCTCATTATTATTTGATATTAAGCTGGCGTAGTCACACGCTATAACTATCAAAATAAGTAATATTGAAAAAAACTAAATGAACAGGAATTTGTTGCTAAAATATGACACTAACCGATACTGCAAAAATATCATCCCTTACCCCGATTTCCCCACCCCTCACTATTATTTCATACTCAGCTGGCGTAGTCACACTCTAAAACTAGCAAAATAAGTAATACTGAAAAAAACTAAATGCACAGGAGTTTGTTGCTAAAAGATGACACTAACCGATACTGCACAAATATCATCCCTTACCCCGATATCCGCACCCCTCATTATTATTTGATATTACGCTAGCGTAGCTACACGCTATAACTATAAAAATAAGTAATATTGAAAAAAACTAAATGCACAGGAATTTGTCGCTAATTTGTTGATAGATGACACTAACCGATCCTGCAAAACATCATCCCTTATCTCATATTAATTGAAATTCATGGTGTTTTAGTAGCGATAGCCTAGCAACAAATTGCCCTATTGATTTTAAAGCGATATAGTCCAGCAACAAATTCCTCGATTATTTTTTGATCGAAATTCATCATGTTTTAGTAGTCATACCCTAGCAAAAAATGCCTGACTGATTTTAAAGTGATATAGTCCATATTTGGACAGTAGTCGACCAGCAACAAATTCCTCGAGTGTTTTTTAATTGAATTCCGGCGTGTTTTAGTAGGCATGGCTTAACAACAAATTGTTCTACTGATATTAAAGCCATGTAGTCCATATTTGGACAGTAACACACCAGCAACAAATTCCTCAAGCATTTTGTTATCGAAATTCATCGTGTTTTAGTAGCCACAGCCTAGCAACAAATTGCCCGACTGATTTTAGAGAGATTTAGCCCATATTTGGACATTAACACACCAGCAACAATTTCCTCTAGTATTTTTTGATCAAAATTAATCGTGTTTTAGTAGCCACAGCCTAGCAACAAATTGCCCGACTGATTTTAGAGAGATTTGGCCCATATTTTGACAGTAATACACCAGCAACACATTCTTCGGGTAATTTTTAATTGAAATTCGTCGTATTTTAGTAGCCATTGGGTATAGCAACAAATTGTCCGATGAATTTTTAAGTAACAGAGTTGATATCATCTATCACGAACGCGAATCGCCGCGATTTAGCTGATTTTTTCCGCAAAGTGGAAACAATTTTTTTGTAATTTTTAGCTAGTTTACCAATTATATAAGTTTCTGGAGTTGGTATCAGTAAATGGTTTTTAAATAGTTTGGGCCTCCTTCGCAATAGTCATCAAAAAGAATATTCTGAGATTCCGACCAAATCCGACCAAATCGTTGGCGTTTTACGCTTTGCGTAAAAAATCGGAAAAATCGCGGGCGATTCGCGCTCGCGCGATTTCTGCGTTCACAGAGCTTTATCTTAAAAAACGCATGCGTTTTAATTCGTCGTTCTCTAAAATATCTTACGACAAAAGTGTGATAAAATGATTTCACCCTCGTTTGAACAAAAACGTTGACACGAAGATGATGTGGATGCAACCATTTTATCGCACTTGTGTCGTAATATACTAACTTATTTTAAGTACTCGTTTTACGCACGAAATTTATTGCGTAAAACGAGCTACTCACACGTTGTGCAATAAAATACTGTTCGATCTTTAAGTGAGAAATTGATTTTTTCCTCGTGTGACATTTTCTCACTCGTTTCGCACGTGCAGAAGCCGTCACACTATAAAAAAAATCAATATTTAATGATTTATTGGAAATTCGATAAATTTTTCCCTACTATTATATTCGTTGCTTGACTATTACTACCCAAATACCAAGTCTTACTTTATCCATGAATTCACACATGGAATAAATTGATAGTTTTTTACCACGCTAATGTCAACAATTTGACTCAAAAGTCACTCAGGGATGGAATGTGTTACTGCTATACAATGGCTACTAAAACACTGCGAATTTAAATTAAAAATCTGTCGGAGAGTTTGTTGCTGGGCTACTACTATCCAAATATGGAGTATATCGCTTTAAAATAAGTCGGTCAATTTGTTGTTAGGCTGTGGCTACTGAAACACGATGAATTTCGATCAAAAAATACTCGAGGAATTTGTTGCTGGTGTACAACTGTCCAAATATGGACTATATCGCTTTAAAATCAGTAGGGCAATATATTGCTAGGCAATGGCGGCTAAAACACTACGAATTTCAATTAAAAATCAGTCGGGGAATTTGTTGCTGGGCTACTACTGTCCGAATATGAACTATATTACTTTAAAATCAGAAGGGCAATTTGTTGCTAGGGTGTGGCTAATAAAACTCCATAAATTTCGATCAAAAAATACTTGGGGAATTTGTTGCTGGTGTATTACTGTCCATATATGGACTATATCGCTTTAAAACCAGTAGGAAAATTTGTTGCTAGGTTATGGATACTAATACTCGATGAATTTAAAATTAATATGAGATAAGGAATTATTTTTTTGCACTATCGGTTAGTGTCATCGTTTAGCAACAAATTCCTGTGCATTTAGTTTTATTTTCAATTTTACTTATTTTTATAGTTATATCGTGTGGCTACGCTAGCTTAATATCAAATAATAGTGAGGGGTGGGGAAATCGGGGTAAGGGATGATTTTTTGCAGTATCGGTTAGTGTCATCTTTTAGCAACAAATTAGCAACAAATTCCTGTGCATTCAGTTTTTTTAATATTACTTATTTTTATAACTCCGCCTGCGTGGCGTTGGGTGGATCGAGTAGCCCAGCGCTCACTTTGCCGGTTCTAAACCCGGATAAAGGAGTAAGGTGCTAGTAACCTACCCGGGGTTAAAATAAAAACATGCTCACAGACCCGGAGAAGTGCCTCGGAATAGGAATGATTTAAAGATGACGTACCATGCTAGGAAAAGGTATAGGAGTTGGAACAAGAAAAATATGATCAGTGTCGCAACGTGTAATATAAAATCAGTGAAAAATAGAGAACAAGAGATCGTTGAAGAACTACGACACGGAAAGATCGACTTATGTGCACTCCAGGAGACAAAGAAGAAGGGACAGAAACAATACAATGATTACACTTTAATATATAGTGGTGTCAATAGAGAAGAAAGAGTTAAAGCAGGAGAGGGTATACTCATCCATTAAAAAATCAAAGACAGCATAGAGGATTGCCATTACGTCTCAGAAAGAATACTACACGTGAAACTAACAGCAGAACATAAAGAACTACATATAGTATGTGTATACAGTCCCGAAGACTGTATGCCAAAGGCAGAAAAAGAAGCCTTTTATGAGGGAATACAAAAAACCCTAGATAATATCCCAAAAACCGATACTCTCTTATTGATGGGAGATTTTAATGCTCGAATCGGGAAGAACATCATACCAGGCATTAAACAGAGATATATTGAAGACGTGCTAAATGATAATGGGGAGTCAATGATCAATTTCTGCACATACAATGAACTACGCATCAATAACACCTACTTCCCACACAAGACACAACATAAATATACATTTCACAATACGAGAGATCAGAAATCAACCATAGATTACATAACAACAAATAAGAACATACACCCTTCTCAAATATTATATGTGTCAACCTTGAATTCTGCGAACGTGGGAAGTGACCATAGTCTACTTATCTGCAAAATAAGAATGGAAGTCCGACGGAAAACAAGAAGATCGCAAACAGTCGAGAGAACACAAAAAATAAACATCGAAAGTATGTGGCAACCATCAATCAGATATCTATATAAGAAAATATTAACTTCCAAAATAGAAGCAAATAAAATCTTGGAGGAAGATAACATAGAGTTTGCATGGAAAAAACTAGAAAATAATCGGCGGCATGTGAAGCGTTAGGAACAAGAATAGTAAATAAAAACCTCAAGAAGCCTAACAAAACGGCCTGGTTCGGACAAGAAATTAAAACAAAATGTAAAGAAAACCGAGAAGCCCACTTAAAGTACAGATCACAACAAACACCAGAAGCTTACAACAACTACAAAAGAATAACAAACGAAACTAATGCATTAGTAAAGAAGACAAAGGACGAATACTGGAGGAATTTCTCATCAAGAATGGAAGCCGACTACTACGGACTGCAAAGGTAAATATGAAGATTTATTAGAACGCAGAGAAAAGAAATAAGCGAATTAACAGAAAACAATAAAATAGATGTCGACACCTGGACCTCCTATCTCACCCAACTGTTTAAGACAAGCAAAGACCAGACCCTACCAGAAACTCGAGATATAACAACCGTAAACGTAATCGTCACAACGGAGGATATTACTAAAGCCTTAGAAAAACTAAAAAACCGTAAACCTCCAGGACCGGACAGAATTCCAAACGAAATGCTGAAATACGGTGGAAACACACTAACTAAAGAACTGAGGATACTTGTACCGAAAATTATCTCGGGACATACAATACCAAATAGTTGGCGCACTAGCTCAACAATCTTGATGTTTAAAAAGGGTGACAGAACTGTACCCGAGAACTACAGAGGAATAAACCTGCTGAGCACCGCTCTGAAACTGACCACAAAAATCATAACCACCAAAATCACCAACGAAATAGATCTAGCAGATGAACAACAAGGCTTCAGATCTGGACGATCCTGTAACGATGCAGTTTTTGTCGTCAGGCAAGTCATGGAAAAGTCACTGGAATACAACGTCCCGGCCTTATGCTGTTTTATAGACAGACAGAAGGCATTCGATCGGGTACAGTTAAACGACGTAATTCACCTGTTATATAAACGAAACATTCCATCAGATACCAACAAGACTATCGAAAACATATGTAGCAAAACTAACACAGTGGAAAGAGGAATACGTCATTGAGCCCGTTGCTCTTTAATCTCATCATTGATGAAATTATCCATAAAGTCAAAAATCTGAATAGAGGGTACAGCATGGGCGAAGAAACTATTCCATAGTATGCTTTGTACATGATACCGTACTAATTGCGGAGAGTAAAGATGATCTTCAGACACTTCTACATCATTTTAATATAACAGCAAGAAAGTTTAGCATGATAATATCACCGAATAAAACAAAGCATATGGTGAGATCTAAAGATACAATAAGGTGCAAACTGGAAGTGGACAGAAAGATAATCCAGCAAGAAAAAAGCATCAAACACCTTGGAATACTAATGCACAGTTATGGAGATACAGAAGCGGAAGTTACCCAACAAATAAACAAAGCCAATAGAATAGCAGGATGTCTTAAACACACTATCTGGCGAAACAAACATTTACGGACAGAAACAAAGGCCAGGATTTATAAGGCAGTAGTGAAGCCAATTACGACCTATACTGCGGAAACAAGACCTGATACAACAAGGACAAATAGACTGATGGAAACATATGAAATGAAAATAGTCCGTGATATCACAGGAAAGACACTATGGGACAGACAACGCAGCACCGACCTCAAGCAAAACTGTAATATACAGAACATAAATGAATGGACACAGAAAAGGAAAAAACAATGGTATAGCCATATAACTAGAATGGGAGAAAGAAGACTGGTAAAGATTGCACGAGACAGATCTCCAAACGGCTGAAGGAGTATTGGAAGGCCAAGGAAGAGATGGAGTGATTACCTGGATATATAGTGAGGAGGCATCCGAAGATGGAACAGGCGCGAGCCTATTAAGGAAGCAGGAAGAAGAAGACTTATTTTTATAGTTATAGCGTGTGGCTACGCTAGTTTAATATTACGCTAGCATAGTTTCCGTTTTCTTGGTAACGGCATTAGCAACAAAATCAAGCTCAACGTTACAAATTATTAGCCTGGACCGAAGGGTGTCCTGTAATATGCCTACGCTACGATAATACACATCTGTTTTTTAACTGGGACTTTATTTTTGTATCAAAGGTGTATAAATCGATCCTTTTTGCCGCATATCTTCTAAACTATTATAAATATGCCAATTTTATTAAATGCTTCTAAAAGCACGTAATTCTAGCATATTAATTTTTTCATTGTATGAGTAAAGCACGTCTAGGTCTGTGTTAGGTGTTAATGAATGATTGGTGTCAAGTAGATGTTTTGCGTAGTGGGATTTATCTGGTTGTTTTAATCTGTATGCTCGTAAGTGTTCACTGTATCGGATTTCAAAATTTCTAAGGGTCTGACCCAAATAGACAGCATTACATTCTGGACATTTGAGCTTATATATACCTGATTTCTTTAATGGTGGTATTTTTGTTTTAACATTTAACAATTTTGTACTAACGTTACTTTCTATTTTAAAAGAAATTGGAAAAATGATATCCAGGATATCACCATAGGACTAATAATATCTAAGCTTCAATATTTGTAATATCACATCTTCTTCTTTTTTCTATTAACATATATTAAGTCAATCACAAGTTAGGTCACTACTTGGTCTAGCCAAAAATAACTACTAAACATCCGGTAGGCATCAAATGAAATGTAACTTCTGTCATTCTGACGATGATATTGATTTATCGAAACAATTGTCAATTTTTTAGAATTTTCAACAATTTTCATTATATTGTGGAATTAGATAGAATCAGTGAGTTTCATTTAAAACACTAATATAACCATTTGTTTTACTTTCCAAAGGTACTATGATCCCAGCACAAACATTATTTGCAATTTTATGAATATGTCAATGAAATTTAAATAAAATTACTTTGAAATTAAGTTTGTTTAATTGATTATTTGTTGTTCCACTATATTTTGGAATTTAATTACTAATATTATACATTTGTATAGAATTAAATATAACTTTGATTTTACTGTAACAAAAATATTTTTAAATGTTTATAATGGAAATCTACACCTATTATTAGATTCTAATATATTCAACCTACGATTATACATAACGGAAGATGGCGGGCATTCATCGATGAAGGGAATCAGGACACATCGACGATGCTGTAAAGTAAAAAGTACGAGGCACCCGTGAAATTACAAAAATAGTACATTTTATAAAAATTAAAAAATATAACATTGTAACGTTTCTATTTTGTTCAAAAAATAAACTATTTCTAGAACCACTTGAATTCTATGAAGCATTGTTTATCCAACACGATATATTATTATATTAAATAATCAAATACGAAAATGTCTAACAAACCAAAATTAATATTCGAAAAAATCTAAACTTTTAATATGTTCCAAGCTCCAACGTGAAATATTTTATTGATTTATCATCAGATTAAATTTAATGTTATGTAATAATATATGAGAAAAATTTTAAATTCAATTAACCTACTTGAACTTACAAATTTTATTGAAAGTTAAAAATAAAATTTCGAAAATGCCGGAAAATGAACTTAAATATTTGTCAAGTTGATATAAAAGTAAAATTATTTCAGTAGAAATTAATTTGATTAAAAAACCAAGATATTTTACTATTTTTGTTATTCACCTCAACAATCACCTACCTTTACGCAACTGCTATTTTTTTCGAATTAAATCGCACTTTGAAATCTGTAAAAGAAAAAAAATATTAATACACTCAACCACTGGATGAATAAAATCATTATGAACTAATTTCAAGAAATCAGATTAAGTAGCATGCTGCATGCACATATTATCAGTGCACTCTTTTTTACCGGGCAATCTGGACACGTGCTCAAGGCCCTGTAATTTTTATCGGATCAATAAGCGATGAACGACAGAACGACAAAAATTTTACTCAAATCAAATAAATAATGATCCGTATTTCAAAAATCAGCCCACTATCACAGTGGCATTGTAACAGCTTCAAAAAATTTTAAATTGCCATAAACCCCCAAAATGGCTTTTCTCCCTTAAAGACGAAAACACTAAATTTACCCGTTGGACATTAAACTTATCAGAGTATACTTATTATATACAAAAAAAAGGAATTTAAATTACTAACGCGGACGCACTATCGAGAATTGAAATTTACACTATAGAAACAGATACTTTTTGGAAAGAATTTGAAGATGTACTTTCAAATATAGATCAGCATAACAAAGAACCTACAAATTTCTTTAACTATGACCAACCTAACACTTCCCAAAATAATGACCTAATTTCCTGAAAATCTAAAGGATGGAGACGGTATCTCATTATTAGATCTACCAAATTCAGAACTCGAAAATGACCCACCAGATCAGACTGAAACCCAATTAATAACGATTATGAAACTATTCATTCCAATAATGAAAAAAAACTCAACTTTCGAAATTCCAACCATAAATACTGTCGTTAACGATGGCCAAAATCAAATCATAATAAATTCCGTTCTCCACTCTCTAGATAACCCTCTTCTTGACAATAAAAAACGCATTAAAGTACAATTTTCACAAAACAATTTTGAAAAGGATGTTATCATAAAGAATTTATTTCAATAATCCAGACACACTGTACTACATTTATTTTGAAAAACCAGAAATATTCGAACCGTTTCTAGTAATTTTACGAAAATATTTCAAAATTCTCCTTTAAATCTCAAAAAGTGCATAAAAAAATTAATCAACATAACAAACAAAAACGACTGAAAAGAAATTATTTAATGTTAATGTTACCACGAAAGTAAAATCATCCATCGCCGAAATATACCAACGAATTAAAGAAAAGTATTACTGGCCGTTTATGAAAAACTCCAGACATATATAAATTATTGTGAAATATGCCAACAAAGTAAATATGAAAGAAACCCCTTTACAATAAACATGAACCAAATCCCTACTGCTTACAAACCATTCCAAATATTTTACACTCACGACGGAACAGAATTAATTTTTGACAATTATCGACACTTTTTCAAAATATGCCTAAGCATACCACCTGACCTCTTGGTAGAGTACCGAAATAGTAAACAACCTTGTAGCCCTCTTTTCCCACCAAGGTGTATCAGACCAAAATTTCAGTGACAATGGCACTGGTTTTAGGAATTCCGTTATATCCGAACTCTTGAGCCTTCATAAAATAAAAATTCATTAATTCTAAACCGAGCACCCTCAATCACAAAGTTACATCGAAAGGTTTCATCGCATTGCTAAAACCTATTAATATTATCAATGACTACCTAAATACTAATGATCCATTTAACCTAGAAATAGATAAAATACTCCTAAATGACTATAAAAATGACCACAACGAAAGAATGAAAACTTGATAAAAGAAAAAGAATGAAGAGTCTAAAAAATTAATGAAAACCGTGATGACCCCCAAATACTTGAAAAGAATCAATATGTTTTTATTAAGTTACATAAGAGACAAAACAAGCAAATCAAATAAGTTTAAAAAGTCAACAAAAATTAAAAGTGTTTTAAATGAAACTCACTGTTTCTAGCTAATTCCACAATAAAATAAAAATTGTTGAAAATTCTAAAAAATTAACAATTGTTTCGATAGATCAATATCATCGTCAGAATGACAGAAGTTACATTTCATTTGATGCCTACCTGATTTTTAATAGTTATTTTTGGCTAGACCAAGAAGTAACCTAACTTGTGATTGGCTTAATATATGTTTATAGAAATATTACAAATATTGAAGCTTAGATATTATTAGCCCTATGGTGATATCCTGGATATCATTTTTCCAATTAAGATCAGTATAACTGTGCAATGATATAGAAAACCAGGAAAACTATATCTGCTGATCTTTACAATTATCACTTAAGAAGACAGTTTATTAGTGAAGAACTCCCTAGATTTAACTGTTCATTGACAAATTCATATTGTGGGTTTCTTAAATGTCTTCTAATTTCCAGTTCTTCAAGGAAATCCAGTTCTTGTTTCTTTTCACGAATATGCAGCACTTCTAGTTCTGTGTTAGGTGTCAATGAATGATTGGTGTCAAGTAGATGTTTTGCGTAGTGGGATTTATCTGGTTGTTTTAATCTGTATGCTAGTAAGTGCTCACTGTATCGTATTTCAAAATTCCTAAGGGTCTGACCCAAATAGACAGCATTACATTCTGGACATTTGAGTTTAGAAATACCTGACTTCTTTAATAGTGGTATTTTTGTTTTTACATTTAACAATTTTGTACTAACGTTACTTTCTGTTTTAAAAGAAATTGTTGACTGATGTGACAATTTCATTCAATTCTAACCACCCTATGTCACACAGACTGGCGGCATATAATTCAATGATACATAGAGCTTTTTCAGTTCCTATGAACAAATGTAATTTTGATAGAGAGATTAATACAATTAGACAAATAGCAACATCTAACGGTTATCCATTAGATATGATAGATAAGCTAATTAGTAAAAAAGAAGAAAAAGTGGCATTACAACTAATATATCCTAAACAAGCTGATGAAATTAAAACTTATAAAACCATCACATATGCAGGAAATATTTCTAATAATATTTCAAAGATAATATCTTTAGCAACGAATACAACAATTTCTTTTAAAACAGAAAGTAACGTTAGTACAAAATTGTTAAATGTAAAAACCAAAATACCACTATTAAAGAAGTCAGGTATTTATAAACTCAAATGTCCAGAATGTAATGCTGCCTATTTGGGTCAGACCCTTAGGAATTTTGAAATACGATACAGTGAGCACTTACGAGCATACAGATTAAAACAACCAGATAAATCCCACTACGCAAAACATCTACTTGACACCAATCATTCATTGACACCTAACACAGAACTAGAAGTGCTGCATATTTGTGAAAAGAAACAAGAACTGGATTTCCTTGAAGAACTGGAAATTAGAAGACATTTAAGAAACCCACAATATGAAGTTGTCAATGAACAGTTAAATCTAGGGAGTTCTCCACTAATAAACTGTCTTCTTAAGTAATAATTGTAAAGATCAGCAGATATAGTTTTCCTGGTTTTCTATATCATTGCACAGTTATACTGATCTTAATTGGAAAAATGATATCCAGGATATCACCATAGGGCTAATAATATCTAAGCTTCAATATTTGTAATATCACATCTTCTTCTTTTTTCTATAAACATATATTAAGCCAATCACAAGTTAGGTTACTTCTTGGTCTATCCAAAAATAACTACTAAACATCAGGTAGGCATAAAATGAAATGTAACTTCTGTCATGCTGACGATGATATTGATTTATCGAAACAATTGTCAATTTTTTAAAATTTTCAATAATTTTTATTATATTGTGGAACTAACTAGAGACCAAGAGTTTCATTTTAAAACACTAATATTTAAGAGAATCCCACATAAGATTATATCCAGAAAATATTTGGTTGGATGCTTATCATGAGATGTCTTTTTTTTAACTCTTTCGTATGCAAAAAACAACCTTCCACAGTTTGTGCAATGAAATAATTGTAAACGATGATCATGCTCTGGTAAAAAAAATATCGAGGCGATCGGTATCCTACTGAACCCAAGAAAAGTATGCTAGTGTTTTTGTGGTACATCTCAAAACAAGACACTTTAGTATCTATATCTGATAGATTTGGACTTGTTCCATCTACAGTTATGAATATTGTCAATGCTTTTTTGTACATTATCATATACAAATCAAGACAAATTAACATTTTCTTTATAGTTGAGACCATTCACCTTTTAAAACAAGAGTGTGGGGTTAGAACTACTGCCTGTTACCCACCTCTTGACTATGGTAACTGAAGTTATTACCGACGATGATATTGATTTATCGAAACAATTGTCAATTTTTAAGAATTTTCAACAATTTTTATTATATTGTAGAATTAACTAGAAACAGTGAGTTTCATTTAAAACACTAAATACAATATCGATACGGATTGGCACTTCATAGAAATTGTATTCAAATGCAGATACCACAATACCTCTTTATATACCCTATAGATAACTTAACACAAGATATGTGGGTGCATGTATACCTCCAAACGCCATGAAACCACAAAAAAAAACGAATTCAATGACATAAATAACATTTTAAAATATTATTGTATTATAAAACTAAGTTAAAATTAATCTTGCGACAGTTTTCTTAATTTCCACTTATTTTTGAAACTTCCTGTATATTACACGATCTAAATTCAATAATAGTCAGATAACGAAGACATTTTATAAAACATATTTCTGGCGCCACTGGTTTACAGACACAACAAACAATCAAAATTAATATTTTCATGAAATAAAATGTATGTGTATATTAAGCCATCACATTCAACGGGAATTGATCGAATTCATAAACAGTAAAGTAAAAATTCGCCGTTTTGAAAATGTTTCTTCCTAAACTAATAATATTGATTTTAAAATTGATTGTACCCTAGTTGAAAGCAGTCAAACAATTTAAAACTAATATATTCTTTAAAACAGTCTTTAAAAATATAATTCTTGCATATTTGTTCGCAAAAAATCTCAAATTTTAGGTTATTAAGTATATTATGAAATAAAATTTCTATTGTAAAAAACGGTATAGCAAATACTATTTATTAATGAAAATTATAAAGAAAAAACAAATTGATTACCTGTACAATGTTCAATTTCCAATTTTCACTAATTATCAAACATCACAACACACAATAGATCACCATATCCATCACCGACACATTACATATAAAGTAAAATAATTTTAAAAAGCACATGAATGATTATCAATTTTTTGCAGTGGCTGAGTGAAATCACGTGACGCACAAACAGTAAAATCGGCATGTTAACAAAAAAACACAGTATTGTAGGAATTAATACATTTTAGATTTATTTTCACATTTGAAGTTCTCAATAATATATTTATAATTTTTTTAGGCAATAAAATTTCTTTGAACAAATTAAATTTTCTCTGTATTATTTCGAAATCAAAGCTTATTTTATAAATTTGTAATTAATAATCCGACAATATTATATTCCTGGCAACGGGAAAGAACTGCACGGGCTATTTTTACTTCACATTACGTATAATACATGTACAGATACAGGGTGGCCCATTAGTGTGTGGAACTGCAATAATTTACTTAGGATAACAAATACAATTAAATGATTTAAATAGAAGTTGATGCATTTGCGCCGATACACATTTCAAAAATATTTTGAGATGTACTGAGTGTTCGGCCTAAGGGAAACAACATGAAGTTAAGTTTTTTTAATAGGACACCACCCTATTATTTTTGTTCACCATCGAATTCAGCGTAAAATTATCTTATCTTATCTTTTCCCATAAACTACAACGTTGCCAAGTTGGAGTGAAAAATAAGAAGATTTGAAGAAAATTGGTGCACTATGAATTAATTCTCCCAGTAAACGTTATCAGCAACTACACTTATTTGGTAGTACGATGTGGGAGAAATTAACTTGGAAATAAATCCTTCAGCCACAGATTTATATAGGTAAGCAGAACATGTGTGTCACATGGATTGACACCATTACAGATAAAGTTTCATCTGTCAAAACTCAACCAGAGCGTTAAACACTATTTTATTATTAAGCCCCAATAAACGAGGTAGATTTATGGGAAACCGTATGTTTAATTCACTAATGGATTTAATAAGATTTTCCGTTTCTTTTAGGGTTATCACAGAATGAAATAGAGCTATTGTAGAGAGTCGCATGAGGCGACTTCAGAAAAAATTCAATGCAGTTTTTCGTTTTAGTATTCCCTGATGCCAAAACAACCCCCTGTTCCAAAGGTTATATACAGGGTGTTTCCTAAGTACTACCAAAAGTGGTCGTCGATAGGGGATGTCTACAGGGGGACGTTGTTTCGCCCATTCTGTGGAACCTAGTAATCTACGAAATTATATCACTACTAAACGATGAGGGCTTTATAGCAAGTGGGTATGCCCATGATATCGTTGTCCTTGTTGTTGGAAGGCATATTACCGTCCTCCGGGACCTAATGCAAAGGGCCCTGAATGAGGTACAGGGGTGGTGCAACGATCACAGGCTTGCAGTGAATCCTGACAAGGCTGATGTAGTTGCTTTAACCAAGAACAGAGTATAAGACCTGAGGGTCTGCACCTTGGCAGAGTGCCACTTCCAGTGGTTGAACAAGTGAAATATCTGGGAGTGATCCTGGATAAAACACGGACATTGAAGGCTCACCTTGATAGTCGCCTAAGCAAGGTGACTAACACGTACTGGACCTGTGGGAGAGCCATAGATCCGAAATGGGGACTAACCCCTTAAACCATTTGATGGTTCTACAAAGTGGTCATGCTGCCTATGCCCACATATGCAGCTCTAGTCTGGTGGCCGAGGGTGACCTTGGCCACAGCTAGATCGCAACTGGCACGCCTCCAAAGGGTGATCAGTTTGGGGCAACTGGCTGCATGAAGACTACACCAACTGCTGCGCTGGACTTCAGCCTCTACACCATGTGATTGAGGTTGAGGCCGGGAGTACACTTTTGCGCTTAATAAGCTTGGGTTATTTGCAAAGTGGGGAAGGGTGCAGGGACGTCAACAAGCTCAAACTCCTGGGAGATGTCCCTTTTTTGGCCCGAGTGACAGAGGTTTGCCTGCGTAGGTACTCCTTCGAAACCTCCTATAGGAAGAAGATCCGGAATAGAGAATTCTGGGGGAGAGAGAGGGAAATCTACAACCTAATGGGATCGTCTGGTACACAGATGGCTCATGCTCCATTAATGGGCGAGGGCTGGAATTTACTCTAGGAACTCAAAGACACAGGTTTGTGTTCCTTTGGGAAAGGGGATATCTGCGTATCAGGCTGAGGTATACCCTATCTTGGAATGTGCGCAGATAAACCTAGACAAGTTATATGGACGGACCCATAACCATATACACCAACAGTCAAGCAGCCATCATGGGCCTGAATGGATATACCATCAACTCAGGGCTTGCTGCTGAATATCGAGAACGGCTTGCTAGCCTAGCAAGGCGGAACGTTGTGTGGCTAGAATGGATTCCAGCCTACTCTGGTTTTGAAGGTAATGAAAGGGCGGGCCCGACCTTGGGTCTTACAAAATAAGCAATCAAAAGGGAAGCGAGGAAGTGGTTGGGAAACAAACACCTAGCTCACTGGAACGCTCTACAGAGTCTAAGGGAGTCCAAGCTCCTACTGAGAGGATGGACAAGCTAAGGCAGCTGTAGAAGTACCAAGGAGTAATAGAAAGATAGCAGGACTCTTAACAGGGCACTGCTATCTGAAGAAACACCTCCATAACTTAGATTTAGAGGAAAGTCCCAAATGTGGGGGTTGTGACTTGGCTGACGAAACGTCGGTCCATGTCCTCCTTGTGTGTCCACATTGGGCTGATTTACGTAGGCGAATCTTCGGAATCCCTGTTATGGCCCCTGGGGACACATGCAGGCACCCAATAAAGATGATTGAGTCCTTCATCGAATGACTTGGCTTCATGGATGCATCAGTAGCAGGAATGGCACAATGGGCCCGCCAGTGACCTCAGTGCCGGAACCTTGGCTTGAGCTTGCTCGGCCAAGGTTCACCTGAATCTTTTTAGTACTAGCACTAGTGGGGTACATATAATAGACACATTATTTTCTCTTTTCTTTATAATTACATCCAAATTTTTAGTCCGTGATGAATATCCGTCTAATATTAATAATGCGTGGTCATCTGAATTTGGTTTGGTTTGAAATAAGTCTATTTTCATCCAACCGGACTCGTTGCAGGCAAAAATAGAACCAGAGGGTGCACCCTCCTTAAGCTCTTCTTTCATCCTTTTGCGTGGAAATATTATCAATGGAGGGACAAAATTACCTCCAGTCACCATACATTAAGCAGCAGTTTTGCAAACACCACGATCAGCAGAAGTTATCCTTGCAGGCTGTTAACCACCTTTTCGTGCCATAATTTTTGAATTTTTTTCTTGGAACTGTGCATATTGTACACCTACATTAAAAATTCAATGAGGGAGAAATTTGTGTTTGGTTATTTCTTGTTTCAGGAAGTTGTAAAATGTATCTTCAACGGGTTTATTAATACCACCTACTCGGGCAATAGAAGTGGATTCTGGACTTTTTAAGGTCAGCTCAGGATGCCCAGAACGAAAATTTGCCAACCAGTCTTTTTCAGCTTCTTGTTTATCCTGGGAAAATGGGTTGATTATTTTATTTCTTTCGGCAAGTTGAAATGCTAAGTAGCGAAAATCTCGTGCTGCTGGATCAAACATTTTTGCATCCATATCTAAGATGTATTCTACGAGCTCTTCTTCTTGTTCCTCCGTAAACACTGATTTAAGCCGACCTAGACCTTTCATTTTAGATACGTTATTAGTCAGCCTTCTTTTAAGACCCATATTGGGAATACCAAATTGTCTTGCTGCAGTTTTTGTAGGCATTCCTGCGTTTACTGCGTTAATTGCTGCCAACATATTTTCACAATCCCAGTTTTGTCTTTGTATTTTCCTGTCATATATTCTCGACATATTTGTATCTATAAAAAATAAAATAAATCCATAAACATTACAGGTATTTGAGAAGGATTTTAGAATAATTCAAATTACAAGTATTTGGGCTTTAAACTTAATTGATGTAAAATTACATATAACAATTTTAAAGTATCTAAAATTTTAAAAAGTAGACATTTAAGATTCGTTTTAGTTATTACTGAACCTCCTATAATCATTAACAGTAATATTTAGTTTAATTTCAACGAAAGAATGTGTTAACAATATTTAATTCTTTTTAATTTCTCTATTATATCTATAATAAGATTTTGAAAAATCATTGAAAATACTTTAAACTTGATAAAATTAAAGAATAATTTATTGTTGATTAACCGGGTATGGTTTAAAATACGCGCCAAATGTAAGAGGCAAGAGCACCAGCTTCGAAACGAAACGCAAATCTATAATTCTTTTCCCCTCGAAAATAAAACAATCGTAACGCAGAAATAAAAACAGGCTAGCATTTCTCAGTATTCTGCATGCAATGAGTCTTTGGAAACGGTGTGGCATAATTGAGAAGTGATAATAGGATTCTTGATATGATTCGGACCCATTACAACGTAACCAAAGGCTGTAATTATGGCATTGGGTTCACCTGTGTTGCCAGAAATCTTGCCAGGGAGCAAAAATTTGTATAGTATAGACGTAGGATCACAAATTTTGTCTGCAACTTAGAGTTGATAGAGGCAAGATCAATTATTTCAAAGGCTCATTGAGACTGAGGGATACCTAAAGTGCTTAAGGCTTTACGGTAATAAAAGAAGTTTGGCTATCGCAATCTAAAATAGCTGTTAAGGGTCGCCTACTGTCTTTATTACCAAGGACGTCAACCACAGCCGTTCACCAGGGAATTGGAGTCCAATTAAAGTAGTGGTACTTGATTGACTTGAACACGGACGGTTTGGGTTCAAATTAGGTGAAACATCGGTAGAGTTTCGGATTGGTTTATCGAAATGCAATAAAGTATGATTTGAATTTGAAAGGCCGACAACTGTTTTTGGAACGACAGGAACGAAAATCGTGAGAGGAACTTAAACAATTAAAGCATAGAGTTTGTTTGCAAAAACGACGCCTTTCTGAAGGACTTTTGTTCAAAAATGCATGTAAATAGGATGGTTTTGTTTGCATAAATTACAATATTGATTAGACCAATTATAAACTAACAAAGTTGAAGAACGAGTTTTATAGGAGGGTGGATCTTTCGATCGCAAAAGGATTTCAGAAGAAATGTTAACATTTAAATTACTGTAGGCGTTCAATTGAGTTTCTAAAAATGCAATCAAGCTAGGTAAAGGGGGGATCTACGTTGATTTATGTTCCATTTCATAGAGGCGTGCGATTTATGGAGTTAATCATAATCGAATCCCACACCTCTGTAGGTAAACCAATTACTTGGAGGGCAGAAAGATTTTCTAAAAAGGTATCGATAAGATTAGATAAAGAATCAGTAGTAACCATATTTAATTTTGGGGCCTGTTCAAGGGCATCCCAATGGACTTTGGCACAACGTCTTTGATTTGTATATCGTTTGGTAATAAGGTCGTAAGCAATATCATAATTATCAGCAATCATTTTTAAATTACGAATTAGACCAAAAGAGAGACCTTCTAGTGACACTTTTAAATACTTTGGTTCTTTTACATCTGACATAGATTGGTTGTTGTAGATAAGAGAATCAAATAAATCTAAGTACGATGTGAATTCCTTTACATCGCCTGAGAATTTGGGAATGTCAATTTTTGGTAATCGGAAATTCTTCGAACCAATTTGTGGAAAAGCACTAGTATTAGCAATGGATTGATGACTGGAATTGTCAAAAATCTCGGAACATATTAGTTTGAATATACTGTGATAAACAGGCTGCCCGAATTTGGTCATCTGCATCTAGGTCTCAGAAAGTGGTTTCCTATTGCTTTTAGGACTCAGAAATATGGAAAGCTTGATCAAACCCATGAAAGTCAAAACAGAAATGATAGGGCACAAAAAAATATTGACAGTATGTCAGTTAGATGTGTAAGTCCCAAACTTATTTATTGGTCATCAACTCGTTAGCTTGACACTTGAGTAAGGATAGCCCTTTATGTTTAGACCCTTTAAGAGAGGCCTCCTCACAGATATATAAACCTAAAAACGTACACAATACTAGTTACTTATCTAGTAATTATTAGGTTCAAAATATTTACGATAGATGTCGCTATTAGTACTGAATCAGCTTTTACCTATACAACTTATTTTCTCTCTCCGTCTTTCCTCTCTTGACGATTCAAACAAACGTTTCTCTGGATCAGCTGCTTTGGTTTCATAGATTTCAACTATTTTTGAGCACAGACCACTTACCTCATCTTCGTTTTTGAGGATGTATCCAAAAAAAAAACTTGTTGCCATAAGAATTTTCATTTGAGTGTAGATTTTTTATTATTGAAGCTTTTCATAAGTGTTTTTGAAATGAATCAATTGTTAAAAAGTAGGTTTTTGAGGTTGTATCCAAACAAAACTTGCTGCCATATTAATTTCCATTTTAGTGTAGATTTTTGATTATTTAAGCGTTTCATAAGTGTTTTTGAAAGGAATAAATTGTTAAAAAGTAAGTAATCTCATCTACCCGGTATCAAATATAATAGTTATGATAATGTAAATTATCCTGCAATCCGTATTTTTGATTTTAAGAGCTATGTTTGAGGTTATGTTTACTGAATTATTTGATTAATGTGAAAATATAAGATAAATAATACTGATTGTTTGCTCTAGTATCACCAAAACATCTTTCAAGATTCTCTTGAAACTCTGTTTTAATGATAATATGGGTTTGTTAGCGAATAATGCTTGATTGAAGTGAAGTGTCCATTCAAGTATCCGAATGAAGAAAAAATTAAAACCGCTCTCAAACGACAAGAATTATATAATTAATTTTGATGAATATATAATAGTGATAATTGAAAAATATAACTATTATCACCAGATACAAGGTGCATTACATATTGCATGAAAGGATATGTGCTATTTAATAATATGGATACCAAGTGACAGCATTGTGGGAATTACTAAAAATCAAGAATGGAAGAAAAAATTACATAATTTAAGAACGTTCTACCTTTCAAAATTGCGAAAAATTTGCAATTTTACATGATTTACATTTAGTCATCGTGTCACAACTTTGCCTCAATCTAACCATATTTGTATCAGTTTCAGAGTTTCTGTTGGTTGTTTTCAAATTTTATTTGACATGTAGGCTCTTTTTTCAACTACATGTGTAAATATATTCAATTTTATCTGAAAACAAATAATATAATCAAAAAGTTTCCAAATTTCCTTATTACACAAAGAAATAATTACTTCCAATACAATGCTTTACATTTGATAGAAAGAGGAAAGTAAGGTACAGTGAGGAATTTGCCTCAATCTAACCATACTTGTATCAGTTTCAGAGTTTCTGTTGGTTGTTTTCAAATTTTATTTGACATGTAGGCTCTTTTTTCAACTACATGTGTAAATATATTCAATTTTATCTGAAAACAAATAATATAAACAAAAAGTTTCCAAATTTCCTTATTACACAAAGAAATAATTACTTCCAATACAATGCTTTACAGTTAATAGAAAGAGGAAAGTGAGGTACAGTGAGGAATTTTAATTTAAAATAGCAAACGTTTAAAAATACTAACAAAGCAACTATAACAACTAATAAAAAATGTAAAGCACAAAATCTGTAATGACAAATAATAATGTATATCTTGTAGAGAGATCAGTGTGTACAGTACGAAAGCAAACATATAATCAACATGTACAAGTTTGCTTCTACCTTGTTTGCAAAGATTGATCATGTGTGTTGTGAGCTGCTTTATATTAAGGTGGTCTTTTTATATGGAGATTCAAACTGAAACAATTTTTCTTCATTGTAAAAAAAATAGTTGGCTCATTTTCTTTTTTTCATCTATAAAATGACAGATACACATATGTTTGATCACCTGAATGGTAAATAATTTTTTGTTATTATATAATACATTGTTATTCGTATTATTTATTTTAGGAGCACTTGACCTTCTTGCAAAAAAATCACACCTGCTGATAGAAAACCAAAACATTAATACAGCAGAGAGATTCATGACTATTGTAGCAAGATTTAATGAAGGAAAGAGATTAAATTTTGTACAAAGGGGGTTATATGAAAGAAGAGTCCAAGTGTCAGATCTGAGGCATAATGCACATATTGGGTGGTACACACAAGTCCCTACAAAAATGTAACTGGATGCTCCCCTGGTCAACATTTCAAAAAATTTCTTTCACAACAGGCAAATGTTCATGAGAAGAAAAAGTGTCATAAACCTCTTTTTCATACTACCACAACTGTACCATCAACCGAAGAACCAATAGTTAAAAAGAGAAAAAGTACCGCAAATATAGATTATGGGCCAAAAGCTGAACAACTTGAAAACCCAGAAATGATGAAACAAGAAGTAGTTGATATCATGCAAAGGTTACAAGTAAGTCAAAATGATTTTAAGTACGTGTAATTAGTTATATTAGTCTAACAGATATAATAATTGAACATTTTTTTAGGTAACAGTTAGTAGCCAAAGAGACCACATACAAGCAGAATCTGTGGGGCAGTTTGGAAACAATGAATACGAAAATAAAAAAAACAATTATTTAAAATGTGTGTTTTTAGATCCAGGGGCATTTGAATATAACTAAGAGGAGCAGATGTTACTTTGTTGTGTATGTCTGCGATAATATAGATCTATATATAGAAAAAATTGACATAGATAGAAAAATGTGGGCCGAAAAAATTGTTCCGAAACTTAACACTTTCACTGCTCAACTTGAAAAGGAAACTCTCGCCAGGTGCTGACTATGTTTTTTTTGAAAATGCCCATTAATATGAAAGAGGTATAACATATATTGTACATTTAGTCATTTCTGTCATTTGTCACTACTCCTGCCAATCGGACGCGCATGTGCGCCGTGAGCACTAGAAAAAGAATGGTTCGGTTGTGTGCTCAAGACGCGTATCTTCGGAAGTATTCGGAGAAGTACTTCCAAAACTAACAAAAAGAACGGTAAAAAATCATTAATTGAAAATATAAAATTTAATTCTGATAAAACCAAAAAACACATTAATAAAAAAAACAATATATAAAAAATAAAATTAACATTTTGTTGAATATAGTAAATTGTGCATAATAACTTTTTTTTATATAAATAAATAAAACATTAAAAATAAAGATACAACTCTGGTAATTTGCAGCCTTATCTGTGGAATTCGATAAAACAGTCACCCAAACAAAGACCAGCACATTCGTATATGCTGTCTCTTCTCATTTTTTTAGAAGTACACACCCGACATTTTTTCCTTTTAGTTTTTCCTGATTCAGATCTAGTACTAATTTTAGTTGGTAAATGTTTGGCTCCTGACGGTGTTCTAAGCAAATTAGCTTTTTGTCCCAGTAAACTTCTAATAATTTCAAGACGGAAGTCGTATACCGCCATTTTTCTCCCAGAAAATTTAAGAAAGGGATAGTAAGAGTTTGATAGCATGACTTGGACTATGTGGATGGCTACTTTTTTATACCAACTAAAAATTTTCCTCTCGCAAGGATAGTAAGAAAGCATTTGGTCCTTTCGATCATCCCCACCCATGTATTTATTATATTGGATAATTGGTAATGGCTTACTTATATGTTTAACTCCTCTAGTAGTTATTTCCGAAAGCGTGTTGTCATATTCTGTTGAATGATACGGAACCTCTCTTTTTTTACTTCTCCATTATGCAACTAATACGCCTTTATGATATCTTGCTATAGAGTTACTTTTCTGTAAGTTTTTTTTTTGACTTCTTGGGGAATATCCATACGCCTTGGATTCAGTGTACCAGTGCAATAAGTATCTCTCTCTAAAAGTGCTTCTGCGAGAACAATACCTACGTAAAAATTATCAAGATAAACGGAACGTCCGGTGTCAAAGTGATTCTGCATTAAAATGAGAATAACTTTTTTTGAGTGTCCTTTTCCACTTAGAGCATCCTGGGAACCGGTGTAAACATTTATAATTAGCACGATACCGACAGATTCCGTAAGAACGTACAACTTTATACCATATTTGTGGCGTTTATTTTTTATAAATTGTTTGAACACTAATCTCCTACGCCACAATAGCATCGATTCGCCAAGAGGGAGATGTTTTCCTGGTTGGTATATTGTATTCATTTTGTCATTGAACCAATTGATCAGTGGCCGAATTTTGTAAATTCTATCATCAGCCGGCCGCTCCCGAAGATTTGGTGTGAAGTGCAGACATCGAAGTTTGACCAGAAAGCGATGTCTCCTCATATTCTCGGAGAAACACTTCAAACTAAACAGGCTATCTGTTTTCCAGTAATCATTGAGCCGGTTTGTTTTCCAAGTTCCCATGTGGAATAATAGCCTGAGAAATTTATGAAATTCCTCTTGTGTAAGTGGCATCCACCTAGTAATTCTTGAGTGTTCTCGAACTCCAGCTAGAAAAAGTACTTGGGCATAGTAATTTGTTTCCGATATAATCATATCAAAAAACTGTCTATCGGTCACGAGAAAAAAATTGTCAATAGGTGTTCTAGCTTCTGGTAATTTCACTAATAACTCAGAAACTTTAGAACAATTAAGCTGTTTTAGTTTATGTTCTTTAGTAGGATCAGCATACCACAGATCTCTAGTTTGTATTATATTTATTTACTCGTTTGGAGCTTCTGGTAATTCCACTAATAACTCAGAAACTTTAGAACAATTAAGCTGTTTTAGTTTATGTTCTTTAGTAGGATGAGCATACCACAGATCTCTAGTTTGTATTATATTTATTTACTCGTTTGGAGCTACGTTTTCGTCTGCCGCATTATCCATATTTATTGGCCATTGCTCAGTTTCCGAAGTATAAGCTAAATCATTGACGACCGCATTATAAATCCCTTCATAATCGTCATCTTCATAATTGTCATCTACGAAAATAAAATTCGTCTCTACTTGATTTGTTCAAAAATATACTCCAATTCGGCCTGAGTCAGCCTTTTCGGGCTGTTTACTTCTAATTTTGGTCGCTTAGCACCCGAACAACTAGCCTTAGATTCATCAATTTTGTACTACACTAAAATCCAAACATAACCTCCCAAACCAGAAACTAAATTGACACTCATAATTTCAAATGGTTCAACTACACGCTGCCAACACGTTAAATACTCATGTTTAGCGCTGAATGAATACTGAGCCGCAGAACATAACATTGCATTAGACGCCCATGTGCGCCGTGAGCACACGGCGAGGAGTGAGCAGCAAAAGTGCAATTCTATACAAAATATATAGCTCCTTAAATAATCAGAAATCAAATAGGAAATGGACGGAAATGTATTGACCCCCCTTATATCAAGCAAGCGATATCAGAATATAAGAAAAAGAAAAGTATATGGCATGACAGAAACCAGATAATTAAAGCTTTATTAGGGCAAAGATATGAATGTTGATACTACTCCGTAAGTAAAAACAGTAAAAAGACTTATTTACAAAATCATTTTTTTTTATTATCAGAACTGACAATTTCACTAATATGGGACCTACTGAACTGCCCCTCAGGTCCATTAATCTTTCATAAAACAGAGTTTCCTGATACTATTCCTTAAGTAAAAACACGAACAAGACTCATTTACAAAAATCTAATTATTTTCATTTTCAGAACTGACAATTTCACTAATATGGAACCTGCCACAACTGCCCCTCAAGTCTGTTAATCTTTAATAAAACAGAGTTTCCAGATACTATTCCTTGAGTAAAGCACTAACAAGACTTATTTACAATTTCACAAAATGGAACCTGATGTAACTGTCCGATCATGTCCAAATTATTTTCATATAGCAGTGTTCGCTATACCTTTTCAGTAAGTAAAAAAATGACATCTACTTAGAAGTTGGATCTAATTTATTTATTTCATTTACAGTTCTGATTATGTAACTAAAACGAAGCCTGATGTAACTGCCCGCACAGGTCCAAATAATTTTCATACAGCAGTGTTCGCTATATTCAGTAAGTTAAAAAAATTACAACACCTATTTAGAAGAAGCATATAATTTATTTATTTCATTTACAGTTCTGATTATGTACCTAACTAAAACGAAGTCTGATATAACTGCCCGCATAGGTCCAAATAATTTTGATATAGCAGTGTTCGCCATAACTATTCCGTAAGAAGAAACTAAAATGAAGCCTGATGTAACGGATAGTTTATAAACTTTTTGTTCTTCCTGTTAGAGAATTAAGAAAATGGAAATGCAGTTCAGTTGCCATGTATGCATAAGAGCAAAGAAAATGTATTCAGCACTTATGTATATCAAATTTATAATATGGATTCCAAGATAAATTGTATACTTTCGCTGAATTGGGAGTTAGAAAAATAATTTTGTAAGTAAACATATTATTTAATTAAAGAAAGTATGTAAATAATATTTTATCAGTCTTTATAAGTACATGGATCAAGATTTCAATATGTCGATGGGGGTCACCACCCCTTTGTGAGTATAGAATCGTAAAAAATGGATATTTTTATAAACTTTTTATTTTCTTTTTGTTCTTTTTGTTATGAGGAGAAATGGTAAAAAAATGGAAGATGAACTTCAGTTGACATGTATTAATAAAAATTAAGACAAATACATTAAATTTGTAATAATAATTTTATTAATATTTTTATAAAATATTATTTATTTGTTTCTTTTCAATACAAACATACACCAATTTTTACTGTAATTTTTTTGAATAATTAATAAAGGTCAATGAAAAAGCGGACATGTCTGTATATTGCTATAATAAATTTTTTATAGTTTACCTAATTAATTAGCATTTCTTTACTACAATTCATTTGAATGATTAAGAGGGGTCAGTGGAAAATCAGACATTCTGTATTATAATCAATATGATAACTACTTGGTTACTTACTCAATACAAACATACACCAATTTTTACTGTAATTTTTTTGAATAATTAATAAAGGTCAATGAAAAAGCGGACATGTCTGTATATTGCTATAATAATTTTTTTATAGTTTACCTAATTAATTAGCATTTCTTTACTACAATTCATTTGAATGATTAAGAGGGGTCAGTGGAAAATCAGACATTCTGTATTATAATCAATATGATAACTACTTGGTTACTTACTCTATACTTCAAATTTGTAATACTACAATTAAACAAACAGATTGCTTAAATGATTTGTTTACAATAAAAAAAACACTTTTGCTAGAATTTACTTGAATCATCGAAAAGAGTCAATGGAAAAACAGGCACGTCCGTTTATTACAAACTAGAGGAAAGTACAAAAGGTATATATAATATTTTGATACATAACCTGGAAAAATTGAGGATGAAAAATATAACATTTTTATTCCTGCGTTTCGAGAATAAAAGATTACATATTGTATTACGTATTGAATAGAATATATGAAAAATCAATTTGGTTCAATTAGTAAAATGTAGTTTATCTCACTAGCTCGGGAGGTCGATGTATGTATGCAGATGCAATCTGTAGCTGTGTACAGGTCCCCGGAGAAGCCAAAAGGCCCCGATATGAGCACTTGTGGAATCACTAGCATTAGCTAAAAATATTTGTAATTTATTTTATATCTAGGCTACACTAAACACAATAATTATGGTAGAGTACATGTGAAGTAAATATAAACAGCATTTACGAACCACAAATTTACTTATTCAGCATAAAAATTATTTTATTGTAACCACCTACAAATACAATACTAACAAACTATAAATTTGGAATATTTTTATGGAAACGAAATACATGTCAACGACATCTGACCGTCGTCATCTGCCACTGAAGTTCCATACAGCGTCATCCATCAAGACGGTGAAACGGTTGAAATAAAGTAAAATGTTGTTCGTTAGCAAAATTTTTCGTGGAATAAATCTCAAAGAATACAATGATTTGAGATTTCATATTTTCAGAATCGAATTCTCTAGGTTTCCTTTCGGGGATCAGATTTTGGTGTTCAAATTGGTGACCATAAATTGTCAAAACTGTCAAAATCACTTGATGGCTTATATGTTTTTTATAACAATATCTTAACCAAAATATCTGATCCCCAAGACAAAGGTCCAAGTTATATTGTACTAAAATTTCAACACTTAATTTCACTGCGGTCTTTATAATTGGTGTTTACAACATGACGTAAATTTTGTTGCAAGTCACGAGTGCCAACCGTTTTGAGGTTCCTAAAATGTGAGGCCCCTTTCAAAGAAAGAGAACAATAAAAGAAGTCTTTCTGATGTTACTCTGTAAATAAGTAATGTTATGGTTAAGTTCTTGACATTAAACCTTCTATCTAGCTTCGTTTAAATAGGTATGTTTTTCATTATTTCTTTAAATATCATTAGGTAGGGGTGTAAGGGGCAGATGATACAGATGGTACAGAAATACCAGCCCAAATGTCAACCTCACCTGCACGCGGTACACCCTGCTATATAACTAACGAGGCTCTGACGTCCGAGTATCTGCCGGTATAAGCAGATCCCTCAGAATTGCCATCAGTCTCTTCATAGGAGGATGGATGAGCAAACTAGAGGTAGGGCACTCTCTTGTCCTTGGAGTTAGAAATCGCTCCAAAGTGCGGATGAACTGGAAGCAGTCAACGGCGTGGGAATGGAGAAGGCAACGGGAAACCACTTCATTAAAGGTCTCTGTGGACATCCCTAGTAGAATGGCATCAAACGAACAAGTAGAAAGTACTGATCATGATGTACGGAATACAAGATCCGGCAGGGGAGGAAACTCACAAATAGACAGTCTGCGAAACCCCTCTAAAGCCAATGAAAACATAACATCAATCAAAAAAGGCTCAAAATATAGTAAAAGCTCAGACCGATACAAGAGTAGAAAACAATAAAAACAGAAATCCCAGAATCGGCAACTGGAATGTAAGAAGTTTGTTTATGGCAGGAAAACTAGATAATACCGTCAGAGAAATGCACAGACTGAAGATCAACATCCTGGGTTTAAGCGAAATACGATGGCCTGGAAGTGGAAAATGCCAAAAGAATAAAACAATATTGTACTACTCGGACAGTGTCAAAAGAAACCATCCTAATGGAGTTCGTATCTTATTAGATAATAAAACAAGTCAAGCTATGATTAGCTTTATTCCACTCTCAGATAGAGCCATGTTCATCAGACTAAATGCCCAACCTACAAACATAAATATATTCCAGGGCTATGCTCTAACCGCAGAAAAACCTGATCGAGCGGTGGAAACATTTTATAAAGAAACAAAGGAACTGCTAGGATACACCAAAAACAACGAAACTACTATAATACTGGGCGACTTCAACGCGAAGGTTGGCAGCATTGAAGTAGATCAAATAGTCGGTAAGTACGACCTAGGTGAACGCAATAGTAGGGGAGACAGGCTAGTACAATTTTGTCAAGAAGGGTAATTTGTGATTGCTAATACATTGTTCAAACTACCAGAAAGACGTGTGTATACTTAGCAATCTCCCCAGTGTTAAGAGTTGCGCTAAAATGTTCATTGAGTTTAGACAGTTTCATGATAAAAAAGAAGAAGAGTTTTTTTTTTTTTGAAGTTGAAGTGTGAGATATAGTTGTTAATGTTGTTAAATTTTCTGATTTCATGTAACACAAAAATCTTTTGCAATATTAAATAAAGAAACATAAATGAGAGTGTAGAACGTGTTATTTTACCAAAAAGACAAAAGGTTATGGGCCCAGGCCGGCCATAGTAAACAGATTTTGATTTCGAAGCAGCAACTAAAGGTCAAGACAAGGTCAAGTAAAAACGTAAAAGAAATGGCAAACAAAAACAACTTTAATATAGAATTACTCAATGGAAACAATTATGCGGCCTGGAAGTTCAGAATTAAAATTTTGCTTGAAGAAAAGGGAGTTGGTATATGGGTGGAAAATCCATTTACACCGAGTGCTTATACAGATGATTCAAAACGGGAACAGGACAAGAAAAAGGATAAATTATGTCAATCAATCATTGTACAGTGCTTGGATGATAACCAATTAGATTTTATACGTGATAAGGAAAATGCTTTTGAAATGTGGGAAGCTTTACGGAATCGATACGAAAAGAAAGGATTGCCAGGACAAATATTTTGAAGAAAAGGATGCTATCATTACAATTAAAAGAAGGTGAATCACTAGAGAAGCATGTTGGAGATTTTGAGAGCCTTGTTAGACAATTAAGTAATTCAGGTTGTAAAATGACTGATTCCGACAAAATAGGCAGCTTGTTGTTAACCTTACCAAGATCTTACGAAACAGTAAGTGCCATAATTGAGAATTCCAGTAATCTAACTTATGAGGAAGCCAAAAATAAGTTGTTAGGAGAAAGTGAAAAGAGAGTACTATTTCAAAGAAACACCAATAGTGAAACAGTAGGACAGAGTGCATTTTTGTCAATGGAAAATCAGAGAAAATGTTACAAATGTGGTCTACTAGGGCACATACAACGATATTGCCCACAAAACCATTCATACACTCCATCAGACCAATTGCAACAAAATCATTACAACAGGCAAGATAATAATTTGACAAGTAGCTCTAACAGTAACAGAGGTTTTAGAGGCACCAGAGGACAAGGTCTTCAGGGAGGCTTTACAAGAGGAGCTTTTAGAGCAAGAGGAGGTAATCATCAGTACCAAAATGTTCCAAGAAATATTCATAGCAATTTAGTAGAAGAGCTAACGTCCCAATCATGCTCTGGACCTGACCGTGAAGAGGATACAAGTATATGTTTTATGGGAGAAACGAAACCAGAAGAAAAATTTGAAAATAAACAGGAAGTATTAAAATTTTATATTGATTCAGGTTGCACAGATCATATGGTTAACCAAAAAGAAATTTTTTCAAGCTTATTAATGTTAAAAGAACCCATACAAATTGCTGTTGCTAAAAATAATGATTTTTTGTTAGCCATAGGAGTCGGCAACATAAAAGTAATAAGTAATTTAGGAGCTGAAAAAGTAGATTGTACTATTAAAAATGTTTTATATGTACCTAATCTAAGGAGAAATTTATTAAGTGTTAAAAAACTTGAAATGTCAGATATGAAAATATTATTTGAAAATGCACATGTTAAAATATTAAATAATGATGGAAAACTGGTATGTATGGGAAAAAGAGGGAACTTGTATGAAATAGAATTTTTAACATCAAATGTTGAATGCATGAATGTAGAGAGTGATGAGAATGATTTTATAAAGTGGCACAGAAGATATGGGCATATTGGGTTTACAGGTTTAAGGGAAATTATAAATAAACAAATGGTTGAGGGTCTTGAAAATATTAAAATCGGAGATGTAGAATTTTGTCAGCCATGTGTGAGTGGAAAAATGTGTAGGTTTCCTTTTACTGAGAGATCGAAAAGTAAGAGGCTTTTGGAAATTATTCATTCCGATGTTTGTGGGCCCATTACTCCTGCAAATCATGATGGCAGTAGATATTTTGTGACTTTTATCGATGGGTATTCAAACTTTTGTGTCATTTATTTAATTAAAGAAAAAAGGGAGGTTTTTGACAAGTTCAAAGAGTATGCAAGTATGGTTGAGAGTAAATTTAATAAAAGAATAGCAACTTTAAGATGTGACAACGGTGGGGAGTATATTTCCAATGAGTTCAAAAGGTATTGTGCTGAAAAGGGTTATGTTCTAGATTATACTGTAGCATATACACCCGAACAAAACGGAAAAGCTGAGAGAAAGAATAGAAGCCTAGTTGAAAGAGCCAGGGCAATATTAGAGGAATCAGGGGTAACAAAATATTATTGGGGAGAAGCAATTTTGACAGTAAACTATTTGATGAACAGAGGAACATCACAAAAACTAGACAAAACGCCGGCAGAAATTTGGTATGGTAAGAAACCAAATGTGACTAATTTCAGAGTTTTCGGATGTATGGCTTATTGTCATATACCAAAGGAATGTAGAAGTAAATTTGACTCTAAAGTAAAGAAATGTATAATGTTGGGGTATGCTCAGACGGGATATAGGCTATGGGATTTAGAAAATCACAAGTTAATTATTGCAAGAGATGTAAAGTTCAACGAAAATGAGTTTTGGTATAAAGGGAATAAATGTATGGAATATAGTGAAAGTTTAAATGAGACAGATATTAATGAAGAAACAGAGGCAGGAAGTAGGGAGACTGATACGAATGAGAGTAGGAATGAAGATAAGAGTGAGATTGGGAATGAATCAGAAAGTAAAAGAATAGTCAAAAAACCTACCAGGTTTGATGATTATGAGTTATACATGGCCTTTGATGCATGTAGTTTTGTTGAAAATGTTCCTACAAGCTTTGAAGAGATAAAAGGTAGGGTAGATAGAGACAGATGGCTAGAAGCTATAGAAACAGAATTGAAAGCCATAGAAAAGAATGAGACATGGGAAAAAATTGAAAAACCGGTGAATAAACAAATTTTAGATACAAAATGGGTATTTAATTTCAAATCAATGGAAGGAAACGAAATAGATAAATTTAAGGCACGTCTGGTAGTTAGGGGTTTTGCACAAAAGGGTTCAGATTATAATGAAATTTACTCACCTGTAGCGAAAATGACGACTATAAGAGCATTATTAATTTTAGGAAATCAACTAGGTTATATTTTCCAGCAATTGGATGTGAAGACTGCCTTTTTGAACGGATTTGTAAATGAAGACATTTACATCTATCCCCCAAAAGGGATAAATTTAGATGAAAAATATGTTTTTAAACTAAAGAAATCTTTATATGGCCTCAAACAATCCTCCAAGTGCTGGAATGATGAAATAAATAAGTTCTTGTTAGAAATTGGTTTTTGTCGTTCAGAAAATGATTTTTGTCTGTATATACTAAATGTAGAAAATAAACTTAAGGTGTACCTACTTATATATGTTGATGATATAATTTTATGTGGATCAAATGAGGAACAAATTAATGATGTTAGAATGAAATTAATGAACAAGTTTAAGATGAAAGATATAGGATCTTTAAGGTATTTTCTTGGATTGGAAATAGATTATGATAGACAGAGAGGGATATTGAGGGTTAGTCAGAAAAATTATATTAAAAATCTTTTAAGAAAATTTAACATGGAAAACTGTAATGGTTGTTCAACACCGATAGAAAAAAATCTTGAGCTTGAACTTTGTAACGAATCAAATAAAACTTCAAAACCATTCAGAGAATTAGTAGGTTGTTTAATGTACTTGATGCTGGGAACTAGATTGGATATATGTTTTGCTGTTAATTTTTACAGTAGGTTTCAAGATAAAGCTACAGACGATGTATTTAAAACGTGTTTTAAGATATTTAAAATCAACCATTTCTGTAGGATTAGAGTATAGTAGAAATAGTAAAGATATTTGTTGTTATGTCGATGCGGATTGGGGAAACGATACCTTAAACAGAAAATCCGTCACTGGATATCTTTTTAAGGTTTTTGGCAATACTTTATGTTGGACAACCAAGAAGCAAGCTTGCGTATCGCTTTCCACTACAGAGGCAGAATTAGTAGCACTCTGTGCATCTATATGTGAAGGTTTATGGTTGAAAAAACTTTTCTTAGATTTAGGTGTTAATTTTAGTAATATCACCTTTTATGAGGACAATCAGGGTTGCTTAGCGTTGATTAAAAATCCAGCAAACAATAGGAGAGTGAAACATATAGATTTGAAGTTCAATTTTGTATTGGAAAATATTCAAAAAGGAAAAATAACATTAAATTATATTGATACCGCTAATCAACAGGCTGACATCCTCACAAAGGGTCTACCTGTGAATTCATTTGTAAAGTTTAAAATTATGCTGTCATTAAGGGATTTTAGCGAGGGGGGGTGTTAAGAGTTGCGCTAAAATGTTCATTGAGTTTAGACAGTTTCATGATAAAAAAGAAGAAGAGTTTTTTTTTTTGAAGTTGAAGTGTGAGATATAGTTGTTAATGTTGTTAAATTTTCTGATTTCATGTAACACAAAAATCTTTTGCAATATTAAATAAAGAAACATAAATGAGAGTGTAGAACGTGTTATTTTACCAAAAAGACAAAACCCAGCACCGCCCAGATAACATCGTTCGCAACCCGATCGACTATGTCCTAATCAAACCTAGATGTAAGAACGGAATAAAAGGCATAAAAGCATACCCTGGGGCGAACATATGCTCAGACCATAATCCTGTGGTAGGTAATCTGAATGTGAAATTTAAAGAGCTAAGACAGAGTAAGAAAAAAGTATAGACACGAAAACACTTGAGACAAAAATACACAGACAAAGGCAAAAGAACGAATAAATGAAGAATTTGGAACAATGAAGTCAACCACAACATCAGATACGAATACAGAAAATGCCTGGGATCAAATTAAACATGAAATTGTAAAAGTAGAACAAGAAGAAGTAGGGTATGCCAGCCCAAAGACCAAGAAAGAATGGATGACAGAAGACATTCTACTGATGATGGACAATCGGAGTGTACACAATCACAAAAACATCGAAAAATACAAACAAATAAATAGAGAAATGAGAAAGAAAATCCGAATAGCAAAAGAAAAGTGGATGAAGGGAAGATGCGAGGAGATTGAGTTACTTCAGAATAAACAAGATAACCACGGAGTTCATAAGAAAATAAACGGTTACAAGGATTAAAACTAACTTTCCCGCATCTGTGAGATTCCCTAAACAATATTACATCATGAACTTGTCAGTTGTACACACTTCGGGGGATGTAACGTGCTAACAAACCTAAATTTCTCCAAAAATGTAGTATATCTAGATACTACCAAAACTGCTATCTACGGATATCAGTAAAACGTTGCGCCATGTACACGTCTCAAGTGACTCTAGATGAATACAATTCAATTTAATAAACAATTAAAATACCTAACTAAATTAAAATCAAAAAAAAAATTTGAAATCACGTAAAATACCATGTCGTATATTAAATTTATCCACCTTTTTCTATTTTCAATTGATACTTACAAAGAAACATTCTTCCAAGTAATTCTCAATTTATTGACTGAAATTTATTCATATAAAATTTTTATATATACATAGTTATTCTCCAACTAATTTTAAGCTGATCTAAAAAATCATTTGGCAAGAAAAAAAATGTATAAGACTTGGCCCAATTTTTGGTATAAGGCTGCAAAAATTGGGCCAAATTTTTTTTCTTGCCAAATGATTTTTTAGATCAGCTTAAAATTAGTTGGAAAATAACTATGTATATATAAAAATTTTATCTGAATAAATTTCAGTCAATAAATTGAGAATTATTTGGAAGAATGTTTCTTTGTAAGTATCAATTGAAAATAGAAAAAAGTGGATAAATTTAATATACGACATGGTATTTTACGTGATTTCAAAAATTTTTGTGATTATAATTTAGTTAGGTATTTTAATTGTTTATTAAATGGAATTTTATTCTTTCTAGAGTCACTTGAGACGTGTACATGGCGCAACGTTTTACTGATATCCGTAGATAGCAGTTTTGGTGTATTGCAATTATTTTTGTAGTTTAATCTTTTTATTCGTTCTATTATTCATTTAGTATAATTTCTTCAACGTGTGACAAGATTATAGTTTTTAATCGAAAATATTTTTTTTCTAAGACTAGACTACAAAATATTTTCCTTACTTGTTTAAATATTGTTTAATCAAACTATATAAAGAGTGGCCAGCCTTTTTTTCTAGCAAATTTGAAGTGTATTTTTCATATTTTTGTATGAATATTTTAGTGTAGCCTCCTCCACCCCTCTAAGTCACCACAGCCCCCACAAACAATTTTTAGTTAGCTAACATGGAGTCATTATTTCCTTAAATTACTGACTGCCATCCAGCAGACTGATCGTTCTCTTTTTCTTTTATTCACATGAATCTACATCGTCTGCTAAAACTCAGTTATTGATAATCTGGCAAGTATAAACTTTTTCTACTGCTGTATATCGACTCTTCATGAATGTTAATTTCAAGATAAATTAATGTGTCAATAAATGTACAATATAATCAATTTTAAATAAAAACTTTTTTTATGAATATTTATTGTACAGAGCTGTGGATGATATCTTAAGCTCTATTTTTTCAACAGGCCATCTTTGTTTTGTGATTGTCTCGTCATCAATCATTGTCCATGATGAGGATTTTTAATCTTTCACCATACTGTAACAATGACTATCAGATTTGTGATTGCCTTCATGAAATATGGCACTTGTCGGCGTAAATCTGTTTTTGCAAATCGATATCCACTTACCATTTGGTGTAAACATCTTCTCGCGTTCACAATTTTTTCTTATTATGATTCTATCCTCGTCGTTAACATTCCCTCTTTTTTATTGTCTTAATGTCAGAATAAAAGTGCTAAATTCATCTTTTGAAAACTTTCATTTAATTAATCAGTCGACACTAGCGCCATTTCAGTACCTTACTAGTTTTAAAGTACTTTATTGCAATTCATGTTTATTGAACTCAGCTTTTCATTGTAGTAAATCTCTATTCTATGGAAGTTCATATTGCGCCTGTATGTTTTTTCTCGCACATTTTCATGGTTAAACTCATACCCTGAACATACATATTTCTTCCATGTTTAGTGTGCCGCGATATCTGACGGAATCTATGCGCATTCTCATTTTGTGATCACCAAGTGTGATCAGTATTTGAGCACTTGCAAAAAATTAGTGGAAATTACAGGTAGGGCAAGTTCAGTTTGATTAAAAAACATCCATTCAACTACGAGTGCAGTGTTCCAAACCCAACTTTCAGTCAAAAAGCGGAAAACAAAAAGCAAGGAGAAAGACACCATATGAACATGAACAGCAGCATGGGAAATATATATTTTATAATAAATGAAACATACAAATTAACTCTTCAAGTAGAGATAAAAAACTTTAATAAAAATGTCTTTCAACGAAAAATGGTACATTTTTATCTTTATCTGAATATTTCCTATCATATTCGTACAATCGAGTATCTTCATTTTTTCTTCAGGACTTATCAGAAACATTTCTTCATACGAACTAGAGAATCGGAAGATGAAAGTAATTTGGTTAGCATTGCTTATTCGAATTTTTTTGTATTTGGCGCCACTTAAAACTGAACTAACATGACTATACCGTCTTTCATTTCAGGGCAAATAATATTGAACTGAAGGCGCACTCCGACAGTGCCGCTTGTAAATCGAACACGTGAAACTGGAGGAGTGCAACTCTGACAACAATAATCGAACACAACTTTTGAACTGAGTGCGCACTCAAATCGAAAACGCTATAAGTGTACTTATTGAAGGTGGGTCTGCATGGGCGGATTTGAAGCGGACTCAATTTGACAGCGCAATACGTTTCGAATCGTTTCAGCGTACTGGATCCTGACGAATTCTGTTAATTCCGTTTCAGCGTGGACAGTTTGTTTACAAATAGAGCATAGTTGAAAGTTGATTAATTTTGTATTTTTTATTGTGTCTTCAGTTGAATGCTTATAAAATAGAAAGGGATATGTACCTAGCTAATTCGGCAATCAAATGATCGAAATGTCCTTCATGGAGAAGATCTGCCATCAAGCACAATCTAGTAAAGTTACATTTAAATTATCAATTGCAAAAATAAATAACAGTAATTAGTAGAAGAAAGAGATTTAATAACATAAGTAGTTATCGAACAATTATTTAAAGAATATGGATCACTAATAGTAATATCAGTACTTTTCGAAGAGTTCATAATACAATAGTTTATTGAATTCACCTAGAAAATCACATCTAATATGGAAAACCTTCTCATCAATTTTGAAAAGACTATTAAGATTTCTATTTTTGAAATATGATTATTAAACTATACATCAAAAAAAAAAATTGAAATACTGAAAGATGAAATTCGAGACCGATAACCCAGAAATTTAAAGATTTTACACTTAAAACCCCCAAACTTGTTAATATTGTTACAAAAAAATTTATAAACAACAAAATATACGTTATTTAATAATGTAAACAGTTATCGAATAATTACTTGAAGAATAAGGATGAATAATGGTAATAAAAGAACTTTCCGAAGACTTCATAATAGAATTATTTATTGGTTTCACCTAGAAAACCACAACTAAAATAGAAAACCTTCTCTTCAATTTTGAAACGACCATTCAGATTTCTATTTTAGAAATATTACTATCAAACTATACATAAAAAAAATTAAAATACTGAAAGATGAAATTTGATACCGACAACCCAGAAATTTAAATATTTCATATTTAAAAACCCCAAACTTGTTAATATTGTTACAATAAATCCTATAAACAACAAAATATACGTTATTTAATAATGTAAACAGTTATCGAACAGTTACTTGAAGAATAAGGATCAATAATGGACTTCATGATAGAATTATTTATTGATTTCACCTAGAAAACCACAACTAAAACGGAAAACCTTCTCTTCAATTTTGAACAGACTATTCAGATTTCTATTTTTGAAATATAATTATCAAACTACACATAAAAAAAATTTAAAATACTGAAAGATGAAATTCGAGACCGGCAGCCCAGAAATTTAAATATTTCACATTTAGAAACCCCAAACTTGCTAATATTGTTACAAAAAAATTCTATAAACAACAAAATATACGTTATTTAATATTGTAAACAGTTATCGAACAATTACTTGAAGAATAAGGATGAATAATGGTGATAAAAGAACTTTCCGAAGACTTCATAATACAATTATTTATTGATTTCACCTAGAAAACCACAACTAAAATGGAAAACCTTCTGTTCAATTTTGAAAAAACTATTCAGATTTATAGGTCCCTTATAGATTATACAAAGAAGCTTTATTTAGATTATTATGTCTAGTTCCAGCATGTGCCCTAGGGATGCACTGTATAATATAAACAAAATCTTTGACTGAAAGAAATTATGTTATCTGTGTGCATCTGTAAAATATCATACTATGGAAAATAAAATTAACTTACTTGCACATACATATGAATCTAAAAATAAACACTTTATGAAGTTACTATGATGACACAATCTTTATGTTAAATTATTCCTATTATTAACACAACCAAAAGTTTTGTGAAATTAATGTGTGAAATATCTCTTCATTCTCTGCAACGTCTATCCACTTCATACATTTTATGGTATAATTATAGTGTTTTCTTATTTATCGAAACAGATATTGAGGTAAATTCGTTCATCTCTGGCATACATTTTCTAGTATTTATAATTAACAAATTGGCTTTCATAAGTTGTTCGGTATACTAATGTTCAATTTGGGTTTAATACTACTGATTAACTGATTGTAAAATTCATTTTTATAGGAGAAATTGGTAAACATATTTGAAAAGCTTGTTCATATTTATATTTGACATAACAAAATGACATTTGTATTGTAACGTCAACTGACGCTGTTGTGAGGGACGATACAATTTGATGATTTTAGGAACGGTGCTCGAGAATATCGTTTTAATAAACTATTCGCAAACAGAGCATTCACAACCGTGCGTATGCATGGCGTTGGGAACGACGTCAAGAATAACGCCCCGATTCCAGATTCAGGGCATCAGTGCGGATGAAACTCAATCATCGACCACCACACCTGCAAGAAATGAATCACCGGTAGCGACATTGATTCTCTTTCCGAAATATCGAAACCACACATGACCAACGTTCAACTTTAGAAACATTTTTACAAAAGTTACAGCTTTTATTTTTTAGAACTGAATATCTTTTTAATAAATACATGGAAAATTATCATTGATGCTGCAAATGGAAGATCATATATGAATTACATGGAAAATGTATGCATACTTTGCGTGTAGATAATATACTTTTTAACTAATTTAAAGAAATAGAATTGCGGGGAGAGGGAAAAAACGAAATTTTCGGTATAAGAGTGTCTGTCGTCTAGCGCAAAAATATATAAAAGAGGGCGGAGTCGAGACGTGACATGGCGCGAGTGACGAGCAGTCACTCTTTATTTATAGGACCCACTGTACTCGCTCTAGTCAGCTGGAAATCAATAAGGTACATCTGTGAGACACCTTGAAGAATATTCAATCATAAAATTGGTCACTTGTATACACTCTGGAGGCTGTATCGTGCTAACAAATTGAAAATTCTCCAAAAATGATAAACATTTGGTACTTCAAGTACCATAGCACCCATTGTACTGGCTTTAGTGAGTTGAATATCAATAGGCTTCATCTTTGAGACGCTCTGAATAATATTCAATTATAAAATTGGTCACTTGTATATACTCCGGAGGCTGTATCGTGCTAACAAACTGAAATTTCTCCAGAAATGACATACATTTCGTACTTAAAGTGCTATAGCACCTGTTGCACTGGCTCTGGTGAGCTGAAAATCGATAAGGCTCATCTGTGACATGTCCTGAATAATATCGTGCTAACAAGACATGTAACCAAAAGTGGCCGACGACAACGACGACGATATACACACATGATTTTATTTCCAAAAACCGTTTTTTCGTGTTGTTGTTGATAAAAAACGTAAAAATAACTCGAATTTTTTTTTGGGGTCGAATACTTTTCTCGTCTTTTAGATAGGTTGGGCGGAAAAGTAATGAAAGAGGTAACGCATTCCAACAAAAACCAACCCGTATTCGGTATACTAAATGAAAACAATGAAATGATAACAGAAGAGTAATTATTATTAAAAGTATGGCAAACATATACACGGAAAACATTCGTTAGCGATACGCGACGAATATACGACAGGAATAATGATTGTGAACAGGCTCGAAAAATTCTAAAATCAGAATTAGTAAAAGCACTTGAAATGAGTAAAAACGGAAAAGCAACGGGTCCGGACGAAATCCACATAGAAATCATAAAATTGTTAGAAGAAGAAAATTTGTTGCCACTGATACAGTTACTACAGAAAGTGCATACAACAGGTAATATTCCAAAAGACTGGCTCACCTCCGTATTTATTCCCCTCCCTAAAAAATCAAAAGCCAAGGAATGTGATGAGTTCAGACTGATAAGCTTGATGAGTCAAGTGCTTAAGATCTTACTTAAAATTATACAAGCTAAAAACTACCACAAATGTGACAAATGTGAAGCCGATCAAAGCGTTACTCAATTTGGATTTCGTGAAGGTCTAGGAACAAGGGAAGCGCTAGCCAGCTTATTAATGCTCCTCCAGAAATATCGTGACACGAGGAAAGATGTCTATGCCTGTGCCATAGACTACGAGAAAGCCTTCGATCGAGTAAATCACGCCGACCTTCTGGCTTTACTACAGAAAAAAGGGTTAGACAAAGAAGACATCAAGTTTATTAGAAATCTTTATTGGAACCAAGAAGCAAAGGTTATATAGGGACAAACGACATCGGAACCGGTGTGTATAGAAAAGGGGGTACGACAGGGTTGTGTTTTGTCGCCAATACTGTTTAATATGTACTCTGAGCACATATTCAACCAAGCAATAGGCGATGATAAGGATGGAATTAAAATTAACGGCAGGACGTTAAACAACATACGTTATGCAGATGACACGGTTATCATTGCAGAAAATCCAGAAGACCTTCAACGCCTAATCAATGAAGTTGTAGAAGGGGGGATCAACTAGGCATGAAAATTAATGTAACAAAAACAAAAGTAATGGCCATAACCAGATTACCGAACCCACAACTGAACATAAACATCTATGATACCGCAATAGAGGAAGTTGAGAAATTTAAATATCTTGGTAGCTGCATAACAACAAATGTAGACCCTGACGTCGAAGTAAGATCACGTATAGAGCAATCCAGAGCCATATTCCTAAAGTTGAAAAACCTATTGTGCAACGCAACCTTAAACTTAAGATACCGTTTTGTAAAAGCATACGTGCACTCAGTTCTCCTGTATGGAGCAGAAACATGAACATTAAAAGTGGATACCATGAACAGACTCGAGGCTTTTCAAATGTGGATCTTTCGTAGACTACTAAAAATATCATGGACTCAACATATACCTAACGATGAAGTGCTTAGACGTGAAGGGGAAGAGAGAGTTACTCACAACAATAAAACGAAGAAAGACCGCTTATCTGGGCCACATATACCATAAAAACAAGTATAATATACTGAAATAAATAATAGAAGGAAAAATCGAAGTTAAATGTGGTCTTGGTCGCAGACAACATTCGTGGTTAAAAAACATATGCGACTGGACTGGTATGAAGACATCATCTTTAATTCGTACCACTCAGAACAGACATAAGTATGCCGAAATTGTCGGCAGCCTTCATTAAATGGAGATGGCACCTGAAGAAGAAGAAGGAGTAAGTGATAAGTTAGCTACAGTAGAAACGCTGAGTATTTTCCATCACGTGACTGATACGATATCAACCATATGCATCTTAATCAAGACAGTACGACAAACGCTTGTATCGAGTTTCACTCTTTTTCTGTTATTAGAAGAAGACAGTACCAATGTAGAAAATGTTGTATGTGTTCAATAATATCGTCAACTAAGTCACGTGATGGAAAACCTTCACCGTTTCTACTTTAGTAACATTAAATCTTTCCTTTCAACTAAGATTAACTTAATATTAAATTGATTTTAGTTTATCTTCCTCTGTTCACCTTTAACTAACTCAAATAAATTTGAATCCGTAACATCTGTCTATATCGGTCAAACCATTGTAAATTTTGAAATTAGACACAATAAACACTTACAAGCATACAGATTAAAACAACCAAAGATATCCCATTACGCAAAACATTTACTTGACATCGAATGTTTTATCAGTTTAAAGAAGAAGATAGTAAATTATGAATGATTTAAAACCACTGATTTGTTCAAATTCTACACCCGATTTCAAGTTATCAAATTTACAGGATGTTGTTTTACTATAAACCAAATTTTTTAGGTACATTCCATTTTTTTTAAAGTCGTAGAAGTTATTTTAAATTAACTCGACTACCAAATAAATAATAAGTCGTTGAAATAAAAGCATTTTTCTAATAATACCCACGCGGAGGATGTGACGTCGTAATTTACAGTTCGGTTACCACACCTTTTTCGACAAAACAATCGGTTATGGATTCCATGTTTAGATTAATAATAATATGAATCTCATAATAAATTCATAAAAAAAAGTTTACACGTCAAGTCAGGCTGTATCTGGGAGATTGAAGATTGACTTATAAGGTATTTGGTTTTTTGATAGGATATTCGACACACGTATGCTATTTAAAGGTTGGTATAAAAAGCGGGTACTTATTATATTTTTTTTGAACAAAGAAAGTTTCGAACGCTGAATTTATATGTTGAAGAAATTGTAATTAAACCGTTTCAAGTTCAATGGCCGATTTTTATTATTCACAATAAGTTTGTAAATTTTTGGAATATTATACCGGATGTCCCACCCTTATAACTTTGTTATTTCGAATAATATGCTTCACAAAGTTTATATTTTCGTAAATCGCATAACAAACTGCATTAAATGCCGTTGTCAAACCCAAAATTTCAAGTGTCATACGATGGTTCTAGACAAAATATTGTTAAAAAGATGCACACATTTTCTCCAAAATGAAAAAGAGACGTACTATAATCATAATGTTATTTCATTTAAAAAAAAACATTCAATGTATTTTTATAAAATTATGTAATACGTCACGTCATAAAAATAAAAATCTTTCCTTTTCATTGTCGCTTCAAAAATATTACATAATCATCATTAAAAAAGCTTAAGCATGAAAAATATAAATATTAATAAGTACCTTCAGTATTATCACTATCTTGGGTAATGATCTCAACAGTTGAAGGCAATTGATCGCCTTCAAACCACTGGTAAATATATTTCTCATCTTCGATGTACCATCCACATTCAAGAGAATCCAAATTGATGGTTTTTGTTTAACGCATTTTTACAAATTTTAGGTATGTAAACGGATCTTAAAATGTGTTGTACCAATTCCGATTTTGATGACGACAGGAGAGACGTATCAGATTTTTATCAAATAAAAGGATGTCATTTCTATATTTGCTCAACTTGTTGACTTTTAGATTGATATAATCTGTTTTTCAAGAGTATTCAAGAGTGACTGCTCGTCACTCGCGCCTTTACTCCGTACTCCTCTATATATTTTTGCACTAGACGTCAGACACTCTTATACCGAAAATTTCTTGAGTGGTTTCGATATTTCAGAAAAAAATCACTGCCGCCACCGGTGATTCATTTCTTGCAGATGTGGTGGTCGATGATTGAGTTTCATCCGCCCTGAATCTCGAACAGGGGCGCTATTCTTGACATCGTTCCCAACGTGCACACAAGGTCGAAATAGTTCACACCGCATTTTTTGCATATCTATTTTTATAAAAGGCGTTGTGAGTCGGCAGTCCATTTGATAAAAGCCGCCTCTGAGATAAGACACTTTAGTTGTGAACAAACGACTTTCGGGTCTAACTTCAAAACATAAAGTCGAAACTGTTTACACCCCATTTTTTTTATTTCTATTTTTATTTCGGCTTTTTATTTTATCAAAGGCGCCGAATCGAATATTTTTGGGAATGTTCGAGATCGAGGTTAGGACTATAAAAATGACGATCGCGCCTCAACACTCATCAGTCTAGTCTAGTCAGCTTTGAGAGCGCAAGCAGAGAAGTCGACTATACAAGCGAAGCGGAGTTTTGAGAAAGTGATCGGACGGAGGTTGATTTTATCAACCGAAAGCGAAAGCTTACCAAAAAGCCAAAAACAGCGTTATAAACGCAAATAGTGTTTCTCAACACTATTTTCAGTTTTATGAAAATTTAAAAAAAAATTAATTTTTAAAATAGTAATTTAACTAATGTTTTAAATTTCAGAGATGGGAAAAAAGAAAAAAAGCAACAGCAGCCAAATGGAAACGAAGATACCATATCCACCAGTTGATTACCACGAAGAGGACGAGGACCCCACGGAAACCGACGAAGAATTCGACGAACTGGAGGTATATGCAACCAGGATGAAGGAGAGAGGCGACATATGAATATAGAGGGCCATAGAACAACAGAAAATAGCGGAGGACCAAAGAAAGACCAAACACCGTATGGAAGACGAGATAGACGGACTAAGGATTGCCATGAAGAACCTGGAAGAAACAATACGGTGGATACAAAAAGAAAAGAGAAGCCACCAGAAGGCGTCCCAAGAAAGACACAAAGGACGAAACCCCCCAAACCTAAGAAGACGAGGTCGAGGAGATGGACTTCACGAAAGTGGTGTCCATCAAGAAAATCCAGAAAAAGCAGATGATGGAAGACGCCGCAATGAAGGAGAGATAAGAGGAAGAGATGATGGACAAAGCCATCCCGCCAGAACCAGAAGAAGACGACCAGGCCACCACCAGTCATCCTAAGGAGCACCAACCACTGGGGCTCCATAAGAAGAGAAATCCACCAGAGAGGGATCAAAACGAGGTTCATCACCATCCGAGAGAGGCTCGGAGTGAAGATCCTCTGCGAAGGACCGGAGGACTACAAGAACCTGACTAGTTACCTAAACGAGAGGAAAGAAGTGGAATGGTACACCCACACACCACGGGACGAGAAGAAAGGAAAGATCGTCATCAAGGGACTGACGAGCAGCGAGGACCCCGACGAACTCGAAAAGGAGGGAGTCAAAATCGGCAGAGTAAGCCAAATCCACTCCAGATTCGGCGAAAGAAAACCACTGCCCATCTACATAGTAGAGCTAGACGTGGAGGAGAAGATCAAGGCAAGAAAAATCCAGCATATACAGCAAGTGAGGAGAAGATGGGAGGAACTCAAGAGAGGAAACGGACCAACACAGTGCTACAACTGCCAGGGATTCCACCATGGACAGACGACATGCAGAGTCAACACCAGATGTATGAAATGCGGAGGATCACACCGATCCAGCGAATGCTCAAGACCCAGGGACAAGCCAGCCACCTGCGCAAACTGCCAGGGAAAACATCCGGCGAACTACAAGGGATGCCTACAAGCCCCAAACAACAGGACGAGGAAGAAACCACAACCCCAGTAGGAACGAAGCCAGGAGTCAGCTACGCCCAAGCGACAACCAAGAACACGACGACGAAGGAACCCCCGAAACAAGAGATTCTTGATCAAGTGACAAGGCTATTAGCCCAGCTAATATCCTAAAGTCACCATTGAGAATCTCGTGAAGACCCGCCTACGAGAAGGCTCGACACATCCATAAAAACATGAGCCGAGGTTTCAACTAGGTCATGAAAAACAACTGGATCCGCTCTATAAAGTCGTCTTTAGTCGTAATAAGTCGGCTAAGGATTTGCCCCTTATAGAGGCAGCGAGAAGCACACACAACAGAAGATACACAAAGCGTAAAGACCGCCAAAGATATAGCCACACTACAGAGGCTACACATCGAAAAGAAGACAGCACGTCCCTGGCCAACAGCCATTCGGCCAGGGAAGAGCGGCAACGCGATAAACGCTAACGACGACTGAGGACCCATCGGATGAGATGAGGGGTGGATGGAAGGTTCTTCCCAGAGGGGACGGGCTCAGTACCGTGTGTGTGTGTGAACACTCATCAGTTGAAGATTAGTGTTCGGAGCACGGAGTACCTACCTACTTACAAGCTAGCTAGCGAATAGCGAATTTTAAACGAAGTGTCTAGGTATTGTTCTACTGCTTAATTCTGACTGTATCTGTTTTGTACATTTTTTCTTTAGACTAAACTCTTCTACGCAGTAACATTATTAATAAAGAAGAATGGAGCGTTGGCTTAAAGGCGTTAAACGTGTTGCAACAACATTTTCTAACGAAGCCGAATGTTCAAAAGCCGTACGCGAGGAGTATACAGCAATTAACGATCCAGACGATGATGCAAGGACGTCAAGCTCCACGCGAAGAAAAGGAAGTATGATAAATCATATATCAGTTCCGAAATTGTTATTTCCAACGGTTCAACTCTCTGCAAGATATGTAGTAAACTGCTTCTTAATAGTTGCATGGAATCTGCCAAACTGCTCCGACATTTGAAAACTGTACACCCCGAGTCTAAGGACAAGAATAAAAAAATTTTTCTACAACTGCTATGAAAAGTAGCGAATTTCTCATAGCTTACTTAATTTTAAAACCATATATTGCTCACACTGTGAGAAACATTATTTCTCACGGCACTTTGCCCACACTACATACATTTATATGGAGAATCCAGTAGGGTATCCTCGATGCCCAGCCAATTTCAGAAACTTATACTCGATGCCCAGCCGTTTTCGGTGGGTGGTCCACGATGCTTAGACTTTTTCTACAAAACTATTTACTTGTATTCTTTAAATTTGTGCAGTTTTAGGAACAGTATAGTGTGCAACATGTGGGAAAAGTACTTTTCACACTCGTGTGTTTACGGCACTCGCCCTTGGCTCGTACCACAAACTTCCAAACTCGTGAGAAAAGTTGAACTTTTCCCATTTGTTGCACAATATACTATTTTGTACCTAAAAAAAACAATTATTAGAAAGTCAAAAAATATGATGCTTGTAATCCAAACTATCAATGAAAAGGCCTCAGAGGCATCATATTTAGTTAGCTATCGCATTGCACAAGCAGGTGAAGCACACACTATCGCTGAGAATTTAATAAAGCCATGTACCGCTATCAAACGATACTGTTTCACGGCCAACTCATGATCTGGCAAGCTACGTCAAACAAGTACTAGTTTACACGTCTACAAAAAACACGATTCGTCTTGCAAATGTCGCTAGTCTGGCTATCTTGCTGGTTATCGTGAGATATCTATATGAAAGTTCTTTTGAAGAAGACATGCTTATGTGTTCATCCCTGCCCACAAACACTACCGGAGAAGAAATTTTTGATAAAATAAATATATTTATTGAAGAAAATATTCTCAATTGGAACGATTGAATTGACATTTGTACAGATGGAGCCAAGGCAATGACGGCTAAAACAGCAGGAGCAGTGTCACAAATAAAGCGCCTAATTGTAGTTCCAGCCATTGTATCCTGCATAGACAAGCACTTCCGATGAAGCAAATGCTGTCAAATTTAAAATGAGTTATGGATGAAGCGCTAAAAATAATTAATTTTATCAAATCACGATCACTACAATCTCGATTGTTCTCATATTTGCGTAAAGATTATGGCAGCAATCATAAAACACTGCTGCTCCATACAGAAATGTGATGGCTGTCTCGGGGTAAACCTTTAACAAGGTTATTTGAACTTAGAGCCGAGTTACATATGTTTCTTTCAGATACTTCGTTTAATTTGAAATATCGTTTGTATGATGAAAATTGGTCGTTCCGACTGTCTTTTATGGCGGATATCTTTCAAAAACTGAATGAATTAAATGTATCATTGCAAGGTAAACAGACAACAGTGTTCCAGGCCTGTAACAAAATAACTGTCTTCAAAGAAAATTAGTTTTTTGGAGTATTTGCGTTGGTAAGAGAAAAAGACAACTTGGTTATTCCCAGGAAAGAGAAGCGGCAACCAAATCGATCATATTTTGATATCAAAGAAATTGATGAAAATGGTTAAAGACACAAGGTCATACCGAGGAGCAAATGCAGATACAGACCACATTTTACTAATTGCGAAGATGAACATGAAAATATCAAGATATCAACCTTTCAAACACAACAAAAGAAAGTGGAACTTAAAAAAGCTGGAAAGAGAGGACAGAATGGAATAGAAAAAAATTACAAAGATGGCGAACTCACACCGCATGCTGTAGCAAGCAGTAGATAACGCACGGATTGATCCACCGCAGAAAAGGGATCAAAAGAACTCAAAAAGAGCGGCCTTAACTCTGACACAGGAGTGCTGGCCTATATATATGTACAGTGCTATTCAAAAGTCCCCTCCCCCCTCGTATCTTTTGAACGACTACGCTCACATTAATAAAATTTTGAAGGGTGGAAATAAAGTGTTGTAAACTTCTCTACGAATAGTAACAGGTGACGTAATAGTAATAGGTGACGTAATAGTAATAGATGACGTCAAAGTGCCACTATGGCCAATACTTTTAAATAGGACCTTATGGCAAGTGATATCTCGTTTGAAAAGCATTGACATTGGCTACATAGCCATATTAATTTTGTTTGGGTTTAAATTAATTTTGACGGATAAATTAAATAAATACCAAAATTATTGATATTAATTTTTCAAGTCTAATTAATCAAATATCAACAATGGATTCTTATAGCAAGTGTTCAAAATGTACTCCGTCTACTTCCTGACAGTAATACATCCTATTAGTAAACTTTTGTCGTACTCGTTCGAATGTGTCAGCTGAAATAGCATTGCATTCTTCAGTAATTCATTCTTTCAAAACGTCAATGCTATCTGGTGCCGTGGTATAAACCTTGGATTTCAAGTATCCCCATAAAAAAATCTAATGGTGTCAGATCTGGTGACCGAGGTGGCCATTCTATAGGACCTCGACAAGAGTTTACTAATAGGATGTATTACTATTAGGAAGTAGACGGAGCACATTTCGAACACTTGCTATATGAAACGATTGTTGATATTTGATTAATTAAATTTTAAAAAATAATTTCAATAATTTTGGTATTTATTTAATGTATCCGTCAAAATTAATTTAAAACCAAACAAAATTAATATGGCTATGTAGCCAATGTCAATGCCTTTCAAACGAGAAATCACTTGCCATAAGGTCCTATTTAAAATTATTGGCCAGAGTGGCACTGTGAGGTCATCTATTACTATTACGTCACCTGTTACCATTCGTAGAGAAAATTAAAACACTTTATTTTCACCCTACAAATTTTATCAATGTAAGTGTAGCCGTTCAAAAGATACGAGGGGGGGAGGGGACAATAAATATATATATATATATATATATATATATATATATATATATATTATTATTATTATTCAATAATCTTTTTTAGTTGCCCCACGTTTCGGTGACAAATTATTATATATTCAATCTAATTTATAGTTGTATTATAGTTGATATATAAATATAACGATATACAATTATTACTTGTCAACGTTTTCACAATTTGTGATTGTAGCGACACTCTTGTACACACACCTTTAGTAGCGTACGTAACCTAATTTACTTTTGATAGTAGTTGTCAGCTGAACAATAAGTAACAATTTTAAATTGTATTCCTAGTAAATATATTCGAAATTTCTTCACTGCTTGAATGATGGCTAACACTTTGAGCTTATAGCTACTGTATTTTTCCTCAGCCGCAGTAGTTTTCTTGCTCATGTAGTAAACTGGATGGAATTTATTATCTTCGCTCGACTTCTGCATCAGACAGGCTCCATAACCATATTTGTTCGCGTCTGTATGCAATTCCGTTTCATCGCCCTGCTTATAAATGTTTATTACTGGTTTACAAGATGGTAATTTGTTGAGTCTCTCAAACGCCTCTTTCTGTTCTTCACCAAAAACAGACTTTTGCTCCTTCCTCAAAAGATCACTCAAAGGTTTCGCGATAATGGAATATTAAGAGATGAACTTGCGAAAATATCCTGTTAAACCTAAAAAAGATAGAATTTGTTTAAGAGTCGTTGGTTGTGGAAAATTCCGGTAATCACAACATACTCTAGTACTACCATCTTTCTTTTTAATGAGAACTATTGGACTAGCAAAGTCAGATGAACTACATCTTATAATTCCTTCTTCAAACCATTCTTCTATTTGCGCCTCAACCTCTTCTTTTTCTGATACTGCTAACCTTTTTGGACTTTGTTATATTGGCTCTTCATTCTTCAATAGAATATGAATTTCAACATCAGCTTGCATAATCTTCTCTGGATAATATTCTTTTATAAGTTTCTTTGATTCTTCCCGAATTTTTTCATTTTTTATATGTGCAACATGAAATATATCAGTTTCTCTATCAGCTTCTTCGTCTATTGTTATCTTCCACAAAAAGTCTGATTTTCTTTCTTGAAAACAACAATTTCAGCATCTCTAAAGATAACATCTACTTGAGCTAGAACATCATTTCCCACAATCGCCTTGAAGTTTGACGCTTCAGAAGGAATAACATGGATTTTCAGAAATAACTCCTCTCCACTAATGAAGACATTTCTATTGGAAGATCCCATTGTTATTACTTTGTTTGACCCAATAACTCTAAGAGTAATAAATTCTTCATTTATTTCTATATCTTTGAAGTATGCTTCGTATACGTCTTGTCGTATCGTAGTGATATCACTTCCTGTATCCAGAAGTGCTAATAATTGAATATTATCAATGTTCAATTTAACGCCATTTTTTGGAGCCATCTCAACTATCGTCATATTTGAACTTCCACTTCCAGTATTCTTCTCTGGACATTTATTTGATACATGCCCATAACCAGAACAAACAAAACACTTTGGTCCTTTCGCTTTATCGGGACATTCGTTGGACAAATGACCTTTGCCTCCACAGTTAAAACAACATCGCAGGTTACTTTTCTTATTCCTTTTCTCGTCTTTGTCTCTCTTAGTTTCAGTTTCCCATTCCTTTATGTGTTTTCCCTCTCGGTTTCTCTCTTGGAACTGTGTAGTTTTCGAAGTTTTAATTTGTTCATATAGCCTAACTTTTTCTTTGAATCCACCAAACGTTTTTGCAACATACAAAATAAGTTTATTTGATGTATCATCCTGTATACCATCAATTATATATTGAATCAAAACTTAAGACTCTATATTTGCTCTACTTCCGATCTCTCGCATTATTAGTACATACCCTTGTACTGACTCTTCCCTCCGCCTTTTCCTTGTCATCAGTAATTTATGTATTTGAGCACTACTAACTTTCACTTCAAATTCCGCAATTAACTTTTTTTTTTAAATCATCCATTTAGTAATTCTTCTTTCTGACTGAATAAATAACCTAGCAAGACCTCTCAATGATTTTTTCGCAAATATCAACTTCTGCAATTCATTCCATCCTGTCAGCTTAGAAATTTCTTCGAAATCCTCAATCCATTTTAGAACTGGATAATTATCTCTTCTATCAAAAGTTCTAATACTATGCTCAACGTCTTTGAATGTCAATGAAAACGAAGTCTTTAGCTTCATATTTTCAAAAGATTCGTTATTCTTGTTAACTCCATTATTTTCATTCTCATCTTCATCGGAATTCATCTCACCTTCCGATTCTTCTTCCACTTCATCATCTGTTACTTCATTTTCATCATTTGACTGTAGGTCATTCATGGAGGAACAAATGCGTGCAACTACTTCTTCATCACTACCAGAATAATCAAGATCAAGTATATTACAAATAGCAATAAGTTCAGGCAACTGCACTTTTTGTTTTACCTCATTTATTTTTTGTGCATATTTCGAAGACTTTCTGTCTAAATGGAAACCTCTTTCCGCGTTTTCCTACCTTCCCCCTCGATTCCAAAGGCGACTACATGTAAAGCCTGTACTGCCTTAAGTGAACTACTGGAAATATTTTTTCGGATTCTTGGAGTATCTCCCAAATTAGTCATTGTACGCAATTAAAATAAATACGATATCAATAAATATGTTAAAATAAATAATCAAATAATACTTCAAACAGAATATATATATATATATATATATATATATATATATATTATTCAATAATCTTTTTTAGTTGCCCCACGTTTCGGTGACAAATTATTATATATTCAATCTAATTTATAGTTGTATTATAGTTGATATATAAATATAACGATATACAATTATTACTTGTCAACGTTTTCACAATTTGTGATTGTAGCGACACTCTTGTACACACACCTTTAGTAGCGTACGTAACCTAATTTACTTTTGACAGTAGTTGTCAAACAATGCCCGGCCAAGATAAATATTAATTTCTGGATTTAGAAAGATAAATTAATTCACAATATACTTAATCACCCTAATCTCAGGGTGGGATAAAAATTTTTTAAATTATAATAATTAAAATTTTGTAATTTTCAAATATTATTCCAATCAAATATTATTCTATATTCCGAATCTCGAGTAACTGTTTTTTTATATAATAAAAGGCACTTGAATTATCTTATGACATTTACAAATTAATTGTCACTGGAAATTAAGCAAATGTCACTGATTAAATCAAAATTACTATAGCATGCAAAATGTTAAATACGTTGAAAATATATACTGAATAAATAACACAGTGAGTTGGAGTCAAAATTATATATTATATAATCAGATAACAAATTATAAAAGTTTTATTATTTCCCAAAATATTGTAAACGAAACAAAGATAATAATTTCTACCAATCTTAATATTACTACAACCTATTCTAAAACTCGACTAATTGTAAAATTTTTTATGCAAAAGTTCAACTCGCTTAATATACCCTTGACGTGTATCAATGTCAAATAATGCAAATTTGTCTTCAAATTGTCTATTCAAAATTTTTCACTTGATGTAAGATCCTTTATGTATAACGTTAATTCGGTTTAGCTAATATCATTCTATAGATGCATCTATTTTCGAAAAGTATTTGAAAAGGCCTGTTAATTCTCGAAAAATAATTTTTAAACTGGAGTGGACTCACCAAACAGGACAGGAAAACTCGTACGTATTCTACATGTATTTAGAATTCTGCAAAACTTTCTAAATATCTGATGTAGAAACTGGATACCACTTACACTTGCTACGATGCAATTCTTCTATGAATTATGCACGCACTGGCTTTACAAAGTATGGCTTTATAATCTGATTGTATCGTTATAATTTTTAATAAATTCTCAACAAAATTTGAGACAACTCTTATTTCTATGTTGTCTCTTCGGGGTTTCAAATTCAACTAACTAAACTTTTCTCAAACAAATAAATCTCTTCTCCTGTGGTAACGAAAAATTCCTTTTTTTAAAAAAATTACTAATTCATGTTTCCCTATAACAAAGAGAGATTTGAATTATTTTATTACCATTGTAATTCTGATAGCAGAGACATCTGTATTTTAAAATTTCAAATATATTCTCCAAATTGTAATATAATCTGTCTATCATTAAATATATTCTACATAAACGTCATCCGAAAATTAAAATGTCAAATTTGATTCGTATACCGAATCTTTCAAAATTATTGATTATACATATAATACAGTGTGTATCGAAAGTATTGCATACAAATATGAATAATTTTCCTTGTTTTAATGTTTCTTTTACATTTTAAATAGAGGAATTGTATTAATATATATGTATATATATATATATATATATATATATATATATATATATATAAGAGAAAAACAGAAAGCTTTATGTCACTCAGTGAGTTTGTTAGCCATAACGACTCAGAAATGTTTCAAGATGTGTCAGTTGTGGGTAAATCAACCTGATATTTCACTTGAATATATCGAGAATATACTAAAATGATAAGAATTATAACTTGCGAATACTCGAGAATGTTTAATAATAAAATCAAACCGTGACAATGTATTTGAAGAATTGGTCCAATATCTCACTTCGATGCGCGCACCTTTTAAGAAGTACTTTCCCGAAGAACAGGAAACAAGAAGGAAAATGAAATTATAGATTCAAAATCCATTTTTACCCAACTTGCAAAAGTCCGAAAGTATGTCAAACGAGATATATCAATATCTTTTAGAAATGTCGTCAGATTAAGTATGGAATCACTGTTTATAACGACGCCTCTCAACGATTTTTGGTGCAGAAATCGTGATGAATATCCAATGCTTGCCAAAATGGCTCTGCATATCCTTCTCCCGTTCCCAACAACATACTTGTGCCAAACAGGATTCTCAATCTATGCAGCCACGAAAATAACATACCGCAACAGAATGGACGCCGAACTTGATATGAGACTTCAACCATCTTCTATTAAACCTGACATCAATCAGTTGATGAAAAATAAAAAACAGTTTCATACCTCCCATTAGTTAGATTTTTTGCTTTTTTAATATCTTCTATTATTATACTTTGTTATACTATAGTAATTTACTAAGTAAAGTAAGTAATGAGTAGTAACTGTTACATTGTACTTGATTATTAATAAAGAATACATTTTTAAAAACAATCGTTTTATTGTAGGGTTCCGTCAAGAATATCGCTTTCCAAAAGGGTTTCTTCACCAAAAAAGTTACAGAGCCACTATTGTAGCGTATGTACTGCTTTAATAGTTGATCTACGAGGTATGAACCAATTGTGATAGTCATCTAACACATTTTCTGCTTCTACTTTTAATCTCGTGTTGATAAGATTAGCCAGGATTTTATATGCGAATTGTTCGGTAATTTTTGCATTGGTTTTTGTCCCATTTTTGTGAATAGGTAGTATTATTCCCGTATTCCATTCCGTGTCTTTTTATTTCATATCCACATTTATTCTATTAAAAGATGTAAGTATTGATGTTGTTTATGACCACCGTATTTCAATAATTCTGACTCCAATTCTTCTTCTCCTGGAGATTTACCCTTTTTTAGTTTTCTTAATACTTCGTTAACTTTTTCTTCTAATGGATATGTTTCTTCTTGTAATTCCTGTGATACGTTATTGTATTTTAAGAGATTCACCTAATATACATAATCAAAATTGTATTACTGTCTCTTACCGGGCGATAAAGATGCCTTCATGAATTATGTCGTCACCTTACTTAGTTCCCATAAGAAGATGCTGACGCTACGTAAGTATCACACAGTCCAAAGCTTAGTTTCCCCGAATCCACCTTTTGTGGGAATTCAGCAAGTTAGTTGAAGACTCGATTTTAAACTAAAAACATATATTTTTTTGTAATTGTTATAATATTATTTAAGTTTGTAAAAATAAAAAGTTTTTTAAAAAGTTACTTCGAGATATCCGAATTAAAATTGGCACAGTCAGTAGGATATTCGGGTTATCGCGTATCGAACGTGGTGATTTCGTTTTAACGATTAACTGGATACCGAACGTAGTTGGTTCGTTGTGAAGTGTTGAAGATGACCGTCTACCAGTGACCCGTCTGAAGCCCTTCGTCACCGGAACATCGTGAATTGGAACTTACACTGTCCATTTCTGCAAGGATCGATAATTCTGGAGGAGACATAAATCGCAAATCCAGGGCTCTTCCGTATAGCTGTAAGGAGTGATATGCTATTATTTCTGTAAGTACATTTGAATGTCTATCGAGAAGTTATCTGATATACTTGAAAATTTAAATTTGGGTGACTCTCTAACTCACTCTCAAATTAATCGTAGAAAACTTGATTACTCGAAAAATCAATCTATAATGGCTCACTTTAAATCAGAATATTTAAAATGTATTCGCGAATTCAATGGGAATTCAAATGAATTAAATCGGTATATTTCGATTTGTGACCAAATTATTCAAAAATTTCACTATTTTGCAGATACAGCTAATTTTCATAATGTTTACTTATTGAATTCGCTTATTTCTAAACTCACGGGCTACGGTAGACTAGTTGTAAATATTCAATTAGCAACTAACTGGAAAGACCTAAAAGAAACGCTACTGAGATACTTTTCTGACCAAAGAGACGAAGCTTGTCTCGACAGAGATTTAGTAATGTTAAGACAAAATCAAAGCGAAAGACCGCAACCGTTCTACGATCCATGCCTTAAAATTTTGAATCTAATTTGTAGATATGCTTGAAACAAGCCAAGAAACAAAAGTTCTAAAATGCAATTTGTACAATGAATTAACATTAAAAACATTTTTGTCAGGTCTCAAAGATCCTCATGGTACTACGATACGTTGTTTGAGACCACAAACACTAAGTGAGGCCTTATATCTCGTTACCCAAGAAGATAATACACATTATTTTCAAAATTCAAACCAAAATAGGCAAATAGCCCGACAAAATAATTTTTCCACAAGGAAGCCGCAACAACAAAGATTTTCAAATAACTATTCAAACTATAATTTTAGTTGGTGTTTAAAATGAAACTCACGGTTTCTACTTAATTCCACAATATAATAAAAGTTAATGAAAATTTTAGAAAATTGACAATTGTTTCGATAAATCAATATCATCGTCAGAATGACAGAAGTTACATTTTATTTGATGCCTACCTGATGTTTAGTAGTTATTTTTGGCTAGACCTAACTTAATATATGTTTATAGAAAAAAGAAGAAGATGTGATATTACAAATATTGAAGCTTAGATATTATTAGCCCTATGGTGATATCCTGGATATCATTTTTCCAATTAAGATCAGTATAACTGTGCAATGATATAGAAAACCAGGAAAACTATATCTGCTGATCTTTACAATTATCACTTAAGAAGACAGTTTATTAGTGGAGAACTCCCTAGATTTAACTGTTCATTGACAACTTCATATTGTGGGTTTCTTAAATGTCTTCTAATTTCCAATTCTTCAAGGAAATCTAGTTCTTGTTTCTTCTCACAAATATGCAGCACTTCTCGTTTTGTGTTAGGTGTCAATGAATGATTGGTGTCAAGTAGATGTGTTGCGTAGTGGGATTTATCTGGTTGTTTTAACCTCTATGCTCGTAAGTGTTCACTGTATCGGATTTAAAAATTCCTAAGGGTCTGACCCAAATAAACAGCATTACATTCTGGACATTTGAGTTTATATATACCTGAATTCTTTCATAGTGGTATTTTTGTTTTTACATTTAACAATTTTGTACTAACGTTACTTTCTGTTTTAAAAGAAATTGTTGTAAGATATTATCTTTGAAATATTATTAGAAATACTTCCTGCATATGTGATGGTTTTATAAGTTTTTATTTCATCAGCTTGTTCAGGAAATATTAGTTGTAATGCCTCTTTTTCCTCTTTTTTACTAATTAGCTTATTTATCATATTTAATGGATAACCGTTGGATCTTGCTATTTGTCTAATTGTATTAATCTCTCTATCAAAATTACATTTGTTCATAGGAACTGAAAAAGCTCTATGTATCATTGAACAATATGCCGCCAGTGTGTGACATAGGGTGATTGGAATTTAATGGAATTGTCACATCAGTCTGTGTTGGTTTTCGGTCAATTGAATAGTTAAGTACATTATTAACTCTTTGAATTTTCAAATCAAGAAGATTCATTGAGCTATTTTCTTCAATTTCTAATGTAAATTTAATTTTTGGGTGTATATTATTGATGTGGTTGAAAAATACATCTAATTGTCGTTCACTACCCATAAAACAAGCTAATATGTCATCTACATATCTATACCAAAATAAAATATTTTTCGAAATATTACTATCAAAGATCTTTCTTTCTAAATTGTCCATAAACAATGTTAGCTAAAATAGGTGAAATAGGGCTTCCCATTGGTAAACCTTCATTTTGAATATATATCTTATTGTCAAAAGTGAAATAATTCTGATTAATGCATACATCAAATAAATTAAGTATATCTGATATTATTCCTGGATTAATATTTTTATCCTCTAGTAATTTTCTTACAAGTATTAGGCATTCCTTAGGAGGAATTTTAGTAAACATATTAGTTACATCGAACGAAATGAGTTCATAGTTATCTTGCAAGTGGATTGCTTTCAACTTTTTGATTAGTTCTATTGAATTTCTAATTGAGTACTGACATTCATATCCGTAACTATTGAGTATATTGTTGAGCCTCTTTGCCAATATATTATTAGGAGCATTAACATAAGAAATTACAGGTCTAATTGGTTTCGTTATTTTATGTAATTTAACGGTTCCATATTATTGTGGACAATGAGGATTCTTATGTATGATAGACCTCTTTTCGTAATCACTTAAAAGATAATTTGAATTATTAACAATATCTCTTACATTATGAGAAAACTTTTTTGTTGGGTCTGCTTTAAGAACTTTTACATCGCTAGATTCTATAAAGTTATATATTTTGGTTTTGTAATTTTCAGTCGTCAAAATGACAGTTCTGTTCCCCTTATCAGATTTTGTAACTGTTAGGTTATTATCTTCTATCTTCTTTTTTAGTGCATTTAAAACTGTAATGTCATTTTTTGTTTGACGTTTAACTTTTGAAGGTTCAATATTTTTGAACAAATTGGCAATTTTTAATTTCTCATATAGAAAATTATTTGAATTAGATTTTAAAGCTATTTCTGACTCTGTAGCTACAATTTGTTTTTCATTATTCATAAATTTTGGTGGTATGCTGTACTTTAAACCTTTATTTAAAAATTCTATTTCACTATCTGTAAAATTAGTGTCTGAAAGGTTTTCAAATAGTGGTGCAAAGTTTGTTGGTATGTAGGTACTTATGTTTCATGATGTTTTGAGTATTGAATTTTATGTTGTGTGTGTTCAAGATTCTGTAGCTTCTTTTCTTGTTTCTTAAATTTCTTATGCTTCATCGTGCTGACACTTTCTCTAATTTTGTTATCCAAACAGTCAAATTCTACTGGATGTAATTGGAATGTGAGTTCTGAATGTACAACTTTTATGTAGTTGTCTAAGGAGTCTCTAACTTTGAACCATTTCTTACATTCTCCCTTTATCCAAAATCGTTGAGCACATTTTATAGCTTTTTGTGCTTGTGGTGTTTTAGTGTGACATTTTATATTCACATAATTTGTTATTACCTTCTTCCTAAGGCATTCTTGGTTAAACCAAATGTTTTAATCGATATAGGAATCAAAATTCACAAGGGTCGTTTCCTTCTCAACCCATTAATATACAACTAAAACAGAACAATCGCCCACAAAAATTTTTCACAAATGCTCAAATATTTGGTACAAACAATCAACAAAATAGAAATGTTTTCAAACCAAATTATACCGATAATAGTTTCGATAGGCCTACGCCAATGAGCTAAGCACAGGGCCACGCCAATGAGTGTGAATACAAGAAACACTCCGAGACCTCCACCAATGAACTTCCAAAATAATAAAAATTATTCAAATTCGCGATCATTTGATCAATCAATGCAACCCAGACGAACTTTTGTTTCAGAATAATTGTATAACACAGAATTCAATGAAAATTACGATAATTTCGAGGAACAGTAGGATATTGTAGAAACTGATGACTTGCGAGAACAAGCACTCGATAGTGAGAACGTTGCCGGTACGAATCAAAATTTTCAGAAAACGTTTTGCAACATAAACCCGATTTAGTATCAAATATCATTCCATTTAATACTACAGATGCAAGTGATTTACCATATGTTATTTTACCTGAATATAATTTAAAAGTTTTACTTGAATATGGGTCGACATAATCGTTGATCGACTCAGACATAGCTAATAAGTTTTTCCCTAATTTGATCAGGCATGACCCATTTGTTGTATCCACAGTGTTTAAAAAATCAGCACATAAATTTAGGGCATGTATTTCAGTTTCAAAATTATTTAAATGGCAAAAAAATAAAACATTGAAATTCTATATATTTAAGTTCCATAATGTCTTCAGAGGATTGATTGGACTCGATAGTTTGAAATCATTACAAGCTACTATTGATTTTGATAAGGGATATTTAATTACACCACACACAAAAATTAAACTACTATTCCAAAAAACACAAACGGATTTAAACATAATAAATGTGAAAGCCAGATCAGAACAAGTTACTAAAGTAAAAACGTCCATAAACAACAATGGCAAAATAATTTTTCCGCATCACAAATTTCATAACTGTGAAATACCGGAATGTCTTACAATTGCAAAGAACAGCCAAGCCTTGACAACTATTTTTAATAATATACAAAATATTGTAATATTAGATTTTTCTAAACTTTTAACTGTAGAAAAGTTTGACCGTAAACATGTACAAGAAATTGAACTAAATAATGACGAATTTCCTAACAAATATTTAGATACAGCAAAAATTAGAATAGATCATTTAAATAATGAGGAACGCAATGAAGTACTTAAGCTGTGTAAAGAATTTGCATATTCTATAACGGAGAGGATCGTTTAACTTTTACTAACCTTATTAAACATCTAATAAAAACAGTAGACGAATTACCAGTCTACACAAAATCTTATTGTTATCCATTTATTCACAAACAAGAAGTAGAAAAGCAAATCAAAGAAATGTTAGATCAAAATATCATCAGACCTAGCAGTTCTGATTTTATCTATATGGGTTGTTCCAAAAAAATCCGACGCTTCTGGAAAGCAAAAATGGAGTGTTGTGGTAGATTATCGGAAGCTATACGAAAAGACGATTGGCGATAGGTACCCACTTCCTAACATAACCGACCTACTCGATAAACTCGGAAGATGTCAATACTTTACCACTCTCGACCTGGCTAGTGGCTTTCACCAGATCGAGGGGGATGGAAGAGACATAGAAAAAACAGCTTTCAATACGGAAAATGTGCATTACGAATATTTGCGTATGCCATTTGGATTAAAAAATGCTCCCGCAACTTTTCAGCGAATTATGAATTCACAATGAGAAATGTTTAGTGTACTTGGACGATACATCGATACGATACATCGTTATAAGAACACATAGAAAGGCTTAGATGCGTTTTCAAAAGACTCCGTGATTCTAATTTCAAAATACAACTTGATAAATCCGATTTTTTGCAAAAAGAGGTCGCATACTTGGGTCACGTTGTAACCCCTGAGGGTGTAAAACCCAATCCTGATAAAATAAAAGCAATCAAGCAATTTCCTTTACCGAATAGTACTAAACAGATAAAAGGTTTACTAGGATATAATCGTAGGTTTCTAAATAACATTGCACAAATCATGAAACCTCTCACAAAGTGTTTAAAAAAAGGAGCGAAGATTGAAGATAATCGAGAATTTTTAGACTGTAATAATACTTGTAAAAATCTTTTAATTAACGAGCCGATACTACAGTATCCGGATTTCTCTAATCCTTTTGTTTTAACGACAGACGCAAGTAACGTTGTCTTGGGCACCGTCTTATCCCAAGATCCGATTGGTAGCGATCGACCTTTTGCGTATGCTTCTCGAACGTTGAATGATTCGGAACACACCTACTCAACTATCGAGAAAGAACTACTCGCAATAGTTTGGGCTACGAAATATTTTCGACCGTATTTGTTTGGAAGAAAATTCGATATCGTAACTGATCATAAACCCCTAGAATGGATTTTTTTCTATTAAGGAATCCAACTCCAAATTAATCAGATGGCGAATAAAATTAATCGTCACATCAAGTGTATCTTTTGTAAGCTCAATTTCATGTTCCGTGATAATTTTGTTGTTTTGTGTCATTTGATTTGTCAGTCAACCGTCAGCTAACGTCCGTCATATTAGGAATATAATTAAAATATAGTATAATTTTTTCATTCCTGTGGACGAAGAAAAATTATAGTAAGCACCTCGTGTTAAAAACGTCTTTAGTCACTCGTTACACAAGCCACTCGTTCCGCTTCGCTACACTCGTGCCTAATAAAACTCGTAACTAAAGTAACCTTTTTGACACTTGGTACTTAATATACTATTAAGTTTGTAAAAATAAATTTTTTTAATAAGTTACTTCGAGATATCCGAATTAAAATTCATGTTTTCATACTTTACGTGCACACTGTATGTGTTAAGCTCAAGTCAATAAATATTTTATGTATATTATTACACAGCATTTGTGTGAAATGTTAAAGAGGTCTCGAATTTAATGAATGGTTTCAATAAAATTCTTGTTAATCATCTAATTTGTCATTTGTCGTTGACATTATAAATAGGTGTATAGACGTGATTAATCACTTAAACGGAAGCCATCGCATATTTATTAGATTTTTATTAAATAAAAACTTATCTAAATTTTTCCATATGCGTTTTAAATAATGTGTGGACTGTGACTCTACAGGTAGATAAAGAGATAATTATTCAAATTCTTTAAAATGTACTCAAACGTACCTTTCATTCTAAACGCGATTAAACATTCATTCTGTTTCTCAGATGTACCTATCAAGATAAAAGTGTAACAGGTTTATTTGAAAATTCTTTTCGATGACGGAAATCGATAAATCTACAACTTGTCAATAACCAGATTTATTTCTTCGAATTATACGTTTCAGAACCATATTTTCGGGGCAACGGAATCTATAATTATATGAATTATTAAATTCTAATTTCGGTTCTATGTAGAGATACCTACGTTTACAACTTCTGAGAGAATTTTTTTATTCGAAACGAGACCGGTGTTGTATAACTATTACAGAAATAAGTTATTTTGATGTGGTTTTTGGAATTATTTCATATACTCACGCACGCATTTTATATACTGAGAAAAGAAACTTAAACTTTTGGAATAAGGAAAAAACAAGACAAACTAGAAAAAAAAAACAACAAACAACTTTAAACATATATCGGAAAGATTATTATTGTTTCTTTAATACACAAATACCAACAGTATTGAACAGTGGTTGGCAAGATTTCTTCATATGATACCAGAAAGTTTCAGAAATTTCAGAGAAATCACTATTACCAAAAAATCAATTAACACGGTAGACCATCTAATTATTAATAACAATTTTGATATTTTCGAGATCACAGATACATGATTAAAATCAAATATAAAATAGTTAGTTTGCGGGTTTTGAAAAAATCAGAAAGATGGCGGTTCGAAGGTGTCCAAGGATTTGCCTCACAGAATAAATAGAAAACTCAACAGGCTTGAATATTTGGGTTATGTCTTCAATTCCGTTTTATGGTACATCAGTAATGCAATCATCTACAATCTATATAACGTGAAAAGAAGGGAATATTAATGTTAAGTTAACATATGGTAGTTTCATCAAGATCTTCCATTAAGTACTAATGTTGCTATAACACTAGATATAGAGGCTCCTCGTAGCACATCAATAGATTTGTTTATATCGTGTCCACCATAATGTTCGCTACATAGGGAAACATTTTTAGTTGTAGTATATAGGAAAATTTAATATACGCGATCGATCCTGCATGTTCGATAACCCAAAAATACATTTTGACACCAGTCACGTGGCCACTATCATGGCAGCAAATTCGAAAAATTTGATGTGAAAATGCGAAAAGTGGGCTTAGATGGCAAAATATCGAAAAAAGTTATTTATAAAAAGTGATCAGGAGGATATTTTATGGCCACGTATGAAATTTGGAGCGAAAAAACAAAAAATTCGTATTTTTCGCCATGGCCCTCTTCTGAAATGATATTGCACCGATTTAATTGTTGAAGTAGTTAGGGTAAAGCAGTGTTCAATGTGTGAGGGTAAAACAATTTAGAAACATTGATTTACGTCATTTCTAGAGAATATTCGTTGAGCGCATGAAACTTTTCTATAGCAATGCCTTGTATCTTGTCAGTTTGTGCGGTTTCAAATGATATAATTGTGATAATACAATTGAAAAAAGCCGTTATTGATTTTTTATGTAATATTCCATCAAAGTTTTAAAGCATTGACTACTTACATTAATAATAATTATTAAATTATTATTATTTAATAAGCGCAATGATTCCTTTTTGAAACAATATTGACGCAAAAAACCAATGCGCTAATATTAATACAGGATAATTTACTATTTTTAAAAATGTCTGCATACATTTCATAGGGATTCCTAGTTCCATACATTTCACCATCGTAGAGCCCATTTTTCTCTGGCAGTTTTGCCGCAATACAAAATTTTAAATTAACTAAGCGGACTTTGAAATCATAAATGAATACGCGTGTAATATCATTGTGACATTTGATCCGTAATTTTAAGTTCTCGTTCAGTTTACTCACTTCCATCTTCTATTTACACATTCTGTAAAGATATTTTTACTGAAAATACCTTTTATACTGTCACGCGAAGAAAAAATAGAATTGGTTCTAGTTTGCGGAGAAAATTATGAATGTTCAAGAGAAGCTGCTAATATTTTTAGCCAAAGACATCCTGGCAAAAACGTCCATTTTACAACTGTAGCAAGATTAGTAAAGAAGTTTAAGGAAACTGGTTCAGTAGAAAATAAATTTAAAGTGCCTCATAAAAAAACTGTGGTTAATGAACAAAAACGTTTGGAAGTGCTTTTGACCGTTGCAGAAAATCCTCAAGTATCCATAGCCCAAGTTTATCAAAACATTAATATTTCTCCTACTTCAATTGGCCGTATTTTGAAAAGTAATAAGTTTCACCCGTACAAGCCTAAATTTATTCAAGTTCTGAAGGATAGAGATTATGACGCCCGGTTTGATTTTTGCCCTTCGTATCAAGGAATGATGGAGGATAATCCAAATTTCAAAGAAATTGTTTTATTCTCCGACGAATCTACTTTCTCATCACATGGAACAGTAAGATCACAAAACTATCATTGGTGGGCAGACATAAACCCTCATTTTTTTATATCAAGTATTGACCAATACAGACTCAATGTCCATTTTTCTTTAGAGAAAACCATAATGTCAGACGCTATTTAACTTTGTTGGAAAACGAAATAACCCAATTTTTGGATGGTATCCCACTGGCAAAGCGAGCCCATCTTTATTTTCAACAAAACAGTGCATAACTTGATTCAACTCGAGAAGTAAGAGGATGGTTAGATAACAAATTTGGTGATAATTGGATAGGTCGCTATTCAGTAAATCATTGGCCCGCTAGGTCCCCGGACCTAAGCCCTCTGGACTTTTTCTTTTGGGGTTATTTGAAGGTTTATCGAGAAGACCCTTCAGAGACGTCACACATTTAGAATAATGCATAAGGGATTGCGTATATGTTATTAACTAAGGTACGCTCCGAAATGTTCAAAGGGAAATTAATTTCGGTATGGAACGAGATGGGTAGATGTAGAATTTTGAACTGGTGTTTTAGAATAACATGTTGTTTATTAGTACTAAGTTAGTAGGTAATCTGTTAAATATTGTTTCAAAAAATAGTAATAAGTTGGTCAACTAATTCAATTTATTATTATTATGAGTAGTTAATGAGTTTTAATAATATAAAGAAATATTTATTCACACTATCAAAAGCGGTTCTTTCCAATTGTGGTAACAGTACTGAATTATTTTCAACTTCACAAATTGACAACATACAGGGTTTTGCTACAGCAAAGTTACAAATGCTCAGCTAATATTTCCATTTAATTCTTGAAACTAACCACTTGTTTTTTATTAATTTTTTTAATTTGTTCTTCTTTGAACTTATTTTTGTTTTCTTTATTAAAATTATCACTACACATTGAAATTTGACTTCCGGTATCTATTAATCTTATTATTTCAACTCCATTCATTTCCAATTGGAGATATACTAGTTCATTATCATTATTGGTCATGTTTTCTTCTTCAGGTTCAATGTTTATAAATTCTTTTGGATGACAATAGGTGCTTTTTATTGCATTAACCTGACATGACTTAATTTGCTCGATATTAAAAATTTTGTCTCCCTTCTGCTGGCTCATGCACCATTGCAGAGGTCATTATATGAATCTTATCATAATCTTCTATTAATTTTTCTCTATCTTCTTTGTCCTTTATTCTTATATGATTAATTTCTGCCCTCAAATTCCTCGGTTCATTATGTTCTTGTTTATCGTATGTTCGTCTTTTGTTGTACCCATCATCATTTCTTCTACCATCCTCATATCTGTCCATAGGTTCCTATATATTATAATTTCTCCTTCCATTGTTATTTTTATACCTATTTTGATATCAATTTCTCTTATGAAAATTATTTCTTTCATCAAATCTCTTATTATTATTATCATAACTGTTTCTATTATTTTCATCTCCCGTCTCTGTTGATTATTTTCATAATTATTTTCATATCTCTGTCTGTTATTCTCATAATTATTGTTTCTATGGTTTTCATATCTTTGTCTATTATTGTCATCTCTCCCTGCAAAATTATGTCTTGGACTTCCATTATCATATCTATGGTAATTATTTTTCATAATTATTTCTATCATTACTATTTCTCTGGTGATTGTTGTTTTTGTTATTAGGGTATCTTTCTTCCCTATTATTTATCTCTTCCTTCTTGTTCCAGAAAGCTCTCCATCCATCCCTCCTATTATTCTCCTCTCTGCTTTTCAGAGAGGTACTCCCACCAACCTACCTGTTTTTCTCTTCTCTGTTGCAATTCGTCGTTATTGATTTCATGTCATCTATTCTACGGAGATAATCTAGGAACCTTTTCTTGTATTTTAAATTATTTACCATGATAAATGCATATATTTCATTCGTGAAGTGTCTAGCCAAATATTTTATCGCAACCTCTTCCAATATTTCTGGTGTTAAATATTTAATGTTATCCAATTTTTTCATTGCATAATTCTCTCTAGGCATGCCGCCTTCCAGGTTTTTCCCGTATACAGGTTTTCCCTTCTTTTACTTTGAAGTGCATCACTCCATAAATATTCTATAAACATATTCTCAAATTGTACCCAGTCCTCGCATTCTTCTCTCATCATTTCCCACCATAATTCTGCCTTTTGTTTTCATCGTTTTCGATACTACTGCTTTCCAATTTTTCTTCTGATTCTTTCCTTGAATTGTGTTCTTCATGTCCCTTAATATTTTGATAGAATTTTTTTATATCTCCATAATATTCTAAATCCATCCCTTCTCCTGCTTCCATATAGATTACCTGTTTGTCTCCTGATGGCACTTCTTCTATCTTCTTATTTATATTTTCTAATTCCCTTTTTACTATGTTTATTTTTGTTTCAACTTTATTGTCAATTACTATCATCTCTCCTTTTATTTTTTTATTATTCTGATTTATTAGTTCTAGCAACTTATCTTTTATTTCTCATTATGGAATACATACTCTTAAAATCTTTCTTTTTGATGTTCCTGTTCAAGTTTAATATCTCCCACTTTTTCTATTACATGTTCTTGTAATTTTTGTATTCTTTTCTCCATTTTATCAATGTTCTTATTTGCTTCTCCCATCTTTTCATCTATATTCTTTTTCATTTCTTACTTGGTCTCATCCATCTATTCTATCCATATTTGTTTTTATTTCTTCTTTGTTCTCTTCCAAATTTTTCTTCATTCCTTCTTTATTCTTTTCCGAATTTTTCTTCATTTCTTCTTTATTCTCGTCCATTTTTTCTAACATTTGTTTGATCAGGTTGACCATTTCACCTTGTGGTTCCTGATTCCCATCTCCTTGATCTTGGTATGTAAACCGATACTCTTCTGGATCTTGTCCATCATCAATTAACGCTTGCCTCAATCTGTTCTGTAATGTTATTTTAATTCCACTTGTGTCCAGGTTTCTCTTCGTCAGTTCTGTTTTGCACCCTTGTATTTTTAAATCATTTAAATATTTTTCAATCTCCATTTTTTGTTTTGTTGTACTGCGATTGGAAATCGCCCCATGTTTTTGGGATGCCAATTTTTATATACTTTTAAAAACACATATAAAATATTTTATTTATTATAAAGGCTATTGGTAAATTTTTATTTTTACCTCTTATCTCAGGATCTTGGATTCTTTGCCCAGCGCGCCACCTAATTTTTTTTACTGAAAATAGCAAAATTTCCTTCTATCTACACTCTCCTATTTATGATTAATGTACGAAGTTATACAAATTTTTCCAAACACATATACAATATTTTATTTATTGAACAAATCTGAATAACTCTCAAGCACACATATATATCTTTGTTATTTTAAACAATCATCAATATATTATAACAAAATTTTGATCAACTTTATTATTAAGTTCAAAATTTTAATGTAATGACCATAGATAATGACTAACCTAATTTATTATATATCTATTCCCAATAAAATATTATTATATGCTGTCAAATGTCAATCAAAAGAAAACTATCTAGGTTATAATATATGAGTGATGCTATTGTGGTGTTTGTTTACTTCTGACTTACTGAAATTCACCCACTTGTTATGCAAGATATTAATATGAAAAGAAATTTAGAATGGATAGCTTTTGATATCTGTGTAAGTAAATTTGATGTATTTTTCAATTGTAATAGAATGTTTTTTAACTGTGATTTCAAAATTTGGATTATTAAAGTTTCTTAACGAACCACAACTCTTCTATTGCTTGTTCCAGATTTTGAAGATTCTACTTATTGCTCTAATGCATTCTAGTATTGGACGTCTTAAAATCGTTGTAAATAGATTTTGTGACCTTGATGTTATCTCCACTAATTAAATTGTCTGTTTTCCCAAGTAGGTACATACTTAAACTTTGAATTTATTGTTTTATAAAAATTTATTCTAATTCCTAGATAGATATTTGGATTGTCACTTTGACAATTGAATCTTCTTTGGTTATGTAATGGGTTTAGAAAATATTTATTGTTGAAATGATAAAATTTTATCTCACCAAAAAGACTGTAATTTTATGATGGTCTGTATGAAGTTTATTTTAATAATTTCTTATGATTTTCTTCAAAAATTGTAGATAAAAGATTTGGGACTTGACGCTATCAGGTCAAATTTGTCAGTTCTCTTTTTGACCTCTCTTCTATCAAATATATAAAAAAATATTTTCTAGATTTTATTTTATCCTGATATCTTTACTATTCTTAAATGGCTTATCTCTATTCCATTAATCAAAATTTAGATTTTTATATATCTTTTTCAAATCTTATTTGATTTTTTTATACTAAGATATCACTTTCCAACTTTATATTTATAGGCCTTCTTATTTGGCAACTGTCCACAATATTAGTTATTATTACCTATCATAAATTAATATACAACTATCATTATCTTGGATATAAAATATTGAGCTCAATTATACCATATAACTATTTACTATACACATTTTTTATATAAATATACCATCATGGTATCCAATTACAAAATATATCATCTGTTCTCAACACATATAACTTTGTGTCCATTCACATAAATAATCACCTTATTTGTTAATATTTTCTATATATTCTCTCTGCAGGTCTGGTAGATATCTAAATTATCACTCCTACCATAAGCATTCCATGAAAGTGAATTTGGTTAAAAAAATGAAAAAGTTAGAACGTTTTTAGAAATGATCAACATTAAAAAAGATCCTAATAGTAAAAATAATAGAAGCGATATTAGTAATTTAAACCTCATCTATGATGGTATTTTGAGAGAATGGTATTGGCTCTGATCTCTTGCACTTTGCTATAAAATTCAACAACATTAAAATAATAATTTGTCCGTACTAACGATTAAGTATAAAAAGGAAAAATATTAATTATGATAAAAAAATAACAACTAACCTATAGAGAAACCAATTTGTATTAAGTTCAATGTCCAAGCAATGAGTGATAAATATGTATCTGTTCAGAAAATGTTTTATGTCTTTCATGTGATATCTGAAATAATGAAAGAATGGTAATAATTTATATTGTTTTCGTGTAATTTGATTTTATAAATATTGACATAATTTTAACTTATACATGTAATAATTTTAGATTTTTTATTAACCAGAAGATGACTTCATAAGTCGAAACGTACGTCGTTATTAAATGTTTTTTAAGTATATTTGACCTTTAATCCAAGAAAGTAACCAAAATATAACTTAAGTGGTCAAGAAAATAAATAATTTGAATATATATATATTGTAATGTTTTTCTAACTTATTTAAACAATAAACGGGTGGGATAAATTTTAAACACACGGTATGGCTACTTACTAATTTATTTAAGCACTAACTCACTAACACTTAATTTATATATACTCAACTAATCACTTAAATCTAATTTATATGCACACAAACTTGATTATATTAGCTCTTTACTGTTCGGTGTATTTCTGTTTATTTCTCGAGATCACTTTATCAACTAACTCCTCCGCTGATCGGTCCTTATTTATATTAATGCCTTTCTTACTAAAAAATTCCGGGTTGCGGTTTACACACACAAATAATTGATTCTGGCCTTTTCTAGACAAGTCTGGTCACAAAAACAATGCTTAGATAAGATAGTCCCAAACAGTTATGTTACGAAACAGCACACTGGTATAGTCCCTAAAACCGACTCTGTCTAAGCCAGGTATAGAAGTTAAAGTTTTGGCGGATACGCAGTTATAAAAAAACTGTTTACGAGTTCACGACTATCTTATGTAAACAAACTTATCTAGAAATGGCGAGAAAAATTATTTGTGTGTGTAAGCCGCAGCCCAGAATTTACTAGTAAAAATGGCTTTAATATAAATAAGGACCAATCAGCGGAAGAGTTAGTTGATAAAAGTGATCTCGTGAAATAAATACACCGAAATAGCAAACAGTAAATATAAATTAGTTAAGTGTTCATATAAATTAGTTTAAGTGAATATACTAAGTATATATATATATAAATTAAGTGTTAGTGATTAGTTTAGTGTTTTAAATAAATTAGTAAGTAGCCATACCGAGTGTTAAAAATTTATCCCACCCATAATAAAAACTTTTAATAAATAAGAAAAACATTACATTGGTGTCAGAAGTGGGATAATATAAATAAATATCTACGTAAAAATGGCCAAGAGATTAAGGGATCTGAAAGTGGCGGAATTAAGAGCAGAATTGGAAGATCGTGAGTTGGAAACGTCCGGCAAGAAAAGTGAATTAGTAGGAAGACTTAAAGTGGCACTGGAAAATGCCGGCTTTGATCCAGAAACAGTTTTATTTAATCACGAGGCTTCCACCTTAATTTCGTCAATTTCTGCTAATATTTCTACTATGAAGAATGATATTTCGGCTAGCATGCGGACGAGAAGATTTCTGCCATGGAAGAGAACATGGACGAAAAGATTTCTGCTATGAAGAACGACATTTCTGCTAATATTTCTGAGAACATGGACAAGAAAATTTCTACTTTAAAGAACTTTATATCTGCCGATATCTTATTAATGAAAAACGACATTGCCGCTGACATTGAAAATGAAATTTCGTCACCAAAATCTGAAATCGAGGATAAGATGTCAACGATGGACGAGAAAATCGAGAATAAGATTACAACGATAGACAAGAAAATCAAGGAGTTGGAGGAAAAGATTGCCGATTCAAGAACGCGAAGCACGCCAGTGGAAGAAAAGAAGACCGAGCAAACGAAACCCTGCAAGCCAGAAACAGTATCTAAGCTTGAAGACTTTGGCAGTTTTACCCGAGTCAAGGCCCCAACGTTCGATGGAGAAATGTCGTGGACCAACTATGTGAAACAATTTGAAGCAGCCGCTAGAGTGAATAATTGGTCCGATAGAGAAAAGGCAGTGAACTTAACCATCGCGCTTCGCGGAGATGCCTTAGATGTACTCCAGACGATACCTTTGGAAGAAACGGATGACTTCGAGCAGCTGAAGAAGAGGTTGGACATGCGTTATGGTCATGAACATCTAGAACATTTGTACCAATCCCAGCTGAAGAACCGAAGGCAGAAACGTGATGAATCCCTTCAAGAATATGAAGTGGACATTGCCCGACTAGTTCGATTTGCTTATCCGTCAGCACCAGAGAACATGATGGAATGTCTGGGCATACAGGCCTTCATTGATGGCTTACGTGACCCCGATATGCAGAGGACGCTTCGTTTAGCCCATCCGAAAACATTAGTCAACGCATTGACAGCTGCCCTTGAATATGAAGCAGCAACGAAGGCTTCAGTATATAACAAAATCAGGACCATCCAAGAAGAAGGTCACGAAGACAGATTTGACCAGTTTATCAGTTTATTGAAAAATATGATGGACAAGAAACCGAGAAAGATCAGATGCTGGAATTGTGGCGAGCTAGAGCAGGCACGCAGTTCGTGTAAGCGTCGTACGACTCCTGGAAACCAAGAACCTCTTAAATGCAAAGCAGCCAAGAAAAGCTTGCGGTACAACAAAGGTAGGACCATGCAGGAAGAAGATGACGATGACAAACTTGACCAGATCGTCAACTTGTTGAAAGGTATGGCAGACAAGATGCCGAAGAAGATCAAATGCCGGGAGTGTGGCGAGCTAGAGCACGTACGCAGTCCGTCTAAGCGCCCCAAGATTCCGGTAACCCAAGAACTCCAGCCACAGGGGAAATCAGACGGAGGTGAACATTCTGCTGATGTGAATCACCGAAAAGTCAACTTTTTGTCCAGACGGCCGTGCCCAACAGACTGCTCCCACTGCAACAAGGTGGAATCTAGGGAAGCTGCAGTTTCAAGAGCTACTGTAGTCAACGAGGAATGGTCACCCACCAGGATCAGAGAAAATCAGGCGAATGATCCTCACCTGAAGATGATCCGGCAATGGAAGGAAAAAAATCGGCGACCTACCTGGCAAGAAGTGTCAAGATTTTCACCGACACTCAAGGCGTATTGGGCTCAGTGGGACTCTCTTGTCCTGGAAGAAGGGCTGTTGAAAAGAGTCCTTGAGAACGATGATGGTTCCGAGATGAGGAGGCAGTTAGTTATCCCGAGAACAAGAGTAGCTGAGGTACTGAAGAAGTTACACGACAGTCCATCGGGAGGTCATCTGGGAGTGAAGAAATCCCTTCAGCGAGTCCGAGAAAGGTTTTATTGGATGAACAGCTCCGACGATATGAAGGACTGGTGTAAAAAATGTACGACTTGTGCCACAAGTAATGGACCACATCGCAAGAGAAAGGCACCCATGAAACAGTACAATGTTGGAAGCCCTTTCGAAAGGATTGCTTTAGATATCGCTGGACCATTTCCGACGACAGAAAATGGTAGCAAATACATACTGGTTGTAATGGATTATTTCACAAAATGGGTGGAAATTTACGATATTCCCAACCAAGAGGCCACAACTGTAGCAGATGTATTGGTGAAAGAATTTATCAGCCGATATGGAGTGCCATTGGAAGTCCACAGTGACCAGGGAAGAATCTTTGAATGCCATCTATTCCAGGAGATTTGCGAGAAGCTGGGAATGAAGAAGACCAGGACAACAGCATTAGATATACAGTCAGATGGAATGGTCGAGAGAATGAACAGGACTATTGGAAAATACCTGTCCAAAGTAGTATCCAGCCATCAGAGAGATTGGGACCAGTATCTTTCCCTATTCGAATTGGCTTATCGATCTGCTGTCAATGAGGCCACGGGTGAAACACCGGCGAAAATCCTGTTTGGACGTGAAATGAGGCTTCCTTGTGACCTGGAATTTGGCTGCCGGCCTGGAGAAGATCTAGCAGGCGAAGACTACGCGATCCAATTGAGAAGAAGGCTGGATGATATTCATGAAATAGTTCGAACAAATCTTCAAGTTGCCAGCGACAGAATGAAAAGTCGGTACGACACGCGGGCCACAGAATGTGGTTTTAAAGAAGGGGACAAAGTATGGTTACACAACCCGACGAAGAGAAAAGGATTTTCTCCAAAATTACAGAAATCCTGGGAAGGTCCATACTTAATCAAGAAAATGATCAATGATGTTTTATATCGCATAAGCAAGATCCCCAACGGAAAACCAAAAGTAGTTCACCAAAACCGACTAGCGCCATTCGAAGGAGACCATGACATAGAGGAAGGAGTAAACCTTATTCGAGATGTGTCTGACCCCACCTTCGATGAATTTATGGGCGCGTATGGGGGTACCGGGAAAGCTAGATATGGAGTCACTTCGGAACAACAACAAGATTTGTTCACTCTCCCGGAAGATTATTCACTGGCATACAACATCCCCACCCGTATCAAGAACGCACGAGGGTTGGCAACCGTCTTTCGAAAGAAGTTCGGGCAATTAGAAAAACTTGAAGACCAGATTCCAGCCCCTGGCAAGACACTGAAACTGAAACATAATTTTCGGTACATCTTCTACGTGGTAACTGAAGATGAATTTAAAGATCGATCTACCTACCGCGATGTGTGGGAAGCACTTCGTAACCTCCGAGACCATGTGTTACAATCCAGCGTGAAGAAACTGGCTATGCCTAAGATAGCGAGTAACCAGTTGGATTGGCGAGTTATCAGGAACATGGTAGAGGTTATCTTTAGAGATACCGGTGTCCAGATATTAATTTGCAGCTACAACCCCCGTTATCAGTATCCGATGAAGACGGTGCCCTGCTATTTCCATAAGATCGGAAAGTGTAGAAATGGGGCCAGTTGCCGATTCAAACATCCAGTCTCGGCTACACAAAAGTTCCAGGAGGAACTTCCATTTAAGGAGGGGGTAATGTTACGAAACAGCACACTGGTATAGTCCCTAAAACCGACTCCGTCTAAGCCAGGTATAGAAGTTAAAGTTTTGGCGGATACGCAGTTATAAAAAAACTGTTTACGAGTTCACGACTATCTTATGTAAACAAACTTATCTAGAAATGGCGAGAAAAAATATTTGTGTGTGTAAGCCGCAGCCCAGAATTTACTAGTAAAAATGGCTTTAATATAAATAAGGACCAATCAGCGGAAGAGTTAGTTGATAAAAGTGATCTCGTGGAATAAATACACCGAAATAGCAAACAGTAAATATAAATTAGTTAAGTGTTCATATAAATTAGTTTAAGTGAATATACTGAGTATATATAAATTAAGTGTTAGTGATTAGTTTAGTGTTTTAAGTAAATTAGTAAGTAGCCATACCGAGTGTTGAAAATTTATCCCACCCATAATAAAAACTTTTAATAAATAAGAAAAACATTACAGTTATAAAAACACTGCGTATCCGCCATAATTTTAATTTTCATACCTGGCTTAGACAGGGTCGAATTTAGGGTCTATACCAGTGTGCTGTTTCGTAACATTACCCCCTCCTTAAATGGAAGTTCCTACTGGAACTTTTGTGTAGCCGAGACTGGATGTTTGAATCGGCAACTGGCCCCATTTCTACACTTTCCGATCTTTTGGAAATAGCAGGGCCTCGTCTTCATCGGATACTGGTAACGGGGGTTGTAGCTGCAAATTAATATCTGGACACCGGTATCTCTAAAGATAACCTCTACCATGTTCCTGATAACTCGCCAATCCAACTGGTTACTCGCTATCTTAGGCATAGCCAGTTTCTTCACGCTGGACTCTAACACATGGTCTCGAAGGTTACGAAGTGCTTCCCACACATCGCGGTAGGTAGATCGATCTTTAAATTCATCTTTAGTTACCACGTAGAAGACGTACCGCGAATTATCTTCCAGTTACAGTGTCTAGCCAGGGGCTGGAATCTCGTCTTAAAGTTTTTCTAATTGCCCGAACTTCTTTCGAAAGACGGTTGCCAGCACTTGTGCGTTCTTGATACGGGCGGGGATGTTGTATGCCAGTGAATAATCTTCCGGGAGAGTGAACAAATCTTGTTGTTGTTCCGAAGTGACTCCATATCTAGCTTTCCCGGTACCTCCATACGCGCCCATAAATTCATCGTAGGTAGGGTCAGACACATCTTGAATAAGGTTTACTCCTTCCTCTAGGTCATGGTCTCCTTCGAATGGGGCTAGTCGGTTTTGGTGAACTACTTTTGGTTTTCCGTTGGGGATCTTGCTAATGCGATATATAACATCATTGATCCTTTTCTTGATTAAGTATGGACCTTCCCAGGATTTTTGTAATTTTGGAGAAAATCCTTTTCTCCTCGCCGGGTTGTGTAACCATACTTTGTCCCCTTCTTTAAAACCGCCTTCTATGGCCTGCGTGTAGTACCGACTTTTCATTCTGTCGCTGGCAACTTGGAGATTTGTTCGAACTAATTCATGAATATCATCCAGCCTTCTTCTCAATTGGATTGCGTAGTCTTCGCCTGCTAGATCTTTTCCAGGCCGGCAGCCAAATTCCAGGTCGCAAGGAAGCCTCATTTCACGTCCAAACAGGATTTTCGCCGGTGTTTCACCCGTGGACTCATTGACGGCAGATCGATGAGCAAATGCGAATAGGGAGAGATACTGGTCCCAATCTCTCTGATGGCTAGAAACTACTTTGGCCAGGTATCTTCCAATAGTCCTGTTCATTCTCTCGACCATTCCATCTGACTGTGGATGTAAAGCTGTTGTCCTGGTCTTCTTCATTCCCAGCTTGTCGCAAATCTCTTGGAATAGATGGCTTTCGAAATTTCTTCCCTGGTCACTGTGGACAGTTGTGGCCTTTTGGTTCGGGATAGCGTAAATTTCCACCCACTTTGTGAAATAATCCATTACAACCAGTATGTATTTGCTACCATTTTCTGTCGTCGGAACTGGTCCAGCGATATCTAAAGCAATCCTTTCGAAAGGGCTTCCAACATTGTACTGTTTCATGGGTGCCTTTCTCGTGCGATGTGGTCCATTACTCGTAGCACAAGTCGTACATTTCTTACACCAGTCCTTTATATCGGGGAGCTGTTCATCCAATAAAACCTTTCACCGACTCGCTGAAGGGTTTTCTTCACTCCCAGATGACCTCCCGATGGACTGTCGTGTAACATCTTTAGTACCTCAGCTACTCTTGTTCTCGGGATAACTAGCTATCTCCTCATCACAGAACCATCATCGTTTTCAAGGACTCTTTTCAACAGCCCTTCTTCCAGGACAAAGGAGTCCTACTGAGCCCAATGTGCCTTGAGTTTCGGTGAAAATTTTGACACTTCTTGCCAGGTAGGTCGCCGATTTTCTTCCTTCCATTGTCGGATCATCTTCAGGTGAGAATCATTCTCCTGATCTTCTCTGAACCTGGTGGGTGACCATTCTTCATTGACTACTGTAATTCTTGAAACTGCAACTTCCTTAGATTTCGACTTGTTGCATTGTGAATAGTCTACAGGGCATGGCCGTCTAGGCAAGGAGTTGGCTTTTTAGTGATTCACATTAGCTGGATGTTCACCCCTGTCTGATTTCCCCTGTGTCTGGAGTTCTTGGGTTACAGGAGTCTTGGGGCGCTTATACGGACTGCGTACGTGCTCTAGCTCTCCACACTTCCGGCATTTGATTTTTTTCGGCCTCTTTTCTGCCATACCTTTCAACAAGTTGACGATCTGATCAAGTTTGTCATCGTCATCTTCTTCCTGCATGGTCCTACCTTTATTGTACCGCGAGCTTTTCTTGACTGCTTTGCATTTAAGAGGTTCTTGGTTTACAGGAGTCGTAGGACGCTTACACGAACTGCGTGCATGCTCTAGCTCGCCACAATTACAGCACCTGATTTTCTTCGGCTTCTTGTCTACCATACCTTTCAACAAGTTGACGATCTGGTCAAGTCTGTCATCGTCACCTTCTTCCTGTATGGTCCTGTCTTTGTTGTATCCCGAAGCCATCGTGGCTACTTCATATTCAAGAGCAGCAGGCAATGCATCGACTAATGTTTTAGGATGGGCTAATCGAAGCGTCTTCTCCATATCGTGGTCACACAAGCCGTCAATAAAGGCCTGGATGCCTAAACATTCCATCATGTTCTCTTGTGCTGATGGATAAGCAAATCGAACTAGTCGGGCAATATCCATTTCATACGCTTGAAGGGTTTGGTCACGATTCCGCCTTCGGTTAATCAGCTGGAATCTGTACAACTGTTACAACTGTTCGTGACCATATCGCATGTCCAACCTCTTCTTCAGCAGCTCGAAGTCATCCGTTTCTTCCAAAGGTATCGTCTAGAGTACATCTAAGGCATCTCCGCGAACCGCGATGGTTAAATTCACTGCTTCCTCCTTATCGAACCAATTATTCACTCTAGCAGCTGCTTCAAACTGCTTCACATAATTGGTCCACGACATTTTTCCAACGAACGTTGGAGTGAAACTGCCAATGTCTTTTAACTTAGGTAGTGTCTCTGGCTTGCAAGGTTTTGTTTGCTCGGTCTTCTTTTCTTCCTCTGGCGTGCCTCGCGTTCTTGAATCGGCAATCTTTTCCTCTAACTCCTTGATTTTTTCGTTTATCGTTGTAATCTTATTCTCGTTTTTCTCGTCCATCGTTGACATTTTATTCTCGATTTTCTCGTCCATCGTTGACATTTTATTCTCGATTTTCTCGTCCATCGTTGACATTTTATCCTCGATTTCAGATTTTAGAGACGAAATTTCATTTTCAATGTCAGTGGCAATGTTGTTTTTGATTAATAAGATATCGGCAGATATATCGTTCTTCAAAGTAGAAATATCGTTCTTTATAGCCGAAATCTTCTCGTGCATGTTAGTCGAAATATCATTCTTCATAATAGAAATCTTCTCGTCCATGTTCTCTTTCATGGCAGAAATCTTCTCGTCCATGTTAGCAGAATTATTAGCAGAAATTGACGAGATTAAGGTGGAAGCCTCGTCATTAAATAAAATTGTTTCTGGATCAAAGCGGTCATTTTCCAGTGCCACTTTTAGTCTTTCTACTAATTCACTTTTCTTACCGGACGTTTCCAACTCATGATCTTCCAATTTTGCTCTTAATTCTGCCACTTTCAGATCCCTTAATCTCTTGGCCATTTTTACGTAGCAATTTATTTATATTACCCCACACCTGACACCAATGTAATGTTTTTCTAATTTATTCAAATAATAAACGGGTGGGATTAATTTTGAACACACGGTATTTCTACTTACTAATTTATTGAAGCACTAACTGACTAACACTTAATTTATTTATACTTAACTAACAACTTAAATCTAATTTATATGCACACAAACTTGATTATATTAGCTCTTTACTGTTCGGTGTATTTCTGTTTATTTCTCGAGATCACTTTATCAACTAACTCCTCCGCTAATCGGTCCTTATTTATATTAATGCCTTTCTTACTAGAAAATTCCGGGCTGGGGTTTACACACACAAATAATTGATTCTGGCCTTTTCTAGATAAGTCTGGTCACGAAAACAATGCTTAGATGAGATAGTCCCAAACAGTTATAAAAACACTGCGTATCCGCCATAATTTTAGTTTTCATACCTGGCTTAGACAGGGTCGGATTTAGGGTCTATACCAGTGTGCTGTTTCGTAACATTATATATATATATATATATATATATATATATATATATATATGTATTATAACATATTGATTATTTAAAATATAATCCAATAAACTTTAAAAAAATATATATTATTATTTCTAAATCAGGTTTATTAGAATCATTTATTTGAGACACACTGTAAACATGATCATTTGAGACACCCTATATACACATCAAAATTATTGTGACAGATAACCTACAAAGGAATTGAAAAGTCAAAAATAACATTTTTAGGAAATCATGAAAGAATGTATAAATACAATTATTTTTGGAAGTAACTGATTCTACGTATTAGATTATTATAACAGATATAAGTAAAAAATTTTAAGAGTTTATAAATAATTAACATGTAATAATTATAAGAGGGTAGTGAAGTTCGCGTTTCAAGTGCGCCAATAGAGATAGAGATAAAAAAAACCATTTGAAGGCGGATTTAGAAAAAATGAGATGGATTGAAAAGTAGCGGTGGGAAGTCAGAAAAATTTTGGCAGATACAGGTCAATAGGAAGATACTCGTATATAAGAATAGAAAATTATCAAGAAGAATTAAAATCGAGAAATTGAAAATTACAATATATACCTTATTAAAATTTATTGACACAGAATACAAATTATCAAGAAGAAATAAATTACAACATATAATTTGCAAACAAAATTTCGGCAACAGAATTAAATTAAAATTTATTGAGACAGAATACAATGTTAATTTAACTGCCAAAGAAGTGTAGGGACTTTATGGTTATATGGATATAGTGTATCATATTGTTGAGCTCATATTTATAGACATTCTCGTATTTATAGACATTCTCGTATTTATAGACATTTAATTTAATTATAGCTAATAGGTTAGTAGTATTATATATCGTATTCAAATTAAAGAAAAAAGAAAATTGTTAAAATTGAATAGATCAAATATTGTTGAAAAATTATTCATTATTAAAAATTATATTTTCTAAATTTATTCAATGAGGGCACGAACCGCAACCTAATTACGAGTCTTATGATTAATCATATTTACAGCTAGCCGATATAAAAAAAGGAAGAAAATCAATTTATAACCTAATGTCATTATAATTAACCCAGAAATAGTAGTATATAACAATTTGTCGCAAGCCAACGTGGGGCTATTGCTGCTATAACTGCAATTAGCCTATTTAATTATTTGTATTTCTTTAATATAATATGAATAAATTTATAAAAAACATAGACTACTGAACATCTTGACAATAATAAAATAATATGCCAAACACAACAGCGAAGAAGGATAACACGAACACAGAAAAAGAACAATCTACAGCAACTACAAAAGATATTGGGATGGAGACACCAACACAACAGCAAAACCAATCGTTAATAGGAAGAGTTAAGGAAATGGAGAATCTGCAAGGATTAATGAAAACTCTTATAGAGAGTGTGAATGATTTCAGAAAAGGGAACCAGGAAATTAAGAAGGTAGTGGAAGAAGGAAATACGGAGTTAAATAGAAAATTAGAAGAAGGATATCAAGAAGTCAAAAGGAATATAGAAGAAGTACGTAATGGAATGGAGGAATTGGAAAGAAATTTAAAAATTAACCTCGAAAACCAATTTGAACAGTTAAAACAAGAAATGATACAAGATAGAAATGAATATAGAAAACCAATGGAGGACCGAATCTGTGAGAAGATAGGACAAATGGGAGAAGTCATAGGAGGAATAGAAGGCGAAATTAGAAATAAGGTTGTCAGAATACAAACTAACACGGAACAGACGTTCCAAGATTGTAAAGAAATGATAAATAAAAATGGGGAAGAAATAAAAACAACTAAGGACAGAATGATCCAAGAAATACAAAGGGATGACAGTCGTAACAATGAAAGGGAAGAATACAAATTGGAACTAAAAGAAATGGAGGTCAATTTGAGAAAAATGGAAGAAGATCAGGAAGAAAAAGAAAGGAGTATAAGAAGAGATATAACAAGAATACAAGGAGAAAATAGGATAGTTAATATTGGAAATAATAATATAAGATTTGATGGGGATTTTAAAAAGATACATCCTGTAACATTTATCAAAATGTTAAGAAACAAGATAAGGGGAGAATACGGAGCAGAAGAATTAAGAGAACTTATAAGGGAACATCTTGAACACCATGCCTTAATATGGTTTACGAGTAAAGAAGAGGAAATAGAAAATTTAAATCAATTTGAAAGAAAATTTATAGAATATTTCTGGGGAAACAATGTCCAATCAAAAATTAGAGAGAGGTTATATTTTGGAAAATATGATGAAAATAGAGGCAATTCGTTTAATTCCTACGTACTTCAAATGTATGCTATGGTAATACATTTAAATCCAAGATTAAACGAGGAAGAAATTGTTTTATATTCATCAAGACATTTTAAGGATCAGATAACAGAGACAATTGCCATACAAAACATTGCAACAATAGACAATTTATGCAAATATCTGCAGAGATTAGAAAGGAGCAGAGGAGATCCAGTGCCTAGAAGAAATAATAATATAAATCAGCAGAGAGAAGTTAGACAAAATAATAATTATGGAAATTTTACGAATTATAGAAGGAACAGAAATTATAACGATAATGATAATAATAGAATGGACAATAATAACAATGATAATCATAACTCAAGGCAACAAAATAATGGAGGAAATTGGAGAAATTTTAACTATGAGAATAACCAAGAGGGAAGTAACTATAATAATAATTACAGGTATGACAATAGAGGTAAATATATAAGGTATCATTCAAATAATAATACGGAAAATAGACAAAATAATTCCAATGACAATAGACATAACTATAACAGGAAACAAGTAAATTACGCAAGCTTTGGCAATGATCGAAACAGAGCGAGAAGTTTAGAAGAAGATGACGGAAGATCAACGTACAATAATAACGAAAATCACATTAGAGGAAGTAGTGCAGAGAGAAATAGTCAGGATAGACAGGAAATAAGAGTTGAAGAATTCAGGTACCCTGAAAACAACAAGCAGAGGCAGGATGAACACAGTAACGATAGACAGGATTTTTAAAATGTTGCTTGCTATATCAAAGTTTTGCTTTATGTCACCCTAATGAGTTTATTTATTTAAATGAGAAATTAGATCAAGAGCAGGTATATGGTTTATTGTACGTACAGGGAAAAATTCATAGCAAAACATTACAAATTTTAATTGATACAGGAAGCGAAGCGTCTTTAATTGATTTAATGTTAATAGATAAAAATAATAATTTTATTAATAAAGAAATGAAAATTCCTAAGGTAACTTTAACCGGTGTTAATAATCGTAAATTATGTGAAGTAAATAAAGTATATAACATAGATTTACAATTGGAAGAAACTATATTAAATTGTCATCTACTAGGTATTCCAAATTTAATTGTAGATATTATACTAGGAAATGATGTATTAGAACAATATGAAGCAGTCATCAATTATGAAGAGAAGAAAATACGGTTAAATGGAAAATGGATGCAATTAAAAGTAATAGAGGAAGAAGAGGAATCGGAAAAAATGAGTTATTGTAAAAATAACAATTTAAAAGATGGAAATGAAAAATTTAAATATGAAAGAGAAGTAGAAATGGAAGATGTGAAAATGAATGGTAATATGATAGATTGTAATGAAGAATATTATGAATTTATAAATGAGTTATTAATGAGGTATGAGAGATTAATGTCGAAGGAACCGAGAGTGGCTAAAAAATATGAACATAAGATGAAGATGAAGAATATTGAGAATTTTAAAGCAAAATCATATCCAGTACCGTATAAATTGAAAGATAGAATGAGAAAAGAGTTGGAGATACTACAAGAGGATTGGATAATAGAAAGAAACAATAAACCTTATATAAATTATCGAGTAGTTGTAAGGAGAGAGAAAAATAAAAAAAAAATAGGCAAAATTTAAACTGCCATTCGATGGACCTTTTATCGTAATAAAGGCATATGAAAATAGCTGTTTATTAAAGAATCCGTATAACAATCAAGTGAGGGGCACAATAAATGTGCAAAACTTATATAAATTCGAGAGAGAGCCAACATTTTAAAAACTCAACGAAATACAAATAACTAAAAAAAATTAATAAAAAAAAATATTCTAAAAATCACAACAGAAAAGATATTATAAATAAAATGGATTTAATGATACATTCATTATTTTATTTCAAGTAATTATTCATTTTAGTTAGTTTTATGTATGTATGTAAGGAAGAGAATGAGTTCATACAATTGATAATCAATTTGAATACGGATACACTGGAAATTTACTTTTATAAAATTTTATTCAGATATTTTAGGAGATCAAAATTTGAAAAAAGGAAATTTGGGGAAATTATAACATATTGATTATTTAAAATATAATCCACTAAACTTTAAAAAAAAATATATTATTATTTCTAAATCAGGTTTATTAGAATCATTTATTTGGGACACACTGTAAACATGATCATTTGAGACACCCTATATACACATCAAAATTATTGTGACAGATAACCTACAAAGGAATTGAAAAGTCAAAAATGACATTTTTAGGAAATCATGAAAGAATGTATAAATACAATTATTTTTGGAAGTAACTGATTCTACGTATTAGATTATTATAATAGATATAAGTAAAAAATTTTAAGAGTTTATAAATAATTAACATGTAATAATTATAAGAGGGTAGTGAAGTTCGCGTTTCAAGTGCGCCAATAGAGATAGAGATAAAAAAAACCATTTGAAGGCGGATTTAGAAAGAATGAGATGGATTGAAAAGTAGCGGTGGGAAGTCAGAAAAATTTTGGCAGATAGAGGTCAATAGGAAGATACTCGTATATAAGAATAGAAAATTATCAAGAAGAATTAAAATCGAGAAATTGAAAATTACAATATATACCTTATTACAAACAGAATTCTGGTAATACAATTCAATTAAAATTTATTGACATAGAATACAAATTATCAAGAAGAAATAAATTACAACATATAATTTGCTAACAAAATTTCGGCAACAGAATTAAATTAAAATTTATTGAGACAGAATACAATGTTAATTTAACTGCCAAAGAAGTGTAGGGACTTTATGGTTATATGGATATAGTGTATCATATTGTTGAGCTCATATTTATAGACATTTAATTTAATTATAGCTAATAGGTTAGTAGTATTATATATCGTATTCAAATTAAAGAAAAAAGAAAATTGTTAAAATTGAATAGATTAAATATTGTTGAAAAATTATTCATTATTAAAAATTATATTTTCTAAATTTATTCAATGAGGGCACGAACCGCAACCTAATTACGAGTCTTATGATTAATCATATTTACAGCTAGCCGATATAAAAAAAAGGAAGAAAATCAATTTATAACCTAATGTCATAATTAACCCAGAAATAGTAGTATATAACAATATATATATATATATATATATATATATATATATATATATATATAAGTATATATATGTATGTATTTTAGCACATGTATGGGACTTAGGTTCGAATGGATAGCAAATAGCTTTTAATCTATTTACATTTTTCATTTTTAGGCGTTTCGTCCGGCATTTCTGGCCTTTGTCAAGCCAAAACTAAAATTACTTAAAACATTAGTTCCAACAATTTAGTTAAAATGACACATAGACGTAAAAAAAAAGACTCATATTTACAAATAACTATATTAGTTGCAACATCGATAACCCAAGACATACCCTTTTTCAAATTACTCCCCAAGCACAATAGACATCGCAATAGGACAAAACATTAATAACATCACAAAAATAAAAACATTAACAGACCTAGATCCTGTCCTAATCCACCTAAAATTTCCACACACCATTCAATACCCAACAAAACGCACAAACTGGATGAATTTTATAAAACACATAAACGTAAACATTGCAGGCAAAATAGAAAACAGAGAACACCTCATTAAAACAATATATTACTTACAAGACACAATCATTGCTGCTAGAAACTCAACCATCCAAAAACTCAAATTACCATAGATATATAAGTACGGCATTATGAATTGGTGAAATAAAAAATTGTTCTTCAGAAGATCGGATAAGATTACTTATTCTTGGTACATATTCGGAGGATTTTGTTTCTTTGTAAGTAGTTTCATCAATCAATAACTTCATCGTTTTATCAATACAATCTTCTGATGTCATAACATGGATTTCTCTACTTTTTAGATTTTCAGATTTTTGCTTTATAAATTCTTTAGTTTCAGTTATATATCAATACGCAAGATTTCCTCGTTGCTTTTAGTTTTTTAATCTGTTTTCATTCCATGTATCTTATTTTATTTCTTCTATTGTTACTTTGATTATTGTTGCTCTATTTAATATGCTACATTCAATTATTTGCAAATTTAGGTCTTAAATATCAGACTTCATTTGGTATCTTCTTCAGTTTTAATAAATTTTCGATTAATTCTTATATGCGTATTGTATTAATGGTTTTTCTTTTAATAATATATCGTTAATCATGTTTATATTTTACATTGTTTAATGTTCTTTCTTGACAATTTTTTCAAATTTTTATGGAATTTTATTTGTAATAACCTCACTTATTTTGGTTATTATGTCTTTAAATTTATTTTGGGATTTTTTCATTAGAATGGTGGAATTAACGATAGAAAATTTGTATAATTTTATTAATTTATTCGCTGATTCTATTGAAATTTGAAAAAGGTACTGATTTATCGGAATACGGGGGAGTGCCGACAATAACATATTTCAGAACTATTTACCTAAAGAATGTAATTACATTTAAATTAGAACGAAACAAAGTGATTTCAAGCCGTTATAAATAAACACAATAGATCATAAATTAACATTAAAATCACCTTATTTACTCGAGTATGAAAGTATTTTAGTCGTCTCTCATACACTCATACCCATATGCGTCCTAGAAGATAATCGAAACTATGTATTTCAAATGGGCGCAAGTAGAAAAGAAAATACTATATTTTCTAACTTAAACTCCTACTGATACTTATATGAAATAATAAAATCATTTTATGTTAATTAATTTAATAATTATTGACAATAAATTGGAATTTAATTCACAATAACCACAATATAAAAATCCATCAAAAAAATGAAACAAAGTGTAAATAGAGAATTTTCAACCATACACTGGAACGTAACCAGAGCACTTAAATACCTTACCTTACCAGTTAGGTTAGAAAATTCTCACAATAAAAAATAATTGTCCTTTAATTGAATTAAATACTATCACAATACCAAAAGTGTAAGCATATATTTCTATATAAAATTGTGTTTTCGTGACAATTTAACTCATGTATAAAAAATCGCATATGCCACAGTGCAATTGTCACTTTGACAGCGGCAAAAGTTAGCTTTAACTTTTACAGCGACAAATACACTAGTGGTTTTTTCATTTATTCATCAATTATCGCGGTGTTGGTTACCAGAATAAATAGTTTGGGATGTTTATTTCTCATTCATTAAATTGTCCTGCCGAATTACACTCGAGGTTTGTATTGATATTGGGTAAATTTGTGTTGTTCAAATTCTAAACTGTTTCCTTTAGCAATTTGACTCGAATAACTGTCAACCTAAAAACACTCCACCTTCGGTGTCGTGTTTTTAATAGCTGACAGTTATTCTCGTCAAATTGCTAGGAAACAGTTTCTTATTAAACAACCCAAATTTACCCGATAAAATACAAACCACTTGTGCAATTATAAGTGAAAAAAAAATGAAATAAAATCTCAAAGAAAGCTTGTTCTAAGGGTCGGCAATTATTACTGCTCATCACCAAATATCTGGGAACATATGGGATTACATGACACATGACATAATATTAGGGAAGTTATTTAAATAATAGTCTTTTTAATTGAATTCTGTTAATAAGTTGTTCTCTTCTAGGAACTTGATCACTTTGCTTTTAGAATCTCCTTGTAGTTTGTATGTATTCCTAGTTGTAGGCGTCTTGGGGAGGAAGTATGGAAATTCAACAAGGATATGCTTGATGCAGAGCTTTACGTGGCAATACTGACAGTTCGGCTGAGATGATGATGTCATTAGGTATTCATGCGTAAGTCTAATATGACCTATACGTAATCTTCGTATGACAGCCATATTTTTTCTAGATAGATCGTGACAGATAAATTGATTCAGTGTTGGTTGAATTTCACGCAGTGAACACATAATTTGACTCCAGTGAATTTTCCAGTTGGAACGTTTGATTTTTTTTCAGTCTAGCTTTTAAGTCATTACAAAGCTGAAGATTCACCGTGGCAGTAGCAGTTGAGGCAGCTTCTTTGGCAACGCAATCGGCTTTTTCGTTTCCAATGATCCCAACATGGGAAGGGACCCATGTTATTGTGAATGTTGTATTTTGTCTTTGTAGTTGTTGATATATGTCGGGTATATTTTGGACAAGGGGGTGGTTAGTAAATGTATACTTAATGGAATGGATGGAGGATAATGAGTCTGTGCATATGGCTATGTGTGTATTTGCAAGTTGGACACGTTTGAAGGCTTGTAAGATATATTCTTGTACCGTGGTTATGGAACACCCAACTCCTACTTCTGTCTTAGATGTATACGTATATATGACCATGTTATATTCTTTATTATTCAGCAACTCAAGGAAAGCTGGTCGAATAACATCTCTATTGGTTTCTTCTTTGTTGAATTTGCAGAGAGAGAGAGAGAGAGAGAGAGAGAGATCGTATTGTGGGAGAAATTTGGTCCATGGAGGAGTGTTGGAGAGTGGGCGAGTTCGAGTATGTGATAGGTTTACGTCTTGAACTATAGTGGTTGTATAAGTTGAGGAATAGAACGTATAATTAAGGTATACGGAGGGTTGTCATGAAGTTGGTATGATGGAATGGAGGAAATCGCGGCAATACATTTGAGAATAAGGTGTTGTCGTCTCAGCCAGAGATGGGTTCATTAACTTCACAATAGAGACTTTCAGCCGGGCTTGACCGAAACGCTCCCTGACATAAGCGGATGGCGGTATTATGTACGGTGTTGAGGAAACGTAAAATAGTTTCAGTTGCAGACATGTAAATGAAACTTCCATAATCAATTTTGGAACGAATGAGGGTTCTATAAACCTTTAGCAAGGTAATTTGATCCGCGCCCCAATGATAATGTGAGAGCGTTTTAATAATATTTAGTCGTTTAAGACATATATCTTTAATTTCCTCTATATGTTGTCTCCAGGATAATTTGGAGTCGAATAAATTTCCCAGGATTTTACAATCTACGACAGGTAATTGAATGTTGCACTGTGTGATTCTGGGGATATAAGTTTGCGCTCTCCTACTGAATTTCATAACTTTCGATTTAGCATGTGAGAGGGTAAGTGCTAGAGTGGCAATTTTGGTTTGTAGGTCGTTTACTGCTTGCTGAAGTATTTTGCAAGTAGTGGCATTGATTTTGCCATGGCAGTACATTATTAGGTCATCCGCGTTTAGAGAGCATTTGACCGGGGAAGGAAGATTGTCGCATAACTTTTCAATGGTGAGGATGAACAAGGATGTACTTAAAACTGAGCCTTGGGGAACTCCATCTTAATGGGTATATGAAGAGGAAATGGAGTTATTATTAAAAGCCGGAATACCATTAATTATACTCTTACGAAAGAGCACACTGGTATAGTCCCTGAATCCGACTCTGTCTAAGCCATGTATGAAAGTTAAAATTATGGCGGATGCGCAGGGATTTCTTAGAATTGTTTACGATTGTGACAATCTTATCTAGACATTGTTTTTGTGACCAGTCTTATCTAAAAAATGCCAGATAGCCAATTGTTTTTGTGTAAGCCGCAATCTAGAATTATCTAGTAGAAAAGGCACTAATATATAAAGAACCGAGCAGGAAGAGTTTAGTTGATAAAGTGATCTCGACAAATAAACAAGAATACACCGAAATAGCGAACAGTGTTGATATAAATTAATAATTAAGGTTGTGTATATATAAATTAAAGTTAAGTGTATATAAATTAAGTGTTATTGAGTAGTTTAGTGTTTAAATAAATTCGTAAGTAACCATACCGTGTGTTTAAAATTTATCCCACCCGTTTACTGTTTAAATAAATAAGAAAAACATTATAATACCTTTTCCCTTTTTTCATACTGACATTTATACTCTACATGTAGTTGTGCTATGAATATTTTTTTGTATCCTAACAGATTCTTATTTGTTTTGTGTCCTTTGAACATGTTCCATGAATATTTTATGGCTTTTATTGCAGCATCGCAAGCGTTATTTCATCAGTAGTCAAACTAAAACGTTTTTCTTTTTTACAAGTTCAGCACGCTGCAGTGCCTGTGCTGCATATGTAGTAAATTCCCGAATCAACGGACCCTCATATAAAAACTAAGATTACTGGAAAAAGGAGATTTAAATTCTATATTAAATAAGTCCAAGAAGAGCAAATTCTTGAATCTCGTTATCAATTTTTTAACTTTCCGTCATAAAATAAATCTGTGAATTATTCTATGTTACGCTACTGCTTGTTCAATTATCATATCTGAGTAATTCCTCTAATAACAGGATAAAGGAGCGTCCCTATGAGTTTATGATTTCAGTTTTTAATAATAAACCCTTTTTAAAATCTAAATTGCCCTCAGTAAATGCATTCTATTGTTATTGTTTTAAAGGAACTCACCAAACCGTGTAAATTGTCGTTACGACGCCCGAAAGGTTAGTCAATCTATTTAATAGGAATCGGAAAAATTGAGGAAACTCTCAAAGGATACGGACTAATCGAATCGTTAAGCTACCACCGGAAAATTGGTCTATTTATTATCATTTTTTTGATCGGAATATTTTATAGTTGATGTTCTGGGATAACGACAAACATGGAAACGATTCAAAGGGTGAACAATGTTACGGTAGACATATATAGACTTTGCATTATATAAATTTTGGTTATGTATATTAGATGGAACAGCGCATTTAAATTTTATTTTGAACGTTGCCAAATGTACAGTTTTTGATATTAATATGTGTATTTTTAAATGGGACAACCCGTATACTTTACAGGTATTTATTGCTGATGCAGCATACGAAGTATTGATTGTCAATGACCATTAATGTGGAGAAATTTGTAAAAACATTTGTTTTATAATTAATATTGCAGTATAAATAGAAAGGAATATCAAAGGAGAAAAATTTAAAGGTGACATTCAATATAACCTCATTATATTTGGAAACAGAAATTTTTGAAAACTAGTGAAGCTTTCTTTACTGTAGATAAAGATGAGCTTAACGTTCTCTATTCAACTTTCAAGCGTGGTAATTCACCTTCTGAAGAGATTATGCAGTCAGCTGCAGTAAACGGCTTTGTAGAAATTTTTAGAAAACCAACTTAAACGTTCAAAAGAATCAGGACGGACACAGCTGAAAGGAGTGGGGACTTTTTCCTGCATCTTCACTGTGTCCATCAAATGCTCGCCATTTTCCATGCTTCTGGGCACTTAAACTACGCTAAATCTGCACATGTTTACCTACATGACTCGCTGGAACTTCTCAACTCAATGAGCCCAGAAAATGATTTGTTGATTAATTGTGGTTATTTCACCATCCGACGTACTGATAAGTTTTGGTCTGGAATCTTGAATGACATGACCATCGAACAGGTTTTGATGAGATCTTTAAAAAGCATTGGTAGATTGACTGGAGGCAGAGGAATAACAGCGACAACTATTCCAACTTCGATCAACTCCATGCCAGCTTGTTTTCGGGTGTGTGAAGCAATGGAAAAATTTACAGGTGTGCGCAGCGTCTCTTCAGAGCAGCACGTGGAACTACGAGAGGCAAGGCAGAGAACAAATTGCAAGAACTTGCATGGATTGAGGAACGCAATCCATTTTCTAAAACACCTGAGCTTTCTTTCCTATCAACAGGGGTTTTAGCAGATGAAAACGTGAACTGCGATAGAGCGTTTGAGGTTGGAACACTGGCCCTAAAAGAGATTAAAAACAAAAATTCAATGGAAAACACTTGAAAAGAAAGTCAGCTGTTAAGTCTTTAGCCTCTATAACCAAGTCTACGTTAATTAACACTCTTTTACATCGTATGGTGTGCCCAGTAAGATATGATGAGAGACTTAAAGAAATATTTCAATTTGAATTATGTGCTTATCTTCCATCCCTCTTCGATGAATCTGGCTTGATGGTTACTGTTTTGGTTCGAGATTCAAATCAATCAACAATAACCCCAGATTCAGAGAAAGTATTCTACATCATTGATGGATGTCATCTGCTTCATCGAGCCCAGCTACCTTTAAACAGATTTGTGAGCAATACACGAATTACATTATTACTCATTATGGGTCAGCAACGGTTGTTTTTGATGGATGCGAGCAAAGAAACACAAAAGATGAGGAACACTTACGCAGATCCCGTTGTACCACTAACATTGAAGTGAAAGCAGAAGACTCAATCCATGTAAATATCAATCAAAGTGAATTTCTAGGTAGCGCTAAGAACAAAATGGGCCTTATTTCTCTCCTTACAGTGCACTTGCAAAAAGGTGGTTGCACAGTTCATCAAGCATTGGGTGACGCTGACTTATTAATAGTTTTAACAGCGATTGATGAAGCTAAGAAAGACGTTGAAGCTTGTGTAATTGGTGAATATACGGACTTACTAGTCTTGTTAACTGTCCACGCTCCCTCACAGAGAAGATTGAAAATGGTGATACCAAAGAAAGGTAATTAGCAGGAAAAAGTGTGTATCTAACATTCAGCGAGACATTGGGGATATGAAAGATGTACTCTTACCAATATAGCCTTTCACAAGATGTGACACTATATCAGCTATCTACAAGAAGGGGAAAATTACACCATATAAGAAAGTGAAAATCAACAACGCCCTTCGTACGAAACCTTTAGTCTTAAATGACCCCACAGCTGATCCCAGTGCAGTGTCTAACGATGGAAAGCATTTCCTTCTGGCGATGTTTGGAGCCAAGAACACTGAAGATCTAGATGTTTTCGTTATCAGTGTTACTTGCAGGCTATTGCAAAGCAGCCTATACACTGAATGTTCAAGTTGGCTGCACCCCCCCCAACTTCTGCAGCATCCAGGCAGCATTCGTTTAGAACTTACCACCAGGTGTAGCAGTGGCTAAGTGAGAACAAAAATCCGGTTGAGTGGGGGTGGAAGAAGATTGACGAACACCTAAGACCAATTACAACAACACATCCTGCAGCTCCCCAGGAACTTCTTTCCCTGATAGCGTGCGCTTGCAAAGACGAATGTGTCCGTAACTGCGAGTGCAGAAAGAGTGGTCTAAACTGCTCAAACATGGGCGGTAATTGCGCAGGCCTAGGATGTAACAACAGGGATATTAACATCATAGACGAAGATCTAGAAGAGGAGGGTGCTATGTTTGAAGAGGACTTAATACTAATGGATACTTAAGGCCGCATTTAAGATTTTACTAATAAAATCTATATTACTAATACTCTATATTACTATTACTCTATATTACTATTACTCTTATTACTAATAAACTCAGTTTACAACTTTTTAATGAAAAATGGTTTCAGCTTGCAATACACATCCAAAAATTTAGAGTGGGTTTCTCCGTACCACACGTTTATATGGCCTAGACCTGTGGAAGCCACTTTCCCCTTAAAAAGTAGCACCCCTTGAAGAGGTGGTTAGGTTGTCGTTCCTTCAAGGGCTCATCACTAACATACTACCGGCCACGAAAATCGTAATTCGAATTTACAAGACACCATCCTGTATAAAAACAGTAGTTTCTTTAGTGATATCATTAATTAGGACAAAAAAATAAAATTTCTACTTTCGCACCCCTCCGTAACTCTGGAACCATTCAGTTTAGCATGATTGTGTATAGGATTCTTTTTGTTTTAAATTTAAGGTAGATTATTATTTTTCTACATAACACTTTTTACGCTAAATCGCATAGTTTTTGAAATATTTACAAAAAAACTGATAAAAACAACTACTAAACCCGACGCACAAAATGGTTTAATTTTTTACCAAATAATATGTGGACTGTATAGAACAAATTACAGCAGGCGAAAAACTTTTACATTGAATGTTGAGGTTTGGCTCTAATGGCACCGTACTACTAGCGGTTGTTTAGATGCTAGTTTCAAATAATTCTTAACGATGTATCATACATCTAAATTACTATAATCATTTATGGTACACCCTTACTAGTTGATAAATATATTAGTTCCGTGTACTATTAGACTACAAGCCGCCTTACTATTAATAGATAAACGTCCGCCAAGTCAGAAATTATTCAGTCATTTGTTAAATGGAATGGGAAGAATTATAGGAAAGATTTTTTTCAAACATGTGATGTGGCCAACTCGGTCAGAGCGAGGTAAAATATATATACAAATGATTACAGGAAGTCGTCACTAAAAAGTAACAATTGAGTCCGTTTGAAACAAAAGAAGATCTATTTCCAGTATATAGGGGCGCTAATTTAATGAAGTATATTTGTTTGTTTCGAGGATGTACTCAGATTTTTGTTCTGACAAATAAATCACATCCGCAACGTTTAATTCTACTCGAGCTAGTAGGGGAATAGACGCATAACAGAAACGGAAACAAAAAAAGCAATCAAGTCATCGGTAGAATTCAAATTTTCATATAAATCAATTCGATTAATTAGTAATTAAAGATTGTAAAAAGGACGACAATTCGTGAATGTTGTTTCACAATAACGCTCCACCTCATTTAACAGGCATTTTCAACGAATTAAAGGACAAGCACGCAATATATACCATCTACAAGCCGCCTTATTCACCTGAATCTGCTACATGCGACCTTTTTTGGATACCTAAACTCAAAGTGCCGCCTCGGGGAACCCGTTTTGACTTCATCGATGACATTAACGAAAATTCGTAGAAGGAGCTGAAGGCCATCCAGGAAAGTGTCTATAAAAAAGGTTTAAAAAGGTTTCTTACTCAACCTATAGTGGAAATCATACCGGGTGTCCCACTTAACTTTTCGGGGCTTTGATCGCTTATTACTCAAACAGTTTTAGGAATAGAAACATGCGGTTTTCGCCAGTTTTATTGAAATTTATAAAAGTTTTTTTCTCAATGATTGGATATTTTATTGTCATGCCGGTTTGACCGGAAATTAACACGGCGATTTTTAGGGATAGGGCAACTTTGTAAGTTTAAATAGAACACCCTGTATATTTTTAGTCTAACACAAAGCTCAATCTTTAAGCTTTCTAAATATATATAGTTTGTGCTACTTTTTCTGGAAATGATGGCCTAAAATTTAAGTTAAACAACGTTAAGCATTTTCTAAGGCAATTTTTTAAAAATGTCAACAAAATTAACAATTTTGGACGTAGACATTTAACAAAAAATATTATTGCAACAAATTTTCAAAATTATGTCCTCGGAAGTTTACACACATTCGCCATCTTTTAATTAAGTTTCGAAAACTAGTTATCAACATCTCTCTAGGAATAGTTTCAATCACATTTATTATGATTCTCTTTAATTCTTCCAAGGCTGTAGGGGGTGGGTTGTAGCATCGATCTTTGATGTAACCCCAAAAGAAAAAATCCGGTACTGTTAAATCAGGTGATCGCGGTGGCCACCTAACTGGACCTCTTCTTCCAATCCACCTTTCACCAAATGTTTCATTTAAAAGTTCTCTAGTGATCATTGCATAGTGTAGACTTGTACCATCCTGCTGAAAGTAACATGTTTGTAATAAATTATCTTGCTGAAGTTGCGGAAAAACGTACAGTTGTCGCATATCTACATAATTTACTGCGGTAACGATAGGTTTACTAAAGAAAAATGGGCCATAAATTTTTGTAGAACTCATGGCACACCATACAGTTACTCTTACATATTCAGTAGTTCTGTGAGGGTTCTCTGAACCCCAAATGCGACAGTTGTGTCTATTTACTTGACCATTTAGGTGGAAAGTAGCCTCGTCAGATATAATAAGAATATTTCTGTAATTAATTCTTGTAAATAATCTTAAACCTTGGCGGCAATAATTAACGCGCACGGCATGGTCAATCTTTTTAAATTCTTGCACCAAGATGTTAAACTTAAATTTTAGGCCATAATTTCCGGAAAAAACAGCACAAACTATCAGGGCCGTTCCAACCTGGTCGAGCGCCGTCGTGCAAATGTGATCACAGCGCCTTTTTTTGGTGCATATATTTTTTAAATTTTATATTATGTACATTCAACATAATCGCTAGACGGTAATTAATAAATAATACAACTTTGAAGCAAAAATAAACATTTTATTACCAAACAAAAAATAAACATTTTTTGAACAAGAAATAGTTACCTAATCTATATAACCTGAATAAAACTAAATAACCACTAAATAAAAGTAGATTTACGCGCTTTCTTTCTGGAAAATTCAGAAATAAGTTCAGTCATATTTATATTGTCCAACAAATCACTTTCAATCGATATGATTGCCAAATTATCAAGCCGTTGTTGGCCCATTGACGATCTTAAGTAGTTTTTGATTAACTTTAACTTTGAGAAAGTTCTTTCCGCTGAAGCAACCGATACAGGCATTGTCAACAAAATTCGCAAAGCTACGCTTGCATTTGGAACAGAATGAGTTAAATTAATTTTTATAATGTAGTTTAACATTTGTGTCTGTGTTTGTAGATTAAGATTTTTAAAAAATTGCAACTCGTGGAACAATTCTGTTCCATTTATGTCACGCTCATTACGATTTTTGTCTGTCAAAACTCCTTCAAGCTGTAAACAACCATTTAGTTGTTCTTTTTCTGGTTAATCTGAAAATTTACAAATATCCTATAAAAATTGAAAATGGTCGGACTGGGACGACAATAAGTCGAACCTTTCACCAATTGATCTTATAACAATATCAAGTGTACTAAAAAAAATGTTTATTTTAAAATCCCGTTCTCTATCTGTAATTGGTTCATCGTCATTCTCGTAATTAAATTGTTTTTTAACACGCCTTGGTCTAAACACATTATTAGTGTTGAGGGTTGGCTCTACATCTAGAGATTTTGCAAGTTCAGAAGCATCAACTAATACATCTCCAAATCCTTTATCACTTCGGTAACTATTGAAAAACTTTAGCAAATTATTCATTTGGGTACATGCTTCCGAGATATTAAAATCTTTGGTTTGTAATGTTTTGCTAACAGTATTGACTCTAAACAGAACATTGTACCACAATACTAATGTACATATAAACCGGTAACTTTTTAATTTATTTGCTAAAGATTCAGCCATATGCTTTGTATTGTTATCAAAAGAAACTCCACTGAATATACTATATAAAGCATCATAGACTTCCCCAAGCTGATACCTCAATGGAGTAATGGCATCAATTCTGCTCGACCATCTAGTTTCAGAAAGTGGTTTTAAAGTTAAATTGGAAATATGTTCTTTCAAAACGGCCCAACGATAAGTTGAAGCCGAAAAAAAATGGTAAAGTTCTTGAACCGTAGAAAAGAATTGCCAGCTAGAGTTGTTTCCCTTAACTGCATCATTTACAACCAAGTTTAAACTGTGATTACAACAAGGTACTAAAAATGATCTTGGATTCAAATCTAGAATTTTTTTTTGTAAACCGGCATGCTTGCCTCGCATGTTGGCACCATTGTCGTATCCCTGGCCTCTCATATCATATAAATTTAAATTATGTTTTTCTAAAGCATTTAGTAGAAATTTTTGTAAGCCCTCAGCTGTTGTGTCTTCTATTGGAGCAAAATGTAAGAAACGTTCATCAACAACAATTTCCCCTGATGCTGTATCTAAATTTACGAACCTGATACAGACAGAAATTTGTTCTTGATGGCTCCTGTCTGGAGTACAATCAAGAATAATAGAAAAATATTTTGAATTTTTAATCATATATAAAATATTTTCTCTTAAATTATTGCCTATTATTTCAATTATTTCATTTTGAATGTGGATGCCAAGGTAATGATTCATTCTGTTGCTTTGCATTTGTACCCTCTTAGTATGTTCAGCCATTATAGGGTCGAATTTGGCAATCATTTCCACACATTTTAAGAAATTGCCATTATTATTTTGAAACAATTTCAAATTTTGACCGCGAAAGGTCAGATTTTGTTTAGCTAAAAACTGAATAACATAGAATACTCGCTCAATAACTGCATGCCAATATTTAATTTCAGCATTAAACAAATATTTATGAGTTAGATCAATCGTATTGTTTGTTTTAAATCTAGTTAAACAGTCAGACCATGTCTTAAGATTTTCGAAATGCATTTTACTTTTTTCGTGAATATTTAAATGTTCACTCAAATGTTGCCAATCATTATAGCCATTTTCATCAGCCAATCGGGCTTTTGCGGTGTTAAGGTTGAATATTCTGCAACAAAAACAAAACACTGAATTTTTCGATACCGAGTACAGAAGCCAATCACGCTTGATTTTTTCATTATTTGGCAAAATTCGAGTGAAGTATGATTCAGAAAATTTTCGCCCAGTCTTGTCTTTTGGAAAAACGCAATTTGAATTGTTATAATAGGTTGGACCATATTTTATCAGAAGTTCAATATTCATTGAAGATAATATTTTCGGCCACAAACCTGGATCTTTAGACAGCTGTACAGTCTTACTATCAAAAACTTCATCATCATCAGCTTCGATAAACGTTACAGTGTTTTCAACTTCAACTGAACTTGATGTCGATGGCTACATATTATCATCATCATTTTTTACGGAAGCCTCCGAAGGAGAATCAATGGGTGCTTTGAAAAATTGAGTTATTTTCTTATTGGTATTTTCCAACACCTCCTCCCGTTTACGTTTGTTAATTATATTTTGGTAACCAGAAAGTTTCTTTTTACCTTCAGACATCTAAAAAAATAATACCACATGAAATTTTGGGTTTGGGTTCGGGGTTTGTTGAATCTAATATTATAACTATCTGGATATACATTACTTGCCTTAACTTTATTTTATACTTATAACTTATACTTTAAAGTTTGAGCTTCCAGAAAAGAACAAAATTTCAAATAAGGAAATAAGAAATAGGTATAACTTTTTAGCTGATGCGAGATGCGATTTACTCTACTGCTTAATACAAAAGCCAATGCTCAAATGAACATGATTTCACTGCAATACTCGCTTGGCCAGACAAGAATGAACTTTGAAATGAAACATAGGAACTAAGAAATATAGTGCGGGTGCACGTCGCTCAGTAATAGAACAAAATATGCAATAGGTCGGGACCAAGCAACTTAAAGAAGTTATATTTGAATCTATAGATGATAATATTGATCATAATAATACATTTTATAAATTATTTGTTTAAATATTATTACTTATTTCCTACTTTAATCTTAATTCTAGCATATTCAGACATTGGTAAAAATAAAATAAATATCTTCGGCGCCATCGGCGCCTTTTTTGTGACGGCGCCGCACGACCTGCACATATGATTGGAACGGCCCTGCAAACTATATATGTTTAGAAAGCTTCAAGATTGAGCTTTGTGTTAGACTAAAAATATACAGGGTGTTCTATTTAAAATAACAAAGTTGCCCTATCCCTAAAAATCGCCGTGTTAATTTCCGGTCAAACCGGCATTACAATAATATATATATATATATATATATATATATATATATATATATATATATATATCATTTTTCAGTGTAGACTTGTATATATATATTTTATAACTATAATTAAGTTCAAACCAACAACAAAACACAAAAAACAAGAATTCAACCAAAACTTGTCCTTTCATTTTCACCTTAAGTTATAAATGTCGATTATACGTTTGTGAATGTTTGTAGTTTCTTGACGTGTTATTTTTAACAAATGTTTTAAAACAAGGATTACTTTCCTCAAATTTTTGAGGAGGATATATGCATCGTTTTGTGGTAAGTTGTTTTGTTTTGAAAGATTTTTTATAAATATTGACACTGCTTTTTATCTGTTTGTAGTATTTTGATAAAGGCTACACCGTATAGCCGAAACGTTAATAAACATGTTTCTTGTAAAACTAAGTTTTCGTTAGATTTATAATAAGGACCTAATCCCAAGAATATAAAGAAAAACTATATATATATATATATATATATATATATAAAACTAACTTTTAAATATTATGGGGTACAGCCAAAATGTATGGGTGGTTAAGAAAATTCGATTTTCACTATACCAAGCTTTCGATAATTTTATTATTATCTTTTTCAAGGCTAAAATACAATTTTGTTAAACTAAAAAACAAGGTTTATGTTTTATATAAGTAAAACTTACTAGTAAATTGAATAAATTCTTGAAGGATATCAAAATTGATAACATTATTATGATTTCAGTTTCATATAATTACAAAACACTGATATCAATTGCTGAGAACGTTGTCTGTAGTATCAAGGAATAAAATTTTTTTGAAATGATTGATCAGTCATAGTTTTTTTGACTTTTTCTGATAACAGTGACGACTGACAACGTTAAGGTTTAAGGTTAAATACCTTAACTTACACTAACTTTTTTATCTAGTGTGAAATTACATCTTTGTCATTCATATATTAATGACAAATGTAAATTTAAAGGTTAAAGGTTAAAGGTTGAATATCCTGATTAACACTAACATGTAGATTTAGTATAAATTTTCATTATATGATTTGAAATTCATTTAATTTCATTTAAATTTGAAAATTACCAATAAAAAATTTTTTTGTAATGACAAGTTAAATTTATTTAAAAAAAAGGATATGAAAGAAATTGAAACTTTATAATAACTATGTTAGTTATCATAAAATCATGCATTTTATTTAATATTCATCATCTGATGTTATGTGTAGGAAATCCGTGTCATTGTTAAAGGTTGTTGGTTTATTTTGTAGGTAAATAAGTTGAGTATATATTGCACTGACATTGTTGATATCTGACCTCTTATTCATCGATGGTTGATTTAATTTTATGTTTACTAGTTCTATGAATTCTCTTTTAGTTTTATTAGATTCTATACTCAAAATTTTAGTTTCTTTATAATTCATTCTATGTTTAGTTTCTAAAACATGTTCTGTGAGTGCACAAGTTTTTTTATTTAGATTGCAATCACTTTGATGTTGGGTTATACGTTGCTTTAGGGTACGTGAGGTCTGGCCAGTGTTATTATAAAGTTTCAATTTCTTTCATATCCTTTTTTTTAAATAAATTTAACTTGTCATTACAAAAAAATTTTTTATTGGTAATTTTCAAATTTAAATGAAATTAAATGAATTTCAAATCATATAATGAAAATTTATACTAAATCTACATGTTAGTGTTAATCAGGATATTCAACCTTTAACCTTTAACCTTTAAATTTACATTTGTCATTAATATATGAATGACAAGATGTAATTTCACACTAGATAAAAAAGTTAGTGTAAGTTAAGGTATTTAACCTTAAACCTTAACGTTGTCAGTCGTCACTGTTATCAAAAAAAGTCAAAAAAACTATGACTGATCAATCATTTCAAAAAATTTTTATTCCTTGATACTACAGACAACGTTCTCAGCAATTGATATCAGTGTTTTGTAATTATATGAAACTGAAATCATAATAATGTTATCAATTTTGATATCCTTCAAGAATTTATTCAATTTACTAGTAAGTTTTACTTATATAAAACATAAACCTTGTTTTTTAGCTTGGTATAGTGAAAATCGAATTTTCTTAACCACCCATACATTTTGGCTGTACCCCATAATATTTAAAAGTTAGTTTTTCAACTATTCAGCCGTGACTACCCTTCTACTTTATTATATATATATATATATATATATATATATATATATATATATATATATATATATATATATATATATATCCAATCCAAAACTGTTTAAGTAATAAGCCATCAAAACCCCGGAAAGTTAAGTGGGACACCCGGTATCAGAAGGATCTGAAATATCAGCATCAAAAAAATCTGCAATTATAGTCAATTATAATGAAACCAAGAAATATGAATTCCAACCGCAAAACTGGGAGATGGCTAATTGTGATTTTTTATGACATGACTAATATTACAAGCATAAACTTATACAGTGAGACAAAGCAAAAACTGTTACGTAGGTACGAGTATACGACTAAGCCATTGTCTTGCAGAGTAATGGCTTTTGTATTTTCGAAAGCTCTTGATATGCTGGATCACTTTATTTCGAGTATGTTCATCAATTTTTCTATAACTACTATGCAAAACACGCTTTTCTACACAAATTTTTATGCGCAAAGCAAGCCTTTTCTTAATTAGTTTGATATCCGTTAGAAAAGTAATAATGTAGAGTGTGGGAAAAATACACGTTATGGTACTTTTCCGCACGGAAATGTCACTTTGCCCACGGAAATGTCAACGTCAAATTTTTTTGACAATACTTTATAAGTAGTGTATTTATGGGTGTTCAAATTTTGAATTTAAACTTAAAATTCTGTAAGTAAACTATTTTTTAGATTAGGTATTTCAGTTTATTGATTATAGATTATAAACAAATTCATTTATTACCCATTATTTTAGGAACTATGAACCGAGATCATAATTTATCTTTCGAGTTGTCGAATTCCGATATTGAGAATACTCCTCCAGATATTATCGAAAAGGCTCAAAATGCAATCGAAAATTTGTTACCTGAAGTTTCAAAAAACAAATATCAAAAACAATACAGCAAATTTATGAACTGGAGGGAAATAAACAATATTAAATCATTCTCAGAAAATGTTTTGTTGGCTTATTTTCAAGAAATTTCTGCAAACTTTAAACCGTCTACACTGTGGTCTATATATTCAATGATAAGGAGCCTCATAAGTATCAAACATAACATAGATATTTCAAAGTATACAAAACTTCGAGCATATTTAAAAAAGCAAAACGAAAAAAGCTGTGACAAAAAAAATCCCTTACATTGACATCTGCTGAAATCCATAAATTTTTAGAAGAAGCGCCAGACAATATCGATCTACTCGTCAAAGTAAGTCATAATTTTAAAGATTATATTTAGTTCTTCAATCTATTATTATTTAGTAACCAATGTACTTCATAATATAGAAAAATCGAAATAAAAAACTTAAAATAAAATAAAGCAGCGGAAAGACCTAAATACAGTATTTCATAATTGTTGCCGCGATAGCTTAGTGGAAAACACATCAGCATTGAAACGAAGAGGCCCGGGTTCAAATCCTGTCGACTTTTTTATATATTTGCAATTTATTTAATCATTTTACTTTAATTTTGGAACCAAATTAAAATTTTAATTTCAATCACAAATTTACTTGTAGGTTGTCATGGCTTTTGGATTAGCCGGAGCATGTCGAAGGGAAGAATTATGGAAATTATTTATTGATAACGTAAAATATTTAGAAGAAGCCTTATTGGTTACTGTTCCAATAACTAAGACAAAAATACCACGTACATTTACTGTAGTTGGAAAATTCTATGATTTATACAAAAAATATGCACGTCTGCGTCCACAAAATACAAATGAGAAGAGGTTATTTCTTAATTACCAACAAGGAAAATGCACGCGGCAAGTAGTGGGCATAAATAAATTCGGAAATATGCCTAAACAAATTGCAGAATATTTAAAATTACCTAACTCTAAATTGTACGCGGGTCATTGTTTTAGACGATCTTCAGCTACAATTTTAGCAAATTCAGGCGCAGACTTATTAACATTGAAGCGACATGGTGGATGGCGCTCAAATACAGTGGCAGAGGGATATATTGACGACTCGATATCAATTAAATTGATATTGCCAACAAAATTGAAAAATCTATTATACCTGGGGCTTCGACTTCATATAATATTATTCCTAATGAAAAACAAGCATCAACATCTTCGTTGATAAACATTAACGATAACTTATCATCAAAAATAGATAATATACCAGGCATAACAATTCGAAATTGTTCCAATTATACTATCAACTTTTAACTAATTTTTCTATATTCTGTGTTCATTTCTTAAATTCGTTCTGTTTGAGTTAAATAAAATACATATAGAAGTTACTTTTTTCTTTAATTAATAAACGTAGTTGTAGAAAAAATATTGTGTACAACTCGTACGCAAAGCACTTTTCCCGCTCGCTCGTGGGAAAAGTAACGCTTCGCGCACTTGTTGTACAAACTACTATTTCTTCACACTAGGAGGTTTTCTCCTGAGGTCAGGTTTGCAAATACCTAAGCGTGCAGATTTTTCACAAATTGTTGTAAATCGTCTATTGGTGATGTCGAAAGTCTTAAGGGAGAAGTTTTTGCAAACCCGCTTATTCATAATCATTATTATTTTTCCACCCAACCTATCTAATATGCAAGAAAAGTATTGGTTTACCCCAAATTAAGTTGGAATTTTGAAAAAAAATCCTGTGTGTATGTCAGTCGGCCCGTCACAACGGGTACTATATGGTACTTGAAGTACCACTTTTTATCATTTTTTGGAAAATTTCAGTTTGTTAGTACGATACAGCCTCCGGAGTATATACAAATGATCAATTCTATGATTGTACATTAAGCAGGGTGTCTCAAAGTTGAACCCTATTTATATTCATCTCACTAAAGCCAGTACAACGAGTACTTTGGTACGTACCAAATTTTTGTCATTTTTGGAGAATTTTCAGTGTGTTAGCACGATACAGCCTCCAGAGTGTATACAAGTGACCAATTTTATGATTGCATATTGTTCAGAGCGTCTTATAGATGAACCTTATTGTTTTTTAGCTCACTAGAGCTAGTACAACGGATGCTATGGTACCACATTTTTGGTCCTTTTTGGAGAAATTTCGGGTTGTTAGCACGATTCAGACTCCGGAGTGTACACAACTGACCACTTTTATAATTGGATATTTTTCAAGGTGTCTCACAGATGTACACTATTGATTTTCAGCTGACTATAGCGAGTACAGCGAGTCCTATACATCCAGATATACTACATTTTTGGTTTTTTTTGGAAAAAATTCGGTTTGTTATTACGATATATCCCCGAAGTGTATACAAGTGATAATTTTGTGATAGAATATTGTTCAGGCTATCTCACAGATGCGGAAAAGTTAGTTTTATTCTTTAAAACCGTTTATTTTTATACTGAAAGTACTATTTTTCCCATTTGTTGCTTTTTGTCTCTTGACATCATCCTTTTTTATGCAAGAAGCAAGATAGGCTGTTTGCAAGTCATAACTTGGAATTTCAGAACTTCAGAAATGATAGTATTACACTTATATCTACATACATGATCATATTTACTCAATCTTCTTCCCTCATGTATAACGTTTCTATGACCCGTGTATTCTTTTCCCGCAGTTCAAAATTTTTTACGTTTATTTAGTTTCCAGTTTTCATCGGTTTTTCCTTGTTTTGGCCAGTTTTGTATGTCCTGATGTAGAACTTCCACCTACTTCTCCATTTTCCGTATCAGATTGGTTTCCATTCTCATCTGGATTATAATCAGCATCCTCATCAGTTTGATTCTACATGAGATGCATCATACTCTGGAAAAACAACATAACCTAAATTCCTGAATTTTATCAAATTTAAAACAAACCTACCATCAATGTCATCCATATTTCATTGGATAATTAGCACAACGAAGGCAACTGAACTGATGAAAAAACCGACCTGAACACTATTTTTCACGAAAGTAACGCAATGAACAAGACTATCTTGTGTGAAATGTACAGTATAGGAATCTAAAGTTAGTGCAAAATCGGTATAGTTGGAGCAATGTAATGGTATATCCTTAAGTTATGTTGCGCAGCTAGACTCTGAAAGGCATTAGTATTAATATTAACTGGAGCTTCAGAAGTTTCGAGGTAATTTTCGAGAATTCGCTTCGTTTATAGATTTGTTTAATTCGGTTATTCATAATAACGAATCGTTATCGGATATAGAAGAATTTCAATATTTGAAAGGATTATTAGAAGGCCCGCCTCAAGGTTTGATTATAAATTTACCGTAACCTGAACAAAATTATAACGTAGCTTATGACCTTTTAATAAAACGATACTCAAATAAACAAAGGTGTGTAAAAGCACACTGGGATGCCATTTTGAATGTTTCAAAGCTAACAACAGTAAATGAAATATCTTTGTCAAACTTGATTGACTTTTCAGAAAAATCTAGCAGCGTTAAAATCTATCGGTCTACCTACCGAGCATTGGGATTATGTTGTTTTCATGCTCCTCTTTTCACGTCTAGATCCTGATACCATCAAATTGTTTGAATTGGAAAACAAATCAAGAGAAATTTCATCTTATGGACAATTAATTGAATTTTTACAGGTATACAAATCTGCAATAATACCGAAAAAAATGTTTTGCATTTATACCATTTGCACTAGGCCCTTCCGTTACAGTAAACCAAAACAAAGAACTCTACTTAGATCAGAAGATGAAGAAATGTTTATACACAATGATACATTGTTAAATAACAACAAAAGCATTGAAATAACGAACCTAGCATATATGGAATATAAAAAGAAGCACGTACACAAAAATAAATGTATAATTAATGCAAATCTCTTTTAAAAAGTCTCGTAACTAAAAGGTAAGCCTCTTCTTTCAATTTCTTAAATGCTTGTAATTCTCGTTCTGACTGATTACCATTAAAACCCAATATTCCAACTAATATAGATTTACAGATCAGATAAAAAGTACCACGTTCAGAAATTATTAATTATCGAGAAGAACAAATTTATGCTTCTTTGTTGGACTCGAAAGAATGAGACGCGATATTATGCACCGTTGCCGATGATGCTGCGTCAACTTTTTAAAAGAAATAAATAATTGGTTTATTTCCAAAAACAAAAACGAAGACAAAAGTTATGAAGATGAAAAACTGTATGCTGCTTTAAATACCAGAAAAAAATTTATTGAACTATTGCATACAAAGAAAATTTCATTTTAGTATACAGGGTATACCGTAAATTAGAGAAATTGTTGATCGGTTTCTCTAGTCGGGTGATCGAAAGAAGATAGAATAGTATATTATATATCAACATCACACCACAACAACAAACAAATTCTACACGAGTATAGTTTATTTACGATAAAAAGACGATGACGTTACAAAACAAAATATTGTGATGTTGCCAAGCTGTAGTTTTTTCCTTTACTTAACGAAAACTAGAAAAGTCAATCTGATGTTAGATTGACAGTTCTTCTTTTTCTTTGTTTCGTGCCTCGTATGGCGTAAGTCAAAAATGTTTATTTGATAATAAAAGGCTTGTATGATAAGCTTAATTAAATTAATATAAATATTTATTCATGAAAAACTATGGATAAGATACAAGAAACAGTAACCAGTCATACTATATACGAATTAACATTTAATTATTTTACATAGAAGAGGGTTAAATGACGAACTGTAGGTCCTTATCTCTTATCCTATGTTCTATAGAACCATCTACAAGAGCACTGCAAGGGTTTACGCTAAACGGAATCAATACAAGCTGTAATCATCTTCATGCAAATTTGAATATTGTTTCTTTATACAATATCTATTATATTTATAATAATAAAAATATAATGAAAAAGAAAAATATAGATACACAAAATAAAATTTTGTTACAAGATATAAAAATAAAAAATCTCCCATTTTATCAGTATTATTTATGTAAAGATACTGTGGTGGTTGTTTTAATTTGTGTATTATAAAATAACTGTACCTAATTAATTTAATAATAGTAATTAGTGATTTTGAAAAGGTGGAAATAAAGCAAATTGGATAAAAATATACAATAAATAAAACACAAGATTTCCACTACTCCACTACAAAAACATCATTATCCTCATCGTCACTGTCAAAATTAATAATAAGTGGAGGCGCATCCTGTCTATCAAATACTACTTCTCTATCCCACCCATCTTGTATAATTTTTTCAGTGTGCTCTACTGCCTTTGACCCAATATCAGAAGTCACTTTTTCTAAAGACTTTTTCCATACACCTATTGCTTGTTCTGTTGAAGAACTATGCCCCAAATATGTTCAATTGGGTTGAACATACAGTGGTAAGGGGGAACACGAAGCACTTTGTGACCATATTTTTCAGATAATATGTCAGCTTCATATACTGTTGGCGGTTTATTCCTACAAAAATGCATATATTTAAACAAAATAAGTTATCTAAGTATTACCATAATATATTGAAAAATGTTTATATCAGCTTACCGTTGTACTAAATTCAATAATTGGGTTTTGAGGTAAGTATTTTCAAAAGGAATATCATTTTGTATCTCCAGTTCTGTATATCAGCCTTTTTGGTAGCTGTTGTTGGTACTTTATTGATCACTGTACTGCGATAACTTGCATTATCAATTACAATTGTGGCAGGTTCTTCCAAGTTCACTAAAAGCTGGTATTTAAACCAATGTAGAAAGTTTTCTCGGTTCATTTCACCGTGGTAATCACCATCTTGTTTTTTGGAAGAAAAATCAGTCCTACTCCAGGAATAAATCCAGAAGAGTAAACAGCATGCAATACTATATACCTACAATAAGGAAATCACGAATTACTACTAGGTTTCCTAGATAGACTGCATAGCTCAAAACAACTATTAATAATTATATAGATTTAAATAAAATAGTGTGACTAGTAAATATATGAAAAGGTCTTAAAATGGCAGGAATGTTAGTACATCATAAATTAATTACTAAATTTTATTATTCAATTACCTTGAACCACCAATTTTGGTTTTTTTCACGCTTCTATGATTAGAATCTTGCCAAGAACGTCCAACAGTACCGTCTTTAAATATCCAGGTCTCATCCAAAAACACAAATCGATATAAACCTTCCCTTTTCATCTTGACAGATTCATGTAGAAATGTACATGTTTTAATGCAATATGTGGCAACTCCATTAAACCACGACGAGGATCATCTTTTTGGTATTTGAATCCAATATTTTCCACTATATTCCATAGTGATGTTAAACAACCATTAAAGAGTTCACGCTCCTGGAGTTTGTCTCTTAAAGTTTTCAAGGTTATGTGTTTCTCTGAAAATATATTGTGTTAGTTAATTGTGAATAAAATAAACAGTAAATTCAATATACTCACTGTTTCCATACATTTCGTATATAACATTTCGGAAAGCATTTTGATCAAAGTTATCAATTTCAACAGTAGGTTTTATGCGTTGTCTCTTTTATGGGTTTTCAGAACAAGCAAAACTTTTCATCAAGAATGACATTTTTCACCTATAGGATACCCCATCCGTGGACACCCTCCATGTTAATAGAAAAAAGAAGATATGAATTTATAAATATTAAAGCTTAAATATTATTAGCCCTATGGGGGTATCCTGGATATCTTTATCCCATTTAAGATCAGTATAAATGTGCAATGATGTAGAAAATCAGGAAAACTATATCTGCTGATCTTTACTAATATCATTTAACACGTTGACTCCCACACCTTATTTAGTGACTTCTATCCGGAGCCACCCAAAATTTTTTCAAAAAACAATTGGTAGGTTTGCAAAATATTCTTTTTATCTCTAATAAGACTGGTATATTACAATTAAACAAAAACAGTGACGTCAAGAACAAACATGTAAACGAGTCGGTGGCACTGATTGGTAAACTTCAAAAGCAATGCCATTACCGCGTTTACGCGTTTGCTTAAGTTTTACCTACAAATGACCAAAACGGAATATATATGGATTAAAAATAGAGTCAGCTATTAAAAACCATTATTCGTGGATAATTTTACAACAATCCTAGCAAAATCCTGGGGTTTCTGGACACGATAGGCATTCGTATGTCGTTTCTCGTCTTCTCCCATTTTCCGAGCAGATTTTACACTTGCGTCTCAGAGTGGTCCCATTGTGGACTTTCCACACTTTGTGAGAAATTGTTGGCCTCTGTTTATTTTAGGTGGGGCTTTCTGAGGGCCTAACATTTCTCTAATTACGGACAGCCTGAAATCGTACAAGTTTTTCTTATTCCCGGAATAAATATTATAAAGATGAAATGCATTTAGCAAACATAACTGTATAATATGAATACCTTTTGTTGGCCATCTCATAGTTTTTCTTTCACAAGGATAATAGGACAACATTTGGTCCTGACGATCTACTCCAGACATGAATTCGTTTATAATTTATGATGGGCTCTGGTTTGACTTTAATTTCCCTTCGTTTGTTTCGACTCTCGACCATTATATTTGTAAGTTCTGTATATATAATCGACTTCTCTTTTGTCTTTCCACTTGCCAATCATAATACCGTTGCAGTATTTGACCACACTCTCACCTATCTTCAGTTTTGCTTCTTTTACAACAGTTTGAGAATTTTGACGACATATTCTGAGTGTGCCCGAACAATTAGTTTTCTTATCCAATAGCTGCTTTGCGAGATCGTAACTATTATATTAGTTGTTCATATATAATGAATGGTCCACGTTCAACTTCTCACTCATCAAATGTAGTACGACTTTCGAGGTATGCCCCTTTCCACCAATATCATCAAGTATCCCCGTATATACAGCAAATTTCGTAACAATGCCTTTGGGTGTACAAAGCATATATATTGTTTTATACCATATTTATGTCTCGTGTTCTGAATGTATCGGCGGAACACTAATCTTCCTCTCCATAAAATCATAGACTTATATAGACTAAGTTCCCGACCAGGGTAAAATACAGCATTCATTTTTTCGTTGAAAAGGGTTATGAGAGGAGATATTTTGTACAAGCGATCATGAGACGCTTCTTCACCTTCTTCTGGATTTCTAGCAAAATATAGAGCGCGTAAAATTAATAGAAATCTATTACGACTCATGTTTTCTGAAAAACGATACATTGAACAGTGGGTCCTTTTTCCAATAATCTTCTAATCTGTTAAAAGATATTGTACCTGTATGCAATAAAATTCCTAAGAAAACTCGTAGTTCTGAAACAGTAACATCGTGCCACTTTGTGATCCTAGATTGCTCCGTTTTACCCCCCAGACACATTATTTCAAACGCATATATGTTGGTTTGTTCGACAATCTATCATCAAAAATTAAGTTGAAATAATCAATAGGTTAATTTCCCTGGGAGTTCTCTTGCTTTTTTGTGAATGGAATTTTGTTCACTAATATTTCGTCATTCCAATCTAAAGTTGGTGAAGAACGGGCTTTTTTTGGTTGGGGAATATTTACATTTGGCGCAGAATCGTCACTATCTTCTTCTGAACTTTGATGGTCATCTAAAACAAATAATTTTATGAAATTAACTGTCTCGACCCTTACTTCGTGGAATATGCTCATATTAGTGTTTTTAAATGAAACTCACGGTTTCTAGTTAATTCCACAATATAATAAACGTTATTGAAAACTCTAAAAAATTGACAATTGTTTCGATAAATCAATATCATCGTCAGAATGACAGAAGTTACATTTCATTTTATGCCTACCTGATGTTTAGTAGTTATTTTTGGCTAGACCAAGAAGTAACCTAACTTGTGATTGGCTTAATATATGTTTATAGAAAAAAAAAGAAGATGTGATATTACAAATATTAAAGCTTAGATATTATTAGCCCTATGGTGATATCCTGGATATCATTTTTCCAATTAAGATCAGTATAACTGTACAATGATATAGAAAACCAGGAAAACTATATCTGCTGATCTTTACAATTATCACTTAAGAAGACAGTTCATTAGTGGAGAACTCCCTAGATTTAACTGTTCATTGACAACTTCATATTGTGGGTTTCTTAAATGTCTTCTAATTTCCAGTTCTTCAAGGAAATCCAGTTCTTGTTTCTTTTCACAAATATGCAGCACTTCTAGTTCTGTGTTAGGTGTCAATGAATGATTGGTGTCAAGTAGATGTTTTGCGTAGTGGGTTTATCTGGTTGTTTTAATCTGTATGCTCGTAAGTGCTCACTGTATCGTATTTCAAAATTCCTAAGGGTCTGACCCAAATAGACAGCATTACATTCTGGACATTTGAGTTTATATATACCTGACTTCTTTAATAGTGGTTACATTTAACAATTTTGTACTAACGTTACTTTCTGTTTTGAAAGAAATTGTTGTATTCGTTGCTGAAGATATTATCTTTGAAATATTATTAGGAATATTTGCTGCATATGTGATGGTTTTATAAATTTTAATTTCATTTCTTTTAAAACAGAAAGTAACGTTAGTACAAAATTGTTAAATGTAACCACTATTAAAGAAGTCAGGTATATATAAACTCAAATGTACAGAATGTAATGCTGTCTATTTGGGTCAGACCCTTAGGAATTTTGAAATACGATACAGTGAGCACTTACGAGCATACAGATTAAAACAACCAGATAAATCCCACTACGCAAAACATCTACTTGACACCAATCATTCATTGACACCTAACACAGAACTGAAAAGAAACAAGAACTGGACTTCCTTGAAGAACTGGAAATTAGAAGACATTTAAGAAACCCACAATATGAAGTTGTCAATGAACAGTTAAATCTAGGGAGTTCTCCACTAATAAACTGTCTTCTTAAGTGATAATTGTAAAGATCAGCAGATATAGTTTTCCTGGTTTTCTATATCATTGCACAGTTATACTGATCTTAATTGGAAAAATGATAGGATATCACCATAGGGCTAATAATATCTAAGCTTTAATATTTGTAATATCACATCTTCTTCTTTTTTCTATAAACATATATTAAGCCAATCACAAGTTAGGTTACTTCTTGGTCTAGCCAAAAATAACTACTAAACATCAGGTAGGCATAAATTGAAATGTAACTTCTGTCATTCTGACGATGATATTGATTTGTCGAAACAATTGTCAATTTTTTAGAATTTTCAATAACTTTTATTATATTGTGGAATTAACCAGAGACCGTGAGTCTCATTTAAAAACACTATATAATTTTATAATTACACTACGGGTACATTTGCAGTATATAAAGAATAGAAACCTTTGTATAAATAAAAGTACCTATCTATATTATAGAACCCGTTACCTTGAAAGTCGTCCTCATAGTCACTGCCTGAAAGCTGAATTGACTCGGCATCTGAGCAATTTATAGGACAATCCAATTCATCGTCGGATAGTTTCTTTTTACTTCTAATATCAAATTTGGGCCTCTTCACATTGCTAGGACCAGCTTTTTGATTACTCATTTTATCTGATCAAAGTCACAATCAACAATTTTTGAAAGTATGAACACTTTTTTCGATATTTTGTACTATTAACTAATGTCACAATTCACTACACTCGTTCCTAGTCAACGCCGTACTGAATCACATTCACAGCCTTTAAATTCAACAAGAACGTGGAGGTCCACCGCGTAAACGCGGGAGGGGCAATGAAGGTGTTAAGAAGACAGTTTAAAAGTGGAGAACTCCCTAGATTTATCTGTTCATTGACGACTTCATATTGTGGGTTTCTTAAGTGTCTTCTAATTTCAAATTCTTCAAGGAAATCCAGTTCTTGTTTCTTATCACAAATATGTAGTATTTCTAGTCCTATGTTAGGTGTCAATGAATGTTTGGTGTCAAGTAGATGTTTAGCGTAGGGGATTTATCTGGTTGTTTTAATTTGTACGCTCGTAAGTGTTCACTGTATCTGATTTCAATATGTCTAAGAGTTTGACCCAAATAGACAGCATTACATTTTGAACATTTGAGTTTATATATACCAGACTTCTTCAATGGCGATATTTTTAATGAAAGTAACAGTCTTGAACCTTACCTAGTGGAATCTACTCATATTAGTGTTTCAAATGAAACTTAACGTTTCTAGCTAATTCCACAATATAATGAAAAATGTTAAGAATTCTAAAAAATTGACAATTGTTAAAATAACTGAATATCATCGTCAGAATATCAGAAGTTACATTTCACTTGATGCCTACCTGATGATTAGTAGTTATTTTTGGCTAGACCAAGAAGTGACCTACCTTGTGATTGACTTAGTATATGTTAATAGGAGAAAGAAGAAGATGTGATATTACAAATACTGAAGCTTAGATATTATTAGCCCTATGGTGATATCCTGGATATCATTTTTCCAATTAAGATCTGTATAACTGTGCAATGATATAGAAAACCAGGAAAACTATATCTGCTGATCTTTACAAATATCTTCTGATCTTTACAATTATCACTTACGAAGACAGTTTAATAATGGAGAACTCCCTAGATTTATCTGTTCATTGACGTTTTTATATTGTGGGTTTCTTAAGTGTCTTCTAATTTCCCACTCTTCAAGGAAATCCAGTTTTTGTTTCTCATCACAAATATGTAGTACTTGTAGTTCTATGTTAGATGTCAATGAATGGTTGGTGTCAAGTAGATGTTTTGCGTAATGGGATTTATCTGGTTGTTTTAATCTGTATGCTCGTAAGTGCTCACTGTATCGGATTTCAAAATTTCTAAGGGTCTGACCCAAATAGACAGCATTACATTCTGGACATTTGAGTTTATATATATCTGATTTCTTTAATGTTGGTATTTTTGTTATACCATTTAACAATTTTGTACTTACATTACTTTCTGTTTCAAAAGAAATTGTTGTATTCGTTGCTAGAGATATTAGAAATTATGAGATATATTTCCTGTATATGTGATGGTTTTATAAGTTTTTATTTCTTCAGTTTGTTTAGGAAATATTAGTTGTAATACCACTTTTTCCTCTTTTTTATTAATTAGCTTATATATCATATTTAATGGATAACCACTGGATGTTGCTATTTGTCTAATTGTATTAATATCTCTATCAAAATTACTTTTGTTCATAGGAACTGAAAATGCTCTATGTATCATTGAATTGTATACCGCTAGCTTATGTAACATTGGGTGATTGGAATTATATGGAATTGTCACATCACTGTGTGTTGGTTTTCGGTAAATTGCATAATCAAGTACATTATTAACTCTTTGAATTTTCAAATCAAGAAAATTGATTAAGTTATTTTCTTCAACTTCTAATGTAAATTTAATTTTTGGGTGTAAATTATTAATGTGGTTGAAAAATATATCTAATTGTCGTTCACTACCTATATCACTTATTTTGGCAAACATTTTTATGGACAGTTTAGAAAGAAAAATCTTTGAAAGTAATATTTCAAAAAACGTTTTATTTTGCTAATAATATGTAGATGACATATTAGCTTGTTTTATAGGTAGTGAACGACAATTAGATATATTTTTCAACCACATTATTAATTTACACTAAAAAATTAAATTTACATTAGAAGTTGAAGAAAATAACTTCATCAATTTTCTTGATTTGAAAATTCAAAAAGTTAATTATGTACTTGATTATGCAATTTATCGAAAACCAACACACAGTGATGTGACAATTCCATATAATTCCAATCACCCAATGTCACACAAGCTAGCGGCATACAATTCAATGATACATAGAGCATTTTCAGTTCCTATGAACAAATGTAATTTTGATAGAGATATTAATACAATTAGACAAATAGCAACATCCAACGGTTATCCATTAAATATGATAAATAAGGTAATTAATAAAAAAGAGGAAAAAGTGGCATTACAACTAATATTTCCTAAACAAACTGAAGAAATAAAAACTTATAAAACCATCACATGTACAGGAAATATTTCTAATAATATTTCTAAGATAATATCTCTAGCAACGAATACAACAATTTCTTTCAAAACAGAAAGTAACGTAAGTACAAAATTGTTAAATGTTAAATCAAAAATACCAACATTAAAGAAATCAGGTATATATAAGCTGAAATGTCCAGAATGTAATGCTGTCTATTTGGGCCAGACCCTTAGAATTTTTGAAATCCGATACAGTGAACACTTACGAGCACACAGATTAAAACAACCAGATAAATCCCATTACGCAAAACATCTACTTGACACTATCCATTCATTGACACCTAACACAGAACTAGAAGTACTACATATTTGTGATAAGAAACAAGAACTGGATTTCCTTGAAGAGTTGGAAATTAGAAGACACTTAAGAAACCCACAATATGAAGTCGTCAATGAACAGATAAATCTAAGGAGCTCTCCATTATTAAACTGTCTTCTTAAGTGATGTTCAGCAGATATAGTTTTCCTGAGTTTCTATATTATTGCACAGTTATACTGATCTTAATTGGAAAAATGATATCCAGGATATCACCATAGGGCTAATAATATCTAAGCTTCAATATTAGTAGCCATATCTTCTTCCTTTTTCTATTCTAGCCAAAAATAATTATTAAACACCAGGTAGGCATCAAATGAAATGTAACTTTTGTCATTCTGACGATTATATTTAATATCGAAACATTTATTAATATTTTTAGAATTTTTACAATTGTGGAATTATGTAGAAACAGTTAGTTTCATTTAAAACAGTGATATTATGTTGATTATCCGTATAAAATTTTGTTCACCTTACTTTTGGTTAGTATGTCTGAAATATTGTTGAATAACGAATTCATTATAATTCCTAGGTATATGTTTGTCTACATAGTAGTTTGTCCATGTGTCTAATACTTGTTCTATTCCTGTTTGTAGTTGATAGTTTTTGTCTTTCATTTATTTTTTCTGCCTCCCATAAATATGTCCAAAAAAAGTTATTCTGTTATCTCCGCACTTTGTCTTTTCTCTTCTTTTATTTTTATTGCGTTTTCCTAACGTAGTGATCTTTATATTGCATTGTCTAATTTATAACGCTTATCTTAGAAAATATACATTTTCTTCAAATAAATATGCAAAAATAAAACAAATTCTACAATTAAGAATAAGACTTTCAAAATTGTTTAATATTCCAAAGCACACTACGTCTCTAAATTGAAATTTGTATATAGTAGTATTTTAAATATTTTTGTTTAAATGCGTGTTTATTGTCCATGGGCTTTTGTCGTATTGATGGTATTTTAATCTATTCCCCAAATAGTGTGATGTTTGTCCTGTATAAACAGCATCACAATTTTAAAGCTTCATGTAAATTTTTACTTTTTTATTTTCCGGTATTTTAAATTTTACACTACTAAAGTATTTTAATTTAATAATGTATTATGTCATATTTATGACTTATTTTGATTTCATATTTACTATAATAATTTAATAACTTGTGTGATAGTCCCTGTACATATGATAATTATGAGTGCTTGATATTTTAATGTTAGGAGTTGTTTGGCTTTTGAATGGGTCTTATCGTTATTAATTACTGTCAAATAGGCATAAGGAGTACCCACTGTATAATTGAGTATTGTTAATTAATTTACATTTTTTTTATAATTTTACATTAAAAAATAAAATTTCTAGCGACAAAATTTGACATATATACAAAAATTATGTCTTCACAAAAAAAATCTAATTTATCCAGATACGGTATCGTTTTTGGAATATTGATATGGAAAAATTAATTAGGTTTGTATCGGCAACCCCGCCAAACGTATTTTCTACAAAAGCTGCACACTATTTCTCATCACTAACCTAAACTGGTTTTTTCTTCAGAATTTTAAACATATATCAAAATTTCAAATAGAAGAATTATTAAAGAAATATTGGGCAGACTGTATAATTACTAGTCTGCTTGTGTCAGATATGAGATATGAGCGGACGAAAAGGAGTAAAAATAAAACTTGTAACATATACGAGGACCAACTAATATAATGTGGAAAAGCCAGATAGAATAAATTTGTGTCAAATTTAAATTATAAATTGATTTTCTTCAGCAAAAAATTGTTTAATCCTCTTCGAGTGACACTTACAACGCCTAATTATTTGAATAATAAGTATAGACTTGTGATAGAGGAAAATGTTGGAAAATGTCCCTGTCATAATATTACCCTCTTGATTATATCCATGACATTGTCAGTTGTGTTACAAAGTTGTCAATAATATTATGTCAGTTATTTTCTGTAGAATAAAGCCTTATTCTAAAGGTAATCCATTGTATTCACTACAATTTATTCTACAGAAAATATTAAATGGATAAGCTACTTCGCCCCGATCGTTTTGATAGATGTTACATTTGGAAACGTAGGTCAACTTTGGAATCATTGCTACAGATCGTTCGGGAATTTTCTGGAAGCGGCAGATGCGAAGGACAACACGAAGAAGCTGAATCTACTAATAAACTACGTGAGTCCGGTCGTTTTTGAGTCCATTAGTGAAAGTACAACGTATGAAGATGCCAGAAAACCCTTGAGAGACCAATATTTACAAACTTTGAAGCAGATGAGCGAAGACTGCAAATTTAAAGCTGTCACGGCCGCACAGAATAGAAATGATTGTATCCGAGACTCATTTATCAGTGGTTTTAAGTTTACCACAAATTAGACAGCGGCTTCTGGAGCACTCTTATTTGAGCTTAATTCTAGCGTTTCATACTACAGGGTGTTAGAAATAGCCAAGCAACATGCTAAATCATATTCATCAACTTTTGATTCAAGTGTTGCTGTTTTACAAAACGCAGAACCGTTACAAGATTCTGAAAATTCATCAACCAGGCAGTTAGCGGCTGCTGCATCTTTTCAGAAATGTTTCTTTTGTGGCAGAGATAGACACCTGCGCGAACACTGTCCTGCTAAAAATGCAATTTGCAATTCCTGCAATAAAAGAGGTCATTTTTCAACTGTGTGTAGATCAAGTAACACCAGAAGAACTAATAAAACATCTGCTGCTATTTTGTCTACACTTTCTGCTGTTTTTCCTAGTTGTTTATCCAAATCTATTATTCAAATTAAAATAAACAACATAATCACACATGCACTAGTCGATACAGGGAGTTCTGATAGTTATATTTCAAGTGAAATTGTTGCCAGTAGAAATATTTGTGTCATTCCATCAAAAATCAATGTTAAAATGGCTTCATCTCTCACGTCGCAAGTTCTTGGATATTGTATTATACGCCTACAAATTTTGGATGACATTTATTCAAATGTGAAGCTTCCAGTCCTTGATGAACTCTGCACTGAAGCGATCATTGGTTATGATATTCTGAAGCAACATTCCCGACTCGAAATTCTTTTTGGAGGTGACAAATCTACCCTATCAATATGCAATTTAGCAGTAGCAAATGTTGAATCATTCGGTCTATTTTCAAATTTGACGTTTAATTGCAAACCAATCGCAATAAAATCCCATCGACTTACAACTTCAGACCTCAACTTTATTGAGCAAGAAAACAAACATCTTCTAAAAGAAAAGATCATAGAACCCAGTATCTCCCCTTGGCGAGCTCAACCTCTGGTAACTTCAAGTGAAAACTACAAGAAACGTATGTGTATTGACTATTCTCAAACCATAAATAAATATACATTATTGGATGCATACCCATTGCCACGGGTAGAAGACATTGTAAACCAAATTTCGAAATATTCCGTTTTTAGTACAATTGAACTCCGTAGTGCCTATTACCAAATTCCAATTAAAGATGAAGAACAGATCTACACAGCATTTGAAACTTGTGAAAATTTGCACCAATTCACTCGAATTCCGTTTGGTGTTACCAATGGAGTCTCTTGTTTCCAACGAACCGTCGACAGTATCATCAAGAAATAAAATCTTAAAAACGTCTATGCTTATCAGGATGTCGTCACTGTTTGCGGTAACTCACAAGAAGGACTTTTACAAAAATTTTTGGATGACATTAAGAAGTACCGTTTAACTATGAATCCGGACCCAGAACGACTTAAACCTCTCTTAAATTTACCAGTACCTGATACTACAACTTCTATTTGAAGAATTCTAGGAATGTTTGCACATTGCTCTAAATGGGTTACTAAATTTTCCGAAAAAATTCAGCCGTTAGCATACAGCACAACTTTTCAATTGTATGAAAAAGCAATTTTAGCATTTAGATAGCTCAAACAAGACATAGCCAAATCTTCGATTTCTTCAATTGATGACGACGCTATGTTAACTGTTGAAGCCGATGCCTCAGAATTTGCGATAGCTGCTCAATTATCCCAATCAGGAAGACCAGTCTCATTTTTCTCAAGAACCTTGTCCTCTCAGGAACAAAAGCATTCGTCAGTTGAAAAAGAAGCGTACGCACTAGTAGAAGCACTGAAAAAGTGGCGACATTTTTTAATTGGTAGACATTTTCAGCTCATTACGGCATTTATGTTTAATAACAAGTCCTCTTCCAAATTCAAATATGAAAAAAAATCAACGTTGGCATTTGGAATTGTCATGCTACAAGTATGATATCGTTTACAGGCCAGGAAGTCAAAACACGGTAGCTGATGCATTTTTCCGTATTACTTCTGCAATCATGTCATCGGCTGATCAAAAGAAATTATTTGATTTACATTTTTCTTTGTTTCATCCTGGTATTACTCGGTTTTTCCATTGGATACGCTGCAAAAATCTCCCTTATTCCGTGGAAGACATCCGTCAAATTACCTCCTCATTTCCTGTTTGTGCTGAAATTAATCCAAAATTTCATAAATATGAAGAAACGTTAATCAAAGCCACCTCACCATTTGAACGTCTTAATTTGGATTTTGAAGGTCTTTTTCCAGATTCCCATTCGCATTTCCATGTTCCGACATATTATCCTCTACAGTTATCCAATGTTTGCGTCAAATATTTTCTACATTTGGCACTCCGACATATGTTCATTCTGACCAAGGTACTTCTTTTATGTCCCGTGAAATTGAGTAATTTTTAGAGTATCGTGGTATTGCTTCAAGTCGCACGACTCCCTATAATCATGGAACCATATGGCAAACCATCCAGTTGGCCAGTGGGAGTAGGTTCTAGTGGATTCTCTTCACTCGATTAGATGTCTTTTATGTACTGCTATCAACTCGACCCCACATGAACGGATGTTTAAATATGTGAGACGCTCAACTTATGGATCGTCAGTTCCTACATGGCAAGTTGCACCAGGACCAATACTATTAAAGAGATTTGTCCGTTCGAATAAATACGAACCCTTAGTTGACGAAGTCCAACTCCTAGAAGCCAACTCGAAATAGGCCCATATCCGACTGGAAAATGGAGAAGAAAAGACAGTTTGAACTCGGCATTTACCTCTTCAAGGAAATATATCATTAATTCGCTGCGATGAAAATTTTGTCAATCAAGATCAAGTCCATTCAAATCAAGAGCATCAAAATCAAGACCAAAGCATTCACGAAAGTCGAGCCCAAAGCATACAAGAAAATCAAGACCATCTGATTCAAGACCACTCCATTCAAGAACAGAACAATCAAGACGCCGTACTGAATATTGATAGGCCAGTTAGGACACGAAGGCGTCCTGAATATTTAGAAGACTTCCTCGAGAAATAAGAAGGCGGGAAGAATGTCATAATATTACCCTCTTGATTATATCTATGACATTGTCAGTTATGTTACAAAATTGTCAGTTATTTTCTGTAGAATAAAACCTTATTCTGAAGGTAATCCATTGTTTTCACTACAGCCCCCCTATTTTGTTTATGAACCACAGATAATAAAAAATCAAAATTTTTAAATTTTGATTTACACCCACATTATTATTAGAATAAAACTAATACACAGATATTCTTCAAAAAAATTAAACAACACGATTTAAACAAAATAAATGTATTTTTGAAATGGTCTACCTCTACCACAAGTTAAAAAATTTAAACGCGAGGTTAAAATGGCCCCCAAAGGGGGGGGGCATATTGAAAGAATACAAAAATCAGTAGATATCTAAACACATATGATTTATCGGCAGAAATCACAGATGTAACGTTCAGTTTCAGCACAGGTTCTAGCATTGTATCCAGGTGTCTCCTTTGTGATTACTGGAATAAGACTCCTGACAAAAAATACACACTGCGTCGTCCTTGTCAGGAATGGAACCCTGTGAACTGAGTTCGCCATCCGTATCTTCATCTTCTTCAATACTGGAAACATCACTTATTTCACTGTCAAAAACAGTAATTCGTCTTCGACCTTTTTCTTCAACTTTTTTAGATATTTGAATTAGTCCCCTTCCACGTCCCTGTTTGCGACCTTCACATCTTTTAATAGATTCTCCCAAATCAAATTTATAGGGCGGTGATGCTATTACAGTAGCCTTTGTTGATTTTCATCATCGATTAGAGGTTTTTATTTTAAGTTTGGGTATTGGTAAAATTTGATGAGGTACAATAAGCGTACAATAAGTGATGATGTACCTGGTTTTGAATAGAAGACAGAAAGTTTTGTCAGTTTCATCAGTCCTCAGTACTTAGATTATTCGGGTTGAACAGATGATACTGAAGATGTACTTGGGGCACATGACTCTGTATCTGCTATTTCAGTCTATTCGATTTGACTGGAGGATTGCGAAACAGTTCATGAAGTGGGTTGAAGCAACGGTGTTACAGGTAATGTTGCAGTCTCGACAGATGACTAGGAATCCAAGTGACCATTTATGTCGCTGTGATATAGTATTTAAAGATTGAAAAGGGAGTATTACTATATAGTGCTTTCTATGACTCCGCTACGTTTCTAAGACAAAATATGTTCCTTATTTATTGCAAACGTATAGATACTATGTAAATATTTTGCAGCAGTTACATATTAATTCTACATAACATCGAAGTAGATTTTTTACCTTATGGCGATAATTCTTATTGAGTGCGAATAGAGAGCTTTATTATGTGGTTTAGATTTATAGTTGTTACGTTTCATATACAGAGACCAGTTCCAAATTTGATTACTTACTAGAAAAAGGAAAATAATTTCGAGGTTATATCAGCAACGCAATGCTAGCGTGAAACAATGATGAGATTTCTGTTCTTTGTGTGTTTATAAAAGTAAAAAGATAGCTGCTAAATAGTGCAGATAACAGATAAGTATATATTCAAGTTATGATCTAAAAGACATCGGCATAGTGATACGTCTACAAAATGTCGGAACTGATTATTCCTTGTGCAATGAATTATCTGCTCCTATTGCAACAGGTAATTTTTTGTTTATGAATTACTTGACCCACCTATGTTAGCAAAAGTTTTGATCTCTTGGCATTCAGCCACTCCTTTATGTCTTCACATTTCTAAATGCCTCATTTGTTAGATTTACAGAATAGAAAAACAGTAAATAATTTACACTTTACACACAATTTATTCTGTTCGTTTCCTGATTAGATTATCAATAACATGGCAAGATCTATTGAAAGTGACTATTTTTAATTTCTTTTATCGTCAATTTTCTTATAATAAAACATTTTGAGAGCTGAAATAGGTATTCAGAATAATTCATGTACAAATTAATATGTTTATGTCACACCGTGAATACAGTAGGTATAATAAAATTGAAAACATTTTTTTTGTAGAAGAATTTGTCAAAACAAATAGAATTTTGGTTGTAATCCTTCTAGAAATGCAATCATCTAATCCTAACAATGCCAAAGGCAATACTAATTTAAATCTTCGACGTGAAGATTTCCAAAACATACTGTCAAAATTTCCCATTTAGAACATGGATGCCTTAAATGAGGTTGATGCATGGCAGGATAGATAGGGACCTGAGGCCTATAGTAAGTAAGTAAAGTAGTGAGTAGCCACGAAAAATATATATAAATAATTCAAACTGTAATGTTATCATTGTTTTATTGAATTTGTTAGATATTAATCCAATTAATTACAAAATGTTTATGCTTATATTTAAGACTTGTTCAGGATATCTCAATTTTAGTTGGTTGATCATACAGTGCTGCTTTACAATAGTCGTTATGATTAATATGCATGGGCTTGTTGTAAAAATTGTAAATTTGACTGCACTATCTCAACAATTTTTATTACTGTAAGTTATTACTTATTGCTTCATTTTAGGTCCTATATTTTAAGAGCCTAACCCTAAAAGAAAAAAATAGTGGCCACCTTTTAGTATTGTCAAAAAATTTACACTTTCAAAATCACTTTTGTAGCTTTTAAGTACATAGTACTTATGTAGCTTTCACACGAAAATTACTATTAATAAAATTACTTTACTTATCACATTCACTATCTCCCAATTGCAGGCAATAGACTGCTGACATGTCTGTACATAGAGGGTGTTTCTAAATTCATACGAAAAATTTGAATATTATGAGGGTTTTTTTTGTAAAAAAACCTCAATCATACTGAATTATTAATGAATATATCCTTTCAGATGCGCTAAACAATGGTCTCACATATTCGGAGAAGGAATTCGAAAAAATTTCCGCAGATGGGGTCCGTCAAGGTAAGCAGCGAGAGCAATAGGAGGAAAACCACGAACAAAGGAAAAATAATTTTTTTATTATTGTATTTTTATATAAAAATCTATTGATAAATACAGTATGTAATTTGAAGTTTAAGAAGCGGTTTTATTGTTAATATGTTTTTTATTGTAACGTGACCGTAAACGTTTTGCCCTCTAGAGACGCAGTTGACACAAAACTGAAACATATCTGAAAGGTAGTTGACACAAAACTGAAACATTTCTGAGAAGTGGTTGACACATAAGTGAATCATCTCTGAGACATAACTGCGACAGATAAGGTACATTATTTGGCGCTTGAGAAAAGAGTTTGGCTCTCTTTTTAGGTAGGACAAAGGAGCATCACAGAGATATTTCTGTTATCTTCACGCGCTTTCCTCGTGATGTCTGTGTGATAGAACAAGTAACACCTGTTATGTATCTGGAACGTAGCTGCTCTGTAAAATGGTCAATTGGGAAGGGAAGGGGGGGGGGGGTACGTAATCGATTAGCTAATTTATTTTCCTCTTCTATTTGAAGCGATTGTGACTCTGCTAAAAATCAGTATCTGTAAAAACTTGGGAACTGAAAGAACATATGCCGGTAGTTTTAAAACCATTTATTGCGAGCTCAGTTGTTGCGCATCTTTCGTAAGCCTTACCCAAAAAATCAGCCATATCATGAGGCTTCAGAATTCTGACAGAATGTAACAAGAATTTTAGTATTTCATCACTATAGTGAGATTTAAGTGCACCCATAAATGTTTTGTTAAGCGGTTGCAGCTTGTGCGTAGTATGAGGAGGCAAGCTGATAATGGGGACAAGGCTTGAAACAAGCAACTTCTAAAAGATCAACATTACGAGTATGGCTGTAATGTTCATCTGGTATAAGGAGAATCTTCTCTTGGATTCATCTTTAATATAAAATGATTGAATCAATCAGAAAAGAAATTGGTTGGTATCCAACCAGAAGAGTGGACTTTTACGATTTCTCCAAGCGGAGCCACTGTAACATCAGATGTTCTTTTTCTTCTATATGATTGATGAAAATGTCTTGAAGGTCTACACTCAGATTTCATACGGATCTGTTACACTGATCCCATCAAATGATATTCCATATCATTTGGCATCTGAAATTTTAATTAACTACCTATTAGCACAACAGTAGTGCAATGTCAAACCTAAACTCAAAAAATATTGTTTCATGTTGTAATAAATACGAATACCAAATAGGAAGAGTTAAATTAGTAACTTTCAGGATACACGGTAAAACATATTTTATTTCAAATATAATTAAAAAGTGGAATGCGACCCACTTTTTGTTTAGAAAAATGATACAAAACCATAACAGCTTTGAAACAAATAAAACATTTTGCTAGGTCAAAAATTAAATAATTGTTTTGTATACAACTAGTTAATAACGTAAAATTGAGGCCGCTTCAAAACAAAAAAAATGGATTTTGCAATTCAACAGAAAAACCCCAAACCTAATTCGGGGGATAGTAAAAACCAAGTACAGAGCAGTAAGAGCGACAGACAGTGTCGGGGCGAATACGCGAAGGGGAAAGTCCTTTCCCTGTCACGGTAACGGGCATCAGTTTTTTTTTGTGTTAGCGGTTTCAGAGGAAGAAGTTTCTCTACGTTGTGTCAGGGCGTGAAAGGGATACTTAGCTATCCTTGACGGTGAACACTGTCCCCCTTCGTGACACAAAATGAGAAGACTCGCCTTCTACGCTAAGTTTTCAACATACCACGATACCGGTTACTGGCACTACCCACGGTTGCTAAAAAGATAGCGAAGATAGGCAGTAGCAAGGCCAAAGAAAGGAAGTTTTCCACCGCAGTAAGTTTTTAAAGAAGTTGAGAGTTAGATTTTGTTTTTTTGATGAGACATTTATTCGTTTTATTATTTTTCGCTGGTTCTAAACTTGGTATTTATAAATTCACTGTTTTACATAGGGAGAAGCTATAACAATATATTTATTTTATTGTCTGTTCTTTCACGGTGACTGGACAAGTTGGCCGTTTTCAGTTAAATATTGAATGTCCAGGCTCACAATTTGGGCACAGCTCGTTCTGTAGGATATGAATTTATCGTGTGTGATGACATAATAAGATTTCACAGGGTACCGCCAACCTGACAAGAGTTAGGTTTCTATTTATTTAATTATTGTTCTGTTGCGCCACATAATTCGCTTCCACCTCGTAGGTAGTATATAAATAAGAGTTAAAACAAGGTTAATTTGTACTTAGTATCAAAGGGCCGGAGCGTATGATTTTTTTTCTCTTGTTCCCAGCGAACTTGTGCTACGATAAATAATTTTAAATTGTTTCTTTTTTGTTCAGACGTGATTAGGAATTTCTTTCAGATTAAGTAAATTAAATAAACATTATAGGTTATTCAAAGACCTGCAAATTTTGCAACTCGAAACTTACACATTGAAACGGAAGCGTCGATAAACAATTATTGTTCATAGATCAGCAGAATTAGCTTACGACTATATTTTCACTTTTTGTTGATATCAAGTGCAATGACACGAAACCACAGTAGTTTCGTATAGTATTGCGTTTAAGAGTAAATAAATACAATCTCTTTTTGCGCCTCGAGACAGGTGAATATCGAACTAAGGGTTAAATCATACGCCCCTCACGCACGTTGAACTACTAAAACGATAAGGGGTTAATTTCTTTGTTCTATCTCAGGGCGAGGGTTATATTATAATTGTTTTATTGATAGTCATATGTTATACAGGGAAACACGTAGGATGTACAATTTATGGATAAGTGTATAGGTAATTTTCATACCGGGGGATTTTAATAATTTGTGTTGATACTGGAATTTTGATTTATGCATATTTTGATACGGACAAAGATTTATTATATTTTTTTTTATATAACTTTGTGGTTTTTCCATACTTTATTTATCATCCCTACCCGAATTTTCCCTAGAGTGTGTATAAACATTGGATACGAGACCGAACTGGGAGAGCAATCCTGTCCTGGCGAAGGAAATCAAAACGTGTTAAGCCCAGGCATTCCCAGCTTAAATCGGACTGGAGGTTGCCTTACCACGCTCGGCTACAAATACAAAGGTAAAAAGGTATTGTTTAAAGAAAAGGCATTGGAGTGGTGACAGCGGACCCGGTATAGCAGAGTCAAACCTATTACATTTGGGGGCAAGGTAATACGTTAGGGTCTAGCACTTATTACACTGGTGACAGCGTTTTTTTTTGTCAATAAACAACTCATTAGAAGAATGTTTAGAGTTGTACAACTGGTGACAGCATTCATTACAATATAGAATGAAGGCCTCAAACAAGATACTATTTTAGAATCTATTAAGAAAATTAAATTCTCATGTCGAAATTAATGTTCTTCATAAAAATGAAGGTGAGTGTACTAGGAAATATCGATGTTGAATCTCGCCTAGTAAGTTAAAGCCAGTTGTCTTGTATTGTTTTTTTTTGTGGAACGAACACAAATAAAGTATCAGGAACTTTTTATGTGTTATCACTCTGCGCACACTTTTAAATTCATATTTATGTAAACCATTAGGGGTTGTGTTTGAGCAATTCATTCCTATTTTGAGCTAGGTCATTTGCTTCTTTCCATGTTTTTCTTCCTTTATTCAGTATTTCGGCTATAACCTTATCCCAAGATTTTCTTGGTTAACTTTTATTTGTTTTTTTCATATTCTCTTAACATGTCGCTCTTCCTTCATGCATTGTGTCCCCACCATTGCAATTGTCTTTCATCTACATATTCTAATGTAGGTTGTATGCTTAGACCTTTTCGTACATTTACAATTAAATCTGAAAAATGTCATTTTTTCCTACTTTATTATCTGCAGAAACATGTTATTCGTTAAATAATATATGTTTCTGAACAATATGGGACAGTGTTTTAAATTAAACTTACTGTTTCTAGTTAACTGCGCAGTTTATTGAAAAATGTTAGAAATTCTAAAATTAGAAACAGTAAGTTTCATTTAAAATACTATGAGTAGATTCCACAAAGTAAGGGTTGAGACAGTTAATTTCAATACAGGACAGTGTTTCACAATCTGTCGTCATGTCTATTATCGTCATTCAAATTGCCTCCAATAAAAAGGCCTATTTGCTATTCCTAGAATATTTCAAATTTCAATCGTCGAAAAAGAATATTTCTTTTAAATATTCCTATTAAAAAAATGCTAAACTTTGCTGTAAACCTGACATTCGAATGAAATTTAAATTTTAAAACAAATTCTCTCACTAATTGAAAATGTACGAAACATTTTTGAAGGCTCCTGGTAGAATTGAAACGGAGACGATACGAAAACGGCGCGTAGGCCGTTTTTGGTATTTTATTTATATAGAAACTGTGTTTCATATGATATTTATTAATGTAGCCCCGGTTCTTTTGTATACGAAACCATTATAATGAACTTTAATATTAATACCAGTCTTGGGAACTTTTTATCATCTCTCAATTATTAATTACATGGTGATGGTAATGGTTTATTTAAATTAACATCAGTTATATATAAAGAGAATGCAGATGTATACGGTGTGTATCCGAAAATAATATTTAATTAATGACTAATTAGCTTCTTAACGGAAATTATTTAGAACCTCATCAATGAGGTTGGTATTATGTCTAATACTACCAACTAATTAGAATGTCCCTAACTAAGATAATAATCAGAAAATATCAGGATTATCTACAAAAATGTTTTCATTTTCAAGTTTATTACAAAAATTAACACAGAAAAAAATCATTTCCTTACTAAAATTCGTTACAATTTTCTTAAAACTTAAATATTTCGGAAATGAATGAATTTAGGTATAGAAAATATCTACTAAATTCAAATTAAAAAAAAATATAGCCATTTAAAAAATTAAGAAAAACATAAGTTAACTTTTTAGTTCACCCTGTATATAGATGTTCGTCGTTGATTTCTGTTACAAATAGATTTAAAACTATACAATATTCGTCAACTTACTACCTAAAAAGAATAATCATTTATTTACTAGTTCTTCATATACCAAATGTTTATTTCGTAGCGATTTCGATATTAAAATGGTCATATCTTTTTAAATACCCTATATAATTTGGTAAAACTGCTGCATATTGTAAGAACGACGATTACGGGAGAAAATTAAATATGAGGAAATAAACAATGTGCCATATTTAAAAAGACGTACCTATGTTTGATTTTACACGCAGTTATGTACCAATCTGTAGATATCTGCATATTTTCCAAATAAGAAGCAGTCCAAAACGGCTAGAGCAGCTGAGAGAACTGGGTGCACTATAAATAAAAAATTAGTACAACAAATAGTCAACTGGAGAGGATGGTCTGAACGAATATTATCAATTGAATTTAGTGATGAGAACAAAAACAAGAAATATTTTATAATAGTGTATGGACCAAACGAAGACGACACAGTACAAAATAAAGAACATTTTTGATAACAATTATCATTGACAACAGAAGAATCGCACGGAAAAATAATAATATTAGGAGATTTTAACTGCAGGGTAGTATATAAAGATGAAGAATACGAAACAGTAATTGGGCCACATGGAGAAAGCTGTAGAAACAGATATGGAGTAAGAATGTTAGATTTCTGTGAGATACATCAATTGATTGTGACGAATACATTTTGTGAACATAAAGATATCCATAAATTCTCAAGCGGGAAGTTAAAAGTAGAAATGAGAAATCCATCATCGATTATGTATTAATAGAATGAGAAAACAGAGAAAGTGTACTAGACACAAAAGTGAGGAAGAGGGCCAGACATTGGTAGTGATCATTACTTAGTTATCTTAAAAATGAGAAAAAGATGAAAACAAAAAACTGTAAGTAGTATAAAACCAACCAAAAAAATAGAATATGAATCAATTAAAACGTACAAACTTAGGGACACAGAAATTGCTGAAAGATACCGACTAGTACTGAATAAGAAATGTGCTTCTTGAGACAGCTAGATACATCTGTGGTAGTAGTAGCAAAACTAATTTCAACAAACAAACCGCCTGGTGGTATGAAGAAATAAGGAATTAAATAAAAAACAAAAATGGAAACCCTACTTAAATAATAGAACAACCGAAAATTATAAGCGATATAAAAAAGAGAGAAAAAGAGTGAAAGAATTAATATCAACGGCAAAGAGAAACAAGTGAATTGAATTTGACGACAAAATGGAGACAAACGGTAAAACTAACCAAAAATTAGACTACAGAACGTTAAAAACATAAAGGAAAGGGAAAACAGAGGTGGCAGAAAGGATAAAAAGCAAAAATGGAGAAATTATAACGTGAGATAACCATATAATGAAAATGTGAAAATAATATTTTCAGGAATTACTAGGAGTAGACGCAGACCATGAAGAGGAGGAAGTAATAAAAAAACAATCACAAATCCAAGATGAAGAAAATAGAAATGAACAGTATATAAGAGCAGACGATGTAAGAGAAGTTATAAAACGGCTTTAGAATGGGAAAGCAGCAGGAAGTGACAAAATAACAAATGAGATAATTAGATATATTGGCGAAAAAGGTACAGAAATACTTGTTAAAATAAACAATAAAGTTTGGCATGAAGAACGAGTACCGCCGGAATAGAAAACAGCTTTATAACACCAATATATAAGAAGGGCGATAAATATGATTGTAACAACTACAGAGGAATTAATTTAATGAAAGTTGCCATGAAAATATATGAACAAATATTGGATACAAAAATTAAATCGGTAACAGAAAATACATTAGAAGAATGCCACAGCGGATTTAGAATGGGAAGAAGTATTCAGGACCATATATTAACATTAACGCAGATCATGGAAAAAACAATAGAGCAAGACAAATAAGTGTATTTTGGCTTTATTGATATGGTAAAAGAAACAAACTAAGGAAAATACTATTAGAAAGAGGAATATAAAATAAAATGATCAGAGTATTAAAAGATATACACAATGAAAATACTAACTTTATTATACACCAAAATAGCATCTCAGATACTTTCACATCAAAAGAAGGATTGAGCTAAGGAGGAGGTCTTAGTCCTATATTGTTCCCAATATAATATTGATGAGGCAATAAAGAAAAGTAAAGTAAAAGCTACAAAATTTAAGGTGGGATACAGACATTTGGAAATGGTACAAGTGTCAGAAAGAGGGAGCATTTGAAGATGATATAGTCATTGTGGCCGAAAAATTGGTAGACTTACCAAAGAACCAGGAGATTTGGAATGATGCCATGAAACAATATGGGATGTAATTACATAAAAACACAACGAGAGCTATGATAGTAGGAAACGAACACAAAAACAAACAGATAAGAGTAGACAATGTTATAATTGAAACAAGTAGCAAGTTTCAAATATCTAGGTATTGAACTACAAGAGAGAATGGGAGACATGAACAAGAAATAAATGATAGAGTACAAAAAACACTAAAATTGTACTATGTAATGAACCAGGCTTTTATAAAAAAAAGAGATATTAATGAAGACAAAAAGAATGTATTTAATACCAATTCTGACATTTGGTTGTGAATCATGGATATTGACAGGCAGACAGAAGAGCAAAATACAAGCAGTAGAAATGAAATATCTAAGAAGGGTTAAAGGAGTCAAAAGAACAGATAAAATAAGAAATACAAAAATAAGAAAGGATCTAGAAATAAAATCGACACTTGAATATATTCAAACAAGGAAATTGGGATTGTGTGGATACCTAAAAAGAATGCCAGATTCCAGACAGGTTAAGCAAGAGTGGGAGGCAATAAATGCGAATAAGAGAAAACTTGGAAGACCGAGAGAAACATGGGACAGCAGCGTTGGAAAAATTCTGCAAGAAAAGGGACAATCATAGAATGAGGCAAATATATTAGCAAGAAATAAGAAGGAATGGGCCAAGTTTGTTCATGAAAACATTACCACATAACAACGCAAACATGGAAGACAAAATATGTAATGTTAAGTAATGAAATGTTTCACCCTACACCATTGAAAAATGGTATTTTGGTGGGCCCCATCCGATGAATTTGCCACTGATATAGATACGCCACTGATGCTAGCGACTTATTCCATTTTATGGGGTTTCAGAACAAGCAAAACTTTTTAACAAGAATGACATTTTTCACTGAAACTAATATATAAACATTTTTCACCTATAGGATACCCCATCCGTGGACACTTCAGTTCGACATTAATTATACATATAAATCTCAAATTTTAACAAATTTTAGTAACTAAAATTTTTTTAAAAAGTATTTTCTACTGAACAATAAAAATTGTCTGCAGTCTGTTTTACTCGACATATAAAAAAATTGCAAAATAAATTCATTCAGTTTGAAATCTCTTAACAAATTTGTTACTAAAATAACAACAGAAAACAAAGGAAACTCAGTTTATTGTCTATTTCTAAAGAAAAGGCGTCCATTAAATGGATAATGGATATCCGATAGCACAATATCAGTATATTAATGCCAGCATAATAAAAATAAAAAAAAGCAAACAAAACACGTGGCTAAACTGAGAATTTCGTGATAAAATTTTATTTTAGGCCTCTATTAGTGTAAGTCAAACTGCTGGAAATAAGTCTCAAGTATTTCACGTGTTCTTATTATTATTATTATCCGTTAACGGATACGTAGGGGAAACAGGAACCGACTAAAATTAACGGAAAAAAGAATTCGGATAGATAACGACAGAAACACGAAATCGTTGTTGCTATGGCTACGGTTGGATTACGAAACGCTGAAACCTGTAAGTGGGTGCAGAAAACTTAAATAATAAACCTAAAAGTGCATTCAAATTATATTAAATAGATAGATCTGAACAGAATATAATTATTACGGGTGATGAGATCGAAATTACATCCATAGTAGCCAGAGAGTATTGAATAATTAACGAAACTCATAGAAGCAGAAAATTTTAAGCCAACTGAAACAATTACAAAAAATGTTAACGAAGAAATAAGAGATATAAAGAAGTTAATGAAAAAAAGGGGAGAACCAAAATAGAACCAAACCCACTAAACAAGAAACATAACAAGTCTTTTTTGTGATGTTCTTTTTAGAGACTTTTCGTGATGTTTATTTAAAACGTTAATAAGATATCTCCTAGATATCTTATTTTTATTACCAACTCTATTAACATCCATGTCATGTAAATAAAATATATTTTTGATGTACACAATAATATTTGAATTCGCAGTTACATACACATCCCATGAACTTCTTTTTAGCAACTTCCTATAGGAAACATTCATACGATAAATTTCTAAGCTGCAGTTACTTTTACATCTTTTGAAATAATTTTTAAAAACTTCCTACGATTACGTCTGTACGATGTTAGTTCATAAACCTCTCAGTAATATCTCATATTAAACACAGCAGTAACATAAAAAAGAAGAAAACAGAAGAGGAACAGACGAACGAAAAAAACAGTAGTTATCTGTGGAAACAAATGACAAGCATAAAATGGCCGGGGGTTTTCAGTTTTGTGTTATATTTTATTTGCAGGAAGCACATTTTTTGCAAGAAAAAGTACTTGAATAAAGTGGTCTTCATTTTCGTTAGTTCCTACTTAGCTACAGTTTCTATACTTAGTTATAATTCTTGTTATAATGGACGAACAATAGTTTTTATCGGTAAGTACCTATTCCAAAATCATAATTATTAAAACTTAATACTCATTCAATACTTTAATCGGCTATTGTACATTAAATTTCCAGGTGGCGGAATTGTACCCTAGCATTATATAATAAAGTTTACAAAATAAGGGTTTTTTCAACTTTTAAAATAATTTAGTTAGTAAGTATATTTTGAAAACGATTCACAATATTTCAAATCCTAGATATGCATTATACCCTACAAAAAACTTAATATTGCAATAGGGTAGATATTATTATTGAAAATAAAACATGATCATATGTTGGCAGAGATTTGAATTTAAGAGAATATCTTTTTAATGTTCAAGATGTTTCAGAAGCTACTTACATAAATAAAATAAAAAACAAATAGTTGGTAATTATGTAAAGGGGAGTAACTATTTCAGATAGTCTGATACAGGCATTGTATTAAACAGTACAAAAAATATTGAATCAAGTATCGCTAGTTCTAGCTTTAGTAGTAGTAGTCATGGCCATCAATATAGTTTTGCAGGTTTAGAAAATGTTAACATTAATACTAACAATTCTTGTAAACAATTGGAGACTGTTTAAGACTTCAAAAAGAGAAATTTCTGTTAAAAAGCTCATTTCCATTTAAAAATACACTGAATACAATAAATAAGCTGTAGGTGTCCCTTACAATGGTCTATATTAATCTAGTTGAAGAATATGTTATGACACTGAATGCTCCAGTCAACAAACAGAATTCGATTATTTATGATTATAGAAACACAGCTATTGAATACTCAATTGGATACAATTAATTATAAACTCATTTAACTTGATAATGTGTTCATATCTCTTCTTCATAAGTAGTTTTTTTTGTATTCAGTGTATCAATTATGCTTAGTTTTCATTAAGTTACAATTCCACTATGTTAATATACAATATGTTCCAGGATGAAAATAACAAGATGAGAATAGTATATTATTTTAGACAGAAAAGAAGTATGAATTTTCATGGCACACCTGAATTTACCTGCCAAACGGAGTGAGGCATGTAATAGAAGGTAAATCATGAAAAGTCACTTCTCGAAATAAAATATGTTATTATTCTTTTGAAGAACCCCGCATGTATCTTATGGAAAATGGGTCCCAGTCAATTGGTTGAAAATCAAGTTTGATGTGGTTTATGATGATCGATCAAAGGTTTCCATGGGCACAATTTGATCTAAAGTAATTGTTTTATTAGTGTTTTTAAATGAAACTCACGGTCAATTGTTTTATTAGCTGCTGTTTAGAACACCTTTAAATGTTTCACAGATAAGGATTTTGAAGTGTACGTTATGGAATGGTTGAGGCACTCGAAACAGCGACTCTTGCATGAGAAAAAGTAACCGTAAATAAACGATAGAATTTTCTTTAATCAGATTGGATTTCTGTTGAGTTAACGTAATGTTTAATAAAATCTTTATACACTCAGGTGCAAAAAATTCGATCCACGACTATTTTTTGGCAAAGTAGACAAAAGTTTTACCATGTAAGTTTTGGATCGGTTTTAAATGTTAAAGGTATGAATAATAAAGACAGTTCATACAAGAAAATCTTGTTGTTATGAAAACAATTGTTTTTTTTTTCGAATAATGGAAAAATGAAGTATATTTTGTAATCAAAACAATGGTTATAATGAAATGTAAGCGTGTTATTTTTTTTATTAATAATTTGTATTTCCTCCCCGGGCCCTTATAACAGCCTGCATACGTCTTGGCATAGAGCTAATTGAATGTTGGACATCGAGTTGGTCCAACTCGTCCCATATTGCCTGAAGCACCACACTAAGTTCAGCCAAGTTGTTAGTACGAGGTACCCGTGATCGGATTCTTCTTCCTAGAGTGTCCCATAGATGTTCTATAGGATCGAGATCTGGACTTGAAGATGGCCAATTCATACGGACAATCCCGACTTCTTATAAATATTCATTAACGATTCTTGCACGATGTGGCCGCGCGTTATCGTCCCTGAAAATAAAATAAGGCCCTACAAATGGAGCAAAAGGTACCACATGCTCATCCAAAATTGTTGTTATGTACCTTGCTCCTGTCATAGAGCCTCCATCTACAAAAACCAAGTCAGTACGGGCCTCGAAACTTATACCAGCCCAAACCATAACTGAGCCTCATCGGTAACTTATTCTTTCCGCAATGTTACATTGGGCGAATCGCTCTCCTTGTCTTCTGTAGATTCTTTCTCTACCATCTGGTGTCCTTAAACAAAACCTGGACTCATCCGAGAGCAATACATTACTCCAATCGGCGTCATTCCAGTCCTCGTGTTCCCTTGCAAAAGCAAGCCGAGCTCTGCGTTGTTCCATGGATAGCAGTGGACATAGAGCTGGCCTTCTGGAATATAAATTAGCTTCAGTGAGTCGTCGACGAACTGTCCACCTGCTTACATCGACATTTCTTACTTCGCTCAGACGATTTGTCAGCTCAACTGACTTTAATTGTATATTTCTCAAACACGAAGAAACCAAAAGTCTATCATCGCATGCGGATGTTGCCCTTCTACGGCCTGATCCTGGTCTCCTCGAGTAATTTCCAGTTTCATTAAACCGCTGAATTGCTCTTTGAACTGCACAACGACTAACACCTACTATCTCAGCCGCATAATATTGGCTACGACCATCTTGAACTAAAGCCACTGCCCTTGCAGCATCCGTTGGTGTTAAAGCCTTTTGATTTCAATTAAATTAACAAAATAATAAGTTTAAATACTAATTCGGTGGGTTTGTATGGGTCACTAAAATAACAAATGACTTTCTTGCTGCTCTATCAGACATAAATTTCTGACAAAAACCTAAAATTTGTATTGTTTATAAAAAATATCATAAGAAAAATGAAAATAATGTATATAAATTAATAATTTCAATTATAAGAGGGTCTCTATATTTATATATGCCATATAATAAGTACTAAGTTTTAAAAGTCACAATAAATGGAAAATATACGATGGATCGAATTGTTTGCACCTGAGTGTACTATAAAATTTTTATTAGTTTCAATATTATTTAAAAACTATTCTAATAATTTTTTTGTAAACTAACTGTAATGTATGTGTATTCGTTAAACTTTATTATTTCAGTTTCAAAGTATGTTACGTTATGACAACTACATATTACTATACCCTTTTTATTTCTTGCTTTCACTGAATGCGTTCAATAGTTTCCACTTTCCACACTTGTTATGTAATATGCTTACACCATTTTTTTTAGGTTGGATTCCTGGACAAGATATTTTGTTTTTTAATTTTGTATCTGTTTTTTTCAAATTAACTGTACTGTTCATTAATAGTGAATAAACGTTTTAAATACTTTTTTGCTATTTTATTTTAAATGTACAGGGTGAACAACTGAGAAGGACTGTAGGCCACATCTCAGAAAAGGATCATGGTACAACTTTCAAAAAAATTACCTTTAGGTAGGTGATCCTGAAAAATTTCTGGAAAATAATTTGCATCTCTAAAATATCCGCTAGGGGTGGAATGAACACTCGAAAACATAATACTCCAAAAAAACATACTAAAGGTGTCCTAAAAATACAATTTTTGAAATCTTGATGAGATTATGAAAAAATTTAATTAAGGAGATTTTTTGCCATTATTATGAAACTTATGAACAAACGTATAACTTTTTCGTTTTTTGATCGATATAAATGGTTTTAGCTGCATTTAGAAGAGTTTTTCTGTTTAATAAGATTGATAACAAAATTATATAATTTTGTATCCACTCGGAAATTTCAATTGTAAATTAAAGCTTTTTTTTTAATTTTTATATCTGATATCGTAAATCTTATATCTGGGAATAGATTCCTATTTTTTAATCCCTGTGTCGACTTTTTCACATAGCGTTGACAAAATTGTTCAATTTTGTTATTTTTGTTAAGCATATCTGATTAATGAGAAAAAACTCTTTTAAATGACGCCAAAAATATTGATATCGATTAAAAAATAAAAAAGTGTTACATTTGTTTTTTAGGTTGAACCTTCCCCCATTCCTTACTTTAATAATAAGGACAAAAAGTATCTAACTACATGTTTTCATAATCTCATCGATATATCAAAAATTTTATTTCTAGGATACCTTTAGTATATCTTTTTTGGAGATAATCACAGTATTATGTTTTTAAGTGTTCATTCCACCCCATAGCAGATATTTTAGGAACTCAAAAATATTTTCCAGCGATTTTTCAGGGTCATTTTCCTGAAGGTATTTTTTTAAAGTTGTACCATGACTATTTTTTGAAATATGGCCGACAGCCGGCGTTCTTAGTTGTTCAGCCTGTATTTGCTGATTAGGAACAGAAACATAGGATGTCTTCTAGAATGTTTGAGGTATATTATTCAGAGGTTTAAGTAATGTCCATACAACATCTAAGAGAATACACTGTATTGTTTTTGAAATGTCGCATTTGGATCATTGATAAGATGTCATTTTTAGACATTGCATTAACATCGACAAGATGATAGAAGGCATTTTAGAATGTAACAGAAATGTTGTTTTTAGTTCGTTATAACGACTTCCTTTTGAGGAAGTTCTAGTAACATCACATTAATGTAAAAAGGCAGCGCTTTAACATCGCTGAGAAGTTAAGTTGAAACATCACAAAAGTTAACAGCCACATTCTGGGCATAAGCGGTTGTATAGATGTGCATGTGATGAAGACAAGAGGAAAAAAAGGAAGAACATTATCACAATGTGATGTTGAATTAACATAACTGTAATATTTATTTGCATAGTGGGTAGACTATCCAAGGACTGAAAAGCAGAATTATAAATTTCTCCATTTCATCAGAATTTAAAAAATGCCTCATTACATTTAAAATTTCCGAGAAAAATGGGAAAATTGTCGACTTTATCACATAGCGTTGACAAAATTGTTTAATTTTGTTAAGCATATCTTATTAAAGAGGAAAACTTCTTTTAAATGACGCCAAAAACATGGATATCAATTTAAAAAAAGTGGGTTGAACCTTCCCCCACCCCTTACTTGAAGAATAAGGACAAAAAGTCCCTAACTACATTTTTTAATATCGCATTTAGATCATTGATAAGATGTTATTTTTTAGACATTGTATTAACATCGACAAGATGTTAAAAGGCATTTCAGAATGTAACAAAAATGTTGTTTTTAGTTCGTTATAAAGACTTCCTTTTGAGGAAATTCTAGTAACATCATAGTAATGTAAAAAGGCAGCGCTTTAACATCGCTGAGAAGTTAAGTTGTATAGATGTGCATGTGATGAAAACAAGAGGAAAAAAAGAGGAAAAAAAGGAAGAACATTATCACAATGTGATGTTGAATTAACATAACTATAATATTTATTTGCATAGTGGGTAGACTATCCAAGGACTGAAAAGCAGAATTATACATTTCTCCTGAAACGATTATAATAACCTTAATGAATTTTATTTTAAGTATAATTATTGATTATTAAATTTAAATATTTTAATCACTTAATAATTAATCTTAATATATTTCCCATTGTCAAACTTTGAATGAATCTTCAGTTGACTAGAAAATAGCACCAAAAGATTAAAATCATTAACGACGAAAAATTAATTCATAAATATCTTAGGTAATATAATGTTTAGACGTATTCGTTTGTGCCCTTGTCGCCCCTACGAGTATGTCAACGATCTCTCAAACGTTAAATCATATTTAGATAGATACTGCCTATGGGATAAGTCAATTTCTTGAAGGATGGAAAAACGACTTTTCAAAATAAACATAAAGTCGATATGAATGAGAAGTAAATAAACAATTCTAAATGCCTGTAACTTTTAATTTTATGGAAATAGCGTCATAAAACCTACTAGATTTATTATAAATAGGCGTTAAAAGATTTATATACTGGGTGCCCTTCTTTTATGTATATATTTGCTACGGCTATTTAATTTGATAAAGATAATAAATAGTACGGTCAAAAACGACCAATAGTTTATTTTGTTTTATTTTATCACTTTACATATATAGGTTTACTTCGCTCGGTTTCTGACTGGCTGGGGATTGAATCCAACCCTTAACTCACTTCTCTTAAGACAAGCGGTGGGGGGTGTTTTCTATTCATCTAAGTTAGATGATGTTTGGAAATTTTGAATTTAATTAACGTATTAATTTCAATCACAACTTTAACTACATTCTTATATAAAATAAAAAATAAATCAAATTTCCTTCCGGTTTCAATTCACCATTTTGATATTTTCATTCAATTTCTAATCGTAATGAGGTAATTGTACCAAATTCAGACCCTGCACCAAATTCGACACTTTCCATGTTAACCCATTAGTGCATGACGTTATAAAGTATTCGATACATATGAAAGTAGGTAAAAAAATGTAAAAATAAATTTAGTATTTTTTATTACCCCAATTTTAAATGTCCCTCTAAAGGGAATCCATGCAAACTGAACATAAAACAAGTGCAAACTGAAAAGTATTAAAACATAAATTATAAATAATTTTAATTAGTATGATAACCTTCAAAGCAAAATTTAGGATGAAGTCCACAATCACATTTTACACAAATAAAATTTGATTTTTTCTTGCACACTTGGCACCTTCTGTCAGTTTCATTATAGCGAACCATGTGGCCTATGTTGTCAAATATAGAAGCAACGGGATGTGGTAGTGTAGTTTTTCCTCGGCTTGGTTTTTTGCCATATGTTTGAAGGAAACTAAGTGCTATATATCTGCGAAACACTAGTAGTGAGGCACAGTTAGGATTACTTGGCATCATTTTTTTCATCAAAATCCATAAATTTGACACACTGGCATCTAACATGTACGACACTATTGGCCAATACCATTTTCTTTGTCGCATTCTGGTTCTATATACTGCAATAAGTCCATCCATTATATCGGCCCCACCCATATTTTTATTATAATTTGCAATAATTTGCGGTTGTGTAATCTGCTTTTTACTTTTGGAGTCCTTGCACCACCTAGAAGTTGTTACAATATCATTAGATTCGAAATTTGTTGCTACAGTGACAACTTTATTATCCTTCCATTGCACAAAAGTGACATTTTTGCATGACATAAAGTAACATGTTCCCCTTGGTTTGTCTTTCCAAAATTTTACATCAGGAAATGGGCATTTTTCTGTTCGGTCCTGTCTCACAGTTCCAGTGGCGCATATATTGTTTTCAGACAAGTGCTGTAATAAGCGTAAGCTCGTAAAATAATTATCGAAAAAAATTTTATGTCCATTATCGGCAGGAACTTCTGCTTTCTGAAGCAGTGACATCACCACATCTCCTCGAAGTCCAAAAACCTTTTCTGAGTTTGATTTTCCAGTGTAAATCTCAAAGTTAATCATACACCCATTACTATTACAAATTGCCCAATTTTTGTAACCAAAACGTATAGGTTTTCCCTTTATATACTGTTTGGCGTAATGTTTGCCATAATATGGAATCATGCTTTCGTCAATTGATAAAGCTTCTTCTAATCCACCATGTCGTTTAAAATTTTCATTGAGTGCATCTATTAGTGGACGAATTTTGTAAAGTCTGTCACTTGTATCAATTTTAGTATTGTCATTGAAGTGCATATGACGTAACAAAGTTTCAAATCTATTCAAGCGCATACTGTTAGATAACATTTTTGGCACATCTTCTGTTGAATGCCAGTACATTCTTTTGTGAGGGTATTTGCCTTATCCAGATAACAGCATTCCACCCAATAAAACGAAAAACTCATCCTTTTTGAACTGCAAATCCCTATTTTTTTGTTGTGCAGATAGATTTGTCTCTTCTACAATTTGAGATGTAAGATTTTCATCAAAAAATAAAAGAAAAAAATCTACAGGTGTCTGGGCAGATTTAGCTTCTGAAGAAGACTCTTTAGGTACAAAAATTCGATTTGCTGAAAAATCAGGAGCAGCGCCTGTCCAACTATGAAGCTTCTTTTTTGGACCTGACTGACTGGTGGTGGCATTGGATAAATCAGGAGCAGCGTCTTTCCAACTATGAAGCTTCTTTTTTGGACCTGACTGACTGGTGGTGGCATTGGATAAATTATGAGTTTCAGGATGAGCAAATAGTAGTTGTTCTGGTAAAGATTCCTGTATGTCATCTAGATTATTTTCTTCTTGAGATATTTCACAATTTTGTTTTAGTATACCACGACATAAATGATTTATGTCACCAATATGTTCATCATCCGATTTGTCGCTGTCTTCCTCTGTGTCTGCTCCATGGTCAACAGGCGGTTCTATATATATGTTTGCATTTCGTTGATCCGCATCTTCTTCCAGTAAACAGTAAAGATATAAGCTCGTAAAGGGGCAAACTGCAAAAAAATATATTTATCAATAAGGTACAGAGTGCATAGAGTCCCTTATAGGGGACGACCAAAAAAAACAAGGCTTACTGTCTCAAATAAAAAATATTTTGTTTGCAAAAAAATACAGTTATGATACTAAACCTTATAATTATTCACAGTTAAGAATTTAAAAAAGTAGCTCTACCATAATCCAAGATAAAAAATAAAAACTTACCCGTCCTTCCTAGTAGAGTAAAGCGCGGGATCCATTATCACATAAAATAGACAAACAACCTCACACCTCTGCTAATTTATAAAGACTGACTGTATGTGGTCTTAAATCGAGTAACAAGCGCGATCACACTTCGAAAGTAAGGTTAGGAAGATGTAGACTTCGTAAAATAATAGCGTCCCTTTAGAGGGACTCGACGCACTAATAGGTTAATTGCTAGAATAAGATTTCAGTTTATAAAACGACGATTTAGATACATGTCGAGCCATCTATGATCATATGGTCATAATATATTTCAAATGTCGGGCTAGCCAACCAAAGAATTCATTTCTAGCAGCTCGTTGAAACTGACAGGGCGTAGACAGGTGTGTTGTGTTAGAAGCCCAACGACTTTTCGTTATATTTTCAGGTAAGATTATTATTACATTTTGGTTGCAAAAACATATTTTATTACTGTAGTATGTTTTTATATGATAATTGTAGGTGAGACCGGGGCCTTAAAGTCTCACGGGTTTAAAGTCACAAACCCTTTCAAACCCTTTCCTGCGTAAAGTAAATATGGCAACGTTGTCATATTCATACACCAGGAACTATTTCAATGCTAGTTAGTTCCGCCATATTCGCCATTCGTATAAGTCGCATGTGTATATGTTTATAAGTGAATTTACGGAAAAAGCCAATGTAAGTAATTTTTTGGATTAATAATACAAACCGTATATTATATCTCAGTGCCAGAATTTAAAAATGCCGTGTTATATTTATGATACCCCTAGGTGTTCTCCAAAAAGTCACTATAAATTTATTAATTTATAAAATTAGGTTAGGTAGTTATTTTAGAAAGAAAATGGCAGGACCGTTTGGGGTAACTTGTCTCACACGTTGTGGGGCAAGTTGTCATGTGTGACTTTTTACCCCGATATTAAAAGAAGTAAAGCTCTGAATCGGATTAAATTTTTAGATGGTGCGCGAATACAGAACAGATCGAGGGAGTTTTGATAAGGAAACAATAAGGAAAGCGGTGTTACAAGTAAAAAATGAAAATATTTCTATTAGGCAAGCAGCAAAATAGTATATTAAAGTATAAGTGGATAAAGAGGTCTTTCAAACACTCGCGATTTTTCGAGCACGACGGCGCAGCCGAGTGCTCGAAATAGAGCAAGTGTTTGAAAGACCAGTTATCCACGAATACTTTACGCTATTTTTTTTTATTGGTGCACTTTGGAATCATAAAATATTATTATTATATTATTACTACAAAAAAATGGAAGTCCATCCTCGATGCCCAGCCAAGTTTCGTGAACGTCAAATAGTATTTATTTTTAGTTGACGTTACGGGCTGTCAGATCAATAATCAAAAAGTTTCTTTATTTATATTTAAAGGGAAACAATGTATATATGAATATATAAATACATTTTGCAGAAAAAACCAAATAAGACATTGGTTCCCAATGATAATATACAATTTAAAAACTAATAAAAAAAGTTGTCATTCATACTTACGTTTCTCAAGTTGTTGTTGTTACCATGGAGACTTTAAAAAACGCGCGTGTTTGAAAGTTCGATTTAAACACGCTGACGCGTGCTTTAAAAAGGTAATATGAGGCATCAATAAAAAAAATTTGATTTAAATTATGAAACAGTGGGGCACTATTGCAAAAAGCTTTCAGCAGATGACCTTAATCAAGATCAGTTAAATATAGACGTGGAGTATGGCAAATCTCGCATGGTATTAAGCCGAGAAATGGAAATGGATTTAAAAACATACCTACTCTAATGAGCAAATATTTATTTCGGACTTTGTCCTCAGGAAATTAGAAAGTTTGCATTCCAGTTTGCCATTACCAATAAAATAGCTGTTCCCGAGCCTTGGAAAAGGGATCAAATGGCTGGACCTGAATGGTTTACATCATTTTTAAAGAGAAACAATGATTTATCTCTTCGCACTCTAGAACCAACAAGTTTCGCACGCGCAACAAATTTTAACCAAGGAAATGTGAACAGCTTTTTTACAAATCTGGAAAAGGTTATGAAAAAATATAACTTTGATCCATCCTCAATTTGGAATATGGACGAGACGGGGGTGCCACTGTTCAGAAACCTTGTAAAGTAGTGGCCAGAAAAGGATTTAAACAAGTCGGATCCATAACTTCTGGGGAACGTGGAACCCTCGTAACAGTGGCGTGTGCCGTATCTGCTTTGGGAAATGGCATCCCGCCATTCTTTATATTTCCAAGAGTGCATTTTAGAGAATTCTGGCTAACATCCGGACCAGCAGGATGTGCGGGAACAGCTAATCGAAGTGGCTGGATGATAGAACAAAATTTTGTGCTATTTTTGAGACATTCCATTGAATTTTCAAAATGTTCCAAAAAGCACCCCTGTCTGTTACTTCTTGATAATCATCAGTCGCATCTTTCTATCGAGGGACTTGAGTTGGCTAAGGAAAGTGGTATAGTTATGTTATCTTTTCCTCCCCACTGCTCGCACAAGTTGCAGCCTCATGATAGGTCAGTTTATGGTCCCTTTAAAAAACAGTACAATAATGCTTGCGATGCGTGGTTGATTAATCATCCCGGTTAAACGATGACGATATATGATATTCCAGTTTTAGTTGCTCAAAGCTCTCCCCTAGCCGCAACACCAAAAAATATACAATCCGGATTTCGTGTATCAGGGATATTTCCCTTCAACCAAAATGTATTTGATGAAACAGAATTTGGCCCATGTAAAGTAACAGACAGAGACTTGCACCAAGAAAATCAGGAACCAGATCTCGAAAATCCAAAGCCCGGGACCAGTGGAATTTCATTCCAAACTGATGAACCAACAGTTGACGAAATGTTAAGAAATAAGTTAGTTACCTGAGTGTCTTAAAATTATTCTGCAATAATTTGGTTTTCTTGAAATAGGCAACAAAAAAACAACTGTGTCAGAACCTGCAAACACAGAACTTCACGACACTCAGCAGCCTGGTCCTAGTGGCTCATCCTTAGAAAAAATCCCAAACCATACTCAGCATTCTGGGCCTAAGGAAAGTATATTTAGTGTCTCAGATATAAGGCCCTTGCCTAAAGCAGGTAAGACTTTTACCAAAATCAGGTGAGGACACATTTTAAATAACAGTTACCTTAAATTTCAGCTGCAAGAAACAAAGGGTCAAATAGAAAGAAAAGGAAGTCGGCTGTACTAACTGATACGCCAGAGAAAGAGGCTCTTGAGGCGGAGTTTGCTAAGAGAAAAAGTGTAAACAAAAATGTAACAGGAAATATAAGAGTGTCAAATAATAAAAATAAAAAGGGAAAAAACCATAAAAGTGCTAGAGAGAAGTCCCCTGAAGAATCAGAGGATGAGGATGAAGAAAGTTTTTGTCTTGTCTGCTTGAAACCATTTGCCAATAGTTCACCAAATGAAGTTTGGGTTCAATGTACAGTCTGTAAGCTATGGGCCCATGAACTGTGCACTCCCGGTACACCGTGGTACGTCTGTCAGAACTGTGAAGATGACAACACTGAATAACAAAATTGGAATAGAGCATAATATAATGTATTATTTGTTTCTTTTTATCTGTATTTTTGAGCTTTTTTAAATAAAATCTAACCTGATATCTGCGTGACTTTTCACCCCTTTCCGTGAGACAACGTGCCCCATAATGGGGGCAACATGTCACACTTGTAACAGTTTACGTTTTGCAAAAAAAATTAATAAATTCGCGTTATTTATAAATACATTTTTAGTCACTTTGTATAGTCAAATAACAGAGTGACAAAGTGCACCAGAAATAACTTTGCTAAGATTAAAAATGGTTTTACAAAAAATTAACAACCTAATTTTGTGATATTTAGCCCCGGTCTCCTCTACATGATTTTGAAGAAATAATTACTTTTTTATATTATTAACTCGAATTATTAGGGTGTCAGTATTACGGCCAACCGAAATATGTTCATATTCCAATATTTAAGTTATGTATCTTACATCTTTCTCTGATAAAAGGAGGATTGTATTCCACGTTCTTCGTTCACTTTTGTAAATTAATGTATGGTGTCCTAATTCTGACACATAGTGTCATAATTAGATCCAATGATGTCCGTTTTATGTAGGTACATGTAATGTTATCGTTGTTACAGAATGTCCTTAAAGAAAAATTGTAAATATTCATCAGACACACGCATTAGAAGCTATAAAAAATGGAATGGCTATTAAAGTAGCAAGTGGAGAATATAATATTCCCAAAACTACACTTCACTCAAAATTTTATGGAAAGTATCCTGTTGAGTGTAAAGCTGAAGTCCCTACAACTTTATCGAAAGAAGAAGAGGACACCCTAGCAAAGTGGATAATAGCGGTAGCTAAAGTAGGATTTCCGGTAACCAAGGAACAACTACTTGAAAGTGTATGTGTGCTTTAAAAAAAAATAAAGGAACAGATACCTTTAGAAATAAGGAAAAAACTTGCCCACCTGGCAGACACTGGTATGAAGGCTTTCTGCGACGTCATAAGGAAATCTCTACACGAATGACTCGAAATTTAGTTCACGCTAGGGCTCAATTCACTGAACGAAGCCTTCGAAACTGGTTTGTAGAAAGTGAATCATATTTTGATGGAGATTACACAAGATCCTAGACGAACATTTAACGCAGATGAGACTGCTTTTTCTTATGTCCAAAAGGATCAAAAGCTCTTGCACTCAAAGGAAGTAGAAACGTTTACAACAGTACAGCTAACAATGAGAAGGAATGTTTAACATTTCTTGTTACGGGTAATTGTCTTATTCCAGAATCCTTATTCTCCCATTTTTTTCACATACTTATGTTACTTACCTACTGTTTTTATTTTACAGCAAATGCGGCAAGAGAGTTAGTGCCTACTTCGCTGATGTTTCCCTTTGAAAGAATTCCACAAAGTGTTGTTGCACTAATGCCAAACGGTTGGGGCCTGGGAAAGTCGGAGTCGAGTTGGATGACAGGCAAAAGTTTTTTTGAATATACGTCAAATATTTTGTACCCATGCATTCTTAAAAATTGCGTGAGAAAAAGTAACCGTAAGTAAACGATAGAATTTTTTTTAATCAGATTGGATTTCTGTTGATGTAACTTAATGTTTCATTAAATCTTTATGGTGTAAATTTTTTATTAGTTTAAATATAATTAAAAAACTATTCTAATAAATTTTTTGTAAACTAGCTGTAATGTATGTGTATCCGTTAAACTTTATTAATTCAGTTTCAAAGTATGTGACGTTATGGTAACTACAGATTAATATACCCTTTTTTATTTCTTGCTTTCACTGAATGCGATCAATAGTTTCCACTTTCCAGAGTTTTTATGTAATATGCTTACACAATTTTATTTTTTTAGGTTGGATTCCTTGACAAGATATTTTTTTTCTAATTCTGTACCTGTTTTTTTTCAAATTTACTGTACTGTTCATTACTAGTGAATAAACGTTTTAAATCCTTTATTGCTTTTTTTGCGATTTTATTTCAAATGTACAGGATGAACAACTAAGGACGACTGTAGGCCACCTCTCAGAAAAGAATCATGGTACAACTTTCAAAAAATTTACCTATAGGTAAGTGATCCTGAAAAATATTTTGCAGTCTCTAAAATATCCGCTAGTGGTGGAATGAACACTCGAAAACATAATACTCCAAAATACAATTTTTGAAATCTTGATGAGTTTATGAATAAAGTTAATTAAGGAGATTTTTTGCCATCATTCTTCAAATAATGGGTGGGGAAGGTTCAAACTTATGAACAAATGTATAACTTTTTCGTTTTTTAACCGATATTAATAATTTTATCTGCATTTAAAAGAGTTTTTCTGTTTAATAAGATTGATAACAAAATTAGATAATTTTGTATACACTCAGAAATTTCAAATGTAAATTAAAGCATTTTTTAAATTTTTATATCTGATATTGTAAATCTTATATCTTGGAATAGATTCCTATTTTCTAAAACCCATTTCATCAGAATTTAAAAAATGCCTCATTACACTTAAAATTTCCGAGAAAATGGGAAAATTGTCGACTTTATCACATAGCGTTGACAAAATTGTTCAATTTTGTTATTTTTGTTAAGCATATCTTATTAAACAGGAAAACTTCTTTTAAATGACGTCAAAAACATGGATATCAATTAAAAAAAAGTGGGTTGAACCTTCCCCCACCCCTTACTTGAAGAATAAGGACAAAAAGTCCCTAACTACATTTTTTCATAATCTCAACAATATATCAAAAATTGTATTTCTAGGATACCTTTAGTATGTCTTTTTTGGAGATAATCACAGTATTATGTTTTCAAGTGTTCATTCCACCTCATAGCAGATATTTTAGGAACTCAAAAATATTTTCCAGCGATTTTTCAGGGTCATTTTCTTGAAGGTATTTTTTTAAAGTTGTACCATGACTATTTTTTGAAATATGGCCGACAGCCGGCGTTCTTAGTTGTTCACCCTGTATTTGCTGATTAGGCATAGAAACATCTATAGGATGTCATCTAGAATGTTTGAGCCATATTATTTACAGGTTTAAGCAATGTCCATACAACATCTAACAGAATACACTGTATTGTTCTTGAAATGTCGCATTTAGATCATTGATAAGATTTTTTAGACATTGTATTAACATCGACAAGATGTTAAAAGGCATTTCAGAATGTAACAGAAATGTTGTTTTTAGTTCGCTATAAAGACTTCCTTTTGAGGAAGTTCTAGTAACATCATAGTAATGTAAAAAGGCAGCGCTTTAACATCGCTGAGAAGTTAAGTTCTATAGATGTGCATGTGATGAAAACAAGAGGAAAAAAAGGAAGAACATTATCACAATGTGATGTTGAATTAACATAACTGTAATATTTATTTGCATAGTGGGTACCGTTTTACCCTACTCGTGTTTACAAGTTAGTCCAGTCGGCTTTTTACTTGCTATTATGTCGGCGACACCCGGTACACCTAGGAATGGACAAATCTACCCACTTCAGATTTTTTCATAATTAAATATCATATCTGATCACTACTCTTGACCCACGTCTAAAATCAATTTTATGATAGATATATCATGAGCACCTCTCGTAATACCTACATACATTCATCCAAACTACGTATATAATAAAAATATCCTTTCGGATATGAACGAATGCACGCCACTATTCAATTTTTCCATTCATAGTTCTTTTATCAGATATAAAATACACACATTTATACATAATATAGCAATAACGTTTATAGATGTCCCTAGAAACTGAATTTATTCTCGTTTTCATCTGGGAATGTACGTCGTGTAGAAAACGATTGGTTGGAAAAGAAACCGTAACCGCCCACCGACGTTTCGATTGGGTCGCTACGGAGTAAGCTCTGGTAATCACAATACAAACGTTTTGGGTACAGTTCGTGGAAGAATTTTGTATAACGTTGGCAGTAGTTTCAAGCAGAAAAATTAAAATACTTCCAGCTCTTGAAATTGATTTATAATTAATAGGTACTAACAAAATGAGATTTTTTATCATGAATTTATAAAAAAATTTCAAGCTCTCAGCTACTAGAAATTATCAGTGAATATTGACGTTTATTTCGTATATAATTATTTTCAAAACAGACCAGAAAATAACGTTTTTTCAATCAAAACCATTATCAAATAGTACACTGTGCAAAAAGTGAGGAAAGGTACTTTTCCCTACATGTTGCACACAATACTTTTTCTAGAAATGCACGAATTTAAAGAATATAAGTAAATTGTTATATAGAAAAAGTCTAGCAATAGAGTGTCCCCTACCAGAAAAGGTCTAGTCATTGAGGATTCCCCAGCTGCAGACGTTTAAGCATCGAGGATACCCCTGGTGGAAAAAGTGGCGATTCTCCATATAAATGTATGTGGTGTGGGCAAAGTACAGTGAGAATTAAGCCGGTGTGAACTTGGCAGTAAAAATTTAGCATTAGATTTCACGAACTAATCCGAACAAACAGTGGCCGGCAGTTCCATCCATTATACTCAAATGTAGAATTGAACACATTATAAATCTACTCTTGATAAACAATAAAAATAAATTCAAAGGAATTATTCATATCTAAAATAATAAAACAAAGTTACAATTTAAAAAATGTTTAAAGGCTGACAAAAAGAAAATTAAGGATTAAAAATAGGATTCATATTTATGCATAATCCCTTTAGCATATTAGGGACAAATAAAAATATCTTACGAAGGCTTCAAAGGGGTAAGCCCATACATATTGATAAGATATTAATTAGAGAACTTACGAGGCGTCGAAAGGGTAAAAACCACCCTTAAATTCGAAAATGTTTAACTAATGGTATGAAAAAACTAACGTATCAAAAACTTTACCTATACATCTTGACAATATACTATTTAAAGGGAAAAATGTAAAATATGAATGACTTGCGGGGCGTCTAAAGGGTAGAAATCACCGTTAATTTCAAAAATGTTTAACTGCTGGTATGAAAAAAATAACGTATCAAAAATTGAACCTATACATCTTGATAAGATACTAATTAAAGAGAAAAATGTGAAATATGAATGACTTACGGGGCGTCTAGAGGGTAGAAACCACCCTTAATTTCAAAAATGTTTAACTGCTTATATGAAAAAAATAACGTATCAAAAATTGAACCTATACATCTTAATAAGATACTAATTAAAGAGGAAAATGTAAAATATGAATGACTTACGGGGCGTCTAGAGGATAGAAACCACCCCTAATTTCAAAAATGTTTAACTGCTGGTATGAAAAAAATAACGTATCAAAAAATGAACCTATACATCTTGATAAGATACTAATTGAAGAGAAAAATGTAAAATATGAATGCTGGATGAAAAAAATAACGTATCAAAAATTGAACCTATACATCTTGATAATATACTAATTAAAGAGAAAAATGTAAAATATGAATGACTTACGGGGCGTCTAAAGGGTAGAAACGACCCTTAATTTCAAAAATGTTTAACTGCTTGTATGAAAAAAATAACTTATCAAAAATTGAACCTATACATCTTGATGAGATACTATTTGAAGAGAAAAATGTAAAATGTCTACCCTCTAAGTCCTTCATTTTTTACATTTTTCTCTTTAATTAGTATCTTATCAAGATGTATTTGTTCAATTTTTGATACGTTATTTTTTTCATACCAGCAGTTAGACATTTTTGAAATTAAGGGTGGTTTCTACCCTCTAGACGCCCCGTAAGTCATTCATATTTCACATTTTTCTCTTCAATTAGTATCTTATCAAGATGTATAGGTTCAATTTTTTATACGTTATTTTTTTCATACCAGCAGTTAAACATTTTTGAAATTAAGGTTGATTTCTACCCTTTGAACGGCCCGTAAGTCATTCATGTTTTACATTTTTCTCTTTAATTAGTATCTTATCAAGATGTATAGGTTCAATTTTTGATACGTTATTTTTTTCATACCAGCAGTTAAACATTTTTGAAATTAAGGGTGGTTTATACTCTCTAGACGCCCCGTAAGCCATTCATATTTTACATTTTTCTCTTTAATTAGTATCTTATCAAGATGTATAGGTTCAATTTTTGATACGCTATTTTTTTCATACCAGCAGTTAAACATTTTTGAAATTTAGGGTGGTTTCTACCCTTTAGACGCCTCGTAAGTTCTCTAATTAATCAATATGTATGGGCTTACCCCTTTGAAGCCTTCGTTAGATTTTTTTATTTGTCCCTAATATGCTAAAGGGATTTTGCATAAATATGAATCCTATTTTTAATCCTTAATTTTCTTTTTGTCAGCCTTTAAACATTTTTTAAATTGTAACTTTGTTTTATTATTTTAGATATGAATAATTCGTTTGAATTTATTTTTATTGTTTATCAAGAGTAGATTTATAATGTGTTTAATTCTACATTTAAGTATAATGGATGGAACTGCCGGCGCCACTGTTTGTTCGGATTAGTTCATGAAATCTACTGCTAAATTTTTACTGCCAAGTTCACACCGGTGAGTATTAATAGGTTTGCTCCAACCAACAATTCTGTTATCGTACTTAACCAATAATTGAACTGTTTAATGGGCATGCGTAAGAGAAATTAGTGAAGTATTTTGAACTTGTTTAGTGCATGCACGTGGTGTAGGGAATACTGTCAATAATAACCTCAAAAAATAAACAAGTTCTGAGTTAAGGGATACGTTGTCGAAAACATAAATATAATAGAATTTTTGAGGACAAAAGTGGGTTTATAATATGGTAATATGGATGAATATTTACTGAATTATATATCAGATGATGAGGATTTAGATAATATTGGATATGTAGGAACAAGAAACGAGCATATGTATGTTTAAACATGTTTTAATTTAATATAAGTGTATTTTAATTCTAATAATATTTGATTATTTGATTTAGAACAAATAGTTCCGCATTATTCCGAAGAAGAATTTTTTAATAATTTTCGAGTCTCGAGAAATGTGGCAAGTGAAATTGCACACAGATTTGAAAACAACGATTATTACAAAGATGATAGTGGCCAATTCGGAAAATTTCTGCACATAATCATGTAAGTAAACTATGTTCACTATTATGTATTATTGTAAAAGACTAATTTTCAGGTTTTAATATTTCTGTGGTATATTGGGCATCAAACTGCAAGTTTTGTTGATGCATCAGATATATTTTACATTACGAAATCATCGCGTGAAAGGATAATTGTAAGAGTGTCAATTTTTTAAAGCAATCTCAGCCCTCAAGTAATAGTATGGCCAGATGATTAGGAAAAGCAATTTCAGGCCAAAGGTTTTCCCAATATTATTGGAGCTATTGATGGCTCCCATATACAAATTGATTTAGGGAGCGACCATAGAGCTGTAAGGGCAACAAGTCAATATTAAGAACGAACGAATAAGAATGATTTGTAAGAAACAGCGAATAAGTTGGAATATGCCAAAAGATAATGCGAGCTACAGCGAAACCGTAACACAATCATTACGTCAAAATTAATTATTAGACATAGATACATTGAATGAAACAATCACTGAAACACTAATAAAAACACAACAAGAACACTGCAAAATAGCTAAACCTAGAGAAGAAGAACTGAGCAAAAGGACGACAGACATCAAACAAAGAAAACTGAGGCAAGGACAACAGAACGGAGATCTAAAAGAGATAAGGAAATTAAGCAAAACAATTTCAAAGGAAATACGCACAGATATGAGAAAATACAACACAGAGAAAACCAAACAAGTGATTGAAGAGAATAGGAGTATGAAGGTGTTTTGTAAAGTCCAAGGTCGGGTCCGGGTAGTTAAAGAAAGCTGCCGCCCCTTCCATAGCCAGTGCGTCCGCCTTTTCAATTCTTTCAAAACCAAAGTGGACCAAAATCCATTCTAGCTACACTACGTTCCACCTTGATGATCCAGCAAGCCGTTCTCGACATTCAGAAGCAAGGCCTGAGTTGATGGTATATCCATTCAGGCCATTATTACCGTTCGACTGTCTAAAGTTGTATTGAGTTTCTACCGATTATGTCCCACACATGTTCAATTGGGGACAAATTCTGAAACATTAGGGGCCAAGATAGAATACGAATTTTAGTCTGGTGGAATGAATTAGTCCAAGGTTTGTCTGGCTATGTGTGGCCGAGCTTTATATTGCTTAAAAGTTGGATTTTGAAGTGTCCTGAAGTAAGAAATCAGATGAGATTCCAATATTATTTCTTGAATGTATCGATGTGCATTCAAATTACCACTGATAAAGACTAAAGGTGACCTTAAGTAATAAGCAATGGCATCTCATATCATAACTCCAACAGTGCGTTACTTATATATGCCGCTCAACAACAGATCGAAGTTGAGACGTTCGCCTCCTCCTTCACCATGGCTCGACCATCATGCATGTCTAGGCAGAACCTGAATTCATATCTAAAGATGATATTGCTCCATTTCTGATTCCACACTAGTTCTTGACACCACAGAAGTCGATTTCTTCGATGTTACAGAGCTAAAGGTAAAGAAAGTCCAAGCCTTTTCTTATCCATCTATAACCACTTTGCATTTCATGTTCTGCAAACCAATAAGTTACTATTGTCCTTGTCGACGAGAAACGATCTCTTAACAAGTAGAGGTGTCGTCAGTGCCCAGAAACCATGGGAGGGTGGGATATGTTTGATTGAAATATGGCTACCGGAGACTCTACTACACTAAAAAAAAGTATTTTGAAAAAAAACACGTCTACTAAGTAGACAGCGATCCCCTGTGAGAAATTTCCTAAAATAGACCGACGTCCGCTAAATAAGACACTGTTTTTTTAGAAATTAAAAAACCAAACAATTATTTCTCATTTTTTGGATAAATACATGAGAATTACAAAGTACGATGTTCCAAGAGCCAATTCTTAGAGCAAGCGACGATATATAATCCTGGTTTCTCCGGACACATCGGACAGTAATAAGGGGATTTCCTCTTTGTTTTGTTCTGGTTACATTGCCAACAGCGAATTCATCAGTGTCTTGCTTCTTGGCGTAGGTGGCTTCCAAATTATAGAAGAAACCATTTGTGAAAATGCGGCCAAACACGAAAGATTAGAAAGCCACCCAAATCCAATATTAGAACACTTAATGGCCCCCCCTGAAAACCGAAGATTAAAGAAACTGTGGCCAACAGACTTCAAATAAGTAAGTGTCAATGGACATTGAACTAAACATTACATTGTAGTGGCTAGCTTGTCTAGCACATTTGTGATCACATTAGTTTATAGAATTAAAACTGTAAATTCTGATTGCTAATAGAGTATATTAAAAAAAAACTTTTTTTGTTTGTACAGCATCTTTGCATGATGAATTGCACCAAGGAACAGTTTTTTTTGGTGGGATATATTAGTTTCACTTATACGTAACTCGGCAGTCAAACAAATGGAATTTGTAAATATTTGTGAGGTAGATAATGGAGTTAACATAGACGAAAACAGGGTGTTTATTAGGGATTAATAAAGGAAGTCATGGATTTGAATAAAACCTTTTGAAATATCTTCAAATATACTTGTATTTTTTTAACTCAAAAAACTAATTTTTCATCGAAATTTCTCAAACTTCATCTAGAATTAATTGTAGAATTATTATTTTTCAATGAAAATGTACATTTTCATATTTTTTGAGATACTGATTACAATATGAAGTTAACAAAATTAAAAACAAAATAACGCCTAGTAAAATTAAGTTGAATGCAAGAATTATCGAATTATCTTTAAAATTCCATGAAATTGATTGCAGAGATTCATAAAAATGAAAGTATCTTGAGATGCTGATTAAAGATTTTTTTTTCGAAAAAAGAAGACAAATATTTTCGCTATAGGGTAATTGTAGGATATCTGTCCTAGGAGGATATGTGCCCCGAGCACGTAGTTCGCAAAATATATGCATATGATCGCTCTATCTTCTTTCTCGCGACAGTGTGGGTGATCTGTTTGTTATGCGATATCCATCGTTAGTCAACGCTCGATTACGATTTAGCAAAATATCACTGGAAACAATTAGTGAGGTAAAGTCTTAGTAAATTCTGATCATGCATGACTACTGAAATATTAGTTTTCTGAAGAATTACAACATTCTATCTATCGAATCTCCGATATTGATATAAGTTGGGAATTGGTTTTCTAGGTTAGAATTAGTAGAATCGATCAATTATATCAAGAAAATTCGGTAGGGCATATATACCATACGAAATAACACTCGGAGGATTTATGACCAGTAAAGCAGAGGATATATGCCCTTCAATTTGAAACGAATACCTTAGAGTAATAATAAACATAGAGAGGGCTATTCATTCTTAGACACGTTTATTTTTGCGGCCAACAATTCTAAACGCCAGATGTGAAATAATGATTGAATTACAAAAAGTGGGGATGGTATTGTAGATACATGGCCTTCGTCATTTCGGATGTTTTCCTGACAAATTTGGCACCAACGAACCATGATAATCCAAAAACATTAAATTTTGTCAGTAAAAGTCTGGAAAAACACATCAAAACGAAAGAACTAAATGTTTACTCTCTAGTCGTATTTGCGCTAGTATAAACAAACCACGTTTGACATTATTTACTACAATACTATGGCGTATTGGAAATGATCGTCGATCACACTCTGACGATATTTGCGTCTCTCTTTATATGGTCATTAAACAAGGACAAAACTACTAAACGTATTACTATTGACATTAATCAGCTACTGAAATTTTGAGTAATGTTGTCACTTTCAGTTATAACTACAAAGGTATCTAAGGATACAACAGATACTTGTTTAAAATTAATAGAAGAGTATGCCTTTATTAAATAAAATTCTAGTATTATTAATTAATTTCAAAAGCAGCGACTCAAATGCAGAAATTAGTATGACTTCTTTTATTTGCATAACATTTTTACACATTTTCAATTAGACTTTTAATTTCATTTTTCCTGCAACTAAAGAGAATTTGTAAATATGGCAAAGCAGTGTCCGCAAGTGAGCTTAGAATATGAAACAATGTTTGGGGCGGGAAAAAATCAAAACAAACATATCTATTTTATTTGTTAATCTGAGACGAATCCATACTAATGACTCAATTTTTTCAGATGCCAAGAAAATATATTAGAAAGCAGAATATCAAACCACGTGTTTTGTGGTCTGAACAGAACTTGAGGGAATCTATGAAAATGTGAAATCTGGAAATATGGGCATCAATGAATCTAGTAGGATATTTAGTATACCTTCTAGTACTCTCAGAAGAAGATTGACTTCTGATAACTCCAAAAAAGTTCCTCTGGGAAAGTCTCCTGCTCTTGGAGTATCAAACGAAATTCGTTTAGTAAATCATATTAAAAGATTACAGCAGGCAGGATTCGCTCCTACAAGAACAAGAACTACGTCTAGGAAACGTATTCTCACAGCGAGGCGAAATGACAAAAACAGCAAGGATGCATTGGTTTTATTCATTTATGGAAAGGCACCCGGAACTTACCATAAGAAAAAGTGAAGGACTATCACTTGCCAGAGCAAAAGGAATGAAGGAAGTTGGTGAGTTTTACGAATTATTGAAAAGAACTCTGGAGAAATATGACCTGGTGCAGAAACCATGGGCCATCTTCAATATGGATGAGAGTGGCATACAAATAAATAATAAACCAGATAAAGTAGTGGCTATGAAAGAAAGCAAATGTGTTTATGTTCTCACTTCTAAATAAAGGGGAGAAAACGTGTCCTTGATAGCATGTGGATGTGCTAAAGGAACTTTTTTACCACCAGTTCTGATTCTAAAAGGAGTTCGAAAAAATCTGATGACCTTGGAAGGAATGCCTGCTGGATCTGATCTCTACATGAATAAGCAATCTTCTTTCATTAGTTCAGAATTATTTTTCAAATGGTTAAATGAAGTTTTCTCTCCTAGGAAACCAGATGGCCCAGTTATCTTGATACTTGATGGTGTGACAACCCTATGTACCCGGCCTGGGACTCTGCTCAGGTGGTGAATTCGGCCTTAGTTACACTATTTTTACTTTTCCGCCCAACCTTTCTATATGCGAGAAAAGTATTTGTTTACCCCAAAAAAAGTTGGAATTTTGAATTTTTTTTTCGAGTTAGTTTTACGTTTTCCATCAACAACAACACGAAAAAACGGTTTTTAGAAAAAAATCCTGTGTGTATGTCGTCGTCGTCGTCGTCGTTGTCGTCGGCCACTTTTCCTTGCATATCTTGTTAGCACGATACAGCCTCCGGAGTGCAATAAGTCAGCAATTTTATGATTGAATATTGTTAAGGACATGTCACAGATAATCCCTATTGATTTTCAGTTCACCAGAGCCAAAACAACGGGGGCTATGGTACTTGAAGTACGACATTTTGTAATTTTTTGAGAAATTTAAGTTTGTTAGCACGATACAGCCACCGTAGTATATACAAGTGACCAATTTTATGATTGGATATTAATCAGAGCGTCGCAAGGATGAACCCTATTGATATTCAACTCATTAAAGCCACTACAACGGGTGCTATGGTACTTGAAGTACCAAATTTTCGTCTTTTTTGGAGAATTTTCAGATTGTTAGCACGATACAGCATCCAGAGAGTATACGATTGATCAATTTTATGATTGAGTATTGTACAAGGTGTCTCACAGATGTACCCTGTTGATTTTCAGTTGACTAGAGCGAGTAGAGCGGGTCCTATAAATCCAGATATACTGAATTTTTGGTTATTTTTGGAGAAGTTTCGGTTTGTTAGCACGATACATCCCCCGAAGTGTATACAAGTAACAATTTTATGATAGAATATTGTTCAGGGCCACAGATGCGGAAAAGTTAGTTTTAATCCTTAAAACCGTTTATTTATTACCTCAATTGGGATAAGGTGAATCAACAAACAAAATTTCGGGACAAATGTATTTATTTAACACACAAAGATAAATTTACATAAACCGTATATTCTCAATACACATACGAATAAAGATCAGTTATTACAATAAAAATGTCCAACTCAATATTTTATATATATCAAAAATAAGTTAAGGACTTATCTTGGGAAGACTCCGGACGTACAGCTCGCAGCTGTAGTCAAAAGTTGAGACGTCGTTGTCTGGACTTGGACGCTGTATGATCCGGTGGAGTGGATGGTCTGTAGAGTCCGTAGAGGTCCTTAAAGGTAAGTCCGTGGAGGTCAAGTTGGTAAACGGTCTTTAAAGTAAAGCCTGAAGCGGTCCTTAACGGCTGCAGAGCAGCGAAGAAATAAAAGAAAACAGGAGAAACTGTAGAAAATTGAAAATTGGAATGAAGGAATAACATGAACAGGTAGGACCTTATACTCCAATACAAACCAAAATTTGAATTTAATTTTCAAAATAAACCCACAGAAATCTGTTCATTCTTATCCGTCCTGTTCCCAAAATAATCAGAAAAAGCAAATTTAAATCGGTGGAAAATAACCATATAAAAAATCTGTTATAAATTCTCTTCATAAAATAAGTTTGGACGCCACCAGATTTTTTTTAAAGAAAGATAATTACGGCGAAGAAACTGGAAACGCCATGACAAAAACAATGTTTTTTAAAAACGAAATATTTTAACTAAATAGAAAATTCGAAATTATTTGTAAGCACACAGATACAATTTGAAAATATATAGATAACTTACCAGCGAAGAAAATTAAAAATCACACACAATGTGTTATTTAGAAGCTGAATGCTAAATTACTTCTTAGCGAAGAATGAACAAAAGAGCGAGTTCCACTTCAATCGTAGTTTAAGTAGATATTTTAACGATGGTAAAAACGATCACCGATATGTTCCTGATATTTGAAATAATAGGATTTTGAATTAGAGGTGGGACTAGCCGCCGAATAAGTAACGCTCCAAAATAATTGATGAAAATAGTAACATGTCTCAGCGACATGTTACAATGGTCATGCATCTCATTGCAACAATTTCGACATGCTGGAATTCACCGAAAAAAATAATATTATTTTGTTATGTTTCTCAAGTCATACCACAAACGCCTTACAACTACTCGATAGATCATTCGCACATTTTCCAGAGTAAGGATAAGAATATTAACAGGAATATTATCGGAAAACTAATCAGCCCTGCTTGGAATGCAGCTGCAACTATAACTAATGCTACTTCTGTATTCATGGCTAGTGGAATATACCCATTCAATGAGAATGCAATACCTGACCATTTCTTTCAAATTTCTGGCCATTCTCAGTCTGAAGAACAAGTCAAAGAACCAACTGTAGAACTTGAAAAAAAACCCGATGCAGAATTGGAGAAAAATCAGTTGATACTAGATGAAAATTTCCTTCTAGATCTAGATAATCATAACTACGTGTTCGAATTCGAGGATTTGCTTGTTCTAGAACAGTGGTTCCCAACCTTTTCTGGACCACCGCCCCCTATAGAAGAGAACAAAAATTTCACCGCCCCCCCCCCTCCAGTCGCTGGTTAGTCCAAAGTAGTTAATTTTATTTGAATATCATCTGTACCGTCCCAATTGATCTGTATTTAGCTTTAATTTCAGTTAATGTCTAAATTTTATTGTAGAGGAATGATGAAGTAGAAATTTATTAAGCGACTACCAAATGTACAATAAAATTTTTTATTAAACTTTTAAATATAAACACAGAATCAATAAAAAATACAATCACAATAGAAATAAGAAAAGCAATAAGAAATACAAAATTAATAATAAAGAAAAAATCAATGAGACGGTTGAGGCTGGTGGAGTGTTACCAGTTTGTTAATATCGGGTTCCAATTTCGTTAACATCAATCGCAGATCGACACGTTCAGTGATGTGTAGTCTGTTTGTTCCTCTTCTTTGACAGCAAATCAGTTACTGCACTGAATGCATGCTCAGCCATATAGGACGAAGGAAATGCAATTAACAACTTCTGTACTATTGTCCACAATCCAGGATAGAGAACTGGTATTGGTTTTTGAAGCCAGAACTCTTGATATCCACGTTTGAATTTTACTTTCAGTTCTTCGTTAGTTGTGAGTTCTAATAGCTCCTCTTCCAAATTTGATGAGCCTTCAGTATCTGTGTTTGCGAAAGGATCTATAACCTAACTTGGTATTTCCATGTTTAAAATATCTTGGAAACGCTCTGTAAAATCAACATGAAGAACTTCCAAGTGGTGGCAGTAAGTAAGTAAATCTTCCGGTTTTGCAGACACTGTTGATAATGTGGGAAAATGGTTGTACTCACCTCTACCAAGATTTCTTTTGAATATAAGAAGTTTTCCTGCAAAACCAGCTATGACGTTTTTAGTTTCAATTAAATTTAAATCATCACCTTGCAATTGTAGATTAACTTGATTAAATACTTTAAACAGGTCCGTCAAATAAGCGATGTCATTTTTTGACGTAATCAGGTTTTCGCGCAATTGTTCGTTTGCGTCAAGAAATTCCAACACTGAGTCAAATAGATTGAAAAAACGATTCAGACAAACATCTTTAGAGAGCCAACGTACTTCTGTGCGCAGCAGCAAGCGATTGTAGTCATCATCATTTTCATTGCAAAGCTTATGAAACAAAGGTCATTCAATGAATTGCTTCTAATGATATTGATTGCTTTAATAACATTATTGAGGGACGCATGCAGACGTTCATTTAATTTTTTTTGCAGTCAAATGCTGACGGTGAATAATACAATGTACAGCGAGTACATGTGGCACTGCTTTTCTCAAATGTGCTATAAAACCCTTATGACGCCCGGTCATTGCTGGAGCACCATCAGTAGCAGCAGACAAAATATTGCTAATAGGAATTTCTTTCTCTTGAAAAAATTCTTGCATGATATTAAATATATAATGTCCCTTTGTATCAGATTCCAAATTCTAAGCAAATAATAACTCTTGATGATTTTTTTCTTCTTTTGTAAATCGTACGTATGATAAGAGTAGAGCTTCGTTACTTGGTAGAGTTGATTCATCGAGTTGAATGGAAAATTTGCAAGTCTCTAGGTAATCGCATAATGATATTCCAACGTTATTTGCCATTTCATCTATTATTCTTTGCACTGAATTATTACTGAGAGGAATTTTTTTAATGATATCAAATGGTGTTTTATGATGAAGAACAGTTTTTAATATCTCTTCGACTGCCGGCAAAAGTAATTCCTCGTCAATGGTGTGTGGTTTTCCTGACTTTGCGATTAACAATAAAACGTTATATGAGTCTCGTAGCCCATCATCGTCTCGTTTAGAAGACGATGCAAAAAGTTTTGATATAGTTGGCTGTTTTAAATATTGTTTTTCGAGTTCTTGAAAATAGAATATATCTTTGTTCTTCTTATCAGGATGCATTTTATGTAAATGCTCTTGTAGCCTAGAAGGTATCATAACTTCATTTGAAAAAACTTTTCGGCAAATTAAACACATAGGTAATGATTTGTTGGTAGAAGATTCCGCAAATCCATATTTTAAATATTTAATACTGTATTGCCGGCATTTCTTTTTTAATTTAGAAGTAGATTCAGCCATTTTCATACAAAAATTAAATTCTCAATAGATTTATAGATAGTAATGTTTATAAAATGACACACCACTCACGATTATTTACTACGGCAGAGCGTATGATTCACGACTATATATCGCGGCCAAGCACATACAACTAACAAAAAATTCGTAGAGCTATTGCTTTTATACGTTTCATTTCGTGCATGATTCAACTTGTCTGTGTGCGAACATGTCGAAACATGTTATTTTGTATGAACATCGCGCGTTCGCTTATCAACGTGCGAGGACAAGTCATATACTTCTATTCTGAACTAAAAGAAATTATTATAATTATTAGTATTAATATTAATACTAATTTAAAACTGCTTATTACATCATTTTTATTTCACCATTCCTCTTGACTGCTTATTATTTGCTTCTGAATCCGCTACCGCCCCCCTAAAAGGCTGCAGTGCCCACAGGGGGGCGATATCGCCCCCGTTGGGAACCAATAATCTAGGACCTAGTACAGTAACAGACATGAAAAATGTTGACAAAAATAATAGTTCTATGCATGATGAATCTCCAATTCCTGACACCAAGGAAGTTGCAAGTTGTTCCAAATCGGACTCACAGTCTCAGATGAAGAGCCGCAATTCACCAGTGCACAATCAAATATCAGGAGATACGAACGAAACACCATCTAAATATTTGCATGAAATTGCTCCATTGCTAATAATTTGTAACAAAAAGAATACAAGGAATCAATGAGCAAAAATCATATCATCTGAAGGGACGTAGATGAAGAGAAAAGGAAAAGAAGATGAAGAGAACGTACCTACATGTTCGAGTGAAGCCACAATGGTAAAAAAAGGAAATTAATAAAAATCCTGATATTAAACGAATCAAACCCTTAAAAAATGATGACAGCTCATCAGGTGAAGAACAACGTAATGATGATGCAGATTGCGTAGAATGTTTGGAAAACTACTACCTGTGTACTGGATTGAATTCGTTGTATCGTCTGCCAAAAATGGTTGCACGAAACCTGTACCAGGTATGGCAACAGTTGCAATAACTGTGTTCGATTGAAGAAGAGACAGAATAAAATGAAAAATGTTTGAAAAACCATCGATTTGTAATAGATTTAGTGCTGTTCGAAATATTCAATAATAAACGTTGATTTCTTGACTCTCGATTTTTGATCAACAGTTGATTTAGTATCTATCATCGAAGGAAAAAAATTGTATCATCTAACTGAACTGTGTCCAGGGCATATATTCCTATGAGGGGCATTAATCCTCAACTCATGGGGCATAAATCCCATCAAGAGGGCGTTTATCCCATTTTGTAAAAATTTTAAATTTTTTTTTTCAGTCGTTTTTGGACTTAACTAACCTATTTACAATTATACTTTTTTGTTGTGAACATCAATGCATTGCAATCATAACATAATCCAGTGAGTAATTGTCAATATATTCAATGATATAGTGGCATTATTTAAGGTAGGGCATAAATCCCAAATTTACCCTATACATATATATTATAACACAATAGAATTATCAAAAAATATGAATTTTAGGATATTCTAGGTTGTTTCATAATATATCATGTTATCGTGGAACAGTTTCGTTCCTACCACGTTTGTATAGTTGTTAAACTTTATTGTATTGTAAGTGTTACACATGCCTTTAGTCCTATGAAATCACATTTCCCTATTGTTATTAAAATAATCATAATCTAACAAATAATTTCTCTACGATAAACTGATCTATGTCCTTAAAAGTGGTACCATCACATATGCTCCCTGAGTGTAGGTAAATATAATACAAATAAATACTTGAATTAAAAAGGTATCATGAATTAAAATAAGCGAAGATAAAAATATTAAAATTTGTTATAACTGACGCCCGAATTAAACATTCAAAAATTCCATACTACAATATAATATAAATAATAACACTTGTCATGAATAATTTAAAACATTACAAATGTTATAATGAAAAAATATCAAAAAGTAAATCAATTATAGAACTCTAACAATTTGAAATTGTTGTTAAATATAAATGAAAAGACCAATTGTCATAAAAAACTGTTCAAACTGTATTTAATAATAATTATTTTTAACAGTGAACAAAATCATCACAACAATACTGAACAAAATCACGGAAGATATTGAAACAGACGATATACTCGTTGAACTGTCAGAATCGAAAATACTAAAAAAAAAACGATTCCGTTTCAACGGAAATCAACACTAATAATTCAATAGATGATAATTTCAAAACAATTCGTCGAAATTAAAATGTAATTTAACATAACAGACATTTGATACATGACAAATTTTTATATAGTTAGCAAATATGTTATTTAATACAAGAGAATTCAGGAATTTTTAATAAATAGTAAATAAGTTATGTTAATATTTATATGTATAACAATTCATTAAAACAAAATCCTCATCTATATACAGGGTGTTTCATTGGGAAAGGGCCTAACTTTAACTGTAGATGGGGGTCACTTTGGTGCTTTGAAAAACCTATATTTAATGTGTCTTCTGCACTTTATAATCGATAAATTTATCCTATTTCTTTCGAACCTCATAACTTCCGAGTTACCCTGTATAATATTTTGAAATTTGGTACACGTAATAACCATTACCTAGAAACTCCATCCAAAGCATCTACAAAAAGATAATGCAGGTCCGGCTTACCAAAAAATTTCAAAACTCGTCTTTCCTAAAAACAACACCCTGTATATAGATATTTTTAAAATTGCTCTTTATAATTGGTAAGAGTATGAAAAATCGAATCTACTTATTTCCTTTTCTATTTTTCCGCAGACAATTTTACTACCAAAAATTTACCGTCAAGATAGTAATTAATGCACGTTTTGGGGGTTAACAATGGTATGGGAGAGGTTTTCTTTTATTTTTTAGCTTGAAATGAAATTTTTTTAATGCATCTAGAGAAGCATCCTAGAGATTCAATTGAGTTTGTATGTTTACGAGTAGAGACCACTAAAAATGTGATTACAGGGCCGTACTTAGGACATACTCAATCAGTATGTTTCGAATATTTCGAACACCCTGTATAAGGATATGTATCTGGAAACTATGCACTTCTACATTCAGAATAACATGAGTAAAATACGAGAAATAAATTTATCCTCCAAAATCGGAGAGATTTTTATTAATTTTATTAATTGACATGAAAAGAAAACAAGAAATTCTAACAACATTGTCCAAACGAAGCAAGTCTAACCTACAAAAATTGCTCAAAATGACCTCCAATCTGCTCTATGCACTTTCTTGCCCTTTTTGTAATATTGCAAACGGACCTTCTGATCACATCTGGATTATTTCTGATTTCTCCGCAGGCATTCTCTATTCTTCGGAAAAGTTCTTCTGTGGTATTGAGGTTGGTAGCATTTACTTTTGACTTTAGATATCTCCAAATATGGTAATCCACAGGATTGAAGCCAGGTGACCTTGAAGGTCAGTTATCGGAACCACCTCTGCCTATCCAATGAACTAGGAAAATTTTGAATTAAAAAATTTCTTACTATGACTCTGTAATGCACCGAAGCAACGTCATGCTGATAATACATTCCTCCCACATTTAGGTGTGTATCATCTAATAGCACTGGTAAAACATTCTGCAGAAAATCCAAATAGACTTCGCCAGTCAGTCTATGTGGAAAGATGTGTGGTCCTATTAATTTATTATCAATGACACCGCACCAAACGTTAACAGAAAATTTGCGTTGCGAATGGGCATCTCTTGTAGCAAATGGATTTTCTTCTGCCCAAATGTGCGAGTTCCGTAAATTATAAACGTCATCTCTTGTAAATTGAGCTTCATCCGTGAATAAAACTCTACTTAAAATTGTTGCATTTCGAATGATCCAATTGCTAAAATTAATTCGTGGAATTTCGTCCCCTGCTTGAAGTCGCTGTACTTCTTGTATATGAAATGGATAAAGATTATGTTTTTTTAGTCGCCGCGAAACAGTAACATGAGGTACATTTGTAGCATGTCAAATTCTTCTTGTACTAATATCCGGATTATTTTTAAGAATATTCAAAATATTTTTTTCCATATTTAAATGCCTTCTTTCCTGATGTTCCTTTCATTTAATGTAACCGTTGGAAATCTGCCGGTTTCTCCTAAGTAATTAAAAATACTAATAAATGTTTTACGGTTTGGTAACCCTTGGTAAGGGAACCTTCTTCCGTATTCAGTTTTTGCAGCTGTACCATTACCATTACAAAATCCAAAAATAAATAAAATATCTGCGTATTCTCGGTTAGAAAATTGATGAGGCATAATGATTTAATACTCACTAGGCAAAAAGAAAATACTGTAGGAAGTTCAAAACATCAAACACTGTTTGACAGAAACTAGATACAAATGACACACACTTCAATGATGTGTCTATTCATTCATAACCTACTTGAAGTAGTAACTAGTTTATACGAGTACTTTTAACGTTTTTTGAAGTATAAATGTATTTCTCGTATTACCCTTGTTATTCTAAATGTAGAAGTGCATAGTTTCCAGATACATATCCTTATGCAGGGTGTTCGAAATATTCGAAACATATTGGGTGGTATGAATAATACCAGAGTATAAACTCCGAGTATGTTCTCATGAGCATGAGCATAAAGTATGAGTTTGTATTCCATTTCATATGAATAAAAATATTTTAATTTGACGAGTTTCTTCTCCTAATAAATAAAGTAGATACTCACTATTTAATTTCCAAAGTTGTTCAAATTCAAAAAATTGTTTACAAACAATTCCTGTTCGATAGCAGGTTTTCGGCATATGCCTTCATTTGTTATTAGTGCCTATTTGCGAAGCAATCAATCAACATATTAGTACAATGAGTGAAAGCAGTGAAGATGAAGAGTGTAATAAAAGTTGCGAATCGCAAATGGGATTTGTGCATATGCTTCGTGATTTCCCATACTTTTGTCGATGTTACAAACACCATCTGTCCGACTTTCAAAATCGAAAGCACTCGAAGCGATGAGAAAACAATGGGAGTTTAGTTTTGGTTTACAAATAACGACAAGTCAAATCTACAAAAAAATTAACAACATGAAATCCAGACTCAAGAAAAAGACTGATATTAATAGAACTGGAAATAAGAAAATCATTTTGCAAGATTGGGAAAAGATTTTGTTGGAAATTATGGAAGGCGACACAAATCCAGTTCTTACAAAGATTCCAGGTAATGTAATATTTATAAGTAATAATAGAAATAAGGCAACCAAACTATATTTCATCCACAAAGTTATCTACACCTTTTTAACTTCAAATTGGAAATAATTAAAATAAAATTGGGAATAATCAAATTTAAATTGGGATAAATCCCAATTCGAAATTGATAATTCCCAATTTGATTTCAATTATTCCCAATTCGAATGCGATAAGTCCCAATTTGAAGTTGAAAAGGAGATTTAAAAAACATAATTTTGTTAAAACCGAGTTTACCTATTAATAATTGCTTGCATATACTTGATATTTTATTTTTTATTACTTCAATTTAAACTTCAATTTCAGGAGCATTATCTGTCGGCACACAACAAACAGACGCAACACAAGGCAGTAGTTATGAAGATAAAATTCGCAGACATTCAACTTCTACTTCTAAAACGTATACGACAAATGATGATGCTGCTAGTGAAGTACATCCACCTAAAAAAAAGAAACATAATGGAAGTAGTTCTCTCGAAAAATATGAAACAAACCTTACTAAACACTTTTCAAATACCGAACTACAAAGACTAGTTTTGCTGAAACAACTTAGAGCTTTAGAAATGAAGGAGGAAAAACTGAAGAGAGAGCTAAATCCAGATTTCATTGAACAATCTACTTCAAACAATAGTACTATCGTTGACAGTAAAAATAGTAAAACTTACATTAATTTATAATATTCAAATACTTTTTTTGAATAGTTGCAAAATAAAAAACGTAAGTTGTGACAAAAAATGTTAAAATCATTAATATGTTTTGTATTCTGACTTTTTCTTACCTTAAGCACAGAGCCCTTAAGGTAGAGCAAGAATGATTTCTGCTGATGCAGATCGCCTCCGTTGCCCGCTTTGTCTAATATTATCGTCAACTTCATCTTGTACCGGGTACGGAACCGGAATATCTTGTATTAGGGGATGCATTGGATCGAGCTCATCATTTAAATATATACTACATTATGTAACATAAAACAGCATATAACAAGTTTTGGAACTTTTTCTATCGACACCCGAATTTGATATTGAAGCATCGGAAATCGTTGTTTTAGTTGCCCAAAACATCTTTCAATTATTACACGCTCCTTTGTAAATAAATTGTTATAAGCATGTTCTGTCGGGGTATTAGGATTTCTAAAGGGTACCATTAACCACGGTGCTATGCCATAACCTTCATCTCCTAAAAGTAATCCATTTGACCTCTTAAACTCATTCCTTGCAATGTCGTAAATTTGTGATTTGTTCCATATCCGTGAATCATGGAAAGATCCTGGCCATGATGCGTCTACGCTTGTAAACCACTCATCTGCATTGCAAGTGGCTTGAACATTGATGCTGTGATATCCCTTGCGATTAATATATTCATCACCAAGAAGAGGTGGCTTTTTTATTCTTATGTGGGTGCAATCAATTACACCCACTGCACATGGAAAATTGTACTTTGTTTGCCATCTTTCTTTAGCTTTTATTACATCCGCCGCAGTGGGAGGGGATTTTATCTACTGTTCGCATTTTTCTAGCGTCTGGTCAGCAACTTGCGTCACAACTTTACAGACAGAAGTTTGGTGAACACCAATATCTTCTCCTACTCCTGTCTGAAACCCCGGATCACGCACGTACCTCAAAAATATTTTCATTTTATCAGTGTTACATACAGCACCACATCTTGTTTCTTCTGATTCTACACCCAAAAAGTTAGTAGATAGCCACTCGACATTTTCTTTACTAAATCGATATAATGATTTAAAATCACGATCACACGTACTTCTTCTAGGTTTATAATATTTTTTTAAACGCAAATTAAGCATGAACTCGGCCATAGTTCTGCCGCGATCAAACTAAAGTCTGGTTACTATTAGACTCCAAAATTATGGAGTAGATTCTCATCCTAAAGAGCATAAACACAATTTTATTCATATGAAAAATGAGAATATTCTCACAACAAATTGTACATAAGAGTACCTACTCAAGTGGAGTATCTGCTTCTAGTTTTTATTCATACCACGTAGAGTGTTTACTCCAAATTTTTAAGTATAAACTAAATGCTCATTTTTATTCATATGACCCATTGAATGAGTATGTCCTAAGTACGGCCCTGTAATCACATTTTTTCAGTGGTCTGTACTCGTAAACATACAAACTCAATTGAATTTCTAGGATGCTTCTCTAGATGCATTAAAAAAATTTCATTTCAAGCTAAAAAATAAAAGAAAACCTCTCCGATACCATTGTTAACCCCCAAAACGTGCATTAATTACTATCTTGACGGTAAATTTTTGGTAGTAAAATTGTTTGCGGAAAAATAAAAAGGAAATAAGTAGATTCGATTTTTTATACTCTTTCCAATTATAAAGAGCAATTTAAAAAAAATCTATATACAGGGTGTTGTTTTTAGGAAAGACGAGTTTTGAATTTTGTTGTTAAGCCGGACCTGCATTATCTTTTTGGAGATGCTTTTGATGGAGTTTATAGGTAATGGTTATTACGTGTAGCAAATTTCAAAATCATATACAGGGTAACTCGGAAGATATGAGGTTCTATAGAAATAGGATACATTTATAAAACACCCTGTATCTCGGTTATAAAGTGCAGAAGGCCCATTAAATATAGGTTTTTGGAGGCACCAAAGTGATCCCCATCTACAGTTAAGGTTAAGTCCTTTCCCAATGAAACCCCTCGTATATTCATTATTTTTTATTTTATTCAATTTAAAATATTATTATAATTTCATTGTTACATGATCATCACAATAATTTTATAAATAAAAATGATACGAATTTTCTTATGCGATGAGTTGATGTCGTGACAATACCAAAATGTTATTTTCATGCTTCGTATACGTCTTGTTTATTGTAATGTGAACAGCGAAAGGTCGTCAAGGACACTATGTTTATACAATTCATACTGTATAGAAAAAGTTTCCCTAGCAACCCTTAACGATGTTGATTATCGATGGAATTAGAAAAGTCGGTGGGATTTAAAACGTCGAAAGAGGGAAGTGATATTATAATTATTGATCTCGATAATAAGGACGAGAAAAAACGTTTACATTCAACAAACAGAAATTTAAATCAATTTGATAATAATAATAAGAATATAGAAGACAATTGTGTATCCATTGCAGAATATATAAGTCTAGGGTGGAAATCGAGATATTGCGATATTGCGGATATTGTCAACAACGATGTGTCATTCACTAACGATTCTCCACAGCCAAGTTGTTCTCATCATAGTGAAAAAGTAATTAATACGCCTCTGTCTACAAAAACTGTCACACCTGGGAAGCTTCTGGATGACATATCACCAATTCCTGTTTCTGCGTGTTTTCAAAAAGCCAAGAGACGCGGACGTAAACATGCCGAAGTTCTTAATACGCCTGAAAATATCGAAGTTGTGAAGAACAAGAAACGTCCCTTATCTACAGCTCCATTAAAGAAGCAAAAAAATATTTTAAAAAAGGTAAAACGCCCGTTAAGAAGAGCAACAGTTCCTACCTCAGACTCCTCTGATTCTGATAGCCCTATACTAGATGATGAGAGTAGTGACGGTGAAACAGAAGACAATGCTGAGTCCATAGGCTGTGGGGAGAAGTTTCTTAGTACAAAAAAGAAAGATGAATGGATCTGTTGCATTATTTGCAAAGGTTGGACGCATGAAGGATGTACTGGTTATATCTACTTATGCAGTGAATGTGGAAAAATAGCCGCAAAAAAGAAATAAATGTTTTTGTGTGCTAATATTAGTTATAATTATATGTTAATTATTATTTAAGACATTTGTCATTAGCTCTAGGAATACATTTTCTACTGGCCCGTCTCTCCCGATGTCGATGGTCCATCTAAACCGGAGAAGGTCCGTCTAACCCAAATTTTTTGCAATTATATTTTTTTAGTTTTATCTTTTTGATAATAATATTTTCTAGTAGTAGTAATACTTACACGAATATTCAGAATCTTACTAAACATTTCGATGAAGTTTTGTTAATTTCAATAAAAGTGGTCCAACTATACCGGACTTACCCTACATACAGCAAAAAAATTGAATAAAAACAGGAATGTTCAACTGATGGCGCTCAAAATCTAATCTTGTATTTAGGAGTTTATGATAGACATGTACGTAAAATATTTTTTAAATAAAATAATATTTACCGGGTGTTCGGGTTTTTATGTCACTGAGTATATATCTAAGAGGTTGTTGTTAAAGCCTGCCCTGTTGAAATTATTGTATACAAGTGCCCGATCGTTAATTTGAAAAGAATAGAAGTCTAATAGGTTACGGAATGTGATGATAGAAATGAGATATTATTAGAAACACCTCCGCAGTGAAAGGCATAGAAATCAACTTTGAAAAACATTCAAATACAATATGAATAGAGGAAATTTTACTTATCGAGTAACTGTTTAGCTAATATTTATGAGTTTTCTGAAGTTTATTATACAGCGCGTCTCTAATTTCCTTTTATGAGTTTATTATCGCACATTATAATAATTTGCATCAATTTAAGTTTATTTTGAAATTGTTTTAAAATATTATAAAGTTTTGAAGTAGGTGCAACCCTTAGCATGAATAATGGTTGTGGACAAAATATAAAACTGCGCATTACGCTTTTAGATTACAAGAAGACAGACCGAGTCTTACATTGACATCACATGTTCTACTCGAAAGGCGCAGAAAATGATAACAGACTGGGAAATCCTTGACGACGAAACGCTCACCGAGCATCAGTACATATGCTTCTCGATAGTAACAAAAGACAGGAAACCTCAGAACCCGAGAAAACATAAGCCAAGTTGCGACTGGGACCTTTTCAGAGAACTTGCGACTTGGAGAATCACAGCTGGTGCGAAAACAACGGAATATCTGGAAAAACGAATAGGAGAAGTCTACCATCCAAGCCTCACAACAAAAACAACGATAAATAGGACACCTTTCTGGTGGAATCAAGATATTGGAAAAAAGAGACAGGAGTGTCTCAGACTCAAGAATGAACAAACGTGCGCCAAGAAACGAAAATGAAGTGAATGAAGCACGGGATGATCTTAGGAGATGTAGAAAGGAGCTGCAGTTCTTAATAAACCAGTCCAAGAAAAAACACTGGGACGATTTATGCAAAGAGCTGGACGATAATATCTGAGGTACAGGATATAAAATCGCAGCCAAAAAACTGGTAGGATATCCCCCTTTCAATATCGCGAAGGAACTAAAAATTGAAACGACAAAAGATCTCTTTTCAAGGAAATCAAAGAGCTGGCGAAAATCTAGGGTTGAGGAAGCCATTGAACCTGAGCCGTTCTTAGCCGAAGAGCTGAAAAATGTATTAGGAAAGATGAAACCTGGAAAGGCACCCGGCCTCGATGGAATACCTATGGAAGCGATAAAAAAGCTGGAAGAAATAGCACCGGAAAGTATATTAGACCCACTGAATGGCCTACTTAGAGAGAGAGAAGCAACTTCCGAAAAACTGAAAACAGGCGAGACTGGTACTGATTCCAAAAGAAAAACCAGAGGACATGAAATTCAGACCCATATGCCTACTGAACTCCATCAGTAAGGTCTACGAGGGATTATTGAAGGACAGACTAGAAAAGGAACTGGAAGCTACTGGAGGCCTATCAGAAAACCAGTTCGGCTTCCGTAAGAAAAAATCCACAATTCAGGCCGTAGAGAAAGCTCTCAACATAGCAAAGGAAAACGCAAGGAACAAGTGGGCCGCAGTAATCGCCCTTGACGTTAGGAACGCCTTTAATTCAGCGTCCTGGGATAGAATATTGCATAAACTGGAAGAAAGAGGCGTAGCAAGTTACCTACTAGAAATCGTCGATTCCTACCTAGAAGACAGGGTCATTGCAAATTGAGAAAGACATGCTTAGATATCACGGCTGGAGTTCCACAGGGCTCAGTAGTCGGTCCTACCCTGTGCTATACGATGATGTGCTGAACGAACATGTACCGATGGGAGTTAGTCTACATGCATACGCAGACGACTTGGCAATAGTCATTACTGCTGCAGACAAAGAACAGTTGAACTGGAAAGGGAACGAAACGTTGCACCACATAGACTCCTGGATGAAGAAAAACGAGCTGGAGTTGGCTCCTCAGAAATCAGAAGCGGTCATTCTCAAAGGGCAGGGAGGGAAGGAAGAAATCAAATTTATGTGTGGCGGAGCAGAAATACCTCGCAAGAAGTGCCTGCTATACCTTGGGGTCACCCTGGGGGAAGGATTTAGTTTCAGTCAGCATATAAAGACTGCGGGCCAAAAGGCCGAGAAAAAGGTGGCAGCCCTTACTAGGCTTACGCCAAATATCAAGGGTCCTGGGTCAAAAAAGAGAGATATGCTATACAGCGTGGTGCAGTCCATTCTGCTATATGGCGCTCCCGTATTGCATGAATATATGAGGTTTAAGAAATATAGAGAACTACTCACTAGGGTACAACGAAGGATGCTCCTCAGAGTCACCAGGGCATACCGTACAGCCTCTGCTAAAGAGGTACAAGTGGTGTCTGGTGTAATACCAATCCACCTCCTAGTCGAGGAGAGGTGGAGGCTATATAGGGGAATGGAAGGAAAAAGTACACAGGCCAAGAGGGAAGAAAGAACAATAACCCTGAATAAGTGGCAAGAGGTCTGGGATGACACCGTAGACGAGGTACAATTGACCAAGTTTCTGATCGCAAACTTGGGTGACTGGATAGGCTGCAAGCACAGGCAGGCAGACTATTTCCTTTCACCAGGAATCACAGGACACGGGTGCTTCAGAGTGTATGTTAAGAGGATAGGAAAAACAGAAACAGATGAATGTCCGTACTGCAAAATCGTGAACACCGTGGACCATACTATTTTTGATTGCGAAAGATGGCTTACAGAAAGGGAACAACTGTATGTGAGCATAGGCACACACCTCACGGCAGTTAACTTGGCGCAAACTATGATGTCAGACAGCAGGAAATGGAAAGCAAATCAACATTTCATAGCCACGATACTGGAACAGAAGGAAATAGAAGAAAGACAACAGGATAGAGGATAGTATGTATTAGACCACTGATCAACCTGACGTTATGCGAAGAGCAATACCAGGTTTTGATGGGGCGAAGAGGGAGGTTTAGTGGGTAGGCTAGGGTCATCTTCCTTAGAGTCCTACACTGCCAGGGAAAGGAAGAATGAGAACCTGCGCGAGCATGAGCGTCCTCCCCTTCAAAAAAAAAGTTTAATAAACATGAGGTACATTCAGTGGCGTAACTGCCTATGGGCTAGGCGGGGCAGTGCCCCGGGGCCCTCAAGCTCAGGGGGCCCTCGAATCCTTACCAGATGACAAGTTGCAACCCCACTTTAATCATGAAAACTCAGTTGAGAGAAATTCAAAAGTTATGCCTAGGGAATTCCCCTAAATTCTTTCTGTAGGTTGGCAGTGTTGTCAATTTGACGGATAGTGATATGTGCGTTTTATTATTCATCGATGTGCGTTTTATTGTGAATTCGAAAGATTTTTTTCGAGTACGGTTAAAAAATTATTGCTGTATCAGGAGTAAGTAAGCTAATGTCAATAAACTGTTTTGTACTGGTCAATATAGAATATAGTGGTTCAATTTTATTTGATTTTACCACTCATATTGATGTCCGTTAAGTCAATAACTCGTGTTAAATCTATAGATTTCGGCTAAACTGGCAACAGTGGTAACACTAACGGTGATAATTTTTTTTCCGGGGATTCCCCAACAACACTTGTAGCTTGTAGCGTATCGTTGTGTTTCTCTTTCCTCTTATTTTACTTTTAACTTCGTCAGTGAACAGTGACTACAGTGAGCTGAGTTCCTACCTCGAGCACAATCTAATACTGTATTGTTTCAATAAATAAGAAAACTAAAATTATGGATAAAAAGAAGAAACCCAGTGGCGCATTTAAACGCAAACAACGCCAAGAAAGAGAAGATAGTAAACAAAAATTGCCCAGAATTGACAAGTTTTTTAGTCAGCCTTCTGCAAGTACATCTGGCCAAAATATTTATATTGATAGTGACTCAAATAATGTGGTAACTGCAGTGTTGGTTGAGAAGCCTACTGAAGAAGATTCGACAGTTATTGCAGTTGGAGATACCTCCACCGCCGATCATGTGAACGTCGATGATGTTTGCATGACACACATAAGAGCGGGTTTGGAGGAACCACAGACCTCTACATTTTTCGAAAATGTGTACGACAAATCTTCTTATGACTTGGGAAACTTCACGAACAAAATATTAAGTGATAACGAAAAACGTCAAATTCTTGATATGGGGCCTTTACAGCCTTCAGGACCTTTTCCAACAGACATCAACCAAAACAATAGGTGTTTTTCAAAATCGTACTATGTTTCGTGTTCTAAATATGGGCCAGTTAATCGTTTTTGGTTGTGTTATTCCAAAATACTAGACGCTGCCTATTGTCAACCCTGTTGGTTATTTGCTTCACAAAGGAATAATGTTTGGTGTACGGGATTTCGAGATTGGAAGCATTAGTCAGATAGAATTAAACAACACAGTTGTTCGAGTGGCCATTCGGAAGCATGTGCTGTGTATGAATTTTGGAAAAAAAAACGATACTAATACTATCGACAAGGAACTTGAAAATGAAATTCGCAAAGAAGCATCATTTTGGAAAATGGTTCTTCAAAGGTTATTCGATATCATACTTACCCTAGCAAAGAGTTCTTTGGCTTTGAGAGGACATCAAGATGACTTAAGTCAGGAAGGAAACCACGGAAATTTTCTGTCCTTTGTAGAGCTTGTCGCCTGATATGATCACATTTTGCGGCAAGTTTTGGATATGCCTAAAGGTAATAATAATTATTTCGAAGTTTTTTTATTGTTTATAATTATTAACTGTTTAATATCAGGACTTTATGAAATTGTGATTTTTTATGTTTTCAAGATCAACAAGATATCTGAGTGCAACAATTCAAAATGAAATGATTGAGAGCTTGGGGACCAAACTCGAAACCCATCTACTAGAACAAATTAGAGCGTCACCGTTTTTTGCCATCATAATGGATACGACACAGGACATATCGAAGGTAGATCAGCTAAGCATTGTTGTGAGGTATGCAGTGATAACCAGATCGGAAAATGGACAGCCGATTGATATAGAAGTAAAAGAAGTGTTTCTAGGCTTTTATGCAGCCTTCAAACATGGCGCAGTAGATTTAGTCAACCAAGTGACATTATTTATCGACAGAAATATTGATTTAAAAAAATGTGTGGCGCAAGGCTATGATGGAGCCAGTGTGATGATTGGTGTGTATAATGGTGTACAAAAACATATTAAGGATATCCAGCCTAACGCAGAGTACGTACATTGTGCCACTCATAATTTAAATTTGGTGATAAATGATGCCGTTAGCAGTTGTGTGGAAATACAGAATTTTTTCGCAACGTTGCAAAATTTGTATAACTTTTTCGGAAACAGCATCAAACGTTGGGATCTACTGTCAAAATTCACTGGCGAATCGGACACCACTCTAAAAAAACTAAATCCGACTAGATGGTCCAGTAGGGTCAATACGATATCTGCAATAAAACTTCGTTATTTTGATATTATCAAAGCATTATCAAAAATAGTTCTAAAGAGTCCTAATAAAGATGAGCGTAGTGAAGCAGAGACTATTAAAACAAAAATGCTAAATTTCGAGTTCGTGTTGCTTTGCGAATTCATGCACAGTGTATTGAACGACATCAATTATGCATCCAAAATTTTACAAAAATGCGACATCAATTTGGGCGAGGCGAGTAAAGTTTTAGCAGAGACCAAAGCAAAGTTGCAAATTTATAGAAATTATTTCGAATTATTCAAGTGCAAAGCCAGTGAAACTGCAAGAAAATATGGTATTTATTGATCCCAATTTTCAAGAAAAAAGGCAAAGAAAAGTTAAAAAAACATTTTGATGAATTAGCTGCTGATCACCGATTTCCAAACCGAGAAAAAATATTTGAAATTAAGATTTTTAATAATGTACTAGACACAGTAATATCTCAATTAGAAACACGTTTTATTGGTATGAGTGCAGTCTGTCATAAATTCGATTTTATAACACCAACATTTTTATTACATGTTGATGAAGAAACTTTATTACAAAAGTGTGACGAATTCCAAAGAAAATATTGAGATATAATAGGCCCTAGTTTTTCACTTCAATTTATTAATATTTACCACCTAGTTTTACCTCAACTAACTCAAGCATGGACTGTTCACCAATTATGTAAGGTAATAATGAGCAACTATGGAGTGCTAGAATGCGACCTAACGGAAGTATTTACAGCAATGTTATTATTCTTTACAATTCCTGTCACTTCTGCATCAGCTGAACGGTCATTTAGCAAATAAAAAATTTTAAAAAATTATTTAAGAAATAATATGGGCCAAACTCGACTCCGACATTTATCGCTAATAGCAATTGAAAACAAAACCGCTTCAAACCTCGATTTAAACGAAGTCATTGATACTTTTGCGAAAACTAAAGCTAGGAAAAAATTGTAAATATAATTGTTATTTAGTCAGTTGGTAGGCCCGACCTTTATATAATCAACCCTTGAATCTTCTCTATTTCGTTTTATTAGCCAAACCTACACCAAGTATTAATTGTAATTTATGTTGTTACTGTTTAATATTTTTATTACCTGCCCTGCAGTGCACAAAACAGAGCTTAAGAAGTTAAGTAGCTTTGCATTTTTAAAGTATTTGTATATTTCATATTTTTATTTGATAAAACCTAATCAGTTTACATAGCAGTGGGGCCCCATTTTTTAATTTGCCCCAGGGCCCTTGGTTCCTAGCTACGCCACTGGGTACATTTGGGTGTTTTGAATATTTCTTAACTTTATATAATTTTAACTAGGAATATACAAGATTTTTCTAAAGTCATGGGTAGGTATATCAGGACATTTTGTATAAATAGGTACCCAACATTAAAACGCTTCTTCAATAGTTATTTGGATCACTTGTACAGAAAATGATCTTTTGCGAGTGTGAGTTGTATTGCGTAGCCGAGGCGGAGCAACACTCACAAAATATTTGCTGGACGTGTAATCCACAAAAACTTTCATGCCAACAAATTTAAATCATTTTTCAAAAGTAAAAAATTAACAATGAGTATGTGAGAAATAAAAAAAAACAATTCTGCAACTCTATGGTCCATATTTTCCATGTTGAAGTCAACTCTCAATATTAAAGACAAATATCAACATTATTCAAAACTAATCGCTTTTTTGAAATTAAAAAAAGATGGTCACTTGCCGAAAAAATCTAAATATGTAGAGATTGAAGACCTTGACATTACGATTACATTTGCTTGAAGATAACAGAAAAAATTGTTTATTCACAGTTTTTATTTGTTTATTAATTAATTGCCTGATTTTGATATCTCTTTTATGTCAAACTTGTTGACATTTAGAAAATTAAGAATCAATGGTGCCATCATACTTCTAATGATTTTTTAACAATGTCACTTTTGTATACTATGCCCTGTTTTTAAAATAGGAGAACTGATTTGAATTTAAGTTGGCAATTCTGTTGATACCCGAGTGGTCAAATCACAGCGGGTTTTACACAGCACTTTTGACATAATATTATGAGTGATAATTGTATAAATTGTAAACAAATAGTATCCATTTTGTTCTTTCTTGTGCTCTTGTTATTATTCTATTAAAATATAAAAACAGTTCTTGTCAGGACTAATTTGAAAATGGACTTAGATAATATTCCAAGTACTAGGCAGACATCATTCGCCTCCAAAAAACGAAGCTCTGTAATTTTGGACCACTTATCGTCTACAGAGAAGCAAATCATTGTGAATTTGTATAAACAAATCTCAGATGATGAACCAGAAACAAAGGTGAATGCAATTGTGTTTAAAATTGTAAAAACGTTGCGTTTGTTATCGAGAATAGCACTTTTGTGTGAAATTAAGGTATACAAATTTTATTTTTTAGGAGTTGCTAGATCGACTGTGTTTCGAATTATTAAAGAATATAGAAACACTAGAATAATTGTCTCTTCTAACCATCGTGGAGGTCGTCCAGGAATTGTTGAAACCTTCGACGAAACAACAAAAAATATAATTCGACGCATTGTTCATAGTTTCTTTTTTAAAAATGAAATACCAACTTTGAATGAAATTTTAATTGAAATAAGAAAATGTCCAGATTTACCACAAATTTCTCGTTCATCATTACATAAAGTTATGAAAGAAGGAAATTTTAAGTAAGCCAAAAATTATACTAATTTTTATATGAATTGAAAACTCCTTTATTTATTTTCTTTGTTGTTGGGAATCTTTATATAAGAAAAGCGTGAAATTTTCCTTTTCTCAAGTCCTCAGAAGCCTCCATTATCTCTACCAGAAGATTTTTCTGTGCTCTACTTATACAGCCTCCTCTTTGGTTTTTTTTATTATCCTTTCTGTCCATCATTTCTTCGTACAAATGAGTGATAGGAAATAACAAACATTCAAACAATTTTGTACAAAGTATAACCTAAACATAGGAAAATGTCTGTTGTCAACATAATTTGCAGCTCTTTCATTGGTGTATTCGTTAAAGCACAAGACATTATCATAGACAAACCTCACTCTTTCAAACATGTGGGTAAAACTTATCCATCGGATTCAAGAATGGGTGACATGCCAAATTAAGGTTTCCAATGGGAACTAAAAGCATGGGATCACCCTCCTAAAGGATCTTATTCCTACGTATTCGAGCTTTTTTAATTTTAAGAGTATTAATAATATTAATGACTTCTGTTTCAGTGACTGGAGAGAGAAAGATCGAATTTTGTATAATTTTATTTTTTGTACGAATATTAGAAGGGGTAACTTTACTCGCTAATATTTCACCAATTTCTGTAAAATATTGGATAAAAGAATTAGCAATTCTATTGAAATCAGAAGTGACGGTATTATCTTGAGTAATTATTGTGTTTAAATGTTTTTCGTTTTGTTTAGAATTTTTAACAATATTCCAAAGAGTTTTTGCGCAACTTTGACTATTTATTATTGCCGTTCTAAAGTAAACATTAGACCAGAAAATTAACACTACCTTATATCTCGTTTTATTAAGAAGAATTAGAAATATAAATTTCAAATATACTATTATTTTTCACATCTTTGACTGAACTATAACTATCTTTTTGAGGGCGCGATAGTTGGTAAGCTGACATCAAGAAAGAGTGTAGTGTTTTTCTGAGGAATTTGGGTAAGTATACATATTTATTATATAGTAATTATATTTTTAGTTAAAAATTAAATATTTACAATGTGGCGCCTTTGGGAAATATCGAGTTCGTTCCAAAATATTCTATGTTATAACGACGAAACTTTAAATAATGATGATGAAAGTGAAAACAGGATTCGACGACATTTAACTTTGGAAGCACAGAAAATATGTTTCAATGTCTATAAGAATATACGGGAAAAGTTTGGTTTCGATGAAGAAACAGAATTAATGTAAGCAGTATCTGATTTAACAGAAGTTCACCTGTCAACTATACGTAAAATAGCAAAGAATGGGCCTTATGAACGCAAGAAGTGATGTGATAAGGGATTGGTCGGACCTTTAGATATGTCTGTAATGAAATTATTATAAACCACCATATATGATGCTTACAAAATTAATGAGTTACCTACGACTGAAATAATAAGAAATAAATTGACAAATGCCGGCCGTAATGTAAATGGCTGTAAGAAAACCATTAAAAACTGAATTAAAAAATTGGGATTCAAAGTCAAAACGTTTAATAAACGTCAGTCATGGAAAGCAGAAGAATAGTGGGTATGTGGTATACATACTTGGAACAAGTAACTAAGAGAAGAGAAGAAAGTAGGGCAATTGTCTATTTGGACGAAACTTGGTATGATACACACGACAGGGTTAAGAAAGGATGGAGTTATGGGTAAAAAATGTGTATTCCAACAATCCCTGCAAACAAAGGATCCAGACTTATTATTGTGCATTGCGGTGGAAATGAAGGACGTGTTCCAAATATGTGAAAAAAAATGGAAGATTGCAACGTGGACTATCATAAGAACATGGTCGCTAATATTTTTGAAGATAGGTTTGAATTCACAGTGATCCTAAACTTAGACAAAAATAGTGTTGTAGTTCTTGACATCACTTCTTATCATTCACGACAGCTCAATAAAATACCAAATAAAAGCTACAAGAAGACCGAACTCGAAATTTTTTTATGGATAATAATTTGTAGTTCGAAAATTCTTATACAAAACAACAACTTACAGACAAAGAAATTTAAGAAATTATACGCCCTAGAGAGTATTGAGACTTACTCCTTATTTTTGTATTTTCAATTCCATCAAGTTAATTTGGGCATAATTATAACAGAGTATTCGGAGACATTTCTTACATTTTACACGAAAGTCGCCGACCTGATTAAAAGAGAAGTTGCTAATATAACCAAAGAAGACTGCCAGAAAAGGATTAAAAAAGTAATCAAAATCGAAGATGAGTACAAGAATATTGGGCAAATCCATATTAATGGGAGGAATAAATTTATTATTGATTTACAAGACTATAGTGATAGTGTAGCAGATATATATTAATACAATTTTTGGAATAAGAAAATTAATTAAGTTTAATATATTCATCATGTTACTTATATAGTAAGTAGTGAATAACAGGACTTAGACATAATATTTATTTTTTAAGAATTGTTTTATTCATTGTTATAAAATTTCTATTTTTTTGTCATTTTTTCATAGAATTTAGTTTTGTTTATCGTTTTTGCTTTGAAATTTCGTTTTCCATATAAAATCGGCTTAGTTCACGTCTGGTATTCTGATTAAACCGAACGCCCTTTCAACAATTACGTAACATCAAATACAATATAGGTTGGTGTTGAATAGTCGTGTGTTTACTAGAACTCCAAGTTAATTGAAAAATTAAGTGGTAATTGCATCAAATAAATTAATAAAAACAAAACATTCTACAAAATATAAGCAAGATTAATCAGTAGGTGAAGTTTTTGATCAGTAAGTGTAATTTTTATATATAAATTATGGTTATTACTCGAGAAATACGCGAAGAAATTGAAGCGTCGGTAAATTCTGTAATTAGCAAATGCATAAAAAGCGACTCTCTTATCACTGAAATAGCAAAACAAGTTTCGAAATAAGTCATAAACACAATTGACCAAAAATTACAAAAGATAGAAAATTCAGTGGCGGAATTAACAGAAGTGAACAGTAAAATGGAGGAAAAATTTGAAAATAAATTTAAAGAATTAGAGCAGAAAATAACGACTGCAGAAATTGATAAAAATAATCTGGAAATTAAAATGGATCAGATAGTTCAGGCAACCCGAACAACTAATTTGAGACTATTCAGTGTAAAGGAAAAACCAAAGGAAAATGCAAGAGAAGAGATTATAAAGATTTTAAATAATAATATGTCTTTAACTTTAGCTGATACTGACGTTCTACCATGCTATAGGATTGGAAAAATACAAAATAACAAGCACAGAAGTGTTTTTATGAAGTTAAAAAATCTAGAAACCAAACAAATAATTTATAGTAAAAAGAAACTTCTTAAGGGTACTGCGATTGTTGTGCGTGAAGACCTAACTTTTAGTAGGGTACAAATACTAAATGATGCGATTGGAAAATTTGGCCTAAAAAATGTGTGGACTGAAAATGGAAAGATCTATATAGCGAAGGACAACAAAGTGATTATTATAAAAAATGTAAGTGACTTCAAAAAATTAATTTAATGATGGAAATCATAATTAAATAAATGTATGAATAGGAGGAATAATGAATTATAAATAGCTAATTATGTGACCAAATAGCGACTACTGTAAATAGATACATTATTCTTAATTACCTATTATTTAAAAAAAATTAATTATACAATATGGGGTTTTAGAATTATAACATTTGTATTATGAACGAATATTTAAGTGTATTAGATAGCGCCAAAATTGTCACAATTTTAGAGAGTACATTCGCGAGAAGACAGATAAAGATAAACATTCGTTAGGTATCGTACATTTCAATATAAGGAGTCTGTAAAAACATTTTGATGAGCTTCTGGTTTATATGGAGATAGCCGGAGACAGGTTAGATATTATAGTTTTATCTGAAACTAGAAAAATATTAAACGTAGAACAATTTAAAATTCCAAATTTTTCTGTGTAGTATAATGAGGCATTATTTAATAAATGTGATGATGTAGTTGTGTATGTAAGAGATAGCATAAATACATCGGTTTATATCGCTCCTATAAATGAAAGCAAATTTCTAAGAGTAACTTTCTCGATTAGCTATTTACCAAATAACAACAAAATTGGATTGACGGCATATTATAGGCTTCCATCAACAAATTTACAATATTTACAAGATTTGGAAACATGCTTAGGCTCAATGCAAAAACAAAATATAGAAATATATATTAGTGATATCAATATTGATTTATTAAAAAAGGACACAAACGAAACTAATAATTATCTCAATATATTAAATAGGAATGGTTTTGTTTCTCACATAAACAAGCCGACTAGAGTAACAAACAATACTCAAACTATTATTGATCATATTTTTATTAGAGCTCAAAACAATGCATTGACATTGACCCTATTGTTTTTCATTCTGATATGTCAGATCGCTACACACCTACCATTTTCATAACATTCCTAGGAATGAAAATTATACTTCTGAATGTATAGTAACTTTAAATAAGCTGAACATTAAAAACCTTCAAAAGAAAGTGTGTAATGAAAGATGGGAGGATTTATTTAATAATAATATTATAGAGTCTCAATTAGCATAGGACTTATTTATAAATAAATTAAACAACTACCTACAACCTTCTACTGATGTAGAATCGCAAGAAAATAAAAAAAATTAAACCTTGGATTACTCAAGGTCTAATATCCTCTATTAAACGTAGAGATTTACTAAAAAAGAATTTATTAAAGCATTTCACCCAGGAACGCGATATAGAGTATAAAATGTACAGAAATAAAATTAACGCTTTGATAAAAAAAACTAAAAATGAATATTATCAAAATAAAATAAATGAAGCAGGTAAAAATAAAGAAAAGGCTACTTTGTTTAATAACTTCTTTTCAAGCATTGGAGTTGAAATGGGAAATAAAATCCCTAATGCTACCCTACCAGACAGTTTTATGGAAAAAGATAAAGTAGACTCAAATATTTTCTTAGAACCAGTTACAAAAAATGAAGTAAATATACTCATATTCTATTTAAAAAATAACTCTGCGCATTACAATCAAAAACTATTAAATCAATTCATGAGAGTGTTGCTGAACCTTTGTCACACATTATTAATCTCTGTTTTCAAAGTGGCAAAATTCCTCAGCAATGGAAAGAGTCTATCATTACTCCAGTTTTTAAATCGGATAATAACAATGAAATGAATAACTACAGACCTATATCATTAACAAATAACTTTGCAAAAATTTTCGAAATGGCATTAAAAGAAAGATTACTTGATTTCTTTAATGCAAACAACATTATCACAAAGAGGCAATATGGTTTCATAAAAAATTCTAGCACTGAAAATGCCGTGATGAATTTCCTGGGAAAGACAGTCGGGACAATGGATGAGTCGTTAAAATGTATTGCTGTTTTCCTTGACCTAGCCAAGGCTTTCGACACTGTTTCCCATGAAATATTATTGCTCAAATTATGTAATTATGGAATACGTGGAACTGCACTAAATCTCATTTCAGATCACTTAGGAAACCGAATACAGCGGGTAAGGGTAGGTGTTGATATAAGTTCTGAATGTCTCGTAAAATGTGGTGTACCTCAGGGAACGGTTCTAGGACCGCTGCTATTTGTAATATAAATGAATAGTATTACAAACATCAACAACTTCAACGGTCATTTAGTTTGTTATGCTGATGACACAATAATACTGGGAAACACTGGGACGTAGTTAAACAAATAACAGAAGTTAATTTAAAAAAATAAACGTGTGGTTAAATTATAATAAACTGACCTTAAACGTCAAAAAACGGAATGTATTGCTTTTAGTCCCAATGTAGTTGATCAACCATATAAATTAGATGTTAAATTTCATAAATAAGATTGCATCAATAAATGTAAGTATCCCATAATAGAAAAAGTTGGTTCTATAAAGTATTTAGGTGTCATTATAGACCAACACATTCGCTGGTCAGAACACATAACAAATGTAAGTAAAAGATTACGTACGTTAATGCAAACATTTTATAATCTGCGCAATATTCTACCAAGAAGAAATTAACTGTCTTGACCCTTACTTGGTGGAATCTACTCATATTAGTGTTTTAAATGAAATTCACGGTTTCTAGTTGATTTATCGAAACAATTGTCAATTTTTTAGAATTTTCAACAATTTTTATTATATAGTGGAATTAACTAGAAACCGTGAGTTTCATTTAAAACACTAATACCAAGAAGAATGTTACTTATGTTTTATAATTCACTAGTTGAAGCAGTTCTAAGATACTGCATTGTTGCATGGGGTGGAACATTCAATACTACTCTTAATATACTACAAACTACTCAAAATACAATTTAAAAAACTATTTTCAATAAAAGTAAGCTGTATTCCACTGACTATTTCACTAGAGTAAATTGATAACTGACAAAAGGTTTTGAACTGGCAATTTTTTGTCTTGTCGCGGCAATTTTTTGACGTTTAATATATCAAATCTATGTGTATAAAATTCTATCACTCTGTGATAAAATTCAATATAAAATCTTTGTTAGTGGTTTCTAAGGAAACTAAGTTGTTTATTTATTTATTTAACTGTCTAAAAATTATTAAAATTTGTTCAAAAATTTAAATAAGTATTATTAACATGAATAATACAAGATTTGGAAATTATACGTTAGAAAAGGATACTTCTGAACAAGTTATAGCAAAAATTCTTGAAGATTATGGTTTTAACATGAAAAAAAGAGATGGAACTGATTATACTGAAGCTAGTGTGAAAACACTTTGGAATACGACTGCTCAAATGGTTCAGGAAAATTGATCCATTTAAAGATATTACCTATAAATTTCCTAGATTGGCCAGGGATACAGAACGTAAAAAGCTTCAGGCTGAACCTGAAACCAGAAAAAGAAGTTCTAACGCGTTTACCAAAGAAGAATTAATGGAAATGGTAGAAAGCTATTCTGAAGATAATCCTGATGGTTTACAAAAAAAGTTTTTTCATTTATGTTCGTTCGCTTCATATATAATACCACGATAGTGAAAATTTTGTCGGCAAAATTTTTCGATTGTCATGAAAGTTTGTTGCTTGGCAATTTTGCGAATGACATTTATAACAAAACCACGAGCCGTTAGGCGAGTGGTTTTGGATTAAATGTCATGAGCAAAATTACCTAAAAGCAACAAACTTGAATACGAAAAGAGAAAAATGTAACCTTACAAAATTTTTAATTGAGTGGTATTCGACATGACTATTTCACGAGAGAAAAACTAAAAAATCATATGTTTAAACGTTTTATTTATTGCAAACTTCAATTATACAAAGCCAAAAAAATAATAACATTATGAAAAAAAAATACTTATTAATGTAAAAAGTACAATTATTATAATTGTACGTTGTAGCATTATTTTGGGGATTGTTTTGCATCATAACCTGTGATGAATTTAAGTTAGAAACTGAGGATTCCTTTTCTTTATTTTTATTTTCTCGAAGGTTCTCTATAAGTTGGAAATGGTGTTCTTCATTTAATTGTAAGTATGGTTTCAAAGAATGGGCAGAAGAATGTCCTGTAAGCTTAATTACTTCTTGTTCACCAACTCCTTCTTTTGCTAATACAGATATTGCAGAAGCTCTATGTGAATTGTTTTTATTTTATTTGTGTCTATACCAATTGATTCTGCCGATATTTTCGTCCACTTTGAAATTGTATCAATTCCCAATGGTGCATTTTTGGACCATATTCCTTTCTCCCAATTTGGATGTACTGTTAAAAATAATCTTGTTGTTGTTAGATAAGGATTGGATTCTCTTTTTTCAATAATTTTTTAAAATAAACGAACGGGACACAAATTGTTGTTAGCATTATTTCTTACCAGCCACTTACTGCCAGATAAAGATTTTGATTCTCCTTGTGTCGTTTTGGTAAAGATTGGATTATATTCTACCCTGCCAGTGAAATTACCTTTATTATCATATTCTTTTTTAAAGTAATTAATATCACAATTAGCAGCTTCATTTCCACGTCATGCTAATTCGAACGAACATAAATGAAGAAACTTTTTTTGTAACCCATCAGGATTATCTTCAGAATATCTTTCTACCATTTCCATTAATTCTTCTTTGGTAAACGCATTAGAACTTCTTTTCCTGATTTCAGGTTCAGCCTGAAACTTTTTACGTTTTGTATCCCTGGCCAATCTAGCAAATTTATAGGTAATATCTTTAAATGGATCAATTTTGATGTTAAATTCTAGAAAATATTCTTCCTGAGCCATTTGAGCAGTCGGATTCCAAAGTGTTTTCACACTAGCTTCAGTATAATCAGTTCCATCTCTTTTTCTCATGTTAAAACCATAATCTTCAAGAATTTTTGCTATAACTTGTTCAGAAGTATCCTTTTCTAACGTATAATTACGTGCGTCCAGAAACATTCTGAACTGTTCCCACGCAGACTTTTTTGTCTTCATTGTATTTCGCTGTATACTTTGCTTAATTGTACTCTCTATTTTATTTATTGAATTATTTCCAAATCTTGTATTATTCATGTTAATAATACTTATTTAAATTTTTGAAACAGTTTTAATAATTTTTAGACAGTTAAATAAATAAATAAACAACTTAGTTTCCTTAGAAACCACTAACAAAGATTTTATATTGAATTTTATCACAGAGTGATAGAATTTTATACACATAGATTTGATATATTAAACGTCAAAAAATTGCCGCGATAAGACAAAAAATTGCCAGTTCAAAACCTTCAAATTTTGTCAGTTATCAATTTACTCTAGTGAAATAGTCAATATAAAACTACTTTATGTTTATAGCTGTATAATGAGAATCTACACAAACCCTACATTATTTAAAATTAAAGATGCCCGAGTAACTAGATCCACAATTAATTTGGACATTTCAGTACAAACATGCAAAACGTCAGTAACACAACGATCTTTGTTTTTCTTTGGTCCAAAAATTTATAACTTAATTCCATTGTCTCAAACTAATACCTAAACAGACTTAATAGTGAAAGAGTAATTGTTTGTCTTTCCTCTTTATTTTTCTGATTTTGCTGTTTTTTTCCTATTTCTGGTTTCACTTTTGTTCCCATTATATCACGCCAGATATTTCTTGACCATTGGGTCTACAGTCTACACCGCTTTCCTGTTCCTCTATAATGCTTTCTAGTTAGTGACACTGTCTGAGTCAAAGAAGTAAACTTGGATTCCTGACGTGTGACTCGGTTGCTGACAATTTGGACAATAGTATAGAGAACTCCCCTTATTGGATCGCAACCCATTCCATAAGATAAGTGGTAGATATAGGATCTCCATTTAACCAGTTATTATAATAACAATAGTTTTTTATCTTCTTTTAATTTAAAATATACTTCCCTACCTCTTCAAGGTATAATCGAGTAATCTACAAGAAAATAGGAAATAAATAACATATAGTAAAGTTCCAAATTTCATAATTAGATTTATATAGGTAATTCATAACAAATTAATAGAACTTACTTGTAAGCTGGCAGCACAAACTTGTGAACCTTAATCATATATACGTATATATCTTGAAAGGGCTCTCGAACATTGGTAATCTATTACGATCATTCTTAAAGGCATTTAATTGTATCGTCATCATTTGTTTTATAGGACATCGTAATAAAGAGATATATTTGAGAAAGAATCTGCACTGTTTGCTTTCAGAAAGCACTCCGAACCCACTATTATATTCCTTTTCTAACCTCAGGATCGGGGGACGAGAGTATATATTAATACAGACGCTAGCTACTGTTCTGTATTTTTTTATGTCCACGAGATAACTCATTTGCAGAGTCAATTTCAAGGTTTACGAAACAAGATTTTTCAGGTTACCACGCTTGAAAATGGCCAGTTTTTTAAGCCCTTTTATATAGTAAATATACGACTAATTCAATCGTTTTTACTATTAACTGGAATTAAAATAAATTCTAAGCTATAAAACTGAAAATAAATGAAAATGCAATTTTGACTGAAGTTTAAACGTGTCATACTAAATGTGGCAACCTTGTTTGTCCCGGTATCTGATGCACGATCACGCACGATGGTCAATACGAACGAAAGAACGAGCGAACGAACGAAATTTGTTAATTCTTGAACCGATTTATTTTGTGTTGTTTTGTCTAGTGGAGCAATATTAGTGATTAGCGTTTTGCAAATATGTAAACTATTGGACTTTCTCTGCGGCGTAATGCAGCAGAATTTAATGTCAAATTGTGTATAATTTGTCAACAACATAATAAAACTGAATTACTGACAAGTGAAAGTCATGGATGTGCGCGGATTCGGTGGGCATCTAGTGAACGAAAAGACGTTGTTTTTGAAAGATTGAAAAGTGTATCCCAGGATGAACTATTTTCATATCACATGACCAACGCTTGTTACCGGAGTTATACGATGAAAACAAAAGTGCAAAGGGCGGCAAGGAAACCAATGAACGACAAACACAGAGAAAATATTTCGGACAAGCAGGACTTAGGTGAAGGAACTTCTTCAGCAAGGTACGATAAATTTACACGATAAAATTGTACAGCTAGACCTTCGACATCTGATATAAACAAAGACGAAACAATAAATTGTATAATTTGTGGTAAAATTTGCAAAAAATTTCGAATTTGTGAGAAAAATAGGGCAGAAACATTGCTCGAAATTGCTCTCGAATTTAAGGATCAAGTTTTTACTAGAATTGCGGATTTAAAAACTATCGAATCCATCTTTGCAGCTGATATTTATTATCATGCAAATTGTCTTCGCTCTTATGAAAGAAAATATCAAAGAAATAAAACAAATCTAAAGTCTGAAAACTTACAGTTCAAAAACGTAAAGAAGGAAATTTTTTTACAAAAGAAAGAAATTATGTCAAATGTTGTAGACAAATTATTGCCACGTCTTAAGTTAGGAGAATCTTTTACTTTGAGTGAAATATGTAATGATGTAAATAGCCACTTATCATTGGAAATGTCAGTTAAAAACGTTGACATTAAAAACTATTTAGTGGGCACCTTTAACGAAGAAATACAGTTTTCTGTACCACTGGAAGCCAACAAACCTACATTAGCTTTTCACTCAAGCGTGACTCTTGCCAAGGTTGTAGATTTAATAAGATCAAAGGATGTTATCAAAGAATCAGCAAGAATTCTAAGAAAATTCCTTTGTGGTGTTAATTTTGATTTAAATGATAAATTCTGTGATGAAACCAATTTGAGACATTCATGGGACGATATACTGATTCCTCAACCACTTTTAACTTTTTTCTCAGAACTTTTCAACTTTAACGAAAATCAGTTCTACGTTGATAGTGACATTGATTCTGAGAGTGATGAAGAATCAGACATTCCCAAGACATCCAAAAAAGGGGTATCTAAAGGGAAGGGGAAGCATTGTTTCAAACAATGTATTTTATTTTACATGGCGGGAAAAAAAAGACTCCTCTGCAGACTATGACAGGGTTGGCAGTTCACAATACCTGTAAAAGTAGTGCCTTAATTAAGAGCTTAAATCGTACCGGTATGAGTATGATGAAGTTCAAAGATGTAGAACAAGCCTGGCATCTTTTACTGTTGAATATGGTAAAAACCATATACCACTTCCTTCACATTCTGACCATTCTAAATTTACTACTGCAGCGTTTGACAACTTTGACCACGACGAAGCGACTGAATCTGGATTAAATGGAACACATGATACTGTTGCAGTTATATTTCAAGATAAATCTGACGTAGTGCATAGAAAACCAAATATTTCAGAAACTGATGTATGTCGTTTTACTCGATCATTTCACGAAGAACTGAAATGTCAGGTATTGAAGGAATTCTATAAAGTACCTGGACCCATTTCAATTTCAAAAAACTGTTTATCAGAAACGAGTGATGACCACGATCCAATAAAACCAGAAAAATATTTTCAATTAAGAGCTGACGATTTAGCATGGTTTTTAAGTAGAATGGATATATCAGAATCATCTCGACAATTGAACATAACAAAAATAGATCAGCAGATTCCATCATGGCCAGCCTTTAACGCATTCCTTTCTAAGGATAAACGTAAGGAACAAATTGTTGGATTTCTGCCAGTTTTGCCCTATCCTGTAACTGACTATTTAACAGTGTATACAGCTCTTTGTAATTTCAAAGATATGTTACAACAGCTAGATCAAAACAATCTTCCAGTATTTTGTGATGAAGGTGTCTACCGAATTGCCAGGCATATAATGTTATTAAGAGAAAAAGAATTTGAAAATACAACATTAATGCTTGGAAGCTTTCATATGATCAAAGTATTGCTAGCGTGCATTGGGAAACATCTACGTGGTAGTGGTGCTGAAAGCATACTGATTGAAACTGGAGCCTTTGGTGTAGGCACAACTGAACAAGTTTTCAATGGCACAAACTATGCCAGATCTGTTAGAGGATTTTTTCTACTGGGTGAAGTTCTGCAAAGATTGCAGTTGCAATCATTTTTTAAAGACTTTGGTGTAGAACAGGGGTAGGAGCAACTAGGAAGGATGTTCCGTTGCACCTGATGGCTGAACGTCACGGTTCAGAATTGTGTTCTGTTCTTCCAGCTCTTTACCATTTGACTGGTGCAGATTATACAAGCAAAATTGGAACTAAGCGTAGTGCTCTTGGTGCTAGCCCAGTAAAATTTCTCAGTAATTTTGCTAAAGGTATGAATATAATAATCATGCCTGAGAAACAATTTACTAGCATAATTTTCACAGGTACGTCTGAAAGAGTAATCGAAGAATCAGTGCGGAGTGCAGAAGAGTACCTTATTCAGGTGCTTCGCCCAGGTAACTCTTCAAAAACATTTGATGAGTTAAGGTATTGGATGTATCACCATGGAAAAACTTTTTCTGTAAAAGAGTTACCTCCTACGAGCGCATCAATGAAACTACATATTTCGCGAGCATTTTTTATTGTTTACAACCAAATCAACTGTTTGGAAGAAAACATTACATCTTTATATCCCCTTTTGTTTGGATACAAGATGGAAAATGATGATCTTATACCTAAATCCGTGGACAATATTTTTCCTTCATTCGAAGAATTAGTTCCGAATTGCAACTGTGGTAAATGTTCACGTAAAAAGAGCTGTTGTTGTCGGGCAGCTGGAATAAATTGTTGTACATTTTGTCGTTGCAACATAACACACGAGTGTACTAATCTTTATGATATATGATTCCATATTACTTCTTGTTAATTCCACCTCCCTGAGTTTTTCTTTTGTTACTGACATTGATATTTTGGACTACCCTGTATAATAACAATAACTTAAATATATTACATATATATTGTAAATTCCATTCCAGAATTACAATACTTACAAACCCACATCTTGAGTAAATAAAGAACATTGTACACAAATATAATATTTTTTATTTCAATATATGACCACCCTGTATAAAAACCAATCTGGCCATTTTTGGGGCTGGCAACCAGATGATTCTGAATATGTACGTCTAAGACAATATTATCCCACAAAAATACATCGTGGACCTCTCAAAAACACAGGATGTTACCTAGCGTATAGACTATATAATAATAAAAAGCTTGTCTCTTACATATAGTCTTAGATAGATAACAAAGGGACTAAAACAAGTTGGGTTTGCCACAAGCTGGGAAAGAGGCCGAAACATTATAGTAGTGTGCGCTTTCAGCACAACCGAAATTTATATACCATCAATGTTTATTTATGCGCGAAAAAGAATGAATCCGCAACTCCAAAAGGGGGGTCCAGCAGGGGCTCTGTATACTTGTTCGGTCAAAGGATGGATCACAGAAGACCTTTTCATTTAGAACATTTCCAAAAATTTGTGAAAGCGAGTCCGGATGATCCAGTTCCCCTAATAATGGATAACCATTCCACTCCCTCTACCCTAAAAGCTTATAAATTTTGCAAAGCCAACAGTGTTTTTCTTTTGTTCATCCCTCCGCACACGTCACATAAGATCTAGCCACTTGATGTCACGTTTTATGGCCCGCTAAAGACGGCGTTCAATTCCGAATGCTGTAAGTATTTAAGGAATCACCCGCATAAAAATATAACCCCTTTTGAAGTTGCAGACCTTTTCAATAATGCATTTATTAGGATAGCTACTCCAGAAAAAGCTATAAAAGGGTTCCAAGCTACAGAAATATGTCACTATAATCCGGACGTCTTTACTGAAGAAGACTATGAGCCAGCTGCACTTCAAAGTACCAACAGAACTGATGTAACCTACCAATTTACTCTTTAAAAAAAATTAACAGTTGGTGAGGTTCCTCGGTTGTTCCAGGTCTTCAACATTTACGGCCTTCGGCTTCGCTCGAGTGGAGACGGTCGTGGATCGAGTCAAATGTTCCTGGGAATCCACATTATTATAAAGATGTACAAAAGAAAAAGGCGCCAGCTAGATTTCCATTCTATGCCATGCCTATAAGTACGCACAATCTCTAATCTAGCAAGAGAAAGATAAAATAAAAGGACTAACCTCGAAATTGCACTTATTTATTACCCCTGGTACGAAATTTAGACTACAATATAATAAGCCATAAAAATATCAATCATAAACAATAGTAAATTTCATAACCATATATCAATTTTTACAGACAAGTTTAAAAAAATAATATTTCACAGGTTGTAATCAAATTTACCTAGGTATTATTATTATAGGTTCCCATTTCTTAAGAATAGTTACATGAGTAAGTGAAATCCATTTGAATCCAATCCCAATTAGTCATAAAAAGAACAATAATAAATCTTTAGGTAAGAAATTACGTAAGCACTTTGAAGACTGTTGAACTGCGCAGTCGGGGCGTTGGTACCAAAGCGAGCGACGCGGGAGAGAAATCTGTCAACTTCAGATAGTTGAGGAAAAAAAAATAAAGTTAAGAGGTAATTTCTGCGCCCTCACAGATAAAATACCGTAGGCAGTTAAACATATTATATGTGCAAGTAAAAAATATATATACAACCTAATTACTAACGATTAAATCTAACTTATCTTAATACTGTTCCTCCGAATTGGCAGTTTAAACACATTGGAAAGCCCAAAGTCTAAGAATGAGTTTGAATGGCTATAGCTACCATACATTCAGCAAATCTTCCATCGGAGAACGAACCTTCCCCAAACGAACATAGCTTCCCCAGGGGAAAATGCAGCTCCCACAAAAGAACCCTTAAAATAATACAAAAACAACCAATTACCATGTGGAAAATTTTAATAAGCTCTTTAAAAAAAGTTTCATTACATTTTTTGAAAAAATACTGTTGTACATGTGAAGGGTCTTCACTAAAAACAACCGGCCTAAATGACCAGCAAACGTCCCATATATCCAGTATGGTCCTATCTTCAATACGGCTCCATACAATAAGAAAGGTCCAAGCAAATTCCCTATATGAATCCTCAATCTCGTAGCTTGGAGCAGGAAAATATAGGTTAATCCCCAATTCACTGGGTGTCCTTGTTTAAAAGTACAAAATTCCAAAAATACCTCAAACTCCATAAAATGCCAGTACACAAGGAAGAATGTGAGCAGGAAATCTAATCCCCTAAACGGGATGTTCGATGAACACACAGATTCTCCTGGGTCACCCAAATTTCCCAATAAAAATTCCAACGCTGCGAGTTTACACTTACTTTTTTTCCAAAAAAAACGCCAGAGTGCTGACAAGACCTAGGTCAAAAATCAGGTCTGCCATACATATGTCACTAGTACCAATTCTATGGTACGTAGCAATTCTATGGTACGCCCCAATCGGCTAAATAATAATCTGTAGAAGTCCGGTAAATAAGTCTCAGTCAAGTCGACAAAGATAATTCTTTTAGTCCCCAGAAGTCTATAATCTACCCTCAATCGCACAAAACGTAACGACGTAGGCAACCGGTAACGAAAATACACACTATCACCGCACTCGAATACAACAACCAAACGCGTCTCTGCAAATCAGTCGTTCCAATGCCTACGAACGTTAAACATAAAAGAAGAAGCATAACCTCGATTGTCAAACTTAGAAGTAAACAAAACTTATTTATTATAAACCACTTTGAATTCAGGAAAGCCCTTTGAAAAGTATAGGGAAATCTATCAAACCAAGGACGATTAATTTTATATATTCAGTAGCACATAAGCGAGACGTAACCTATTTATTCAGTTTAAAATACGAATTACCTGATCCTCAAAATAAATTGCAGCTAATTTACATGTAAGTACTTAATTAATTGTTATGAACCTATTGTGAAATTTGGATCGTTACACTGATGGTTGTGATGGTCTTATCAACGACGTTCCTGTTATTCATGAACGTCAGGAAACTTCCGAAAGACAGATAGTTCCAGCTTCTCAGTCGTGTCAACCCCCAGCATACGAGAAACCTTTGGAAGTAGCAGAGCCATCAGAACCCCAATATTCAGATTTTGAAAGTCATTCCACAAAATTTTACCGTTACCGGGACCATCAAAATCCAAAACTAGCGGGAGTAGCAAAACAGCATTCCCAAATAATCACGTCCCATGACGCTACTGACCACCACAAAGAAAACCCTGACGTTGAGAAGAAAATTAAGTTATCTAGAGGAAAGAATAAGCAAACTTACAGGGAAATGAGTTCCGAAGACGAAGACAATGATGACGAATACAAGGACAAAGATGCGAATGGGACATATGTTTAATGTGCGGGGAATTCGGTAAAAATGGGGAGGTATGGTTAACGTGTAACTCCTGTAGAAAATGGGCTCATAAGGCATGTACCGATAGCGAAAAAAAAAAATATAGTAAAAACCAAATAAAGTTGCGTTTACGTCATCATTGTGAACATTTGTAGCGTTATCAGAGTGTTCACGAAATATGGAACTTAACAGAAAATAACTGAAGTCAACAAAAAACGTAAATGTAGAAAATTTCACAATATTATAAATGAAAACTACAAAATTATCGATAGTTTGATAGTTTTCGTTTAATATAGTGTGGAGTTTTTTCATTTACGTTTTTTGTTAATTAAATAAAAGAATAAAAGTGGTAAGGTTATTACTGACTTACCAAATCTTTTAATAAATAAAAATATGTTTAATAATGAACGTATTATCAAAGACAAAAACTAACAAACAAATCAACATATTGTGAAATGAAACTAGGCAGATTCAAATTCTTGTTCATTTTTTTCATCTGATTCAACATCAGTGTCACTCTCTTCACTATTAAAATTTATTACTATCGGATTAATTTCTGGACGATCAAATATTCTCTCCCTCTCATACCATTTAAATATCTCTCTTTCAGTATGTTGTATAGAATTTTTCCACATATCAGGAGTTATCATGTGCAGTGCCTCGTGCCACATGTTCAGGCAGTTATTCGCACTATTACCATCCCTACCAGTATGCCTATTGTAGTAATTTTTTGCTATGCCCCAAATTAATTCGATAGAGTTGAATATGCAATGGTAAGGAGGAAGACGTAAAACTTTGTGTCCATACTGTTCTGCCATATCGTCCACTATATACTTGATTGGTGCCTTATTTCTAAAAAAAAAAACAAAAAAAATGTTTAAAATAAATGGCAATAAGTAAGAATATATCTGTATATTTACTGAGAAACGATTTGCAACAGTTCTGTTTTGAACATCATGTGAGAATAGGGAATGTTTTTTTCTGTCAACCATTCCTGAATAGCACATTTTGACCATCCTGTATTTGGAGTTTTATGCAATAACATGCTGTGATAAGGTGCATTATCAAGTATAATTAGAGAAGGATTCTCTAAATTTTGCAGCAACTGATATTCAAACCATTTCAAGAAATTTGCCTGGTTCATTTCCCCATGATAATCATTAAGTTGGGTTTTTGAACAAAATATTGCTTCAGCACCTTCAATAAATCCGTTTTCATTTCCAGCATGGAGTATAATATATCTGTAATAATATTATTTAAATAATGTTTAAGTAACCACTTACGTTTTGCAATACAACAAACCTTTTGCCATCCGTTTTAGTGGTTTTAACAATCTTGATATTTTCATTTTGCCATGAATAAACTATGATGCCATTTTGAAATATCCAGGTTTCATCGATGAATACAAATTGGTATATACCTTCGTCCTTTGCTTCTTTATATCTTAAGAATTGTACTCTTTTCAAAACAACATTAGGTAATTCCATAAGTCCTCGTCGTGGATTATTCTTCATTCACTTAAACCGAAGTTCTTTGAGCAATCTATTTAAAGTAGTGGTACTACCATTAAATAATTCTTTTTCTCTTAATGAAATTGACTGTCTCGACCCTTACTTCGTGGAATATGCTCATATTAGTGTTTTTAAATGAAACTCAAGATCTCTAGTTAATTCCACAATATAATACAAGTTATTGAAAATTCTAAAAATTTTTTTAGAATTTTCAATAACTTGTATTATATTGTGGAATTAACTAGAGACCTTGAGTTTCATTTAAAAACACTTTTTCTCTTAGTTGGGACCACAATGATTGAATCGTTATGTGCTGTTCTAAAAGCATACAGAAATAAAAATATGTTAAATATACAATTGTCGTAATTATACTTACTTCTCTGGTACATGTTATAAATGGTATTACGAATAGAGCTTGTATTTAAAGTTTCTGTATTTGTTACTCCTTTATGAGCGCCACGTTTTTTCTTTGATGACTCAAACTCATCACCTTTTTTCTTTGTTTGACAAATTTTGCTTACTGTTCTTACACTGATTTTGAAGCAGCAGCTACACGCTAAAATAATAGAAATTTTCGTAAAGTAAAGTAAGGATATTTTATTCACGTATTACCTACCTCTTGTACAGCATTTAAGGGCAACAAAGGACCATTATTATTCCTTTCTTGTTCAAAATAATTTACTAATTAAGCCACAAGTTCTTTGCATCGGCTATTCAGCTGTTTGGGCATTTTAACAATCACAGAAGAAAATGCTTTGTTGTTTTGAAAACAAAAACAGTTTTGATTATAAATATTTCTCTCAAGAAATTTTTATAAAGCACGTAACTATGACCTAAAAAATCGATGACAATACAAGAGTAGAAAAGTCACAAACAACGCGGCAACATGACATTATTTCTGGCAGTGACTATTTTACCGTTAATAATTGGAGGCTTCTTCATGAAAATTTTAACACAAATGTTTACATCGAGGGACGTCTAAACCCAATAAAGCTATATTGCTTATACATTATTTTGGTACAAAAGTTTTTTTATTGATTGGGTTATCTTTAGAACCGATTAATTAACAAATTTAAGTATGTGCACTTTTCGATAGAAATGTAGCCACACATGCGATAGAAATACGCCCTTGGTGACGTAAACGCAACTTTATTTGGTTTTTACTATACATATGCGATTATTGTGCTTAGAAAACTTTTATCTGTTTATTGGGGTAATTGTGGCCGTATGTCACCATTACCCCAACTAGTTGGGGTAATGATAGCCATATAGGGTTTTCCTTTTTTACTGTAAAACAAGTTTTATTATTTTTTGTTCACTTTTGAATAAAGATTTGACTAAAAAATGATCTATTTCAATGATTTCCTTGTTTTAAAGGTATTTAGAAAAAATGATAATAAAAAAAAATTGAATAAAGCTTAGGGGGCCACCATTCCCCCGGTCTCCCCTAAGTAGACTAAGTCTTATGCTAACCTGACGGATTTAAAAGGTTTATTTATTGATTCTTTTGTTAATGTAAAATGTGTTTTTATGTAACATATACCTATTTTTTACTTTATACTTGTTTTTTAGTTCCTGTATTTTACCCCATGTAAAGCTTTGGAAAAAATGTGATGTAGCCTTTATTAATAATGGCCAATTAGAAAATAAACTGTTTAAGGGTATAAAATTAAATTCTTCACCAAATGCTGTAATAATAATGTTCATAAGCTGAAAAATACAATTTTAGTAAGCGTCCAAAAAAATGCGGTTCCACTCTCCCGGATTTACCCTAGAGGAAAATTGTGTAAAAAAAAATAATGAAACGAAGCATACTGTCATTGAATTTGCTCCAAAGTATCTTAAACGACACAGACGTTACTATTGTGCCAAATGAGCTAAAACTGAAGAAGATCAAGCGAGCGTGATTTGATCGAAGACAAGGAAGAAACACTGGAAAATTCAATCCGATCACATGATTAGGTATAACAAGACAATTTACGATAAAAATCGAAAACATGTGGACTTCAAAGTAGGTGATGCCGTTTTTGTACAGGAAAAAGCTCGATAAATTGAGAATAGGACCCTACAGAATCCTGGAAAGATAATAAGTCGATACGAAATATCTTGAAGCGAACTATATTATATATATTTTTTGCTGGAAACAGAAACGAAATCTAGACTAAAATATTTAGATACTAACGATGAATTGATTCCAAATTGACTTAATTCCCAATGCATTTTCGTGCGTACCCTATCGAACTAATCATTTTTATATACAAAAAAAGGTCGACATACAATGCGAGAACATAACCTTTAAAAATTAGCAATAAATTATGTCAAAATTAAAAATAAAACCTATCGGGACACCATTGTACCCAAAAGATGTTAATTTAAATATGAATGTATAGCTTGTTAGCGAATTTGCATATCGAAAATGGTTTTTGGTGCCCCTTAATGCCAGTTTGGCCGATTAAAAATCGATATCCAAAGGATTATTTGCATATTATAGTGAGTATTGATGAAATAGAAACCGGCATATATCGGTTCATTGTGTTTATTCGGTGAGAAAAAAATGTTAATGCGTTCTAACACTTTTTCGGTTTGAAATGATCGGTAGGTAATGGTTATGAGTAATGTGGAACATCCCCATAAAACTAACTGTAACGAGATAGAAGTCCTATCGAGCTGAATATGTTAAGCGACACTTTTCCATATGCCCCTCACTTCATACGTATTACTTTTGTTGGGTAACAGATTTATACTGAGTTTAAAATATTCTCCCACATTAGTACTTAAGAATCTTTATGCTCGCCTCATAAATGGCCATGAGTCTGTAAGGAACAAAAGGGAAAAACATCTCTGGAAAAAATGGCAAACAAGATCCTATATTTTTATCGAAACTGAAGAGAATTTGCAACGAAACACACACAGACTCGTCAGAATAAACAAAAATTTTCTTTGAAAACGCCTCTTAAATAATTTAGTAGGAACATCCTATATACAGGGTGTCCAGGAAAAGTTCGGAAGCGTGTAGAAGAGGTCAAAGTAAGGTTAGAAGTTGAAATAAATGTCATACGAGCCTTCAATTCGGAGTTACATGCTTTCGAAATAAGAACTTCTCGTCGCCGATTCTGCAAACCTCGTATCTGATTGACAAATGTTTCCCAGAGAGCAATAAATTGTACAGATTAATGAAAAAGCAATAATCTAATCTTTGATTGGCCGATAAAATTATGAAAAATTCTTCTTCTTCTTTTTGTGCCTTGAGCTTCTCGCACGTTGGCGGTCTTTTGTTCTTTTTTCATGTCAAATGTAAGGTGCAATTTTCTGCCTTTCGGAAGATTATGGCTGCATCTCTAGTTCCGCACCAGTCCCTAATGTTTCGCAGCCATGAATGTTGTTTTCTTTCCGGGCCTCTTCTACCTTCTATTTTTCCTTGCAAAATCAACCTAGGTATTGAGTATCTAGCGCCTCTGAGTATGTGTCCAAGATAGGATGTATTTCTCTTCTTCACGATTTGCAGAACTACTCGAATCCGAAGTACCAGGGGCAATGTTCGGGCAAGAAAGAAGTTCTTAAGTTTATGAAATGTGTCTTTTGCATGTCCGATTCGTATTTTCACTTCCTCGTCGCAATTCCATTTCTGGTTGATGGTGGCGCCCAGATATACAAATTTTGACACCACATCCAGTTTTTGGCCGTCAATCCTAATTGTGATGTTACTGTGGTGTCGAGCTATTACCATAAATTTTGTTTTATTTTTGTTGATCGTCAGGCCAAATGGTTTTCCTATTTGGTTGATTCTGTCAACAGTTTGTTGGAGGTCCTCAGGAGAATTCGCCAATATAGCGGTATCATCCGCATATCTGATGTTGCTTATTGGAATTCCATTAACTTTAATTCCTCTGTTTTCCTTTTCCAATGCTATTTGAAAAACTTTTTCGACATATATGTTGAATAGCATTGGCGATAGGATACACCCTTGTCGTACTCCCTTGGATATTTTAAATGTCTCTGTGGTTAAGTCGTTGTTAATTCTTACCTCTGCGGTCTGATGCCAATACAGTTGCTGAATTATTCGTATGTCCTTAGAATCGATGCCAATCTCATTTAGTCTTTCCAGAAGAAGATCGTGTTTAATGTTATCAAAAGCCTTCTCATAATCTATGAAACATATATAAACGTCTCTTTGTTGGTCATAACATTTTTGTACAAGTAATTTCATTGAGAACAAGGCCTCTCTTGTACCCAAACCCCTGATGAAACCGAATTGGGTTTCTCCACTCATTGCCTCGCATTTGTCATATATTCGGGAGTGGATGACTCGAAGTAACACCTTGAGAGCATGACTCATGAGACTTATGAGTCTATAATCTTCACACCTCTTTGGAGTACTTTTCTTAGGTATTGGTATAAAAGTAGATTTAAACCAATCAGCTGGGATTTTGCCTGTTTCGTATATTCTATTGCATAAGTATGTTAGATATTTCGTATTTATTATTTTCAGGACTTCAGCGCAGACGTTATCTTCACCTGGACTCCTTCCATTTTTCATATTTTTTAGGGCTCGTTGTACTTCTGATTCTAGAATTTCCGGACCAGTTATTTCCTCGGAGGTAGTTCTACTGCCGCGTCCTCGAATAGTGCTTCCGTATATTGCTTCCATTCGGCACAGAGACCATCTGGTTCTAGAATTATTTTTCCATTTTCTCCTCTAAGGGACGGAATTGATGCCTTCCTGAGGGAGCCAGTAATCTGTTTGACCTTCTTATGGAAATTGAATGAGTCGTGTAACGCGTGCATTCTCTCAGCTTCTTCACATTCAGCAGTTATCCATTGCTCTCGAGCTTCTTTACATTTTTGCCTTATCGTATGGTCTAATTCATCACATTTTTCCTGTTGCTGAAGGTTTTTGGCACATCGTCGTTTTTCCATCATATCGAGAATCTCGTCTGTCATCCAGGGTCTGACTGTCACTCGTTTTTATTTGCCCAAGATTCCCTCGCATGCACTTTGAACATTTTCTTTGATATCCCTCCATATATCCTCTGGTTCACTTTTGCTTCCAGGACTTCATATTGTGGGTTTCTTAAGTGTCTTCTAATTTCCAACTCTTCAAGGAAATCCAGTTCTTGTTTCTTATCACAAATATGTAGTACTTCTAGTTCTGTGTTTGGTGTCAATGAATGGTTGGTGTCAAGTAGATGTTTTACGTAATGGGATTTATCTGGTTGTTTTAATCTGTATGCTCGTAAGAAATTTTGAAATCAGATACAGTGAACACTTACGAGCACTACTTGACACCAACCATTCATTGACACCAAACACAGAACTAGAAGTACTACATATTTGTGATAAGAAACAAGAACTGGATTTCCTTGAAGTGTTGGAAATTAGAAGACACTTAAGAAACCCACAATATGAAGTCGTCAATGAACAGATAAATCTAGGAAGCTCTCCACTATTAAACTGCCTTCTGAAGTGATAATTGTAAAGATCAGCAGATATAGTTTTCCTGGTTTTCTATATCATGGCGCAGTTATACTGATCTTAATTGGAAAAATGATATCCAGGATATCAACATAGGGCTAATAATATCTAAGCCTCAATATTTGTAATATCACACCCTCTTCTTTTTTCTATTAACATATATTAAGGCAATCACAAGGTAGGTTACTTCTTGGTCTAGCCAAAAATAACTGCTAAACATCAGGTAGGCATAAAATGAAATGTAACTTCTGTCATTCTGACGATGATATTCAGTTATCGAGACAATTGTCAATTTTTTAGAATTTTTAATATTTTTCATTATATTGTGGAATTAGCTAGAAACGTTGAGTTTCATCTAAAACACTAATTTAATATTTTTGACAATTATTCCTCTCAATTTTATTTTTATTAATCAAGCAGTAAAGAAAAAAGCGAAGTTTGTTTATCTGAGTTTGTTGAAAGAGATGTCATTGTCCATTGTGTATTATGTGCGCCAATTAAGAAGTTTATTATTCCAATTATTGTAATAATTTGTTATTTGTGGAATAAAAACCCACTGGTTCTTCGAAAAAGATTTTAGAATACAGTTGTCTTTAGAAATAACATTGGATTTTATTTTAAGGCCTATGTAAATTATTTCTTAGCAAATATACCTTCTCTGACTGTTGAAAATCAATCAGTGGCTTTTTAAATAATTTATCCACTGGTTTAAATCCACCATATGGAAAGAGGCGCAGACTGTTAATAGTATACAGAGGCAGTTCAAACGGTTTATTTACGTTTGAATCTACTCGTACGGGTGACTACCATGAGGTATTGAATGCTGATGTCATTAAAGACACAGTTCATCTTCTGATTCTGATTTGGATTTGTAAGAAGTTGCTCTACTTATACTGGTCAATTTTTATATTAAAATTATTATTTATGAACGTAACGTTGTTTAAAATTCAAACTTTAAGCCGTATATAACCGGTATGACACAATGTCCCTAATATACCTTGTGGAAAAATGAAACATTTTAGAAGAGATTGCATATTTTTACCTTCAACTGTTTATAAGTGAATTAGATGAAAATATAAGTGTACACCCGATATATATATTATATTTATACAAATTTTATTTCATACGAAAATACCTGAGGTATAACTTAAATAGTATATATAGTATAAGTATAAGTGGATAAAGAGGTTTTCCAAACAAGCGCGATTTTTCGAGCACGACGGCGCAGCCGGAGTGCTCGAAATAATAATAATGTTTATTTGTACGATTCATCTACAGATAGAAAATTTTATAAATAAAAAAGTACAAATGAACTGTTAACCACGAAGTAAACTAAGTTTACTTGTATGTGGCAAAAACATTAAACAAATAAACTGTATATAATACAATGTAATATAACTTATTAATATCTTAAATCTAACCAGAACTGAAAACTATGAACAATATGGAATTTATAAGAAATATAAAATTGTAAAATATATAAAAATAACAACACTGAAGATATAGGATGGATACTATTTTCACTATAACTATTAGTATTTCTCTTTTATATAACCTTTTCCTCACTTCAATCAATAAAGTTGTTTATAAAATCTCTCGGCTTACTGCTGAAAAAATCTCTTGATTTTCTTTTGTATAATGATAGTATGGTGACCTCCCCAACTTCACTCGGAAGTGAATTATATAATTTAGGGCCTAAATAGGTATAGTTTTTTTGACCAACCGTTTTTGCGTATATGGTGTAATAAATGTTGTTTTATTTCGCGTTTCGTATTGGTGACATGGAGTTCTCAGTTCCGTCTTATGTGTATGTTGAATAATACATACATTTATAAAAAATATTTGCCTAGGACCAAATATTTCGCTTTCCCTATATAATGTACTTGGACAATCATAACCCTGGTGAAGAATTGTCCTAAGAAAACGGTTTGAAGGATTTCTAATGGTAGTAGGTACGTCTTAGAAACTACGCCCCATCCTATCATTCCATAATTAATGTGTGGTTCCACTAGACCTCTATAAACTATTTTTCTTTGTTTTAAGTTAAGTATTTTACATATTCCCTTGAATTTAAATAGTATGTAACGTAGCTTCTTTAATAGATATTGTATATGCTGATCCCATCTCAAATTATGATCTATCATGATACCAAGATACTTTACTTTGTTAACTGGTGAAATTGTAAGATTTTCAATAGTTAAGTCATAATTTGGCAGAGCATCAACGTAGGAACTGAATGGTAAGTATACAGTTTTATTAATATTTAATGATAGAAGTCTATTGTGAAACCACATCTTAACTTGTTGCAGATCTTTCTCTAAATTATGTTTTCGGTTAAACCAGTTGCCGTCATCGCAAAACAATACTGTGTCGTCTGCAAAACTAACTATTTTGCTATGTGTTTCCAGCATGAACAGATTATTCAGATATACATTGAAGAGAATAGGTCCTAAGACCGTCTTCTGAGGTACGCCACATGAAATGACTTTTCCACTACTATAGGTATCTTTTATTTTCACTTTTTGTATTCGATTGGTTAAATAAGTTCTGAATAGGTCATGTGGAATACCCCTAATACCCAAGTCTTCTAAAAGGCTTAGCAACATCCCATGGTCGACCGTGTCGAACGCCTTCGATAAATCTAAGAAGACTCCAATTGAAGGCCTGGATTTATCTAGTGCATTATAGATATTTTCTGTTAGATATCTAATGGCATCTTTTGTACATTTATTTTGCCTAAACCCGTACTGCGCTGAAGACAGCAGCTTGTGTTGTTCCAAAAATTTATTTAACCTTTCTCGTATTATTTTTTCAAATATTTTAGCCAGACTACTAATTAGGGAAATTGGTCTGAAATTGATTGTTTCTTGTTTTGTTCCATTCTTATAGATTGGGATTACGATTGAAAGTTTAAAAGCAGAGGGGAAGTGTCCCTTTTGTAGAGATTTATTTATTAAATATGTAAGTGGTTTAATAATATCATCTTTCATGATTTTAAAGTTTCTGCTTTTATGTTGTCATAACCAGGTTCTTTTTTATTTTTAGTTCTGTTATAACGTCTTTAATTTCGACTTCGTCCGATGGATACATAAAAATGGAATGGTTGCAAGTTTTATTTTTTTCAGTGTAATTTATATTTTTGTTAATAATCCCAACCAATTTTTTACCTACTGATATGAAGTAATTGTTAAAAATATCTGCTATTTCTGAAGGTTCAGTAATTGATTCATTTTTATCATTTTTAATCGAATTTATTGTATCGGTTTCTGAGACCGTCAGGAACTCATTAATAGTTTTCCATAGATTTGTTGATTTATTATCGTGTTCAATGCGGTTTCTGTAATATTCATTTTTTATTTGTTTTATTATTTTTTTTTATTTTCATTATAAATTCGTCTCAAAATTTCGTTATCATGAGATTTTTTAAGTTTTTGAAACATATATTTTTTTATTGATTATGTTGATAAGTTCATGGGTTATCCAAGGTTTCCGTTTTTTTTTCTTGTTAGTAACTCTTTCATATTTTGTAGAAACATATATACATTTTTGAATTATATCAATGAAATGATTGATTTCAGTTTCGATGTCAACATCGGAGTTAAAGACTGAATCCCAATTAACTTGATGAATTTCATTTTTTAATTTATTTTCGTCTATTATTTTGATTGAATTGTTACTTGTAATATTTTGTTTTTTATTTGTGGAACGAAGTACTAGTTGAACTAATATTGAATAATGGTCTGTTATATCGGTTTCCAAAGTCAGTGGTAGTATAGTGTCATAGTTTAGGTTTTTATTTTTGATGAAAATGTGATCAATACATGTTGCGGACCGATTTTTTACTCTAGTTGGCGAATTGATTGAAGAAATATATCCATGTTCACTCATAATATCGAGATAGTTTTGTGATTCTTTAGTATTTGTTAATAGATCAGATCTATTAGTGTTTTTAAATGAAACTCAAGGTCTCTAGTTAATTCCACAATATAATACAAGTTATTGAAAATTCTAAAAAATTGACAATTGTTTCGATAAATCAATATCGAAACAATTGTCAATTTTTTAGAATTTTCAATAACTTGTATTATATTGTGGAATTAACTAGAGACCTTGAGTTTCATTTAAAAACACTAATATGAGCATATTCCACGAAGTAAGGGTCGAGACAGTCAATTTCAGATCAGATCTATGCTAAGATCTAAGATAATTATACTGTAGTCACCCGGTTTGTTTTTTTGACTTAGGAAAGAATGCAATTCATCAACAAACTCATCCAGCAAAGTAGATGGCGACCTATATAAAGCATTTATGATAAAAACTTTATCGTGGAAATGTATTTTCACTTGCAAAAGAAAACTGTTATTAAAACGAATTGTTTCATGAGAGTCATAAATATTGGATTTTACAAATACAACAACACCGACATTTTGATTTAGATCAAGTGTTTGAAAGACCAGTTATCCACGAATACTTTACGCTATTTTTTTTATTGGTGCACTTTGAAATCATAAAATATTATTATTATATTATTACTACAAAAAAATGGAAGTCCGTCCTCGATGCCCAGCCAAGTTTCATTTCATAAAAGCCCGCCCTCGATGCCCAGCCAAGTTGCGTGAAAGTCCATTTAAATATTATTTATTTTTATTTGACGTTACGAGGTACTATCAGATCAATAATCAAAAAGTTTCTTTATTTATATTTAAAAGTATACAATATATATATGAATATATAAATAAATTTTTGCAGAAAAAACCAAATAAAATATTGGTTCACAATGAAAATATACAATTTAAAAACTAATAAAATAAACGGTTTTAAAGATTAAAACTAACTTTTCCGCATCTGTGGCCTTGAACAATATTCTATCATAAAATTGTTACTTGTATACACTTCGGGGGATGTATCGTGCTAACAAACCAAAATTTCTCCAAAAATAACCAAAAACTTAGTATATCTAGTTTTATAGGACCCGCTGTACTCGCTCTAGTCAACTGAAAATCAATAGGGTACATCTGTGAGACACCTTGAACAATACTTATTCATAAAGTTGATCAATCGTATACTCTCTGGAGGCTGTATCGTGTTAACAAACTGAAAATTCTCCAAAAATGACAAAAATTTGGTACTTCAAGTACCACAGCACTCGTTGTACTGGCTTTAGTGAGCTCAATATCAATAGGGTTTATCTTTAAGACACTCTGAATAATATCCAATCATAAAATTCATCACTTGTATATACTCCGGAGGCTGTATCGTGCTAACAAACTGAAACTTCTCCAAAAATGACAAAAATATCGTACTTAAAGTACTGTAGCACCGGTTGTATTGGCTCTGGTGAGCTGAAAATCAATAGGGTTCATCAGTGAGATGCCCTGAATAATATTCAATCATAAAATTGGTGACTTGTTGAACTCCGGACCTGTATCGTGCTAACAAACTGAAATTTCTCGAAAAACGACAAAATGTCGTACTTCAAGTACCATAGCACCCGTTGTACTGGCTCTGGTGAGCTGAAAATCAATAGGGTTCATCTGTGAAATGTCCTTAACAATATTCCATCATAAAATTGGTGACTTATTGCACTCCGGAGGCTGTATCGTGCTAACAAGACTTGCAAGAAAAAGTGGCCGACGACGACAAACACACATGATTTTTTTTGTAAAAACCGTTTTTTCGTGTTGTTGTTGATGGATAACGTAAAAATAACTCAAAAAAAAATTTCAAATTTCCAACTTTTTTGTGGGTAAACCAATACTTTTCTCGCATATTAGATAGGTTGGCGGAAAAGTAAAAAGTTGTCATTGATACTTACGTTTCTCGAGTTGTTGTTGTTACCATAGGGACTTTAAAAAACGCGCGTGTTTGAAAGTTCGATCCAAACACGCTGAGGCGTGCTTTAAAAAGGTAATATGAGGCATCAATAAAAAAAACTGTCTATTTTAACTGTCTACTAATAGAAGTGATACGCTTATGGCCTACGAATGCTTTATTATTTTATTACTCTCTCGTGCATAAAAATATACTATAACACCATGAAAAGTAACGCGCTTTCATACTCATATGATATGAATATAGTTTACTTTCTATTAAATAAAGAATCCCAAAAGTTCCTTAAAGTACTTAAAAATAGTTTAAAAAGTAACGTAACAAGCGTCAAAAAATTTGTAATGCTACACTAATATTCAGGCTTTAATAATGTTTGCAAATATATGTAAATTAAATAATATCAATAGCTTGGTAACCCATTCCTAGTAATTGTCAAGCGGAGCAAGCAGTGCTTTTATTAAATAAAAAGAAGATAGAAGAGGAAAAAAAAGAAGAAGAATAATAAGAAGAGGAGGTTGTACCCACCAGAACAACTTAGTTATGTGTTACATACTCGAAACGTCAAATTGTTTTCTGTGTGGAATGGATATGGTTGTATGTTAAAATTTCCTTTTTAAAAATCGACAACAATATGGAAATTTGAATGCCAGTTTCATATTTTATTGTATGCAAATTCGTTCTGTAGGAATATATTAACCGACCTCTCGGTAACGAATTTCTAAACTTGAAATTAACATATTTTATATATTATAAATCGCGAGAGGAGTTACGAGGGGCGAGGAATATTACGAAATACTGGCGCATTACAAAAAACTTTTCAGAAGAAGAGAACTTGTTCTTTTTGTGTGTGACAAAACGTTCGTAACGCCCGATTTTTATTTTTATTTGATAAACACGTGGATTTATAACGGAAAGAGGTCAACGTACTTATAAACAAAGCTGGTTAATTACGTGTACTTTATAAGTAAGTACAATTATATCTATAATATTCCTCGAGTATCATACTTTCAAAAAAATACAATTACAGAATTTAGTGCTACCTGCATCACGTGGAATTAAATAGTTTATACGGGAAAGAGAGAGCGCCGCGCTCTAAAATTCGTTAGACGATCGTTTAAGTAATTTGGTACTCCCAAGATTATGGTACTAAAATATTCCTTAAGTATCGTACTTTCGAAAAAATACGATTACAGAATTTAGTGCTAGCTGCATCAATTGGATTTATACGAGAACGGAAGAGTGCTGCGCTCTAAAATTCGTTAGACGGGCATCAAATTCATTAACGATCGTCTAACGAATTTTAGAACGCAGCGCTCTCCCTTTCCCGTATAAACTATTCAATTCTACGTGATGCAGGTAGCACTAAATTCTGTAATTGTATTTTTTCGAAAGTACGATGCTTAAAAAATATTTTAGTACCCTAATCTTGCGAGCACTAAATTCTTTAACGATCGTCTAACGAATTTTAGAGCGCTGCGCTCTCTCTTTCCCGTATAAACTATTTGATTCCACGTGATGCAGGGAGCACTTAATTCTGTAATTGTATTTTTTTGAAAGTACGATACCTAAGGAATATTCTAGTACCATAATCTTGCGAGCACCAAATTCTTTAACGTTCGTCTAACGTATTTTAGAGTGCTGCGTGCTCTCTTTCTTGTCTAAACTATTTAATTCTACGTGATGGAGGTAGCACTAAATTCTGTAATCGTATTTTTCGAAAGTACCATACTTAAGAAATATTTTGGTACTATATTCTTGGGAGCACCAAGCTCTTTAACGATCGTCGATCGTCTAACGAATTTTAGAGCACGGCGCTCTCTCTTTCCCGTATAATCTATTTAATTTCACGTGATACAGGTAGCACTAAACTCTGTAATTATATTTTTTCGAACGTACGATGCTTAAGGAACATTATAGTACTATAATCTTATAACGCATTTTAGGGTGCGGCGCACTCTCTTTCCCTATAATCTATTTAATTTCACATGATGCAGGTAGCACTAAATTCTGTAATCGTATTTTCTCGAAAGCACGATGCTCAAGGAACATTTTAGTAAAATAATCTTGAGAGCACAATAGCTATTTGTGTATCCAGAGCGGAAAGTGATACTTTGCCGCTTGAGGCAGAGAGTTGCACGCGCGACGCGTAGCGGAGCGCGGGCAATCTGCCGAAAGCGGCAACGCACTTTCTGCTGGAATTGCACACAAGATTTTTTCTACGATCACCTTATTTTTAGACCAATTATTTAAAAAAAACATGAAAAAGCCTTTTACTGTGTCCCAAAGCTCTTCGTGTTCTGAATAAATCTGTCCCGCGAATTTCCACGTACCATAGTTCTCGTGCCCTTTTAGATGCTCGATCCGCGGAAGCTGGCTCATGATATGACTTATTAACACAAAAATTCAACAAATTACAAACTCCAGAAGCTTCAATGGTGTCTCACGCGTGTCCTGTGTCCATAATCTCTTCCAATTTGATGTTTTGAGTCAAAGTTTCGAAGAAGACAAATAAGTTAATCTTCAAAAACGGCGTAAAAGCAACTAATGACATTAAGATGACATTTACAAGGTTAAACAAATTGAGGTTCGAAAAATGTAATTAGCAATACATTTTGAATATTTTTAAATATTAACTACAACTATAACATAGGTGTTTTGGACGGGTTTATAAGATAGAAAATAATAATTAAAATGACGTCTAAATCGGTCTAATCTGTAAGGTCTTATAACACTACGCCGTAGTGCTCGAAAAATCGCGCGTGTTTGAAAGACCAGTTATCCACGAATACTTTACGCTATTTTTTTTATTGGCGCACTTTGACTTACTACAAAAAAATGGAAGTCCGTCCTCGATGCCCAGCAAAGTTTCATTTCATAAAAGTCCGTCCTCGATGCCCAGCCATGTTTCATTTCATAAAAGTGCATCCTCGATGCCCAGACAAGTTTCGTAAAAGTCCATCCTAAGTAGTATTCATTTTTATTAAAAATGTATATGGATTGATTCCCTCGGGAATTAAATGGGTCCCACCCGCGGCATTAAATGGGTCACTTTAGTCGCTTGGTGTATAATGAACTATTAATATACCTATTATTTACTAACTTTCTTTAGTTTACTGTAAATGAAAACATGTGAGCGGAAAAGTACGCTCTAGAGCGGAAATAATGTCAAATTATGACAGATCACGGAAAACATCAACTTTCCGGTTAGATTTGAGTGTGCAAAAGCCTACTTTGGGTAGTGATCGTAGGGAAAATTATTTAACGATCGTCTAACGAATTTTAGAGCGCGGCGCCCACGTTCCCCTGATAAACTATTTAAATAATGTTATATTTTGTCAATTTTAAAACGTTATCTTAGAGCTCTTAATTAGCACTAAATTATAGTGTACTTCTCGTTAATATTGGATCACCATATATATATTTTTTTTTGGTATGGGGGGGGGGGTCCAGCTTGCCATTTTCGCACGCGATCTCCTGCTAAACTGTTTGAGCACTAAAATTTGGACTAGGGTACTGAATTAGCATCTAAATAGCACTAAATTTTTGATTGGTTGCGAACTTGATTTGCGATGGTGGGGGGTCAAGCTTAATAGAGGTCAAAATACATTCCTTTAAACAAATTAACCTGTTTATATTTAAAAACATCTTGAACAACACCATTCAATCAACCTTACCTTATATCTCGTTTTATTAAGAAGAATTGGGAATATAGATTTCAAATAACTCATTATTTTTCCCATCTTTTACTGAACTATAACTATATTTTGAGAGTGCAAATTCTTCGAACACGACAAATGTTCACTCTTGAATTGGTAAGCTGACATCAAGAAAGAGTATAGTGTTTTTCTGAGGGATTTAGGCAAGTATACATATTTATTATATAACAATAAAAATTTTAGTTAAAAATTAAATATTTACAATGTGGCGTCCTTGGAAAATATCGAGTTCGGTCCAAAATATTGTGTGTAACATCAACGAAAATTTAAATAATTTTGATCAAAATTAAAACAGGATTCGACGTCATTCAAATTTGGAAACACAGAAAATATGTTCAATGTGTATAAGAATCTACGGGAAAAGTTTGATTTCGATGAAGAAACAGAATTAATGCAAGCATCATCTGATTTAACAGAAGTTCCCGTGTCAACTATACGAAAAATAGTCAAGAATGGGCCTTACGAACGCAAGAAGTGATGTGATAAGGGATTGATCAAACCTTTAGATGTGACTGTAATAAAATTATTAGAAACCACCATATATGATTGTTAGAAAAGTACAACGATTGAAATGATAAGAAATAAATTGACAAAGTATTGAAAACTGGATTAAAAATTGGGATTCAAATCGATTAATAAATGTCAAGCAGTCATGGAAAGCAGAAGAATAGTGGGTATGCGGTATACATACTTGGAACAAGTAACTAAGTATAGAGAAAAAACCGGTCAATTGCCTATTTGGACAAAACGGTCTGATACACACGACACGGTTAAGAAAGGAGAGACTGATGGGTCAAACATTTGTATGCCAACAATGCCTGCAAACAGAGGATCCAGACTTATTATTGTGCATTGCGGTGGAAATGAAGGGGTTCCAAATGCCTTAAAAATATGTGGGAAAAATGGAAGATCGCAACGTTGATTATAAGAACATGGACGCTAATATTTTTGAAGAACGGTTTGAATTCACATTGATCCCTAACTCGGAGCCAAATAGTGTTGTAGTTCTTGATAACGCTTCTTATTATTCACGACAGCTCAATAAAATACGAAATAAAATCTACAAGAAGACCGAACTACAAAATTTTTTAATGGATAATAATTTGTACTTTGATGATTCGTATACAAAACAATAACTGATTGAAGTTTTACAGTCAAAGAAATTTAAGAAATTATATGCCCTAGAGAGTATTACTGAAAAACATAGGACTTGATGCAAAAAAATTCGGGAGTGAGTAAATGACGTAAAAATAAAGCTGTGATATAAAAAAATTCCTCATATGATCCCCCGTTTCTGAGTCATAGGCCTTTAAAGTTGCCAAATCAGAACTTATATATATAAGTATATTTTCTAAATTATTTTATTTAGTTTTGTCCATCAAAAAATCGAATGGGATACAAAAAGGGTGAGTTCACTTCTGGTATCCCGTTTAAACCAAACGCCCTTTCAACAATTTACGTAACATCAAATACCTTATAGGTATTGGCAAGTAAACAAAATATTAATACTTTTTAGAGTTTAGCTCCGCAGCGTAACTTAAATGGGATATACGATTACGTTGCTACACAATATGTTTTGCGCCAACTTTATCCAAATCTGATGTCGTAGTTTTCGTTCTTTGTGAAATTCAGTTCTTGGGTCAAGAAACTTCCTGGAATAATACAGTACCTGAGTTAAGACACTTCTGGGGCTAATTCAGTTCCTGGGCTAAGACACTTCCTGGGCTAAGACACTTCCTGGACTAAGACAGTTCCTGGGCAAAGACAGTTCCTGGGCTAAGACAGTTCCTGGGCTAAGATAGTTCCTGATAGGACTAATACTGCTTCTGAAATACACCCGGAGTATACCTAGCTTATTCAGATCCCGGATTACATAGTTCCCGGATGATGGAGTCACCATCGTAGGAAAAATAATGTTAATTAGAAGGATCCTCGGCAAGTAAAATAAATTGTTAAAATGATAGGCTTCACCTACTCGTATAATTTTGTAATTTTTTCTATTACTAACCCTTTTATGTCTATTTTATTTTGTTTTATTATATATTTATAGTTTTTATCCTGAAAGATTTATTTATCACTCAGGTACAAAAAATACCGTGACATCAGCGTACCATAGCATTTTTTATAGGCAGATAACTTTAGTTGAAAGTTAGCTTATTTTTAAATTTAATTTTTTTATAATTTTGTTTTAGGAAATAAAATTATTGGCGCCCTTTATTTTTTTTTCTCCCATTAATATAATATTCTCTTATCTAATTCCATCCGATAACAAATCCCTGATAATTGGCATTGTTGTCTCCAAATTTAAATTCAGTTGGACAAGAGCCTGCCCAATTATAATTTCACCAATTAATTTCCAAAAAAATAATAATGTACTTAGGGATCAAATTGAAACCCTATTTCAATTTGATCATAGAACAGGTACAAATTGTTGATAAACATGTATATAGGCAATTCAGCTTCATGTAAAGCAAATGTTGCTGTTGAAATATTGTAGTGAGGCGAAAAAATATGTGGCCAACTTCGTTTTTGTCAAGTCAGTTGTCATTGTAAGAATGTTATAAGATTTTTGTTTTACGTTTTTCTAATAAACGGAAGTTAAAGTTGTTCTTTTAACGGGAAGTTGTTTCATTTGTTCATGCCTGCTTATAGGTTATGGGCCCTGTATTGGACATAGTGGTAATGGCAGAATAAAGGGAAGAAACAATAGTTAAAAGGGAAAATACAACTTTGAAGTTAGACGGAAGTGAAAAGAAGTTTTAAAATGTCTACATCCACGGCGACGTTAAATGTAAAATTGTTTGACGGTACTGCGTACTGGGTTTGCCAATTGGGAATTTGGTCTAATATTACTACTCGAGCAATATGAAGTATTGGATGTGCTAGAAAAAGATCCACCGACAGCCACCGAGAAGCCACAGGTAATTACAGAATTTAATAAGAAAGATGTTAAAGCCGCAAAAGGTTATTGTTCAATATTTATCAGATAACATTCTCGTTATGATGAAAGGACACATTTCTGCCAGAAATGTTGTGAAAAAGTTGTAAAGTACATTCTTAAAAAGGGGCATTGCAAAGTAAATTAAGAAACTTAAAATACACAGAAAAAGATTCAATGCAATCTTCTATTATTCAGTTTGAAAAGACTATATTAGATATTAAAAACAATGGAGGGAATATTGGAGAAACAGAAGCTATTAACTAATCAACTTCTGTCAGCCTTACCACAATCCTTGAATAATGTTGTGACAGCCATAGATATTTTATATTGCCAATCAAATGCCAATATCTCATTGGATGTTGTCAAAAATAAATAGATGGAAGAACAAAGTCAACAAAGAAATCAAAATAACCATAAAGAAGTGAAAAGTCCTCAAACGTTTATGGGATCCAGAAGAAGCTTGAATAGAGGAAGGGAAAACTTCAGAGTAAATTATTCGGGGCAAATAAACATCAATGAAAGTAATGTACGAGGTAATGTACATACAAACCTGAATAGTAGTGGTGATTTTCCATTTAAATGTCATATAATTGTGAAAATGTAAATACAGAAGAAATAGTAAACTTCAAGGAAACCCACAAAATAATTGACGCAACCAGCAGTGTAATTTAATAAAACAGAAGAAAATGAAATAGCCTTTCTGTCTACTGGAGATAATGCAGAGAACAAAGCATTGTCAAGTAAAACATCAACCATAAAGTTTATTGTTGATAGTGGAGCAACCGACCACTTAATAATTGAGCAGAACTGGCAAGTACTTGACAGCTGTAAAAGAAGTAAGTCACAAAATACAAGTAGCAAAACAAGACGAAGTTGTCGAAGCCAAAAAGGAAGTCACATTATATTTAGAAACTGATGATGGAAGAAATATTAAACTGGAAAAAGTTTTGTTATGTGACAATTTAACACATAATTTATTATCAGTGAAGAAAATAGAACAAAAAGGTTTTCAAATAATGTTCAAACACAGTGAAGTACACATCAAGAAAGAAAATAATAGTATAATTTAAGGAATACTTACTGGAAATTTGTATATTTCACATTTTAATATTAAGGTAGCAAAGTGTGTTTAAAAGGGAAACAAACTCAAGCCCCATACAAAGTATTAGAAGAAGAAAGAAAACCAAAGAAACTATTGGAAGTGGTATCAACAGATGTCTGTGGTCCTATAACCCCAAAATCCAATAATGATAGGCAATACTTTCTAACTTTCATGAACTATTATTCGCATTTTGCAGCATGCTATTTTATAAACCATAAAAGTGGAGTTCTTGGAAAATTTAGAAACTATGTTGCCATGACTGAAAATAAATGTAATTCTAAAATTCAGCGCCTCAGATGCGATAATGGAGAAAGGTATGTTTCTCACGAATTTAAAAATGTCTGTTCACAGAAGGGTATTCATGTAGAATACACTGACAAATATACACCATAGCAAAATGGTGTATCTGAAAGACTAAATAGGACAATCATGGAAAAGGCCAGATGTTTGATTTTTGAGGCTGGATTATCAAAAGAATTTTGGGAGGATGATGTGGGAACAGCTATTTACTTGTTAAATAGAACTGAAACGTCTGTAATTGAATATCATAAAACAGCTGCAGAAATCTGGTATGGCCAAAAGCCCAACTTAGGAAAAATAAAAGTCTTTGGATGCGATGCATACCTATATATACCAAAAGAAGAAATACACAACAAAGTAGATAAAGGAAGCAAGACATTATTATTAATTGGATATACCGACAATGGATATCGTCTGTGGGATACAGACAATCAGAAAATTGTTACTGGAAGAAATATTGTCTTTGATGATAACCTCAAAAATAATCAACAAGAAAAATATGTATTGCATGAACAAGAAAATGATGAAATAGAGAACTCAAATGAGACAGAATCCATACAAAAATCAAATACACCAAATGAAAAGCTATACAGCGAAAATAACAAGGAACAAACTGAATTAGAAACTCCAAAAATTAGAAAAAGTAGCAGAAAGAAGGTGTTACCTACGAAACTAAAATATTATGATTTAAATGATGAAGAAGAGCTAATACTAGCTTTATCAATGCAAGACACCAAATTCTTATGAAGAAGCCATATGTGATGACACAGCATCGAAAGAAGCTATAGATAGTGAAATGGTAATGTTCAAGTGAAGAAAGCAAAGATGGTGCTGCCAGTGCCACGTATGTCAATTATGGGGACACGCTACGTCAAACTGCGGAAGGGCTCCCATATTCTTGAATTTTTCCGGCCCCCACCTAACTCCAGAATGTATAAAAGGAAGAAACACCCCAGCAAAATGCGCCAACTGCAAAGGAGACCATTCAGCGATTGCGGAAATATGTCCCGAGTTTGTTAAAAGAAAGAACTGGTTAGAAAAAAAGCGATGCCTAACTCAAAAATCCAAACCCACCCCACAAAAATTCATCCCTGCACCCCTACCCAAAACAAATTCATGGACGCAAAGAAACCATGTCAATACCAAATTTCCCAGTCTCCCAACAAAAACTCTCCCTCAAAATACCCACCCTCAACCCCAATCACATACTACAACAACAAATCAGCACAGTCAAAACTCGGACATAAATAAATTTGCAGAAATCAATGGTATGTTCCAGGAGCTGCATTCGCTGGTAAACCTTGACGAACTTGCAATCTCATTCGTGAGATGAAGAAAGCCTCCACAAAAATGGACCAATTTACGATTTACAGTAACTTTGTAGCTGGAATCGACAAATATGACATATAGGCAGGTAAGTGACAGAACAGATTTTAAAAAACGATATACCTAATCTCAAAATAATTTTCTGCACCGTCTGCGGAGTGCAAAATAAACTCCCATTAATCAGACATTTTCTCGACATTCACAAACCAGATATTTTCTTTTTAATCGAGACGTTTCTCAAATCATACAAAACAATAAACTTTAGAAACCCAGAATATCGCATTACTAATCAAAAAAGGCATACATTTCAAAATCCTGCAACAAAACAATTCACCAATTGAGCATACTGCGATCCTTTTTGATAATAAAATTAAAATAGTCGGAGCTTACAACCCGCTCGGCAATAAACTTACACAAACAGATTTCCACAACATTTTTAACACACACAACAAAGTTCTGGTAGTTGGTGATCTCAACTGCAAACATCCGCAGTGGGATCAATACATCTACCACCCGAACGCTAACGGGAATACTCTCATGAAGTTCTGCGACAATACGGACTGCAACCTGTTCCACACCATAGAACCAACGCATCACTCGCCGAGCATTCTAGATATTGCAGTTGGAAAAAATATAAATAACTTAACAAAAATAAAAACTCTCCCTGACCTAAACTCTGACCACGATCCCCTCCTCATTCACCTCAAACTACCCCACAGCATTACAAATCCCAATGAGCCTCAATTATGTAATTTTAAAAAAACAAACTGGAATGTATTTAGAAAATATATAAATTCAAACTTAAAAATAACTGATAATATTGATAACTTAAACCATTTAACTAAAACAATTAAAAACTTTCAAAAAATAATCACAGAAGCTAGATATCATTCAACAGCGATCATAAAAAACCATAAAAACACATTACCAGATAACATCATTATAAAAATTCTTGAAAGAAACAAAATCAGAAAAAAATGGCAAATAAATAAAAACATAAAATACCACCACGAATTAAGGAACCACCAACAGCTAATCAACAAATTAATTAACGATCATAAAAACAATGAATGGTCCAAATTTATAGAGACACCGAATCCGGACGATAATTCTTTATGGAAGCTCGCCCGGCATTTCAGGAAAAAGTACAATGAAATAAACAAAATCAACAAAAATGGTCGAACATATAATAATACCCCGGAAATCGCAGAACAGTTGGTACAGTATTTCCAAGACAACTTTGTAAATCACACGCAACACACACACTATCATCAAAACATAACACAAGCAGTTCATCAATACACGTAATAGAACACAATTAACAACATGCACCGAAATATACAACACGATACAACAACTTAAAAACAAAACATTACCTGGGTCAGACACCATACACAACATTTTACTCAAAAATATTCCAAAAAAGCAATTGTACAACTAACACACATTACTAATTATATTATCAAAACGGGTGAATATCCTGATATGTTCAAGATAGCCAATGTCATACCCATCATCAAAGCTAATAAACAGCCATGTTATGTAGATAGCTAGATACCAATTTCCCTACTAAAGAATATAGCAAAGGTGATAGATAAAATAATTTTATTTAGATTGAGACAATACGTCGAAAAACATAACATTATACCCCCCGAGCAATACGGATTTAGAAGCGGCCATAGCACAATTGCACAGATAATACGTGTAATCAATTATATAAGGGATGGGTTTCAAATGAAAAACGAAACCATTATTGTGACATTGGACATACAGAAGGCCTGGAAGGAACTTAGAAAGGTTTTAAAGTATTTTTTGAAAAATACATTAAATTTCAGTTTAGTGTTTACAAAATTAAAAATGAATGAAAACGTTTCAAGTGGCATTTTGAGAGCTTTTGTTGATTCTGATTTTGCTAATGATTCAAGTGACTGAAAAAGTATTTCAGGTTTTGTTGTAAAACTGTTTGATAATGTATTTTTATGGTCTGGCTCTTGTACACCTGACGAGTAAGTAATTTTTTCAATTTTCAAAGTCTTCATTATCAACAGTTTTTCAAATTCAATTCAATGTTACTTACTTACAGGTACGCACTGATAATGACGTTATTGTCGAAAGCGCTTTGCTATGATTTTATAAATTAAAATTTTGCACGAAATACAAACCTTTTCTTCATCCAATTACATTGGAACGTCCAATTTTCACAAAAGAACAGATTGCTGACATGTTCACGAAGGCTTTGCAATCAGTGCAATTTACATATTTAAGAAATAAGTTAAATCTTTTTGAAGTGGATATTTTGATATTAATTAAGGTTATTGTGTTTTACATAAATGCAGAATTGAGAGGGAATGTTGATAATCATGTGTATAGTAATTCAGCTTCATGTAAAGCAAATGTTGCTGTTGATATATTGTAGTGAGGCCAGAAAATATGTGGACAATTTCGTTTTTGTCAAGTCAGTTGTCATTATAAGAATGTTATAAGATAAGTTGTTTCATTTGTTCATGCCTGTATAATAATGTATTTGAAACATATACTTGCCATTACTAACTGACAATTTGACAGTTTTTTTGCTTTTATTTCACTACTAGATTGACTGGCCAAATTAATTCTTCCACTAGTTATACCATTGAAAAATTTAATTTATCACTACATAAATAAGTAGTACAGCCACTATCCGTAGCCGAGAATTTGGTGTACTACAAGGAAATTTAGTGTGATATACTGTAAAAGTATCATCATCTGCTTGTGGACATTGTGTATTTTGTCCATTTGTTATGAGATCTGGTTTTGATTGTTTCGATGGACAATCTGATGACTTTTGTCTTTTATTTTGACAATAATTGTATTTGTAAGGCCAATAACTATGAAATTATTAATAATTTCAATGACATTTGAAAACAATTACAGTATCTATATTATTTATATTTGTTCGGTTTGTAAAAGGTCCAATCATTGTACTGTTTACTCCTAGATATAAGAGTATTTTTAAATTTGAACACTGACATTTTCGATTCACGTCTTCTGTTGGCTCCAGCACGAACACCCGGTATTTAAGCCCTCCATATTCGAAAGTAACAAGGATAATAACAATTTTTGTATAATCCTTTTTCACTGTAATGAAGAATTATATCTTCGGAAAGGGGGAAAAGCCATATTCAAATTTTTATGCCCACATACGAGCATTCATTGTAGATTTTACTATATATATATATGATTGATCGGATATTCAAATAGGGGTTGAAATTTAGAAACCCAATCGTATTTTAGAAGGGTGGCAACTACATTTACATAATTTCCGTATGTGCCCTTTAATTTTTGTGTTTTGTTGCAACGATTCTCTTATATTTATTTTAAAGATCAAAGCGGCATACGTAATGTATATGACGGGCAAATTTATTATTATGTGTATTCAACAAAAGGTTTTTACAATTTTTTTTGATAATATTAATCCAGTAAATACGTTTGAGTAGATTAATTCTGTGAGTTTCCATGATATTGTACAGGGTGTCTCTTAAACAAACTGTTCCATATATAAGATTCCTATGATCTTTCCTCAAAATTTAATAAAATGAAGTTTCCTAACAACTATGTTTTAGTTAGTTTGTACGTAGTGTCACTTTTTAGCGATGTAAATAATAATTCTTTCATTAGAACAGTTCATAAAAAGTGGAATCAAATTAAAAATTTCTGTAATATTTGTGATTATAATTTAATTAATATTTTAACACTTCTTTTAAACCATTCATATTTTTCTTTTATCAACTAGATTTACAATAGTATATTGTAAAAGAAGTATCAAAATGACTCATTCTCTAGTACTAGTGCGGTTTGCGTAACGAATCCCGAAGTGATGAATAGGAATGTCCACGAAAAAAAAAATTGTGATTGTTTCGGCGTGTATGTCTCTTTAAATTTAGTAAGGTAGTACCTTACTAAATTTAAAGAGACACACATGATTTAAAGGGCTTGTCTAAAGAAAATCTTTTAAACCATTGCAACGATCTAGAAAGTGTTTTTTTATTACCTTTCTATTAAAATCAGACAAAAAACATTCAGGAAATGGGGTTCCTACAATTGATTCATACTCATCTGGGGTAGATAATTTCAGGTACTTTACCTCATCATTACATGACTCTCCCTGCTGATGTGAATTTAGCACTTCACTCCTTTCACATCGCCATGAATCCAGATGTAACCGAAACTAAGCTAGATGTAATTTTAGAAAGATTCTTTAAACAAGAAAAGGTCTCTTCTCATCCTCTGGTAACAGATGAAGATGCAAGGGCCGAACAAATATTCGGCTCCTCCACTGAAATCCTTCCTGATGGAAGGTTTCAAGTCCATTCACCATTGATTTCTCCTCAAGCTTACTGTCAGCTAGGTGACTCATTTATTTCTGCTATAAATAGATTTTCGTCCTTTGAAAGGAAATTTGAAAAGAATCCTAAGTTGAAAACTGAATATAAAAAAATTAGAAGAGTAACTTAGATTAGGACATGCTAAGGTAATACCCATATCTCTTCTCTCACCTCTGTCGGAACATAAAAACTTTGTCCCCTACCTCAGTGTAGTAAAGACCCATAGCGCCAGTACAAAGGTCCGGATTGTATTTGATTTTTCTTCGAAAACTTCGAGTTCCCTTTCTTTAAATGATATAACTTTGACAGGTCCTAGAGTCCAACCCGAACTGTTCGATATTTTAACAAGATTTCGGACTTATCCTTATGCTTTGACCGCTGACATCGAAAATATGTATAGACAGGGACTCTTCTCACGATCCTTTCACTTACCACCGTCTTCTTTGGCCAACGTAGTGCACCTTATTTAGCATGCAGAGTTTTAAAAGAAATAGCCCTACAGAATTCTCATTTACCCCATGTGCAAGATGCTCTCCTAAATCAGACATATGTAGATGACATATTGACAGGTGCTCACTCAATAGCAGAGTTGGAACAATTTTATTTTGACTTAAGGCAAACTCTTGGGTCCACTGGATTCAATTAACATAAATTTCGTACTAATTCCAATACTATTTCTAAGACATTATTCTCTGATGATTCCCCGTGCAAAAAGCTATTCTCAACAGACAACCCTTGTACAGGTTTAGGTATCACGGGATCCTAATTCTGATACATTTAAAATTCACACTCCCTCTTCTTTGGACAATAGAGTCCTAACAAAACGAGTGATTTCGCAATGCTATGACCCCTTGGGTCTGGTGAACCCGACACTCGTGCAAGGCAAGCTAATCATGCAAAACCTATGGCAGATAGGATTGCAGTGGGATAACCCTATTGACAGTCCTCAGATTAAGAACAATTGGATAAACTTCCTCAATAAAAATGCAACAGAAAAAACGGTTGGCCAATGAGAAAATACAAGGAGAAATTACTGGTTTGACGAAGATTGTGGAAATATAAGTAATCGTAAAATAAGAGCCAGACAACGATGGATAGGATCAGGGACCGAGCAGTACTATCAAATATACAAAGAATTAAGGAAGGAGGCAGTAAAGATAATAAAACGGAAAAAAACCAATGGATAATACAAAAAATGGAAGAGAAGAAATTGAGTAAAATTACAAATATATAAAGTTATAGAAAAACAACCAATGTAGTAAAAATAGAACTGGAAAGATGGGAGAGCCATTTTAAAAATCCTACAGACCGCAGAACATCAGACTATTTACATCGAGAATAGAGACGACATGAAGCTATAGGAGGAAGATGTAGATAAAGATCTACGATATGATGAATTTAACGAAGCAATATAAAAGTTAAAAGATAATAAAGCGGCAGGAGTCGATGAAATTAATGGGGAATTAATAAAAATAGAAGTTAACTGTCTCGACCCTTACTACTCATATTAGTGTTTTAAATGAAACCTACCGTTCCTAGCTAATTCCACAATATATTGAAAATCCATTTTGTAAATAACACATCATCTTGTAAATAAATTTGTTGAAGGGAAAAGGGTAAAGGCTAATAATTTTTCGACTTTTTCATACTCTACATTATTTTTGTAGAGTACTGTTATATTTTAGATAAATTTCTCGGATCAGAAATCCTATCAAATGAGATGTGCAGCAGCGGCCATTTCTTATAATTATAGAGAAAATTACATTGTGGAAATCCTAATATGAGCAGGTGTCAGAAGAAAATCAGTAACAAACAAATTCTTCAAAATATTTGTCCTATTCCAAAAAAAGTTGTTAAGGAGAATGAAACTAAACGAAAGAGAGTGGATAACTTTTAACCAGCACCCCTTTCAAGGAAGAACTTGATGCTAAAGGTTTAGAAAGAGAGACAAAAGAGAATAAAGCAAAACATAAGGTTAAAAAGCAAATAGTTAGACGATCTCTGGAGAATGTCTAGCCTGCACTTACACGGACCCGCCAGAAGTCACTTAGTATAATGCTCAAAATGTATGAGGTGTTTCGATGAAATGTGCACATTATACGAAGGGGGTGGACTATTTTTGTGTGACTTCTGTCGTGAATAACATCAATATTAAGAACTACGTACTCTTGCAATTTATGCGCACTCTTAGAATACCATTATGCGTCCTGTTAGTTCATTGGTATTCTAAAAGTGCGTGTTTGCAAAAAAAATGTTTCGTTATCTTTTTTTCTATCCTTTTGAACAAAAATTTTTAATTTTATTTGTATTCTCTTAAATATATAGTTTTTTGTCGCAATGTATTATTTTATTTAAAATCTAATACTCAAAGTTCGAACTATTGCTAATTAAAAGTTAAGTGCGCGCTCCTGGTATGAGGAACTTAATACATTGCCGGTTTGTCGAACAAGGGTAGGAGAACTAACTCACTTTTAATCCTTGACGTTCTAGCTAACTTCTATTGTTTTAATCCTTGACCTTCTAGCTAACTTCTATTGGAAACCATGCATATACTAACGATTAACAACAAAAAACCTGTTAATGTGGCCATTTCACACGTAGAACAATTTTTACGTTACAATCCTATCCGTAGTTGAATTCTAAATTGATTTAACTGCATATTCTTTATAATCTCCTCCATTCCTGTCATTCATAATACAGGCACAATCCTTTAATATATCTGATACTTCTTGTAACGGTGTGGTGATTAAGCCGGCAAGTGTGACTCGTTAAGTCCTCCGCCCATTATACCATTATCAATGCGAAACACATACCCTTAATCGGTGTGAAGAAATAATACCATAGTTTATCAAAAATCTTTGGGATAATATATTGAATACTATTTTTAACAAAGTTACTCACCACAGATAACTTATACAAAATGCATTACTAACATGACACTAATTAACAATGAACTCTGCTTGTCAACGTAAAGAAATTCCTATATATATATATATATATATATATATATATATATATATATATATATATATATATATTATTAAAAACTAAACCCAAACATAAACATAAACAGTCGATGATCTTCGTCGACCTTACTACACTTAAATTATTTATCGTTGAACCGCGTTTATTATTATATTTAGAAACAGTCGTGATTCCGATTAGAACCTTCCTACAACTTATTAACCACCTTTAAGTTCACTAGCCGCTGACAATACTTAACTTTAAACTAACTAAATCTAATAGTGACTTTTCGGATAGTCACAACGGAGTTATTTCTGACATTTCGTAATTTCCCACTTGACTAAACTCCATAAATTGTCTCCCTATTGACGATATAGTATTTTCGTGGATTACGGAATTGATTTTTTTTCATTTTTTGTTATTTGTTTAGTCGAAACTTCACCAAAACGATTCTTCCCACTATGAAAATAAATATTACAGTTATGTGAATTCAACAACAAATTGTGATAATGTTCTTCCTTTTTTTCCTCTTGTTTTCATCACATGCACATCTATACAACCGCTTATGCCCAGCTTGTGGCTGTTAACTTTTGTGATGTTTCAACTTAACTTCTCAGCAATGTTAAAGCGCTGCCTTTTTACATTACTGAGATGTTACTAGAATTTCCTCAAAAGGAAGTCTTTATAACGAACTAAAAACAACATATCTGTTACATTCAGAAATGCCTTTTAACATCTTGTCGATGTTAATGCAATGTCTAAAAAATAACATCTTACCAATGATCTAAATGCAACATTTCAAAAACAATACAGTGTTAGATGTTATATGGACATTACTTAAACATCTAAATAATATACCTCAAACATTCTAGATAACATCCTATAGATGTTTCTGTGCCTAATCAGCAAATACAGGGTGAACAACTAAGAACGCTGGCTGTCGGCCATATGTCAAAAAATAGTCATGGTACAACTTTAAAAAAAATACCTTCAGGAAAATGACCCTGAAAAATCGCTGGAAAATATTTTTAGTTCCTAAAATATCTGCTAGGGGGTGGAATGAACACTTAAAAACATAATACTGTGATTATCTCCAAAAAAGACATACTAAAGGTATCTGTTTCGGAGAATGAAAATGTTTTTCGTTACATATGAAAGGTTACAAATTATATGTAAAAAGTATTATGCAAGCAAATCGCCCAAAACTGGTATTCTTACCTGAAGGTCCCGGACGATCTTCTGCGGGGTTGCAACCCTTCTTCGAAGTGATATAATGGACTGTATCAGGGGTTCAATGGGTTTTATTAAGGTTTTTTGGCACTAGCGCGGTAAATACACTACTTTGAACTGTTCACTTCGACAACTGTTCTGCTTCTGGTTTTGAGAACTGGGTTTTTTAAATTAAACATAATGTGTATATACCGTGTGTCCGCTAGGTATAAAAATACCACCAACGATTTGCTTGAGATTTAAACATTTAAATTTTATTATTAAATAACCTTACATATTAACTATATCATAACCAATTAAAATAAAATTAATGAATACTTAACATACCCCCCACCAAAATACATAGTATTTTAACTAACTTATTTAGAACATGTTGGTAAAGGACATAACTTTACCGTTGGTCTTTGAAGAAGACCCTGAGTGGTTCTGACATTAGCAACTCTTGCAATACCATCAGAACCCAGAAATAACTTCACAATTCTTCCCAATTTCCAATTTAAAGATGGGACATTGTTATCTTTAATAATAACTAGGTCGTTAAGTTTGAGTGGAATTTGTTGATTTAGCCATTTATTTCGCTGTTGGAGTGTATTTAAATATTCACTATGCCACCGTTTCCACACATCTTGCTGTAGTCTTTGTATAAGCTGCCATCGATCCAACTGGTTCATATTTAAATGGGAAAGATCTGGATCGGCAACTGCCGTTGGCGGCTCTAACATAAGAAAATGACTTGGGGTTAACACGGATAAATCATTGGGGTCTGAACTTGAAGAATAGAGCGGCCTGGAATTGAGAATAGCTTCAATCTGAGCTAATAGGGTGTAAAACTCTTCAAAAGTTAAAACTTGAGAGCCAACAACTCGAAAAATATGAGTTTTAACAGACTTTATTCCCGCTTCACTAAGACCGTTAAAATGGGGACCGGACGTAGGAGAAAATGAAAATTTTATTTTTTCTGATCCACAAGCCTTTTGCATATATTCATGAAGAATGCGAGAAGCCCCTACAAAGTTGGTTGCATTATCACAAAAAATATGGGTGCATCTGCCTCGACGGGCAACAAACCGACGCAAAGCAGCAATAAACGCATCCGAAGAGAGACTTGATACTAACTCCAAGTGTACGGCTTTTGTGGCGAAACACACAAAAATACAAATATAGGCCTTTTGTGACTTAATTCCACGTCCTTTAAGGGGAGTGACTAAGAAGGGACCTCCATAATCAGTGCCTACACAAGAAAATGGTTTAATTTGGTTGACGCGGGTAGGAGGTAAGTTTCCCATGAAAGGTTCGTGGGCCACAGGTTTCAGTTTAAAGCATCGAATACAGCGGCTCAACACACTCCGAATTGCACGTTTGGAAGAGAGAATCCAAAAATTCTGAGCAATTAGGAAATGTAAGTGCTGTAAACCTGGATGAAAATATGTTTTATGAACGGACTCAATTATTAAATCTGTCAAACGATGTTGACGGGGTAGAATTGCTGGAAATTTTGTATCATAAGACAATCCTGAGAACTTCAAGCGTCCCCCCACCCTCAAAACACCCCCGCTGTCCAGAAAAGGACTCAACTTTCTAAAAGGTTTTGATAAGGTGGTGCCTGCTTCCAAATTTTCAATTTCTTGTGCGAAACAAATATGTTGCACTCGTTTTGTGAGAACCATTAAAGCTTTGTGGAGTTCTGAGTCAGTGAAATAATCCAATGATTCATTTTGAGGATTTCTTAAATTTGCTACAAAGCGTAGCGCATAAGCAATAATTCGTTGAATTTTACTCAAGGATGAGTATTTGTCCAATAGAAGATCTAATGTGTCCAAAGACATAAGTGTTACAAGAATTGAGGGTTTTTCTTCCGGACAGGAAACTGGAGAAAATTTAGGATTGGACCATAGGGGCTTTGGAGACATTAACCAAGGAGGCCCCTCAAACCACAACGGATGATTAAGAATTTGACTGGGCATAAGACCACGAGAGGCACAATCGGCTGGATTATCGGAGCTTTCAACAAAATGCCAACGGTCAGGGGGAAACTTTTCTTGTATGTGAGCTACACGATGACCGACGAAAGTTTTCCAGCGGGAAGCGGGTGATTTAATCCATGATAGGGTTACCATTGAATCAGACCAAGCAAAAATTTCACTAATTTGGAGGTTATCTCGGAATGCGTTAAGGACAAATTCTATTAAATTGGAGAGTAGAACAGCTGCACACAGTTCTAGTCGGGGAATTGAAAGAGTTTTAAGTGGGGCCACTCTAGATTTAGCGGCAATTAGGCAGATTTTGGAAGCGTTATTCTCTGAAGTAAATTTAAAATATATTACACTGGAGTACCCTTTCTCTGAACTATCTGCAAAGCCATGCAGTTCACAAGAAATATATTTATTAGGTAAGCAGCGAGGAATATTAATATGTGAGAGGAGCGGAAGTTCAGTTTTATACTGATTCCATTTGTCGACTATGTCCGAAGGGGGTATTTGATCCCAATCTAAACCCAAACTCCAAAGTCGTTGTAAGAGATGTTTAGCTAGGAATGAGAGTGGAGCTAAGAACCCAAGGGGGTCATACATTCGAGCAACTTCTGAGAGTATTATACGTTTAGAACAGAATCTGTCAAGGGGTTGAATATCATAAGAGAAAACATCTAAGGAGTTATTCCACCGCAATCCTAAAACTTTTACCACAAGGTCATGGGAATCAAAAGAAGACAAGGAGTGTTGGCAAACCTCAGCAGGGAGACACTGCATTAACTGGGGATTATTACATGCCCATTTTCGAAGAAGAAAACCTCCTCTTTCCAGCATCGAAATTAATTCTGATTGAAGAAGTTTGGCTTCCTGGAGAGTTGAGGCACCTGTGATAATATCGTCAATATAGATATCAGAGGATAAACACTTTGCAGCTCGAGGAAAATTTTCCCTTTCCTCTTGTACTAACTGCTGAATTGTACGAAGGGCCAGGAAAGGAGCGGACGATACTCCATAAGTAACAGTAGTAAGCTTAAAATCTTGGACGGGATCTTCCGGAGCGAAGCGCCAAAGAATTCTTTGGTAATTCTGGTGCTCTTCCGATATTGATATTTGCCTATACATTTGCTTAATATCAGCAATAAAAGTAAAAGGATGAAGTCGGAATCGCAATAAAATTTCGATTATATCCTTTTGCAACTTTTGCCCTATGAAAAGAGTGTCGTTCAGCGAAAAACCTGCAGGAGATTTGCAGGAAGCATCAAATACAACCCTAAGCTTGGTTGTAGCACTATTAGGATTTATGACGTAATGATGTGGGATATAATAGATTTTGTCGAATGAAGAAGTAGGAGAGGTCTCAACCATGTGACCATTGGAAAGATAATCTTTCATAAAGCTGTTATATTCATTGTAAAGCTGGGAATTTTTCAAAAGACGGTTTTCCATATTTTTCAATCTCTTTAGAGCAGATATTCTGGTATCTCCAAAAAATGGATCCGCGGTTTTGAAAGGAAGAGTAACACTGAAACGACCCGTAGATATTCTTTTATGAGTTTTTTGGAATATCATTTCACATTTTTTATCATCATCAGAAATAGGTAAAGACCGAGGAATACTTTCAAGTTCCCAAAATTTTTGAAGGGTATTGTCGAGGGATGTAAGACATGATGAAAGAAAAGAGTGTGAGACTAATGGTTTATTAGCGGTATTTATTTTCCCCATCAAAATCCAACCAAATTGAGTGTTAACAGCAATCGGTTCCCCTTTTGCTGTTTGAACTTTGTCAGGTTTAAAGATTTTTGCAAATATATCGGATTCCAGTAACATATCTATAGGAGATGAAATGTTAAACATCTTATCAGCCAATTCCAACTTAGAAATACAGGGAAATGTATCGACTGAAAATGATTGGACGGGCATATTGTTACAGATTGTTGACACTATTTGAGCATCCAAATTGAATAAGGGAGTTGACTTATTCAAAGGTTTTAAAATACAACTTAGAGACTTGTTAGAGAAAGTTCCAATATCTTCGACTCCTCCTATTTGCATAGGAGTGTTACATCTGGGCAGACCCAATCTGCTGGCACATTTATCAGTAATTAAAGAAACTTGACTACAGCTATCAATTAAAACTCTAACCTGTTGATAGTTTCCACGGCAATCCAGTACCTCAACCCGGGCAGTAGGAAGTAAATTAGTAGAACGTACTGACGTGTGTAAGACAGAGGCGATTTTAGGATCAATGGGATCTAAACTAGAAATCTGAGTTGAATTGGAAGAAGAGGGAGCATCTATAGCAGTCATATTGCTATTTACTAAAGGTTGTTGATCGAAATGTAAAAGAGTGTGATGTCTTTTATTGCAAATTCTACAACCACCATTAGAAGTACAATTCTTCGAAGTATGTTTGGTACCTAAACAATTAGTACACCACTTGTATCGTTTGGATATCTCGTATCTTTCCTTTGGGTGCTTGGCACAAAAATCTGGACACTTATAAATTGAGTGATTATTTTTACAAATCACACATTTAGTTAGATCTGCAACATTAGCAAGACATGCAGAATTGTACGGTTTAACATTTTTTATTTGATATTTACTTGAGTTAGTTCTCTTAGGAGGTTGGATTAAAACAACTGAATCGTAAGCATCGCATTGCTTTTCAAGAAATTTATATAAATCATCATATTTAGGAATTTCGGATGCAAAAGTGGCATTTTCTTGTTCGAATCGCTGTAAAGTTTCCGAATCAATTTTTTTGCTTAAAAGGTGAAATAGTACAAAATCCCACTCTCGGACCGGTAACCCCAAATTTTTTAGAGCTTCCAAGTTATCAAAAAAAAGTGCCAAAAGCTGTCTAAGATATTTTGGGTTCTCCGAAGTTAATTTTTGAGAATTATAAACCTGTTCCCAATAAAATATGGCTAACGCACGCGTATTTTGATAATGCTTAATCAATTTACTGAAAGCTAAGTCATAATTGGCTTCTGTAAGTTTAATATTTTTAATGAGAATTAAAACGTCGTCAGACAGGGACGACATTAAATATCTAAATTTTTCAATTTTTGTAAGAGATTCATTAGTATCTATAAGAGACTTGAAAAGATCAAAAAATGTTGGCCATAATTTTAAATCTCCTGAAAAAACCGGTATATTCAATTTTGGCAGCTTTACATTTGAACCTTTGTTCTTGGAATGCAAGGTAGAGTTAGTATCAAACAAATCAGAATAAACACTCATTATATGAAAATATTTATTATCTACTTCCTGTCTGATCAATGTTTCAATATTCAGATCTGCCTCCTCATTTGCAGCGAGAGCAGTAATAATTGTAGAATGCTGAAGGTTAAAGTCACTGTAAAATGTTTTTAATTCAGCATATCTAGCTTTAAAATGGTTATGAGCACTTTGATCCCCCTCTGCCTGTATGGTAAGATCATGCAGTATCGAGATTCTATCAGAGGCTGAGTCTCTAAGAGCTTTTGCTTGACGCAATCTAGCTGCCATTGTGATACAATAATAAGATTGATCAGATTCTAATATATAAAACTATATAAAACTTTCGAACACAGAAATAATGAATTTCAATTGATAAATATATTATGTAGGCACATACAGATTAAAGTTATACAACTCAAGCTAAAATACCTGATTTGAGAAATTAAATTAACGTGTCTAATGAATATTTCACTCAATCTTTATACTACCTAATAATCTGAGACACCTAAATTATAAGACCAATACACAATAGGTATGTATCTAATAAGTGAATAGAGAGATAAGATTCAATCTTTAATTCAATAATTATTTTCTATTGAGTTGAATCCAATAAATTATAAATATTTAGTACACTTGAGAATGGATCTGTTTAAAGAGAATAAATGGGCCAAACTGTATTAATAAAGTGAACTTATTTTTATTTAAACTAAGTATATTATGTTTAAATAGTCAAATTTCGAAGAAAGTAAAAACTACTAATTATCGAGAATGCTAATGCCAGTTAACCTTGAAACTTATAAAAAGTTGATTTAAAATTTATATTTTCAAATTTCACAAGTTTGAAAATTAATATCCCGGGAGAAGTGACCAAAAAATGTTTCGGAGAATGAAAATGTTTTTCGTTACATATGAAAGGTTACAAATTATATGTAAAAAGTATTATGCAAGCAAATCGCCCAAAACTGGTATTCTTACCTGAAGGTCCCGGACGATCTTCTGCGGGGTTGCAACCCTTCTTCGAAGTGATATAATGGACTGTATCAGGGGTTCAATGGGTTTTATTAAGGTTTTTTGGCACTAGCGCGGTAAATACACTACTTTGAACTGTTCACTTCGACAACTGTTCTGCTTCTGGTTTTGAGAACTGGGTTTTTTAAATTAAACATAATGTGTATATACCGTGTGTCCGCTAGGTATAAAAATACCACCAACGATTTGCTTGAGATTTAAACATTTAAATTTTATTATTAAATAACCTTACATATTAACTATATCATAACCAATTAAAATAAAATTAATGAATACTTAACAGTATCCTAAAAATACAATTTTTGATATATTGATGAGATTATGAAAAAATTTAGTTAGGGCCTTTTTGTCCTTATTCTTCAAGTAAGGGGTGGGGGAAGGTTCAACCTAAAAAACGAATGTCATAACACGTTTTTGTTTTGTAATCGACATCAATGTTTTTGGCGTCATTTAAAAGAGTTTTTCCTCTTACGCTTAACAAAAATAACAAAGTTGGGCAATTTTGTCAACGCTATGTGAAAAAGTCGACAATTTTCTCATTTTTCTCGGAAATTTCAAATGTAATGAGGCATTTTTTAAATTCTGATGAAAAGGGGTTAAAAAAACAGAAATTTAGTGAAAACCGCAAGTCTGTATCTTAATTCTATTATATATATAAGATTTACGATATCAGATGTAAAAATTAAAAAAATGCTTCAATTTACATTTGAAATTTCCGAGTGGATACAAAATAATCTAATTTTTTTATCTATCTTATTAAACAGTAAAACTCTTAAATGCAGCTAAAATCATTAATATCGGTTAAAAAACAAAAAAGTTATACATTTGTTCATAAGTTTGAACCTTCCCCACCCATTAATTGAAGAATAATGGCAAAAAATCTCCTCAATTAAATTTATTCATAATCTCATCAAGATTTCAAAAATTGTATTTTTAGGACACCTTTAGTATATTTTTTGGAGTATTATGTTTTCGAGTGTTCATTCCACCACTAGCGCATATTTTAGAGACTGCAAAAATTTTTCCAGCAATTTCTCAGGATTATTTACCTGAAGGTAATTTTTTTGAAAGTTGTTATTTGTTTCAGTATAAACAATACTTATTAATTAACAGTGAAATAAAACTAATGAAATTAACTGTCTACTCATATTAGTGTTTTGAATGAAACTTAGTATACCTCTTAAAGAACAGATAACTCTTGTTGATAACTTCTATCCTATAATTCACTCTCATATCATTACTTCATTAAAATTGTGTTTAAATCGAAATTATTTTCATTTCAATGAAGAGGTTTATAGCAGTAGAGATAGTTTGATTATGGATAATATAGAAAAAATTATTCATCAATACCTCCTTACTAAAACATTTATGTACTGGCACCCATATGTGGACGATATTTTAGCTAACTTCACCGGTACAACTAGACAATTGGACAGCTTCATTAATTACATTAACTCAGTTCAAAATAATATCAAATTCACCGTAGAAGTTGAACAAAATAAGTCTATAAACTTTTTAGACCTTACAATTTCAAATATAAATAATAAACATGATTTTTTTATATTTCATAAACCATCATATACAGACTTTACAATTCATAATAGTTCGGTCCACCAATTCAGTCATAAACTAGCAGCTTTAAATAGACACATTCTCTTAACAATCCCATTAAATACTAATAATTATAACAAAAAATTAAATATCATAAAACAAATAGCACTTAATAATACTTTGGAACACCATCCTTAAAAAGTAAATAATTTTTAGAAACTTTTGACATGAATATTTGCTTTAAAACTGATTACAATTTATCCAAACTAATTAAAAATAACAAATCTAAATCTTCAAAATTGAACAAATCAGGAGTTTATAAACGAAATGTGATAAACTGTGATAAAATGTATATGGGTAGAACTTTTAGAAGTTTTAAAACTATAGTTTCAGAACACCAACGTACCTATGACAACAGAGAAGTAGGTTCTAACTATTCAAATCATTTATTAGTAAAACAACACACTTTCGATCCAAATTTTGAAATTTTACATGTAGAACCTAAGTCCTTTATATTGAATATTTTAGAAGCACTTAAGATAAATAAAAACAAATATTCAGGTAACCTTCTTAACGACCAAATATATATCAATCACTCTCCTTTATTAAACCTTCTTACCTAGAAGATAGTTTAGGAATGTTTGTAGTGAATAAATTTCCAGGTAAATTTTTTCAATACCTTTGTTAATATTCGTAGAATTCCGTATTAAGCACTGTATATCAGGTATGTTGACCAATTATGGACACCACTCCAAATATGGGCACCCCTTTAAAACTACAATTCGTTATGCTATTCTCCACCACTGACTCAGTAAATGGCAGCTCTTAAGTTATGAAATATACTTCATAATGGCGACTTGTGTGCGTGATTTATAATATTACCGTAAGTCTTTCTTAAGGTTTTTGGCTTTTCATCTTTTTCAAACTGGTTCATGTTATACATCATTTGTTAGCTAACTTTCTCTGTTTGAAGCTGTAGTTGTTAGAATATTCATTTAAGATACTTTTTACATTTTTTCCCAATTAACTCTGTGAAGGTCATGTAGCCAAATATGGGCACCAGTAACAGCGCCAAATCTGGACAGTGCCAATAATAGGCACCGATAAATTAGTTCTACCACATTTTTTTTTCTTAATTTTAGGAAATTGGGCCAACTAAAAGGACAAAGTGGAGTCAGGCCGACTTAAGCAGGTCCATGGAGGCTGTGCGAAGTGAAACATCAATAAAAAGAGCCGCCCAAGATTTCAATATTCCACGTAGTACCTTGCAACGTCATGTTCATGCAGGAAATGCCGAGAAACGTTTAGGGAGACACTCCATGCTTAGTATAGCCACATTTTTAGATTTGCCGAACCGGTATGCCATTAACCTCGAAAGTTTTGCGAAGAACCGTTCATACATTTTGCGTTGAAAATAATGTGAAACTACCACCAAGCATAAAACCATCCTTACTAATTGGGCGCCAATGGCTTAAACTGTTTCTTCAGCGTCACCCAGATGTAGCCCAAAGGAAATCAGAAACAGTTAATTCAGCTCGAGCGGCAAAATTGAATGAAGATATTGTAACGCATTACTTCCAGACATTAGCAAATGTAATGACTGAACTGGGTGTTATGAATCAACCGCAGTTAATATTTAACTTACGCTTCATAAATAACCAAAGGTCTTATCCCGAAAAGGAATTAAAAGAGTTCCTATGCTAGCGCCACAACATGGAGAAAATATGACTGTAGTGTCATGTGGAAATGTGTTAGGGCAGGTTATACCACCTGTAGTCTTATTCAAGGGGCAAAGGAATAAAACCGAATATTCGGACAACTTACCGCCTGGAGCCAAAGTGTTTATGACCTCAAAGGGTAGCATGACTACAGAAACTTTCATCAAATGGGTAGATCACTTTTTATAATACAAGCCACCGGGAAAAGTTTTGCTGATATTCGATGGGGCGAAATCTCACTTGGATGCAAATATCTTCGCTGCGGCTGACCATCACGAAATAACTCCATTATGTTTGCCAAGTAATTGCACCCATGAATAAGTCGGTATTCCGGGCGTTTGACTACCACTGGGATGATGAAGTTCAGCGCTTTTGGGGGCACCAAGTGGATAGAAGTCTGAACAAAACAAGTTTTGGTATAGTGTTGTCAAAGGTTTGGCCCAAGGCAGTAACACCCACAAATGTGGCAAATGGATTTCGAATTACAGGAATATATCCTTATGACTCAACCGTAATTCCTGAAACGGCATATCCCCTCACCCTTCCAGAAAAACGTATGGACATTTATTTCTCAGTCCACAGAAGAAGTTCAACAGCCGGATCTGATTCAAGATCAAAATTTTTTAGATTAAAATCAACAAAGAGTAGGTCCACCTATCGTAGCTATGGATCGTGATAGTTCAAACATATGTCCGCAACCATGCCCTTTCAACAAAGCTTCTGTGACTAAGGAGCCGCAAGGTAAACGTGCTGCTTCATCTGACAGTGATACGTGCAGTGAGGACAGTGAATATGATGCTTCATCATCGCATAGTTCAGAAGATGCTGGAATCACTCCAGATGAATCCAGTTCAGAAGAATATAGTGATGAACACTCATTCTCGTTTACTGATCTTTTGCATACTCCAGAGAAAAAGAGTGAAACCAATACTAACCAAACACAAACACGAACGAAGGCTTTGGACTACAGAGCCATTAAATAGACACTTCAATATTCACTCAAAATGTTGTGGCGAAAAGTGCAGCTTCAAAATCCACAAAAATCAAAGGATCGTTAGTCACAGCCAATAAAGTATGCACTAAAGCAACCGAAAATTGTTACTGCCCCCTGTGTTAAACCTACCGAAAGCTGTCGAGCTCACGAGGAATGCGTGGGACTGACTTGAGAGGATGAACTGCAAATTTTTAAATGTTCACTTTGTAACTGGTGACTTGCTTATGTCGTTATTTGTTATGACGTTTACATTTTTTTAAATAAATTGTTAAGTTTTGATCTTCAAGAATGAGGTTTTATTTTTTCATGTTCATACAAACTTTAGAGTAAAGTGATTTTTTCAATACCTCATTTCAATTCACCTTGAGTATTACTACAGAGCTATTGTTGTAAGGGACTTGGTAAAACTAGAATCTAGTGCCCATATTTGGAAGAAAGTGTGCACATATTATGAACATGCTGTACCTAATATGGGCACCTAGAACGGAAAACATTTTTTGTGTACTTTAAGCTTACGTTGCTAATTACCTCATTTACCGGGTTTGGCGAGTCCTACATGTGTGTTGGAACATACCCAATTTTCTTAAATAAATAATTGGGGAAAATGTGGGTTTTACAGTTACTTTTTCTTAAGGGTGCTCACATTTGGTCACTTTACTAAAAACATTTTTTCAATATACCTTTATTCGTTTGACAAAGCTATTGTGTTAGCGAAACGCGTCACTAGTTTAAATTGAGCATTAGTTCAAATAAAATGAAGATTTATACAATTTAAATTGTTTTATTTCATCATTCTGTATGGATCTTCATCAAGTAAAAGCCCCATCCATCCAATTTTTATCCACTAGTTCTTGTAACGGAGTTATATCCGACAGTTCATACTTTCGGACTTGACAAAACTCCATAAATATTGTCTCTATATTGACGATATAGTTGCATCAACAATACTTATTAATTATACAGGGTGTCAATTTGAAAACGAACAGCATTTAATATTGCCTAAACTAATGATAGTATTAAAGTTTGGCGAAACACGTCAATTTACATATCAAGGGAGACAACCGTTGAGGTGTTTGTTGTTGTATTACTTTCAACACCCTGACCGCCAGGATACCTACCCCTAAACTTTTAAATGGCAACTCCTATTTCTTCTGCCATTTTTGAGTTCCTTATGTAAATCTTAAATAAATTTCATTATTACTTTTCCGCCCAGCCGATCTAATACCCGAGAAAAGTATTGGTTTACCCCAAGAAAGTAGGAAATTTTTTTTTGAGTTATTTTTACGTTTTCCATCAACAAAAACCCAAAGAAACGGTTTTTAGAAAAAAATCCTGTGTGTATGTCATCGTCGTCGTCGTCGTTGTCGACGACGTGTACGATATTTTTGTCATTTTTGGAGAAATTTAAGTTTGTTAGCACGATACAGCCTCCGGAGTATATACAAGTGACCAATTTTATGATTGGATATTATTCAGAGCGTCTCAAAGATGAATCCTATTGATATTCAGCTCACTAAAGCCAGTGCACCGGGTTCTATGGTACTTGGAGTACCAAACTTTTGTCATTTTTGAAAAAATTTCAGTTTCTTAGCAAGATACAGCCTCCAGAGTGTATACAAGTGACCAATTTTATGATTGAATATTGTTCAAGGTATCTCACAGATGTACCCTATTGATTATCAGCTGACTAGAGCGAGTATAGCGGGTCCTATAAATCCAGATATGACATTTTTGGTTATTTTTGGAGAAATTTGGGTTTGTTAGCACGATACATCCACCGAAGTGTATACAAGTGACAATTTTATGATAGAATGTTATTCAGGGCCACAGATGCGGAAAAGTTAGTTTTAATCTTTAAAACCGTTAATTTTTTTTTAAATTGAAGTACTTGACCTCACGAATGTGTGGAATGTATTCAATTTCTAAATTGAAATATTGCAACTTTTACATTTATGAATTGTTCAAATGTTCCATTGTTTTCTAAACACAAGTACAGTCGGTATTTAAACTGTTCTCTGACCTTTTGAAGAGTCTCGTGTTAAATAGCTCTACATTCCTGCACAATTGTTTATTGCAGTTGTTCAATTGAGTCTGGTTGAGCTTTGAATACAACGAATTTCAAGTGACCTCAGGAAGAAATCGAGCGGTGTCAGATCTGGTGACCTAGGTGGCCATTCAATGGGTCTTCTCGTACTAATACACTGCTCCGGATAATGATTATTCAACCACTCTCTTACTGGACGTACAAAATGAGGAGGTGCTCCGTCCTGCTGGAAGTGCAGTAAATGTTCATCTAGACAAAGATTTTCCACCTCATACATTATAAGAGGCTTTATACCTCTGTCTAACATTTCGGCATACATTTCACCATTTAGATTTCTATTTATGAAGATGGGACCGATGATAGTATTGCCTAATATATCTGCCCGAACATTTAATTTTTGAGGATATTGTGTATGACCCTCTCTAAAAAGTGCATTCGTCAGTGGAACAGACATTGTTTATTAACAGGGGCTGAGCAATAATCCTGGTGGTCAAACTTTCGCAAAATTCAATACGTCTGTTCAGGTCATCATCCCCTAATTCTTGGGTAATTTGTAGTTTGTATGGGTGAAATTTGTGAAGTTTCAATACTTTCCTGACTGATTCATGCGACAGTCTAGTTTGTTGCGCAACTTCACGAAGTTACGTAGTAGGAACCATAGCAACTTGTCCAAGAACCTCAATCTGAGCCGCCTCATTGAGCAATCTAGGCTCATTCGTCCAGTTTCTTAAAATTTAGCTACCACCTCTCCGATGTATTTGTGTCCAACTTTTTTTCCCCAATGTCTTTCGTTATTTAGCCGCCGTTCTTGTAAAGCAACGCTCGCTAAATATGAATAATTTCTACGTGTTCAGCAATAGTGTAAACCATTTTAAGAAATGAATACAACGAGTCAAAAAATGAAGAACTGTATAAGTAGACCTAAACAATATGACTGACAAATGAAATTAATTCAAAAACGATTCTCACTTGTTTTATTCGAATAATAAATAAATTTCATGGGTGTTAACAGGGTTGGGCTAAGATTTAAATAAGTAATAATTTTAAATTTTATTTTTATTTTTACTAGTATTTCTAAAACTGAAATACATTCCACACATTCGTGAGGTCAGGTACTTCAATATGAAAAAAAAATAATGAAATTGATCTAAGAATTACATAAGGAGCTCAAACATTGCAAAAGAAATAGGAGTTGCTATTTAAAATTTTAGGAGTAGGTGCCCTCGGGGTCAGGGGGCTGAAAGTAATACAACAAACGCCTCAACAGTTGATATGTAAATTGAAGTGTTTTGCCAAATTTTGATACTGTTATTAGTTTAGGCAATATTAAATGCCGTTCGTTTTCAAATTGACACCCTGTAGATAGATAGATAGATATATGTTTATTGACCACACAAAAATACAAAGAAGTACATATAGGTCGTCACATAATAATAATACAATAAAAGTTTTCATTTCATTTTATCTTTATGTTAATATGAATGGGGCAATGAAAATGTTTTTCCTAATATCAATAAGATTTTTCGGATAATATAAGAAATATTGAATTCTTTATATAATAGATTTTTAATAAAGTTAAAATCTATCGCGTTACCTTTTTTCTAAACGGTAACAGTAATCAAGACCCTATGGACTATAATCGTGCGACAACGTCATGGAAGCATGACGGTAGCACGAGTCTGTTGATCATCGGTTATTTGTGTTGGTTTTGTTCTTGTTTGATGGCCCCCAGCCCCGGACAAACTGCCGGACGATCTTCCGATCTTGCCACCACCAGTAAATTGATACACACTCTCTCGACGGTGATATTTTTCGCCAACTAACCGGAAGTTGTTAAATTGGCAACAATATCAGGTGCATCCTGATATACAAATACGCCGATTTTATTACTAATTTAATTACAAGTGTACTTATACAGAATATAAATGAAATAAGTAAATAATAAACGGTTTTAAAGATTAAAACTAGCTTTTCCGCTATTATATACTCCGGAGGCTGTATCGTGGCTAACAAACCGAAACTGCTCCAAAATTGACCAACATTATGGTATATCTGGGTTTATAGGACCCGTTATACTGGCTCTGATCAGCGGAATTTTATTTTTTGGTATTAGTATCTTAGGTTTTCTCATTCTAAGTATGTGGTGATTACGGATATCTGTCAGCAAACACGTGTGATCTCTGTGTAGCTCCTTGTTGCCATAAATAAATAAAATGATAAATACAATTTTTATTCCCTAAAAGACATTTTACAATGTATGGGACACGTCAAATTACAAGTACACAAATAATATCAAATGGTTAAATAGTCTCAGAACAAAAGAAATCAGCAATCGAATAAAAACATTCTTCCAAAAGATATATTTTCAATATATTTTTAAAGCTTGATAACGATTGACAATCTTTAATATCATTTGGAATTTTAGACTTTTAGACCAATAAAATTGGGAGAGTTATGCGCCATTTTAGAAAAATGAGCCGGCAGTATAAAATCATGCTTGAATCGAGTATCATATGTGTGATCATCTTCATTACGCACAAAAATATTTTTGTTCATAAAGACTCGAGAAATTAGGTACTGGCAAATGTTATTGCAAAGAGATGTTGTGATGCTAAAAGCTCTAACTTCTCAAGGATTACTATTTCGAGGTCAACAAAGGTATTTGGTTCCAACTTAAATGGAAACTAGATGATGTTACTAGAAGCCATTGCTGAGTTTGGCCCATTTTTGGTTGAACACCTTAAAAAGTATGGAAACCGTGGAAAAGGACATATTTCCTATCATGCAAACCACTATATGCGATGAAGTTATTGAGCTCCTTGGTTAGCAAGTTTAAATCTACATTTTAGGAGAGGCTAAAACCTCTCAATACTTTTCATTGATTGTCGATTCAACACCGGATATTTCTCACATAGATCAATTATCTTTTGTAATCCGCTACGTAAAACAAAATGGAGAGGCTGTTGAACGATTTATGAAGTTTTTGCCGCATATTGAACATACGGCACTTGATATGTTTAACGCAGTCACTGTAAGTCTGCAACATGTCTGGGATCTATTCAGGATTACAGGCTAGAATTCTTGCACTTGCATCATATATTTCGTGTGCAGGACAGTCTCTAAATCTAGTTGGCACTCACGCAGTAGACTCTTGCATTGATGCTGTGTCACTATTTACCTTGCTTCAAGAGCTGTACAACTTTTTTTCTAGCTCTACACATATATGGGTGGTGTTAAATGAATATAAAAACACAATACTAACGACAAAAAGCCTTTCCACTACAAGATGGTCTGCTAGATATGTCACTTTGAGAGCCTTACAAGAAGAATGGTCTACAAAAATCAGAACTTTAAACCATTGGAAAACCCGAGCCAAAGCTGAGAGCCTAGTAAGCAGATTGAATCACGTAGAAACAGCTATAATGACCAAGTTATCAGGTACTATTCTTTTTAGGTTGCATAAGGTTAACAAATATGTTCAAAATGAAGACGTTGATGCAATGGCTGTAGTTTTGAAGCTACTCATATCATTGTTTGAAGAGCTCCCAAATCAGTTTGATCTCTATGATAACTAAGCGGATAATTGATAAAGTTAAAAAACAACTGACAATAAGAATGGATGCCAATGAGGAATTCAATGGAAACATCTTCTTACTGTTTTGCTGATTTAGGGCCGTCGATTTTTGATGAACTTGTCCATCGTAAATCACACTAAGCAGCAACCTAAATAGTAAATAAAAAGCCGTCGTCTCTATACAAGTGGCTCACAGGAAATAATTTGCAAGATATATATCCAAATGTAGAAATTTTGCAGCGGATGTTTATTTCTACTCCAATAACGAACGCATCTACTGAGAGGTGAGTAAAAAATAGCAGATCCCTTATTCTGTATAATGCTTTGGATATTATTTTATATTAAGATAATGTAAACAAATATTAACCAAAGTCAACTTTTAGGGATCGCAGTTTTTTTATGGGCAAGTGAGTTTCAACCAGTTACTCTAACTTATTAAGATACTTCATTCTTTATATTAGTATTTAATCACTACTATATACTTCACATATTTTAATAGTCTACCTATGTATTACTGTGATTTTTTATATAAACGATGTTTATAGGTGTTTTTCTACTGCCGTTACTAAAACTGCATTTTGAACACGGGATTGACATGCACAAAATGACTCTTTAGACACTAGTATTTAAAATGGGAAAAGTCACATCTCGTTCATCTTTTGTTTTTTAAACGTCAAATCAAGTGTATCTTTTGTATGTTAAATTTCATATTCCATGATAATTTTGTTGTTCTGTGTCATTTGATTTGTCCGTCAGCCGTTAGCCATCGTCCGTCATGTAATGAATATAATTAAAATATAATATAATTTTTTATCCTGCGGGCGAAGAAAAAGTATAGTAAGCACCTCGTGTTAAAAGCGTCTTTAGTCACTCGTTTCACAAGGAACTCCTTCCGCTTCGCTCCACTCCACTCGTGCCTAATAAAACTCGTGACTAAAGTAACCTTTTTGACACTTGGCACTTAATATACTATTAACTCAACTGTATTGTTTAAGGTCATTTTCCGGTTTAAAAAGGATCAAGCAGTACCATGGATCAAACATTACCTAAATGAAGCACAACTCTCTCGCTCTTAGCATTGAAAATGACATGACAAAAATATTGGATTTCACCAACACATTTCAATCGTTTGCTTGGAGCAAAGCCAGGAAGAATAAATTTGAAAACTGATTTTGAAACTAAATTTGATTTTCATCAGTAAATATATATATATATATATATATATATATATATATATATAATTTTTATTAAATAGTGTGTTTTATTTTTCCACATGTTTTTTTTAGTCAATCGTCAATATCTGCTTACTTAAATTGCAAATATTTGTATTTCATACATTTTGGAATTTTAATCACTGTTATTCTGTGATTCATACAAATTATTTTCTTGGAAAATAGTTTAAGATGTATTCAAAAGGATTAAAAATAAATAGCGCAAATAACCCCAAAGAAGCTCTAAAACAAGGTTTACAGTTAAATATACCAAAAAAAATTCCACATTCCCCTGACGTCCTGGAAGGGGAAGTAATTTAGAACTTTGGCCTAGGGCGTAAATAGCTGCTAACCCGGGCGTATCGTCCATATTACAAAACTCTCACAACCCAAAATTCATAAAAATCGTGCAAGCCGTTTTCGAGATAATTAAAACTCACTGATCACGCCACAAATTATTTTCCCCATACCTACTTCTTAAAGGAAAGTATGGCAACAGCGTTGCACACGTACCAGATCGACTCCCAATTTATTTCGAATTATTCTCTCTCAGACATCTCACTGCCAAAGTATCAGGGTTCTTTCGAGAATTGGCTAGAATTCTGCGACCATTTTGAATCACTTATCCACAACAATGACAAACTTAGAGCTATACAAAAATTCCATTATTTGCTGGCGTCATTAGAAGGTGACACAACTCAAGTAATGAAATCTCTTGAATTTTCATCAGATAATTATAAGCTAGCATGGGAAACACTTTGTAAAAGGTACAATAATACCAAGTTGCTGGTCCATAATCATATAAAGGCTATTTCTTCACTAGAATCTTTACAAAAGGAATCTTCTTCCAAACTTCGAAAACTTATTGACGATTTAGAGAAAAATCTCCGATCTCTATAACAGTTGGGACAAAGTTTAATAACTGGGATATACTTTTGATTTTTATGATCACAAACTCGATAATCAAACTTAGAGAGAATGGGAGCGACATATTGCGCACAAAAAAGATTTACCGAACTTAGAGGATTTTGTAAATGTCCCCAGAGATCGGACGCATTTCCTAGAAACCATTTATCTCAAAAATAGTGAAAAAACCTCAGATAGATTTCCAAAGCATCCAGATTCGAGAAAAACAACCAGATCACTAGTTTTGTCAAATTCGACAAACTTTTGATGTTCATTTTGCAAAGAAAATCATTCTATTTACACATGTCCCAAATTTATCAATCTCAACATCGAGCAACGGTATGAATTTGTCAAAAAACAGAAACTGTCAAAACATAAAAAAAATACAAACTGGGCCATGCAAAAGATGTAAGGATTAGCACAATACTCTCTTGCATTCCAATTCACAAACGATTATTAAAATAAACAGTTTTAAAAATTAAAATTAACTTTTCCGCATCTGTGGCCCCGAACAATATTCTATCATAAAATTGATACTTGTATACACTTTGGGGGATGTATCGTGCTAACAAACCGAAATTTCTCCAAAAATAACCAAAAATTTAGTATATCTGGACTTATAGGACCCGCTGTACTCGCCCTAGTCAACTGAAAATCAATAGCGTACATCTGTGAGACACGAACAATATTCAATCATAAAATTGATCAATTGTATACTCTCTGGAGGCTGTATCCTGCTAAAAAACTAAAAATTATCCAAAAACGACAAAAATTTCGTACTTCAAGTACCATAGCACCCGTTGTACTGGCTTTAGTGAGCTGAATATCAATAGGGTTTATCTTTGAGACGCTCTGAATAATATACAATCATAAAATTGATCACTTGTATATACTCCGGAGGCTTTATCGTGCTAACAAACTGGAACTTCTCCAAAAATGATAAAAATGTCGTATTTAAAGTATTGTAGAACTTGTTGTATTGGCTCTAGTGCGCTGAAAATCAATAGGGTTCATCTATGACATGTCCTTAACAATATTCATGAAATTGGTGACTCCGGAGGCTGTATCGTGCTAACAATACATTTAAGGAAAAATGGCCGACGACGACATACACACAGGATTTTTTTTCTAAAAACCGTTTTTCGTGTTGTTGTTGATGGAAAAAGTAATAATAACTCAAAACAAAATTTCAAAATGCCAACTTTTTTTGGGGTAAACCAATACTTTTCTCGCATATAGATAGGTTGGGCGGAAAAGTAAAAACGTAGCTCAGGCTCAATGTCATTCAATCATGAACTCCCTGTAGAAAACACGAAGGACCCACAGAATTCAACCGTATCCGGCACTGTTAACACGACAAACCAATCTCAAAATGCAGCCATATTGAGTTGCAATTGTCAAGCTCCAGGACCGTCTTTAGTATTTTGTCAACCGCAATTATTGAAATTTTTGATAAAAATGGTCAACCGCAACTAGCACTTTCATTGTTAGACAATATCACACTAACATGTCCGTTTATGGAATTGTAAATTCAACTCCAGTATCAACAAATAAATGCCTTGTCGAAATAAGATCCCTTTATATAAATTTCTCCAAAAGATTATCTGGTTCTATTTTACCCACTATAACGAGTCATTTACCGGGATTTGACATAAATCCCGGTAAATCCTGGGCATTCCAAAAAATGTGTTATTAGCTGATCCTGAATTCTATATATCCAAATCTATCGACATTTTAAATGGGGCTGATTTGTTCTGGAATGTTCTTAGAACTGATAAAATTTCTTGCGGTAGCAATAATCCGGTATTACAGGAGACTGTATGGGGTTATGTAGTTTCTGGCTACAAACAACTATTTACAGGATTTAATGTTAAACTTTTAGGAAATCGAGGATTGCATTGTAACGAGACAACTCTCCCCCGAAGAAGCCGTGTGTGAAGAAAACTTTTATCACTACCACTATTAGGAATCCGGATGATCGATTTATGGTGACATTACCTCTCAATCAAATTGCGACAATGCTGGGTGAATCCAAGCAAATGGCAGAACGTAGATTTTATGCTCTAGAAAAACACTGCTCAAAAAGGAAATTTACTCAAGCTTTACGTAGACTTTATGACTTTATAATACGAAGAATTGAAGCACATGCCAACCCCTCAACCCGACGAAAAACAAGATTCAGTAGAATGTAACACACCACTCCATGCGGTTTTGCGAGAAAATATTTTAACAACAAAGATACGCGTCGTTTTTGATTCGTCCGCTCCTTCAAGTAATGGTGTTTCCTTAAACAACCCTGTTTTGCAGGGCAATTTAGATGCAATTTTAATCAGATATAGGAAACACTCTTACGTTATAGCAGCTGATATCGCAAAGATGTACAGACAGATTCAAATATCGCCACAACAACGAAATTTACAAAAAATTCTTTGGCGCGCTAAACATACGTTCCAAACACGGTCACCTATCGACAGGCGTTGTCCAGCTATTCAGCAATCCATTGCCTCTTTGCTTTAGCTGAAGAATTCTAACAATCAGAACCCGATATACCCAAAATTATCCGCCAAGACTTTTACGTAGATGATTTACTTACGAGTGCAATCACAATCGAAGAGGCTCAACTTCTATGTAAACTATTTCTTCCATTCTCAAAACAGGATGTTTTTATCTGCGTAAATGGCATTCCAACGATCCTGAAGTATTAAAGGTATTCAAGCCTGTCATGCACCATTTCAGAATTCAGTCCAAATGAAAATACAAAAACATTGGGTTTAACTTGATTCTGTCAAAGTGATAATTTGCTTTAAAACATCAATGTTAACAATTTCAACCATAAGGCTAGAAAAATGTCCAAAATTTTTGATTGCTAAGGTCTATTGAGCTCCATATCATATAAGTATATAAGTAATGTACACAATGTTAATATTAGAACTCGTGGATTGATTTCCCCCCTGCACATCGCACTATTATATTTGAGAGATCTTTTTCGTTCCAAATTTATAATTTATACAGTAATAACATTCCTGATTATTTTAAATATCTTTAAATATCTAATTTTAAAAGAACCTATAAAGAACTTCCTTCTTTGCATATTATCCAATTTTTCGTAATGAGATACTTTTATATTATTCTGTTTCTAATGATAATATTTGACGTTCGGATCCGTCGTTAAACTGTAGGTCCCTTATATCTGTGGTAACTGGAGAGCACAACACAGGTTGAAGTGAGAGGTCGCCAACATCCGACCACGGATATGGTACTGTAAGAAGAATGATAATATGTAAAATAAGCATTTATTTATTTATTATTGATTTATTGATTTATTTATTTATTTATTTATTTATTTATTTATTTATTTATTTATTTATTTATTTATTTATTTATTTATTTATTTATTTATTTATTTATTTATTTATTTATTTATTTATTTATTTATTTATTTATTTATTTATTTATTTATTTATTTATTTATTTATTTATTTATTTATTTATTTATTTATTTATTTATTTATTTATTTATTTATTTATTTATTTATTTATTTATTTATTTATTTATTTATTTATTTATTTATTTATTCATTTATTTATTTATTTATTTATTTATATATTTATTTATTTATAATTTATTATTTATTTATTTATTTATTTATTTATTTATTTATTTATTTATTTATTTATTTATTTATTTATTTATTTATTTATTTATTTATTTATTTATTTATTTATTTATTTATTTATTTATTCATTTATTTATTTATTTATTTATTTATCATAATGCAACGGCTGTGGACAGAAAGGATTGGATGGGGCGATACGGTACCTAACAATTTACAAAATATGCGGGAATAATTTCAAAACGAACTTTCACATTTAAATAATTTTTTTATAATTCGCGTATAAAAGAAACTTCATTATAACATTGTTTACAGTGTCACAATGGAGCTCCTTGAACACTGTTATAGTAATTTTTAGTGTACAGTTGGTTATTGTATTTAGTTATATTTTTATTTGACACTTGACTTTAACCTTGACACAAATTATAAATAAAATGGTCTAGCGTTGTACTAGCTAGCAAATTATTATATTAAAGGTAAATTAGAATTTGCCAATTGTTTATTTTTATGTTGTATTGTATTTATTTATTTATTCATTTATTCATTTATTCATTCATTCATTCATTTATTCATTCATTCATTCATTCATTCAATCATTCATTCATTCATTCATTCATTCATTCATTCATTCATTCATTCATTTATTTATTTATTTATTTACTTATTAACTTATTTATTTATTTATTTATCATAATGCAACGGCTGTGGACAGAAAGGATTGGATGGGGCGATACGTTACCTAACAATTTACAAAATATGCGGGAACAATTTCAAAACGAACTTTCAAATTTAAATAATTTTTTTATAATTCGCGTATAAAAGAGACTTCATTATAACATTGTTTACAGTGTCAGAATGGAGCTCTTTGAACACTGTTATAGTAATTTTTAGTGTACAGTTGGTTATTGTATTTAGTTATATTTTTAATTGACACTTGACTTTAACCTTGACACAAATTATAAATAAAACGGTCTAGCGTTGTTCTAGCTAGCAAATTATTATATTAAAGGTAAATTAGAATTTGTCAATTGTTTATTTTTATATTGTATTAGGATCAATATATAGGTATACAAAACGTTCGATTTTTGGCATAAATTACCAGATATCTATGTGAAGATGTATTACAGAAATAATTCTGTTCATGATATAATATAAATAGATCGCAAGAGCATATACGAAGAAGCTCTTTTTTAAACAAATAATCATCCTCTTTTTGCTTAAATGAAAGTTTGTTTACAATTTGCACAATTATTCGGTGATATGTCAAAAGTCAGAAGTGCTGATTAAAACCATCTGTGATCTGACCAATCAGGAATCTACAAAATTGCCAACTTACATTCAAACCACTCCTCCTAGTTTTAAATCAGGAATTATATGAAGTTCTATTTTATTTAAATAATTAAATAAATGCGGATTATAAAAATATTGTGTAGAGCTTGTGCTACAATGACTTTCTGTAGTACACTAAATAACGGATTTTAGCAGGGAAACCAAACGCTGAAGAGGCAAAATGAGCCAGAAACATGCATGTCCACGGTTACCACTCTATTTCAGTAGCCCTTGATTTTGCGTGAATTACCCATGAATCTCTTTGTTGTTGTTAACATATCACGCGATATTCCTACATCTTCTTTGTTATTTACTATGGGTCGGAAGGTTCATGGCGGGGGGGGGGGCTATATGCGCCTCCGTGTCGATGTTGGTTGATGTCCTGAAAACTCGGGATCTTCCAATTGAAGACACAAATGAGCGTTTGGTTTCCCTGCTGGAATCCGTTATTTTGTGTTTTCCCATGTTTCGATTAACATCTTTGCTCCCAAATTTCACATCCTTATTTGGTTATGCCGTGCTGAAGAGGCAAAATGAGCCAGAAACATGCATGTCCACGGTTACCACTCTATTTCAGTAGCCCTTTATTTTGCGTGAATTACCCATGAATCTCTTTGTTGTTGTTAACATATCACGCGATATTCCTACATCTTCTTTTTTATATATATATATATATATATACGGGGTGTTTTCAAATGACACTTACAACGTTTGCATGTAGATACCTCTCGTAAAATTGGACAAGATGATATAGGGCTGATTGAGGGGTCCAACTCATTTACTTTTCGAAATACAGGGTGTTAAAGTTATGAAAAATATAAAGTTTTAATTTCATAACTTTAAAATGGATGAATATATTGATCTGACATTTGGCAGGTTGTTTTTAAATGTAAAAGGAATACTTTGATGGAAAAACATGTTTCAATTATTGATCCAGTGGTGTACATTTGGAAGAATATATCACCTTTCCCCTCCCATTTTTTACGCCACTGGCATTTGAAGCTTTTTTTATTTGATTTTGTATTCCTCAATAGTTTTCACGCGAAAAACGCATAACCTTTACATATAAAAAAACTTGTAGTTTTCATTCAAGATATTTAATGTTTTTATGAAGTCTACAATATAAAATATATAAAATATGTTTCTTGAATGTTTTTTAATAACAACCAAACTACTAATGGTTAGAATATGTAACAGGAACTAATTTGTGAAACAGCAATGCATATGAAACGTTGAGAGAGAATTGTTGAGGAATATTTTTCCTAACTTGTGATTTTATTAACAAAAGAAATAATGACAATAAAAAATAAGATAATTACAAAGTTAAATAATATCCTATTCAGCATAATTTTTAACTAAGCAGCCAACAAATTGAAAATCGCATACCTTGGAAATACTGGCGATTGCCGGAAATAATTTATGTAGCTGCATGGATTCTTGCTATCAGTTCCTCCTCCGTTTCTACTATTGTATCGTAGAGTAGGGACTTCATGTAACCCCACAGAAAGGGTCCACCTTGATCTATCCAGTTGTTTCCGTATTGTTGGGTTATAAGTTATCTGGCCGCTAGAGAATGATGTACAGATGCCCCATCGTGCTGAAACCATATATTATCCATATTCGCCCTAATATTTATTGGTACAGCGTCGTTTAATAAATCAGGCAGGTTTCTCTAAAAAAATTACAATAAATATTACCATTGAGTTTATTAGGTAATAAATATGGACCCACTATACAATCTCCAAGAATGTCTGCTCACACGTTAGGCGAGAATTTTTTCTGAAATCCACGTTGTCGAACAACATGGATTTTCGTCATCCCACACGTGTTAGGTGTACCAATTGGCAAACTCCACTCTTTGAGGACAATCTGTTGGTTTTAGGGCCTGAACTTGGGTATACTTAAAAGGATACAGCTGCTGTTCATTTAAAATATTCCACACAATTGAGTTAATTACATCTATTTGCCAATGGTGCGAGTGCTTGCGATTTTCAATGAGAAAACGTTGCAGATTATGTGTAAATGTAAAAGGACAAAATTTTGATTATCTTTTGTAATTTGTTGGCTGCTTAGTTAAAAATTATGTTTGAATGGGATATTATTTCACTTTGTAATTATCTTATTTTTTATTGTCATTAATTCTTTTGTTAATAAAATCACAAGTTTGGAAAAGTATTTTCAACAATTCTCTCTCAATGTTTTATATGCATTGCTGTTTCATAAGTTAGTTCCTGTTACATATTCTAAGCATCATTAGTTTGGTAGTTATTAAAAAACATTAAAAAAAATATCTTTTTTATTAAATAGTGATCTTGCAGACTTCATAAAAACATTAAATATCTTGAAAACTACAAAAATTTTTATATGTAAAGGTTATGCTTTCTTCACGTGAAAATTATTGAGGAATACAAAATCAACTGAAAAAGGCTTCAAATGCCATTGGCGTAAAAAATGGGAGGGGAAACGTGACATATTCTTCCAAATGTACACCACTGGATCAAGAATTAAAACATGTTTTTCCATCAAAGTATGTCCTTTAACATTTAAAAACAACCTGCCAAATGTCTGTCACATCAATATATTCATCCATTTTAAAGTTATCAAATTAAAACTTTATATTTTTCATAACTTTAACACCCTGTACTTCGAAAAGTGAATGGGTTGGACCCCTCAATCCCTATATCATCTTGTCCAATTTTACGAGAGGTATCTACATGCAAACGTTGTGTCATTTGAAAACACCCTGTATATATACATAACAGTCACTCTTTATAATGATTGTGCCAATATGACAACGCGCTACCTTTTTTCGTGTATATCTCGTAATGTTTATGTAACTTTATAGCCCAGTATTTATCAGTCGAATTAAAGAGCATCAAGAGAGCGGTTAGGTCGGCGTTAGGTAGTTACCTACCACGTCACATTACCGACGATGTCCAACGGTAGCGTTGACACAAATGTCTTATTTAACACTAAGTTAACTAGTCGACGAAGACGATGGCCACACCAGAAAAGGACGAGACTCAATATATAACAACAGCAACGCGGCATTACCGGATTTAACGGTATGTTTTTAACACCGACAGAATTGATAGTGGTCACACTATTAATGTTTTTATGGCTTTTATGTACGATGCTTGTTAATTTTTCACATTTAATTTGTTTATTTTCATTACGTTCACGTTTGTCGTGGATACGTTATACTTGGAAATTGACATTTTCGTGTGAAGTGTGCACAACACATAATATTACTCACACTAAGAAAAAAGAAACATCGTGACAATACAATCAACGTTACCGAGTTATATGCAGTGGCGTAACTATAGGGTGGCAAGACTGGCAAAATGCCCGACCCTACCAAGTCCCCTCAAAAAGATCGCGAGCATAGAATTAACCTAACATTTTTAACAAAATTTATATATATATATATATATATATATATATATATAACAAGATGTACGAATAGTGCGTGACATATGAACAATAAACAACGATTAGATTGGTGAGTATTGCACGCAAATAGAAGAAGGCGCTACTGAAAAGAGTGGTAACCGCAGACATGCATGTTTCTGGCTCATTTGCTGTCATCGGTACGGTACAACCAAGAAAAGATGTGAAAGATGGGAGCAAAGGTGTTGAATGAAACATGAGAAAATATAACAGAATTCAGCAGGAATGTCCAACACAACATGTGTGTCAGTAATATTAGAAGATCTCGAATATTCGAGACAACAACCAACATTACTGACACAAATGTTGTGTTTGACTATCCTGCTGAATTCTGTTATATTTTCTCATGTTTCATTCAACACCTTTGCTCCCATGTTTCACATCTTTTCTTGGTTGTACCGTACCGATGACAGCTAATGAGCCAGAAACATGCATGTCTGCGGTTACCACTCTTTTCATTAGCGCCTTCTTCTATTTGCGTGCAATACCCACCAATCTATTTGTTGTTTATTATATATATATATATATATATATACATATATACATATATATATATATATATATATATATATATATATATATATATATATATATATATATATATTTAGTTAACATACAAGGTGGGCTCCTCCCATGTTAAATCTGAGGTATAAGTGAGCTCCGCGGTAAAATGCGCTCCGATATACGGAGCCCAGTTTACCAAGTCCTAAAAAAAGCATCAACTACCTTATATTTATGTCTAGATTGATTTGGCATAGTTTTTAGAAGGAGCTAATTTTGGCCGTTTCCGTGAATTTGTATATTTTTGTAGTGCGCGTGTATATTTCTAGATGGCGATATGTTGAAAACTTGATATACATTTTATGTTATATTTCTAGGTCAAACAAGGATCCGATAACTTTGGCACCACTGCAGTTGAGTACCACATCACTGTAGCGGTCAGAGTGAGCTCCTTCTACTAAATTGGTAAAGACTTACATCATCGGTTATTTCTTGTTACAGTTAAAGTATTATTCAAAAAAATCAAAGCTATGAGTCTATTTTTAAATATATATTTAGGAATGAGATACGTATACCATGCAAGGGCTCACAAGTAATTTGACATCTTCAACGATTCGGTAACGGGAGCTTTGGAGTTGGCTGTTTTTTGTTTTAGATATGAATGCAAATTATAATTATTTTAATTCATTTAGATAACATAACTCTGTCATTTTGAATCTTGAAAGTTATTTTAATAAAAATATTCAAAACGTTTCAATTACATTGTATATCTTATTGACTCGAGGTGATAACAATTTTTATTATATTATAAATAGAAAGTGTGAAATTAATAATCTACTTTTTCGGATTATAATTTTACTGATTTAATAGATAAGTTCTTCTTGAATTATAGAATGGCTGATTAATCACGATGTTCATTTCATTGCCTTTTTGTTCCTATTTAGGTTTGAGTTCAATTTGGCATATATATATTTTCGTTTTTTTCATTATGTTTATAGATTATATCTACCGGTTTTAATTTTATGGCTAGATAGACTGAATGAATATAACCAAATATTACGTTAATTACATATAGAGACTGTTAGACTATACCAATTAAGAGGGACAATTACCTAAGCTGAAGCCTTCGGATATCCTAAAAATTTTCTGTGAAATAGGACTAAAGGAAATACTCTAGTTGCTCAGACTTTCCTCAGGAACTAAGTAGAAAAAAGGAGGCACAATAGATCTCTTAGGTCTCAGTGAATATCGAAGAAATATTACATTTGTATCAGGTGTAAAATTTAATTTATTTTTGCATAGCGCGCTTTCAGCTCTTTAGACATAGAGCCATCATCAGTGCTTAATCTAAAATACATACTCAAATCACAACCAATAGTGCTAAATTACAAAGTTAAATTCATGTTGAGAAAGTTAACAATACTAATATATGAATTTAATTTGAAGGTGATACAAAAAGTTTTTAATATTAGAAATTTAATAATAAAATTGATTTTAATTACATTGAAGTTAACATTATTTAATTCAAAAAATGAAAGGTTGACTAGGTTCTTATAAATGAAAGATTTTTTATTTTAAAGATAAAAAGGTTGATAAAAAATACGTACTGTCAGATTATATATAACAAGATTTCCTGGCTTCATCGCCTCCATTAATATTGAAATAGGTTAATAATTTTTATTTTATATTTACATTACACCAACTTGGACATCACATTTAAAATCGAATTTTACTTCCAAAGAATCATTTTATTTTCTTAAACGCCCGCCATGCTGGAACCTCTACAGGTGGCTGTGTCGGTTTAACTGACAAATCAAGAACTTCAACTGTCAATTGGGTTTGTTCGATTGTTTGTGAATGCTCTGTTCGATTTGAGAGATCAAATGCAAAAATGATTATTTATTTAACTTCAGAAAAGTAGTTGTAAACAACAATTAAATCAGTTAGGTGTAATATTTTATTTAATGTAATAATTGTAATGAATGATTAGCAATTTAATCAAGATATTTAAAAATTATTTAGAAGGTTAGGTTGAGAGAAAAAATAAAAAAACAAATTAGAATATTCTCATGTTGGAAGGGTGAGATCTAATGATGTATTCACACTATATTTTAAGGCAACACAAAAAACATGCTCATGATTTAATATCATGGTCCTGAAGCAAGTTCTAATGTATTGTCTCTAAACTAACCTATTTTAGCAAGCGTTATTGGCCCAGTGACCAGCAGGTTAGGACATTATCATTATTGAGGGTTACATGAGTTGACGATGTAAGGGTATATAGTTCCTATTTAGGCTCTCTTGTTTGTTTAGACATTTATCATTAATTTTAAGCTCGTTACTGATTTCAAGGTCTTCATAAAAATCTAGTAAAGTAAAGTTTTTAGAGTTGATGTTAACTAAAATCTTCGAATTTTCTGTGGGGCTAAAATTATGATTATTATATTTTAAGTGATGACCGAATGATGACTTGTTGGGTTTACTAATATGCTCATTTATACGGACTCCCAAAGGTCTGCATGTCCTTCCAATGTAGCTTGCCACACAATCTGAGCATTGTAACCTGTATACTCCACTTCTTTGTAAATGGTTAATTTTATCTTTAGAATTGATCAAAAATGAACCCAATTTATTGGAAGTTCTATAAGATACTTTAAATTGATTTATCAATATCTAGAAAACTTTGTGAAAATATTTTTGTGATATTAGAGTTAATGAAAGGTAATGAAATATAAATTTGATTAGGGATATTTATTTCGGGGTAAGCTAATTTATGTAATTTTTTAGAATTTACTTTTTGAACAAGGGTGTCGACTATTGTGGGGTCGTAACCATTATTGTAGGCTATTTGTCTAATAATATTAAGTTCCTTCCTGTATTCAACTTTTTCCAATGGTATGTTTAAGAGTCTATGAATATAACAATAAAACGAGGCCATTTTGTGTTGGTTAGGGTGATTGGAAGACATGTGGATGGCATGGTCTGTCTGAGTGGGTTTTCTAAAAATACCAAACTTAAATTTTGAGCCATCTCTATGTATGTTAAGGTCTAAAAAGTTGATGTGAGCTTCTTCTTCTATTTCTAAAGTGAATTTTATGTTTTGGTGTATTTCATTGATGGAAGATAATATGTTAGAAGCAGTGGTATTGTTGCCTCTTATCACACAGAATATGTCATCCACATATCTAACATACAATAAGATTTCAATATGTTGTGGAATAATTAAGTTACTTTCAATATGATCCATGAAAATGTCAGCTATTAGAGGAGAAAGGCCACATCCCATGGCTAGGCCGTCTGATTGTTCATAAAATTTATCGTTGAATACAAAAAAGTTTTGTGAGAGGCAAAGTTCAATTAATTTAATCATATGTTCGCTTGTGTTATCTGAAATTTTCGATTTTCTAAGAATGTTTTTAACTAAAGGGAAGGTTTCAAATTTGGGAACTGATGTATACAGGTCACTAACGTCAAATGAAACCATAATGGCATCAGGTGGTATAAAGAAGTCTTTTATTTTGTTAACTAAATCAAAGCTGTTACTTACTGTGTTCACTGGTTTAAAGTTGGTTAATTCTCGAAAAAGTGTGCTAATGAAACTTGTTAATTTTGATACTGGTGTGTTAATGAAACTTACGACAGGCCTTATCGGAATATTAGTCTTGTGAAGCTTTGGGAGACCATATAAACGAGGCATCATGGGGTTGCTTGATATGAGCCTTCCTGTTGCATTGTGTTCATCTAGAAAAGACTTGTGTGTGTTTAGTGTATCTTTAAACTTTTTTATAAATCTGTTCAAAGGATTGGAGTTAATACTTTTAAAATTGTTTTTGTTCAAAAAACCCTCTACCTTAGATATGTAACTTTCTTGATTAATAATAATTAGTGCATTTCCTTTGTCTGCTTTAGTGATTATCAGTTTATTTTGTTTGATTTTGTCTTGAATGTTTTTAAGAATCTTATTTTGATGTTTATAATAGCAATTGTTTGGTTTTTTTTTATTAGATAGTGAAGATTTTTTAACCGACAACAAGTTGTGAAGCGTTGTTTTTCTAAATTCACTTTTATTAAAAATTTGAGGGAGATATTCTATAATTGAGTCTAATTCTATTGAAAAGTGCAATAGGTCCCTCTCAGAAATTTGTCGATGAAACGCATGCTTAAGTCCCAGTCTCAGCAACGCCAACTCTTCCTCATCAAAAATAACATTTGAAAGATTTTTAACTCTTTCGAAAAACTTGTGATTAGAATATTTTTTGCCTATTTGATTTAGTCTATTAGTTTCTGCATGTTTTTTTGAATTTATTAATCTTTTTAGTTTGTTTTTGACAATGTTGAATTTTATACTTTTTTTAAAATTTACTGAATTTTGCATTGAATTATAGAAGTCTTGATTTAATAAAAAATTTTGATTGTTTAGTTGCATTTGATCAAAAGTGACTTTTAATTGACAGTTGAGATCGTCCAATTTAGCGTAATGTTTACAAATATTTCTCTTAATGATGTTAAGCTCTAAGGTATTTTTCGATGCTAAGTCAACGTTGTTGGAGATTTTAATTTTAGCAAAGTTAGGTACAACCTGTTCATCTATGCATCTGTTGAGGAACCAAATGTCGATCTTCGTAAGGGCTCTGCTAATGGAAATTTTCTTATATTTGTCAGCCAAGTCTACCATACTGTAGTCAATGAATGAAGGACATCAAATGATGCTGGTGGCTGTGTACACGTATAGGGTAACGAAGGAATATTACATTTGTATCACGTGTAAAATTTAATTTATTTTTGCATAGCGCGCTTTCAGCTCTTTAGACATAGAGCCATCATCAGTGCTTAATCTAAAATACATACTCAAATCACAACCAATAGTGCTAAATTACAAAGTTAAATTCATGTTGAGAAAGTTAACAATACTAATATATGAATTTAATTTGAAGGTGATACAAAAAGTTTTTAATATTAGAAATTTAATAATAAAATTGATTTTAATTACATTGAAGTTAACATGATTTAATTCAAAAAATGAAAGGTTGACTAGGTTCTTATAAATGAAAGATTTTTTATTTTAAAGATGAAAAGGTTGATAAAAAATACGTACTGTCAGATTATATATAACAAGATTTCCTGGCTTCATCGCCTCCATTAATATTGAAACAGGTTAATAATTTTTATTTTATATTTACATTACACCAACTTGGACATCACATTTAAAATCGAATTTTACTTCCAAAGAATCATTTTATTTTCTTAAACGCCCGCCATGCTGGAACCTCTACAGGTGGCTGTGTCGGTTTAACTGACAAATACAAGAACTTCAACTGTCAATTGGGTTTGTTCGATTGTTTGTGAATGCTCTGTTCGATTTGAGAGATCAAATGCAAAAATGATTATTTATTTAACTTCAGAAAAGTAGTTGTAAACAACAATTAAATCAGTTAGGTGTAATATTTTATTTAATGTAATAATTGTAATGAATGATTAGCAATTTAATCAAGATATTTAAAAATTATTTAGAAGGTTAGGTTGAGAGAAAAAATAAAAAAACAAATTAGAATATTCTCATGTTGGAAGGGTGAGATCTAATGATGTATTCACACTATATTTTAAGGCAACACAAAAAACATGCTCATGATTTAATATCATGGTCCTGAAGCAAGTTCTAATGTATTGTCTCTAAACTAACCTATTTTAAATATCTTGATTAAATTGCTAATCATTCATTACAATTATTACATTAAATAAAATATTACACCTAACTGATTTAATTGTTGTTTACAACTACTTTTCTGAAGTTAAATAAATAATCATTTTTGCATTTGATCTCTCAAATCGAACAGAGCATTCACAAACAATCGAACAAACCCAATTGACAGTTGAAGTTCTTGTATTTGTCAGTTAAACCGACACAGCCACCTGTAGAGGTTCCAGCATGGCGGGCGTTTAAGAAAATAAAATGATTCTTTGGAAGTAAAATTCGATTTTAAATGTGATGTCCAAGTTGGTGTAATGTAAATATAAAATAAAAATTATTAACCTCTTTCAATATTAATGGAGGCGATGAAGCCAGGAAATCTTGTTATATATAATCTGACAGTACGTATTTTTTATCAACCTTTTTATCTTTAAAATAAAAAATCTTTCATTTATAAGAACCTAGTCAACCTTTCATTTTTTGAATTAAATAATGTTAACTTCAATGTAATTAAAATCAATTTTATTATTAAATTTCTAATATTAAAAACTTTTTGTATCACCTTCAAATTAAATTCATATATTAGTATTGTTAACTTACTCAACATGAATTTAACTTTGTAATTTAGCACTATTGGTTGTGATTTGAGTATGTATTTTAGATTAAGCACTGATGATGGCTCTATGTCTAAAGAGCTGAAAGCGCGCTATGCAAAAATAAATTAAATTTTACACGTGATACAAATGTAATATTTCTTCGTTACCCTATACGTGTACACAGCCACCAGCATCATTTGATGTCCTTCATTCATTGACTACAGTATGGTAGACTTGGCTGACAAATATAAGAAAATTTCCATTAGCAGAGCCCTTACGAAGATCGACATTTGGTTCCTCAACAGATGCATAGATGAACAGGTTGTACCTAACTTTGCTAAAATTAAAATCTCCAACAACGTTGACTTAGCATCGAAAAATACCTTAGAGCTTAACATCATTAAGAGAAATATTTGTAAACATTACGCTAAATTGGACGATCTCAACTGTCAATTAAAAGTCACTTTTGATCAAATGCAACTAAACAATCAAAATTTTTTATTAAATCAAGACTTCTATAATTCAATGCAAAATTCAGTAAATTTTAAAAAAAGTATAAAATTCAACATTGTCAAAAACAAACTAAAAAGATTAATAAATTCAAAAAAACATGCAGAAACTAATAGACTAAATCAAATAGGCAAAAAATATTCTAATCACAAGTTTTTCGAAAGAGTTAAAAATCTTTCAAATGTTATTTTTGATGAGGAAGAGTTGGCGTTGCTGAGACTGGGACTTAAGCATGCGTTTCATCGACAAATTTCTGAGAGGGACCTATTGCACTTTTCAATAGAATTAGACTCAATTATAGAATATCTCCCTCAAATTTTTAATAAAAGTGAATTTAGAAAAACAACGCTTCACAACTTGTTGTCGGTTAAAAAATCTTTACTATCTAATAAAAAAAAACCAAACAATAGCTATTATAAACATCAAAATAAGATTCTTAAAAACATTCAAGACAAAATCAAACAAAATAAACTGATAATCACTAAAGCAGACAAAGGAAATGCACTAATTATTATTAATCAAGAAAGTTACATATCTAAGGTAGAGGGTTTTTTGAACAAAAACAATTTTAAAAGTATTAACTCCAATCCTTTGAACAGATTTATAAAAAAGTTTAAAGATACACTAAACACACACAAGTCTTTTCTAGATGAACACAATGCAACAGGAAGGCTCATATCAAGCAACCCCATGATGCCTCGTTTATATGGTCTCCCAAAGCTTCACAAGACTAATATTCCGATAAGGCCTGTCGTAAGTTTCATTAACACACCAGTATCAAAATTAACAAGTTTCATTAGCACACTTTTTCGAGAATTAACCAACTTTAAACCAGTGAACACAGTAAGTAACAGCTTTGATTTAGTTAACAAAATAAAAGACTTCTTTATACCACCTGATGCCATTATGGTTTCATTTGACGTTAGTGACCTGTATACATCAGTTCCCAAATTTGAAACCTTCCCTTTAGTTAAAAACATTCTTAGAAAATCGAAAATTTCAGATAACACAAGCGAACATATGATTAAATTAATTGAACTTTGCCTCTCACAAAACTTTTTTGTATTCAACGATAAATTTTATGAACAATCAGACGGCCTAGCCATGGGATGTGGCCTTTCTCCTCTAATAGCTGACATTTTCATGGATCATATTGAAAGTAACTTAATTATTCCACAACATATTGAAATCTTATTGTATGTTAGATATATGGATGACATATTCTGTGTGATAAGAGGCAACAATACCACTGCTTCTAACATATTATCTTCCATCAATGAAATACACCAAAACATAAAATTCACTTTAGAAATAGAAGAAGAAGCTCACATCAACTTTTTAGACCTTAACATACATAGAGATGGCTCAAAATTTAAGTTTGGTATTTTTAGAAAACCCACTCAGACAGACCATGCCATCCACATGTCTTCCAATCACCCTAACCAACACAAAATGGCCTCGTTTTATTGTTATATTCATAGACTCTTAAACATACCATTGGAAAAAGTTGAATACAGGAAGGAACTTAATATTATTAGACAAATAGCCTACAATAATGGTTACGACCCCACAATAGTCGACACCCTTGTTCAAAAAGTAAATTCTAAAAAATTACATAAATTAGCTTACCCCGAAATAAATATCCCTAATCGAATTTATATTTCATTACCTTTCATTAACTCTAATATCACAAAAATATTTTCACAAAGTTTTCTAGATATTGATAAATCAATTAAAGTATCTTATAGAACTTCCAATAAATTGGGTTCATTTTTGATCAATTCTAAAGATAAAATTAACCATTTACAAAGAAGTGGAGTATACAGGTTACAATGCTCAGATTGTGTGGCAAGCTACATTGGAAGGACATGCAGACCTTTGGGAGTCCGTATAAATGAGCATATTAGTAAACCCAACAAGTCATCATTCGGTCATCACTTAAAATATAATAATCATAATTTTAGCCCCACAGAAAATTCGAAGATTTTAGTTAACATCAACTCTAAAAACTTTACTTTACTAGATTTTTATGAAGACCTTGAAATCAGTAACGAGCTTAAAATTAATGATAAATGTCTAAACAAACAAGAGAGCCTAAATAGGAACTATATACCCTTACATCGTCAACTCATGTAACCCTCAATAATGATAATGTGCTAACCTGCTGGTCACTGGGCCAATAACGCTTGCTAAAATAGGTTAGTTTAGAGACAATACATTAGAACTTGCTTCAGGACCATGATATTAAATCATGAGCATGTTTTTTGTGTTGCCTTAAAATATAGTGTGAATACATCATTAGATCTCACCCTTCCAACATGAGAATATTCTAATTTGTTTTTTTATTTTTTCTCTCAACCTAACCTTCTAAATAATTTTTAAATATCTTGATTAAATTGCTAATCATTCATTACAATTATTACATTAAATAAAATATTACACCTAACTGATTTAATTGTTGTTTACAACTACTTTTCTGAAGTTAAATAAATAATCATTTTTGCATTTGATCTCTCAAATCGAACAGAGCATTCACAAACAATCGAACAAACCCAATTGACAGTTGAAGTTCTTGTATTTGTCAGTTAAACCGACACAGCCACCTGTAGAGGTTCCAGCATGGCGGGCGTTTAAGAAAATAAAATGATTCTTTGGAAGTAAAATTCGATTTTAAATGTGATGTCCAAGTTGGTGTAATGTAAATATAAAATAAAAATTATTAACCTGTTTCAATATTAATGGAGGCGATGAAGCCAGGAAATCTTGTTATATATAATCTGACAGTACGTATTTTTTATCAACCTTTTTATCTTTAAAATAAAAAATCTTTCATTTATAAGAACCTAGTCAACCTTTCATTTTTTGAATTAAATAATGTTAACTTCAATGTAATTAAAATCAATTTTATTATTAAATTTCTAATATTAAAAACTTTTTGTATCACCTTCAAATTAAATTCATATATTAGTATTGTTAACTTTCTCAACATGAATTTAACTTTGTAATTTAGCACTATTGGTTGTGATTTGAGTATGTATTTTAGATTAAGCACTGATGATGGCTCTATGTCTAAAGAGCTGAAAGCGCGCTATGCAAAAATAAATTAAATTTTACACGTGATACAAATGTAATATTTCTTCGTTACCCTATACGTGTACACAGCCACCAGCATCATTTGATGTCCTTCATTCAGTGAATATCACCCCAGTAAACATTCATACATACCCGATACCAAAAATTATTTACTAAATATATCTAATTTGCATCCCAACTGAGCTAGAGTTTTTTTCCAATTCTAACTTTTATTTCTTGTACACATACGATGTAAACATCAAAATTCTTTCACGCGATTTTCGTTTTCTTCATATAATTTTCATACTTGCATTTTAAGTTGGCGTCATGAAATTATGAGAATTTTAAGTGTCCAAACACAACAAAAATTCAAGTTGTTTATAAATACCATAACAAACATTATACTTGTTCAACCCCAGTATATTTTTAGAGCTAAAAGCTTATCATGCTTCGCTACACTGATTCTCAAAATGGGAAATACTAAGAACAAATTATTTATTTCTGAAGCTAAGTATTCAAATTATAGCATGATCTTGATAAACACTCTTCTGTTTTTGTTGATTCGACATAATTTTGAGATTACTAATCTAATTAAAAATCGAGAGCTTCCTCTCGAGGGCTTTGATAAATTTACTATTAATATAACATTCCATTGACCAATGAAATTTCATAAATTTTAAAACAAACCAATCGGTAATAATTAATAGCAACTATTAGCGACTACAGAAATAGTAACTTTCATTTGGAAACGTTGAATATAACTTCAAATGATTCTGACAATTTTGGCAGTAATTAAATTGTCATGTCATAACAAAATTTGTCCACGGCTGTTTGATAATTGATAAAGTTTACATTTTACGTGTCTTCCTAAGAATGATGACGTTCATTATTCACTAGTCAATAATAAGTATTGATAATCAACAAATCACAGACAGGCCGTCGCAGGGCGAGTTCCAGCGACTACAATACAGCTGATAGCTAGTATTTTAATTATTATACTGAATTAAAATTACCAAAAAGTTTAATATGAAAAATGAATCAGACGGTGGAATGAATGTTACCCTGCCGAACATAAGGGAAGCAGCACAAATATGTAGACTCATTAGCTTGTACCCGCGACTTCGTTGACGTAGATCGTCAAATTAAATATCATGCTGATATGTAACTTATCTTGCTGCAAAAGATTCGTTTTTTTTTTAATTCAAACAAATTCAATATTTAAAACGAAACAAAGTGGAATTTTATTATTATATATTATTGTGAAGTTAAATAAATTTTTGCAATTATACATATCCACACATGTAGTAGTGTGTGTGCAACATAAATTTAGTTCAGCTCGTAAGTTTGAAAAACTCCAAAACTGTGTACTTTTTTTAACTTTACTACTCCAAATCTAGCAAACTAGGGTAAATATAACATACCAAAGTCCTAAAAAATGGACGCCTCTTTGCATAAAACAGCGCGATATCTTTTCAGTATATATAGCAGTTATTTCGGGCTCCAGTGGAGTACAAACATGTACTGTACAAGGCACGTGGTTAGAAACAATTATTGTATAATTGTTATCTGTATTGTGTGAGAATGTCCACGATGACATTTCAATTTAGGAGAATATTAAATTTGGCTTTAAATCGGGTTCCAGATTGTAAGTATTTTTACAAAGTGTGTGATGACAAATAATGTTTATATTATTACTTTCAGAAAATGAGTCAATTTTTCTGAAACATTTTTACATTGTTTTCAAGCTAAACAAAAGCCATCATATAACACATCCACAATGTTTTTGAAAAAGTATTATTTTTGTGGAAGATTGAAATACCATATAAAATCTGCTATTACAAAGCTGGTCAGAATTAAATACATTGATAAAATATTCAATGGAAAACAAAATATTTTACTTCTTAAAACTTTTCCATATCGAGTAGGACGGCTGGCTGTATCTGAAGAACCGATAATCGTTGATAGAGAAATTACTGAAAATTGGATTTAAATTAAAGTATTATGTATTATGGAATATCAACAATACCTCTTTTGTTATCATCAATTAATTCTAAATTATTTTGAATAAAAAATCCTCAAATAATTGGTGTACGGAAGGACAAAATAAATGAATGATTATAACCCGTTTATTTCAATAGAATTTAACAAAATTGGTTGAATTTTTTACCAAATGATTAACAAATCGGATAGTTTCAAATCTCTTTACGGAGATATCCAACAATTTCATCATTTCATTTCAAAAGGTTTAACAAGGTCTTTAATTTCAATAGTGATAAAGTGAAACAGAATTTCAATTTTTCTTACGAGCACGAGATATTTTTAACAAATTATGTTGCATCTGTATATGCTTTTTATGGGGTGTTCCATTTAGAATTGTTCATATGGTAACTGGAGGTACCTATACCTCCTTACCGATACCCAGAAAGTTTTATTATAAATATTATAAAACGATTTAATCCCGTTGTTTTGACACCTTCCAATATTTTTGTGCGTACTTGGCAAACCATTCACATATGCATTTAGTGGTAACATATTCCCGCTATAACCATAGGCGTCCAGTGGGATAGAATAAAAATAATAGTTTTTAATGTTTATCTTCTTAGAGTGAAAATTTGATAAACATCAATATGAAAAGATCATTTGAGATGGAATCAACTAAAACTTATAAATACCATAACCAAATTAGCAAAATAGTGTTGACTAGTGCGAAATAAGATATAAAATAAAATTAGGTATTATAAACATTCCATTTAATCTCGAATAACTTGAAAACTTCGTACTGTATCGCATAGAGACAGGAGGTTAATATTTACGTGGAAAGTAACGGAGTATCGAGAAAACATGCTGAAATCATTTTTACGATAGTGGCGTAGATTGTAGGGGGAAAAGAAGTATTTATCCCTACCGCATGCCTCTAGTGATAGAGGAAAATTATATTTTACCACTAATTGAAGTAACCTAATATATAAAAAGTGGAAGGTGTAAAAACAATGGACTACAATCATTTAAAATAATTATGATATAACACCCTAGATCTCAGTAAGAAGGAATATTTTACTTAAGTGTTCTCGAATCTTCATATTTTGTGCTAAGGTTTCTCCAGTTACTATATGGACAATTGTTAATGAACCACTCTGTATAAATATGACTGTTGTACAAGTGAAAAACACCATTTTTACGATAACGTCAAAATTCTACTAAATTATGTTAAATCAGAAAGTTTTTACGTAGATGTGAGAAGTTCTGTGTTTGCTTGTATTTAGTTTATGTAGCTTCAATTACCTAGAACGATCGGAATAACTAATTTAGTAAAAATAATGAAAAACTGTTACACCTGAACTTTTATAAGTGAGAATGATAAAAAGGTTTATGATAACCCTGAAAAATATGGTGGTTCAAGGGTTGATGTATGCGGTTGGAAAGGAATGAAAAATGGTATTCCTGCTATTTACATTGAAAGGTAAAGTCGTAAGAAAAACTATCCAGTGGAATAATTGTAGATACTAAAAAGTCTACAATTATTCAAACACATGCTTAAATCTTCTTTTTCTGTGTTGTTTTTCTTTGTCGTCAAAATAATTTAATGTGGAGGAAATTAAGTATACGAGTATGTACACTATTTCATATCTCAAATGAAATTATTTTAGTGAAAACAATTAATAAGCTTGCGAGATATTAATTTTTTCTGGTCTGAAACACTTTGTGAAGAAAATTGAACTGTGAAATATCATTGTACAGAATAACCATAAACATCCGTCTTAAGCGCAACAAAGCGGTACAATAAAAGATACTTCGAAGATAGGGCGTTGAAAAATGACTATTAATATACAAATAATAATTATTTTTTAATAAATAATAAAGACAAAAAAATCTCGAAAACCATTACATTCAGGCATAGGGAAATGTTAAGAATATATGGTTGAAATCTAATATAGAATTGAGGCGACAAAAAATATGTTTGCCATTTAAAAACACACAGTTATTACTATTATTCATTATCCAAAATTTACGTTAATTATTCTTCACCATGTATAAAAAATGGAACACGTTTTTCTGGGATATTATTGAGTTACCTTACAGTGACCGATGTAGGTGGTGGAAATTCAGTAATTATAATTTATCATCAAATTTATAGTTTATAAATAACAGTCAAACAGGAATGTCCGTAATAAAATAATTATCATCTCGCCATGAGACTAAAGTATATTAGTTTGTCATAATAAGTTGTTGATAATTATATCAGCAATTTAGAAAGTTGAAAATATACTGGGTGTTTCATTTGGAATAACGAAGTGGACTGCAACATAACTATGAGTATGTATCAAATAAATCATAATATATTAGGGGTAAGCTGTTTACTTAATAGCAGATAAATATTGAACAGTTTGTTCATAACTATTATAGATAAGAATATTTTCTTGTTTCATACTTTTTTCATTAGTCGGGTTTTAGTTTTTGAATACTTTTTATTCCGTATGCGACTACATTCTCTAGCGGGTACTTTAAATATACTTTTTTAATTTTGAAATGTAGAGTCATGGGTTATCTGTTTACAGAATACAGCAGGCATCATTTAAATTTGCACACCGCCTAAAGTTGTGCAGATTAATTATAAGTAATTAATCTCGTGTACTGACAAGAAGTGTGAATATTGAAACAATCCTTAAAATTCATAAAATTTAAAAATGGAAACTCATTTGACATAAAACATAAAATTGGAAGTTTTGACAAAAGTTTGATACTGTATTATTTTCATAAATGATTTAAATTGTCTAATTTCATAAAAGACATTGTTTGTTAGCACTGGACAATGTCTCAGTATCACGGAAACATCTGGTTCTGAATATTTACCATCCGAGGAAAGTTTTTTTCCAATAATTCAAACAGAGAAAACAATCTTTTTGACTCATCAGAGCGTATCACGATCCCACGAAATAAAGTGCCGTTGACAAGCTATGCCGTTTTACAAAACTCTTCCTTGGATTTCCACTACAATTCCAAAAATGAAATCGTAACACGTGATTTAACACTGGGAGATTCTACGTTTTAAAAAAATAATGATTCACATCTAGAAAGGATGTCGTTTTCATTTGAACTTGATACAGTATGCTCTTTAATATCCGAATATAATTCATCACTTAAACAAGTACAACATACAGCACTGGATAAATCAACAGAAAAATCCAAACCTCCTGGTTCTGATGTTCAAGACTTGCCAAGAATATCTAAGAAAAAGCGACGACCACATGATTCCCCATATTGTATACAAGATGTTCAGAATTTTGGAAGGCATTTGATGCGTCATCATTCCGATGAATTTGATGTTCAAAGTTTTTTATCTTCACACAAGGGCTTAAAACTACGAACGAAAACACGCTTTGGATCAAATTCGACGTCATTGAAATTTTGTAATCATATAATTCCGATTAGCGAGAACAAGAAAAGCAATGTGAACCGTAGTATTTCTTGTAAATTTTGCAAAGGATATTATACCAATAAGTCTTTAAGGCGGCACGTAAAAAAATGTCCTTCGAATCCTGATCCCAAAAAACCTTTAAGATCACAAAGCGAAGGTGAAACGGTTATGCCTAAATGATCCTCTAAGACTGAGCGGAGTACTAAACACACTGACAGGTGATGTAATTCTCTCATTGCTAAAATAGACCTAACAATTTGTACGATACAAGCCGTTAAAGTTGGAATGTAGCGGTTTATCGAAAGTACTATTTCGTTTTGGTAAGACTTTTTATTATTAATATTTTGCAGGGCTGTTAATCCATACTCATTCGGCATTAGTTTTAGACTGATTTTCGACCCAAAAATATAGATAGTTATAAGGTTAGTGAAAAAATATTTGAAATGAAATTCTTAGGAGTTCTTATTTTTTGCTATTTTCTGCAATACTATTTCATACAGTGTGAGACAAAAAATAAATGACGGTAAATATTCCGAAATTGCAATTTTATTATAAATGATCCTATATTTAGAAATGTCGTCGGTATATTTCTGCATTTTTGTGTTATTACTGTTAGTTTTGGTACTTGTTAGAGATATACGTTTTTAAAGTTAGTGCCAATCAGGATTTTGTTTGCGTCAAAAATTACCATGTAATACAAAATAGATAATATACTTAATTTTTTTATATTATACAACTGTATATATAAATTAAAAGAGGCATAAATTTGGGGGATATTTTTAAAATAACATACTAAACACGTATGGAAGCTTTTTAATTTTTTTATACTATATAAGTGATATTCAATAGCCTACCTATGTGTAAAGCAATTTTGCCGGGTTTTTCATTTACGATTTTAGCCACCAATTCTTAAATGTTTTAGTTTTTGACACAGGAGCTATTGAGAACTTATTTATTTCACTGTTGATCACTCGTACAACGAAAACAATTTGAAAAAGCGTTAAATTGATTAAATAATGGATTTGAACCACTGAATATCACTTCAGAAAAAAATCCTCTGTTATGTGTTGAGCATGTTAATTTAAAAATACTCATTAATTACTTACCTAGTCGATATATTTAAGAACACTCTGTATAAATAAGCATATTTTTATATTATAGTACGATTTACAAAAACTGCATCTAAAATATATTTTCTATATTGTATTACACTGGGAATTATCATTAGAGAATCTTAATTGTTCATGACTTTAAAAATGTATATTTCAAAAACTGATCATAGGAAAATCTTAAGAATTCAACACTTTCATTGAGTACCAAAACTAGTAACAAAAACTTACAGACATTAACCAGAATTGAGCTGAGCCTATCAGCAATTTAAGTAACTGGATCGAGTACAAATGCATATCAAGTTTTCAAAGAAAGATACCAGTCGCCACTTTCCATAAAAATTGTAGGGTCCTTATTCGGATCAACTATTAATACAAAATAAATTAGGTGTGCAAAAAATGGGAGGGAGAAGGTAGCATATTCTTGTAAATGCATCAGTCAAAAATGTAACTGTATATTTCCATAAAAATATATAATATAAGCTCGACTATTTAGCTTATTTTTGTCAACAGGTTTTTATATGATATGCAAATATGCTAATTTATAGGTATTATTACGTATTCGTTTTTTCATGTTATAAACAACTCAGTTTAATATAAGTCAATTGTTTGTAATTTAAAATTTTTATTTCCCATAGTTGTTGTTTCAAATTAACAATTTCAGTCTCAGATAAAAATTTCTTACGAAGAACGCCGATTGCAATCGTTTTATACAATGTCAATACCGAACTGGCAATTATTCTTTTGATTGTATGTATTAACTGGCCGATAGTATATGTGGCAACGCCGCAAGGAGTCCATATTACCTAAAATGCATCATATACGGAGCCTACCTTGCTTTTGAAGTATGGAAATATACACCAACGGAGCCTACTGTAACCGCTACATATAACGGATCCCACTAAGACGTCAACTTATATAGTGGTATACCTGAAATATACGCTAGGAGCCGAAATTGGACTACAGGTATAACGGAGTCCACATTGGCCTGCAACAGTATATATATATATATATATATATATATATATACTGCGTCCATAAAGTAACGCATAAATTCATTATTAGCTAAATAAACAATAATATTAAAAATTCCTGAAACAGGTCAATTTCTGATTTTAATTTACTGTTTTTTCAAATTATAATGTTATTTACAGGGTGAACCATCTTCGGGTGATGACGTCATCGCCATTTTTTTTAAGTGGAACACCCCAATTTTTTTTCGATTTCCGGATTTTCCTTGATGAGCTGATTCCAAAAATGTATAACACTTTGTTTCAAATTGGTACAGGGTGGAAAAAAATACAAAAATTGTAATTACATAATTATGAAATTACTGTGATTTACTACCAAATAGAAACAAAAGAAAATTTACAATAAATGTTCAAATTGACTGCTAGACAATGTCAGAAACGGACATTACATTCTTCTTTAACATTTTGTAGCATAGCGGGTTTTATGTTCTGCATTTCATGCCTGATTCAGTCTTTTAGATCACGGATATTGTCAGGTCTGTTAGTATAAACTTTAGATTTTAAATAACCCCATAAAAAGAAGTCTAATAGGGTAAGATCAGGGGATCTAGCGGGCCATTCCACTGTCCCCCTTCTTCCTATCCACCGTTGTGGGAAGGTCCTGTTTAAAAACTCGCGCACAGTTACAGCGAAATGTGGCGGTGCACCATCCTGTTGAAACAGATTCCACGGTCTAGATTGTTGGGTATTTGAATATCAGGAAGAAGCTGGATCAGATCAGGAATCATTGTATTTTGTAGAAAATCCAGATACAATGCTCCTGTTAAATTTTCGTCAAAAAAATATGTACCAATAATCGTATTTCTCACAATACCAGCCCATACGTTGATTTTTTGTGGTCTTTGCGTATGGCATTCTTGTATCCAGTGTGGATTTTCATCAGACCAATAACGGGTGTTTTGCCTATTAACATGCCCGTTCAAATAAAACGTTGCCTCGTCCGAAAATAAAACGTTGTCAGTGAAATTATTTTGGTTCATCATATACTCGCAGAATTCAGTTCTTCGGTCAAAATCGTCTTCAGACAATTCATGGATAAGTCGTACTTTATAAGGATGGTATTTTACCTTTTTAAAAATGTTTGCTACTGAAGACTTTCCAATACCTAAATCCCTAGATAATCCTCGCACTGTGCAGTGTGGATTTTCTATTGCCGACAAAATTATGTCTTCTTGAATATTTTCATTAATTTTTGTTCTACCGGGCTTTGGTGCATCCCTCACATGTCCTAATTCTCTGTATTTTTGCTCTATTCTGCTTACAGTAGATTGTGAAATGGGTTCACGATCTGGGTGCATCTCATGAAATAATCTGCATACCTCTTGTTGACTCCGCATCCTGTCGCCAATACCAATCATCATTAATATTTCAATCCTCTCACTTTCAGTTAACCGCATTTTGTTAAAGAAGTTGCAAAATTATGATATGATAAATTTCTTTGTAGATAGTTTTCATATAAACGTACCTTGTTTACAGAGTTAACAATAACAGAAATGTACTTTAACGTTGTTGACAGTTTTTACCGGCAAATGATAAAAAATGACAGAAAAAAATTTCAAACAATAAAAATTTTAGTCGAGGGGCTTGAATCACTAAGCTGTTAAATACAATGTTAAAACTTATACGGGGTGTTTAAAGTAGTAGTAAGTAAATACGTAATTTCATTTAATGTGTTTATTACGTTTATTCTTTTATTTCTTATTTTGTAGGTAATTTAATTTTTTTTTATTTTCCTCCACCCTGTACCAATTTGAAATAAAGTGTTATACATTTTTGGAATCAACTCGTCAAGGGAAATCCGGAAATCGAAAAAAAATTGGGGTATTCCACTTAAAAAAAAAGGCGATGACGTCATCACACGAAGATGTTTCACCCTGTAAATAACATTATAATTTGAAAAAACAGTAAATTAAAATCAAAAATTGACCTTTTTCAGGAATTTTCAATATTATTGTTTATTTAGCTAATAATGAATTTATGCGTTACTTTATGGACGCACTGTATATACGAGTATATATATATATATATATATATATAATTTGAAAAAAGATATTTGCCAACTTATTTGTAATGGATATATATATATATATATATATATATATAGAGAGAGAGAGAGAGAGATATAATACCAAAAAAAGACTGGTCACACTTTATTTAGTAGCTTAAACAATATTCGAAAAATTGAAGAAATTATATATAAAATCTGTTCGATTAAGGAGTATATTCACATGTAGAAGAAACGAATCACTAAATGAACAATAGAACCAATTAAAAGGTTAAACTACAAAAATAATTGAAATATTACCAAAACTACCATCTACGGATGTCAGTAAAACTTTGCGCCATGTACACGTCTCAAGTGACTCTAGAAAGAATAAAATTTCCATTTAATGAACAATTAAAGTACCTAATCAAATTTAAATCAGAAAATTTATTGAAATCACGTAAAATATCATGTCGTATATTAAATGTATCCACCTTTTTCTTTTCTCAATTAATACTTACGAAGAAACATTCTTCCAAATAATTCTTAATTTATTTTAAGCTGATCTAAGAAATCATTTGGCAAGACAAAAATGTATAAGACTTGTCCCAATTTTAACAGCCTAATACCAAAAATTGGGCCAAGTCTTGTACATTTTTTTCCTTGCCAAATGATTTTTTAGATTAGCTTAAAATTAGTTGGAAAATAACTATGTATACGAGTATATAAAAATTTTATCTGAATAAATTTCAGTTAATGAATTGAGAATTATTTGGAAGAATGTTTCTTTGTAAGTATCAATTGAAAATAGAAAAAGATGGATAAATTTAGTATACGACATGATATTTTACATTATTTCAAAAATTATTGTGATTTAAATTCGATTAGGTATTGTTTATTAATGGAAATTTTATTCTTTCTAGAGTAACTTGAGACGTGTACATGTTGCAAAATTTTACTGACACCCGTAGATGGCAGTTTTGGTAGAATTCAGTTATACTTAATTTATGTATATACTTCTAATTTATATTAAAAACACTGTTAATTATTTAACTAAGTAATTTATATTGAACACGGTTTACTTCTATGGTCAATTGTTCTGTTCCGGACTTGATTAAAATGTAATTTGCCATAACGGTTCGCAAGCAGTCGTTTATATACTACAACCCTTTCTGGAACACTGAAATTTCTAGATTGTGGTTTCCAACAAATAATCGACCTTCTTAGAAATGCATCTATAAATACAATCACAAAAAATAGTCCTGCTTTCTCACAATTATGGCAACCGTATTGAAGATCGCCTCCTGTGCAAGCTTTCTCAGACCAGTCTTTGCATTCGAGGCACTGTACCCACTTCTCTTTTGATTTGCTATTGGCAAAGGCCTCAATGTAACACAAACAAAAACAATTATTTTCTTTATCTTCTTCGGATTCATCCTCTTCATCATCAAGTTCACTTTTTTTATTAGTCTTCATTATTTTATAGGTTTCTTCTTTTTCTCGCTTAGAGAACGCTTTTTCACATATTTTATCTTTCTACAAGCTTCTATGGCAGAAATTTTATCCTACATCTATTAGGCTACCTCTTTCTTGGCGTAGCTTTTGGCAACGGTCTAAGTGATTCTGGCGAAAACACATTAGAAGTTGTAGCTGTAGCTGTAAATGTGGAGGCAACGGGCTTTTGGCTTTATTGTTAAGAATAGATGGACTGCTGGAAGGTGTCATGTTCTGAATTGGAAACATAGTTGGAGTAAAGTTTGTTCCTTCTACATTACAATCTCTGACAGCCATACAATGTTTTTAGCTATAATGATATAGCTTCTAGCCATTCAAATACTCGTATTAAATACAATGTTAAACAACAAAAATATTATCTTTCTTTTATATCTTGATATTGAATTCTCAAGAATTCATGTATCTTAATTTTTAAGTAAAGAATCTTATTATGTGTTTTTTTAATGTTTCTAATCAGAAAACTTATTAACATAAATATTCCATTTGTATGTGAATACCAAAAAAAGAAATTTTTATTAACTCAGTACATCCTATCATATACTATAAAACAATTGTTTAGTTATTAATTTATTCTCTTAAAATTACTGTAAAATTAATTCCTTCCAAAAGATTATTTATTCTGTAAAACAAAGCCACACTTATATGCTTTTAACATTAATTTAACACCTTCCTCTATATTTACGATAACCTCTTAGGAGATTTTCCATAAAAAATCTACCATTTCTGTAGGTTGGTTTTGTTTTCTTTGCCGTACCACGATGTGTGTAAATAACTGTTATTAGAAGTTAAATATACAATAACTAAGTGAAGCAAGCCGGTGTAGTAGTCACGGCACTTTACTTACAAAAGATCATCGTACAAATAAATGCGTGTCAAAGCGTGAAGCAACTTACTAATCGACGGTTCAATTGACAGTTGGTTGTGTTAAAATACTAGACAGAATTCAAGAGAAAAACCATTTACTGGGTGTTGCGTTTTGTTATTAAATAATAATAGTTTTAATCAAGGTATGTCCTTATTTTAAAAAAATTGTGAATAACATTGGTACAAGAAGAAGAAAAATAATACGAAGAAGAAGAAGAGGAAGAAGGTGAGAAAGAGGTACCAGAAAAAGAAAGGCTCAAGAACTAGAAAAAAATTAGTAAAGAGATGGTGAAAGCTACTTCTCAAATGCCAAAAAATATGTATAAACTGTAAGCATTTTCATTGAACTATAGCTTTCCTGACTTACTTTACAGTATGACAGGCATTGACTCTTACTCTAATATATAACTTAGAGCCTGTTTATTGAGATAAAATATTGTTACGAAAGCGTACACTGGTGTAGAACCTGAATCCGACTCTGCCTAACGCTATATATGAAAGTTAAAATTTTGGCGAAGGTGTAGGAATATCTGTCATTATTTTTTTGTGTCAATTCTTTATCTAGAGATTTCCAGGAAGGTCGATTGCTGAGAACCACAATCGAGAGGTTTCAAGAATAGAAGGTACTTAACATATAAGAGAGTCTACCTACGACCGGAGTTTTTTTCAATTTGATCTCGTGGCAGAACAGTGAAGTAGTGAATAATAGTAAATAGTAAGGAATTTATATAAATTAAATCTAAGTAAATAAACAGTAGTGAAGTGTATATAAAAATTAGTGTAAATGAATATACTGTGTATATAATATAAATTAGTGTATAAATAAATTAAATGAGTAGACATACCGTATGTATAAATTTATGCCACCCGTCTTGATAAAAACTTGAAATTAAAAATACTTAAAATATTACAATATTAATAATGACGTAATTATTAATAAAAAGGGATAAATACCACGATTCATGAAAATAATAGTGCTCATAACCTATGTAAATGTTTTAAATAGATTCATAACGTACGATAAACATAACTATCAATACAGAATTGTGTATTAGATAGTAATAATACGAGTCAAATTTAGTTCTCCACTTTTAAACTGTCTTCTTAAGTGATAATTGTAAAGATCAGCAGATATAGTTTTACTGGTTTCCTATATCATTGCACAGTTATACTGATCTTAATTGGGAAAAATGATATCCAGGATAACCTCATAGGGCTTATAATATCTAATAATAATAATAATAATAATAATAATAATAATAATAATAATAATAATAATAATAATAATAATAATAATAATAATGATAATAATAATAATAATAATAATAATAATAATAAGATTAGAGATAGAGATAAGATTAGAACCGAGCTAACAAAACATAGAAAACACCATCCAAAAGCGTCCGTCGAAAGGGTAAATTTACCTAGAGAAAAAGGAGGTAGAGGAATAAAAGATGTTGTGGAAGCTTGCACTCAGCAAATTGCAGGCTTGAGGAGTTTTTTCCGCCACCAAAATAATCAACTTCATAAAGCCATAGTGAAAACAGATACGGGTTATACACCTTTAAACCTAAGCATGGAAAACTTTACGCCCTTTAATACACGAAATGAGGAAGATAAAATTAGAAATTGGCGTTCAAAAGAATTGCACGGAAGATTCATTAATGATTTACAGAAAGACACGATAGATCAAGCTAAATCGGTTGAATGGCTTAAAACTGGAACGCTGTTCCCAGAAACTGAAGGTTTTATGGTTGGTATACAAGATCAGGTTATAAAAACGAGGAATTACCAAAAGTATATCTTGAAGGAAGAAATACCAACAGATAGGTGCAGAAAGTGCAACAGAAGTCAAGAAACGATTGAACACATTCTTTCTAGTTGCCAAAGCATAGCTGAAACTAAATATCTAGAACGACACAACAAAGTTGCCACAGTAGTATACCTAGAAGTACTGAAAAAACTTAACCTTGATCCACAAATCAACGAGCCATATTACAAATATAAGCCCCCTCCAGTTATCGAAAATCAGTATGTTAAGATCTACTGGGATAAAACTATCATGACGGACGTAACAGTACGACACAACAGGCCGGACATCGCAGTCATTAATAAACAATCCAAGCAAGCTCTGCTTATTGACATATCGATCCCAAATAATTCTAACACAGAAAGCAAATACAATGAAAAACTAAGCAAATACGCCGAGCTAAGGACCGAAATAAAAGAATTGTGGAATCTTAAAGAAGTCAAGATCATTCCAGTTGTTTTATCCTGTATGGGGCTAATTCCCAAGAAACTACGTACTTCCCTCAAAGACATTGATATTCCTGAGTCAACCTACCGATTAATGCAAAAATCTGTAATCCTGAGTGCGACAAACATTGTTAGGTCATTTCTAGAATAGTGACACCCAACGAAAGTCTTGCTGTTGAGGCCGACTGTCGTTGAAACACGCCGGGTGTAAATCCGGTGACACAAAAAGGAAAATAATAATAATAATAATAATATTTTGAACCAGATATCTTAGATAATAAGAGAAGTAGTATTATAAAATTAAGTTTGCTAGTATGAAATATATATGAAAATAACATAATTTAAGAAAACAAGTAAAAAGGAAACACTTTTCTTAATTTAAACAACATATCAAATGAAGATATATTAAACAACAGCCAATAACAATATAATAAAAAGGAATTACCTCAATGATAACATAAAATATAAATATTGCCTAACCAATGTAATGATGTAAATAAAGTTGCCTAAGACGAAGAATAATTTCCATATCATAACAGCTGTTCATCTGAAATGAAAACAAATATTACTATAGTTAATTCATTATAATCATTAATTTAAGAATAAGAACAAATATAAATATTGAATAGAATATAATCCAATAGATTTCATAGATAAACAAATAATGACATATAGACAAATAACATAAGAGAATTTATATTTATAATTGATATGAATGTAACAAGGATATACTATCAATAATAATATTGAATGTTGTACCATGTAAGTGTATCTAAGTATAACCAATTTTAATGTATTTGTATGTATGAAATTGTTTTGATAAGTGATTGAAGTTTCAATTATCTGATTACAAAAGACAATATCTTATTGGTTATAAAAGATGACATAACAAACTGTGAATCAATAAATAAACTTTTGAATAGTGATCTGGAAAAGAACAAAAGACTGTGTTGTTTAAAAAAGTTGAGAATCGAGGGGACGCTTAAGGAGAACGGAAGCTGGTGTTAAGAAGCGAGGTGTGTGTGGGATAGTGTTCCTAAAAATTTAAAGATATTCCCGGTATAAGACATTTAAACTCCTAAAGTACTGTTAAATATAATATTAGAAATACTTACAGTTAATTGTAACAAGTTTTCCGACAAGAATCTGTGAAATTTTCAACAACTTTGGATTTTTGGAGATTCCGTGGAGTGTTCCTGGGATCCAGAGACTTTCTTCCAAATTCAAGATCAACAGGTCAGTGTATTTAAATCATTTATTGGCCAATAAATAGTGTAAAAACTCAAAATCCCAATTAAATACTTAATTTTATAAATTGACAAACTTTTGAAAATATGATCGATCTAAAAAAGAAAGAAACAGACTTTATATAGTGTATTCATTGCATAAATCGTTAAATTTAATAAAAGGCCGAACTTTATATAAATTAAAATATGTACTTACGCTAATCACGCCATCTTGTAATCACATAAATCTGGTGATTGAAATTTTACAATGAAATAACTATGTCCATCTGTATATAATTTCTATTGTTCTATCCATGTATATAATTAATTTCTTCCCACAGTTATGTGTATCATATATAACTATGATATATATAAATTCTTTTATGTTTATTGTTGAACCATTCAATTGTTTGCATCGTTAACAAACTGTGTTGTATAATATAGATGCTTCTTACATATCATAATTGTTCGTTTCATGTTAAAGCGCATGACTAGTTTTTTTTCACGCATGCGCATTTATGATATTATTAAAATCAATAAATAGGTACAATATATCCATTGGCGTCGCATATTATTTTATCAAATAAATATTGCATTGATAATTAAATTGATTTCAAATAATGTGTTTTCTTTTTATTTCAAACATTACAACAGTATAAATTGCCAGGACTCAAAGGGAAAAAGGATTTCATGCTCCCGAATAATCTAATTAAAATAAATTATTAAACAAATATTAAAAACAAACTGAGCTAGCCAAACTAAAACAAAAATTCTAAATAAATAAACATATACATTTAAATCTACTATAAAAGTAAATATCCAATAATTGTTAATAATTGTCACCCAAAACGTGGGGCGTTGTAAAAATTTTGGTTATATTTGTAAAATTTAATACTTAATTAAAATGGCAAAAAGAATGATGTTGAGAGATGGAAGGCAAGTAGGAGCAGACAGTGGTTCGGAAGAGGAAAGGGAAGAAAGAAGTCATGGTATGGGAGATTACCAAGCGGTATATCTGGAACAGGGACAACAAGCGGAAGGCGATGCACATGAAGAAGGTATGACAGGAGATGGGGAAACTGTAGAACAACAAGAGAGAAGGAAACCACAAGGAGGAACTAATGCCAACGAACAATGGATGCAGCAAATATTGATGAGTATCAATGAAAACATAAAGACAATGAAGGGAGATATGAACAATATGAAGAAAGAGTTGAAAGGAGATATCAACACAGTAAGTGGAAACATGGAAAATATGAGGGGAGATATGAACAATATGAGGGGAGATATGAACAAAATGGAGGAGAATATTAGGGAAGATTTGAATGGAAACATGAATAGATTGGAAAAGAAGATAGAAGAGGTGAAAAATGAAAGTATCCAAGAATTCAGAAAACTTAGGGAAGAAAATGAAGAATGTAGGCAGCAGATAAATAAGGTGAAAGAAGATATGGTGGAGCAAAACAAACATATACGGATTTAAATTCAAGAAAACGGTATGAAATTTAGAGAGCAGATAGAAAATCAAGTAGTAGAAAAAATTCAAGAAATAGAGAAAGGTATAGAAGAAAAATTACCGGGAACGATCCAAGCGGAAGTTATAAAACAAACAGAAGATATAACGAAAGAAATGGAGTATATGAAATTCAGGGAACAAACAATAGAAGAGATCATGCAGAATTACCAACATAATGCGGAGCAGAAATTTAAGGATTTGGATACAAAGGTACAACAACAAACAGGAACGTGTGAGGAGAGGAACGAGCACATTGGACAAATATTTCATAAAGAACTGGAAGAAATGAACAGAAAATTACAGGAAGGCATGGAAGAAATTGAATTTAACGTTAGGAGAAATGGAGGTGGAGTAATCTATACGGGAAACATGGATATCGGAGTAAAGTTTGATGGGAATATAAATACTATTCATCCGAAGGTGTTTATTAAAATAATTAAAAGCAAACTTAAACAAATTAAGAAGGAAACTGGAGAAGTAGGATACATAAAATTACAAGGACAAGTAAGTCAACAGGTAAATCAACATTCTTACGAAAAAGTGAATAAAGAAATTATAAATTTAGATGGCAGAGTAACAAAACCGACAGGAATATATAAAAAAAGGAGTCAAATCTTAGGTAGACAAATTAACAAGGAAATACAAGAGATGAATCGAAGATTAACAGACACAGTGGAAGAAATAGAAGATAGTATAAGAAGAAATGAAGGAGGTATAGGATGTTCAGGAAATTTTTATAATAATGTAGTAACAGGAATAAAATGGGACAACATGATGACTATGATTCATACAAAAGCTTTCTCTAAAATAATAATAAGTGAAATGAACAATATGGAAGAATGGGAAACGCAAATTTTAATGGATTCATGGGAAGAAATTTATGAGATATGGGGCAACAAAGTTAAAAAGGATACAGTAGAGAATAGACAGACGCTTCAGAAATTTATCGAGCATCAAACAACAAGAGAAGAAAGCAAGAAAAAGGTTAGAAAAAGAAAAGCAAATTAAATAATAGAACAAGAGAATAGGAATGAAATATGGAGACGAAAATGCAATTCAATGAAAAAGGGAAAGGATACAGAAAGGAAGTCGATATAAATAATGTACATAGAATTTAGAAACAATGAATAACACAATTATATATATGTCATGTATATAAATAATTTATAGATGATGTTATGTTACGAATAATATTTTAAAAAGGAAATGATAGTCATAAGGATAGATTTAAAATTTAATATTAGGTAGTGTACAAAGTTAAAGTAGATATTAGACAGAGTTTTGTTTTCCATTTGGCAGCTGGTGATCCAATTAAATTCATCACGTTTGTTTCTTCAGAACCTAAAAAAATAAATATAATATTATATAAAGAAAATTTTATTAGGTAAAACTTATAATTAAAACAATTTAAAAATTTGTGAGTATGGCAAATCAATATATATAGCAAATGAAGGAAACAATTTATAAGAGATACTGGTTTTACATAGAATGAAACTATTAAAGAATATAGGATAGAGGGGATAAAATAAGAATAACTCAAGTATCAAATAGAAGTTCACATTTTTAAATAAGGAAATGAGATGTAAGTAATAAAGGATAGGAAAGGATAATAATGAATGATATTGATTAAAAATATAGGAGGTAATGTTTAATGTCAATTAGAATCTTATAGATTACTTGAAAATACAGGAAGGAATAAGGAAGTTGATATTGATATATATATGAATTTAAGAAATAATTAATTATATTGAATAATGAATATTGAAAAGAAATATGATATGAGGAGTATATAGAAGTATAATGTAATTACAAAGAAATAAGTTGATATATAAGTGGATGTTAGGAAGAAATGATAATAATGAAGTATTATATGAAGTAATATTAAAAATATAAATTGACATTGATCTTAATCAAGTGTATTTTAAGGAAAGAATTAGGAGACAGTTATTGAAAGAAATAGATTTTGTAGTAGGAAAAATGTGAACAAATATTTGAGAAACAAAGTTAAAGAAAGTAAGATTATGTCATAAAATTGTTAAATTTTTTTTGAATAAAATAAAATCAATCATTTATAATAAAAAAATTGAAATTTAAATAAATATCCAGGGTATGGATATCATTTAAATTTAAATTTGAGGGGAATTGAACCAGATATCTTAGATAATAAGAGAAGTAGTATTATAAAATTAGGTTTGCTAGTATAAAATATATATGAAAATAACATAATTTAAGAAAACAAGTAAAAAGGAAACACTTTTCTTAATTTAAACAACATATCAAATAAAGATATATTAAACAACAGCCAATAACAATATAATAGAAAGGAATTACCTCAATGATAACATAAAATATAAATATTGCCTAACCAATGTAATGATGTAAATAAAGTTGCCTAAGACGAAGAATAATTTCCATATCATAACAGCTGTTCATCTGAAATGAAAACAAATATTACTATAGTTAATTCATTATAATCATTAATTTAAGAATAAGAACAAATATAAATATTGAATAGAATATAATCCAATAGATTTCATAGATAAACAAATAATGACATATAGACAAATAACATAAGAGAATTTATATTTATAATTGATATGAATGTAACAAGGATATACTATCAATAATAATATTGAATGTTGTACCATGTAAGTGTATCTAAGTATAACCAATTTTAATGTATTTGTATGTATGAAATTGTTTTGATAAGTGATTGAAGTTTCAATTATCTGATTACAAAAGACAATATCTTATTGGTTATAAAAGATGACATAACAAACTGTGAATCAATAAATAAACTTTTGAATAGTGATCTGGAAAAGAACAAAAGACTGTGTTGTTTAAAAAAGTTGAGAATCGAGGGGACGCTTAAGGAGAACGGAAGCTGGTGTTAAGAAGCGAGGTGTGTGTGGGATAGTGTTCCTAAAAATTTAAAGATATTCCCGGTATAAGACATTTAAACTCCTAAAGTACTGTTAAATATAATATTAGAAATACTTACAGTTAATTGTAACAAGTTTTCCGACAAGAATCTGTGAAATTTTCAACAACTTTGGTTTTTTGGAGATTCCGTGGAGTGTTCCTGGGATCCAGAGACTTTCTTCCAAATTCAAGATCAACAGGTCAGTGTATTTAAATCATTTATTGGCCAATAAATAGTGTAAAAACTCAAAATCCCAATTAAATACTTAATTTTATAAATTGACAAACTTTTGAAAATATGATCGATCTAAAAAAGAAAGAAACAGACTTTATATAGTGTATTCATTGCATAAATCGTTAAATTTAATAAAAGGCCGAACTTTATATAAATTAAAATATGTACTTACGCTAATCACGCCATCTTGTAATCACATAAATCTGGTGATTGAAATTTTACAATGAAATAACTATGTCCATCTGTATATAATTTCTATTGTTCTATCCATGTATATAATTAATTTCTTCCCACAGTTATGTGTATCATATATAACTATGATATATATAAATTCTTTTATGTTTATTGTTGAACCATTCAATTGTTTGCATCGTTAACAAACTGTGTTGTATAATATAGATGCTTCTTACATATCATAATTGTTCGTTTCATGTTAAAGCGCATGACTAGTTTTTTTTCACGCATGCGCATTTATGATATTATTAAAATCAATAAATAGGTACAATATATCCATTGGCGTCGCATATTATTTTATCAAATAAATATTCCATTGATAATTAAATTGATTTCAAATAATGTGTTTTCTTTTTATTTCAAACATTACAACAGTATAAATTGCCAGGACTCAAAGGGAAAAAGGATTTCATGCTCCCGAATAATCTAATTAAAATAAATTATTAAACAAATATTAAAAACAAACTGAGCTAGCCAAACTAAAACAAAAATTCTAAATAAATAAACATATACATTTAAATCTACTATAAAAGTAAATATTCAATAATTGTTAATAATTTATTCTAGTAAAATTTACAACTGAAATATACAGTACATATATGAATAAATATAATAATCACAGAAGCAGTGTATAAAGCTGATTGTTTTGTGATGTAAAATACTACCAAAACTGCTATCTACGGAAATCAGTAAAACTTTGCGCCATGTACACGTCTCAAGTGACTCTAGAAAGGATAAAATTCAATTTAATAAACAATTAGAATAACTAATTAAATTTATATCACAAAAATTTTTGAAATTACCTAAAATACCATGTCGTATATTAAATGTATCCACCTTTTTCTATTTTCAATTGATACTTACAAAGAAACGTTCTTCCAAATAGTTCTCAATTTATTGACTGAAATTTATTCAGATAAAATTTTTATATATACATAGTTATTTTCCAGCTGATCTAAAATATGATTTGGCAAGAAAAAAAATTTATAAGACTTGGCCTAATTTTTGCAGCTTTATAGCCTCATACCAATTATACTTAGCATGTGCCCTAGTGATGTACAGTATGATATGAACAAAATCTTTGAATTGAAGAAATTATATTTTCTGTGTGCATCTGTGAAATACTGTGAAAAATAAAATCAACTTACCTGCACATACATATGATTCCAGAAATAAACACTTATATAGGTATAGTTCCTATGATGACAAAATCATTATGTCAAAATCTTTCTATTCACACAACCAAAAAAGTTTTGTGAAATTACTATCTTCAATCTATTCATTCTCTGCAATGTCTATCCACTTCATATATTGTATGTATAATTATATTGTTTTCTTATTTACCGAAACAGATGTTGAGGTTGATTCATTCATCTCTCGCATAAAATTTTTAGTATTTATAGTGAGAAATTGGCTTTCACAAGTTGTTGGGGATACTAATGTTCAATTTGGGTTTAATACTGATTAACTGATTATATAATTCATTTTCATAGGAGAAATTGATAACATATTTCATATTTGAAAAACTTATTTACATTTAATAATCTGTTTTTACATTTGACATAACAAAATGGCAAATGATATTTGTGTTGTGAGGGCGATACAATTCGATGATTTTAGTAACGTGCCTCGAGAACATCATTTTAGGAACTATTCGCAAATAAAGCATTCACAAGCTTGCTTATGCATGGCGTTGGGAACGACGTCAAGAATAACGCCCCGATTCGAGATTCAGGTCATCAGTGCGGATGAAACTCAATCATCGACCACCACACCTGCTAGAAATGAATCACCGGTGGCGACATTGATTCTCTTTTCGAAATATCGAGACCACACATGACCAACGTTCAACTTTAGAAATATTTTTACAAAAGTTACAACTTTTATTTTTTAGAACTGAATATCTTTCCAATAAATACATGGAAAATTATCATTGATGCTGCAAATGAAAGATCATATATGAATTATATGGCAAATGCATGCTTAATTTGCCCGTAGGTAATATACTTTTTAATTAATTAAAAAAACATAGAATTGCGGGGAGAGGAGAAAGACGAAATTTTCGGTATAAGAGTGTCTTTCGTCTAGCGCAAAAATATTTAAAAGAGGGCGGAGTCGAGATGTGACATGGCGCGAGTGACGAGCAGTCACTCTTGATACCATTTAAATATATTTACATTTCGTATTGTTCGATATTGTCTTAATATTAGAACTTGTGTGCGCGACATATTCGGGAATTTTTGACTAAAATTAATGTGTGCGATATATTCGGGATTTTTCAACAAAATTTAATTTTTCGCCATAAGGCAATGGGAGTATAAAGTAAAATTTACTAGTGTCGGATTCGTTGAATTATTGTCTTTATTTACAATTTATTAGATCAGAATATATTGATCTATCCGTTTCCGTAATCCATTTCTTAATTTTATATTTACTATATTTGTTTATCGTTTTTAAATGTTTGGGTACTATTGCATAAATTCTCGGTGCTAAGTAATATGCATTTCTCTGTCTAATAGTCTTCACACGCCTAGGCCGAAGTACACCATCGTGGTGTCTGGTATTGTAACAGTGGCTATAAGAAGTAAGTACATCTCTTTATAAATAAATAATACAATTTTTTTAAAGTAGAGCTGTCGAATATCTTTGACTTGTAACACATTATACAATTTATCTGTTGAGAAGAGAATATTTTTACTGTATATAATTCTTATACCCATTTTTGAACTACATATACTCCATTCAGATACTGGTCATACACCCCTCCCCATCCCAATATACCGTAGGACAAAATCGATTCCACCATAGCAAAATATACTGATTTTAAACTCTTATTATCTAGAAAATCTCGCAAAATTCTAAATTTTGGTATGTGACCTCTAATTTCATTTACAACTTCTTTACAGTGTAGGTCCCATCTTAAGTGTCTATTTATTCGAATGCCCAGATACTTCACGTTGTTTCCCTCGCATATAGCAATATCGTTCCCTACAATCGTTGGACCTAATTGTGGTAGTCCAGTTTTGTATGAACAAAACGGTAGGAATTTGGTTTTTTTATAATTTATTGTTAACTTATTATATTGTAACTATTTTTCTAAATTTTGAAAATCATTTTCTATTTTACATTTCAGATCCACCCATGAAGTAGATGTATATGTAATTACAGTATCGTCTGCAAAACTGGTTATTGTACCCTGAAGATTGAAAGAGAATAAACTGTTAACGTATAGAAGAAACAGAACTGGTCCCACAACAGTACCTTGGAGGACACCGCATGTCACTTTTTGTCGCGTACTAATTGTTTCATCTATGGTGACCATTTGAACTCTATCGGATAGGTAACTTTTTATTAAGTTGTACGCATTGCCTCGTATTCCATATTTGTATAATTTTTCCATAAGAATTTTGTGACATACCGTATCAAAAGCTTTGAACAAGTCTAAGAAATGAGTGAAGTCAGCTGAATGTACCAGAGAAAAACAATTATCGAAAAGAAACCAAATTTTGTATTTTGGTACAAGAATTTATTATTAGCAGAGCGCTTTCGGTTCAATGATAAACCATCATTAGTGCCCCCTGTAAAAGTAAGAAAATTGATCTTACATTCTCCATATAAAATAAAAGGTTTAGAAGGGCCTAAAGCCAAATAGATACAATTCACTCACATGGTCAGGGTGTACTCCGAATCCTCACAAATTAGAAGATACATAAAATGAATTAAAATATAGTGCTTGAAACACAGTCACTATTTAATTAAAATAATAATAAAAAGCACACACAACCCATTGTGCAATGAATGAATCCCTAAAAAAGGGGATAAAATATAACTCAATACATTATTTGTGAGTCAGCTGTTTGATATTTGACAACAATTGTAGAAGATAAGTTGAAAATGAACAATTTTTGAAGGTGTTAATTAGTAAGGTAGGCTAACAACAGCCGGTGCTCTGATGACGTCATGAGAATCATTGAAGCAAAAGTTGACAAAAGCTTGAAAGATTAGTAAATTGATTTAGCAATTACGTTCTTATGACCTCCTGAGAGAAACAAATGTGTGATGGTGAGAATAACTGAAAATAGTTCAGGTTTTAAAGTAAAGTAAGAGCCACGAAAGAAAAGGAAAAATGAAAAACATTTTTAATGAAAAAGTGACTCACAATCAGACAAGAATAATCCCGCTTGCACACCACCCCACCCCGGAATCCCAATCAGGGAAGCGACCCGAATGTCTCCAAAGGATAAACAACTACTCCTCGAGCTATTTGCTCCGACAGGCATTGTATTACATCCCTCCAGCAACAAACCGGCCGATCCCCCGGAAGAGGTCTCGAAGAGGAGAGGTGCAGAAGCACGAAACCTCCCGCCATGGAAGTTGGAAATGTAGCTCGAATTATGGTGTTGTGGTCACGTGTTGTATTGGTCCCAACTGATCTGAACTATTGTCATCATTAAGTAGGATCTCACCATCAAAAAGTTTTCTATGTATAGGGGTAAAATTTCTGTCAAACTCTGTCTGTACATTAAGGCATTTATTGTTTTATCGACCTCCTTCATGATTTCCATATCCTCGTACAAATCAAGTTTTAAAAAATGTTTAGTTGTTATGTTATGTAAGAGTGTTACACCGCTCTCGTGATCGATATTGTGGTTGTTAAATTTAAAGTGATGTCTAAATACGGATTTCTCCGGAGAGTTATAGAGCATGAAATAACTCCACCACAATATCGATCACGAAAGCGGGGTAACACTCTTACATAACAACAGCTTTAAAATGTAATTCAAATAATTTTCATCATGAGAAACCTAAAATTGCGAATTTAATCAAAAATATTGAACCTTCAAAAGTTAAACGTGAAACAAAAAATGACATTACAGTTTTAAATTCAATAAAAAGAAAGATAATAACCTAACAGTTACAAAATCTGACAAGGGAAACGCTACTGTCATATTGACAACTAATGATTATAATTCAAAGATATATAAGTTTATAGAATCTAGCGATGTAAATGTTCTTAGAGCAGACCCAACAAAAAAGTTTTCTGATAATGTTAGAGATATTGTTAATAATTCAAATTATGTTTTCAGTGATTACGGAAAGAGGTCCATTATAAATAAGAATCCTCATTCTCCACAATTATATGGAACCGTTAAATTACATAAAGCAACGGAACCCATTAGACCTGTAGTTTCTTATGTTATTACTCCTAATAATATACTGGCAAAGAAACTTAACAATATACTCAATAGTTACGGATATACATCTAAATATTCAATTAGAAACTCAATGGAATTGATCAAAAAATTAAAAGCATTCAACTTGCAAGATAGCTAGCTCTAAGCTTATTTCAATTGATGTTACTAGTATGTTCACTAAAATTCCTCTTAAAGAATGTCTAATACTTGTAAGAAAGTTACTAGAAGCTAAAAATATTAATCCAGGAATAATGTCAGATATACTTAATTTATTTGATGTATGTAGTAATCAGAATTATTTCACTTTTGACAATAAGATATATATTCAAAATGAAGGTTTACCTATATCCCTATTAATTAAAAATCGCTCAAAATAGTCCCTCCATTGTGTATATTATTTAATAAATCTATAACAGAGGGCTATTTCCCTAGTATATGGAAAACAGCCTTAATAACTCCTATTTTTGAATCTGGTAGTAGATATATAGTCGAAAATTATCGTCCAATATCTAAACGTTCTATTATTGCCAAATTATTCGAATCAATTATTTTTGATTATTTGTTTAGAGATGTTAAATACATTATTGATGAGGAGCAACATGGTTTTATGAAAAAACGTTCTGTTGAAACGAACCTCTTTACTTATAGTGAATATTTATTAGAATACACGCATGAAGGATTTCAGGTGGATGCTGTGTATACCGACTTCAGCAGGGCCTTTGACAAAATTGATCATTCTACTTTGTTGGATAAACTTGGTGCAGTCGGTATACATAGTAATCTACTCAGATGGTTCAAATCTTACATAAGTAACAGGTCACAGGCAGTAGTCATAGGTAAATATGTATCACCCTTCAGTGATATAACTTCAGGGGTACCTCAAGGATCCCACTTGGGACCGTTATTATTTAATATCTACACCAACGACATATCTCAATGTTTCAAATTTTGTAAGTACAAAAAATATGCGGATGATTTAAAAATGTACCTCAAAGTTGGCAATGTTGGGGATTCTCAATTGATACAAACTGACTTGAACAGACTTGTTGCGTATTGCAAAAAAACTTTCTTTTCTTGAATTTAGAAAAATGCTTCGCGATCACTTTCTCTAGAAAACGATACATACTTGATTATCAATATTTTATTGATACCATCAGATAGAAAAGGTATCACAGATAAAAGATCTAGGAATTTATTTTGATTCAAAACTTATTTCCGACCAGCATATCAATTATATATCAAAAAAAGCTAATCGGGCGTTGGGGTTTATTATCAGGACTTGTCATGACTTTAAGATCTCACCTCACATTCATTACGAACTCTATTTATGACCTATGTAAATAGTGTCTTGAGCTTCGGATCAATAATTTGGAATCCACAGTATATTGTATACATCGATAGAATTGACCATATCCAGAATAAATTTATAAAGTACTGCGGGAAGATGTTGTTTCCTAAGGATAATATTGTTTCAGTTAGGCGGAACTTGAGTTTAATTCCCCTGGAAGATAGACATCAAATAAACGATGTTAAATTTGTATATAAAATTGTTAATAATCTTATTGACTCAAACGAGATTACCAGCTTCATTAGATTCAATGTTCCGGCCTACGATACAAGAGATTTTAAACTTTTTTATATTAATTTCAGTGCTAACAATTATTATCTAAACTCTCCTCTCCATAGGTGTTGTAAATCATTTAACTTAGTTTGTAGCCACGCTGATATTGATATATTTCATGATACATTTTTCACTTTTTGTAGTAAGCTAAAAAAGCTGTATTTGAGTGATAAAGCTGCGTTTTAATTTCATAGTGATAATGATTTAATATTTACAATTATCAGTCTACATTTTATTGATTATATACTTGTGAATACTGTATTTGGGTTCGTCCCGTTTGTATTCCATGTCATAAATAAATCAATGTAGTAATCAGAATTATTTCCCTTTTGACAATAAGATATATATTCAAAATGAAGGTTCACCTATATCGCCAATTTTGGTAAATATTTTTGTGGACAGTTTAGAAAGAAAAATTTTTGAAAGTAATATTTGAAAAAATGTTTTATTTTGGTATAGATATGTAGATGACATATTAGCCTGTTTTATGGGTAGTGAATGACAATAAGATATATTTTTCAACCACATTAATAATTTATACCCAAAAATTAAATTTACCTACATTAGAAGTTGAAGAAAATAGTTGAATGAACTTTCTTGATTTAAAAATTCAAAGAGTTATTAATGTACTTGATTATTCGATTCACATTTCACAATTCAAACGAAAAAATTTTCAGATATTTTTAAGGCAATTGCCGAGCAAAAGTTATTGAAACCTAATATTCGCCGTCTCAAACCATTTATTGATATAATCCGTGTCGGTGGAAGATTAACCAATTCTTTATTAAAATATGATCACCAGCATCCCATGTTGTTACCCAAATTGGACAATTTTGCTACATGTTTAATTGATCATTACCATAAAAGATATTCTCATACTGGTTCGTATTTGCTCTTATCTTTTTTGAGACAAAAATAGTGGATTTTGTCTGCTAGAACTATCGTGCGTAAACGTTGTTTTGAAAACAACTCTAAACCATTATATCCCATTAGGTCCGATATACCCTCGGAAAGAGTTAATCAAACTAAAGCTTTTTTGACGACGGGTGCTGACTTTACTGCTTCTTATCCCATTACAATGTTTCGCAAACGTGGAGTAAGAAGTCAAAAGGCATATGTCTGTATTTTTATTTGTTTCGTCACGAAAGCTGTTCACTTAGAATTAGCTTCATCACTATCCACTGAATGCTTTTTAGGAGCTTTTAAACGCTTTATATCTCGTCAAGGTAATTGTTTAAGGCTGTATTCTGATTGTGGGACCAATTTTATTGGAGCCAAGGCTCGGATTAATGAAATTCCGGAATTTTTAAATTCCTTAGAATACCGTGACGCCTTTCAGAGAGAACTAAATTTAAACAAAATCGAATGGATCAATAATAATAATCGAACATCCGAAGCATGAAAATGCATTTATCCAGAGTGATCGGAGAACCAATTTTGACTTACGAGAAGTTTAACACCGTATTAACTCAAGTTGAAGCTATTTTGAATAGTCGCCCCTTATGAATAACGATCCTAACGATCCTGTTGCTTTAGCTCCAGCACATTTTCTTCATGGTACCCCTTTATTTTATTTTCATGCTGTCAATTCTTATAATGAAAGCACTCATCCGGTTTCTAGGTATAAATTGTTAGTCTGTTGTTGCGCATTTTTGGAAGAGGTGGCATAGTGAATACCTTTCTACTCTTCAAGAAGGCCAGAAATGAAATACTTCCACTATGCCTGTAAAGGAAGGTACTATTGTCCTCATAGAGAACTTGCCACCACTGCAATGCCCAATGGGTATTGTGGAGAAGGTTTATCCTGGCAAAGACGGAGTTATACGAGTAGCCAGGGTAAGGACTAAACATAGTTCCTACTCCCGTCCGGTAGTAAAACTCTGCCCACTGCCACTCCAATAATTTAATTTTGTATTTTTTTTTGTAAGAGTAGTTTTAGATCAGATAGTAAATACCAGCATTTAGGATGTTTTATTTAGTTTTGTTTATTCGCTTGAATTTTTTTTTAATTTAAATTCAATTTGCTGGCCCGCAGGATGTTTTGGCATTAATGTTGCCTATCCGGTAGAAGCCAACAAATTTATTAAAATATTAATTGTCATGCGTCTACTAGAATATTTCTTTCGAATCAGTAGCGAATCGTGTTTTGACGAGACTACATTTTCCGGTCTAATTAATACAAAAAGGTTTATATTTCGATAACCGCTTGGACTATAGAATAAACCACTTCCTTTCCATCCAACCCCATCCCCAATCAGTGGTGAAACCTATATTGGAATATGCATGAGCCAGCGCGAAAAGTAAGTTTTTTATAATTGTTAGTTTTATTTTTTCATAAAGGAGAAAAATAACAAATCATAATTTTTGGTCACTGATGTGACTATCCCATACAGTTCCAATCATCCCATGTCCCATAAACTAGCGGCATATATTTCAATGATACATAGAGCATTTTTGGTTCCTATGAACAAATGTAATTTCGATAGAGAGATTAACACAATTAAACAAATAGCAACATCCAACGATTACCCATTACATATGATAAATAAACTAACTAGTAAAAAAGAGGAAAAAGTGGCATTACAACTAATATTTCCTAAACAAACTAAAGAAATAAAAACTTATAAAACCATTACATATGCAGGAAATATTTCTAATAATATTTGAAAGATATTATCTTTAGCAACAAATACAACGATTTCTTTTAGAACAGAAAGTAACATAAGTACAAAATTGTTAAATGTGAAAACAAAAATATCACCATTAAAGAAATCTAGTATATACAAACTTAAATGTCCACAATGTAATGCTGTCTATTTGGTTCAGACCCTTAGAAATTTTGAAATCCGATACAGTGAACACTTACGAGCATACAGATTAAAACAACCACATAAATCCCACTACTCCAGACATCTGGTGACACCAACCATTCATTGACACCTAACATAGAATTAGAAGTACTACATATTTGTGATAAGAAAGAAGAACTGGATTTCCTTGAAGAATTGGAAATTAGAAGACACTTAAGAAACCCACAATATGAACTCGTCAATAAACAGATAAATCTAGGGAGTTCTCCACTTTTAAACTGTCTTCTTAAGTGATAATTTGTAAAGATCGGCAGATATAGTTTTCCTGGTTTTCTATATCATTGCACAGTTATACTGATCTTAATTGGGAAAAATGATATCCAGGATATCCCCATAGGGCTAATAATATCTAAGCTTTAATATTTGTAATATCATATCTTTTTTTTTCTATTAACATATATTAAGTCAATCACAAGATAGCCAAAATAATTAAACATCAGGTAGGCATCAAGTGAAATGTAACTTATGTCATTCTGATGATGATATTTAGATAATATGGAAACAATTGTCAATTTTTTAGAATTTTAAACATTTTTCAATATACTGTGGAGTTAACTAGAAACAGTAAGTTTCATTTAAAACACTAATATGAGTAGATTCCACAATGTAGGGGTCGAGACAGTTAATTTCATATGGATTGACTTATTGAACAATTGCCAGAAAGTCAAGTTTTTTATTAACGACATCTTAAAGAAATGGATTGGCATGTTTAACGATCTCTAGGTTAAGTGCAAAAAAGGTGACAGTGGTATATAACAAGAAAAATATTTGAACTGAGTGATATTAAGTGAAATGAACGCAAATATAGGTAAATAGATTTTAAACAAAATATTGTTTTCCAGAAAAACAAATCGACATTGAAAAAAGAAAGGAATGTTGTTGATTAACCACAGGAGTGGAAGATAGAAAACTAATAAAGGTGTACGTGCATTTAAAACGTGAATAACTGAACTGAACTGAAGAAAAAAGGAATAATAAGCGGTATAAGTGCTTAAAAACTCTGATAAATCGAAAATAGATATATCAAGTATAAGTTTTTACTGCGAGAATTTGGTAAGATATTGTAATGCTTTTCTATTTATTAAAACGTTTTTATTACGGGTGGGATAAATTCATACACACTGTAGGTTTACTTACTTAATTTATTTATTCACTACACTACTCACAAACACTTAATTTATATATACTTAACTAATCACTTATTATATTCACAGTATATTTACTTAAACTAATTTATATAAACAGTTCACTAATTTATATTCACTCATTTACTTGTTTATCTCACGATGTCGAATTATCAACTAAGCTTATCCGCTGATCGGTCCTATATATATATATATATATATATATATATATATATATATATATATATATATATATATATATATATATACATATATATTAGTGCCTTCTTTTACTAGAGAATTCTAGATTGCGGCTTACACACATAAAAATAATTGGCTCTCGCATTTTCTAGATAAGACTGGTCACAAAAACAATGTATAGATAAAATAATCTGAAACAGTTATAAAAAAAACCTGCGTATCCGCCATAATTTTAATTTTCACACCTGGCTTAGTCCAGAGTCGGATTTAGAGTCTATACCAGTGTGCTGTTTCGTAACATTACCCCCTCCTTAAATGGAAGTTCCTCCTGGAACTTTTGTGTAGCCGAGACTGGATGTTTGAATCGGCAACTGGCCCCATTTCTACACTTTCCGATCTTATGAAAATAGCAGGGCACCGTCTTCATCGGATACTGATAACGGGGGTTGTATCTGCAAATTAATATCTGGACACCGGTATCTCGAAAGATAATCTTTACCATGTTCCTGATAACTCGCCAATCCTACTGGTTACTCGCTATCTTAGGCATAGCCAGTTTCTACCACATGGTCTCGGAGGTTACGAAGTGCTTCACACACATCGTGGTAGGAAGATCGATCTTTAAATAAGCCTCATTTTACGTCCAATCAGGATTTTCGCAGGTGTTTCACCCGTGGACTCATTGACGACAGATCGATAAGCCAATGCGAATAGGGAAATATACTGGTTGCAATCTCTCTGATGGCTGGATACTACTTTGGACAGGTATTTTCCAAATAGTCCTGTTCATTCTCTCGACCATTCCATCTGACTGTGGATGTAATGCTGTTGTCCTGGTCTTCTTTATTCCCAGCTTCTCGCAAATCTCCTCAAATAGATGGCTTTCAAAATTTCTTCCCTGGTCACTGTGGACTTCCAAGGGCACTCCATATCGGCTGATAAATTCCTTCACCAATACATCCACGTCAGTTGTGGCCTCTTGGTTCGGGATAGCGTAAATTTACACCCACTTTGTGAAATAATCCATTACAACCAGTATGTATTTGCCACCATTTTCGGTCGTCGGAAATGGTTCAGCGATATCTGAAGCAATCCTTTCGAAAGGGCTTCCAACATTGTACTGTTTCTTGGGTGCCTTTCTCTTGCGATGTCATCCATTACTCGTAGCACAAGTCGTACATTTCTTACACCAGTCCTTCACGTCATCGGAGCTGTTCATCCAATAAAACCTCTCACGAATTCGCTGGAGGGTTTTCTTCACTACCAGATGACATCTCGATGGACTGTCGTGTAACTTCTTTAGTACTTCAGCTACTCTTGTTCTCTGGATAACTAGCTGTCTCCTCATCCCGGAACCATCATCGTTTTCAAGGACTCTTTTCAACAGCCCTTCTTCCAGGACAAGGCAGGCCCACTGAGCCCAATACGCCTTTAGTTTCGGTGAAAATCTTGACACTTCTTGCCAGGTAGGTAGCTGATTTTTTCCTTCCACTGCCGAATCTTCTTTAGGCAAGGATCATTCTCCTGATCCTGGTGGATGACCATTCTTCATTGACTACTTTAGTTCTTGAAACTGCAGCTTCCCTGGATTCCGCCTTGTTGCAGTGGTAGCAGTCTGTTGGGCACGGCCGTATGGACAGGGAGTCAGTATTTCGGTGACTCACATCAGCTGGATGTTCACCCCTGTCTGATTTCCCCTGTGACTGGAGTTCTTGGGTTACAGGAGTCTTGGGGCGCTTACACGGACTCCGTACGTACTGTAGCTCGCCACACTTCCGGCATTTGATCTTCTTCGGCTTCTTGTCTGCCATACTTTTCAACAAGTTGACGATCTGGTCAAGTTTGTCATCGTCATCTTCTTCCTGCATCTTCGTCCATACTTTTGTTGTAACCCGAAGCTTTCGTTGCTGCTTCATATTCAAGAGCAGCTATCAATGCGTTAACTAATGTTTTGGGATGGGCTAATCGAAGCGTCTTCTCCATATCGTGGTCACATAAGCCGCCAATAAAGGCCTGGATGCCTAAACATCATGTTCTCTGGTGCTGATGGATAAGCAAATCGAACTAGGCGGGCAATATCCATTTCATACTCTTGAAGGGATTCGTCACGTATCCGCCTTCGGTTCTTCAGCTGGAATCTGTACAAATGTTCGTGACCGTATCGCATGTCCAGCTTCTTTTTTAGCTGATCAAAGTAATCCACTTCATCAAAAGGTATCGTATGAAGTACATCTAAGGCATCTCCGCGAAGCGCGATGGTTAAGTTCACTGCCTTGTCTCTATCGGACCAATTATTCACTCTAGCGGCTGCTTCAAATTGTTTCACATAATTGGTCCACAACATTTTTTCATCGAACGTTTGGGCCTTGACTCGGGTAAAACTGCCAATGTCTTCAAACTTAGGTAGTGTTTCTGGCTTGCAAGGTTTTGTTTGCTCGGTCTTCTTTTCTTCCGCGTGCGTGTCTTGAGTTTTTGAATCTGTCATCTTTCTTCCTAATTCATTGATTTTTTCGTCCATCTGGTTTTCCATCATTGACATCTTATTCTCAATATCCGATTTTAGTGACGAAATTTTATTTTCGACGTCAGCGGCAATGTCGTTTTTCATTGATAAGATATCGGCAGAAATGTCGTTTTTCATGGCTGAAATCTTCTCGTCCATATTAGTAGACATTTTGTCCATGTTAGCAGAAATATCGTTCTTCATGGTTGAAATCTTCTCATCCATATTAGTAGAAATTTTGTCCATGTTAGCAGAAATATCGTTTTTCATATTAGTTGAAATTCTCTCTTCCATGGCAGAAATTGACGAGATTATTGTGGAAGCCTCATCATTGAATAAAAATAATTCTGGATCAAAGCCGTCATTTTCCAGTGCCACTTTAAGTCTTTTTACTAATTCACTTTTCTTACCGGACGTTTCCAACTCACGATCTTCCATTTCTTCTCTTAATTCCGTCACTTTCAGATCACATAGTCTCTTGGCCATTTTTCGTAGCAATTTATTTGTATTATCCCACTTCTGACACCAGTGTATTGCTTTTCTATTTATTAAAATGTTTTTATTACGGGTGGGATAAATTCATACACACTGTAGGTTCACTTACTTAATTTATTTATTCACTAGGCTACTCACTAATACTTAATTTATATATACTCAACTAATCACTTATTAGACGCTCAGATGCTCAGACACTTTGAACGAAAAATACTTAGAAAAATTTTACGGACCTCACCATGACATCACCACAAACCAGTATAAGATCAGAACCAATATCGAATTAAAAGCACTCTACAACGACGCCGATATTGTCCAAGAAATTAAATCACAGCGACTAAGATGGGCAGGCCACGTGCACATACTGAATAACGAAAGACTTGTAAAACTGGTATGGGAGGAGATTCCCACAGGCAAAAGACCACTCGGACGTCCCAGAATGCGATGGAGAGATAACATCCAAGCAGATCTCCGGAAAATGAACATTCCATTTGACCCTAGGTTGATGGAAGACCGAACAAATTGGAAAAAATTTGTACAGTCAGCCAAGACCCACCCAGGGTTGTAGCGCTACGTGATGATGATGAATCACTTATTATATACACAGTATATTTACTTAAATTAATTTATATAAACAGTTTACTAATTTATATTCACTTATTTACTTGTTGATCTCACGATGTCGAATTATCAACTAAACTTATCCGCTGATCGGTCCTTTATATATATTAGTGCCTTTTTTTACTAGAGAATTCTAGATTGCGGCTTACACACACAAAAACAATTGGCTCTCGCATTTTCTAGATAAGACTGGCCACGAAAACAATGTTTAGATAAAATAAGATAAACAGTTTAAAAAAACCTGCGTATCCTCCATGATTTTAATTTTCATACCTGGCTTAGACAGAGTCGGATTTAGGGTCTATACCAGTGTGCTGTTTCGTAACAATATTTTCTTTATTTGATCTGAAATACAGCTAGATGACGGTGATAGCAGAAACCATATTTTGGACGAACCATAATCCAAATACAACATTCACAACTTTCATATTGTGATACTACATGTGCCTGGCTCCAGATATAATACCTCTCCCCTTTTCGTTTATGTAAAAGTGGCCTACTGAAAGTACCACTGTCACCACCCTAATAAACGCCGGGATTCCCCACAGTGTTTGTAACTCTCTCTTTAGGCAGCACTGTCACCAGTACCGTCAGACACGAGGGAGGACGAGTAATTCGCTCCCGAAAAAAATATGAGAGAGGGCGTTGCGAGCTCGAACGGCCGTATAATTCGCCTGGGCTTAAATAATCCGCCAGGACCGGGTTGGTTCGATGCATCGTCGTGCATGGGATGTCAACAGAGGTACCTAAAGGAATGAATCTGGGTGCGGGAGGGAATAAAACGGATTCGCTAGAAAAATATACCTCTATATTACCAGCAATAACATTATACTATAACCCTTAACTAATGATAAACTGATCAATTTCGCCATATGCTTCATTTGTTGGAGATGATTTCATTTTAATGCACGACAATGCAAGACCGCATGCAGCAAATATTATTAACCGATATTTGGATGAGGTTGATATTCAACGATTAGAATGGCCTGCATGTAGCCCTGATATGAATCCGATTGAACATCTCTGGGATGAAATTCAAAGAAACATTCGTCGTTGTCCTATACCACCCGAAACACTTGACGAGCTGCGTTTTGCGTTGCAAGCTGAATATGACGCAATTCCTCAAGATCGTCATTATTCGATGTATAGGCGATTGCGTGCTGTTATTTCCGCTACAGGTGAGCATACAAAATATTGAAAAATGCCAATTATGTTTTTCTTTTTGTTCAAATTACTGTTGTATATCAAAATTTTATAAACTAAATTTTTTCCCTAAAAAAATTCCAGGCTTTTATTTGAATACATATATCTTCAAACGAAACCAATATATCAAAGTGAAATCAAAACTGAAAGATGGCGAAAAGGATGGTCTTTGCAATAAACTGAGCGTAAACTCTACAAATTTCCCGAACTGTTCCACAGGTTGTTAAGAAATTGGACTACAAATAGATGGTTTTTTTCACCTTGTATAAATAAGCCACAACATTTTTGGAAAACTTGTTATATTTATCCTTTTATACCTCCCTTTTTACCCGAATTGAAACAGGGAGGTATTGAAGTTAATCTTTTCAGTGCTACTTTGACTTCAAATCAAGGGCGTACCCAGGTAGGGGTAGGGGGGGGGGGCAACTGCAAATAAACGTCAATTTTCCTGGCAAGTGGGAATTAAAAACGTGTTATCTACTTTGCGCATAATGAAGTGTTGGAAACAAAATATCTTTTCAGTCAGATATTTTGATTTAATATTTTTTTATCTATAATTAAATATTCTACAACATTCGATATAGTATACTGTTAGCGAAGCCGTCGCATCTCGTAGTTCCCGCTCCCGACGAGACAATCAGAGCTATCTAGGATTAAAGCCGAATATAATTTGGAGAAAACAACATCTAGCGCTATCTAGTTACGGACGACAGTACTTTTCCAGTAAAGAGAAATAGCATCAATTTATACGGTCAATAGCGACATCTTGTATTGAATAGCAATACCACGAAGAACGTTCTAGCATGGATTATTCTCGAAAGGAAAGACAGTGATAGCAAGTATGAGACAAGGATGGAAATAGAGTCGAGTATTTTCTACGTATTTCGGGAGCTCTTCTAATATTTGTATATATAAGCGGGATCGTGAGGCGGAGCAAGGCAATTCAGTTCGATTACAATTCAATTCAGTTTGGAGTTTAATACGAGCGAATACTTCATGCGCCATAGTGTCTTATAGTTTAGTTGCGGCGACACAATATTTACGTTTACTGCGCAACAACTGGAATTTATTTATTTATTTATTTAGCGTATGGCATACATGGATTTAGTTATAATTAGTTAAAATTGTACACATTACGTCATAAAAAACATATAAGTGTATATCTAAAAGTAGAAAAGTAGAAATAAAATATAAACATAAATATAGCACGATTTGAAGTTAAATTTTGAAATCTAGACCATTGATCCAGTCCAGCACAGAGTCAGTGGCCTCATAGAAGTCGCTAATTTCTCCTCCGTATGCAGTAAGGGGGCACTCCATTGGAAACTGGAAATATTACTCCGTCAAATGGATATAAGGAAGTTCTTTGAAAGAGGTGAGTCAAAACAAAACACATATGTACCTAATATGATTATTTGATTTGTTTAAGGGGGGCTCTCTTATAGGAAGTAAATGATATTTGAATGTGATGTTTTTATATGTATCTTGATCTTTATTTCCGTCCTATGCCTAAACACCGTAAGAGTAATTTTGTGTATCCATTTTTCAGGGAAAACACGCGAAAAAAGAAAAAAAGGTCGGGAAAGTAGCAGTGGAAGCGATGAAAATGACAACCATGATAAAACTACTCATGTAATGCCAAAATCATTGCATGCTAACATTGGACAAGCGTCACATTCTCCAGCAGAACCTGTAAATATATCTGTTGCCGACTATTCTTCTCCATCGACATCCCAACAAACGTATGACGTCAACGTCGATCCTGAAATTATAGTGGACGATGGCTATTATGAAAATGATCTGGGTCGTTATGTTGGATTGGCTACCGAGCTATCGACGGAAAAGAAGAGGGAGTCGTTACAAAATCCTTGGATCCCGCCCAGAAATTACGATTTTGAAAGTGATGCATTGAAAAGAAAATTTAATCATGCTTGGTTGGATCAATATGCACCATGGCTAGTACATTCCAAGCGACTAAAAGGCGCTCTTTGTAAGCATTGTGTTTTGTTCCCTCCGCCCATCAGCACTGTGAGAGGAATTTTGGGATTATTTATGATCAGGCCATATATAAAGTTCAAAAATATGCATGAAGACTGCCGAAAGCATGCAACGACCAACCTTCACCTAACAGGGACAAATGCTGCAATAAATTGTCTTGAAAATGTTCCTGTAGACATCCAACTGCAAAGTGGACATCAAAAAGCAATCGATGAAAACAAACAAATATTGTCATCAATTATTTCATGTATAGTATTTTGCGGTACACATGATATGCCTCTTAGGGGAAAACGAGCAGATGAGGGTGTTTTATTAGATTTATTGAAGTTGAGAATCAATTCAGGGGACGACAAATTAAAGAGTCACCTGGAAAAGTGCAGTCGCAATGCAGTTTACACATCGCCAAAAATACAAAACGAATTGATAAATTTATGTGGCCAAGTTATTAGGGAGAATATAATAAGTGAGGTTCAGAAGATCATGGCTTACGCAGTCTTAGCTGATGAAACAGCAAACATAGCTGGGAAAGAACAGCTGTCAATAGGCGTGCGGTTCTACGACGAAAGCAAAATCAGAGAAGAATTTGTAGGGTTCGTTGAACTAAAAGCACAAAATGCTTCAGCAATTGCCGAAGCAATTGACAATTTCTTGTTTAGTTCTAACCTCCCAACCGAAGATTGCGTAGGGTTTGGATTCGATGGCTGTTCTACAATGGTAGGGAAAGAGGGTGGCGTATAAGCCATTTTGAGAAAAAAATATCCTCGTGCTTTATATTTACATTGCTCAAGTCACAAACTCAACCTTGTTGTGAATTATGCGAACGCAGTGCCAGAAATTAGAAATACTGTCGCCACTGTAAAGGATGTTATAACGTTTTTCAGAGAATCGACTACACGTCGAAACTACGCTCCAAACCTATCACGATTGTGTGAGACGAGATGGTCCGAAAAATATAAATCAAGCAGAGAAAGTTTTATCAACATTTCCCAGAGCTTGTGAAATCTCTAGAAACGTTATCCGTAGAGGGAAATTATGCCACCAGAGAATCTGCATATCAGTTGCATTCAGCCGTTACAAAACCAGTGTTTATTGTTGCTCTACAAACAATAGCCAAATATTTAGCAGTTTTAGAACCAGTAGTTAACGCACTGCAAGCTAAATCGATGGACATGATCTCGGTGGGGGAACAGATCAAACATATCAAGGACATTCTCAGAAATGACCGCGTGTTTCTTGATAGAATAAGTAATGAAATGCTTCAAAAAGCGCGAGCTGTTGCAATGGATTTGAACATAGAAATTTCGGTTCCACGTCTTGCTCACAAGCAAACACATAGAAGTAATCCGCCATCAGACAATGATAACGAATATTGGCGGCGTTCCCTAATACCATACATTGATCAATTAAGGGACATAGAAGTAGTTAATCTGTTCAACGGCGAACCAACATTTTTTACCCTGCTGTCAGAAAGGCATTGATTATTTTAAGCACTATCCCATGCACCACGGCGACCGTAGAATGGTCCTTCAGTACGCTGCGAAGAGTTAAAACGTGGCTTAGAAGAACCATGGGTGAAGAAAGGCTTACAGGTTTATGTCTGATGAGCGTACATCGCAATTATTTAAAAGAAAACAGTGAGTTTATTGAATATATATATATATAAGCAAAAAAGCGATAAACGCCTATGATCGTTGCTGATCAATTAAGACACAAAAGGACAAATACTATTGAGGTTAGCAGCAAAAGGAAAAGTGTACTCTTCTCAGATTTCCAAGCTTTCGTAAATATTTATTTACATCTTCAGGGAACTACAAAGAGAGAAAAAAACATAATTTACAAAACAGTCCGCTACAACAGTTTCATAACTTACGCTAATTGAGAATGTATCCTTGATCTTAACATAAGGACAATTGTTAAACAGTTAAAATCAAAGAAAGAAACAAGTGCAGATTGCATTACAAACAGCCACATATTAAAATATTTTAAAATCATTAAAAGGTTGAAACATTAAAACAGCGAGAATTCACACAAGCACGTGGATCTATTTTAATTTTTATCTGAATTTGAAAACAGGATAAGGACAGGTTCTTCTTTATATATATTATGATTATTATATATATAATATTTTGTTTTGTGTCATAATCAATCTAATTAATAAAAGTCACTTTTCATGATTTTATGTTTCAATATACCCGACCGACCATCTTCTCGAAACAGCTGCCCCCCCCCCCCTAGCTGAAATTCTGGGTACGCCCTTGCATCAAATGCTGGCTAACTACTTACTTATGCTTTTCGGAGAGTGGTGTGGGTTTATTAAAAATCCCTAGTTCAATGCTAGGTATGTATTTAATCAGAGTGTCCATTCATATTACTGTAAACAGTTGAAGAAATAGAGTGATGAATATACACTGAACAATACAAGAGACTTCCCAAGTAGTACTATTTGGTTAACAATTTTGTTTATATTAATCTGTTTGAAATTAGTAAAACTAGTACTCCTACTATATAAGCTAGGAAATTTGAGGATAAAGCAACTAAACCCTAAGTGAGGTGGTTGTATATCAATTTAGTGATTAAAATATAATGGGTTATACAATCTCATATAGAGCAGCTTGAGCTAGAGTTAAGATACCAAACGGAACAGTCTAGGAAACGCTCCAAACTAGGACGGACTATTCACTATGACATGAAAGTAAATATTATACCTTACTTGTTTGTTTCTATGAATACAGCTTCACTGTGTAGGTGTGCTTCTTCTCCACAATAATAGTCAGATGCGACCAAAGTATATCTGCCTTGAGTCCCTCTAGAAGGTCATGCATTAGTTACCGTCTCTAGGAGGTTGTAGGATTTGCGTCCCGGAAAGTTTGCTGGGAAGCAGTGAACAAAAGAAGGTCTGAAAACCCATGGTTGGTTATAACTATGTAAAAGGAAAGATAGTTGACGATGATGACTGACCGTAGTTGAAGTTTGGCCTTTTAGGTAGGTAGTAAAGTATATAAATCCACTAATGTGGGAATCAACCTATGATATTCTATATAAAATACTTTATCTACTTTTACAGTTTTGGCTTTAAAATCCGATTCAAATCGAAATTCACCGAGACCATATGGCCCAAAGAAAACCAGCGTTCTTACGACCAAAAAAAACCAAGAAACAGCAAACGGAAATTGTCAGTTCTTTTAACTAGGGAATTAGTGGTGATCAATTGATCAATTAAACCTTAACCAAGGTAGGCACAATTATATTCATTTGAAAATTTTTGGAACAGAGGAAGTCCCTTTCTCAAGGTCAACCTCTATTGTAGTTGACATCTTGACAATGTAAAAATTGTTTAATAGATAATTGAAAACGGAATTAGTGACTTGATTGATATCAGCGGTAAGTGTTTACCCTCTTAATTCAAACTCAAATAATGGAAAATAATTTAAAAAACTCTATAAGTTCCTTCAAATTGTTTGGAGTTTGTTTCAATCCCAAAGAATTTATCTGCAATTTGGCGTAGAAACCATTGAAATCGATGAAAAATTATGAAAGTTCTTGCACAACGAACTTCAGCAAAATTTTAGGCGGCCAAGTTTTTTGCCGGTGAGTGTATATTGACACAGTACTTGTGGAAGGGAATTAGCCTGAAATTAAGCGTAAAACTTAATAATGTAAAAATATACAGTGTGTTCCGTGCAAAATAACGAATTTAACCTCAACTTTCATTATAACCGTAAATATAACAGATATTTAAGAAAGGTCTTATGGTCGTTGTGAAAAGCCCTGTATAAAGGTGTACGTACGGCAGATAGGCAAAAAGCGGTCACGTATTATTACAGCACGTGCATCAAAGTGTGCTTAACTTGCGTCGGAATGTTCGATGGTAGGTAGGTAAGGTATAGTTTGCGTTGTTCTTCAATTTATTATTTGAGAATTTGAAAACAGAAGTTGCTGTCTACCAACTACTGTACGAAATGGACAATACTTGAATTTATAATTAAGATTATACACTTCGACAAATTGGTTTTGGTTCAATGTACCGTATTTGTAACATGTGCTATCGATAGATTGATGTTTTTATCTGCATTGACTAAGTATATAATAAAATGTTCCTTATTATTATTATTAATCGAAAAAGGGCAGATGATTCAACGAATTCTATTATGCCCAACAACAGAAGAAAGAGAACGACACAGTAAAATTACACTACAAAATACATAAGAACCAAAAAAAATCCAAAATTCATAGCCAAAGAAATGTACTAAATCTAGTAAAATTTAACAAATAGTCACGAATAATAAAAGAAACGAACTTTCAGCTAAACAATTTAAATCCAATTTATGTTTAAATACGTTATCGGACGGGGAATCAATAATGTCTTGTGGAAAACAATTCCAAACATCTTCTTTTTATTATTCTCATTTACTTTTACCCTTTCACGTGTCGGATAGGGGTTCCAGTCCTTCTTGTACCCGTTTCCTCCACTGTCTTTTGCCATCTTCGTCATTTCCTCCCAAGTTTTTTCTCTTTTTGCCCCCAGTTCCCTTATTTGGTCTCCCCCTTCGTTTCTTAATAGTATTTGCTGCCTCCATTATTTTTCTTGTTAATCTATCTGAATTCTTACGGGTCCATAGCAGTTCAGTTGTTTCTTGTTTATTTTTGCTATTATTGGTTCTTGTTTTACACTTTTCTAATGTCTTCGGTCTTCATCATGTCCCACTTAGTTTTTTCCACTATTCTTCTTAGGTATTTCATTCCATTCCTTTTATTTTCGTCTCATCTTTCCCCCTAATTGTCCAATTTCCTGCTACATATGTTATAGTTGGTACTGCTATTGCGTTATATATTTTCATTTTCACATCAGTATGTTTGTGTCCCCATATTGTGTTATTTCATATATAAGGTGTGCGAAATATTTGGGTCGCGGCGATTATTTTTCAAACTAACAAATTTCATTTTATTCTGCATTTCATTCTCGTTAATGTAACTTGTATCTCAAGTTTTCTCTCGATCCTATCATTGGTTTTAATTATTTACAGTCACAAGACTTTACATAAAATGATTCCTGACGCTTTTGTCAATTGGTGTCAGTATTTTATTTTTTATAATAAACTCGCTAAAGAAATCATTATCGATTAGTTTGTTTTCTCAACCAGGAGAGTATGATTATATATTATGAATACATAACATATACCCATAAGAGTTACACGTATGATTTTTCTTCAACCCACCCCCCTTACTGACGTAACCCTATAGCACAAGACATCTCATTACCAACGACAACTGGTAGCAGCGGAGGCCTAAGCCAACCCTTTCGGACCTTTCATCCAGGAACCGACGACTCCTGTTTCCCACGAAATCTTGGGTGGTAACAGCCAGCTACGCTGCCTTCTCGTTCCTTTAGGGACATTTGGCGCAGGTTTCTTTACACGTAAGCGGGATTTTGTTAACAGAAATACGACGAAGCGAACAGGGTGTTTTCTGGGGTGATAGATATTACAACGCACCCAGAAACCCAGCGTCCAGGACCGTTACATTAGAACCTCAGTTACATGGCCGATTAGCCACATATTATTATAGTGGTGACAGCGGTTGACGAACCGTAACCCATGCGTGGTGATCTGTGCAACGTCACCCCAAGGAGGGTGACAGCGGTTGTCCAGAACCATTTCCACGTAAGAGGTAAAACCGGTTGTTTGAAACCACACCCCACGAGCGGTGGCACGCGGTTCAGCTACCATACCCAGGAAGGGAAATGACGCTTTGCAGCCAGTGTCTAGTATCGCGCAACATAAAGCCTTCGGGACCAGAGCTTCTACTAGATCAAGACCAGTGTGCGTGGTGAAGAATCACATCTTGCACGAGGTGTCACTGCTGGCGCAGAACACACTGGATCTAGACTAGAGAAGGTCGAGAAAAAATCCATACTCTGGCAAGGCTAAGGCTGAGGTGAACATGCCAAATGGCGTAAAGAGGGAATACTTTGGTCAACGAAGTAGTGACAACGGAGTTTTCTTTAACCAGGGTCTAGTAATTGCGCAACACAGTGCCTTAAGGACCATAGCATCCGCTATACCAAGACCAGTGTGCGTGATGAAGAATCACACCCTGCCTGTCGTGTAGCACAGCTACTGTAAAACACACTGGATCTAGACCAGACAAGGTCGAAAAAATAATCCTACTCAGGTAAATCGGCTGAGTTGATAACTGCTCACACCATGAAATTCACTTAAGAGTATTACAAGATGGCCTAGTTAATTCTCATATTCTTGAAGAATCTGAGGCTTCTGTTTCAGACAATATCCTCACGGATCCAACGGTAGATGCTCGAAAGAGAGCTATCCTTGGAGCAAGTATTCTCAAAAGCTGTAGATAAAAGAAAACGAATATGCGGTGGGGCTGAGGTTATAACATCGTTAAACGCATTGCATAAACTGAAAGACAATGACATGAAAGGCAAGAAACCCGAGGGAAAACGTCAAGAGATAGTCTCATACGAAGAGATTAGTGATGAACGTAGCTTTGAAGATGACATAAAAACTAAGAAACTAGCAAAAAAAACGTAAAAAGACCGTTTCAGATGATGACACGAGGGATGAAGAAAGTCTTGAAGATTTGCTAAGCGAATCGGATGCGTATGATATAAGAGATGAACAAACCGAAATGACAAAATAAAATGACTTTGTAAAGATTATTAGCAGTGATGTGTTGGCTTTATAAGTGGGTGACTGGATAACTGCTAAATTTTGCCACAGGAAAAAATTTAATGTACGTTGCACAAATAACAGAGATTACAGCATGTATTGAAATGACACTCGCCCGACGTATTGGAGCAACTTCTACTTTTCAAAGGGCAAATGTTGAGGATAAGAGCAATTTGGATCCCGAAGAAGTTTACAAGTAATTACACGCGCCAACTGTTGATAAAAGAGGAAAATTCAAAATCGACGATTCATTCCATTCTTACAATCACACATCTCAATGTTATAAATTCGGTTTATAATTTAGCAAATGTATTTTTTTCTTGAATATCTAGAATACACTCACTCCGGATCTATTTAATCACTTTCTAAAGCTGAAACGAGCAGTACGTTCCAATTACCCCGAATATTGAAACAAGTGGAAACTACTGCTCCTTTATCCTGGTTTGTGATCCGGAATCAAAATTATTCAACAAACCGCTTGAATATGCTATCAGCAGTTACCTAACATATTAATTATTAAAGGGGGAAAAATTTAATTGAACATCAACGAACATTTTTACAGTGATTTATAACTCAACTATTGAAAATCGCGGTTCCCCTTATGGGATACCTTAATATGGTATCCATATGAAAACAACATTCGGCAAAGTAAAGTTCTTGTTTGACTTAAATTACAATGGGATAACCTGGTTAAGTGGTTTGTATGGCATTTAGAGCACTAAAGAAATCCAAAAGAATGAGGTCGTTATGTGTGTCAGATGCATTTATAATGATTAAGGCTTGGTATAGTGCATTCAGTTCTGGTGAGTAGATAGAGCAGGTTGGGGAGAGCTCTTGAACATATGGGTCGAGGTTGTAGTCACTAGAGCTACTACAGCTTTATTAGAAAACTTTGATGGGTCAGTGTAAATGTGGCTTTTCTAGTATGCTACATGTAAGGGTTTACAGAATATTTATCAAGGGAGGTGATATACGTTGGAGTTTTGACTTGGGATAGCATTCTAGTAGTGAGTAGTTGAGTTTCGTTAGTTAATTTTTGATTCGTACATAGAAAAGTTTGGCATTTCGTGGTTTTTGAAAGAAGTTTACTGTGGCGCAATTGTGACTGGTAGTGTTGGACTGGTTTCGCCTTATTTTTGCTGTGTTTACACCAGAATTAGGTACATTATTCTGTCTTCTAGCGATGGTTCTTTAACTTCACTGTATATAGGCTCTTAATAGGTGTAGTGCATAATGCTCCTGTTGTTATGCGTTAAGCCGTGTTATGAATGCTATTTATCCAGTTCAAGAGTGATTTATCAGCTGTCGTGTAGGTAATTGAAAACCGTAGATAATCCAACTTGTACCTGATTAATGTACGATAAAGCATGAGCAGAGATTCTCGATCGGCACCCTAATTGTTATTAGTCAGCCTTGTTAAGAGGTTAAGTCGTTTTAGACATATCAGAAGATTGTTTGTGTCATTTCCATTTGAGAGATTCGTCAAAAATCATCCATGTACGATGGAAAAACACAAATATACACTAATTATACTGTTTATTATCGGGTTTTCCCAAAATCTGCATTAAATTCATGTGAAGGGAAATCGGTAGTAATTACCCAGGTGCTGTTTTATTACTGGGTAATAAACGTACCTACTTGTTATTTTGAGAAGAGGCGTAATATATATATATATATCAAATATAAAGAACCTCCAAAGATAAAAGCTTATAGAGATTTTATAATAAATTTCCGGTAAATTCTAAAATTTATTTCGGACATATTTCATACTGAACCAGGTATGATAATATACTTAGTTCAGAATCTAATATTTTTTCGCCCTACTTTACGAAGGGTGAAAAAGTCCAGGAAGTAATTGCAAGTTATATCAACCAATATGATGGACTTGAAGCACTTTCTGTGGGATAAAGAGGCACCTTTTACCAAATATGATTTCCTTGATTATGCTAAATCACAATATCTTACTAACGATTTAAGGAAACGAAAGGATATGATGTGACCTATTTTCTGTGAGAATAGAGATATGTCATCCTATTCTGAATATTTCTCTATTAATTCTATCTAAATTATCTCATAATGTGGTATTTTACATGCTCTATTATAAAAAAGTCTACAAAGTATATATCCGGTATGGTCTAGTGGCTAGGATACCTGGCTTTCACCCAGGAGGCTCGGGTTCGATTCCCGGTACCGGAACTATTTTTAAATATTTTTACATAAATTTTTTCATAAAATTTTTGTATACAATATGAGAAGCTTCTATTTCGTTTGACACTTTGGAATGACGAAAAAACTGTTGAAAGCAAATATGAAAATCCATCAGCGAGACCGGCGCGGCGATGAAGACAAACTCTCGAAGTTCCTCCAACCATGTAATTATGCCAAAACAAAATAAACATACTCAAGATATGTTCTCTCAACATTATACTTCATTATCGCTTTATACAGGGGAGTGTTTAGGATAATTTCACATCTAAAAAATATGAATTTTGATTGCAGATATGATATTAGTAGTGAATTCCGTTTGTCTGCTAATTATTTTGTTACAGTTCTATCACTATTTTATATTCTAGGTTTATTGATCAGTTTTAATTTAAATTTCTAATGAAATTAACTGTCTCGACCTTTACTCCGTGGAATCTACTCATATTTGTGTTTTAAATGAAACTCAATGTTTCTAGCTAATTCCACAATATAATGAAAAATGTTGAAAATTCTAAAAATTGACAATTGTTTCGATAACTGAATATCATCGTCAGAATGACAGAAGTTACATTTCATTTGATGCCTACCTGATGTTTAGTAGTTATTTTTGGCTAGACCAAGAAGTGACCTAACTTTTGTGATTGGCTTACTATATGTAAATAGAAAAAAGAAGAAGATGTGATATTACAAATATTGAAGCTTAGATATTATTAGCCCTATAGTGATATCCTGGATATCATGTTTCCAATTAAGATCAGTATAACTGTGCAATGATATAGAAAACCAGGATAACTATATCTGCTGATTTTTACAATTATCACTTAAGAAGACAGTTTAATAGTGGAGAACTCCCTAGATTTATCTGATATCCAGGACATCACCATGGGGCTAATAATATCTAAGCTTCAATATCTTTTCTTTTTTCTATTAACATATATTAAGTCAATCACAAGGTAGGTCACTTCTTGGTCTAGCCAAAAATAAATACTAAACATCAGGTAGGCATCAAATGAAATGTAACTTCTGTCATTCTGACGATGATATTCAGTTATCGAAACAATTGTCATTTTTTTAGAATTTTCAACATTTTTCATTATATTGTGGAATTAGCTAGAAACATTGAGTTTCATTTAAAACATAAATTTCTAATATTATGTCTTATATGTCAGTAGTTGAATTTTGTTATAGAAAATGTAAATGGAAAATGGGAGTTTAGAACTGGATATCAAGTTACTGTTTTAAATGAAACCAACTGTTTCTGGATAATTTCACAATATATTGAAGAAAATATTAGTTTCATTTCAAGTAATATTAGTATATTCAACGAAGCAGCAAGGGTCGAGATAGTAAGTTGGACATCAAGTGATTATATCTGAGATGGAGCCAAAATTCGGTTTAAGAATTTTCATAATGTTGTCCTTTTCATATTGTGCTTAGAAATTTATTGTTAATTACTAATTTCTGACCCCATTTTTCCACATAGGTTAACTTCATAAATGCATTATATAGAACAGCGTCAGTTTTAGGAAAACCATAGTGTCAGCAATTGGTTTTTTTAGAGAAAACGGATAGAAAGACAAAAGAAAGGTGTCGCTATGAAAACGATACATTAAAACAAGCCTTGACTGCGCAATAAAAAATGGCATGCCAGTACATATGATATACCTAAAACTATCTTTTTTTTGAATTTCGGTACAATTTTGAAAAGTGGCTTTTGAGCTTGTGGTATACATCCTCTGAACGCAGATGCAATAAACGTCCAAAAAATTATTAAAACCAATAAGCAGAGACAAATTTTACCGACAAATTAAAAAAAAACTGATAAGTATGAGCAGCACGTGAAATTCATAGAACAGCATTTGGATGAGCAGCTTTTTCAAAAATTTGGGCAATGTAAAAACAAAAAATAGACCGGGAACATAAGGAATAAAGGATTATTCAGTTTTTCGAAAAGAGTTTGTATTGGAAACAGCGAGGAGAATGAAATAGAAGAAGAAAATGATAAGGCAAACGGAATAGATGAAGGAACTGAAGTTGGTAAAGATGAGGCCTTAATTCTAACTTCAGAAATTTTGGAACTGTATGGATTTGACTCAAAATAATTTAACTGATGATAATTTATTACAAGAAATAGACGAAACAATTAAAATGTTGAAAACTGAAGAGAATATTGTATAAGCAAAAAAATATTGTAGATAATGTTATACCTCCCCCACAGTGCAAGAAACGCACAGCACCCTCCAGAAGTGTTGAATATCCCTGATGGGATTCCTACCCCCTTCAAGAAGTAATTGTTTTGGCCACAGAAAACGGATGAGAAAACGAAGCGAAAGCCTTATGAGAAAGTACCTAGTGTTGCCAGTTGAGCAGCTTGGAGAGACTATCATTTAAGAAAAGTGGAAAGTAAAAAACAGCAAGAACAAGAAAAAGAAAACCGTTAAAAACAGAGAGAAGTTAATAGAAAAAATAAAGAAATAGAAAAAAACTAGTAAAGAGAGTGAAAATAATGAGGAGGAAAATGAGAGTGACGACAATGTTGAGGACGAGGACGTATTTCCCAAATTACGCGAAAATGATTTTGTGATAGTAGAATACAATGGACGATGGAAGTATCCTAGAGAGGTAGTAGAAATTGAATTCGCATAGAGAGAAGCTAGGATCAAAGATATGTACCAAAGTGGAATCTTTAGTTGGAAGTGGCCAAAAACTGATGATATTGTGTGGTATTCCTCGTCTGACAATTTCAAAATCATCAAAAAGCACACTCCTGTTAACAAAAGAGGTATTTACAATATTGATGAAATGCATAAATATTTGTAATCTTACTTTATTTTGGAACAATTTTGAATACTACTTGATTGGTACAAAACAGGATCACCAATTAGGACATATAGATTTTATGTGTATCAGAAATTGGTGTTCATTCAATTGTAATTTCAACATCTATTTTATGGGCATTAATTATTTTTATCAGAATTAAGAATTTTTTGTTTACTTTTGAGTCCGAATGAAAAAGTTGGTAAGAAAATTTTATTCATCAATATTCATATCATTAGGGAAATATTATGTAAAATTACTCTTAAAGTGTCAGTAATTGGGACATGGGCCTAGCCAGCGAAGGGCAGGGGGGCAACTGCCCCCCTGGAACCAAAAATACATCAAATAATTTTTAAATTTTAATAAACAAAAAATTAAATCTAAAATATACATATTTTTCTGTTCTGCATATTTTTTTTTGTTATGTTTTATATATTTTGTTTGTTGTTGTGGTCGTTTGGTTGCTTTTATGAACATTTTAAAATTAATGAATAAGCTCTAATAAATAAAATTATTCGCGTGTCCTTTGTCACTAAAATATATTTCATCAACAAAAAACAAAGCTGTTTGAAAAACTGACATAGTGCTAAATATATACTAATAGCGTTTTCGATCTATGCATTGGTGCACACCAGACTTGTCCCACACCTGAATTGGATGAAAATGTGTGTTCGATTTACTCTCAGGATACGTCAATTTTTAGAGTTCGATTCAACCACTTAACAGTCGGACATTTTTGAGAAAAATGGTAAAAAAATTGTCACTCTCTTTTTGTTTTCATTTAACTACATTTTTTAATCCTATTAATTAATTAAAATAAATTTACTCAATAAGTAGTTTTAGTGTGAAATATTTTGAAACATTCAATACACAATCCTACATCAGAATCCGAAATAAATACTCTTATAACAACTATTGAGTTGGTGTGTAAGTGCTCATGTCTAGCGACAGTGTCCTATTTAATAGTGTAACGAAACGTCTTCGAGTTCGAGAAAATCGAGATACAAGTGAGGAATATACGGGAACCGGCGATGCGAATGTTCTGGCAATTTCTAGGCTCAAAAGAGTATATAAAGTTAGTTGCCCATCCGGTGCGAAGACAGACAGTACAGTACAGTACATAGTGCAGGATACTAAGTTGCATACGGCGAATAGAAAGCGAGGCACGAGAAACAAGAGGGAAAATCCGTAACAATAGTTTTACCGCAGAATTAAGAGACATTAAAGACAATATGGATATAAGAAATTGGTTACAAAAAGGTAAGTTAAATAATTTCAGTAGAAAATTGAATTTTGATTAAAACTTTAGTCAGTCCATTAGAAATGGTCCCAAAATTTCAAAATTGGTTGCTCGACTAGCACCAAATAAAACAAAACTACCATGTTATGATAGCTTATAATGTAGATATGTTATATCCGATCTTAATTGTTGTTCAATATTATTATTTTTGATTGTCGGCCGTTTTTGTATCGCAACGTTTGGAAAAAAATTCAATTGCAGCCCTTTACCAATTGCCAATTGCTCTTTACTCTTTGCTTGTGTCTTTGTGAAACAATTTTTATTAGCTTTGGCAAAAGATTTTGTGCATTATTATTATAATTTTATATATTTTTCATTATTATGATGCCGACTTTTGTGCCTGCCTTTTTTGCACCGATTTTGACAGCTGATATCTCAAATGGGACTAAATATAAAAACTTGAAATTTTCACATATTAAAGATCAAACAGCACTTTATACGTGCTATTAATTTCATTTTGGGTTTTTAAAATCAGATATAGTATATCCACGCTACATTATAAGCTATTATTACGTGGTAGTTTTGTTTTATACTAATTTTTATACAAGGAACTAAGAACAAGAATGATATTAGGTTATTATTTTTAGATCAAAAATCTCTAAAACGGAAAAATGTTCATGATGACAGTAGTGGAAGTGGAAGCAATGCTTATGATGAAGATGGAAATAAAATGATTGGAACATCAAAATCGGAGTCTATTTTTGAACGAGGCTCAAGTAGTTCTTCAAATCTACATGAAGCTGTCTCTGGAACTGGGACCTTTAAACAAACTGAAGAACGCTATGGCTACCATGAAAATGACATTGGTCACTATGTTAGTTGTGTCAATAAATTGCCTTCTAAATAAAAAAAGGAATTGTTGACAAACCCTTGGGTTCCATCATCCAATTACGATGTTGCTTCTGATGCCATTCGCTTGAAAACAATATTTAACCATCGCTGGTTAAATCAATATACTCAATGGCTGGTGTACTCAAGTCGTTTGAAAGGTGCTCTATGTTTGTATTGTGTTTTATTTCCGCCAATAATTGCTACAGTTAAAGGAGTTTTGGGGTCAGTTATGGTAAGGCCTTACATGAAGTTTAGGGATGTACATGAAGATAGTAGAAAGGACGTTGGCAGCCATTACCATAAATCTTCAACAGCTGCTGCAAAAGCATTTCTTGGAAATGCTCCTCATGATGTCTAGTTGCAAATAGGCGACCATAAGACGATTGAAGGAAATAAACAAATATTGTCAGCAAATTATTTCATGCATAATATTTTGTGGAATTCATGATTTGCCGCTTAGAGGAAAAGAAGGAAATGAGGGAGTTTTCTTTGACCTTCCAAGACTCTGGTGATGAGAAGCTAAAGAGACACTTGGATAAATACCAAAAAAGGCAGTCTATACCTCACCAACAATTCAAAATGAGATCATACAATTATGCGGTGAATGAATGAATGAAAAAATAATCGAAGACTGTAAACGGGCAAAAGCTTATGCTGTAATGGCTGATGAAACAGCAGCTTTCTATTGGATTAAGGTTATATGATGAAAACAAAAAAATAATCAGAGAGGAATTTCTAGGCTACATTGAGTTGAAATGTCAAGATGCTTCTACAATCGCTAACGGAATTCAAAGTGTTTTAGAAGATAATAATTGTTCCGCTGATAATTGTGTGGGATTCGGATTTGACGGGTGTTCCACGATGGCCGGCAAAGAAGGTGGTGTACAGGCCATTCTTAAAAAAAAAGTACGCTAAATCTTTATTTTTCCATTGCTCCAGCCACAGACTAAATCTTGTGGTTAATGATACTAGCAAGCAACCAGAAATAAGAAACACAATTGCAACGGTTAAAGACACAATAACCTTCTTTCGTGAATCGTCAGCCCGTAGGAAATCTGTTCCAAATCTTTCAAGGCTCTGTGAGACTAGATGGTCGGAAAAATATAAGAGCATACAATATTTTTCAGAAAGCTTCACTAACATTGTTAAAGCACTAGAACATCTATCTGTCTAAGGAAACTATGCAATAAGAAAATCTGCCTACCAATTGCACTGTGCAGTTATTAAACCATTATTCATCATCTTAGGCTTAAACATAATTGCAAGATACTCTGCAATTTTGGAACCCGTTGTAAACGTTTTCCAAGGTAAAAGTATGGATTTGGTTATGGTGAAGAAACATATTGATGATATTCTAGCTCATCAATCAAAAAAGATCGACAACATGTCGAAAATGTTTCTTATGATTTATTTAAAAAATCACTTGATATCGCAGAGAAAGTAGGGGTTGAGTTGTCAGTACCACGAGTCGCTCAAAAGCAAGTACACAGAAGTAATCCACCATCTGAGCCTACAGTTGAATACTGGAGGCTGTCAATAATCATCCCCTATCTTGATTCTTTAACTTCGTCTTTGGATCCTAGATTCTCCAACGAAAGTAGACCTGCTTTTGCTTTAACTTATCTTCATCCTTCAAGCATGCTCAAAATAGCTTCAAAATATTTCAAAAACTTCCTTTATAAGACGACACAGCACTGCATCGATCATACGTCCAAACCCTTCCTCTTAATCACTGATTCACTTCGAAAGCATCAAACAAATGTATTCAGACCAATAAATTAGAGTAGAGTATAATGTACTATTGTTTATATTAGAAGTTTCGGTTGTCCCAGATGTCAACCAATGTGGCTCCGGTTCACTCAAGTGGAGACGGGAGTGGGTAAAAGTCTCGAATCTGGGATATTTAATTTAAAAAAAATATTGTTAGGCGCCAGTCAAATTTATTTGAGCCGTAAAGAAATTTTTCCCAACTTAAACTTGACAAATATGAGGGGAATACTAAAAGAACAACCTAACTTACATTCCCTTTATTACGAGTTTCCAAAATACTTAAAACTCAAAACATTTGTATATATATATATATATATATATATATATATATATATATAATAACGATTACACGCAGTACGTAAAGATATAAAACACAGTGATACTTGTCAACTATTCAACTAAGAATATTGCAAGCACATGTGTCAATATCTCATATGGGACATGCTGTATACTGCTAAGTACTCAATTAAATCATTTAGACTACTATTTGAAACCCGTTATCTGAAGTAGAACACAATTAGGTGACAGTCATAAAAAGAATTGATGTTTTTATGTACAAAATGACTGATTTTACTATAAAACCAAAAAAATTACCCAGAACTGTACAAAAAGAGTATACTAATTTACAACAGATTGAAAAAATACTAATAGTTACCAAATTAAACCCACCCATAGTCCCTTTTCTGTAATAGGAAATGAGTGAAAATGTTCCCGATAACCTATATAAAATTACTATAAAACTTCATTTACCTCTAATCGAGGGCTCCAATTTTTCTATAGATTCCAACAAACTTCTCTTCCATACAGAATTGAAAATTGTATCAAAGGCACTAGGATTCCAGTTCATAATTTCCTCTCAAAGAGTCAGGTAGCATAGTTTCCAAATATCGACCATTATCCACAAAATCTCGTGATATCTCCCAAAAATACTATCACCAATAGCTTCCCGAATAAATTAAGACGGTATTAATAATCTCCCCTAACTGGAATGGTTTCGAATACCATATATAAAATTAGATACCGTTTCACTGACTGGCAATCATCTAGACATCTTCAACATAGATAAATACTTTTAATACGGGGAAGAATGGAATCTCCTGTACTAAGTCCGAAGCCACAAAGTTTTGTCGAGTGCTGCGCCATCTATTGTGGTGGAAGGTTACTATTCACCAACAGGGAAAAAATAAAGAGACCTGCATGATAAGTAACAGTTTACTAGCTACTACTAGGTGGGAAGCCAAGCAAATACTGAAGGTTTTTTAAATTATGTCTATGTTGTTTTTTTCTTAAATAAACAAAAACAGTCACACAAAGTTTAAACACTTTTTGAAACAACCTGTTATTTTATTTTGGCTTAAAAGTAGGATAGGTTGTTTCAAAAAGTTGTTTAAAGCTTTTATCCGTTTCTATTAACCAGGATAGTTTATTAAAAGACGAATGTCGACAAATAGATTCAAAAATTTAATATAAAATTTTGTTTATAAAATAGTACAGGTGATTTTTTTTATTTTCTTCTCAAACTTAAGATAAGAATAATTTATTGATAATAGCATGTGCTCACAAATATTACACATATGATACAATACAATGGATACACATTTTTCAAAAAGTTCAGATTTTTTAAAGGTTTCAGCAGCATACCTTTTTAACAACAACTGACAACTTCTAACTGACGACTTCTTCTAAACTGGGTAGCTCTTTTTTTAAATTGAGTGGCTATTTGATAGAGACGTCTGGCTTTTGGTGATAGGTCTTTAACCTTAGAGACATTCACCTCGGCAAGTAAATCAGATCTTTCTAAATTAAAAAATAATATCGTTAGCAATACAAAATAATATGAATATGCAATATACATTGCATTTAGATACCATTTTTGTTGAAATGTTAAATTTCAAACCCTATTTTAGACAATATTCTAATAGAAGTATAGAGTCAAAACTTGATGTAACTAAATAATATGAAATTATAAATGCATTTCTAAGTACCTAATAATTTTTCATGTTTTTTAATAAAACAAAATATTGACCTATACCTAATATCTACTATTTCTGTGAAAATTTCTTTGTTAAACACCTATATATTAATAAATCAATTATTTATTCACTCACTTCTTTTTGGAGTAACTGTGGCATTCAAGTCTGATGGTGTGACAGAAGTAGAATCTTGAACAGCATGTGTTGATAATTTCAGTTCGGGTTCAACTGAATAGCTACAACTAGCCTCATTAATCGCACAGGCCTCTTGTGCTTTTTTAGCTCTCAGTTTTACAAGCTGAGCATTTAAAGCTTCTTGTAACTTTAAAGTCCTAGGGCTCTCAGTTACAAATGACCAGAAGATCGGTACCCATTGTATGATGTATTTTTTTATTATTATATAATGTATTCTCTATGTTGTTGTAAATAGGGTGTCATAACCATATAATAAAGACATTTTAACACATTAACACAGATGCAGTGCCAATTTGTGGTACAGCTAAATATGTTGATGGTTCAGCTTCAATTATTGAGGAAGGAACATCATCAGTTACTGTTTCTAAAGATTATAGAAAATAAAAACAATTATTGAATAAATGTATCCTAGTTAGTTGTTAGTTTTTTTTCCTTAATTATTATAGATATACCTGGTAAATTGACTGATGGGAAAACTCCTCTTTTCAGAACTTTATTTGGACCCAAATCTTTAGGTAAAAAGTGTAAGGCACACATTCTACAATTGTAAATATTCTCAGATGTCATTTTCTCCTTCAACCTTCTGTTTCCACATAAATTTACCCATTTGTCAAAAATTACTTTATTTTTCAAAATTTACATCCAAACAGCTTGGTTAGGGTAAATTCACAGATGACGATATTACAGCAATCAGTAAAATAAAGTTCGTTAGTAACCTTCCAAGCGAATAGATGGCGTTAAAAATGCAGCTTAGCAGTGGCTATAAAAGATCGCAGGGCATGATCTTCAAAAACCGAATTGAATAGTGTCGTTAACATTCTTCCTGTCCCTAAAGTTCATTTCACAACGCAGACTCGAGTAAGTTTCCAACCAATAGAAATACAGCAGACATGAATTTGCCTTAACCGCAGACCATAGAACAACAATCCACATAAGACATCGAACAAGAGTAGAATAAACCCAAAAATGTTACTAGTAGATGTCCACATATCATCTACGAGCACATCAGAGAGGAAATCTGTGTGTTAATATAATTGTCTATGACTCTTAAACTCATAGAGCAAATGTCACAGAGATCTCGACTGCTCCCAGTGCGAAATGACAAACAGACACTCTTATTGTAGGCATATCTGTCATCAAGCAATTGTCAATTTCAATTTACACAACATAAAAAAAGCGCTTACATATTAGAACTTATTTAAATGGATTTAAATAATCATAGTACCATAGCAACCCCGCAAATGTTAATGTACAAAGCCAAAATGACCTGAATTACCGTTCAAATCAGATGGAATCTAACCAGTTAACGTATTATGGGTAAATGTTTACCATACCGAACGACATCCATGTCCTAACATGAAGTTATCTAATATGGAAATATTTACTGAAACCCACGTGGTAAATAAATGAAGATTAAACATACCCCTATCTGAATGAGAAGTATGTGTAAGTAATTCAACTAATTTATTCTAACCTAATACTAGTAATATGTTTTAGACTGCAAGTCAGGTTATATCCGAACCCTAATAAGTTATAGCACTTATCAGCTAAAGCGGGCAGTTTTTCAGACTACTGTGGCTAACACCCCAAGATGATGTAACCAGAACAAAAATCAGTAGTCCCACGGTTATTTATATCTACAGTAAAAACCAAAAGAGAGAGAAAGACCCCTTAATACCCCGAGAATGTAAGTTAAAGAAAATAAGTATGACTAAAACTACTCTATTTACAACGGCGCTCGTTTTTGTATCAGAGGATACAACTTACCAACTTACCCAGCAATTAATAGTGATTGATAATATAAAATTACTATCAAGATGTCATGATATGTCGGCTACAGCCTGCACCATTGCACCAGGAAGATGATGGCAGAGTAATCACTAAAACTCTGGGCTGACAGAAACAAATAACAACAACAATACTTTTAGAAGACTTCTGTTAAAATCCATACATCAAAAACGTTAGAAAAAATCAACATAGTTTCACAACCTGCAAATACTTATAAAAGCATATGTAAAGTGTTACAAAAAAATGCCAAATAGGTAAATTTTTATATTATATTATTGATAGTTAAGTTATCCAATAAAGAATCCTATGATCGTTTAATATTTAAAAAAAATGGAGTTGGCCGTCTTAGTGTCAAAACAAACCCGTTACAACTGGTGGTAAAATTATACGATTCTTTGGTAGGTTATTTGAACTTCTTTAGAGATAATTTCCCGAATTATGAAACAATAGGTAGGAACTTGACAAAATGCTCAGTTTGTGAAGTCGAAACTAAAAGAAGAAAAATTATTAAACCTGTCAGTGGAGAATGAAGGGAAAATGCCGTCGAATTTATTGAAAGTTCAAATAATATGAAAAACAATTTTTTTTGTCATTACGGAGTTCAACAGAAGAAAATGTTCGTATGAAAAAATATCATAAAAATTTGAATTCTTGATTAATTTAATAACAGTTACTGACTAAGAAATAATATCTAGTGCTCAAAAACTTCTTGAACTTTATAGCGACAATTTGAGTTCCGAGTGCGTTCAGTTCAAATATTTCATTACTAGTTTCCAAAATGAGCGGACAAGTTCCAAAGATACTGAATATGATAATGAAACCAACACGGAATCGGAAAGCCAAATTGTAGATCTACACAAAAATTTAAAGATGATAAAAACTAAAAAATAGTTTCAACCTTTCCGAACGTTGAAACAATTTTAAGAATATTTTTATGCATGCCCTCAACTATTTTTTCGGGAGAAAAGTCCTTCTTAACCCTAAAAAGAGTGAACAATTATCTGAGAAACTCTATTGGAGAGGAGAGATTGAGCGACCTTTCTCTCTTGAACATTTAACACGAGCTGATGGATATGCTTGATGATCAATTCGTCATTGAGAAATTTCTATCTCTGAAAACTAGAAAGAAAGTTCAGTGAAAAGCTTATGAGTTTCAGTGATATAAAACTATCGTATTGAACTATTGATCATCAAGAGTATCGAGTGAATATTCATTAGCAATGCTTACATATTGATATTTCTAAATTCTTATATGTTCTACAGTGTTAGAATGATTGCCCACACTCTCATATCTTTCTCGTAATCGTTTTTTTCTATATGTGTTCTTTTTAATTTATTTTTTTCTTGATATATTTATTTTCAATAATAAATAAAACGTTATTATGACTATTTTTTCTTGTATAAATACGTATACCTTTTACGTATGTAGTATGTGCTGTATGAAAGACGAGGAGGGGAGACTGATGGAAGAGACGAAAAAATTTATTTGCCCAGGGCGCAAAATATCGTTAATCCGGTGCTGGTTAACTGTATTATCCCACTGCTAATAACCCTTAGTTTTTGTTATTAAAATTGAAATAGATATTTCAAGTAACATTGTAAAATAAATATATTGAAGAAAAAATGGTGTTCCTGGTCTGTTCATATTGTTTTTGATTATTATCCATTCTAAAACAATGTTAAACAACGCGGTAGATAACGTATCCTGGGTATGTCTGGAAGATTTCTAATATTTTTTGGTTTACCTTGATTTTCCTTACAAACACAAAAACTTCATCTTCATCTAGCATTTTGTCTTCAAAAGTACGCCATTTTAGACGCCAATACACAGTTTTGGGTGTATATGATATGTTACAAATAATCCTAGTTTCGATCCTGTACTCCGATCTGTATGGTATGGTATGCTATGTATCACCATTACCATACATCATTACTATTATTACTTAGCTGATGACCGGGACTGTACTATATATCTCTGTACTGTAGAGTGAGCGAGTTAGCGAAAGATCGAAGTGGACGAGAGTGGGTTGACAATGTATGGATTGTGTACGAACGCATAGACACACCTTTCGCGCAGGTGACAATTCATTTTATGAATATATGTATCTAAAAATCTATCAGAACATTGTCTGTACAGGGTGGAGATATTTTAACTGTTGAATATTGAACTCAAAATATAAAGTTTTAACCTAAATCACTTCATCATCATAGTCACAATATCTTGTCAGACATGTTGTGAGCTCCTAAAATGTATTAGGTCACAATTGGAGGATTGTGGACACGAATATTTTCAATTGCTCCGAAAATGGTATTTCTCCATCTTTCGCGATTTTTTGTCAGTTTGGTTGCTCTTGTGACACTAATATCTAGCAATTGTTTCGCCGCATCCACCCAACGTATAGGAGAGCGCCCATGACGCCTTCCGTTCGGAGCATGGCCCTGGATAACACGTTTTTCCATATTATCGCCTCTATAAATATGGCCGAAGAACGTCAGGATGCGCGACGAAACAATGGAAGATAGTTCATTTAATATAGATATGTTAGCTGTATAAGGAACTCTTAGCTAAGTTTCAGAGCTATACAAAAAGATTGAAAAGACCAGAAACCGGACCAGCGACATCTTGGTGGCTTTGGTGATATTATTGACGCGCCATATTTTAGTCAGTTTTGTCGTGGCTGACCGTGCTCGCTGAATACGACGAGTTTCAGCCTCGCAACCGCCTGTATTGTCAATCAGGGAACCGAGATATACAAAACTCTGGACCATCTGACAACGACCCACCGAAGTAATTTCAGGATGATTGTTATGTTCTATATCGATGATCATGACTTTGGTATTGCTGTAGTTGATACTGAGAGCACACTCTACGCTGTATTATTCTAAGATATTGAGTAAAATTAACAATTCATCCTGAGAAGCAGCAATAACGGTAGTATCATCAGTAAACCTTAAATTCGATATATATCCTGATTCCAACAATAGTTACACCACCATCCCATCCGTCCAGTACCCGACTCATCACAAATTCGAAATAGATGTTAAACAACATCGGTGACAATACACAACCCTGACGAACCCATTTTCTTGTTGTAATTGGACCAGACATGTTACCGTCAACTCTTACTTGAGCTGTGTTGGACTCATAGAGCTGTTGTTTGAGAAATATCAGGTGGTAAAGAACTCCCATTGTGAGAAGGATTCCCCATACTTTAGGCCACTTATTGTTGTCAAAGGCCTTCGAGTAGTCCACAAAGCAGATATAGACTGAGAAGTAATATTCTATAGCTTTCTCAACCATTTGCCTCAAGTTCAAGATCTGTTCACGCGCGCCACGTCGCTTTACGAAACCTGCCTGCTCTGGAGATATTTGCCAGCTAATAAAACCCTCTAAACGAGATTACAAAATGTATAAAATAACCTTACTTGAATGGGAGATCAACGAGAGGAGACGATAGCTGTCTGGTTTTTACGGAGATCCCTTTTTACGTATCGGGACAAAGAATGAATTGGTCAATTCGTCTGGCGAATTTTCTGACAAATACGATGTAAAAAGTCTAGGCTATTATCATCTAAACACTTCAAAGTTTTGGCTGAAAGCGCATCAATGCCTGTAGCTTGACCGGTTTTTAGTTACTTAATCGCCTGTTTCACTTCCAAAAAAAGGATATCCGGCTCACGCTCGTGATTTAAAAAAGGAGCTTGACTGTGAACGTCGGAATATAGGTTTTCGCAATATATGCGGCATACCTTAATTATCCCGTCTAAGCTGTGATGAGATGTTCATTAGTGTTCTCAATTGACGTTTTGAGTTTGAAGACCCGATGGAGACATTTTATCTCTAGGAACATCTCTCTTGGATGGTTTGTGCTGGCGTGTGTTTGTATTTCCCTGCAGATTTCTTGGAAAGGAGTTCTTATCTTGACGGCGGAGTCTTTGGATTTCACGTGTTAATTATCTATACCGATCTTGCTTTGCGTCAGAATCCAGAGCCGAGATCTTAAACTCTCTACGTTCTTAAATGACGGATAATGTATGGGTGGTAATCTAGGGTTGTTGCGTTTTGGTTGATGGGCAGCCTCTGTAAGAATATTTTTTAATGTTAACCACATATTATTGGGAGAAGATGCATCCGCCATCGAGATTCTCTGAGAACATTTTGACCTAAAAGAGGCAATATCAACAACTTCCGTTGAAAGTTTCTGTTTAGAACGTGGACATACCTTCAGCTTAAGCTAGATTTCACAAAGAAGGAGTTGACGGTTTGAGCCACAATCGGAACCTGTTAGAGTTTTACAAAGACTGATAGATGACTTCCATCTTGTTCTAAACAAAACGTAATCGATTTTATTACGATATCGGCCATCTGGTGAGACCCAAGTTTATAAACGTCGTGCATTTTGTGGAAAAGTGTGTTGGCAATTGAGAAGCTGTTGTCAATACCAAATTGATGCAAACGTTCATTCATTGTCGGAAGTGAAGTGTCCAAAAACCCTATAATGAGTCTCAGACAGGCCAGCGATCGCAATATTACTTCTTGTGAGCTCTTTTTCTAAAATATTGAGCTTACCAGTCGCTTTAAGGCCTCTGACGTCCCATGTTGCCAGGCGATGTTTGCGGCGGGTATTAAAATTGGCATCAGTAGTGAAATTCGCACAAGAAGCCTGATAGTCGCACCCCCTGTGCCCGGTCACCGATTTCACACTGACCACACCGGACTTTGAACAGCGCCGATTGCCAGTCGAAGAACGAATCCTTCCATTCGAGGACTCACTGTTGCTACCTGTACTCATTTCAAGAGTTTCTCTTGGAATATCAATACAGATCTTTAATGCAAAATAGTCTCCCATTTGCTTTCTGCATCCTCGTACCGTTGACCAGATATCGGTTCATCCGCCTTTAGGGACAATTTCTCAACCCTAAGACAAGAGAGTTTCCTGGCTCTAGTTAACTCCTCCACCCGAAGCTGTTGGTTCACAAGAGGGTACTATTTATACCGACAGTATTCGGTACCCTTTAGTCGCCTTTTACGATACGCCGGATATACGTTGGAAGATATTCTAACCCGCCCCCACACGGCCGAGTCGCTTAGATCTAATTAATAAAAGACCCCGTATAAACACTACAAATTGGTAGGTATATTTTATTTGATCAGAATTTGTTGACTTTAGTTAATTTTACTTACTTATATCCTTTAATCCCGAGGGGGGGCGTAAGGCCTCCTTGGGGTTTCTATAATATTGGTTGTCTAAGGGATGGTAGGTTATTAGCCCACCAATCCTCGATCTTGTTGGTGGGGCTACCACCGTAACTAATTTAATTTATTAGTAAACTGTGTCGATCTGTAAACTCCTAGGAGCAGAGCATCAATAAAAGTGAACTAAATCCCTGAATTTTGAATATTTGTGAGAAAAATTACATCAACGACAAGTTTTAATCCAGGGGGGTAGGTGGTTCAAATATCAACCCGGCACGTCTCCAGGTGGCGGGTATGAGGTGCCTCTGAATTTTATATGAGAACGAGGTCTACCTGGGAGCTCGTTAAGTGTAAAAACTCAACTGGCAGCCCTCAAATACCCTGCCGAGGACCAACTTTACATGTCCAAGCTATAGTATCGTGGCTACGGGATTGCACACAGGTTTACGATGCCGGGTGAAGTCCCCTGGCTGTCTGTGGTCATGTCTCGCGGGCCAGTGGAATGAAGGTCTAGGCTTGACTGCCCAGACCAAAAAGAGACAACCTCATTAAAAACCTAAATTCAAGGTAGGAAACCAGGCCGAAGAATGCTTGGATATATAGAAGAGTAGTCCTTACTAGTTTCGACCTTGGAGCACCGGGGGTAAGTCAACTGTATTAAACTCCTTATCTCTGCATTCGGGACTCTGCAACGGTTCACCGTAATGACCCTAACTTCTCGAGGGACCATTTATGGACAGAGAAAAGAAGAAAAACACCACCTTAAAAGTACTGGAAACAACCTCCACCTCTTAATCCGGGCACCCTAAAGGGGGAAAAGGCCAAATGGCACAATAATCGTATGCCGTTCGACCTCCCAATACTGGGAGAACCGGGTAGGATGAACGACCCACTAAGAAAGGGCCTCAGTGAAGTAGGCGTGTGGAAATACCTGCGACTCTTCAAACAGTGAATATCCCCTGAAGACGCCAGAACGCAGCGACGACCCTAAGGTCATCCTGAAAGCAGAACAGCTGTCAATCCTGGAAGACACTCTGATTCAAGATTTGTGCCAGAGTAAGGAGAAGTGGATTCACTTCTCAGGAATTCTGGTGGACTGTGGGTACCAAGTATCGGCAAACTGGCTCATGAGGTCAGCTCCGAAATTAAACTTTTGGGAAGGACCCGAATTGCTGGCTCGAAATGGAGACGTGTGATCTTCTCAAAAAGCCATGATATGAAATTGGAGAAGATTCTCCAACTTGTCTAGGTTCAGAACACCAGCCTCACTAGTTAGGCTTGGAAGATCTTGAATTATAAAAAAGAGGCAACTATCCTTACGATTTGGTGATGAAAAGATCAACCCAAGATGAAAGTCTTAGAAAATATAGGGAAGGTTCAGGCAATGAGAGATTTAAAAATCAGGTAGCCTGATCCTCTCTAACAAAATTCAAATCATCAGCGAATCTTCTCAGTAGCGAAATGATCAAGAAAGTAAGTATTTCACTTCACTACGATGCTAAGTAAGAAGGGAGACTGGGAAAGCGTATACACCACCCAAACTCTCAGAAAAACACCATTAGATGGTACATAGATGGTTCAAAATCACCTCCGGAGCTGGTGCTGAAGTATCCGGGCCTGGCACTAGAAACTCATTATCGTTAGGCTCCTGTCCGAGCGTCTTTCAAGCAGAAAAGCTTGCAATCGAAAGATGCGTGGAAATGAACCTAGTAACTGCTAGAAATGTGACACAGCAATTGACTCTGATAGTCAAGCAGTTATCAAAGAATTGAGATCCCATGTCATTGACTCAAAGTTGGTATGGGAGTACTGAAGAAAACTTGATGAACTAGGCAAAAATAACATGGTCTCTTTAGTCCGGGTTCTTGGCTATTCGGGAATCACCGGAAATGAAGAGGCAAATATACAACATTTGCCCAGAAAGGAGCATGAATGCCCTTTATTGATTGGCCCGGAGCATTTCTGTGGCGTAAGAAAATGCTCCTATAAGAAAGAGTTTCGGAAGAAGATGGAAACCGAAAGAGAAGTACTATGGCGGTAACTTCCCGGGCTGTATCTCCAAAAAGTTTCTGCGGAACTTTGACAACGCTAGATCCAAAAATTATTTGAATTTCAGTAAAAATAAAGTACATCTCCTCACGGGCTTCCTTACAGGGCACTGACGCCTCAAAAAGAACCTAATGAGAATATATGTAGCAGAAATTGACGAGTGTATAGTGTAGGTGGAAGAACCTCCCCCATCACCTAGTTCTAGAATGCATTGCCATTATAAGGCCACGCAAAAAATGATTAGGACAAGAAACTTACAAAAGTGAGGATCTAACCTCCTTGAAGTCGTCCCAAATACTAGAGGAGTAGCGAGAACCGCTCTGATGGGGGGGACACAATAAATCTTAGGATTCAGTATTCAATAGTATTTGGTTAATATCTAATAATGTATTAGACCCACCCTGTATAAAATAGTGACTTTGGTCATCTAACAATTATCTATCTCGGTTTGTTTTCTATCCGGACCGTTCCTTTCGATTTCTCGTAATCTAGAGAGATTGTTGCAATGCCAAGTTTGTAGTAGATTACAACTTATTGGCTTGTAAATTGTTTTTATTGACGAAAACTGGTACTTGTAAGTAGGTACTGCCAATCGTAGGTATATTCAATTTCGAGTCGTACGGACTAATAGGATTTTATTAAAATATGTCTTTCGTAATGATATTTCTAACACAATTTACGTTATCTCTTTGCAAATTGATGTTATTAAACGTTACAAAACACCCACTCATCCAAGAAGGGACACGAACATCAAAAGGTATAATACTGAATAGTAGATACAGGTTGCTCCGTAAATAAGTAATATAAATTAGATGATTGGTAACAATATATAAAATACATAAAATGTACCTCATTAAAACTTTTATTAAAACGTTTTTTTATGGATATTTTTATGGAAATGCATTTTACTATAATTACAATCTGAACATGAAGATCAATAAGCAATTTTGCTTTAACTTATCTAGGGGAAGAAATTGTTAAATGCAGGGGTCGTACTCCAGTTCTTGTTTCTTATCACAAATATGAAGTACTTCTAGTTCAGTATTAGGTGTCAATGATTGTTTGGTGTCAAGTAGATGTTTTGCGTAGTGGGATTTATCTGTATGCTCGTAAGTGTTCACTGTATCTGATTTCAACATTTCTAAGGGTTTGACCCAAATAGAAGCATTACACTCTGGACATTTAATTTTATATGTACCAGATTTATTTAGTAGGAATATTGTTGTTTTTACATTTAACAATTTGGTACTCACATTACTTTCTGATTTAAAAGAATTTGTTATAGTTTTTGCTAAAGATAGTATCTTTGAAATATTATTAGAAATACTACCTGCATATATGATTGTTTTGTAATTTTTTATTTCTTTAGTTTGTTTAGGAAATATTAGTTGTAAGTAGGGTTGCCAACTTTGTTTTTTAATTTTTCTGGACGAGGGTAATAAAAATTCAGGACAGACGGTATAAATTCTGGACAACCTTATTATTACAAGAAAAAACAAACTTAAACAAATAATTCGACAAAACAAAGTGGGAAACTAAAAAAAGTGTCCAACACGAAATTTTTGGGTAAATAGGACTAAGAATTAAACATTTCACTTAAAAAGTACACAGACTATTAATAAATTACTTAAAGATCATAAAAATTACAGCTATTTAACAGTATCACTACTATCGCTGCTTTTAAAAATATATTTCTTTTCACTTTTTGCAGCTACCATTAACTTTTTGTATAAGAATAATTTAATCTTTATTTGAAGTTCTGCCTTGACGTGATCAATGGACAATCTATTATGCACATCAGTCCTCGATGCCGAATATATAGAAAAATCCTCTCAGCGTCAGCATTGGACCCAAATATAGAAAATATAAATTGCAAAATGAATGAGGAATTTTTCAACTCGGTATTTGTCGAAAATATTAAATTTAATTTTTCAAGTGTTGTATGATTTTCGTTATAAACCTGTAATGATATAAATTCATTACTATAAATATCGATTCAAGGAACCAGTTAACACAGCGATGACGAAGTACCCCACCAGAACAGCAAAGTCCCCCACGCCAAGATGCGCACGAAGAATCGACAGTAGAAGGGAAGGAGACTTCCACCACCACCTCTACGATGTGTATAAAAATGCAAAACGACAGACGATAGAGCAACTTGGATTACGGACTCCTGCTCCTCCAAGTTCAGCCGCCTCCAGTGCGAAGCGTAGGTCGAAGGTACTGACTTTAACCTTAAACGCTTTACACTATTCATCGCCGAGTGTTGTACTAAGACGGAGTATTGATCCGACTTTTATACATCATTCACTTGAACGGCCGTTGGTTTCTGGTATTGACGGAAACGAGAACTATTGTTCAAACTGTTAGAAGAATTTCGGTGTGGTATTGACACACCGAAAACTCTACAGTATCTTCGTAGGGTTGCACGTTGAGCCGGGTATTGACTGGTTGTAAACGATCGCTCTAACAGTATAATTCTGGTGTGGTATTGACGCGTCATAATAACTACAGTCCCTACAAACCGAGATATTCGTTAAGTTGGGTACTGACTAGCTACAAACGATACTCTCACATCTTGAGACTAAAACCGAAAGAGTATTGATCTGTCGGTTGCTCATACTCTTGGCTGTCTGAACAGTTCATAGGAAGCGGAGAATCCCGTACACCGTCACTAGAGTTGAAGTACATATCGTTACACTTAGACCTACCTACTTTCAGACCACCAGTACGTATCGATCAACGGAAGAGTACGGACCATCGAAGCGTGATTTCCAAAAATATTTACGCACCAGAGTAATATATATATATATATATATATATATATATATATATATATATATATAGAATATTGTATTTTAGTTTATTTTTATCATTGTAAATAATATTTTTTATAGCAATAAATTAGTTAATTTAATTGAACTCTGTCTCCTTTGGGCTTACCTGGGCAATACGTATTACAAACCAGGTTTATAGCCGACTTAATTTGGCAGAATTCCTCATAAAGTTGATCCATGTCTATGTTAAGGAGACTAAAATCAGTGACAGCTTGACACACGTCATTATATTTCAAAGGTTCATTCAATGAAACCCTCTTAAATTTTGAAAGGAAATTGTTTTCAGTAAAATCAAATTTTTGTTCTATATAAATCTATACACGTTATCTTAATGTAATTTTGAACATTAGGTGGAAAAGATTTAAGCAAATTAGCACAACCGAAGCCTAGGAATTCATCTTTGATTCTCTGTACCAATTTATTCCTCAATGCAGTTAGCGTATCAAAAACTTCAAAACAAATTAAATACCTACCTATTTTTCAACTGCTGTTCAATACCAAAAATTACTTTGGGAATATTGTGGAAGGATGGCAAGTAACATTCTGTAATATTATTCTGAAAATTCTCTGAATCTTCAACAGAAAAATGACATTTAAGTTTCATAGGATAATCTTCACCAAGAGATGTACAATAGCTTTTAATAGCAGGAAACACTAGCAGCAATCTTTCTGCAGCAGGAAAATGTGACAACCATCTTGTTGGTACGTGACAAACTATTGATTTATATTCTAAATCCACAGATTAAAAAAAAAATCTTTTAATTCTGCCACTCTTTTGGCTTTCGAACTAAAATGGGCATATACTTTAAGCACTAAATTTTCAATGTCAAAATTGCGTTTATCTAATCCATTTTTATGCTATTATTTATCATATAAGCAGGTCACTCACTCGGCAGAATTTTTGGATTTTCTTTAAGCAATAACTAATATACGGAGTGCAACCTGCCAAAATTTACTGACGCATTATCGGCAGAGAATCTTGAAATTTGTTTTGGTCTAATCCAAAGTTTTCAATTCTGTTTTTTAAATTGTTGAATACAGCGTTCGCTGTTAACGTTTGCATCTTCATAAAAGTCTAGCTTAATATCGTCTCCTGGTATAAAAAACCTTACAAGTATAGGAAACATTTTAGTGCTTTTGTGATTGGATGCATCAATAGACAGACCAAAGTAAATACCTTTTTTCAATTCGTTTAATAAACTATCCAAAGATGCAGGACCGAGTACATTATAAGCGATAGAGCTAGCTTTAGTGCGTCCCAAACTTATTTCTTTTGCAATTTTTGAATGGTTAAAAACTACTGGCGCCAGCTGAGATGAACAATTTAACGAGTTGTAGGAATGGGAATGTTTTACAGTATGAAAAACACTACAAAGTTCCGCTGCTATTACTTTTTCCTTTGCAGTGTCTATCACGTCTGATTTTAAAAATGCTGACATTGTTTGATTTTGTTTAACTACAAATGCACTTTTTTATGTTCTAGTCCCATTTCGTGTTTACGTACATCGCTCTTTGCTCCATACGCCACTAAAAAGACTTGTGATTTGACAAAAGCTCGTTTTGGGTCAGGCTGAATCGAGCAATTGCAATGGTGTGGCAGTAACTACTGACTACGCTCAAAGTTTGAAGTCTGAAAACTGAAATATTGTATAATAAGAACACGACACGACGCAGTCTACCTGTCGTTGCCATTGTGACTATAGAATATAATAAATTGGTGTTATTATTTGGAACAGTGAAATTAAGTACAATAGGCATCCTGAAATAGGTTACTGCAGGACACTGGACAGTAGACCTCAATTGGTGCACATCCACCGAAATGCAGGACGGTTGGCCCTAGAAGTATTAAGTAATTTATTTATCATATGTAATGGATAACCGTTGAATGCTGCTATTTGTTTAATTGTATTAATTTCTCTATCTAAATTACATTTGTTCATAGGAACTGAAAATACTCTATATATCATTGAATGATAAGCTGCTAATTTATGTGACATGGAATGAATGGAATTATAGGAATAGTTACATCAGTGTGTGTTGGTTCTCTGAAAATTGAATAATAAAGTACATTATTAATTCTTTAAATGTTTGAATTAAGAAAATTGATTGAGTTACTTTCTTCAACTTGTAATTTAAATTTCGTTTTTGGGTGTAAATTATTAATAGGGTTAAAAAATACTTCTAATTGTCGTTCACTACCTACAAAACAAGCTGATATGTCATCTATATATCTATACCAAAATAAGATATTTTTTGAAATGTTACATTCAAACCACACATACACCAATAATGCCGAGCGACGCCGAGAATGGACGATTTATAGGTTACATGTAGTTTATTGGAAGGGGGAGTGGGGCACGGACCAATCAATTCTGATATTATAAATAATTTTAATATTTTCTATTTCCCTAAATTATAATTATATTTATGTATTTTTTCTTGGGCCCCTGTTTGGCCGTGGGCTATAGACCCACAATATGAAGTCGTCAACGAACAGATACATCTAGGGAGATCTCCACCCACTTTAAAACTGTTTTCGTGATGATTGTAAAGATCAGCAGATATAGTATTTCATTAGTAAAATTAGGCTGTTAATTCATTTAAAAACCATTAATCTTAAATTGGCTAATAATATATAAGCTTAAATATTTGTAATATAATATCTTCTGCTTTTTTACATTCATATATATTAAGTCAATCACACGGTAGGTGACTTCTTGGTTTAGCCAAAAATAATTATTAAACTTTAGATAGGCATCAAATGAAATGTATCTTCTGTCATTCTGCGATGATATTTAATATTGAAACAATTGTCAATTTCTTAGAATGTTTAACATTTTTTTCAATATATTGTGGAATTATCTAGAAACAGTTAGTTTAATCAGTGTTTCACCAAGCCAAGTAACTTGGTTTGAAAACAAAAAGCTTGGCATGGCTTGAAAACCAATCTTTTTTTAAAGAAAAAGCTTGGCTAATCTTGGTTTTTGTAAGTCCAGGCTTGGCTTGGTTACCAAGCTTTTTCAATCTTTACCAAGCTTTTTCAAGCTTTCAAGCTTATCCCCCCCTAGCCGATCACGTGTTACGTCTACTAACCATTCTCTCCTCCGCCGTTCAATTCTCAGATTTCTCAGTCACAGTCACAGCTCACAGCTAACCCGTTGAAACAAGTTACAAAAAATATGAGTGACAACAATACCCTATCAGATATCGTCGATATCAAGGAACCCTTTGAAGACAGCGGATCCGAATATGTGGCAGAAGAAGGGGAAGAAAGTTTGTCTTCCAACAGTTCTCGCGAACCTATTCGAAAATCACGAAAAACAATTAAAATCATAAATGTTTTTAGTTTTTTTAAAATTAGTCCAGGGCAGACAAAAACAGACAGAGCAGCACATGGTGTACAAGAAATTCATCTATACTCAAAATGAAAAATGGGGCAACTACGTCTTTAAAAAGACATATACAAAGTAAACATAAGGATTTTTACGAAAACGCCTCTCCGCAGGAGAAAAAAATTAATGAAAATTCAAATAGTTCTAGCTCTGTTTTAAACTGGCTGCAGAGCCGGACAACTCCAAGTGAATATTCGGTAAGTTTTTCATCTTATATAGGTATTATTCCGTTTTGAATCAAAATGTCAACTTTTGAGTTGTTTTGCCTTACTCTCGAATTTACAAATTAATATGACTCTCCGGTAATTTGAAAAGTGATGTGAATTTAGTTTTAAATAATGAAATAATAGTATTATTCTGCGGAGAAAAAATTCTTTTCATTTGGTAGGTAGGAGTGCTCGGACTTATATTATTTGTTTTTTTTAACTAATTATTAGAGTCAAGAGTAAATGGTCGAATAAAATTAGTTTAATAAAATTATATGGATCGTTTGAGGAGAAAAGGAAAATATTTAATAGCTATTTATGTAACCAGTTACGAAATGCATCATTTTGTGTAACCAGTGAAATTTTGCGGGACGAGCGAGTTCCGCGTAGCGGGGTGAGCGAGGTCCCGCAAAATGACACGAGTTACACAAAAAGGCATTTCATAACGTGTTTCATACAAGATTTTATCTAATTTTGACAAGAAGAAACTTTAGTTTACCTATCAATAAAGCATTTCATAACGTTTCATACAATATTTTATCTAATTTTGACAAAAAGAAAATTTAATTTATTTTATGTGAGTCCAAGTTCAAGATCAGTTATGCATCACGAAATTACATCAAGTTCTAATTCTGCGGGGGTTAACGTAACAAACTGTTCGAATTGTGTCATAAATATTTATAATGCATAAAATAAAAAGTAAATTGTTCTAATTGTTCTCATTGTTAGTAGTTCTCTTCAGTTCTAGTTGTTATATTTCTATAATATTTCATTGAACTTTCTTCTTTTCTTTCTTGTTTTTATTAACTGGTGATAAAATCAATTTTTCATCACCAGTTACATAATATTTTTTTCTGTGACACGAAAAAAATTTGACATTTTATCTCTGTTGACAGGTAACAAAATACAACTTTTCACTAAATTACTTTTTTTCCACGGGAAAAAATGAGTACTTTTTTCCCGGACATATATACATATAGAAAGGAAGATATTTGATTTTAGAATATTTTATTGAACATAAGGTACATCTTCTTTATATCAAGAGTCAGAGAAAACTCGGAATCAGACATTTCTTAACTTAATATTTTCCAAAATAACTACTAAACAATCACTGAGTTCGCCATTTTTGAATAAAATCACAGAATTAAATTGACATATATTTGATTACTTTGAAGTTTTCCTTAGCAACGCAGGTCTAATTGTCGCTATAACTACAACAGCTTATTAGTTTAAAAATTCAAGTGTCATATCGATAACATTCTGACTTTAATATATTGTAATAATATGTTCTTTCACTATTGAATCGTCGTTTTTCCTGTCACAGAAAAAACTAGTGTATTATACACGGGAAAAATATTAGATTTTAGCTCTCGGGCTAAAATCCCTTGTATAATAAATAACTATTCATTATGTAACTGGTTACGAAAAATGTGGCGTTTGCTAACGGAAGTCAGTTTTGAAAAATGTCACTCTATATGTCAAAATTAGATAAAAAAAATTAATATATTAAGTTTAAGGGGGAAAGAGTGCTTCATTCAAGAAACAAAACAAATGGATATGTAATTTTTTGGAAAGCCAAACGTTCATTGAAATTGTTATTCATCAGAAATCCTAGAGCTTTTTATAAAGAATATTTTTTTAGTGGAATATAAACTTTTCCTTTATCTGTATAAAACTTTTAGTGACACTTGTCTATAATAGGTACTGTTATGATTCACTATTTAAAATAAAACTTTTAATATCAGGATGACGTTTAATGTGACAGGTCCATAACCAAAAATATACATTGGTGACATGAAGTTAAAAAACTGTCGCGTAGGAGATAAAAATTTTGGAAAATGTGTTTTAAGTTTGATAAAGATTGTAAAATTGAGGATTAGGAATGTAAATATTTTATGATAAGAAGTGTTGGTGAGAAGAAGTAATAGACATTTAAAAAGTAGAACAAACTTATAAGTGAGGGTACCGAGAAGGACGAAAATTAGGTAGTGAACATGTTTGAAGGGACCGGAGGAGTTAGGAGACAATTTTGGGACAATGTGAATGGACTTTGTGTGTAAACTGGAGAACTTAGAAACGGACTATAGAACGATTTGTTAGAAAAGGACAATTTTGAGGACTGAAGGTAATTAGTATTAGAAATAGTTGATTAGTAGTTTATAGATAATAAGTAAGAATTTAGTATATAATATAATTTTGAAACCACAAATAGACTGAAGAGATTGGATATTGTTTTTCTATATTTTTTAAAAAAAAATTTATAATATAAAATGAAAATAAAAATCTGAGCTAGCCGAAAATAAAATAATAATAAAAAATTATAACAATATAACAATAAACTTTAATAACTATAACAAATGGCGCCCAACGTGGGGCATTTCTGGAAAACCTGAAAAGTAGATAAAAATTTTGAATAAAAATAAAGTAAAAAAAATAACAATTTGAATTAATTTCAATAAACAAAATAAAAATGGATTCAAAAAGAAACTCCAGAAGGGACAGCAAACAAAGAAAACCAGGCACAAATACAGAAGAAGGAGATGGAAAGGAAGAACACCTTGAAGAAAATCTACTACAAAGAGGAGATGCAAATATAGAAGAAGCAGGAAGACCACAGGAAATCAATGTGCAAGATTTAATGGTGTTCTTGAATAAGAAAGAAGAAGAAAGAAGAGAAGAAATGGAACTTCTAGAGAAGAAAAGAGGAGAAGAAAGAAGAGAAGAGACGGAACTTCTAGAAAGAAAAAGACAAGAAGAGATGGAACTTCTAGAAAGAAAAAGACAAGAAGACATGGAATTTCTAGAAAGAAAAAGGCAAGAAGACATGGAAAAACTAGAAAAGGTTATACAAGAAGTAAGAAAAGAAGATATGGAACAATTGAAAAGGAAAAGAAGTGAAGACATAGAAAAATTAAAAATTTTAATCTAACAAGGCAGAAAAGAAGAAGAGAAAAACCTTAAAAAGATAATTCAGGAAGGATTGAAAGCCCAAGAAGAAAAAATAAATCAAGAATTCCACGAGATCTAGAAACAAATGAACAACACACTGGAGAATTATGTCCTTGAAATGGCTAGCAACAGGAAGGAAACAGACGAGAAGATAGAAGAAGTCCAAGAAAAAATTAAAAATATAGAAATAGATGTCATGAAGAACAAGGAAGAAAGCATAAAGGTAAAAGAAAAAATGGAGAGAAAGATGGAACAAGAAAATAAAAGAATAAATGATAGAATCAGTTATCAAGAACAAAATTTAAATGGGCAGGTAACAGAAATAAATCAAAGAATCACACAAACAGAAAACAAAATAAAACAAACCAGTTGTGAAGAAATTATTCTAAGAACAATGTTCACAAATATAAATGATAATAAATTAATATTTACAGGTAATATAAAACGACAACACCCAGTACCTTTTATAAAATTTCTTAAATATAAATATTCTGATAATGTAACCTTTACTAATTTCAAAGAAGTAATAAGGAGCCAATTACAAGATGAAGCATTATTATGGTTCAATAACAAGGAAACAGAGCTAAATACATTTGAAAAGGTCTCTGAAAAAATTTTAACATATTTTTCGGGTCCATTAATGATGAACTTTTAGCTGGAAAATATAATCCAAATTGTGGAACTTCATTCCATAAACATGCTATGCAATTGTACAGTACATCTCAATATTTAGATTGTAAATTTTCAGAAGAATATATTGTCAATTTAATTATCCAACATTTTGATAACAACCTAGAAGAGATAATGATGCTATATAATTTCAAATATATGGATAGTCTATGTCAATTTTTGATCATACAAGAGAGAAGAAGAAATAGTTATAATAATCAGAGTAATACGGTGGATAATAATATGAATAATACAGGCTATAGAAGAGAATACATTAATTTTAATGGTAATAATAATTATAATGCTCAGAGGAATAATAACAATGGGAGGTATAATCAAAATTATCGACAAAGAGACAACAATATCCAATTTAATAACCAAAATCGATATAGAAATGAAGATCGGAGGTATTCAAACGCAGATAGAAATAATAGAGGTAATATGAATTATAATAATAATAATGATCGATATAACAATAATGATCAGAACTATAGGAATTACAATAATAATGGGGCAAATAATAATGAAAGGTACAACAGATACTGATATGATTTTATACCTAAATCAGTTCTCCTTTTTGAGAGTTACCTCTCCTTCTATTCAACGCATATCCTAAGAGTTTCCTTATAGAACTTTTTTGGAAGATATTCGACCAGAAAATGGGATATTAAGCATAAAACCTTTTAGTGTTTTAAATGAAACTCACTGTTTCTAGCTAATTCCACAATATAATGAAAATTGTTGAAAATTCTAAGACCAAGAAGTAACCTAACTTGTGATTGACTTAATATATGTTAATAGAAAAAAAAAGAAGATGTGATGTTACAAATATTGAAGCTTAGATATTATTAGCCCTATGGTGATATCCTGGATATCATTTTTTCAATTAAGATCAGTATAACTGTGCAATGATATAGAAAACCAGGAAAACTATATCTGCTGATCTTTACAATTATCACTTAAGAAGACAGTTTATTGGTGGAGAACTCCCTAGATTTATCTGTTCATTGACAACTTCATATTGTGGGTTTCTTAAATGTCTTCTAATTTCCAATTCTTCAAGGAAATCCAGTTCTTGTTTCTTTTCACAAATATGCAGCACTTCTAGTTCTGTGTTAGGTATCAATGAATGATTGGTGTCAAGTAGATGTTTTGCGTAGTGGGATTTATCTGGTTGTTTTAATCTGTATGCTCGTAAGTGTTCATTGTATCGGATTTCAAAATTTCTAAGGGTCTGACCCAAATAGACAGCATTACATTCTGGACATTTGAGTTTATATATAGGTACCTGATTTCTCTAAAGTTGGTATTTTTGTTTTTGCATTTAACAATTTTGTACTAACGTTACTCTCTGTTTTGAAAGAAATTGTTGAAAAACACGAGTACTACAGAAAGTCGTTGTGGCACAAGTTTTACACAATATTTTTTATAATTCGCATTTATTTAATTATTTAAATAAAATATTATTTCATATAATCCCTGTTTTTAATCTAGGAGGAGTGGTTTGAATTTTAGTTGGCAATTCTGTAGATTCCTAATTGGTCAGATCACAGATGGTTTTATTCAGCACTTCTGACTTTTGACATATTATAACCGAATAATTGTGTAAATTGTAAGCAAACAGCGATGATTATTTGTTTAAGAAAGAGCTTCTTTGTATATGCTCTTGCTATCTATTTATATTATATAATGAACATAATTATTTCTGTAATACATCTTCACATAGATACCTGGTAATTTATCTTAAAAATTGATATTTATTGATCGTATACAATATAAAAATAAACAATTGACAAATTATTGATAAATAAACGTTATTGTACTTTATTCATTAATATTTTTGATATATGAATCATTCTAATTTATCTTTAATATAATAATTTGCTAGCTAGAACAACTCTAGACCATTTTATTTATAATTTGTGTCAAGGTTAACGTCAAGTGTCAAATAAACATATTACTAAATACAATAACCAACTGTACACTAAAAATTACCATAACCGTGTTCAAAGAGCTTCATTGTGACACTGTAAACAATGTTATAATGAAGTCTCTTTTATACGCGAACTATAAAAAAAAATTTATGACATTATTGTTAACAGTTAATACCTTCAAAAGCTTGAAAGCTTGGCTTGATGTCAAGCCAAGCTTTTTAAAACCAAGCCCAGTCTGTGAATCTCTGAGTTTAATTTAAAACAGCTATATGAGTAGATCCCACAGAGTAGGGGTGGAGACAGTAAATTTCTTTTTTTTTGTCATAAGATCCTTGATCTCTTTCGGATAATGATTTCCATTTGTTTTGTATTTAATTTCAAGTTGTTCTCGCAAACTGCTTTCTGAATATTTGTTACAACTACTTCATGGTTAATTGTAACTTGTTTGCCAATCTTTTTTTAATTATTTTCAATTTATTTCGGTAGCGCCATGAATGTTACTCCTTTTATCTTCTTCCTAATGTTGTGCTGAGCTTGGTGCTTCTTACGATAGCTCTTGGCAGTGTATCCTCACGCTGTGGATGCGTGCAGCATGATGTGAAGATGATTACTCTGCTAAAGTACAGCTTGGTCTTCAATTCCATTTTGTATCTTCTTCTGATGAGTCCTCCCCGTCGTTATTTTTCTTTCCAGCCCTTGTCTACATAGTCGACATGGTTCTTGAATGTGAATCATTGGACCAGGATGACTCCCAAGTATTTGGCTTTAGTTTTCCATCAGAGTCATTCTACTGCTAAGTCAATGTTGTTTTTTGGTGTCTTCCTGTTCTTCCTGAAGTACACTTTTTCTTCCACTACACGTTGTACACGATTCATCAATTCGGTCCATTCTTATTCAAAATACGTTTTTTCTTGCGTGAATAAAATGGTATCTATATAATAAATAATCGTAAACAAAGATTTTTAAATTTTCTTTATAACGATTATCTATAACTTCCTTCAAAAATTAACCCTAAGCATGATTTATTTTCAACCCGCATGAAAACTGTCTGAATATTAATAAGAACATATATCAAAAGGTTAGTTTTTTTCTTGGTAAAATGTATTCATCCTTATCTAAAATACCATAAAAATCGGTAGAAATACGTTTTCGAGAGCCATGTTTGTACATAACTAATAAAACTCGAAGGTGATTTACAGCCATTTCGACGTTTATTGTCAAGTTTAAAAGTTTTATTTGCAGTTATTCCATAAAGCACCGAACTGATGCGTAAAAAATTAAGTGAATTTTTGCGGTATGCGAAATTTTCACTCCACATTATTACGAGGACCAAACAAAAATTCTTAGCGTTCAACGACTTTCAAGATTAAAATAACAAACAGAAAATGCAATTTCTGAATGTTTGGGAGAAAATTATAGTAATATTACTGTAAACGGAGTTGAATGTGATGTTTTTGATGTCTATAGAATTAAAATGTATTAATATAAACTATGGAACTGATTGTTATATCAATCAATTAAAGTTTTGTAATATAGTAATACTGGCCTGATAAGTAAAGGGCATAGGGTGAGGGTAGGGAATAGGTGAAAATTTACTGAGAGTTAGCGAACAATAAAAACGGAATGTGGTAACATACAACAGATAAAACAACCCGGAACAGAACATAAGTAAAGTAAAAAAAGTTGCATTCATTATAATTTTAAAAGCAAAAAACACGTACATTAGGTGTTACGATTCTAGCAATAATTTATTTTGTTTCACTTAATTCTTCTCGCTATTGCCTATGTTTGTGAATGCTGCTTTTGCGCGACACTGTATATCGCCGGAGTCAGTTATTCGTTGAAAGTTACTTAGTTCCGCTACAACTCCGAGTTCGCTTAGACCGCATGTGTTCCCAGTACTGGTTAGCAAGAAGAATCGCACCTTATCACAGGTTAGTGGGCAATAATTAATTACAGTTCATTTGTTTCTACGATTTATATTTTTTTGAGCTATTCGTAACATTAGGAAACAACTTAGCAATACCGAAATATATCAATACAACAACAAATAAATTGTACATACAAAACACGGGACACGATATGAAATTTTATACAGACTAAGAATTAAAAGTACAGGAGCGCAATAAACAGAAATTTTTGAAAAGAATGAAAGGAATCAGTCACGGTGAAAAGCCTGCTCGCCTACGGGATGAGGATGAATTTAGTAGCTCTCTAACCGAGACACTTGAAATCAGGTGCTGAAAAAGAAAGAATGAGGGATATGGATGAAATAAGAAGAACGTTTGAATGTCTGACTGATAAAATTATGACTATCGAAAATAAACTATAACATATTGTGGAAGAAATAAGAAAGCCCAAAGAGGAAAATAAGTAGCTCAGACAAATGATGAAAACACAAGAATGGAAATGTTAGAACGAGAGACAAAAACAAACAATATAGTTATACAGGGAATAAAATATAGTTAAGGGAGAAGATCTGGAGACACAAAAATAACAAACGAAGGAATATTAAAAGAAGCACAAATAGAAGTAGACATAAAAAATGAAGTGAAAGATCTACGAAGAATAGGAGAATTCAATAATAAACCTAAGTGACCAATAATCATAAAACTCAAAGTGAAAAGAAGCAGGAAATCATGAAAAAAAGAAAAACTTAAAAGGTACAAAAATTTGGCTACATGACGATTTGCCAAAAAGAGTACAGGAAGACCGGAAATACTTGATGCAGTTTATGAAAAGAGCAAATAAGAATAGCTTACGATAAACTGAATAAATGTAAATGTACATGACAAGTATAGTTTCCAGGAAAGCGAGAAAAAGATAGAAAAGGCAGATACAAATAAGCCTAAAAGGAAAGTAAACGTATGATCACCGGAGGCAGGGGAAACCGAAGAGAAAGTAACCGAGTTGCTAAGAAGAGATGAAAAAAACTAGAAGAGGAAAGGAAGAATGGAAAACTGAATGAAGATAGGATTAGTTTTAGAATTAGAAATAATTTTAAGATTAGCAATGGTATATTAATGAAAACAAATAGTAGTAAAGGGATAAATGTAGATAATAAAATTTGGATAGAAAAAGGAAATCATAAAAAAGAAGGTAATATTAGTACAAATGAAAAAGGTAGGGAGATCTATAATAATAATTGTAATTATATGTTTGATGAACGGGTAAAAGGTGAGGAAAACACTAATAATAAACAGGGTGATAAGAAAAGTAAATATCAATCAAAAAGGGGAAATAAAAAAGGTACGTAGGACTAAGGAAATTGAAATTAGTACTTTGAACGTAAGGACAATGATTAAACGATACCTCAAGGCTCTGTACCCCACCCTTTTCATCCTAGTAACAAATGACCTATGTTCCAATTTCACTGCTTCTATTAGATGTACTATGTACGCCAATGACTAGCAATGGACAGTCAGTGTCTACTACTTCCTTTCTTATTCAATCTGCCTATTATTATATAGGGCAGTGATCGCCAACCTGTCGATCGCTAGCTACCGGTAGCTCACGGAGGCAATTTTGGTAGCTCTCACAAGGATTTTAATTTAAAAAATGCAAACTGCAAAAATCAGAGAAGCTTCCGAAAATTCCACAAAAAATATAATTGTCATAATATTAAACATAAACAGCGACAACATTGCGGTGAGCGATCTGCCGCTGACGCCATCAAGCTAGAATCGGCTAGAACTGTCCAATCAGACCAGCGCGTTAGTGTTCGAGAACGATCAGGATTGCGTTGAACGGGATAAATACGCACGGCGCGGCGACATTGCGCTTAGTTTAAAATTGAACGCGTAACCAACATCCAGCGGTTAGGTTAGTAGAGAACAACAAAAAATAATATTATGGCAAGCAGTTGTAAGAAGGTAAAGACATACCACTTTCAACCGGAATGGGAAGAACAATACTTTTTTACAGAAGATAAAGATAAAAATGTGTGTTTGTTATGTAATACTTCGGTCTCCGTTGCTAAAAAAGAAAATATTGAGAGACATCATAAAACTGTACATTCTAATTTTGAAAAATCATTCCCACTACATTCTGCCGCCAGAAAGGAGAAACTGAAACAGTTAAAAAAGTAGTTAACTGGACAACAACCAATATTGTTAAACAGTCGACAAAAATAAGGCTGCAACTGAAGCATCGTACCGTGTGTCCCAGATAATTGCACTAAAAAAGAAACCTTATGAAGACGGGGAAATGATAAAACAGGTGTTTTTAGAAGCTGCTGATTCGTTATTCGCCAACTTTAGGAATAAAGACGAGATAGTTTCAGCTATAAAATCTATGCAACTTTCTGCTAATACAGTGATGAGACGTGTAGAAGTAATGAGCAATGATATTTTTTTACAATTAAGAACTGACTTAGATAACTGTGTTCATTTTTCACTTCAACTGGATGAACCAACAGATGTCGTTGACACTGCCCAGATGGCCGTGTTCGTCAGGATCGTTTTTAGTGATTTTACGATTAAAGAAGATCTTTTGAAGTTTATTCCACTGAAAGGACACACTACTGGACAGGAGTTGTTTTTCATTTAAAAAATATTATTTCTTCCGAGAAAATTTCAATATCGAAAATGGTAAGCTTGACAACTGATGGCGCTCCAGCTATGGTGGGTTGTGATAAGGGTCTGGTGACGTTAAGTCGTAAAGATGAAACTTTTCCGCAATTTCTCTGTTACCACTGCATTATCCATCAGCAAGCATTATGTGGAAATTTCCTGAAACTAAACAACGTTATGAAAGTGTTGGTAAAAATTGTGAACAAGATTAGAGCTCAAGTGTTACAAAGATTATTCAAAACCTTGGCCGATGAAGTTGACTGTCAATCCGGGGACCTACTCCTTCACTCTGAAGTCCGATGGTTAAGTAGAGGACGGGTGCTGAAACGTTTTAATGATGTTCTATCTGGCATAGTTCAATTTTTCAAACAACACGATGAACCGACTTCGGAACTAGAAAACTCAATCTGGCTTAGAGATTTTGGTTTTCTCGTGGACATTACGGAGAAATTAAACGAACTTAATTTGCAGCTTTAGGGGAGAGACAAAAAACTAGCAGAAATGATTTCTGATATAAAAGCATTTATCAAATAGCTGGAGTTTTGGGAACAAAACCTAATTAACAGCGATGCCAAGCATTTTCCTATTCTTTCAGAAAAAAATATCTCAAAATCCATTAGAACCCTATGACATCAAAGATCATGTAGAAATAGTTTCTACCCTGAAGAATAACTTCAAAAATCGATTTCAACGAAATGGCTTTAGTAGCGCAGTTTGTTGTTTCACCCTTTATGGAAATTGATATCCAACAGTTTACAACTTGTGTAATGAAAAATTTTTGACGAAGACATCGCTGCAACTGAAATGGAAGTAATTGAGTTTCAAAATGATTTATCCTTAAAATCGTTAGTCTCAAGTACCAAATGTATCTGGCCTATTGTAAGTAAAAACAAATATTCAGTTCTATGCCGTGTTGCCTTGAAAGTGAAAGCATTATTCAGTTCAACCTATTTGTGTGAATCTTCTTTGAATATGAAGTTTATTAAGAACAAATATCGTAATCGACTTACAGATGAACATTTGGATAATTGTATTCGAGTGGCTGTATCAAATTATACTGCAAACATTAAAAAAATTATCGATGAGTCTGAGTGTCAGCCTTTTCATTGAACGTGCTTTTTTATTTTTCATGTTTATGTTCATGATAGTGCGTTACTTTTTTGTTGTTATTGTTAACTATTTTTAAATCTTACGTGACATGCCGTTGTGACTGGATAAAAGTTTGTGTTTATTTTTGAAACACCTTCGTTTGGTAGGTAGGAATGTAGCTATGAACAAGTACGTACTAGTAATATTAGTTATTTTGTTATTAGTTTATTATTAGTACCTATGTATTATGTATTACCAGTTAAATAGGAAAATAAATACATATAATGATAAATTAACTGTGGATTATTTCATTTACGTTGCGTTACGTGGCTTCCGTGTGGGTAGCTCGCAGTTTATTCCAAAATTAACAAAGTAGCTCAACACATTGAGAGGTTGGCGACCACTGATATAGGGTATAACACATAGAGTTTTCTCTTAGTGAAAATTTAAAATTGCAAACAAAGAGCGTACCCGTGTGAAATGAAAAAATTGAGAAATCTGATATTGGCCGACAGCTGTGTGTAATTATTTTGCACACGGGTCGATGATTATCGGTGTCTACCTGACATTTTGAGATTGACTTTTGAACTGTTAGCAAGTGAGAGAGCGAATTGGAGAGAATTATTGAATTTTCTGTAATTGTGAGTTTGATATGCATAAAACTCTAAACTTTGTATCAACTAAAGAACATGAAATGGTCAACAACGATCTTGAAGCAACAGTTCATATTTAAAATTGTAGTAACCTCACCATAAAGTTTAATTAATAAAATAAATACTAACTCTGCTTTTTTGTGGTCCGCGGAAAAATATCGTGCACAACATGTGTTGAAAATTCGATTTCACACTCGTTTGCTTAAGCCACGAGACGCAGGCGAGTGGCTCAATTTTGCAAACTCATTTTCAACACTTGTTATACAATATACTATTACATAACATCTTTGTTTCACATTTCCTCAAACTCCGTACTATTTTCAAAGGATGACAACGTTGTTTGAATGTGACCTCTATGACGTGCTTCAATTTTTATAATGTAAGACTTACCTATAGTATCGATTTTATTCATATGAATAATGTCGTTATGTGATAACATCTATTTTTTTATCGTTTTCTCTTTTAACGGCCATTTATCTCCTTTTAGGCGATCATAATAAATTTATATTTAAAAAGTGTTATAAATTTTCGTATTCAATCAACATCCTTATAGGAAAAAAAATATCTATATATGTATAAAATAGATCGTTATCAAATTCCATATAATTTTCCATACACCCATCAACAGTCTAACCTCAATATCTTTATATAAATAAAAATTATGATTAGAATGCAATCCGACTCTATAAAGAAGGAAGTAGAAAAGGCGCACGTTGAATTTTTGATTTGTGTTTTATTTTATTATGGTGAAATAGCATCGGGGCCGGCCATTTCCGTCTTTCAATTGTTTAGTTATTACGATGACCAATGCCAACTTTATACGCATTCCGAAACGCAAATATTTGAAAACTAGCTTCATTTGTTTCCCGAGCGCGTGGCATTCGAATAATTGGTCACAGTTACAGTAATGTACGAAAGCCATTCTTTGTAACTTTACGAAAATTTACAGTTATTTCATAGACCTCGATAGATTCCTTTCAAAAAAACGCAAACAGTACTTTTAATTGTTTTTTTTGCAGAAATAGTATTAAAAATATCAGAATTGTTTATCAAAAATCGAAATTAATTCGTTTAAAAAAATATTTATACACCGGCCCACCTTGTATTATAATGATCTATAGGTATTTTTTATTTTTGGTTAATTATAACTAACGACTTAACATCGTTATGATTCACCCTGTAGTCGGACGTAAAAGATTATTTATGTAAAACCATTTGTTATACGATGTTAACCATTCATACTTTACGGCCGTTGCCGAAAATTCAGAAATCAAAAATAAAAGAAAACCGTAAAGCGAAAAGAAGGTAACAAATGAAGAAAGATCGAGTTGTTAAATATTGAAAGAGAGAAAGGAGATATTTTAATAATGGCCAGACGGAGATGTGATATATACACAGGCGTATCCATATACACATTTCAAAAAATGTGTATATGTACTATTTATAAAATATGGATTACTGTACAAAACTGTCAAATTGGAGCTAACTTTTTTACCAAGTAGCTTTTATAAAAAATTATATCAGATTTGAAAAGATCGTTAAAAAATAAGTCCAAATGCACATTCAATTTTCTTAAATTCGTTCTGGTTTAATAAAAACATACATAATTTTGTTTAACACTTTAATACTGGGAATATCAGCGTGGAGAGGGATCGCTGTGGGTGGATAAGTGTGGGACAACCGGACCAATGGTCCAGGGCCCTGCATGCATCAGGAAACAGCGCAATCTCGTGGAAGCCTGCCCAGTATATATCGTATCAGTAAGTCGGTGGTTGATGAGGACGTGCCTCAATCGGCTGGCCAAGTGGATGGGAACCACCATAAAAATCCCCCTCAAGTCAGTGGTGGAACAGCATAAGCCGAAGACTTGGCGTGGCGTAGAGAACACGCTGCGGGGCTAAGGGGAAGCTTAGTCGCTATTATGCGAACTCTGGGTACCAGGCGACACCCAGGTTTTAATAGCCTTCTTCCGGTATGCGGGGCTCTGCCGGAAGCGACCAACCATTTCCTAGCTACTCGTGGGACAAAAAATGGACCAACTAAAAAATTATAACAAAAACCCAGAGGATAAACATAGCTTCACTCATCCAGAGGGAATGGAACTGGATCAAGTTCCAGATCAAAAAACCGAGGATGAGCTCCTCAAAAGCGGCGAAGGGGACCAAATAGAGTCTCAACAAAAAACCAAAAAGGCTCGAGTAAACCTTAGCGGTACTGCTCGAAAAAGATTTGAGTACCTGTTGAAGCACGGCCTCAGTCATGAAGAGGCACGACAACAGGCACTGAAACCTATCATCAAGCAGAAGGAGGATGCACCCAAGAGTAAGGGCTCCAAAAGGGTCCGAACTGAGGAAAGCACCCCTGAACATCCGAGGAAGAAGGGAGTTCTCATCGTAGGTAGAACTACCGATGAGGGAAACAAACCATCCTACGGTCAAACGCCATCAGCAATAAGGGTAGGAATAATGCCCTCCAATTATCCAGAGTTATCTCTTTAAGTGGAACAGTTAGCAGCCATAAAAGAGAAAATTTTGGACAAAATATTACTGCTGGATCCAAAGGCAAATACCAGGCCTATATTCAGCAACTTGCAATTCAGACCTGGCTGTTTGCTGCTGTCCTGTGCTGACGGAGCCACAGTTGAGTGGCTTAGAAGCATAGTTTAGGAACTGCGGCCACAGGAGGATGTGTCATTGGAGGATTGTAAGAAGGGCTGAAAAAGGCTCCACAGTTGAACTCACCCTATCAGTGGACCCCATATCCGCAGAAAGGGTAAAAAAGAATGGCTATATGGCCAATTATAAATTTGGTCAGGTAAGAATATTACCACAAAAAAGCCATGCTGGGTAACCTAGTGGTCCATTTGCAGCCTCAACCACTCGAGATTGCAAAAAAGAACACAAAAAGGGTGTTATGGTCTGAATTTAGAATAAAATTCTTACTTACATTATTTCTTAAAAACATTCGATAATTTAAGAATAATTAAACAAATTTTAGATTGGTATTTTAATAAATCCCAATGGATAATGAAAATAACATTGCACATTTATTTCCTGTAGGTAATTATAGTTCGTCTTAGCTTTTTTTCTTAATATGCATTCTTTTATTGACTGTTGTGGAATATCTAATATTTTGGGACACTCGGTATAGTTAATAAATCTAAAAATGCTTCGTTGATCGGTAAAACTCGTATCCCTTCTACACGGCTGGTATTAATCTCCGACTCGCCGAAATTACTTCACTACAAGAACGGTTTTGCTTTTTCACAACATGTATAATTATTTATTAAAGCGACAATAAGGAAGGAGAATGTAGGAAATTTGGACGTACTTCTTTTCTTTCTCCATTGTGCTCGAGAAATACATGTTTACCAACTGGAATAATTTGAAGCCTAGATTTTAATAGTTTTTATTAACGAACTTTTGGATATTTCGAATTTTAAAAACTTTTGATATGGTTTGTATCATTGGTTTTGAAGCCATCTTTTATTTGGAAACGACGAGAAGGAAGGTGTGTGTTGTATGGTTTGAGGAACGAAAAGGGTTCGGTGCTTTGGGCGAGTTATTTTCTTGGTTTTAATCTCATTTACCCTAATTGGGGGATAGAATTTGCACAAATTGTTTGGACATCCGACAATTTTGAGGAAGCAATTCGTTTGGAAGTCGATTTTCCGCCGTGAAGGGATATTATTTTGCACTGGAACCACGATTCACTAAGATCGAATCAACTTCTTTCAACACCTGCAAGAATTCGCCATTTTGTAAGCCTATTGGTGGAGGCTTTTGATTGATTAATTCCACGTGGCTGGATATTGGAATTTTGAGAACCCTCATTGATAAATTGAGGTGAGTTATTTTTAGTTTTCACAAATTACAACTTTGTAGATGTTGAGATTGATTATTTTCTCTCCTTGTTGTAGGGTTTTTATTTTTGGTTTCATACTTCTACGTTAATATATTCCCGTCTATTTTGGGATTTATTTTGGAGTCTCTTGATTATCGAGATTGGGTTTTGTACTCGATTTCACACCTGGTTCGACCTGCTACATACTACCAAAAATTATTCCAGGCCGAGACGATCCCTGAAGATTTACCAGATATCTACTCCCGATTGTGACCTTGTGGACGTTTGGTTGGAACCCAAAACGTGCCATCCAGCTAAGTATAACAGAGAATTTCGTTTTGCTAAATCGCCTCTCAATAAAGACTTATATTATCGTTTTATGATTCTCATTAACACTCGTGATTATTAAGTGATTTTATATTAGTTATATCTACTAATATTAATTTATATATTAGTACAATTGAACATTTGCGGCTTGATTTGGGCTGGAATCCCACATCAAAGCATTGATAAGTGTGGTATTTACAATGTTTTAGATAATTATTCGGCTTGTGATACTTATAGATAGAGGGTACATATATGTAAAGCTCGTATGATCATACCACGCTATAATCCCTACTAAATCGATTACTCTTCTGTTTTATACCTACAATATTTGTATTGGTAATTGATATTTGACTTATTTTCTTTTGTGTTTACTTGTAACAGGAGCTTCGTATTGCCGATTTCCTTATTCGCAATAATCGATTGGCCTGTACTAGTTGGACTATTTATTTATATACTTATTCGTTAGTTGTGTACATATATTTTCCGCGTTTTGGCTACTTCGATAACGTTTTTTTTACGATCGCCTTCAGCATTATAGTTTCTTAAATTCGGTGGCGCCTATACACGGATTTGACTTGAATATATGACCAAGGAAACAATACAAAGAACCCCATATTATTCCCTGAGGTATAGTTCTTAATTATTTTTCTCCAGATATAGTTTAATCACTGTAATTCTTTTATTTAGCACGGGTAATCATCGGCGATAACGCCTTATATAAGCAGCGATTATTTATTTATTTTTGTTCTCCAGTATTTCTCAAAAGAATCTTGTTTGGTATTTTTTTTCGGGACTATGAATAACGAGTAGACCTACGATATTATTCGGATAGTTTTTATACTGCGAAAATTATATTTTAGTAATAACTTGTTGTAGTCTTTGATAATTTTGTCACCTTATATTTTCTCTCAAGAACACTAGTAACAATCGACTTTTTGGGTGAAGGTTAATTACATAATGGTTATTATATCCACTGGTAACCTTAGCTAACCTTAATAATTCTTTAGTTAAGATTAGTGCAACCCTAATGACAGCTGAAGACCATAATAAGGGACCCACAGAAACGGGTTCCCCAAAGGACAATAAGGGATCTAATACGGATCCCAAGAGACAGTAAAGTGGCTCTCTCCAAATCCGTTAGGTTTCTGCAACTAAACCTCCATAATGCAAAAGCTGCAACTAGCGTGCTTAGCAGGAATTTTAGCAGAAACCTATCTGACATCAGGCTCATTCAAGAACCCTGGGCTCATGAAGGACTTATCAAAGGCCTATCCATCAATTCATGTAAGTTGATATATTCACAAATACATGACAAACCAAGAGCGGCATGACTCATCTCTGAAAAACTTAACTTTATTTCTGTTCCAGAGTTTATCACTAGAGACCTTGCAACAGCTGAAGTGGAGTTTCACACCGAAAGGGGTAAAAGGCACATTATAATTGCCTCTGCTTACTTTCCGGGAGAGGAAGACAAACCTCCGCCAGAGGAAGTCAAAAACCTCATCAGATGGTGCAATAAAAAGAACAGACATCTTATTCTTGGAGGTGATGCAAACTCCCACAATATAGTATGGGGCAGCACGGACACGAACAAACGAGGTGAGTATCTCTTAGAGTATTTGGTTAAATCTAATATAGACATTATTAACAGAGGTAACACACCCACTTTTATCACTGCAACTAGAAAAGAAGTGCTTGACATCACCCTAGCTAGTTGCTTTACAACAAATTTAATACAAAACTGGCATGTTTCCCATGTTTCCGATGAGGTCTCGATGTCGGATCACAGGATGATACGATTCGAGGTCAGGGCTACGCGGGGATAGATCCAGTGTTGTCGAATACCTCAACAAACGGACTGGTACTCATATAAGGACAAATTAAAGTCGGATGTTGAAGGCGCATTATATACGATTGAAACTGTGGAGGAACTTGAAGTAGCCTCTCAATGGTTGAATCGAACGATAATTAATTGCTAAGAGGAATCTTGTCCCATCAGAACAAAGGCTGTCAATAGGGATGTGCCTTGGTGGAACAAGGAACTCAGCAAACTAAAGGTCTTAGCACGCAAAGCATTTAACAGAGCTAAGAGAACAGGAAACTGGGAAGACTACAAAAAGACTCTAACTGAATATAACAAAGAACTCAGAAGGTCCAAGAGAAAAACTTGGAGGCAGTTCTGCGAAGGGATTTCTAACGTAGCCCTAGCAGTGCGCCTTCAAAAAGTCATTGCTAAGGACCACTCTAACGGTATTGGACTCCTTAAAAAGCCAAACGGAGAGTTCGCCGAAACCATAGAGGAAAGCATGAGATGTTTATTAGACGCTCATTTTCCTGGTGCTGCAATCATTGAAAATAACGCAGAGGCAAATCTTGATGAAACTATCATCAAAACATCTAGATCAGCAAAAAGTCTAGCGGGTAAAATATTCACCAAGAATAGAATTAAATGGGCAATTAACAGCTTCACGCCCTACAAATCACCTGGAGAGGATGGCATCTTTCCAGCACTTCTACTACAGGGATCCGATATTTTAATTCCTCACTTATGTAAGATATTCAAGATGAACTTCATCTTGGGATACATTCCAAAAGGGTGGAGACAGGTCAGGATCTGCTTTATTCCTAAGAGTGGCAAACGTCCTCCAGAAGAACCAAAGTCATATAGACCTATAAGCCTTATCTCCTTCTTACTCAAAAGTATGGAAAAAATACTCGACACATACATGAGAAGTGAATATTTATCAAATGCACCGCTTCACGAGGAACAATTTGCCTACCAACCTGGCAAATCTACCTTAGATGCCTTACATTGTCTCGTAAGAGACATAGAAAAGGCAATAGCTGCACAAGAAGTATCGCTTTGTGTCTTCGTAGATATAGAGGGAGCTTTTGATAACACCACATATGAATCAATTAGCGCTGCTGCAACTGCAAAGGGTATTCCACCTTCCATAATCAAATGGATTCAGTCCATGCTAAATACTAGGAAAATAATCACCTAGGAGACCAGTGGACTACTAAAAAAGCGGTGAAAGGTTGTCCTCAAGGAGGAGTGCTATCACCTCTACTGTGGTCACTAGTGGTTGACGACATCCTAACAAAGCTAAAAAGAGAAGGATTTCGTGCTCTTGGCTATGCCGACGATTTAGTTATAGTGGTCAGAGGTAAGCACGACGGCATCATCGCCGATCGCATGCAATGTGCCTTGAATCTCATAACAACCTGGTGTTCGAAGGAAGGACTTTCAGTCAATCCTAATAAAACGACACTTGTTCCATTCACTAACAGGAGGAAGTTAAGTATACAGACTCCAAGCTTGAATGGTACAACCCTATTTTTTCGGAAGAGGTTAAGTATCTTGGAGTCATCCTTGATAGGAAACTTACGTGGAACTCACACCTCGCACACATCACCTCAAAAGCAACAAGGGCTCTTTGGACGTGTCGTAGGCTCTTTGGGAAAACTTGGGGTCTAAAACCAAAAATGATCTACTGGTCATATATAACGGTTGTCAGACCTATCATCACATATGCTGCGCTTGTATGGAGGAAGAAAACAACGTAACTGAGGGCTGCTATAGAGTTTCAAAAATTGCAAAGACTCGCATGTTTAGGAATAACGGGTGTAATGAGATCATGCCCTGGCGGGGCCTTGGAGGTAATGCTAGATCTCCCTCCATTACATTTACATGTAAGGAGGATTGATCTGCAAAATGCCTATAGGTTAACACAGGCTAAATCTCTAAAACCCCGGTGATTTGACAGGACATCTCGAGATACTAAGGGCTGGATCAACCCAATCTATGATGATGCCTAGGGACATAATGCCTGGCTAAACAAGATTTCGAAGTTACTCTAGATGTTATTATTAACGATCGTGAGTTAACACAAAACGAAATCTCAGGGGTGTGCTCATATTTTATACTGATGGCTCAAAAACAAACGATGGAGTAGGAATAGGGGCTACAGGACCTAATCTTGGGTTATCAGTAGCCCTAGGTAACACTCCCAGAATATTCCAAGTGGAAATACTAGCGATAGACTTATGTGCTCAAGAGTGCCTCAAAAAGCGCCTCAGCACAGCCAGAATATTTATTGCCTCCGACAACCAGGCTGCTTTGAAAGCTCTAAAGTCTATAACTTATGAGTCCAAAACAGTCTGGAGCTGCAAACAATCTCTTAAGCTACTGGCTAGACATAACAAACTATCTCTATTATAGGTTCCCGGGCACAAGGGAATTGCTGGAAATGAGACTGCCGATGGTCTTGCAAAGGAAGGAGCTAGCACTCCTTTCATCGGACTCGTACCGTTTTGTGGCATTACTAAAAGCCACATTGTGGAAGAAGTCCGGAAATTGGAAAAGGAACTTAGTGCAGCCTACCGGAAAAATGTTCCAGGCCAAATACAAGAAAAAAGTTTGCTACAACCTTCCGCTCGCTATGCTAAATCGCTCTTAGAGCTTCAGAAGTCTGATTTCGGATCAATCACAGGACTCCTTACGGGACACTGCCCACTCAGATATTACCTCTGCAAGATGGGAAAAGTGGACAGAGGAACATGTAGATTCTGCGATAGTGCAGATGAAACGGCTGAACATATATTATGCCAATGCGGAGTACTTGTTCGCCAACGCCATAGGTATTTGGAACGATTGTTCTTGAGACCTGACCAGGTAACAAAAATAGCTCCCAATCGGATAATAGGCTTCCTTAGAAGCTTTGATCTCTGGGACAAAAAATAGATGGAGGGTATACACAAAAGATCTTTTCAGGTCGCAGTGTGGAAAGGCCAGCTAAAGGCCAATCGAGCCCTTTGTAATCTACAATATAGAAAATAATAAAAGGGGAGCATCTAGCAACGGCGGTTGCACTGGAAACGTAAAAGTTAAACGTGAAATATCGTGGTTCTATTCCGCGCAGGGTGAATTTTTTTCTTTTTTGAAAATTGAATAGATGAGGCTTTTACTTGATGAAGATCCATACTGAACGATTAAATAAAACAAGTTAAATTGATTAAAACTTCATTATATTTGAGCCAATGTTCAATTTAAACTAGTGACGCGTTTCGCTAACACAGTACCTTTCTCAAACGAATGAAGATATAACGAAAAAATGTTTTAATATATACAGTGCATAAATACAGACGAATATTAACAAAGGTATTGAAAACGTTAACCTGGAAATTCATTCACTACCTAACCTATCTTCTAGTTAAAAACGTTTAATAAAGGAGAGTGATTGATATCTATTTGGTCGTTAAGTAGGTTCCCTGAATATTTGTTTTTATTTATCTCAAGAGCTTCTAAAAGATTTAATCTAAAGGATTTAGGTTCTACATGTGAAATTTCAAGTTTTGGGTCGAAAGTGTGTTGCTTTTCTTATAAATGATTCGAACAGTTAGAATCCAATTTTTTGTTGTCATAGCTACTACGTTTGTGTTCTGAAATTCTGGTTTTAAAATTTCTAAAAGTTTTACCGATATACATTTTATCACAGTTTGTCACTATTGGGTTTAGTTAGTTTAATTTTAAGTATGGTCAGCGGCCAGTGAACTTGAAGGTCGTTAACAAGTTGTAGGAAGGTTATTGCTCTAAACGGAATCACGATTGTTTGTAAATATAATAATAAACACGATTCAACGATATACATAATTTAAGTATAGTAAGGTCGACGGAGATCATCGACTGTTTATGTTTAGTTTTTAATAATATATATACATAGGAATTTCTTACGTTTAAAAAGAGAGTTCATTGTTAACTAGTGTCATGTTAGTAATGCATTTTGTATAAGTTACCTGTGATCAGTAACTTTGTTAGAAATAATATTCAATATAATTATCCCAGTGATTTTTTATAAACTATGGTATTATTTATTCCCACCAATTAAGGGTAAGTGTTTTTTCATCGATAATGGTATAATGGACTGAGGACTTAACACGAGGAACACTTGCCGTTTTAATTACCACATGGCGATCCAGCAAACAAATGGTAATATTCGACGATAATAAATGGATCCTGACAACTAATGGTAACATTCAAATGGTAAATAGATCCTGCGAACTAAGATAAATGGACTCTGCGAACCGATGATAGTGGAAATAAATGGTAATAATTGGAGCAAGTAAGTGATAAAGACGCATCCGAACGAGAAAAGTATATGGGTCTTTTATCTGAATTTTGGACCTTGGCGGATAAGAATTATGGGTGGTACAGCTACAAAACAAGATGTACAAGAAACTGGTACGGTAAACAACAATTTTATAGTGTAACAAGAGAGTTTCGCAACACAAATAATGGATTTATTGTACATAATAACGGTAGCGTTCATTTTAATATTCGTATGGTCCCTATGGAAGACACTCCGAAGAGCACTAAAAACAGACATCAACAGAAGCATAGCGGTTCAGAAGACGACGGGAACTTTAACGGTATAAAAGTGTAAGTACATATTCACTCTATTCTTATGAACGAATGGTTGATCAAAAATCCAGATCTACATACTGAAGTAGTTAATAGTCTAATAATTCTTTACAATAATTTTACAAAATTAATAGGTAAAAATTGGAAAAACCTAAGTATAATACAGCAAGAAAGTTGTAAAAATTATTCTGATAGGATTAGGGATAAAACTTCTAGGTCATTTCAAGCGCTAAACTGTATTGTTAAAATACCTACATCTATATTTGAGGAGATCGATACGGTCGTATTACAACCAATAAGCAAACAGTTGAAAATGACGACCAGTATGAATGATTTTTGTAATTTCGCAAATAAGGTATTACCTACTGAATTTAATGGCGTAGCAAGTAAGTTACAGTCATTTTTAGATTCGTTAGTTTTATTACAAATAAACGCAACAGGTAACGAGGAAAATGCAGCTCTTTTAATTAAAACTGGACTGACGGGGAAAGCAAGGAGTCTGATAACGACGGAAAATTCTATCACAGAAATCAGAAACAAGCTTAAATCCGGATTAAGAGGAGATATCCCAAATCTTCTCTTGGAAAAACTACACAAAGTAGGACAAAATGGAAAGGATATAACACAGTACGCGTCGGAAATAGAGAAGCTGGCGGAGAAACTACAGGCAGCATACGTGTCGGAAGGTATGCCAGGGAATTTAGCAGAAAAATACACCAAAGAGGCAACGATTAAGGCAGTAACGATGAATGCCACAACAGACGCGACGAAAACAATTATATCAGCAGAAAGCTTCGAAAACACACAAGAAGTACTATCTAAGCTGGTATCAGTAGAAGGCATAGTAAGTGATCCACAAGTATTGCATTTCAAAGACAATAGGAATTTCTTCAGAAAACCAGCAGAATGTATAACGGTAATTCTCAAGGAAGAACATTCAGACAATACAACCAAGGAAACGGGTATAACAGATACATAGACTACAACAAAGACAAGAAATTTAACAGGCATAGCAATTACAATAATCGTACTAATAATAATGTAAGAATATGTGAGATAGGCGTGAATTAGAAACAATTGGGGTTTTGAATACTAAAACAAATGACGACTGCAAGATTTCAGAAACTTATTCGGTATATTATTTAGATTTATCACTTTCTAACTTTATAGAGATTCAGACGAATATATCTGATATAGTATTTATAAGTTCATATTGGATACAGGGGCACACATTTCTTTGATTAAAATTTCTATAAATTTTCCATATCACTTAATTAAAACTGACAATAAACTAAATATCAAGGGGATAACAGAAGGCTTAGCTAAAACTCTATGTCAAATAAGCATTAATCTTTATATCAATAAATCATTACTTTCACGGAAGAAAATTTTCCGATACCAACGAATGGGATTATAGGCAGAGATTTCATGAATAGATACAATTGTGTATTAGATTATGCACAATCAGAATTACACATAAATTGCAAGGCTAGAAACCAAGTAATCATACAGATTTTTGGTATACTTGCGAATTTGAAATACCGTGTTTATGACAGGGAGCATTGTGTAAATATTAAATACAACAAGAATGCATAAAGACCACAGATACTGCCTTCTCATAAATTAGAAATTATCCTTTATACCTGCGTCCTAACAGGGTCGGAGTGCTCACCAACCAGGTAAAGCAAGGGTGCAATTTATTAGTCTAAGACTTTTCATCGTTGTGCATTGTGCAAATAAAAATGGCAGTGTTTCGTCCATGTGAAAACATTGTGTCGAATGAAATGGAAATATAGAATGAAGTGATTGAAATTAGTGACAACAGTGATAATGAAGATGATGTTTCGGACAACAGGAAGCAATTGTTTTCTACTTTGCTCAAATTTTTAAAGACGTCCTGCGTAGGGTAGGACTGTAGACTTTGGCTTCATTTACAACTATGCTATTTACGGTCCATAAATTATTCTCCACTGGGTAAAATTAACAACGGTCGAAGATAATAAACACGGTATTTCAAATTCGCAACTATAACCGAGAATATGATGCATTAGCAATACCGCCTAGATGCGAGGTATATAGATTAGTACAAAACTTACTAAACAGTAGTAGAACAACAGGAATTAGCACCGGGAGTATTTAAAGCTAGATCAATAATATCAGGGAAAAATCCATATGTAAGAATTTTGAATACAAATTACGAAAGTATTTCAATAAAAGCTAAGGACATTGAAGTATTGGATTTAGATTTCCTTGAGGTATACAATATTACGAGTGATAAGAACAATAGAATGAAAGAGCTGAGAAAGTCGTTAAATTTAGAAGTACCAGAGTATGTCAGGAATGATTTGACGAAACTCTCTTTGAAAAACGACATTTTAAAGCGCAATAATTTTTATGAGCAGAAGATACTAGTGAAAGATAATACGCCAATATAAAAAAATATCGCACTCCACATTCGTAAACGGCAGAGCTTAACGAGCAAGTAGAGAAACTTATAACCCAAGGAATAGCAGGACTCTCAGTGTCAGATTATAACAGTCCAGTATTGCTAGTCCCGAAGAAATCAGTGAGTCATGAAAAGGCGTGGAGACTTTGTATCGATTTTAGGCAGTTAAATAAGAAAATAGTCACAGACAAATTACCTTTACCCCGTATAGAAGCAATTTTAGACCAGTTAGGCAGATCAAATTGGTTTTCAGTCTTAGATCTTATGTCAGGTTTTCATCAAATACCTTTGGAACAATCTTCTAGGAAGTACACTTCGTTTAGTACAGAAAAAGGTTCATTCCAGTTTAAAAGATTACCCTTTGGATTAAATATAAGTCCTAACAGTTTTTCAACAATGATGTCAGTAGCATTTTCAGGTTTAACTCCAGAAAAAGCCTTCCTCTATATGGATGACATAGTGGTCATAGGAATTTCGGAAAATTATCATTTAAGCAATCTTAGAAAAGTATTCGACGCATGTCGTAAATTTAATTTAAAATTAAATCCACAAAAATGCCAATTCTTCAGGCGAGAGGTCACATATTTAGGTCACAATTTACCAAATGAAGGTGTTTCACCAGAACAAGCAAAATATTCAGTTATTCAGCATTAGTCATTACCACATTTTAAATGATAAACTCCTGATTTGTTTAATTTTGAAGATTTAGATTTGTTATTTTTAATGAGTGTGGATAAATTGTAATCAGTTTTAAAGTAATTATTCATGTCTAAAGTTTCTAAAAATTATTTAATTTTTAAGGAGGTCTCAACGTATGTTAAACTTTTAAATTTTTATCAGAAGGGAATATATGTTGTGAAGTCTGTTTTATTATTTTTTTATTTATAATATTGTCAATTGAATTTGGAACATAATTATTATTTCCTACTCTTTGTTTTATGATATTTAATTCTTTGTTGTAATTATTATTAGTATTTAATGGGACTGTGTACCATACTATTGAAAGGTGCTAGTTTATGACGGAATGTGTGGACCGAACTATTATGAATTGTAATATCTGTATGTGATAGTTTATTAAATATAGAAAAATAATGTTTATTACTTATATTTGAAATTGTACGGTCTAAAAAGTTTATAGACTTACTTGATTCAAGTTCTACGGTAAATTTGATATTATTTTGAATTGAGTTAATGTTAATAATGAAGCTGTCCAACTGTCTATTTCTACCGGTGAAGCTAGCTAAAATGTCGTCCAGTATATACATTTTTTACTAAGGGGATGTTTATGAATTATGTTATCTATTTTATCCGTAAAAATTCCTGCTAGTAGGGGGCTGAGGAGGTTGCCCATAATCAAACCATCTTTACTGCTATAAACATCTCCATTAAAATGAAAATAATTTTAATTCAAACACACTTTTAATAAAGTAATAATAGTATCACAGTGAATTAAAGGATTAACATTATTGTACGTGAGCAAGTTATCAACAAGAGTTATAGTTTCTTTAGGAGGTAAACTAGGGAATATATTTGTTACATGGAACGATATGAATTTAGAATTATGAGGTAGTTTTATATCTTGAATACTATTAATTATTTCCGTTGACTTTTTAACTGAACATTGATGTTTGAATAAATGATATTTAACGATATGGAAATCTTTGAAATTTTAAATGAAGGTGCTGTGAAAAAGGAAACAACTGATCTGATTGGGTACCCCTCTTTATGGAGTTTAATTAATGAATAAAGTTCAGGGTGGGTAAATATAATTTATATTTTTCTTTATCGTTAATTATTGATTTAGCGTTATCTACTGTGATCTTTCTGAAATTTATTAGTTGGGTATTTTTAAGGGTCTCAGAATTGCCTGCCTGCCTGCCTCTAACAAATACATCTTATCAGCGAATCTTCCCAGTGACGAAATGATCAAGAAGGTAAGTATAGAAAAGAATTTCACTACGATGCTAAATACGAGGAGAGACTGGGAAAGGGAATACGCCACCCAAACTCTCAAAGAAAACACCATTAGATGGTATACGGATGTTTCAAAAACCACCACTGGAGCAGGCGCTGGAGTATTTGGACCTGGCACTAGATACTCATTATCGTTAGGCTCCTTCTCGAGCGTCTTTCAGGCAGAAATACTTGCGATCGAAAGATGCGTGGAAATGAACCTAGAAAGAAACTATTAGAAATGTGACATATCGATCCATTCCGATAGTCAAGCAGCTATCAAAGCATTGAGCTCCCATGTCATTGACTCAAAGTTGGCATGGGAGTGCCGAAGAAAACTTCATGAATTAGGCAAGAATAACAGGGTCTCTTTAGTCTGGGTTCCTGGCCTCTCGGGAATCACAGGAAATGAAGAGGCCAATACACGTGTCAGGAAAGGAGCACAAACGCCCTTTATTGGCCCGGAGCCTTTCTGTGGTGTAGGAAAATGCTCCTATAAGAAAGAGTTTCGAAAGAAGGAGAAAACCGAAAGAAAAGCAATCCGGCGGTGCCTTCCCGGGTTGGAACATTCAAAAAAGTTCCTGCGGAACTATACCCTGGAAACTTAAATGAGAATGACAGTTCTTTCTAAAATAGTTGATCCTCCAGCTGTAAGTGGCGCTGACTCGAATTGGCAAGTGAAATGTTTCTGTATTTGTCTTAATGTTCTCTTATCTATGATATCTATGATATTTGTTTACATCGACTTCCAATATATTTTTATTTGTGTTATTTGTATTAAATAAATTTCCAATAAAAATGGTGTTTGTGTGCTGTGTTGAAGACTGTTTTAACTCTACTGAAAAAGGATTTGAGATGCATCGTTTCCCGAATAATCAGGAAGTAAGTTAACCTTAAAAATTTCCCCAATGTTAATTGTTATATTTTGAATATAAAAATACACATATTTCAAACTAAATTTGTATATCTCTAGCGAAAAACATTGGTTTTATAGAGAAGGTTTACATTGTGTACTGTTTTTGAGGATATTTTGTTACAATATTTCAATAAAAGTAATTGAATAAGATTGAGAAAACGGCATTTATTTTATAATTTTAGATGTGTAATATTTGGTTGTCTGCAATTGGACGTTTGGATATGAAGGAAAAACCTCTAGGAAGAATTCGTGCATCCTATAGAGTTTGTGGCATACATTTTGGACCAGAAGCTGTTTATGTTGGTAGCAGATATGGATCAACAATAAAAGCTGATGCTGTGCCCACTCTATTGGGCAATTCCATTGAAATATGTAAGTTTTTTTTAATGAAATACCAAAGATGAATGATTAACTAATTTTAGTATTATTTTGTGGAAATGAAGGAAAAGTAATTATACATTCATTTTTTAGTTCAAGAACACAATTTAAACCAAGTTGATGAGCAACATAATATAAATGCTGTTCCTATTTTTCTGCTTTTTGAAGAAGACAGTACCAACATAGTGTGTGTTGAATAATATCGTCAACTAAGTCACCTGATGGAAAAGCTTCACCGTTTCTACAGTATTTCCTTGCGTTAGTTGTTTTTTTAATTGTATGTGTAATATTTTTTAATGGATTTTTAATGGATTTTTAATTTTTTCTTTATTTTATGATATGTAATGTACTTGTTATTGTGTTTAAATTGTGTTTTATTGAAATTGTCGAGTAAACTCAAATATGGGTAAATTTGATTGGACAATATTCGAGGTCACTCGATAATTTCATTCGATTTTCACCCAATCTAGATTCAAGAATCGGGGCTCTTATTAAATAATTCAAATCGAAAGATTATACATTCAAAAGAACCGCCGCGCCAAATTTAATTGATCCTCCAGCCGTAAGGGGCGCTACCGGTTTTCTGGGATCTCGAGTTTTAACGTAAGATTCCGATCTATCCGTGTATATAATATTCTCTTATCTATGTGCGGAACTTTGACACTGCTAGATCCAAAAAATATTTGGACTTCAGTAAAAATAAGCTACATCTTCTCACGGGCTTTCTCACAGGACACTGCCGCCTTAGGAATCACCTAATGAGAATAGGTCTAGCAGAAACTGACGTAGATTCTGTGGGGAGGAGGATGAAACTCCGGATCACCTAGTCCTGGAATGCCTCGGCATTTGCAAGCCAACGCAAGAAATGCTTCGGACAAGAAGCTTGTAAGAGGGAGGATATAACCTCGTTGAAACCGTTCCAAATACTAGAGTTCATTAGAACCCTGGAACTGGAAGGCGCGCTGTAGTAGTAGCGAGAACAGCTCTGATAGGGGGGGGGGCACAATAAACCTTAGATTTCAGTGCATTGTAACTCCGTTAAAATCTAATCTACCAAGGGAATTTATACGCTTTATTTCACACAATATACAGTATATTCTTTTCATAAGAAGAAATTGCAGTAAAATTTTTAATAAAAAACAATCCAGGAGATACATTGAAGGAGACTAGAGAAGTATTAGAAACTGTGATAACAACTCCCATGATAATATCAGAGGCCGAACGATGTTTTTCAACATTGAATCGAATTAAAACATTTCTTAGAAATTCAATATGACCGAAAATCGTTTAAGAGCTTTTTCTATGCTGCATTGAAGAAACAGTTACACTTAAAATTATTAACCTTTACCCTGACGTCATTAATAGCTGATAACATAACCGAAATAATTATCAAGTAGCATCTCTTTCTATTAATAGTGAAGAACAGAACAAAGTAATAATAAATAAATATTTACACATAACTCAAAAATACATAAAAGACAAACAAACAAAACTAACGACGTTATGCGAAATAAATATATACACTTGCGAAGCCCATAAGGCTTGTTTGCAAGGATAAAATAATAATAATATAAAACTTATACTAGGTAACAAAATAGTAATAGGTAATTAATAAAAATGTATACTATAATTAAGGATTAATAAAGTAGACATAGAAACTGATAGAAACATAATCAGTAATTAATTTCGATAAGGTTGTGAATAGCGCGTCTACTTGTATTGGTGATATATTCATGAAGTTTTAAAGTTAGCATCTTTACAGAAGATTCAGATTTAATTTGTTGGGGTATAGCATTATATAGCTTAGGTCCTAGAAACAAAAAGCTTCTTTGTCCAGCTGTTTTTTTTTCATTGTTGGATTCAGGTAAGTATGTTTATTCTTGTCATATAATTGTGAGTTTGAATTTGTAGAGTTAATTTAAGTTTATGTTGTCTTAATACCGCTTTTTTAAGTATAATTGTCTAACGTCTAATATTTTCGTTTCAGTATATAGAAGTTCACTGCTATATCTTCTTGTTTTTCCAAGAAGGATTTTGAGGAATCTTTTTTGCGAAACCTCGAGAATATTATAGTAAGTCTTCGCCACTCGAACCCAGCTGACCAGACCGTAAATTAGGTGAGATTCAATCAAACTTTTATAAACCATTAGTTTTGTTTATATTGTAGGTGATATGAGATATGTTTGAATTTATACAGTGCCATTAAAAGTCCCCTCCCGCCCTCGTATCTTTTGAACGGCTACACTTACATTAATAAAATTTGGAGGGTGAAAATAAAGTGTTGTAAACTTCTCTACGAATGGTAACAGGTGACGTAATAGTAATAGATGACGTCACAGAGCCACTCTGGCCAATAATTTTAAATAGGACCTTATGGCAAGTGATATCTCGTTTGAAAGGCATTGACATTGGCTACATAGCCATACTAATTTTGTTTGGGTTTAAATTAATTTTGACGGATAAATTAAATAAATACCAAAATTATTATTTCACATTTAAATATTGAAGATTTTTCAGCCCGCCTCTGGTTAGTTGTCAAAAAAATTGACGTTTTTAATTTAATAGTATTTGTTGCTTTGCAAAATTTTTCTAAATAGCTTAAATATTTAATTTTATTATTGTTTAACGAGACGTTTAAGAGTTTACATAGGCAAAATGATACGTACTCAAGCCGTCAAAGTAGCAGCTATCTTAATAATTGGTGAATCTAGAAAGAATTTCCATGAAGTGGAACGTTTATTTAATGAGAGATACCGAGATCGCCATATCTGGAGAACTTATTTGAGGGAGCTTCTTCACAAGTTTGAAGCAACAGGTAGTGTTCAAGATGCCAAACGATCTGGTTGACCAACATTTAGTGATGATAAAAAAATTGATATAGTTGCTGAAATGGTAGTAAACCCTACTTCCTCTTCAACTAAAGTTGCGTCGTTCTGTGAAGTAAGTAAAAGTACAGTACAGAGAGTATTGTCTAAAAATAAATTTCATCCATACAAGTTAAAAATGGTGCACCACCTTTCGGATGACGATCCCGACAGAAGACTCGAATTCTGTGAATGTATGACAAATAAAATTAGTCAAAACCCACATCACACAAAAACAATTTGTTTTAGTGACGAAAGTACTTTTTGCCTCAATGGAAATGTGAATACACAAAATGTAAGGTATTGGAGTGACACAAATCCTCACGCCTTTCGTAAACAACATACCCAATTTCCAGAAAAAGTCAATGTTTGGGCAGGTATTTTGGGAAACTACATAGTGGGTCCTGTTTTCCTAAATTCAAATTTAAGCGGTGAAGTGTATCTCGAGATGTTACAAAATGCAATTGAGCCGTTAATTCTTGAAATTCTGGAAGATAATCAAGATGAATTCGGCCATCTGGAAATAAGATTACAATAAGATGGTGCTCCTGAACATTATTATGGTGCAGTAAAACGTTCCTGGATGAAGGATATCGAGGTAGATGGATCGGCCGGCGAGGTCTTATAGAATGGCCACCTCGGTCACCAGATCTGACACCATTAGATATTTTTCTATGGGGGTACTTGAAATCCAAGGTTTATACTACGGCACCAGATAGCATTGGCGTTTTGAAAGAAATAATTACTGAAGAATGCAATGCTATTTCAGCTGACACATTCGAACGAGTACGACAAGAGTTTACTAATAGGATGTATTACTGTCAGGAAGTAGATGGAGCACATTTCGAACACTTGCTATAAGAATCCATTAATGATATTTGATTAATTACATTTAAAAAAATAATTTCAATAATTTTGGTATTTATTTAATGTATCCGTCAAAATTAATTTAAACCCAAACAAAATTAATATGGCTATGTAGCCAATGGCAATGCCTTTCAAACGAGATATCACTTGCCATAAGGTCCTATTTAAAATTATTGGCCAGAGTGGCACTGTGACGTCATCTATTACTATTACGTCACATGTTACCATTCGTAGAGAAGTTTACAACACTTTATTTTCACCCTCCAAATTTTAATAATGTAAGTGTAGCCGTTCGAAAGATACGAGGGGGGAGGAGACTTTTGAATAGCACTGTATAATACACACCTCAATTTTTGAACTAGATAATTAATATGGTTATCCCATCTAAGATGTGGGTCTATCATAATTCCTAAATATTTTTTTTGTTTTGCAGGTTGAATATTGGTATTTTTTTGTACAATGATGGCGTAGTTTGGAAGATCCGGTTCTAAGGATGCAACTGGCAGGTAAACAGTTTTTTTATAATTGATTGAAAGAAGCCTATAATCAAACCACTGTTTTATACAATTTAAATCATTTTCAATTCTCAACTTCAAGTCTTACCAATTTTGATCACTGTATACCAGAACTGTATCGTCTGCAAAACTTATAATTTTACTGTTACTTTCAATCATAAATAAGTTATTCAAATAGATATTTAAAAAAACAGGGCCTAGAACTGTACCTTGTGGAACACCACACTCAACTGTCTGTTCTTTACTACATTTATTACCTACTCTTACTTTCTGAGACCGGTTTGTCAAATAACTTATGAAAAAAGCATGTGCTGCACCTCTAACTCCAATGTTTCCAAAAGAAGGCAGTGGACTACGGTGTCGAAGGCCGTTGCTAAGTCCAGGAAGACCGCAATTGTAGGTAAACCCTCATCAATATTTTTATATAAAATATTTGTTACTTCCAATAGAGCATCGTTAGTGGACTTGCGCTTTTGGAAACCATATTGAGACCCTGACATCAGCTGATATTTATCTAGAAATGTATTAAGCCGTGCATTAACTACTTTTTCTAGTATTTTTGATAAACAAGTTATTAATGATATTGGTCTGTAGTTTGTCATCTCGTCCCGTTCTCCGCTTTTATAAATAGGTTTGACAATCGATGTATTAAAAGCTGAAGGTAATTGTCCCATTTCTAATGACATATTATAATCATTAGCGGATATGCAATAAAATCTGAAATATGTTTGAGCGTTTCCGGCCTTATTTCATCCCAACCCGGTGCTTTTTTATTCTTTAGTTCACTAATTATATTTTTTATTTCTGTGATACTGGTGGGTACAAAAAGCTTGGAATGACAATTCATAATTTTTTTTTCTTTATAATTTATTGGTTTTTGTATGGTTTTTGCTAGATTTCGTCCCATATTTACAAAGAAAGTATTAAACATTTTAGAAATTATCTCAGCTCTATTTACTGTTTTTCCATTGTTGTCCTTATTATTTGTAATTTCCGTGTTTTCTGTTTTTTAGATATTGACTTTACTACATTCCATATCTTTTTTGACGAATTTTGTTCGTCTTCTATAACTTTATTATAATAATTATTTTTAACAGTGACAATTAATTTATTTAGGACCTTTTTGTAATCTGTATATTCTTTTTTAAATATATTATATAGAGGATTTATTTTTGATTTTTTATACATTTCATTCTTTTTGTTAACGGATTTTATGAGTGATGGTGTGATCCAATTTTTTCCTTTTCTTAAATTATTCTCAATCTTTGTATACGTTGTTGACTGCCTAATATTATCTTGGATAGTGCTGACCAGTTTATCAGTTGCGGAGTCCAAATTTGAATTAAAAATAATATAATTCCAGTCAGTATGTTGAAATCTATGTATCAGTTTATTCTTGACTATCTGGGCAAACTATTCAGATTTAGAGTTTACAACACGATCTCCCTCAGAAAGAATCAGTTGTAGCATTACTGTATAGTGATCAGTTACTGATGTGTTGATTATTAGAGGAATCAAATTATCATAAAAATTAACACTTTTAGAAAAATATGATCTATACATGTCTTTGAATTTCTTTGAACTCTTGTTGGAACATTAATGGCCGATTGATAACCGCATTCGTTTAAGACGTCTAAGTAATTTCTCTTGTTATTATTTTCGGTTAATGGATCAATATTGATATCACCAATAAAAAGTTTAAAATCACTGTTTTCAGTTTGTATATCTTAAATATCATTTAACTCCTCAACAAACGAGTCGACTTTGTTTTTAGAAGCTGGTGATCTGTAGAAAGCATTTAGAATAAACGTTTTATTTTCAAAATCGGCTTTTATTTTAATAAGTGAACTACCACTTAAATCAAATAAGTTATGCGACTCATACAGATCAGATTTTATAAATACAATGACTCCATCACTCTGGTTGAATTTTCCGTAGTTATATACAGTTCGGTAACCATCAATATTATGCAGTGATAAGTCTGGAATAAAATGTGTTTCTGTTAGAACAATACATTCAATTTTTGTTTCTAATCCCTCTATAAAGATTTGAAATTCATCAAAATTACAAGCGATGCTCCGAATATTACTGTGGATTATTTTAAAATTAGTATTGTAGTCGTTTATTTTTAGGACCTTCTTGGTTTCCTATGATGTTTGTAAAGAGAATGTTTCTATCCCTTCTACTTCAAAATCACGTATATAATCATCCATTCTCATAAATATTTACAGTTTTAAAAGTTAAAATATGTGTTATTTGATGTGTTAGTGGTTTATTTAATACAATTTACTAAGACTATAATATAAAACAAGACATTCATTAACAAATCTGAAGTTTGAAATTAATTTACACAGATAAATATTAAAAACGTCGACTTTTAAAAAGACTTCAGCCAAATGCCCATTTCCAACGATAAAAATCAAAAACTTGATAATAAAATTAATTAAAACAAGTACCATAGAAGTGGCAATAAAAAACTTGACCAAATTTTGTATTATTAAAGCTTATAAAATTTAAATTAAATTTAGTTATAAATATTGTAATACATATAAGTGAACTTTCATTTTCTTCAAATTTGTATGCACTATTTAGCCTTGGTGATTGTCTTTGTGCGAATTTTGGCTCTATCAGTGTTTTCTTGCTTGCTGGTAATTTTTCTTATTTCTCTTCGTTATCTGGTGTTTTTCTTTTCTGCACCTTTGAAAGAATTACTGTTTGGTTTTCCTCTCGGGCTTTTAGAAGCCTGCTGTTTGAAGATGCTGTGCCTGCACAATTCTTATCTTTAGTAGTTTGTTTCTAAATCCTTATAAGAGAATGCTTCTCCTTCCACAAACAAAGTGCTTTTGTATATATGTGTGTAAGAATATTTTTTTTATTATTTTAGTATGTGTAGCAGATAGTTTTAAAGCGTGAACATGGGTTACAGTAACAGCCTTGATATAATCGTAAAATATAAATTTCTGAGGAGCGAGAAGCCTTAGAAAAGTTAGGGGCCATGTGGAAGATGAAATATCGTCTTTCGATGAAAGTTGTAGGCATAATATGTATTCTTAAGGGTTGTTTGAAAAATTGTAGTGACACGTCATCTTTAATTACCAATATGCTAGGTTTCTCAGTGAAGTTTCTTCCTATTAAAATTGGGACATCTTGAGCTGAATTGGGTACCACATGAGCGGTATTTACTTCTCTAACTTCATCCATGGTGATGATAAAATCAACCACTCCTAGTGTAGATATCTTTCCATCAACATAACCATGAAGCATAGTAGTACTAGTTATATCAATTGGTAAACTAATTCGTTCAGCCTCGGCTATACGAATGGTACTACATGAACTACCCAAATCAATATACGCTACGATGAAATGTCATGAACCAGAATATTTTCATAAAGTTTCTTATTAGTTTCCTCAGTTACTAGTCAGATGGTCGGTTTTGTTTTCTGTGTTTTTTTCTTCGAAAAACAGTCTTCTTCAGAATGTCCATTTCGTTGACAGAAATTACACTTCCTCTTATTGGACTGTTGACAAACGTTTGCGGTGTGTCCAGGTTTGTTGCACCTGTAGCAAGTTATATTATTTGATCGTTGGTAAGGAAATGTCTTTTCCGAAGATCTTGTGAATTGTCGGTGTTTTGGTTTCATATTGTGTTTTAAGCACGGTTTATTGGGTGTCGAAGTAGTTGGCAAGAAACTTAAGATACTTAAGTATCCATATAATGATTCAGGAGTTTGATGATTCCCTGCGGTAGCGCCTGTCTTAACAATTATATCGGACATTCCTCCAATTATGCAGGACACGGCATCAGTTCCAAATATCTTGTAATTGTTTAGCAACGCAGTTTTCTCATAATAAAATTTTGTGTAACTCTCGTCTGGTCGTTTTCTACGATTTAACATTTCCTGTAACTCTAAACAGTAGTCTCGTTTTGAAGGGAATCCAGTTTCAATTTTTTGTTTCCATTCTTCCCAGGAATGTTTTATCGTAGGTTGGCTTTTGTACCAAACTTCAGCCAAACCTTTTAATTTAGACATAGCGTAATAAATAGTGGCCTCTTCCGACCAGTTATATATTTCGCGGAGTTCATCTACTTTTTGACATCAATTGGCAACTGTCAGTCGTTGATTATTTTCTGGGTCGTAAATAGGGACAACATCACCTCTAACAACAGTAGCAGTAGCTGTCATTTGTTGTTGCGAACGTTCAAAGAAACTTGTCATGGCTGCAGTAAAACGATCTATTGAATTATCGCTTGATCGTGAAGAACCACAGGATCGTGGAGGTGAATTGGAACGTTCCACATCTTTCGATGTTGATGGTAGAGCTCTTTTCCGTCGTTGAAGACTCATGATTTTGCGTTTTTTTATACTGTGTTATCTTTTTACGAATAAGAAAAAGAAATAGAGAATACCTCAAACCTAGGACTTTGTTAGTACGTCATCTCATAATATTGCCTATATCTATCCCACTTCTGATAAATATTGTAAGAAATAAATAAAATAAATAAAAATAAAAAAATTAGATATCAGTGCTTTTTCATTTTCGTTTTTAGCTTGTTTTAAGTGTTGTACCAGTAATTTTTTCTCTTTTCTTTCTTCCTGGGATAAGTCTTCCGCTGTTACAATGGCTGATCCTTTCAGTTTCTTGCAGTTTTTCAAAATATCTCTTTTGGTCAATGCACTCAGAAACTTTACAACTATTGGTTTACTTGACTGTGATTTTCCAATTGTATAGATATCGTTTATTTCAGTGTTTTTTAGGCTCAATTGAAATTTCGAATTCAACAAATTTACTGTATAGTCTATTAGATCACATTCCTGGTAATAGCTGATAAAAATAATAATGTTATTTGAACAAATTTTCTTTCCCAGATATTTGATTTTGTTTTTCTTCTTCTACTTTAGTAGTTCTGATTTGTTCAGAAACTATTAGTTTATTTATATTTTGAATTTCTTCGTTTACTTTGTCTGTTATTATTTCAGTTTGTTTTTGATTCTGCCGTTCAATTATACTGGTTAACTGTTGAATGGCTTCTTCTGATAAAGACATTATGAATGTAAATTTCTGAACATCACCCGGACTAAAATGGTTTTTCCATTCAATTTGATTCAAAGTTGTCTTTTCAAAAATTATGTAGCTTGTATATAAAAATTTAATAACCCACTGCGTAATAAGTACACTGTCCAATTTGACATTTGTCGGTTATGTTATCAGATATTAATGACTTCAATAATTTTAAGTGTATCTCCGAAATAGATAATTTTAATGACATACTGATTACAACAATTGCGAACCGAAAAGAACGTAGGATAGACTTAACTTATAGGAAATAATTTATTGTTAGCGAAATAGTGCTTAGTGCTTGAGTCTTTATTTTTCTTGTGTGGCAATTGACAATCGGTCCAGAAATCCAATATTTCAACACGAAAGGCCGAGAAAGGACGATAAAATCGATGGGAAACAACCCCCTTACAACGTGAACTTTTTTTCTACACCTTAAAATTTTTACCACGAGTCGCCACTGCAATATATTATCGCATATAAAATAATGTCACCATATACACCCCACCTGATTATTAGTGAATGGATTATAAATTGATTCTGAATATATTCTTGGGTCTAATAAGAAACTTGTGGTGCGCACCTGAATTTCTATAAGTTCACTATATACGTATGGTATTGGATTTTCGGCCCATATAGAGTGGAAAAAAAACAACAACAATTTCTGCGAACGTCCATATCTCTTTCTTTTTCTAACCCGACGAAAACGAAGAAAGGTTATTGGTTTCAGCAGATTTTTATGGCCCGGCATTTTTATTACGAACAAGTTTAAAAATTCAAAAAACAACAGAAAATCGCAGACAAAATAAATCATAAAGCCTCTCCGAGGAATTTGAAAAATGAACAAAAACTCAACGTAGACGAATTTTAAAGCCGTTTTAATTACATTTTTAAATGAGTCCGCTTTTAGGGCACAATAGCTGAATTTATATAGGTTTATTAAATTTTAATTTGGACCCAAGGCGAAAAATACGAAAAAAATACTTATTTTCTTCGGCTGGTTTCGTTAGTTAGCATTGTTTAATTTCTTCGTTGGTGAAATACTGTGATGGGTTCCTACCAGACTTATATGGTCAAAATAAATTAAAACGCTCAACATCGACAAACTGACTTTTTTTCGTTTTTGATGGTGACCAATAAAATTATCATTTATTTTTCAACAGAAACACTTCCAAAAGAATAATCGAACTAATTGAAATGGTATAAATAAAAACAAATTTTTTTTAGATTCAATGTTAAATGTTATTTCAAAAATTGAAAGTATTTCATACTATAAACAGAGTACATGAACTCGTTAACCTAAAAGTACCGAACAAAATAAAAAGTTTGTTGAAAATGGCACTTGAAAATACATACCGTAAAACGGTGTTACGTGAACGTATTTCTCATGAATTTTTGAGAATATGTGGCAAGGTTATCAAAGAATTAGTTCTGAGAAATATATATAATACCGACCTAACTGATGGCTTGAACTAGCTATAGCTGGTTCAAGAATTCCGAAAGAGTCATGCACTAACCAAAAAAAAATATGATTATGAGCTGTTAATTACGCATGGTAAATTTGATCCATATTCAAAACCCCGCTTCATAGAGCATATGTTTATAGAGATACATGTTTTTGATTATTTTTCATTAATATCATATTAATTCATAAAAATGAGGATTTTTATTTAGACAATAGACATGAACTAAAACTCAATTTGCTGAACAAACAAAATTTAAGGAAACTTAACAAACTTTTATGGCACGATATAAACTGAAGTGAACCACATTCCTCGACGAATCAGTGATGCCATTATTCTGATGCTACGTAGTCTCTGTCTTCTTTACTGTTATCCAGAGCTCTTCATCTACTGAATCCTTGAAAGGAGGGCAGTTGTTGAAATGTTCCTTGCTTTGCTCCGTTAAATGGGCCACAAATTCAGCTTAAGCATTTGACAAATTTGATGCATTAAACTTTGCCTGTGTAAATTATCCAGTTTATAGGACAAATTCCGCAAATAAACTCATCTATAATAACATTTCAGATACTGGAAAATCTAACTATATTGGTTTTTTGCATATCCTCGGCTTTATATCTTATGTTTGGCAATATTTTTAAGTAATATAATATCCGTTTTGGTTTTATGCACTAGAATTGTTAAAAGATTTCATAATACTGTCCCACCCTCCGCTTTTGCAAATCATATTATCTCTGAGAAACACAATTTCTCTTTATCAGATGCTGGTACATTAAACAAGTGCTTTAAAGGTCCAAGGATGAATTTACTTTAAATTTTTAGATGAACCAGATTAATTCCGACGTTAACGTCACTTGTCTTAATGAACAATTGAAACCTAGGAATCCCCTCCTTCCATTTTGATTAGTTATTTGATTTCAATATTTTTAATGTGCGTATAATCTTGTACAGTCTGGTTGTTATCACGTCTTACGCTTATTACATTTCACTAACTATATAATTTGCTATACAATGTAGCTTACATTTTGATTATTATATCTTTACAATATATATATTATTGTCATAATCTTCTTTTTCTGTTATTTGAGTTGACTACTACATTTACTTTATTCAGAAATCTTCTCCTTTTTATACAAAAAATATTTTGTTTACGCTTTTACTACAATTTTATTTTATTTTTTTATTTTCATAGTTAGCATTCGTATGGAGTTTCCATTAACTCCCTTAATATTTTTTTGTTATTAAACTCTTCAACAATATTTTATATTACTTAACCCCACAATTTTAATTTTCCCTGCTTTTTTTTCTGTCAAACTTGAAATTTGACATAATTCCTCTAATTATCTTCGTGCCGGATATATCTTCCGTATCATGCTTTATATCACAAATACTGTCACAGTTCGTTTCGTTAATTTAATATTAAAACTTTTCAATTATACCCGTGCTATTTTTGTGGGATAGGCTTGTATTGGTCACATAATGTATCAACAGTTTTTAATGTTTTTAGCCATGTATTGGTGTCTCTAAGTTCCTTTCAATCATACAGGCTGCTTCTGCTATTACTAGTGTTAACTCTCTTCATCCTTCCATTCCATAATGCTAGTCTAATTGACTTAGCCAATACTTCATTTTTAACATTAACATTGTTTGCATATTAATGACCTTAGAGTTTTGTTGTAACAGTTGGTTGAACAAGTTTTTGAATTCGTTTAAAAATGTAGTGAGTGTGTTGACTGTATTTTAGTGTGTTCGTATCATTGTTGTTTGACCCTTCATATTTGCATATCTGTATTGGTGAAGTGCGTTGTATGGCGCTGTGGTTTGTTGTGGTTGAACTGGGTACTGGTTGTGTTGAAGCGTAATTCGGTTTTGATTTTCTGCTCTGGTTCTATTCTTCCTGTAATGTTGTTAATAAAACTCAATCCCTTGTAGGTGACTGGATGTGAGGCACTACACAGAGCACAGGTTGCTGGAGTTTTCTTGCTTTTTTACATACCTTAGTGTCATGTGAGCCTCCACATTTTACGCACACAAACGGTCCATTTCAGGTCGATTTGGTATGTCCATACTTTTGACATCGTAAGCATTGGGGTATGTTTATGTCTCCTCTGGGCGGCTCAACTAGTATTATTCTGTTCCGTAGTTCTTTTATTTCATATATATCCTTGTTATTTTTAGCTGGTTCTCGGTCTATGAAAAACATGTTTAGCGGTTATTTGGTCTGTCTATGTTACTTGACCAGTTTGGTGTGTTCCTCCAATTGAAACTATGTTTGACTGTTTGTTCCAATTCACGGAAAAATAAGTATATCAGGTTTAATATTTTCGGCTTTAGATTGACTTTTACCTACAACCACCAACCAGTAGGAAACAGTTAACGATACGCTGTGATAACTATAAAGTTGAGGTCACAAAATCTTTATAGAAATTGGAGAAGTATGAACTTAACTACAATATTGTAGAGACAATTAAAAAGTAGATAGGGAATAAATAAATCGATTTAATAGACTCCCGGTGAAAACTAATTATGTCCAAAACTATTACTCCGGAGAATAAGAAGGCCCTTGACAATGAAATTCAAAAACCCTGCAAAAACGACAAAAACCAGTACATCGCAAGAGTATGCCAAGAACTTGAAGAACATGCAAATACAAACAGATCCCACGAATTGTACGATACAGTAAAATATCTATCTAGAGAATTTAAGCCACAGACACAAATAATAAAAAATGACAACGGAGAAACTATTACAGATGCCAACAACATAGCAGAAGTATGGAGACAATACCGCGAAAAACTTTTTTCTACTGATAAAGCCGAAGATTATGGTTTACCAAAAATTGACGAGGTTGAAAAAAAAAACCCAATCTTAAAAGGCGAAGTAGAAAAAGCTATAAAGCTTCCAAAGAACAACAAATCACCTGGTGTTGATGGAATACCCGCCGAAACAATAAAAGCTCTGGGCGAGCTCAGTGTTGAAGCAATCCACAGACTGTGTGTTGAGATTTGGCAAACTGGAGTGTGGCCAAAAGAATGGTGCGAATCGGTGTACATGCCGCTACAAAAGAAAGGCTCTCCTACAAACTGTAGTAACTACAGAATAATAGCGCTTATGTCACATGCCAGTAAAATTCTGCTCTACGTCATAAACAACCGCTTAAAACCTTTCTTACTTTCACAGATTCCCGACGAACAGACAGGATTCATGCCAGGAAAGGGAACCAATTCTGAATGTTAGACAGATAATAGAGAAAGCATACGAATTCAATGTAAAAACTTATTTGTGGTTTGTCGACTGCAGCAAGGCATTTAATTATGGAAAATGGAAGTTATTTTGACTTATCTTGAAAAACATGGGAGTACCAAAGTATATGATTATCTTGCTTAAAAATCTTTACGACAACAGCTTTGGGAAGTACGGTGTAAGACAGGGCTGTATTATGTCACCGATACTCTTTAATATATACGGAGAGTATATAATGAGAAAAGTTCTGCAAGGCTGGCAAGGGGGATTAACCATAGGAGGAAAAAGAATTACTAACCTAAGATATGCAGACGACACCTTATTACTAGTTTGCTCAGAAGAAGAACTCACGGAAATCATGAGAAAGTTGGACAGGATCAGCAGAGAACATGGTCTTGCGCTGAACAAAAAGAAGACACAAATTATGATAATAGACCGCAACCCTACCAATGTTAAATAGATCGATGGTTTTGAAGTAATTGAGAAATTTAATTACTCAGGATCACTTATTACAAACAAAGGCGGTTGCGATGAAGAAATCATACTAACCCAAATATGGAAAGATTCTGCAATATCTAAACGCAATAAACTGAAATTATTAAACTCATTGATCTTTCCCATTGCCACATATGCCTCTGAGTCCTGGACATTGAAAATTGGCAATCGAAGAAAAATAGATGCCTTTGAAATGTGGGCCTATAGAAGAATGCTGCGAATCTCATACACAGAACATCGTACTAACGTGTCAATGCTTAATGAACTAAAAATCACCACAAGGCTCTCAACCAAGATAAACCAGTCATACGTAAGGTATTTTGGGTACCTTTCAAGAACAACAAATGGGCTGTAAAAACGTATTGTTGAAGGGTGGATCATACCAAGGAAATCATCGGTCACGGTCTGCAGGAAGCTTCTCTTGCAGCTCAAGATAGAGAAGGATGGAGAACTACGATCCGAGCAATTGAGACATGAGATCACCATACTCTTTCGAGAGTAGACGGATAAGAGAGAGAGGAAATAAAGAAGTAAAGAGGGTCTAAAACAATAATATCCTGTCACATACTGTGAATCATTTAATCAATGACAATGTGTACTCACCGATGATCATGTGTGGTCTAAATGGATTATATCAGACGCTTAAATTTTTAAATTCTCTTCTAAGAGATTGTTTTCAAAAACTAAATACAATTAGAAAGCTTACTTTTAGGTAAAAATTCTAGAGATTCTATAAAACTTAACTAATGTTTAAAAATCAGTAGTCACTTGATTGTCGAAGGATAAAGACGTTTTTTTTGGCTCTCGAATCTAAGAAATAAACAAGTGCGATAAAAAAGTTCGGGCACACTTTTCAGCACAGAGAATGTGAATTTTTTGCCATAATTGTGAAGTGACAAAATGAATACAAATAAACTATAAAATGAAGTATGTATAGTTGACGTAACAGATTTAGTGCGAACTTAAAGCTGTCGGCCTTTCGTTTGACTCGAATACGATGATAACCCAGTCAATATTATAATTTAAAATGCTTAGTTGAAAATAAATTCCTTTAATATTATAATTAAAACTAATAATGGTTAAAATAAATTTAATAATTTTTTATAATTATAAAATACATTTATCGACTGTCTAACGATTATTTTTAACCCGCAATTATGGAACGCCATCCTACTTCTTAAGATACTTAGCGTTAATGTATAAAACAAAATACATTACTTTAAACAATATTAACCCATTTATATTTAAAAACATTTTAAACATAACACCAGACAATTAACACTACCTTATATCTCGTTTTATTAAAAAGAATTAGAAATATAAATTTCAAATAACTTATTATTTTTCATATCTATTATTGAACTATAACTATCTTTTTGACAGGGCCATTTTTTGGAACACAACAGATGTTCACTCTTTAGTTGATAGGCTGACATCAAGAAAGAGTGTAGTGTTTTTCTGAGGAATTTGGGTAAGGCATATTTATTATATAGCAATTCTATTTATAGTTAAAAATAAAATATTTACAATATGGCGTACTTGGGAAATATCGAATTCGGTCCAAAATATTGTGTGTAACAGCGACGAAAATTTAATGATGAAAGTGTAAACAGGATTCGACGGGAAAATAGAAATAGAACAATATGATGAGTACACAAAGAAAGATAAGAATCTACAAAACATGCGCAAGACCAATTCTCACTTATACAACCGAAACAAGGGCCGAAGCATTAACCACAAAAAGAATAATGAGGACGACTGAAATGAACACGCTAAGAACAATTAAGATAGTGAGCCTCAGAGATAGAATGAGAAGTCAGGACATTAGAGAAGAATTAGGAATTCAGGATGGGGTAAGATGGGTTGGAGAACGTAAACGAGGTTGGAGAGATCATGTCGAGAGAATGCCAGAAAACAGATGGGCAAAATGGGCCAAAACTCAGAAACCAAACACAGGGGGATCACTTGGCAGACCACCAAAAACATGGTATGAGAGCTGGAGCTCAGCGTCTCAAGAAGAGCTCAGGATGAGGCTAAATAATCGTTATTAAACAGGACAGGGTCCTACTAAAAGAAAAAGAAGAAGAGGAAAAACCACCAAATATGACTGTTACAAAAGTAATGAGTTACCTTCGATTGAAATAATAATAATTGACAAATACCGGCCGTAATATAAATGGATTAAAAAATTGGAATTCAAATTCAAAACGATTAATAAACGTTAAACAGTCATGGAAAGCAGAAGAATATTGAATATGCGGTATACATACTTAGAAGAAGTAACTAAGTATAGAGAAGAAAGCCGGCCAAATGTCTATTTGGACGAAACTTGGTATCATACACCCGACACGGTTAAGAAAGAATGGACATATGGGTCAAAAATGTGTATGCCAACAATGACTGCAAACAAAGGATCCACACTTATTATTGTGAATTGCGGTGGAAATGAATGAATGGAATGAATGGGTTCCAAATGCCCTAAAAATATGTGGAAAGAATGGAAGATTGCAACGTTGACTATTATAAGAACATCGACGCTAATATTTTTGAAGAATGGTTTGGTCACATACAACAATACTAGTTATAAACTATTTGAATTCAATATAAATAAAAACACTATAAATTATATTTATAAAACTGAATCAACGACACAAGGAATTTTAAATTATAATTAGGCCTAAATACAGTAGAACTATGCATATAATCCATTGGAGTGAAGTCAATACAATAATGTTATATACTACAAAGAACATGAACGAACTACATTACTGTAATGTTTTTCTTATTTATTTAAACAATAAACGGGTGGGATAAACACTCGGTATGGCTACTTACTAATTTATTCAAACACTAACTCACGAATCACTAACACTTAATTTATATATACAGTATATTCACTTAGACTAATTTATATAAACAGTTCACTAATTTATATTCACTAATTTATTTGTTTATCTCACGATGTCAAATTATCAACTAACTAACTCTTCCTGATCAGTCCCCTTATATACTAGTGCCTTTTGTACTAGAGAATTCCGGCCTGCGGCTTATACACTCAAATAATTTTTCTGGCCTTTTCTAGATAACGCTGGTCACAAAAACCAGTTCTAGATAAGATAGTCTCAATCGTAAACAGTTTTTTTTAACTGCGTATCCGCCATAATTTTAACTACTATACCTGGCTTAGACAGGGTCGGTTTTAGGGACTATACCAGTGTGCTGTTTCGTAACATTACCCCCTCCTTAAATGGAAGCTCCTCCTGGAACTTTTGTGTAGCCGGGACTGGATGTTTGAATCGGCAACTGGCCCCATTTATACACTTTCCGATCTTATGGAAATTGCAGGGCACCGTCTTCATCGGATACTGATAACGGGGGTTGTAGCTGCAAATTAATATCTGGACACCGGTATCTTGAAAGATAATCTCTACCATGTTCCTGATGATTCGCCAATCCAACTGGTTACTCGCTATCTTAGGCATAGCCAGTTTCTTCACGTTGGATTCCAACACATGGTCTCGGAGGTTTCGAAGTGCTTCCCACACATCGCGGTAGGTAGATCGATCTTGGAATTCATTTTTAGTTACCACGTAGAAGACGTACCGCGAATTATATTTCAGTTTCAGTGTCATGCCAGGGGCTGGAATCTGGTCTTCAAGTTTTTCTAATTGCCCAAACTTCTTTCGAAAGACGGTTGCCAACCCTCGTGCGTTCTTGATACGGGCGAGGATGTTGTATGCCAGTGAATAATCTTCCGGGAGAGTGAACAAATCTTGTTGTTGTTCCGAGGTGACTCCATATCTAGATTTCCCGGTACCTCCATACGCGCCCATGAATTCATCGAAGGTGGGGTCAGACACATCTCGATTAAGGTTTACTCCTTCCTATGTGTCATGGTCTCTTTCGAATGGCGCTAGTCGGTTTCGGTGAACTACTTTTGGTTTTCCGTTGGGGATCTTGCTTACGCGATATATAACGTCATTGATACCTTTCTTGATTAAGTATGGACCTTCCCAGGATTTTTGTAATTTTGGAGAAAATCGTTTTCTCCTCGCCGGGTTGTGTAAACATACTTTGTCCCCTTCTTTAAAACCGCCTTCTGTGGCCTGCGTGTCGTACCGACTTTTCATTCTGTCGCTGGCAACTTGAAGATTTGTTCGAACTAATTCATGAATATCGTCCAGCCTTCTTCTCAATTGGATCACGTAGTCTTCGCCTGCTATATCTTCTCCAGGCCGACAGCCAAATTCCAGGTCACAAGGAAGCCTCATTTCACGTCCAAACAGGATTTTCACTGGTGTTTCACCCGTGGACTCATTGACAGCAGATCGATAAGCCAATGCGAATAGGGAAAGATACTGGTCCCAATCTCTCTGATGGCTGGATACTACTTTGGACAGGTATTTTCGAATAGTCCTGTTCATTCTCTCGACCATTCCATCTGACTGTGGATGTAAAGCTGTTGTCCTGGTCTTCTTCATTCCCAGCTTGTCGCAAATCTCCTGGAATAGATGGCTTTAAAAATTTCTTCCTGGTCACTGTGGACTTCCAAGGGTACTCCATATCGGCTGATAAATTCCTTCGCCAATACATCCGCGACAGTTATGGCCTCTTGGTTCGGAATAGCGTAAATTTCCACCCATTTTGTGAAATAATCCATTACAACCAGTATGTATTTGCTACCATTTTCTGTTGTCGGAAATGGTCCAGCGATGTCTAAAGCAATCCTTTCGAAAGGGCTTCCAACATTGTACTGTTTCATGGGTGCCTTTCTCTTGCGATGTGGTCCATTACTCGTAGCACAAGTCGTACATTTCTTACACCAGTCCTTCACATCGTCGGAGCTGTTCATCCAATAAAACCTTTCACGGACTCGCTGAAGGGTTTTCTTCACTCCCAGATGACCTCCCGATGGACTGTCGTGTAACTTCTTCAGTACCTCATCTACTCTCGCTCTCGGGATAACTATCTGTCTTCTCTTCTCGGAACCATCATCGTTCTCAAGGATTATTTTCAATATGCCATCTTCCAGGACAAGGGAGTCCCACTGAGCCCAATACGCCTTGAGTTTCGGTGAAAATCTTGACACTTCTTGCCAGGTAGTTCGCCGGTTTTCTTTCTTCCATTGCCGAATCATCTTCAGGTGAGGATCATTCTCCTGATCTTTTCTGATCCTGGTGGGTGACCATTCCTCGTTGACTACAGTAGTTCTTGAAACTGCAGCTTCCCTAGATTCCGCCTTGTTGCAGTGTGGCCGTATAGGCAAGGAGTTGGCTTTTTAGTGATTCACATTAGCTGGATGTTCATCCCTGTCTGATTTCCCCTGTGTCTGGAGTTCTTGGGTTACAGGAGTCTTGGGGAGCTTAGACGGACTGCGTACGTGCTCTAGCTCGCCACACTTCCGGCAATTGATCTTCTTCGGCCTCTTGCATGCCATACCTTTCAACAAGTTGACGATCTGATCAAGTTTGTCATCGTTATCTCCTTCCTGCATGGTTCTACCTTTGTTATACCGCGAGCTTTTCTTGGCTGCTTTGCATTTAAGAGGCTCTTGGTTTACAGGAGTCGTAGGACGCTTACACGAACTGCGTGCATGCTCTAGCTCGCCACAATTACAGCACCTGATTTTCTTCGGCTTCTTGTCTACCATACCTTTCAACAAGTTGACGATCTGGGCAAGTCTATCATCGTCACCTTCTTCCTGTATGGTCCTATCTTTGTTGTATCCCGAAGCCATCGTGGCTGCTTCATATTCAAGAGCAGTAGTCAATGCATCGGCCAATGTTTTAGGATGGTTTAATCGAAGCGTCTCCTCCATATCGTGGTCGCACAAGCCGTCAATAAAGGCCTGGATGCCTAAACATTCCATCATGTTCTGTGGTGCTGATGGATAAGCCAATGGAACTAGTCGGGCAATATCCATTTCATACTCTTGAAGGGGTTCGTCAAGTTTCCGCCTTCGGTTCTTCAGCTGGAATCTGTACAACCGTTCCAAATGTTCGTGACTATATCGCATGTCCAACCTCTTCTTCAGCAGCTCAAAGTCATCCATTTCTTCCAAAGGTATCGGCTGGAGTACATCTAAAGCATCTCCGCGAAGCGCGATAGTTAAGTTCACTGCCTTCTCTCTATCGGACCAATTATTCACTCTAGCGGCTGCTTCAAATTGTTTCACATAATTGGTCCACGACATTTTTCCATCGAACGTTGGGGCCTTGACTCGGGTAAAACTGCCAATGTCTTCAAACTTAGGTAGTGTTTCTGGCTGGCAAGGTTTCGTTTGCTCGATCTTCTTTTCTTCTGCTGAAGTGTCTTGTGTTCTTAAATCGGCAATCTTCGTCTCTAACTCTTTGATTTTCTCATCTATCTGATTTTCCATCGTTGTCATCTTATTCTCCATGTCTGATTTTATTTTCTCGTTCATCGTTGTCATCTTATCCTCAATATCCGATTTTAGAGACGTGATTTTATTCTCGACTTCAGCAGCAATGTCATTTTTCAATGATAAGATATCTGCAGAAATATCGGTCTTCATAGCAGAAAAATCGTTCTTTATTGCAGAAATATCGTTTTTCACATTAGGTTGAAATCTTCTCTTCCATGGCAGAAATATCGTTCTTCATTGCAGAAAAATCATTCTTCATATCAGAAATTGACGAGATTAATGTGGAAGCCTCGTCTTTGAATAAGAATGTTTCTGGATCCAAGCCTTCACTTTCCAGTGCCATTTTGAGTCTTTCTATTAATTCGCTCTTCTTACCGGACGTTTCCAACTCGCGATCTTCCAGTTCTGCTCTTAATTCCGCCACTTTCAGATCACTCAGTCTCTTGTACATTTTGATGTAGCTATTTATTTATATTATCCCACTTCTGACACCAATGTAATGTTTTTCTTATTTATTTAAACAATAAACGGGTGGGATAAATTTCAAACACTCGGTATGGCTACTTACTAATTTATTTAAACACTAACTCACTAATCACTAACACTTAATTTATATATACAGTATATTCACTTAGACTAATTTATATAAACAGTTCACTAATTTATATTCACTAATTTATTTGTTTATCTCACGATGTCAAATTATCAACTAACTAACTCTTCCTGATCAGTCCCCTTATATACTAGAGCCTTTTGTACTAGAGAATTCCGGCCTGCGGCTTATACACACACATAATTTTTATGGCCTTTTCTAGATAAATCTGGTCACAAAAACCAGTTCTAGATAAGATAGTCTCAATCGTAAACAGTTTTTTATAACTGCGTATCCGCCATAATTTTAACTATTATACCTGGCTTAGACAGGGTCGGTTTTAGGGACTATACCAGTGTGCTGTTTCGTAACATTACCCCCTCCTTAAATGGAAGTTCCTCCTGGAACTTTTGTGTATCCGAGACTGGATGTTTGAATCGGCAACTGGCCCCATTTCTGCACTTTCCGATCTTATGGAAATAGCAGGGCACCGTCTTCATCGGATACTGATAACGGGGGTTGTAGCTGCAAATTAATATCTGGACACCGGTATCTTGAAAGATAATCTCTACCATGTTCCTGATGATTCGCCAATCCAACTGGTTACTCGCTATCTTAGGCATAGCCAGTTTCTTCACGTTGGATTCCAACACATGGTCTCGGAGGTTTCGAAGTGCTTCCCACACATCGCGGTAGGTAGATCGATCTTGGAATTAATTTTCAGTTACCACGTAGAAGACGTACCGCGAATTATGTTTCAGTTTCAGTGTCTTGCCAGGGGCTGGAATCTGGTCTTCAAGTTTTTCTAATTGCCCGAACTTCTTTCGAAAGACGGTTGCCAACCCTCGTGCGTTCTTGATACGGGCGGGGATGTCAGTGAATAATCTTCCGAGAGAGTGAACAAATCTTGTTGTTGTTCCGAGGTGACTCCATATCTAGCTTTCTCGGTACCTCCATACGCGCCCATAAATTCATCGAAAGTGGGGTCAGACACATCTCGAATAAGGTTTACTCCTTCCTCTGTGTCATGGTCTCCTTCGAATGGCGCTAGTCGGTTTCGGTGAACTACTTTTGGTTTTCCGTTGGGGATCTTGCTTATGCGATATAAAACGTCATTGATCCTTTTCTTGATTAAGTATGGCTTAGACAGGGTCGGTTTCAGGGACTATACCAGTGTGCTGTTTCGTAACAGTACTAAGTATCGCAAAATAAAATGTTATAAAAATAATATGTATTTACCATTTAGGACATATAATACTACAGATAAATTAAAATGTTACTAGGTTTCAACAACAATTTTGATATGGGTAAAAGTGTGAATGATAAAATATATATAAAATGTAAAAATGTAATGAAATAACAATATTTCTTGAGGCGTATTCATATTTAACAAACATGGAAATGGGATAGAGATAAAAAATGTATACGAAATATAACGAGGAAGTTTCTTGGTCAATATTGATTGGTTAAAATAATCATTCTCAAAAGACTCGAACTTTAGATCTCTTCATGAACATCTTCAGCTGTTTTTTGAATTGGAATGAGTTGGGTATAGCGCGAATTGTTTCAGGTAAAGTATTGAACATTTTTGCAGCGTTGTAAGAAAAACTAGTTCTCAGCAGTGATTTTGTTATTTGTCGTATTACATGGTTATTTCTTTGTCTAGTGTTATAGGTATGTTTTGGTAAGTTTGACGAGTGTTTTGTTGTATAGTTTTAGTAATAGAGTTGTTTAAGGTCGAGTACCTGTGATTCTTGAAATAGTACATCACTTGGATATCCTGAGTTTTTACTTAGAATAATTTTCAGGAATCGTCGTTGTAGAACTTCAAGGGGACGGATGTGGGATTTTAGTGCACCTCCCCATGCTAATAAACCGTTTCGAAAGTGACTTTCAACGAGTGCATGATATAGTGTGAGCAAATGATGAACAGAAGGATTTTTTTTCATGTATCTTAATTTATAAAGGATATATTGTAGTTTTTTGGCTACGTAGTTGATGTGTAAGTCCCATTTCATGTGCCAGTCTATTATAACTCCTAAGTACTTTATGTTACTTTCGGCTGTAATTGTAAGATTGTTTTTACCATCGAGGATGTTGAGCTGAGTAAAGTGAGGAAGATTTGTTTTATCACAACTGAAAGGTAGGAAGTTGGTTTTTTGAAAGTTTATAGTTAGTAACCTACTTGCAAGTCATTTTTCAATGATAATAAAGTCTGTTTCTACTATTTCTTTTAGTTCTGTCCAGGTATCCGCCTCGTATAAAATCGCGGTATCATCTGCGAAACCGATAATCTTACCTCTGCTTTTCACAGAAAACAATCCATTTTCATGTAGATGTTGAAAAGTAAGGGTCCGAGGACCGTACCTTGAGGCACTCCACATTGTACGATTAACGATTTACTGTCGACACCGTTTATTCGTACTGTCTGATACCTATTCGTAATATAACTTTTGAATAGATCTAAGCAAGTATTTCTGATACCGATGTCCTCCAGCGACTGATAGAGCAACTCGTGGCTTACAGTACCAAATGCTTTCGATAAATCAATGAAAACACATAGACAGGGTTTGTTGTTGTTTAACGAGTTATATATTTTTTCAGTAAGGGTCAGAATAGCATCTTGAGTGGACGTAACCATATTGTCTTTCGAAAAGTATGTTATATTCATTTATAAAATTTTGTAGTCTGTTTTTTAGAAGTTTCTCAAATATTTTTGATTAGTGGGTGATTAATGAAATGGGTCTATAATTTTCTGTCAGTTTTTTGTTACCTTTTTCATATATTGGAATGATAACTGAATGTTTGAATGCTCTAGGCCAGATATCAGTTTCTATGCATTTGTTGAATATGTAAGTTAACGGTTCAGTTATTAATGACGCGATAACTTTGAGCGTTTCCGTTTTGATTTCGTCTGATCCCACGGCTTTGTGGTTTTTCAACTCTTGAATAATGCTGTTTACTTCAAGTGTGTTTGTGGGTAGGAGTGTAATTGAGTTTGGAAGGGAGGGTCTATTGATTTTGTAGTTAGGATCTGGGTTTATATTTTGAGCAAGTCTTTTCCCAGTGTCATTGAATGAGGTATTGAATTCGTTTGCGATGTCCTTAGGATTTGTTAATAACTCTCCTATTTCATTTTCAATATTATCAATAGAGATCTTCGATTTTTTGGTGTTACTTACTTCTTAAACCACATTCCATAAAGCTTTTGTATTTGATTTTTTGAGTTCGATTTTGTTTTTATAGTATTTGAACTTAGTTTTTTCAATTAGAGTCGACAATTTATTTCTATATTTTTTGTTCTGTAGTTTTAGTTCGTTGTCATTTGGGTTTTTTCTCAAAAGTTGAGCCATTTTATTTTTTGTGGTAGTTGAGGTAAGTAAAGCATTTGTCATCCAAGGGGCGATCTTCGTGTTTTTCCTTTTACATTTTTTTGTATATGTACAGTCGTCTATATATTTTTGAAGTGTTTCAATTAAAGTATTTGTTGCATTGTTGGGATCTGGATTCAAGTATAAGAAATCCCAAGATTTTTGTCTGATTGTATTTCTAAGTTTTATTTCATCTATGTATTTCACTATTTTTCGTTCCATGGGGCATTTGGTCTTTTCCAGTACTATCTGTAGTATTGTTGAGAAATGATCAGTAATGTCGGTTTGCAATACTAGGGGCAGTATTTGATCGAGTACATTGAATTTGGATTTTAAAAATATATGGTCAATGCATGAGCTACGTCCACCCTGTATTCTTGTTGGATTATTAATCGTGGAAATGTAACCGAATTCGTTAAGTGTGTTGTTATAGTATGTATTATATTCATTATCCTCTAGTAGGTCGATATTCAAATCACCAATGAAAATGTTATAACTTTCTGGTTGGAATGCTGAACTCTCAAAGTAATGTTGAAGACTGATAACGAATTGATCGAGATTGCTTTTTGGGGATCTATATATAGCATTGATAAGAAAGTTGTTCTTGTCATTGAGAATGATTTTAATTTGCAACATGTTGCTTTCATTCAAAGGTATGATTGAGTATGTATAATTATACTCTGATTTTATGTATACAACAACTCCATCGTTTTGATTGAAATCCCCCTCGTTATATAATTTGTTGTAACCCTCTAAATTATATAGGTCCGAATTTCCTATTGCCCATGTTTCTGATAAGACAATACAATCGAATCCGATATGTAAGTTTTCTATGAGAATTTTAAATTCGTCTAGGTTTTTATTAATGCTTCGTATGTTATTATGGGTAATTTTGAAATTTTCACGATCTTTATTAATTTCTAAAATATCTCTGCATTCTTGTATGTGTTCCAAAGAGTAAGTTTCTATTATATCAATATCGAAGTCTCTAATATATTGATCCATTGGTTATTGTTTTACTCCTGACATTTTGATGTATTACTTTGAGGTTGTCTTTTTTATATAGTTTGTTATGAATTTAATGACGTACAGAAAAAAGATAAATAGATTCAAACTTACATGAGTATGAACATATCCCAATCTCCATATACTTGACCTTATTCTAAATGAAACACCATTAAGTTTCCATTCCTAGTGATATTAAGATCGAATTCCTGATCTTAAACTCTTAATTCTGTCTTTTTGTTGGGCAAGTTCATATTAATGGGGAAAATAAATTTATTATTGATTTACAAGACGATAGTGGTAGTGAAGCAGATATATGGGATATGGGAGAAGGATAAATAGAATTTTTGGAAGAAGAAAATTCATTAAGTTTAATATATTTCTCATGTTACTTATATAATAGTGGCAAGCAGGAGCTAGACATAATATTTAATTTTAAAGAATTGTTTTATTCATTGTTATAAAATTTCTTTTTTTTTGTTATTTTTTCATAGAATTTAGTTTTGTTCATATTTTTTGGTTTGAAATTCCGGTTTCCATAAAATAATCGAATGGGATACAAAAAGGGCTCAGTCCCGTTTAAACCGAACGCCCTTTCAACAATTACGTAACATCATATTCAAATAAGTATTGGTAAGTAAACAAAATATTAATACATTTCAGAGTTTAGCTCCGCAACAAAATTTAAAGGGAATATACGATTATATTGCTACACTATTTCTGCTACTATACACACAAGGAAACCCCGCCGGATGGATAATAATGGGCAGCCAATGTTTATACAAGGTGATCCAGAAATGCAAACGAGGTAAGACTACTTGAATAAATTACCAAACTTTGCACCAACACATAAACAAGCATCCCAACTATAAATGTATACCACACAATCTCCACAAACATCTATGTTTCCAACAAATACTAATTATGCTCCGCCAAATCAAGGACATTACAACCAACCGATTACCCAAAACAGAAATCGAATAGTTCGCTGCTCCGAAGATGAAACAGAATGTTCTAACTGAAGAAGAATGACGTTGCTGTAAGCAACAGATACAGCCTCTTGCAAATAATGAAGAGGAATCCGAAACTAGTAACATTACACAAGAAGAAAAGATCCAAAAACCATCTCCAATCTTCGTGTATGGAGTAGAAGAATATTCGGACATGGAAACTAGCGTCAAAGAAATCCTAAATCAAGACCAATACCATACAAAAACTATGGCGGATAATGTAATTAAAATAAACACCACAACAAAACAATGATTATAAACACAAAAGGCAAAACCTATACAATCCAAATAGGCAAAAAACATTTAGTAAATTCAAGTATTTAGGTAGAATATGGGAAATTAGATAAGCTTAAATAGTGGAAATAAAGTGCACTAAGTCTTTCACCACATAAATGACGGGAAGAAATGGAGAGTATTGTAATGTTTTTCTTATTTATTAAAACGTAAACGGGTGGGATAAACTTTAAACACACGGTAGGTTCACTTACTTAATTTATTTATTCACAACACTATTCACTAATACTTAATTTATACACGGTGTTTCATAGTTAAACCACCATAGGTTAACTGCAAGTAGAGGATACTTTGGTGGTTCCAAATAGACTTGGTGAATTGGTCTAACATAATTATTAATAGAGATACAGGATGTTTTATTCATTTAGTCCAATGCTTTTGAAGGCCATAACTTTAGACCCACCCTATATATTTATTTCATTTTTGGTAAGGATAATATTGCATTGATAACACAATAAGATAGTGCAATAAAAATAATTATAATCCAGATCTGGTTTAAGGAAAATTTGCAAAAATTCGATAATCTCTAAATATTAGAATTTTTAAAATCCAATAGATTATTCGAAGAGAACAGAAAAAATAGAGCGGTACCAAAATATTTTTCGAAGTGCACATCCCGTTTTACTGCTTAACTTTTAATGTCAAAGTTATTTAAATGTATCATTGACATTTTCGTACGTAATAACTTTAGAACCACCCTATAGATTTCTTTCATTTTTGGTAAGTGTAAGTTAAATAAGCAACAAAATCTTATCATGTAACGAAAACAGTTATAATCCAGGTTCGGGTTAAGAAAAAAAAATATTTTATCAAGATTTTTATAAACCAATAGTTTATTCCAAAAGAACAGAAAAAATTGAGTTACACGGAATGTCAAATTATTTATAATAATTTTTCGAAATATCCACCATTTTGCTCTATGCATTTACGAGCTCTTTTTAAGATGCTTTGTGTTGCTTGTCTTATCATTAATGGATTTATCAAGAAAAGACTTTTTTATATTTTGGTACAATGATTTATTTAGCAGAGCGCTTTCAGTTTAATAACAAACCATCCTCAGTGCCCCATGGTCAGGGTGTACAACAAATCATCACATTTAGAAGCAACATACACGAATTAAAATACAATGCTTAGCACACAGTCAGCATCCAATAAAACAATAATAATAAAAACAACACCTTCAACCCATTGTCCAATGGATAAATCCCTATTTCATCCATTTTCTTTTGAAAAATTTGGACAACCTTTCGAAGAATTCATATTAATTAAAATTATAACTTTTGCCAAAGAACCAAGGATTGCCCAACTACTAGTCTATCAACAGATGGTCTGTGGTCTACCACAAATAAAGTAATTTTATAGGTTAACTCTTTCTTCTTTTCTCGACTTTGAATGTTACTAACCATAAAGTGTGATCATTATACATAATCTGTAACCAACTGAACAAAAATTACTACTGAACTATCAGTCAGTTGACCAATAGACGAACAGACAATAATTGTGCAACGGTACCTAATGGTAACTTTATAGGTGAAGGTAAATTGACCCTAGAAATTAACCCGATATTGTGAAACGGGCCGTTAAAGGTCAGGAAAACATAATAAGTAAGACTTTCGTAATATTAACAATAAAGTTCGAAAATTATGTGATCGAATCTCAAACCATTAATAACATTTTTATCGTTACCTCACTGTTTTTGGAAATAAGAGTGATGTTTCCGAACACGTCCAACAATATCGATTTGTATATATTTTTTATGTAAATAATTAAACACTTTTATTAATTATACGCATGATCTGCTTACGGTTTAATTTCCAAGTACTTCCATAAAAGTTTTGTTGTTTGTCGTGAATGTACAGCTTTATAATGCGTAATATTTTTTTTAATTGAAATGACGAGAATGCATTGTGCATCTTTAAAAAAAAATTCATTTTTTTATTACGTAAGACTTCCTGCGTATAATCAATTCTATTAGAGGATAGAATACAAATTAGTGAAAAAGAAGATTATATATCATCACAAGATCTGTGAATAATAGTGAAAATATTGATGAGTATTAATATTTTTATAACCAACGTTTCATTTGAGGTTTCTACAAACGATCACCAGATGGTGTAACGGGAAGCAAAACACAATAAATTACCCCTTATCATTGATATTATTGCGTATAGGAAAAATAGTTGTGAATAAAAGTTGTGTGGTTACGATTTTTAATATGCTATTAAAAGTTTTGCAGCATTCAATTTTTAAGGGATACAAGAAAGTTATATTTTTTAAATGGAATAATTTTTTAAATGGTCTCTTTTTCTGATTTAAATAATATGTTTCTAGATAATTCCACAATATATTGATAAAATGTTGAAAATTCTAAGAAATTTGACAATTGTTTCAATACTAAATATCATCGTCAGAATGATGAACAAATGAAAAAGGAAAATATTAGGAAAAAATGTGTGACTCAAATTAATGAAGGAAATCGAGGAGGGAATATAGAAGAAAATTTTGGGAAATATTGTTACGAAACAGCACACTGGTATAGTTCCTGAATCCGACTCTGTCTAAGCCATGTATTAAAATTACAATTATGGCGGATGCGCAGAGATTTCTTAGAATTGCTTACGATTGTGACTATCTTATTTAGACATTGTTTTTGTGACCGGTCTTATCTAGAAATGCGAGAGCCAATTGTTTTTGTGTAAGCCGCAATCTAGAATTATCTAGTAAAAAAAGCACTAATATATATGAAAGGACCGACCAGCGGAGAAGTTCAGTTTAGTTGAGGAAGTGATCTCGTGATATAAATAGCGAACAGTAAAGTGTTGATATAGATTGATAATTAAGGTTGTGTGTATATAAATTAAATTGAAGTGAATAGTTAAGTGTATATAAATTGAGTGTTAGTGAGACGTTTAGTGTTTAAATAAAGTCCTACGTGTGTTTAAAGTTTATCCCACCCGCAATAAAGACGTTTTAATAAATAAAAAAAAACATTACATTGGTGTCAGGTGTGGGGTAATGTTCACGGTGAGACACAAATCCAATTGGGAATTGGCGCAGAAAAGTTCACGCATACGGTAATCGTAGCTGACATTGAAGAAGACGTGATTCTGGGAATGGACGTAGTGAATGTACATGGTTTCCAATTAGACTTTAGAAACAGAACCATTAAAGTGGGTTCCGAGGAGGTAATTCTTCATCCATATGAAGGTAGCGCAGTGTTGGCAGCTGTACAGGAAGATACCGTCCTACCTGCGCGAAGCGACACCATGATAGTAGCACGGCTACAGGGAATCATGGAGGAAGGTACACCGGTGATGATGGAGCCAAGGAACCACGACGAAGAAGTTGGCAAAGGAGTACTCATTGGAATAGGATTGGTTACGTCCGCGAAAGAGATCCCGGTACGTGTGATAAACGTGAATGATTACCCAGTTATCATCAAGAAGGAAACCAGGATTGGATCCTGCGTGCCAGTGACGTCTATAGTTCGTCAAACAACGGCCACTGACAATTCTAATGCCAGATTCGAACAGATCAGTAGCTGGTCAGTCCTTAAACAGAGCTGGAAAAAAGAGAATGAGATAATTTCTCTTGCAGTATCAAGACCTATTCGTACCAAAAGGAGGAAAGACTGGTAGAACATCAGCCGTCAAAAACAAAATCGATACTGTTAATGCCAAGCCAATTAGGCAATTCACTCGACGGCTACCACGAGCGAAGAGAGAGGAAGCTGAAAGAATAATTAGAGAGATGGCTGAAGAAAAAGTAATAGAACCATCTGCTAGTCCATGGGTGTCTCAAGTAGTGCTCGTCAAGAAAAGGATGGAACTATGAGATTCTGCGTGGATTATCGCCAGCTTAACAACGTGACGAAGAAAGACACCTATTCTCTACCTCGAATTGACGATACGCTAGACACTTTGGCCGGCAGCAAACTGTTTTCCACCTTGGACCTGAAGTCGGGTTATTGGCAAGTGGAAATGGACTCTGAAGACAAAGAGAATATTGCTTTTACCACAGGATCTGGATAATGACAATTCAACGTCATTCCATTCGGGCTCTGTAATGTGCCTGCGACATTTGAGAGAGACTCATGGAAAATGTCTTGAGAGGGCTGTCATGGAAGACATGCCTGGTCTATTTGGACGACATCGTAGTACTGGGGAAGACATTTCACGAACACCTGAAGAATTTGCAAGACGTATTTAAACGACTCCAAGTTGCCCAGAGTTCATGTTAAACCCGAAGAAATGTCAGCTGTTCCAAAACCGAGTCAACTATCTAGGTCATATAGTGAGCAATTAAGGAGGGGCGTAGATCCAGAGAAAATTTCTTCCATTCAGCAATCGCCGCGAACAACCGACAAATATAAAATTAGGAGTCTCCCTGGACTTTGCACGTATTATAGAAGATTTATCAGGAGGTTTGGAGATATTGCCAAGACTCTAACTCTACTTACAGAAGAAGCAAGAGCTTACCAATGGGACGAAGACAGTCAAACGGCTTTTGAAACCTTCAAGAGGCATTTAACCTCGGCGCCGATAAAAGGATATCCATTACCAGAGGGAGACTTTATTCTTGACACTGACGCAAGCAACGTAGGAATTGGTGGAGTGCTCTCACAGATCCAAGGAGGGCGAGGAAAAGTGCTGGGATATTTCAGTAAAGTCCTCTCCAAACCAGAACGAAACTACTGCGTCACAAGAAGAGAACTTTTGTTGGTAGCGAAGTCCGTGGAACACTTTTACCAGTATCTCTATGGTAGGAAGTTTTTAATCCGGACTGATGATGCAGCACTCAAGTGGTTGATACAGTTCAAGAATCCCGAGGGCCAGATCGCTAGATGGATTGAACGACTTCAAAAGTACGATTTCAACATCGAACATCGAGCTGGTGTGAGTCACCGAAATGCCGACTCCTTGTCCAGACGGCCGTGCCAAACAGACTGCTTCCACTGCAACAAGGCGGAATCTAGGGAAGTTGCAGTTTCAATAACTACAGTAGTGACAGAAGAATGGTCATCCACCAGTATCAGAGAAGATCAGGAGAATGATACTTGCCTGAAGAAGACTCGGCAGTGGAAGGAAGATAATCGGCGACCTACCTGGCAAGAAGTGTCAAGATTTTCATCGAAACTCAAGGCATATTGGGCTCATTGGGACTCCCTTGTCCTGGAAAAAGGGCTGTTGAAAAGAGTCCTTGAAAACGATTATGGTTCCGAGATGAGGAGACAGCTAGTTATCCCTTGAACAAGAGTAGCTCAGGTACTGAAGAAGTTACACGACAGTCCATCGGGAGGTCATCTGGGAGTGAAGAAAACCCTTCAGCGAGTCCCTGAAAGATTTCATTGGATTAACAGCTCTGACGATGTGAAGGACTGGTGTAAGAAATGTAAGACTTGTGCTACGAGTAATGGACCACATCGCAAGAGAAATGCACCTATGAAACAGTATAATGTTGGAAGCCCTTTCAAAAAGATTGCTTTAGATATCGCTGGACCATTTCCGACGACCGAAAATGGTGGCAAATACATACTGGTTGTAATGGATTATTTCACAAATTGGGTGGAAATTTACGCTATCCCGAACCAAGAGGCCACACCTGTCGCGGATGTATTGGTGAAAGAATTTATCAGCCGATACGGAGTGCCATTGGAATTCCACAGTGACCAGGGAAGAAATTTGGAAAGCCATCTAGTCCAGGAGATTTGCGAGAAGCTGGGAATGAAGAACACCAGGACAACAGCATTACATCCACAGTCAGATGGAATGGTCGAGAGAATGAACAGAACTATTGGAAAATACCTGTCCAAAGTAGTTTCCAGTCTTCAGAGAGATTGAGACCAGTATCTTTCCCTATTCGCATTAGCTTATCGATCTGCCGTCAATCAGTCCACGGGTTAAACACCTGCGAAAATCCTGTTTGGATGTGAAATGAGGCTTCATTGTGACCTAGAATCTGGCTGTCGGCATGGAAAAGATCTAGCAGGAGAAGACTACGTGATCCAAATGAGAAGAAGGCTGGACGATATTCATGAATTAGTTCCAATAAAACTTCAAGTTGCCAACAACAGAATGAAAAGTCGGTACGACACGCAAGCCACAGAAGGCGGTTTTAAAGAAGGGGAAAAAGTATGGTTACACAACCCGACGAGGAGAAAACGATTTTCTCCAAAATTACAAAAATCCTGGGAAGGTCCATACTTAATCAAGGAAAGAATCAATGATGTTATATATCGCATAAGCAAGATTCCCAACGGAAAACCAAAAGAAGTTCACCAAAACCGACTAGCGCCATTCGAAGGAGACCATGACCTACAGAAAGGAGTAAACCATATTCGAGATGTGTCTGACCCTACCTTCGATGAATTTATGAGCGCGTATGGAGGTACCGGAAATGCTAGATATGGAGTCACTTCAGAACAACGACAAGATTTGTTCACTCTCCCGGAAGATTATTCACTGGCATACAACATCAAGAACGCACGAGGGTTGGCGTTCGTCTTTCGAAAGAAGTTCGGGCAATTAGAAAAACTTGAAGACCAGATTCCAGCCCCTGGCAATACACTGAAACTGAAACATAATTCGCGGTACGTCTTCTACGTGGTAACTAAAAACTAACTTCAAGATCGATCTACCTACCACGATGTGTGGGAAGCACTTCGAAACCTCCGAGACCATGTGTTGGAATCCAACGTGAAGAAACTGGCTATGCCTAAGATAGCGAGTAACCAGTTGGATTGGCGAATCATCAGGAACATGGTAGAGATTATCTTTCAAGATACCGGTTTCCAGATATTAATTTGCAGCTACAACCTCCGTTATCAGTATCCGATGAAGACGGTGCCCTGCTATTTCCATAAGATCGGAAAGTGTAGAAATGGGGCCAGTTGCCGATTCAAACATCCATCCATATCGGCTACACAAAAGTTCCAGGGGGAACTGCCATTTAAGGAGGGGGTAATGTTACGAAACAGCACGCTGGTATAGTCCCTGAATCCGACTCTGTCTAAGTCATGTATGAAAGTTACAATTATGGCGGATGCGCAGGGATTTCTTAGAATTGTTTACGATTGTGGCTATCTTATCGAGAGATCGTTTTTGTGACCAGTCTTATCTAGAAAATGCGAGAGCCAATTGTTTTTGTGTGAGCCGCAATCTAGAATTATATAGTAAAAAATGCACTAATATATATATATATATATATATATATATATATATATATATATATAAAGGACCAACCAGCGGAGAAGCTCAGTTTAGTTGATGAAGTGATCTCGTGATATAAATAGCAAACAGTAAAGTGTTGATATAAATTAATAATTAAGGTTGTGTGTATATAAGTTAAATTTAAGTGAATAGTTAAGTATATATAAATTAAGTGTTAGTAAGTAGTTCAGTGTTTAAATAAATTAGTAAGTAGCCATACCGTGTGTTTAAAGTTTATCCCACCCGTAATAAAAACGTTTTAATTAATAAGAAAAACATTAGAATAGAATATTTGGAAAAGTGTGGAAGCCAATTTAAAATACTGATAACGTCAGTCAACGTGGAATTACTGTTCTTCGATTGCCACCATGTCACTGCGAATTGAATATGATCGAGCTTATTTGGGCACAAATGAAATGCGTCACAATACAACATTTAAACTTGATGGTGTTCAGCAACTTTTAATGCAATAATGCAAAAATTACAAAAGAAACGAGAAAAAACTGTAGAACCGCTTGTTATATCCTTTGAAATCGATGATGAATCAAGTGAAGATTATCTAGACTAACTAATTATAAATATCAATATGTTGGGTAAGTTATTTGATTCATTTTTTATAAACTATTCTATTTTGAATTTTAGTATATTATTTAAATTTACACTATTAAATTATTTAATGTTGCTCTCCTGAACATATATTTTATGATGGTATTGTTAATGTACTTCCTGGTGCTTTCCCCTTTTTTGCTTATACTGATGATTTCCTTAATTTCTTCGAGCGCTGTTTCTGGTATTTGATCTTCTTCTACTTTTTGATCTTTCAAAAACTCTTCCAGTATTTCCGACTCTGTTAATACATTCCTAAAATATTCCATCCAGGTTGCTTTAAATTCTGTTTCGTTTTCTACCACTTTTCCATTTTCATCTTTAATTCGAATTTGTTTGGGCTTACATACACTATTTTGTTCATTAATTTCTTTGTAGAATAATTTTGAGTTTTCTATTATTATTTTCTGTAGTGTGGTATCCATCCGCATTCTCATTTGATTTTCCTTACTGTCTTTTTTGCTTGTTTTCGTAACTTCATATTCGTTCTTGTCTTTATTCGTTCTAAGCCATTTGTCCCAAGCATCCCGTTTTCTTTGTACTATTATTCTACACTCCATATTATACCAACCTTTTCTTGGTCTATTCTTTTTAATGCCTATTTATTCTTTTGCCGCAGTATTTATACATTATTCTATTTGTTTCCAATTGTACTCTAACTTCATTGAATTGCATTTCTTCTTCTTTGTCTTCCACTAATATGTCCATGGGCCTTCCATGTTCCATTCTAGTTTTTATATCTTTTGTATATCCCATTTATCAATTATATGTCTACTATTGAACTTCCTTTTTATTTTTTGTTTCAAAGTTGCGGGGACCATGTAGTGATCCGAGTCAGCGCAAGCTCCCCTATACGTCCTTACGTCTCTGATTGCTGATTCATTTCTTCTTGATACTAAGACATGATCAATTTGGCTATGTGATTTTTGGTCTGGCAGCGTACGCGGTGAAATAACCAAGCATTTGGCCATTATTATTGTTTTTTCGTGTATTGTATGTTTGCCAGTAACATTCTTTATATGATCTTCTTTGCCAATCTGTGCATTAAAATCTCCCAAAATCACTGCTGTATCTTCTTTATGTACTTTCATAATCTCTTCCTCAAGTTTTTCGTAAAATATCTCTTTTTCTTCATCTTTTGCAGTTTCTGTTGGTACGTATACGTTTAGAATTGATAAGTGGTTTTGCTTCAATTCTCAAGAATGCTATCCTCTCACTTACTGCTCTAAATTCCAAGATATTTTCTTTTAGCTTTTTTCCCATAATAAATGCTACTCCCTCTTGCCCTTATTTTACTCTTCCTGAAAATAATAGTTTGTAGTCTTCTTTTTCAATTTTCCCTTTGCTTCACACCTAATTTTTAGTATTGCCGCTACATCTATTTTGCAATTTCTTCCATCTTCCTAGTTTCTTTCCAGTTTCTATATTACAAGTGCTGATTTTTAGTACTTTGTTTTCATTTTCTTCTTTTCCCTATTGCATTGTCCTATCACATCGCTTTTATCATCATCATTGTATCCAGACCGATGGTCTATTTTTAATAGTTTTTTGAGAAGGCTCCTGTTGTTTTCTTTGTTCGCCCTCTTTCACCTTCTTTCAGTGGAGATCTGTCTGCTAATGTTCTTTTTATGGTACCTGTTCTTCCTCTCCCTTTAGAGCCAAAGTCATCAAGTGTGTATTCTTTGCCATTAATTACCAGTTTATTATATTTTAAAAAAGCTCTTTCTTCTTTTCCTCTTGCTTCCTTTAAGTGTTTTACTAATTTCTTCCTCTCATCTTATATTTTTTTGTTGTAATCATTGTTAATCCAAATATTTGTTCTTTTAAGTTTGATTGTTTAAATATTTCAATCTTTTTTTGGAATCTTGTTAATTTTACTAATATTGGTCTGTTTTTTCCAATTTGATGATTACCTAATCTGGCTATTTCTTCTACGAGGATGAATTGATATCTAGTTAGTGTAGACCAAGTTCCATGCATAAACAAAATATTGCGTTACCATAGCAACGAACAATAACTTATTAGAAGTGTCAGTGTAAATTTTGACGTCAAAAAAGTAAACCAGAGTTACGAAATAAATTAAAAAAAAGAAGATGTCCTCCGAAATTGTGAAAATCGAAAAATTGGAGTATCAAGCCATCATCAAGTACCGGTATTTAAAAAGGTTAAGAGGTAAGCAGATTTACGAAGATATGCTTAATACCCTTGGTGATCAATGTCCTTCGTATGCGACTGTGGAAAATTGGACTGCAAGCTTCAAAAGAGGGAAATTTTCCATTGAAGATAATGACCGCTCGGGAAGGCCAGTTTCTGTGTCAGTCCCGGAATATATCGATGCAGTTCATGACATCATTTTATCAGACCGTCGAATTGGGCTAAAACGGATATCTGAAGCACTGAATATTTCATACGAACGCGTTCATCATATAGTTCACGTCAATTTGGACATGAGAAATTGCTGCAAAATGGATCCCCAAATGTTTGAATGTTGACCAAAAGCGTGCAAGGGTAGATGCATCGCGTTCGATCTGTGCTCGATTTGAAAACGATGTAGACTTCTTAAACCAAATTGTTACTATGGATGAGACTTGGGTACATTTCTTCGATCCAGAAATTAAGCAACAATCGATGGAATGGTTTTCCAAGAGCCAAGAAGTTTCGTGTCCAAAAATCTGCTGGAAAAGTTCTTGCTTCAGTTTTTTAAGACTGTCATGGAGTAATCATGATTGATTTTTTGGATATTCGACATTACTGACCACTCTACAGGAAAAAATTAAAGAGAAAAGACGCGGAAAGCTATCCAAAGGTGTTTTGTTTTTGCAGGACAACGTCCCTGCCCACAAATCTCATGTTGCCATACAAAAAATTCGTGATTCACCAGATTTGGCTCCGTCCGACTATCATCTCTTTCCTCAACTGAAATAAAATTTAGAAGGTCGTAAATTTTCTTCCAACGAGGAGGTAATAAAAGCTGTGGAGGTCTGGTTTGCAGAGCAAGAAGAAACATTTTCTTAAAGTTCTAGAGACGTTGCAGGTTCGCTGTATCCAATTAAGAGGAGAGTATGTTGAGTAATAAAATATTTTGAAATTGAAATTTTGTTTGGTTCTACAGTAGGCTAAGAATTTTTCAATATATCCTTGTATATTCGCTTCCTCATTAATGGCCACCTCCATTTTTTCCAATATTTTACGCAGTTTTCCTTTAATTTCTTCTTTTCCATCCGTTATTCCATCTATTACAATATTTCTCTTTTTTATTTCCCTTTCCAGGCATTATTTTCTTACATCTTGTGCTGATATTATTGTTCTCATTTCATTGTATTCTTGACGTACCAATGTTATCTCATTTGTGTTTTCGTCTAACTTGTCTTCTATGTCTTTTAATTTGTTTGTTATCTGTTTAAACATTTCCTTGATTTGATCCATATCTTCCTTCTTTTGATTTAATTTTAAGTGCCACAGTCTCCTCCTTGCCAACTGGTGTCTGCGTTGCGCCCGCAGTTAATGCGTCTGCGTTGCGCCCGCAGTTAATGCTAGAAGTTTACTTTAATTCAACCTCTAACCCACAGACGCGCCTAACCTAACCTCTAACCCACAGACGCACTGGCATTCACTCCTGACACATAAAGCTGTTTTTACTTTTCAAGCACTCAAAATATATTTAAAAATTATCTACGCCTATGTCTGTCTATCTATCTAAATTGTTCTCTTTTATCAATAATAAAGACCTGTTTTTTGATAAATGTAGCTACAGCTTAATTTAACGACCAATAACTTATTTTAATTGTGATATGAATTTTATTATTTCTGCAGATTGAGGTTGATTTTTTGTATGGCTTAATCTACGCTTACCTTCAACTACTAATCTTGTGCAGACTGATGCAGTTTTAAATCAAAAGGATAGTTATGAACCACTAAAATTCTCACGTTCACTGGGAGCGATAATTATACGTGTTTTACCTATCGTACCAGCGACGGAATAAATATTGAATTAATTAAGTATGGAGGAGAAATACTAACGGAACAGATGTACGAATGAATGAGACATAAATGGAGGGATGAAAAGGTGCCGGAAGAGTGGAGGCTAGATCAAATAGTAACAATACATAAAAAAGGGGATTATACACTACTTAACACGACATATAAAATACTGTCAACGCTTATCCAAAAAAAGACTAGCAGGCAAAATAAACACAATATTAGGGCAATACCAATACGGGTTTAATAAAGGTAAATCAACCATAGACGCAGTTTATATCCTGAAACAAATAATGGAAAAAACGTAGGAACATCAAATCCGAAGGAGATACTGCTTATAGAATTTGAGCAAGCCTTTTTGTTAATGCCTTCAGCCAGGTAATTGGCTTCGCCTGCCGAACGAATTGACTATAGGTGTTCTAAATATTTCTTAACGATTTCATTTACTCATTTACGGGACAACCTCCTATATAAGATGATGATTAAAAAATGTTTTGACTTTCCTCCAAAAGTCGAAAGGATATTAATGATTGGATTCTGCAGTCTGTATTATATACGTTTCGTTTTTACATTAGGACAAAAATTACCGAAACCACAGGTACGAACGAGAAAAGTAAAGTGGTTTTATTAAATTTTAAGCTATATTATAATTTGGATGTCCCATTTTAAATGAATTGGGACCGTGATTTACGATAGTTATTTACCCAGGTAAAAAAATTCAACATTTTTTACGATGGCGATTTTAATACACATATATGTATACTCGAAAAAGTGGGTACTGAAAATTTATGGAGATTTAACGTTTTAACGATGATGGTTCGTAGTACCTATTGTGTATAGAGGATAATATAAATTTTAAAGTTTCAACCTTAACAAATGCATTAAATGTTATTATGAAGGTACTATTAAGTGTACGAGTTGTCTCAAAAAAGACATTATGATTAAAAATAGGCAGATAGACTTATTAAACTGTCAATTTAAATTTAAACATTGAAATGCATTCTTTTCGAGGAATGAGTTTAGAAGTTATCTGGTAAGTTGAATGTTTTTAATTTTTTGATTAATTCTATTGAATTTTTAATTGTGTAGCATGTCGCTGAGACATATTCCTATTTTTATCAATTATTTTGGAGCGTTACTTATTCGTCGGCTACTCCCACCTCTAATTCAAAATCCGTTTATTTCGAATATTAGGAACATATCGGTGATCGTTTATACCATCGTTAAAATAGCTACTTAAACTACGATTCAAGTCGAATTCGCTCTCTTTTGTTCATTCTTCGCTGATAATCAACTTCAGTACTCAGTTTCCGAATAATTTTGTGGGTGGTATTAATTCTTCTTTTTGGTAAGTTATCTATATATTTTAAAATTGTATCTGTGTGCTTACAAATCATTCTATTTAGTTGAAATATTTCGTTTTTAAAAAAACAATGTTTTTGTTATGGCGTTTCCAGTTTTTCTTCGCCGTTCCCTTTAAAAAAATCTGGTGGTGTCAAAAGTTATTTTATGAAGCGACTTTATAACAGATTCTCTATATGGTTATTTTCCACCGATTCAAATTTGCTTTTTCTGATTATTTTGGGAACGGGACGGATAAGAATGAACAGATTTCTGTGGTTTTATTTTGAAAATTAAATTCAATTTTTATATGTATTGGAGTATATAAGGTCTTCACCTGTTCATTCCAGTCATTTATTTTTGGTCGCGTTAAAATTTTTTTTCTTAATAGATTTCTGTCCATTACCGTATATTTTTTAACGGTTTTATAGATCTAGAGATCCAGTCAATTTTTCTCTTTGGAAATTTCCATTTTAGTTGTGGCGTTTCTACAGAACGCTGGGTTTGTTAATTACCCGAGCTTGCTCAAAAATTTCTTTATTTTTAATTTTCTCTTTTTTATTTTCTTTTCTCTTTTGATTTTGTTAATTCTTTTGTTTCCAGTTGCAAGGAATGTAGTTGTTGGACGATCACGTCTACACTTGGGTAGTTGTAGGGGTCATGCGAAGTTGATTGTGGGGAATAAATAACCACGACGCGATTAACATCTCTCGCGAGGTTTTTCCTGCATGATTGATGCTCTCATCCATCTATGACTCTGAGTTGGTCTTGCTCTCCTAATACTTCTTCCTCATTTCTTTTTGGTTGTTTTAGTTTTTTCTTTTGAGGTTAGTGTACCTGAGATCTTAACCACTCTATATCACAGTTAGTGATTATTTTTTTGTAGACGAAGAATACAGTTATTCTCATGTCATATAGTTGAGATGTTAGCATTTCATATTTTATTAGAGGCCACCTCTCTAATTTTGTCTTGGATATTTTGCTAACGCGTTTAGCATTTCATATTCTAAGTGCAGGTTATTCCTCTCATTTTTTTGGGCGTTTAGCGTCTCATATTTTAGTAGAGGCTACACCTCTAATTTAATCTTTTGGTTATTCTTGAATCTCAGTACGGTACGAATAACTGATATCGTTTAATGTTCGATTAATTTTTGTTAATAGGAATGAACTATTATAATTGCTAACTGCATTTTGTTTACATTTTTTCGAGCATAATTGCGTTTAAATTGCAGTTATTATTATTGATAATAGGCACCTGTTGTATTTTTACTTTTGTTAGCTTTCAAAATGAATTGAGGTCTTGAATTAGAAAGCAACAATTCTTGGACTTTCATTGAATATGTTCCTTTCTTCTTCTTATTTTTCTTCTTTATTTTCTTATCTTCTTTTCATTTCTTGTTTGTTTTCTTGAATTTGTAAGCACTACTACATCTTCTTTTATCTGGTCACCACATTCTTGTTGTTTTGGCTACTTTTCTTTGTAAGTTGTTCAGGTTTACAAAAAAGTAATTCTTCGATTTCCTTTTTTTCTCCGAGCAGAGGGGGTGTAACATGTCGCTGAGACATGTTCCTATTTTCATCAATTATTTTGGAGCGTTACCTATTCGTCAGCTACTCCCACCTCTAATTTCAAATCCTTTAATTTCAAATATTAGGAACATATCGGTGATCGTTTTAACCATCGTTAAAATATCTACTTAAACTACGACTCCAGTCGAATTCGCTCTCTTTTGTTCATTCTTCGCTGATAATCAACTTCAGTACTCAGTTTCCAAATAATTTTGTTGGTGATATTAATTCTATTTGCCGGTAAGTTATCTATATCTTTTCAAATTGTAATGGTGTGCTTACAAATCATTCTATTTCGATTTTTCTATTTAGTTGAAATACTTCGTTTTCGTTATGGCGTTTCCAGTTTTTCTTCGCCGTTCCCTTTAAAAAAAATCTGGAGGCGTCCAAAGTTATTTTATGATTCTGTATATGGTTATTTTCCACCGATTTGATTTGCTTTTTCTGATTATTTTGGGAACAAGACGGATAAGAATGAATAGATTTCGGTGGCTTTATTTTGAAAATTAAATTCAATTTTTATGTGTATTGGAGTATAAACTCCTCACCTGTTCATTTTATTCCTCCTTTTCAAATTTTCACTTTTCTACTGTTTCTTCTGTTTTTTATTTCTTTCCCTACAGCTCTGCAGCTTTTACCTGTATGGACCTCTACGGACCTTTAAGAACCTTTACAGACCCTTCCGGACCCTCCAACGATCCACTCACTGGACCATAGCCCAGACACCGACGGCTCAAAAACCCGTGAATACTGCTGCGAGCTGTACGTCCCTAGTCTTCAAGATAAGTCCCTACCTTATTTTTGGTAGATATAAAATATTGGGTTGGACATTTTTATTGTAATAACTGATTGTTGTTCGTATTGTATTGAGAATATACGCCTTATGTAAATTTATTTTTGTGTCAAATAAATCCATTTGTCCCGAAATTTTGTTTGTTGATTCACCTTATCCCAATTGAGGTAATAAAAAATAGTGTATCTGAGGACAAATTCACCACCTGAGGTGAGTCCCAAGGCCGGGTGACCTCAGATTAGTGAGAACCAAGAGGCTGATTTTCACCCATGTAAATTTTCTCTTGATCTAAACATTCAATGTCTTCTTGATTCTGATCTAAAGTTTTGTTGAGGCGATGAACTGGCAAAAAATCTGACTCTTTAAAGATAGATGAGTCAACTGGCCATACACAACTACACTTGAATCCATTACATGAATTCTCAATCGTCGCAGCCTTGCCATATGCTTCAGTCACCAATTGTGAATCCGGTACTGACTGACTCTTAAGCCAAGGTTTGTTCGCAGCCATTTTTCTACCGCTTGGGCGAGGTAACCTTTGAAAGGCGTGAAAAATGACCTGTCCAATGGCTGCAATCGATGCGTTGTGTGTCCTAGTAATTGAAGCATAATTACTCCAGCGTCTCGAGCCATTACCAATGCTTTTAAGTTCTTGGAATGGGTATAATGGCCATCAAGAAGGGAAAGAACTTTTCTCTTTATTTGGCTTTACAATATCATTGAAGTGACGGAGCCACTTAACAAACAGATTTGAATTTATCCATCCGATATCTGACACATCAACTAAACTTCCAGGCGGAGCTCCAACCATCAATTCATTACACATCCTCATTCTTTTGAAAATAATCCGGAGTGGAATATAGATACCTGCAGCACTTGCTCAGCACAAAACAATTGTATTTAGACCTCTTTCTACACTCGATATCGACCCTACAGCACGCTTCCCTTTTTCAGCTATTATCTTCTGACATTTGTTTTCTACGATGCTTACGCCTGTCTCGTCGATGTTAAAAATAGTATTTGCATCAATTTTATTTTCATCAACAGTATTTGTCAAGATTTCAAAGAATTCATTTACATTGTCTTTAGAAAATCCTTGAGCCCTTGCCAAGGATGTTGCTTGAGGCTCACGAAGGGAGATATCCTAGTTGCGATTCATGAAGTTGTAACAAAACTTCTTACCGGCGATCTGCAGCTATTTATTTAAAAAGCAAACAAATCCCAGCAATCTAACATTATTCATACACAAATATGGAACATGGAATGTAATGGGCTCCCAAATCGAACCGGTACACTTTGAGAAACTATTCGAAGTACGATTTAGGCAACTGTGACTCGCGGCAAACATAGCCTTATTTCTAACCTCACACACACAAAGAGCACAAACCGGCCCATCCAAGCACTCTATGTTAATGCTAGTTTTGCAAACTAATAATAAACTACATTAGTACGTACCTTGACAGTCACTACATTCTTACGAAAAAAGTTCCAAAACACTATCAACTAAATCCAAAACAAAAAATCGTTTACAACATTTTAGAGAGTAACCACACACGCCCCAAACTTTGTCTTGTCACTACAACCAAGCACTAGTTGCTAGTAGCGCCGCACGTTTCTATTTAAAGCTGGTTATGTCTATTCCTCACTTTCTTTTTATTTCCTATGTGTTCTTTGATTTTTGTCCAGAATTTTTTATTGTCTATTCTATTTGCTTATATTTTCGTTCTCCAAATTCTCACAATATTTTCATATTCTCTTATCTTTACATTTACTACCCACTAAACAAGAAACATAACAAGTCTTTTTTGTGATGTTCTTTCTAGAGACTTTTCGTGATGTTTATTTAAAACGTTAATAAGACATCTCCTAGATGTCTTAATTTTATTACCAACTCTATTAACATCCATGTCATGTAAATAAAACATATTTTTGATGTTCACAGTAATACTTGAATTCGCAGTTACATACACATCCTATGAACTTCTTTTTAGTAACTTCCTATAGGAAACATTCATACGATGTTAATTTGTATACTTCTCACTAATGTCACATACAGAACGTTACTGTAATATTACAAATTAACATGTTTCTAAGATAATCACATGTTGCAGTTACTTTTACATCTTTCAAAATAATTTTTAGTAAGTTCGTGTGATTACTTCTTTACGATGTTAGTTTATAAAACTCTCAGTAATATCTCATATTAAACATCACAGTAACATAAAAAAAGAAGAAAACAGAAGAGGAACTGACGAACGAAACAAACAATAGTTATCTGTGGACTCAAATGACAAACATGAAATGGCGGATGGTTTTCAGTTATGTGTTATATTTCATTTGCAGGAAGCACATATTTTGCAAGTATTACTTGAATAAAGTGGTCTTCGTTTTCGTTAGTTCCTACTTAGCTGCAGTTTCAATACTTAGTTATAATTCTTGTTATAATGGACAAACAACAATTGTTATCGGTAAGTACCTATTCCAAAATCATAATTATTGAAACTTAAAACTCATTCAATACTTTAATCGGCTATTATACATTGAAATTCCATGTGGCGGAATTGTACACTAACATTATATAATAGAGTTTACAAAATAAGGGTTTTTTCAATTTTTAAAATATTTTAGTTAGTAAGTATATTTTAAAAACGATTCACAATATTTCAAATCTTAGATATGCATAATACCCTACAAAAAACTTAATTTTGTAATAGGGTAGATATTATTATTGATAATAAAACATGCTCATATGTTAGCAGATATTTGAATCTAGAAGAAAATATTTTCAATGTTCAAGATGTTTCAGAAGCTACTTACACTAATAAAATAAAAAACAAATAGTTGGTAATTATGTAATGAAAGGGGAGTAACCATTTCAGATAGACTGATACAAACATTGTATTAAACAGTACAAAAAATATTGAATCAAGTATCTGTAGTTCTAGTTTTTGTAGTAGTAGTCTTAGCCATCAATATAGTTTTGCAGGTTTAGAAAATCTTAACATTATTACTAATAATTCTTGTGAACAATAAGAGACTGTTCAAGATTTTGAAAACAGAAATTTCTGTTAAAAAGCTCATTTCCATTTGAAAATTCACTGAATACAATAAATGAGCTGTAGCTGTCCCTTGCAATGGTACCTATATTAATCTGGTTGAAGAATATTGTAGAAAGACAGCTATTGGATACTCAATTGGATACAATTAATTATAAACTCATTTAACTTGCTAATGTGTTCATATCTCTTCTTCATAAGTAGTTTTTTTGTATACAGTGTATTAATAATGTTTAAATTTCATTAAGTTACAATTCCACGATGTTAATATACAATTTGTTCCAGGATGAAAAACAAGATAAGAATAGTATTATTTTATACAGAAAAGAAGTATGAATTTTCATAGCACACCTGAATTTACCAGCCAAATGGAGTGAGGCATGTAATAGAAGATAAATCATGAAAGTCACTTCTCGAAATAAAATCTGTTATCATTCCTTTGAAGAGCCCCGCATGTATCTTATGAAAAATGGGTCCCAGTCAATTGGCTGAAAATCAAGTTTGATGTACTTTATAATAATCGATCAAATGTCTCCAGCGACTTTCCGATTTTTTTCAATTCAATCTATAGAATTTCATATCTGTAATTTGTTCATACCTATCCCTATCTTTCTTACTAAGTTTTGATATTGACTTGTTGATATATTCTGATACTTCTATTATTCTGCTCATTCTTACTAGACAATTTGCTACCACTAGCCTGTGATCCGTCGCCATTTCTGGTTATTTTCTTGTTTCTCTTCTTTCAATAACTTCATTTAAAACTTTAGTATGTAGTCAATTAAGCTTTAAGCGTCTCGGTTTTTAGCTACAAGTAATGTGTATTTTCTCTATCATCTTTGTTTCATTTCTGTTCAGAGTTTATGCTCCGTAGATTCTCATACATCTCATTTCTTTATTTTTATCTTTACCCACTTTATTATTCCAGTCTACCCGTATTATTGATATTTAATTTTCTTCTCGCATCTTGTTTAATTCAGTTTGCATTTGTAAGTAAAACTCTGCCATTTAATAGAATATTCAAAATATTACTCATATTTTTGGAATTAAAATACCACACTTTTCCCAATTGACCAAAGTTTTTCCAATACATGGTAAAATATGTGAATTTTATAGTTGATTTTATTCTATCTGTGTGTGTATATTCATTTAGTTATATCGTAATTTTCCGTTGAAATTCTCATGATTGAATCCAAACATTTAGTCGCATTCCCACAAAAATTCTAAATTTAAAATTTCACACTCGAATCTACGTCAATTATCACAAACTATAGTAAAGATGATCAATCAAAAACTATCATCAATCAAATTGCATCATTAACGATATAACAGGGTGTCGTGTTTCGATTTCTAACCCTTGCTTATCCGAAAAAAAAAAACTTAAAAAACAGACCCAGGAACTACAGACTCACGTCTACCTGTTATCTCGGAACCCTCCTTGATATAAAGACAGATCCGTAGCGGCCACAAGACTAAAAGAACACAGACAGGAGGTAAATTCCTAGGAATTTAAGACAAGACTTGTTTGTTTTGTATCTTGAAAATACAGTGGAGATTGCAAACAAGAGATAATTGAATTTCTGTTTAATTTTTACAAAGATTAAGGTAGGTATCTTGATATTACTCAGAAATGTATGTAAATAATTATTAAAAATTACAGTGTCAATATAAATAGAATATCATTAATGATTAATCGTAGTGGCATATGTAATTATTGACATTATACATAAATTAGTACAAAATCAAATGGCGGATATGTCAAAAATTTCACATATTTTTTCATAAAGAGGATACTAATTCTATATAAATTAAATCAGGTTGTGTTTGCAACCTTGTAATTGCCAAAAATACTAAGAAATGCAGATAGCGAATGTGTAAAATTCCACTAAAATCTTAAAGGTGCGTTTGATATTGATAAATTGTCAAAATATTGATAGAAATAGGCACAAGATGAGTAAAATTGGAATTGCCAAAATACTGTCAAATGTAGATGACAGATGTGTAAAATATTACAAGAAGCTTGTTAGTGTTGATGAAATACTCATACTATTGCTAGAGACAGAAAAGATACAAATAAACTTGTATACAAATTGATTCATAATGTGGCTGTGTCCTTGAAATTACCAAAATACTGTCAAAGCAGATTACGGATGTGCAAAATATTTCAAAAAGATGTTTGCTCTGATGAATTTCTCTTATTGATGGAGACAGAGAAAACACAAATAAAAGTCCATACAAATTGATGCATAATATGTGTGTGGCCTTGGAATTGCCAAAATACTGTCAAATGTAGATGACAGATGTGTAAAATATTACAAGAAGGTTGTTACTGTTGATGAAATACTCATAATATTGATAGAGACAGAACATATACAAATAAACTGATGCATAATCTTGTTGTAGCCATGGAATTGCCAAAAAATACTACGAAATTCAGATAGCAGATGTGTAAATTCAACTCATATTGCAAAAAGTATGTTTGATATTTTCAAAATCGTCAAAATATTGATGAAAACTGGAGAAATAGGAGTAAAATTCTACATAAATTGATACAAAATGTGTAGGTAGAATACTGTCAACAGCAGATAACAGATGTGTAAAATGCCACTAATATTCCCAAAAGTATGTTTGTATTAATAAAATTATCAAAAACAGTAAAAATAGGAGTAAAATTCTACATAAAGCAATACAGAATGTGTTTCTTGCCTTTCTTAAACCAGAATACTGCCAAATGCTAAAAGCAAATCTGTAAAACACCACGAATATTCCCAAAAGTATGATTGATATTGATATAAATGTTAAAATATTGTTAAATATTAATAAAAATCTACAAAAATTAATACGAAATGTGTCTATCTTTGGTGCAGTCAAAATATTATCAAATACAAATAATAGTTATGTAAAATATTTCAAAAAGTATGTTTACATTCATAATATTGATACAGACAGCAAAAATAAAAATAAAATTCCATATAAATTGATGCATTATTTGGTTATAGCCTAGGTGTAGCCATAATACTGCCAAATGCAGATAGTAGATATGTAAAATGCCACTAATATTTTGAAAATTATGTTCCAAACGATAAAATTTTCAGAATATTGATAAAACCAGAAAAAAGATGACTACAATTTACATAAGTTAATACAGAATGGGTGTGTAGTCTTGGTGTAACCAAAATACTGCCAAATGCAGATAGCAGATGTGTACCAGTCTACTAATATTCCCAAAAGTATGATTCATATTGATAAAATTGTCAAAATATTGTTAAAAATAGGAGAAAGGTAAGTAAAATTCTACATAAATTAATACAAAATGTGTCTCTAGATTTGTTGTAGTCAAAATAGTGCTAAAGACAGATTTGTGTGAAATGTTTTAAAAAGGATGTTTGCATTGATAACATTTTCAAAATACAGACGGAAAAATACAAATAAAATTTCACATAAATTGATGCTTCCGTGAACAGTTTTGCTGAAATAATGGATAAAAAAGATGAAACTCCACAAAATTTAATGTGATATGTTTTGCATCAGAGTTGACAAATTTGAATTTTCCAAATTTTAAAAAATAAATTTGTATCTTTTAATCTGACAGATACTCAATATTTTGCAATCTTGTCGATTTTGATAAAATAATCATTTTTTTTTTCTAATAACACGTGGCCTACCAGCCTATATTATATTATATTAATGAAAATTTTTTTAATTGTCAATATCTCTAAGAAAAGTATTTCTATTGTCAATATTGACAAAACAAGATATGAAAGTTGATAAAATTTAAAATAATTCAAAGACAGATTAATAAAATCTAAGTATTTCGATGATTGTGTCTAACTCGTTTTGAACCTAACACACTCAACATAAATCTGCATACACAGAAAATTTACAGTCCCTTGAAGGTATCAAAAGTAAATTTTTTTTCAAGTATTTCGATAATTGTTTTGACATATTTAATGAAAATTGACATGTACAGTGCATGCTTCAAAACAAAAATAACCCAATGACTTTTTTGTTACACTGTATAATATATATAGTTTATATTGAGGTGAATATCAGCAGAACCTTGTTCCAGTCCTACATTAGTTAATTACTAAAAGCTATGTACACTGATAATATCTATTAACTACAATTCAACGTAATTTTATTTTGAATGTACTTTTTGTACACCTGCTGATATTCGAAAATGAATTGAAAACATTTGGTGGTTGAGACCAACCCGACCCTGTGACAAATACCTAACTTTCCGATATATAAAAAAACCTTCTGTTTATTTAAAAAAGGGCCCGATTTTGAATTCTATTAGATGGTAACGTAAGATCGAGGGAAAGCATCCCCGCAGAAGTTCCTTCTTATAGATGTTGAGTTTATCGTAGATATTAGGTAAAATCTGGTGTAGGGTGTTTCTTTTATTGTATTGTTGCTTGTCTATTCTTTTTAGGGGTTATAAAGCTTTTTTATCTGGACTTGGAGAGATGATGAATCGATTTTTACTTTTTAATCGTTTTTTATTTTTACGAAAGAAAAAGGTTTTTTTCGGTAAGGGTTTAAATGTTTAGTTTCTGTGAGAATTTTTTTAATGATTCTGATTCGAGCAGAAATAATTTTTGATGGATTTGTATTAAGTTGCGGAAATTCCTGGATGTGTTTAAGCGTGTAACAGTAATTTAATATATACAGTATGATCAGAAACAGTTAATATTCATTTTTTATACTCCTAACGTAGTAAATATTATCAATGTATAGGTTAATAGTAAATTGATTATTATCACGTAAGTGTTACGTAATATATAATTACCTAACACATAAATTCAAATAGTAAATGTCATGTGAAGCTTGAATTACTGCATAAAAAATGATTACTGACTCCCGTATTTCCGATGTTAGGTATTTACGGAAACTTGATCGGGTTGTGATCTACAACCGACATAAACAATGGTTTGTTGTTTTCAGAAATGAGTAGAAAAAAATTATCTGGAACAGAGAGCGGAAAAGACTTAGTGGGTCGCTGAAAAAATTCCTAAAACCGAGCTTTTCTTCGCCATATCCACCCACGGAAGGAGAGCAGCTTGTTGCAAAGCCAACCCACTAAACAAGAAACATAACAAGTCTTTTTTGTGATGTTCTTTTTAGAGACTTTTCGTGTAATACTGGAATTCACAGTTACATACACATCCTATGAACTTCTTTTTAGTAACTTCCTATAGGAAACATTCATAGGATGTTAATTTGTATACTTCTCACTAATGTCACATACAGAACGTTACTGTAATATTACAAATTAACATGTTTCTAAGATGATCACATGTTGCAGTTACTTTTACATATTTCGAAATAATTTTTAGTAACATCCTACTATTACGTCTGTACGATGTTAGTTCATAAAACTCTCAGTAATATATCATATTAAACATCACAGTAACATAAAAAAAGAAGAAAACAGAAGAGGAACTGACGAACGGAACAAACAATAGTTATCTGTGACGAGCATGAAATGGCGGATGGTTTTCAGTTATGTATTATATTTTATTTGCAGGAAGCACATATTTTGCAAGTAGTACTTGAATAAAGTGGTCTTCGTTTTCGTTTGTTCCTACTTAGCTACAGTTTCTATACTTAGTTATAATTCTTGTTATAATGGACGAACAATAGTTGTTATCGGTAAGTCTTCTTCTTATCACGCCCTCTCCTGCCGAAGGTTGGCGATCCAAATGGCAATTGTAGCTCTGGAGACTGCAGCACGAAAGATTTCTGCAGACGAGCGGTCGAACCATCTCCTTAAGTCCTTTAGCCATGAGTTCTGGCGTCTTCCTACTGATCTTTTCCCGTGCACTTTGCCCTCTATTATGAGGCGTAGTATTTCGTACTTATCACCTCTCATCACATGACCCAGGTATTGCATTTTTCTTTCCTTGATGGTGTTCAGTAGTTCCTTTTGTTTGTGCATGCGTTGGAGTACTTCATCGGTAAGTACCTATTCCAAAATCATAATTATTAGAACTTTATACTCATTCAATACTTTAATCGGCTATTGTACACTGAAATTCCAGGTGGTGGAATTGTACCCTAACATTATATTATATTTCAACAACGAATACATTAATTTCTTTTAAAACAGAAAGTAACGTTAGTACAGAATTGTTAAATGTAAAAACAAAAATACCACCATTAAAGAAGTCAGGTATACATAAACTCAAATGTCCAGAATGTAATGCTGTTTATTTGGGTCAGACCCTTAGGAATTGTGAAATCCGATACAGTGAACACTTACGAGCATACAGATTAAAACAACCGGATAAATCCCACTACGCAAAACATCTACTTGACACCAATCATTCATTGACACCTAACACAAAACTAGAAGTGCTGCATATTAGTGAAAAGAAACAAGAACTGGATTTCCTTGAAGAATTTGAAATTTTAAGACATTTAAGAAACCCACAATATGAAGTTGTCAATGAACAGTTAAATCTAGGGAGTTCTCCACTAATAAACTGTCTTCTTAAGTGATAATTGTAAGATCAGCAGATATAGTTTTCCTGGTTTTCTATATCATTGCACGGTTATACTGATCTTAATTGCAAAAATGATATCCAGGATATCACCATAGGGCTAATAATATCTAAGCTTCAATATTTGTAATATCACATCTTCTTTTTTCTATTAACATCTATTAAGTCAATCACAAGTTAGGTCACTTCTTGGTCTAGCCATAAATAACTACTAAACATCAGGTAGGCATCAAATGAAATGTAACTTCTGTCATTCTGACGATGATATTGATTTATCGAAACAATTGTCAATTTTTTAGAATTTTCAACAATTTTTATTATATTGTGGTAATAACTAGAAACCGTGAGTTTCATTTAAAACACTAATATGAGTAGATTCCACGAAGTAAGGGTCGATACAGTTAATTTCATTATATGATAGAGTTTACAAAATAAGGGTTTTTTCAACTTTTAAAATAATTTAGTTAGTAAGTATATTTTAAAAATGATTAACAATATTTCAAATCCTAGATATGCATTATAACCTACAAAAAACTTAATATTGCAATAGGGTAGATATTATTATTAATAATAAAACATGCTCATATGTTGGCAGATATTTGAATCTAGAAGAAAATATTTTCAATGTTCAAGATGTTTCAGAAGCTACTTACACAAATAAAATAAAAAACAAATAGTTGGTAATTATGTAATGATAGTCTGATACAGACATTGTATTAAACAGTACAAAAAATATTGAATCAAGTATCTCTAGTTCTACTTTTGTATTAGTAGTCATAGCCATCAATATAGTTTTGCAGGTTTAGAAAATTTCAACATTATTACTAACAATTCTTGTGAACAGTTACAAACTGTTTAAGATCTTAAAAACAGAAATTTCTGTTAAAAAGCTCATTTCCATTTTAAAATACACTGAATACAATAAATAAGCTGTAGTTAGTTCACGTCAATTTGGACATGAGAAAAATTGCTGCAAAATGGATCCCCAAATGTTTGACTGTTGATCAAAAGTGTGCAAGGGTAGAAGCATCGCGTTCGATCTGTGCTCGATTTGAAAACGATGTAGACTTCTTAAACCGAATTGTTACTATGGATGAGACTTGGGTACATTTCCACGATCCAGAAACAAAGCGAAGAGAGTAAGATCGTTGTAAAGCTGGAAAAATAGGAGATTATTCTTTGAACGGAAGAGGAACAATCTAGCGGCCTCAATCGTCTCTACTATGATTCTCATTAAAATTTTGTTCACATGCGTGATCATCGAGATTTATATGGCTAGTTTCTGGGACATGTTCAGCCTCCCAGAATTTTTGTATAATGTTTTCTAGGGGCGTATCGTTCAGCAGTCCACAAAATAGAGAAGTGACAGATGGTCTTTGGGTAACAACCTGGCCGCTTAGTGTTAAGGTGATCAGGTTCACCGGTGGTTCCAGTTATTTTTCAGGATAACAACAATTTCGAAAATACATCTGCACCTAACAATAGTTCAATTGGGCCTGGAACATTCAAGTTTGGATCTGCGAGATTCAGATTATTTAAATGGGTCCAGGATTCGGATGACAACTTACTAGAAGGTATATCGGCAAATTCGATTCAAAATAATTGCTTTGATATAGAAAATTTAATTTTCCTTTTCTCGAGGAGTGATTGCCAAAGATATTTTCTCGGTGTTGAGTAAGTTTTAATAGAATCTACTGCCTGAACTTCAATTTGACAATGGGTCTTAGGTAGGCCTAAGCGGTTGGCTGTTTTCCTAAGAATAAAAGACGACATACTTCCGGGGTCAATAAATACAACGAACAGTTTGTTTCTCATTGTGTTTATCGGATATATTAACAAGACTTGTCGAGAGTAGCACCTCTGGATTGTCGAGCTTAAAAAAATCTCACCTACCTTATGATATTGGAAATGGGATGGAAGTTGATCTGCACATTCGCTTAATTCACTTAACAATTTACAATACCGGTTTCCGAAAATTTGAGGCAAGAAGTATATAGGTATGTCACGACGAGTCTTCAATTCATAATGCTTCATATCGAATATCGAAAGTTATTGTCTATTTTTGCTAGGTAAATAAATAGGACATAGGCGGAGGGAACTTTTTATTTTTGAGGAAAGGAATTATTGCGGTACTTCCAAGAGCTCGATAAAATTAATGAAAACGAAAACAAAATAAATTCTAATAAAATCGAACAACATTGACCACAACGAAATGATCAATGAGCTTGTATCTGTGAAAACAAGACATGTTGTGCGATAATACCTACTTGTTATTTAATTATTTTTCATTTACATGTATCTAGGTATATTTTACATATTTTGCGATGAAAAAATCTAGTTTCTGTGATTGTTTTCTGTATCATTGCGAAATCCTTTTGTTAATTTGCGAATTCAGTGTTTCCTTCCTTTATATCATATTAGTGATATTGAAAATAAAAGTTTTTTAATCTATCGATTTTTACTTTTCCGCCCAACCTATCTAATATGCGAGAAAAGTATTGGTTTACCCCAAAGAAAGTTGGAAATTTGAAATTTTTTTTTGAGTTATTTTTACGTTTTCCATCAACAACAACCCAAAAAAACGGTTTTTAGAAAAAAAATCCGGTGTGTATGTCGTCGTCGTCGTTGTCGTTGGCCACTTTTCGTTACATGTCTTGTTAGCACGATGCAGCCTCCGGAGTGCAACAAGTCAATAATTATATTATCGAATATTGTTAAGGACATGTAACAGATGAACCCTATTGATTTTCAGCTCACCACTGCCAGTACAACAGGTGCTATAGTACTTTAAGTACGACATTTTAGTCATTTTTTGAGAAATTTCAGTTTGTTAGCACGATACAGCCTCCTGAGTGAAACAAGTCACCAATTTTATGATTGAATAATACTCAGGACATCTCACAGATGGACTCTTTCGATATTCAGCTCACTAAAGCCAGTAGAACGAGTGCTATGGTACTTGAAGTACCAAATTTTTGTCATTTTTGGAGAATTTTCTATTTGTTGGCACGATACAGCCTCCAGAGTGTATACAAGTGACCAATTTTATGATCTAATATTCTTCGCTTTTAGGTGTGGGAATTGAATTTATCTGGGTTGCCAAATGTGCGGATTACGGATTCCTCGTGAATGGGATGAATGAAGTGAATTAATATAAATAATTCATTCAACTGTGTGACATTTTGTATAGTTCACAAGTTTACATCAGTGTCAATTCTTCATAAAGCTCCTAAACACACGAGCGATAGCTCATTTAATTGGAAATTATGTCTAAAAACGTGCAATGATATTACTTTACAGCACACACAAAATTGAGAAGAAAAAAAAACATTTAGTTTTATTAGTGTTTTAAATGAAACTCACGGTTTCTAGTTAATTCCACAATATAATAAATATAACTTTTATTATATTGTGGAATTAACTAGAAACCGTGAGTTTCATTTAAAACACTAATATGAGCAGATTCCATGAATTAAGGGTCGAGACAGTTAATTTCATTCAGTTTTATGCTAATATCTTATTCAGAAACTATCAATTGATAAAAAATTAGAAAAAATATTCTTGAAGAATGGGAAATTTTCAATCGAAAAGTCTCGTCTCCCGGAACTCTATTTCCATTATTTATAATTTTAATTTAGCTGAAAATACAGCTCCGCGCTACGGCAAATAATTGGCTGTTCTCTAAAAAGGCAATACCTAGACGAAAAGCTTCTTATTAAATACCGAACATTTAACACGTACATGGTTCAAAAGATTTCAGCAATAAACACTAACAATCTGTCTATGCCAAACTGGAGAATAAAAACCAGTCCTCCATTAGCTGAGGCTTTTCTTATAATAATAATAATAATATTTATTCACATCAGCATAATACAAATACAAAATGAAAAATATAAAGTTCAGCTGTGAATAAAAAAATACTCGATAAGCGTAAAACACTTGTTTCGAGAACTAATTAAATTAAACAATGTATCACAATGAATATTAAAAAGTTTCAATCAATGATAGACCTATCTAAATGTAAAATCTAAAACACAGTCTTATACAAATAGACGAGCAAAAATACACATTTACATACATAGATACACATGCACACACACGGAAAGCTAAAAAGTAAAAGTTACTAGTTACACTAGAAAACAACAATAAATACAGATGCACTTCGTTATCAAACAGATAAACATCAAAATAGGAAAACAGCACAATTCGACATAAGAAATCTCAAAACACCAAGCCGACAATTTAACAAAGGTACGTAATTTTTGTATTATCTTGAGTTTCTATATTATCTAATGGAATATTCGCTGAAGTTCAATTCTCTTATTTTGAAGTATGTGTTTTTTCAGTTCTTTTTTAAAGTGGTTATTGTTTTTTATTGATTTTATTGTTTCAGGAATACTATTATAGTTTTGGAGCAAAGAAAACATCTGCTGCTTTTAGAAAATATTAATTTAAGGAAGCGCCTTTGCATAACTTCGATAGAATGTATGTGAGTATTCAAAGTTCCCCCCCCCCCCACACCGCTATTCCGTAACGAATATGACTTTTTACTAGTGAATAATATAAAGTTTTCAAGTGCTTCAGTGGCAGGATTTCTTTGAGTTTCCTGAATTTATATAAAATAGTTCTCAGTTTGTTGACAGTATACTTTATATGTAAATCCCATTTCATATGCATAACAATTATTATTCCTAAATAATTAATTTTTTTTTCGGGGAGGATGTGGAAGGGTGTTTCATTCCTGACTACCAAGTGGCATTCCAGCTGAGTTACAACAAAATGGTATATAATGTGTTTTATCTATATTAACCGTTAATAATATTTTATCCAACCAACATTTTATCATAGAAAACTCCCTATCAAAAGTTTGTAACATCACTAAAAATTCATCAAAGTTTTTATAAATGCTACGGATATTCATTTGCAGAACCTTAAAATTAGTGGAGCTCCTATTGATATCAAGGATTTGATTGCATTCTTCGGTGGTATCTATGCTATACGTTTCGACACAGTCAATTCTGAAATCCCTTACATACTGATTTATCATATATATATATATATATATATATATATATATAAAGAAAGATATAAAACCATAAAAAGAGGTTTATAAAAAAAATGTTGTAGATATGAACACAAATAATTCAGAACTTACAAAGAAAAAAACGTAATTGTAGAACACCCGAAATAAAATGTAAATAAATATGAAGAATTACTGACCAATATATATATATATATATATATATATATATATATATATATATATATAAACAACTAAAATAATATGGAACCAAAACAGTCCTATAATTGTGGTATCTCACTTCAGATCGGTTAATTCTTGTTAACTGAGCGGGTTCTTGGTTTCCCCTCCAGAGCCTTAACCGGTTTATTAGAAGCAGGAATCCGCGGAGTAACAGTAACTTTCTGCGACTCCGATAGGAACTTCTCTTTATTCTCGACTGTTGGGGTAGATGGTGCACTGTGCGGTTGGTCTACAGAAGTAGCATCTTTTTCCAAGTCATCAACTCCAAAAGATACTCCATCCACGATAAGTTTATTTCTCGTTATATAATATTCTTTATAGGTACCTTCTTGTTTGGCTAGGTAGAGATGTTTTCTAAGAATTTTGTTCTCGCTCCTTTGTGTCGGTGTGAGATCATGAACAATAGGAATATTTGTTCCCTTCAACCTGCTTCAATTCTTCAGAACTTCCCTTTTTTTGATGTTTGTAGCAAACTCAATTTTGATGGGACAATTGTCCGACTTACCTAGTGGATAAACGTCAGCAAAATCATTTGTAGCCAGATCCACACCAAGCAAGCCTCTGAAATCCTTGCACAATATTTCTGCGACAACCTCCTCTCTCTTTTTTTGAGTCCAAATACTGTAATATTCTTCCTGTTCTTTCTGTTCAGATATTTTCATTCTTCTTTGAGTTCACTATTTTCCTTTTCCAAATTTACTACACTATTTTTCAAATCTTCAATTTTTAGTAGAAGTCTTGCTTCGCTGACCCCAATGCAGTTTTTTATTTCAGTACGGTTGGTCAGGATCTCTTCACGAATAATTTTAATCGCTTTGTCCAATTCTGTCATTTTTACAAGGCACAAGCGTGGTGTATGGTACCCTTTAGAACAATTTGGGACCTGTTTACGTTTTTTATTGTCGTTATCACTGACAGCAAAATATAAATTTTAATATAGAAAACGGACTTACGTCCAAAGTACGTACGGTCTGTATATTACAACTGGTGGAAAAATGGCATTCAACACAAGGTAGACACTTTGCAAATTTACTGTCGATTCAAACAACTGATTTTCAACTTAAATCGGAGATGACACACAAATATATGTGTATTGCTAAAGCTTCACACACACTATATGATTCTTAATACCAACAGCAAAGAAAATCATATCGTAAAGCAAGATAAGTTCCCTATTTTTCAATGTAATTATGAATCTTTAGTGACTGTTCCTAACATCATATACCCCTCCTTTTACGAAGTTACTAGTATTAACCGAGTAATTTTGAAAACTGAACTTAACAATATAGGCGACAATGTGCACTGATGGATCGAAATGTGATAAAGGAACTGGGGCAGCATTTCTTGTTTCAAATACTAATTACGTGGAAAGATTTAGAATTCCCAACTATTGTTCTGATTTTTCTGCAGAAGCTTTCGCCATATCAAAAACGTTAACTTGGTGTACTTTAAATCCGATTCAAAGAGCTGTTATTATGTGTGATTCCAAGTCAGTATTACAGGCTATAGAAGGTTCTCCATTCAAGTGTTACAGACAAAATATTATTTTAGAAATTAAAAAATTAATAAGCGAATTAAAAACCTTGAACAAAAGTATTGTATTCATTTGGGTGAAAGGGCACTGCGGTTTAGAAGGAAATGAGTACGTAGACTTGGAAGCCAAGAGAGCCTGCAAAATGACTTCTTATACCAATCTTTATGTCTTCTCAGACCTTTTAAATTATTATAAGAAACATATTAGAACTAATTGGGAGCGGTCTTACGCCGACTTCGCTAAAATATGTAATAATCAATATTTCCTTTTGAATCCTACTTTACCAATTAAGATTCCTCATATTTCTAATTTTGATTATAGAAAACAGTATACCTCCATCATATTACGTTTAAGAACGGATCATGGTCGTTTCCCAGCTCATCTTTTTAAAATAGGTATTGTCAATTCTCCAGCTTGCTCCTGTAACAAGGCATTAGTAGGAGATCTGAATCATATTTTCTTTCAATGCACTGAAAACAAAATAGCAACTGCTGAACTTTACAATCTTCTGATCAATTTCAACGTTCCTCTTCCCACAAATATAACCACTCTTTTGGCAAATACTGAGAAGTCTGTAAGTACTTGATTCCATAGTGGATTTCGTAAATAAGTCTAAATTATTTATTTAGATATACGCTACATCAGTAATCAGCAATTTTATATCTCTATTCCGTTACAGTCATTATAATATTTCAACTTTTTACTCATTTTTAATTTTCTGTGGCTAATAGACTATGTCTGAGGCCATTCTCCCACACACACACACACACACACACACACTTCTCTAAAAAGTTTACAAAAAAATTTAGAAGTTGTTTATTTTGTTTGTTATAATTTTTTAAAGTTAGCAAAAAATGAAATTTTCAACGTTTAGTATATTTTATTTTTGGTGTTGCATCTAAAATGGCATTAAATAACGAGAATTGTTTCACGTCATTTGTTTATGTAGGCAAATGAAAAATTTTTTTTTCATTCAACATATTATCGTCTTATGAATATGATGATTTAAAAAAAACAATTCTTATTTTTTCAATGTTTTTAATGAATTTTAATATTTCCATCAGTTACAAAAAAATATCAATAATTTCATTCTTTATCAAGTTATAATCAAATTCTGACTATCATTATATTATTTTCTGAAACAAAAAATTACAAATACAGCCATATGTTACCAATGCTTTTTTTATTTTTTTTAAAGAAATTTTCATACTTGATCAACTTGAAAAAATATTGGTATAGAGTGGACGCAGAATTCGATGCTCTTTACGAGTTTTTCTCTTAGAGTATTCATTTCCAAGCTGCAGACTCATATATTACAACAAATCAAAGAAAGTTCTAACATTTCGGCCACGAGATTTGGCAATGCTGTATTATTTTATTAGACACAAAACGGATTTTCTTGGACGAATATCAAGATATAAAAGTGTGACAATTTATCGGAGAAATGAATTGACATGAGAAAGAAAGCGTTCACAGCCCACTACTTTGATAAAACAATTTTATAATTGCGTTAAATAATGACACGTTACGGCACTTTTTTTAACGCAAAAGCATGAAAAAATGAGCCGCTACGGTACTTTTTTTCACGCTTTTTGACCGATTCAGAAATTACATTCTTCATGAATGCAATAAAAAGTGAATATTATAACAGACGTAGAAAAAAATAATTATATCATTGTCAGCGATAAAATGAACTAATTTTATTCGTTTTCGTATAGCTCAAATAAAAGGTTGTCTTTAAAATGGTTTTTTATTTTCCCAAAACTTTTTATTTTACAAACGGTATGTAACTGAAATCAAGTCACGAATTTTATGATTGAATATTATTCAGGACACTTCACAGATAAACCCTATTGATTTTCAGTTCACCAGAGCCAGTAGAACAGGTGCTATAGTACTTTAAGTACGATATTTTTGTCATTTTTGGAGAAATTTAAGTTTGTTAGCACGATACAGCCTCCGGAGTATACAGGGTGAGTCATAGCTATTGGGACATAGGCTGAGGGTAGATTGTTTGGACCAAAATATGGCGATAGGACCAAATATACCTCAATAAAATATTGCTGTGGAAAAAGATAAAGGGCGTTAAATTTAATTTTTTTTTTTCATTTTTTGCTAATAATGTCACTGTATATTTATCGATTGTTATCAAAATTGGCACAGAGGCATAATTTTATACGTGCAATATTATTTTATGTATTATTTCACTTTTTGTTTCAGGGGGGGCCTCGTGGAGGATTTCTGATTATGAAATTGACTGGTAACTTTTTTTGACGAAACTTTTTAGTGATTTTTATTAAAAAATATGACATAAACATCATTTATACGTAATATTGGTACTCTTGTTCAAACACGATATTCTCATTCGTTTTCGAGAAAAACGCAATTGAAGAGTTCAGAGTATCGGAAGGGGATTTCAAGCAACGGAGAATAAAAAAACTTGTATCATGAGGCTTCTATTTCGACGATAAAGCATAATTAAAAACAATGTAACATAAAAAGAGTAAACTCAAATTAAATGTTCTACGTGGCCTCCTCCGACTTCTATGCCTTTTCTAATTCTTTTAATAAAGGACTTTCGAACTTCAAAGAACATATTATTCTGTCCCCTTATAAAGTTAGCCGCATTTTGTATTTTCCTCCAGAGTTCGTCTATCGAGTTAATTTCATTGGCAGAAACTAAGGCCTTCATATGTTCCCAAACATAAAAATCAAGCGAGTTATACTCAGGACTTCTTGGTGCCCATTCAACATCACTTCCTCTGCCAATCCATCGTTGAGGAAATATGTCATTTAGATGATTTCTAACAACTAGAGGGAAATGATGTGGAACTGCATCCTGCATAAACCACATTTTATTTCTTACAGCTAGTGACAGATTATCCAAAATATAACTAAAAGTATGTTGCAAAAAAAATAAATAAGAATCTCCATTTAAATTTAAACTCATGCTCGAAATGTCTTTCTTTCAGAGCATGCGAATTTTTTTCTTCCCAGTAATGGCTGTTTCGCCAATAAATACCCCTCGTCTGGTAAAAGTCGCTTCATCGGTGAACATAATATTCTTAATAAAATTTCGGTCATCATTATGCTTGTTGAGATATCTTGGTAGCAAATTTTGAACAGGAGTGAAGTGATAAGGGTGGAACTTTTCTTTTTTTACATTTCTAATAATAGACGATTGACATACTCCTGTTGCTGATGACAAATGACGTGAACTTACTGTAGGATTTTCATCTATTCGAACCAAAATTTCATCTTCTTGATTAGGTGACATTTGTTTCGGACGACCCCTTGATTTTTATTGTGAAATGACCCGTTTTCACCCAAATGATTAAATAGATTTGAAAAAGTTTTGTGATTTGGTTGCCTTCTGCCTGGATATAACAATTCATACCTTCTGGCTGCTGAGCGTCCTCAAAAATGTTCTTGTGCGTATACACAAATCATATCCCGCATTTCTTGATTCGTAAAATTATTGAGACGAGGCATTTCAATCGATAAAGTATATGATAGCTTTAAAAAATGCAACAATTGACTATAAACTCGCAGAAAAAAATATTCACTGACAAGAAATGTCATTTACCAGCAACAATGATCTGACAGTCCAAAGCACACTTTTCATAAATGAAATAATATTTGAAATCCCCCTCCGATACTCTGAACTGTTCAATTGCGTTTTTGTCGAAAACGAATGAGAATATCGTATTTGAACAAGAGTACCAATATTACGTAGAAATGATTATCTCATTTTTTTAATAAAAATCACTCAAAAATGTCGTCAAAAAAAGTTATCAGTCAATTTCATCATCAGAAATCCTTCACGAGGCTCCCCCTGTAACAAAATGTCAAATAATACTTAAAATCATATTGCCTGTATAAAATTATGTCTCTGTGTCGATGTTGACAACAATCGATAAATATACAGTGAAATTATTAGCCAAAACCGAAAAAAAAATTCAAACTGTAACGTCCTTTATCTTTTTCAACGGCAATATTTTATTGAGGTATATTTGGTCCTATCGCCATATTTTGGTACAAACAATCTACCCTTAGCGTATATCCCAACAGTTATGAATCGCCCTGTGTACAAGTGACCAATTTTATGATTGGATATTATTCAGAGCATCTCAAAGATGAATCCTATTGATATTCAGCTCATTAAAGCCAGTACACCGGGTTCTATGGTACTTGAACTACCAAATTTTTGTCATTGTTGGAGAATACGGCCTCCAGAGTGTATACAAGTGACCAATTTTATGATTGAATATTGTTCAAGGTGTCTCACAGATGTACCCTATTGATTTTCAGCTGACTAGAGCGAGTACAGCGGGTCCTATAAATCCAGATATATTACATTTTTGGTTATTTTCGGACAAATTTCGGTTTGTTAGCACGATACATCCCTCGAAGTGTATACAAGTGACAATTTTATGATACAATATTATTCAGTGCCACAGATGCAGAAAAGTTAGTTTTAACCTTTAAACCCGTTTATTTTTTTATTGATTGTATTAAAAAATTATAAAAAAATGTAGGATGTAAGTATCTTGATCTTGAAATCACAACATTAGGGGTGCACAAAAATCCTGCACGCAAGCGCTTACCACCCTAGGAATGGTCCTGTTAATAAAACAGGATTTATTTTCTGTCTCAGTTTGCATATATTTGAAAAATAGTATACAGTTACTATTTTGTCTCGAAAAAACGTTTTATAATTACAGACATAATGCTGTCAACAAGTGCGAATTTCTTATGAGTAAATGTTACATGTTCCGAGAATTAATTTATCCACAAGAATATGATACACACAGCATCAATTTCTCGGTGTTTCTGAATAATCGGCCCCCACGCAAATAAAAACTACTGAATAAATTATCAACAATATTCTCGAAATGTGCTTAAATATCGCATATCAGTCTACAAGCACTTCCCACTGTTTAGTCTATACAGAAATATTTAATAATAATGACCAAACTCTCGACGATTATGGTTTTAAATTCCTCGAAAACAAACTTAAAAGTATTTTATAAGTTTAAGGTTATTGACAGATGTACGATAGTCAGGTTCTCATGTTTCCCCAAAAAAAATAAAAACAAAAACGTGATAAAAATTTTAATAGGTTAGTTCATTAATAATAATGTTGTTAAATTATCATTATAGATATTACAGTGTTACGCGAAAGTCTAAAATAATTATTACCTAAATAAACAGTAAGATGAACAAGTCCACTATTTTTTTTAATATTAATATTTACCTTATTACCATTATTAATATGTAAAATAAAGAACTTATTGAAACATTTAGTATATGATTTCACCCCACTCTAGTATTAGCAATTGTACTTTAATCGAGTTACCCTTATAAACTGGCGTCCAGTTAGATGTACTTTTTTGCTGATTACTGAGATGGTGTGGGAAGTCTATATTAAAAGTTTATTTAGTTTCTATTATCAAATTTAATTTTTTGGTTACTTATACTCAATTTTTTATTCCCGTAACATCTAACATTTTTATAGACGCAGTTTTACGATACAGTATAATAAAATTTGCTTCGAAATTTCAATTTCATATAGTTTTCTTGGTAAAAATCAATTATTTTCGTCAGGAAGATATTGCAGGTTTTATGTTGGTCAGTTTTTTTGTGTTTCGTGAAGGTCATTATATTTGCAATGATAGTTGACATTAAGGAATTTGTTTATTTATTGTTTTTCTGTCTTGAAAAAAAATTTAGTAGCTAACAACTTTGATATGTTTGGATATTTTATTCTGCTCTCTTAAAAAACTTCTCGTGAGTTACAGGCCTAGAAATTTCGAACACAACAACAACAGAAAAATGCAACCTTATTCACTGGTAGCCGAGTTTGTTCCCATAATCGCTTGACCATAAAATTGGACATAGACCCGCTGTCCAATAAAGCTCTGCACTCGATAAACTCTCCGTGTTTGTCCCTAATAAATATTTTCGCTGTAGATAATAAGATATCATTACATGTCCTATACCGTTTATTTTCATCCTTGACCTTCACTACGGCTTTATAGTTTTGCTGTAGGTCCGGTTCAGAATCAGACCTTGGATGCCCTCGCGCACTTGTTTGTCTTGGGAAGTCCGTAACCGCTTGTCCGTCAAAATTCGAATCCGTTCGTCCCTGAGCCCTAATTGCGTGTCCACCCGAATCACCCTGTATCCCGGAATTACCTTGCACCTCAGGTGTCCCTGAATATTGAACCCTTGAATGTACCTTCTGGTTCCAATTTTTCGAGTTCTCCCGTTTTGTATCCACCAAGTAGTTATTCCGACCTTGGCTATCCCCCCTATCAAACCTAGAAGAACCGCTCTCCCCTACATGAAGAATAGTATGGTGCCTCCTTCTGCAATGCTTATATTCCTCTGCCTTACAATTTTACACTACATGCCCTGAATTCCAGCATAACATTAACTGTTTCACCTCATTCCTTTTTCCTTTTACCGACATATTATGTAAAAATATTTTACAGTTACAAATGAATTTCATAAAAGATTTTAAAAACTGGCACCGACCTTCCAAAAATGTTAAAAAATCATTTACCGACGCAAAATTATTTTTTGGGCATTCCTTTTGCCACTCCCGTTTCGTGGATGTATTCAATTGATTTTCCAAAATGTAAATTAATAAAACATTCCAATTCTTAACATCATGACCGAGTATTTCCAGTGCCCGTAGATCCTTCTTTCTTATAGTATCTACTAATTTCCGAAGCTGACCGGCTGATTCCTTTTGTATTGTCGGAAAATTATTCATAGAATACAAATGGCTTATCGCTATTAATTTTTTGATTTCGTACCTTTCCTTAAGAAAATCCCAAGCCACAATATAATGTTGTTCAGGCGACTCCAATAAATTGATTACTTGCTCAGCGTCCACCTTAAGCGCGCTTTTTAATAATAAAATTTATGTACCCCTGTCAACTGCGTATTGGTATAAATGAGAGCCCTAAATGTGTCATAGAATTCCAGCCAATTTTGATATGAGCCTTGAAACGTTGTTATCTGCATAATTGGCAACTTCACGTTTTTATCTATTTGTTAATTATTAATTCGAGAAACCGAACATTGATTTTGATTGATATCACCCGCTTGTTTCTCTCCACCATACCCATAACATTAAAATCGAGATCTTCAAAATCCGGACGCTGGCTCCGATTTTACCTTGAATATAATAGAATTTTTTCCAGCATTCCTCACACTTACCGACCCTGGGCCAGCTTCGTTTCCATAAATCCGTTTATGGAAACCGTACCCCTTAATCGAATTAAAGTTTCCTCAGACTCAGTTTCGTAATCCGACATTATGAAAATTATTTATAACTGGTAAAGTTTACGAAATGATTTCACCTCCAGAAAAAGGACAAAATGTATGAGGCAAATATATAGGTATATGAAAAGGAATGCTCCCATCCAGTTACTAACTTCTTCAGTAATTTCCTAGAAACTCCGTCTCGTAAAAACACCAAATGCTCCGCATTTCTGTGAAACCGTCCCCGTAGTTGAATTCAGCCTATGCTTATGGTGTTTGCTAATCCCGGCGTTCACACACGTTTTATCGCTCTGCGAGCCGGTATCCGATAGTTAGTAGTTTTACACTGAATTTATCCGATCGAATGGATCATGTTTTGTTCACGGAACTGTTCCCTTGTCATTAAACAAATAATATGTACTATATATATATATATATATTTTAATTATAACAACCGTTAGAATTGACAATTGGTAGTTATAAAATTAATAATATTACGAGACGGTGTTCTCTGAGCGGCGTTTTAGGCTGAACTGCTAAACTGCACCTGCTAGTTTTTTTTGCATAAAACTCTCGCATCACTTGACAAATGTTATATTCGAGAATAGATCAGCTACACTAATTACCGGTAGCGGACCAACTGAACTGGACACTGTTTTTAATTTCTTCTCTTCAAGTAACAACTTCAGTTCAACATCTTTGGTAGAGAGATCGCCTTCTTCTTGCTCCAAATTTCTAACCAATCCTTCATATTCCTGCTTTGGATGCCTTGGAAGTGTCGCGTTGTTACAACTTTAGCGAATTTAGTCATTCATCCAAATCGTGCAACAATTCTTTAGCTGTCCTTTATGCGGTGGAAATCACAATGTAAAGTCCTGTAGATCCCAATTACGAAAGTGCACTAATTGCGTTATACTGTCAGGTGCTCAGGGATCTACTACTTCTTGTGATCATGCGGTGTGGGACAGAAGTGTTTGTACTGCATATAAAATTGCTCTAACTAAACTCAAGAAAGATTTGTTTGGAATATAGCAATCCATAGCTTCCAGTGGATCTACCATGTCGTCGACCACTTGCACTGCTGGTAAAAAGGTTAACAGTAATTTCACAAATTCTTTAAATGTATACTATCAGAATACCAAAGGCTTGCGATCTAAAACTGTAGATTTTTTTAATGCAATCTCTATGACGGACTTTAAGGTCATAGCACTAACCGAAATATGGCTTAACGGTTCAGTCTTTAATGGTGAACTGTTTCCAGAAGACTACTCAGTATACCGGGCTGATAGAAATCTGGAGGCGTGTAATTGCTCGAGGGGCGGAGGGGTTCTTATAGCTGTCGTGTGAAATAAATATAGACAGTTTAATTCTCCCCACAATAGTCTAGGTGGATATGGTCTTGGTCTAAATAACAGCTGACTCAGGTCACTAGACGTTCTACAAAAGAATCAACAACCAATAAGCACAAAAGTTGCCTTTACACGTTCTCAGCAAAAACAGAGATATAATCCTACTTCTAAAAAACAAATTTTAATTCACAGTTTCACTTTTGCTTTTATTTTGTTTTTAATCTCTTAAAGTGTAGTTTTCTGTATATTATATACTTTTAGGTTTTATCATTATCATGAACTTATACAAATTCAGGTGTACATCAGTAAAATTGCTATGTTAACCAATTTATTGTCACTTTGATATTACTATTATTAATTTAACGTTCACCTTTATTAAATTTGTAATTATGGTTTAATTGCGATATTTTAGATATGTTGTTATTTAAGATTTGTCACATTAATGCAAGATCCATATTGAGTGATTTTCCCGAGTTTAAGAGAGCAGTACATGAAAAATATGATATTATTACCGTATCAGAAACATGGCTAAATGTAAATATATTGAGCGACTCGATCTCCCTTCCTGGTTATCAAATTTTCAGGAAAGATAGAAAAGATCAGAGAGGTGGAGGTGTTGCCATTTATATCAAGATAAAATTTAGAGCAAAAATAATAAATAATTTACCAACAAGTAATATTGAACAAGTATGGATTTCATTTAGTCTGTATCATCTAGCATATGCCATCGGTTCCGTGTACAAACCACCTAAATATTCAGCTGTAAACTTTGTTACAGGCTTGGAAGAGGTACTGGGAAATCTTACAACTACATTTAATTACCTAATTTTCGCTGGTGACTTAAATATTGATTTTTTAAACGTTGTCTCTAATTCTTACAACTTAATTAGCAATGTCTTGGAAGTCTTTAATTTGAACCAAGTTATTGATCAAGCAACGCATATAACAGCTAATTCAAGTACACTCTTGGATGTAATAATTTGTTCAAGTAACTTAAAATGTGATAATATTCTTGCTGTTGACTGTCCAACCGTTACCACTTGGTTACCTGCTCCTTTGGCTCAAAAAAAAACTCAAGATGGCCCTAAGTTTTACACTTATAGAGATTTTTCAAATTTTGTGCTCAATGATTTTTGTGCTGATCTGATTGCTACCAACTTTAATGATATCTTTCGAAGCAGTACAGTGGATAACAAGATTGAGTGTTTTTCTAAATTATTTTTAGACGTCTTTAACCGTCATGCTATTATAAAAACAGTTAAAATAACAAAACCTAAATCACCGTGGCTTACTTCAAGTCTTAAGCTAATGATGTCGCTAAGAAATAAAGCTTTAAAAAGACTAAAAACTTGGCCCATTTTCATTATTATAAAGATCTCAGAAATTTAACAAATAGGACAGTCAAACTAGAAAGAAAAGCTTATTTAGAGTTGAAACTAACTACACAAACCAAATCAAACATCTGGAAAGAGTTAAAATCCCTTGACATTTATGATAGAAAGGCCAATTGTGTAATACCTCCCCACTTGTCTGACATTAATAAAATTAATGATTATTTTGTTAAAATAACTAATACCGTGCAAACACCCGATAATGATCTATTAAACTATTTTAATAGTAATATTAAAACTAATGCAGGTAACTTCGCATTTTGTGAAGTAACTGAAGATGATGTATATCACAAATTATTGTCTATTAAGTCTGAAGCTGTTGGTGCTGATCATATCAGCTGTAAAATGTTATTATACGGTTGTCCTTTCTTGTTAATTTATTTGAAGCACATTTTTAATTTTATTATTTCTACAAATACTTACCCAACAGTTTGGAAAAAGGCTTTTGTGGTTCCGTTACCTAAGATCTCTTCACCTATGGACTTCTCCGATTTACGTCCAATTAGTATTCTCTGTTGTCTATCAAAAGTTTTTGAAAAACTCCTTGATAAGCAAATACGTGACTTATTAAACGCATTTTCGTTACTCCCGCCATGTCAGTCCGGGTTTAGGCCAGGATTTAGTTGTACTACTGCCCTATTAAAGGTCACAGATGATATCCATAGAGCAACTGATAACAATTTGTTAACTGTTTTAATTCTTTTAGATTATTCCAAGGCCTTTGACCTAATTAATCATAATCTCCTTTTAGCTCTTTTAAAGTACATTGGGTTCTCACCTGAAGCAGTGTCGTTGCTTCAAAACTACTTACACAACAGATGCCAAGCTGTGGTGCTGAATAATACTGCCTCAGGATTTCGTTATACTCAAACTGGAGTACCTCAAGGGTCAGTCTTGGGCCCACTCCTATTTGTAATGTGTACTTCGCTATTCTCCTTATCTCTAAAGTTTTGCACAGTACATACCTACGCAGATGACACTCAACTCTATCTTTCTTTTCCAGAACATGACATTCAAGTTTCCTGCAATAGCATTAACAAAGATATTGAATCGTTAATAAATATATCCAGAATTTATTGCTTAACTGTTAATCCCACTAAATCCAAAATGCTTCTATTTGGTCGCACCTCTACAAAAAACCGATCTCGTAATCACATTAAAATAAAAATTGGCAGTGAAGATCTCCGGCTAGAAAGTTGTGCCAAAAATTTAGGCATTCTCATTGACGAGTCGTTAAAATTTAGCTCTCATGTGTCCGATATTGCTAGAAAAGCTTATAATAGCTTAAAATTATTATATGCAAATAAAGATCTGTTAAACAAAAGAACTAAAAATATGCTTTGTGAGTCAATTGTTTTATCACATGCTAATTATGGAGACACAGTTTATGGGCCATGTTTATTTAAATATGATGAGACGAGATTACAAAGAATTCAGAATTCATGCATTCGATTTATTTGTGGATTGTGCAGAAGGGATCACATTTCTTCACATTTAAAAACACTTGGATGGCTAAATATGAATCAGAGACGTGCCTTACATGCTTGCAATTTATTTATGAAAATTATTAAAACTTATACACCCGCATATTTATGTAACAAAATAACTTTTAGAACTGACGTTCATAATATTAACATTAGACATAAGTATAAACTGACTCCACCTATCCACAAAACCAAATTGTTTCAGGGCTCTTTTTCGTTTTATATAACTAGGCTACTAAATAGGATACCCAATTACTACTTAACATTTTCATTCAATAAATTTAAGTATACCGTTAAAATGGATTTAATTAATGGCAGGCTAGGACTAGACTAATGTTTTTGTTGTTTATTTTTTAACTATTTCAGTGGATCTTGTCTTGATGTGCTTGAACTTATTCGTTAATTTACATTGTTGTGTACTTCTTTATATTTGTGTTTTTGTATTTGTAATTCACATAGTTGTGTATATTTGAAAGGTTGAGTGGAAGAGCAGAACTTTGCTAATTGTTACAGATTAGGTAAGATCCTGAACTCTGCCTTTTGACCACGTTTTGTAATGTAATTTTTAGTTGCTGTAAAACTTGTGTGGTCAATAAAAGCGTGTTATTATTATTATTATTATGTTTATGTGCTAAATGTTTATGTTCCGCTAGTAGCGAAGTATACCTTAATCTTTTTGAATCAATTAGTAAAATTGAAAGTTTGCATAATAATAATTTGCTCATTGTGGCCGACATCAATATATCTTCTTATGCTGCATATTTCCATAATTATTTAGGGAATTACATTGTTTCTGTCAGTGGCGTAACTGCCTATGGGCTAGGCGGGGCAGTGCCCCGGGGCCCTCGAATCCTTACCAGATGACAGGTTGCAACCCCACTTTAATCATGAAAACTCAGTTGAGAGAAATTCAAAAGTTTTGCCTAGGGAATTCACCTAAATTCTTTCTGTAGGTTGGCAGTGTTGTCAATTTGACGGATAGTGATATGTGCGTTTTATTATTCATCGATGTGCGTTTTATTGTGAATTCGAAAGATTTTTTTTTTCGAGAACGGTTAAAAAATTAATGCTGTATCAGGAGTAAGTAAGCTAATGTCAATAAACTTTTTTGTACTGGTCAATATGGAATATAGTGATTCAATTTTATTTGATTTTACCACTCATATTGATGTCCGTTAAGTCAATAACTCGTGTCAAATCTATAGATTTCGGCTAAACTGGCAACAGTGGTAACACTAACGGTGATAATTTTTTTTCCGGGGATTCCCCAACAAAACTTGTAGCTTGTAACGTATCATTGTGTTTCTCTTTCCTTTTATTATTTTTTTTAAATGGTCTTTATTTATAAAATTATTTATCCCAATTACAATATATGGAAAATTACTATATAGTGCCGATGTTCTGGCCAACTTTCCCTATATTGCGTGTGTCTGGCTGCTGAATATGGCTCCTTACTCTATGGCATTATCCATTTGTTTTCACCTTCTACAATAACTTTGTCCCTCGAATAGTTTGTGACTCCCAGAATATTTCGGCTAGGCTATCCCTGAAAAGTAGCTAAAAAACAGGGTTTCAAAATGGGGTTTTTAGATTTGGGGACGGCAACTTGGCTGACGTTGGTTTTGTGAAATTTTGTTTGTTTGGAATTTTTTACATGCTTGTAATAATAAGGGTTTGGAGTTAAATAACCCAGTTATGTTATTAACGTGCCATGCAGAAGCCTACGCCCACTATCTCGGATGTCTCCTGCGCGATTTGCGTCTATGAGATTCTTACGAAGATCCTTTGGCAGACAATGATTATAAAAGTTCGTTGAAATTTTGGTTATAAAGTCTTTGATAGTGGGTAGATCGGCTTTTTCATGTAACCATGTGTTTCTAGGTAGTCTAGGGTAACAACACTTATGTTTGATCGCCATCCGAAGACACTTGTTTTGTACCACTTGCAGGGAGTTGAAGTTGTGTTTTGTGCTGTTGTAATAAACGGGTGCTGCGTATGTGAGTATTGGTCGAATTATGTAAGTGTAAGTGAAAATTTTGTTGTGTGTTGATAAATTGCTGTGTGTACAAATGAGTGGGTAAAGTTTACTCATTGCAATCTTGGCCTTGCGCACCTGTTGCACAATATGAGCGTTGGCATTTGTATTTCCTTGTATAGTATACCCTAAATATTTTAAGGTATTACTAGGCTTAATATTGTGCCCATTTACGCAAAGCTGAGATTGCAACAATGTGTTTTTTGTAGTTATCCTTTTGAGTAGTAAATAATCCGTTTTGGATTCGTTGATCACTAATTTTTGTTTGTGTAAGTATGGTATTATTTTTGAATTTATGTGTGCTTTTGTTGTTTCCAGTGCCTGATCAGGATTCTTTGCAGAGGCAACAAAACAAGTGTCATCGGCATACATTGCGGTTAGTAATTGAGGGGATGTTGGTAGGTCATGAATAAATAGGGAGTATAGCAAAGGTGATAGCACCGAGCCCTGCGGTACTCCTGCTTGAATTTCATAGGGTCCAGCTCTGTGGTTATTTATTTTTGAATAAAAAGTCCTATTTGTTAAGTATGAATATAGTATTTTTATTGGGTATTCAGGTGTTTCTAAATTTATTAATTTATAAATTAATCGCTCGTGCCATACAGAATCGAATGCCTTTTGAATGTCTAGGGTTACCATAACCGATTTGTCTTTGTTTTGGAAACCTTCCCTAATATAATTAATTACTCGAATTATTTGAGCTACTGTACTACGGCTTCTTCGAAATCCGTATTGCTCGGTGGGGATTATATTTTGTTTCTCAACAAATTGTTTCAGTCTATATAAGATTATTTTATCTATCACCTTCGCTATGTTGTTTAGGAGGGATATTGGTCTGTAGCTATCTACTCGTATATAACTTGGTTGTTTATTTGCTTTGACAATGGGGATGACATTGGCTATTTTGAGCATATCGGGATATGTTCCTGTTTTGATGATAAAATTCGCAATGTAGGTTAACTGAACAATCGCTTTTTTTGGTAGGTTTTTAAGTAAGATGTTATGTATGGTGTCAGAGCCGGGTGATGTTTTGTTTTTGAGTTGTTGTATCGTGTTGTATATTTCGGTGCATGTTGTTAAGTTTTTTGTATTTAAGGTGTTTCGTGACTTTATGTAATGCTGTACTGTGTTTGTGATGTCTTGGTGATATTGAGTATGTTGAGAGTGATTTACAAAGTTGCTTTGGAAATACTCTCCGAACTTTTCTGCGATATCGGGGGTGCGAGTATATGTTTGATCTTTATAAATTATTTTATTGATTTCGTTCAACTTGTTTTTGAAATACCGCGCGGTTTTCCATAAGGAATTATCGTCTGGTCTCAATGTACTTAAAAATTCGGCCCACTCGTTGTTTCTGAGTTCTTTTACTAAATTATTAATGTTGATTTGCTGTTGCTGTAGAAATTTATGATCGTTTGTGTCCCTTGTTCTTTGCCATATTTTTCTTAATTTATTTTTTTCCTGAATGGATTGTATTATATTGTTTGGTAACTTATTGCGCGTATGTCTTATTTGATTAATTTCCGTAGTTTGATCTCTAGCTTTGATTATTATGCTTTGTTGGGAATTTTCAATTTTGTCATTAATTTTAAGGTTATCATTTATGTATTTTCTATACTTAAGCCAATTTGTTTTTTTGTAATTAAATATTGTGGGATAGTTGGTGTATTGGGTATTATGGGAGATTTTGAGATCAATAAGGACAGGATCGTGGTCAGAGTTTAGGTCATTGAGAGTTTTTATTTTTGTAATATTATTTATATTTTTTCCTATTGCTATATCTAATATGCTTGGAGTATGATTAACCGCATAAGGGAAATAAGTCGGTTCATCGGTATGAAATATATCACACTCCGAATTATCGCAGAATTTCATGAGCGTATTTCCATTAGCGTTTGAGTAGTTGGTGAATCGATCCCACTACGGATGTTTGCAGTTGAGATCACCAACTACTAAAACTTTGTTGTGTGTCTTAAAAATGTTATGTAAGTCTGTGTGTGTAATTTTGTTGCCAGGCGAGTTGTAAGCTCCCACAATTTTAATTTTATTATCAAAAAGGATCGCGATATGTTCAATTGAAGTATTGTTTTGATGCAGTATTTTGAAATTTATACCTTTTTTGATTAATAAAGCAATACCGCCACCGCCGGTATCATCGGTGCGGTCTTGTCTAATTAGACGATATTTTGGGTTTCTGAAGTTTACAGTTTTGTGTGATTTAAGAAATGTCTCCATTAAAAAGAAAATGTCTGGTTTGTGAATTTCGAGAAAATGTCTGTTTATGGGTAATTTATTTTGCACTCCACGTACATTACAGAAAATTATTTTGATGTTATATCGTTTTTGAAAATCTGTTTTTCCACATACCTGCCTATATGTCATAGTTGTCTATTCCAGTCACAAAGTTATTGTAGATTGTGAACTTATCCATTTTGGAGGTCGCTTTTTTCATTTCTCTTAATAGATCTCCTACTGCTCTAGCAAGTTCATCTAGATTTTCCAGTGAGTGTAATTCTCGGAACATTTGATTGATCTCTGTAAATTTATTTATGTCAGAGTTTATCGTTTGATTTTTGGATTGAGTGGTAGGTATAATTGCTTGGGGTTGTGAAGTAGTCGCTAGGGGAGTAGTTTGGGGATGAGATTTTGAGGGCAGGCTAGGAAATTCGGAATTATATTTGTTCTGAGTCCAGGGGTTGGTTTTTGGAGGGGGTGCAGGGATGAATTTTTGGGGGGTGGGTTTAGTTTTTTGAGTTGCTAATCGCTTCTATTCTATCCATATTTTTCTTTTTATAAATTCTGGGCAGATTTCGGCATTCGTCGGGTGATCCCCATCACAGTTGGCACATTTTGCCGGAGTGGTTCTTGTTTTTGTGCATTCAGGTGTGAGATGTGGTCCCGCACACTTTAGGCATCTGGGAGTTCGGCCGCAGTTAGAAGTTGCGTGTCCCCATAGCTGACAAATATGACATTGTATAACTGGTTTGTTTTTTCTCCTAAACTCCCAGATTACCCTTGTGTGCTCAATTACTCTCACATTTTTGTTTAAATAATCAAGCGTTACTTTATTGTCTGTTACTACAGGATACAAGGGACGACCTTTAGTTGTCATCCTGTAGACATCTTTGATTTGAATCTTGTATGTATTCTCCATTTCTTCTTTTATATCAGTTAACTGCATACCTTCAGCCAGTCCCCTCAGAACAAAGGCATGCGTTTTTTCTTCGCGTCTTGCGTAAGTATGATATTGCACTTTTTCAATTTTTAATACTTTTTTAAGTTTTTCAAAGTCGCCTACATCTTTGGTGAACACAATTGATGAGCTATTTCTATATTTTATTTCAAATGGCATTTTGATCTCATCTTTTAATTTGTTGACCATCTCCTGATGGTGGGACACGTTCCCCTCAATAACAATTGGGGGACAGTTGGTGGTTGTTTTTTTTAGTCACTTGAGGGGTGGTTTTTGACCTTTTGGGCTCTTGATGTGTGACTACTTCCTCCTCGTCTGTTGAAACGTCTGTAGTAATGAGTTTTCGAAATCTGGTTTTTTTTCTTTTTTTTTGTATTGTTGTTGATGTTTTTTTTTGAGTCATCATCTGTTGTTTCAGATAGAGATTCGTATGTATTGCTGGTTGGTAATGGCTGTTTTTTACGAATGGTCTGACTGAGTATTTTAGTAAATGTTGCTTTTTTTGGATAGTGGAATTCTGTTGTATCGTCTCTTGTTTTGGATTACTGTTGTTTCTATATAGTGATCTGGCTTTGATTTGTGATGCATTTTTGTTTAATGCTTGATATTGGGAAATTAAATTGTCTTTTCCCTTATTTTCTTCGCCTTCAACTTCGTCCGCCCACGATTTGTTCGCTGCTTGGTGAACGATTGCATGTACCGTTGCTGTCTGGTTTGACGCTGATTTTACACTCTCGTCATCGTCTGAGGAATTTTGACTATTTCCCGGCCCTATTGTGTCATCCTCCATGATAATAGGATTTTCAAGATTAATATTGTTATTGTTGGGGGTCGATGTGCTATTTGTGTTATTACCATGACAAACAGGTATAGATATTTCCTATACACTTTTTATTGATATTTATTTCAGGACACTTTTTATTCGCATTACTTTCTAGACACTTTTCTTGAAACGTGGATATGTTAGTACAGTCTTCTAGACACTTTTCCGTGTTTACTAGACACTTTTTATTTACGCTAGCATTGTTTTGCGCTTCGGTTAATTTGTTAATGTCAATCGCGTCTAAGCACTTTTGTGAAATATTAATGTCCGTTAAGTTATTTTTATTTGTACTAACCTGATGTGGTTGTTCGTCCTCTATGTAAGCAATTTTAAGATAGTCCTTATTTCTGTTTTTTAATTCAAGGGTTCTGGCTTTTATTCTGTTTATTTCATCGGTATATTTCGATGAACTACTGTTTTCAGTCGCGAGGGCTAATGGCCCTTGTTTATCACTTAGTCCGAACTTCGCGTCACTATTTTTGTCTATTTCGTTTTTTTTGGTAGCGGAAAGTTTTATGTGTTTACCGGCCTTTTTTTTAAATTTGTGTTTGAACGTACCTTTTACTCTTGAGGATTTGGGGGAAGTTTTCACTGCTACTATCGGTTTATTCACGCACTGATTAATGTTTTTATTTAGGTTTTCACTTGAGAAAATTTCAGGTTTGGTAGCATTAAGAAGTTGAATTTTTGCTTTCAGACGCCGGGTGTACTCAGTCTGAAACGGGGTGGTTCCCGTTGTTGGAGGAGATGGTTGGATAGGTTATCAATGAGCACTGACTCTATTGATTCCCTTTACTAAACACTGTATTATTTAAAGACTTTGATGAAAAAAATATAAACACTTTTATTCGCAACTGCAGATCCAATACTCAAACTATTCGGTTTGAGAATTAGCATAGGAATCCTTTTATTTTACTTTTAACTTCGTCAGTGTTCGTCAGTGAACAGTGACTAGAGTAAATTGAGTACCTACCTCGAGCACAATCTAATATTGTATTGTTTCAATAAATAAGAAAACTAAAATTATGGATAAAAAGAAGAAACCCAGTGGTGCATTTAAACGCAAACAACGCCAAGGAAGAGAAGATAGTAAACAAAAATTGCCCAAAATTGACAAGTTTTTTAGTCAGCCTTCTGCAAGTACATCTGGCCAAAATATTTCAAAATATTTCTATTGATAGTGACTCAAATAATGTGGTAACTGCAGTGTTGGTTGAGAAGCCTACTGAAGAAGATTCGACAATTATTGCAGTTGGAGATACCTCCGCCGCCGATCATGTGAACGTGGATGATGTTTGCATGACACACATAAGAGCGGGTTTGGAGGTTTCGAAAATGTGTACAACAAATATTCTTATGACTTGGGAAACTTCACGAACAAAATATTAAGTGATAACGAAAAACGTCAAATTCTTGATATGGGGCCTTTACAGCCTTCAGGACCTTTTCCAACAGACATCAACCAGAACAATAGGTGTTTTTCAAAATCGTACTATGTTTCGTGTTTTAAATATGGGCCAGTTAACCGTTTTTGGTTGTGTTATTCCAAAATACTAGACGCTGCCTATTGTCAACCCTGTTGGTTATTTGCTTCACAAAGTAATAATGTTTGGTGTACGGGATTTCGAGATTGGAAGCATTTATCAGAAAGAATTAAACAACACAGTTGTTCGAGTGGCCATTCGGAAGCATGTGCTGTGTATGAATTTTGGAAAAAAAAAACGATACTAATACTATCGACAAGGAACTTGAAAATGTAATTCGCAAAGAAGCATCATTTTGGAAAATGGTTCTTCAAAGGTTATTCGATATCATACTTACCCTAGCAAAGAGTTCTTTGGCTTTGAGAGGACATCAAGAAGGCTTAAGTCAGGAAGGAAACCACGGAAATTTTCTGTCCTTTGTAGAGCTTGTCGCCCGATATGATCACATTTTGCGGCAAGTTTTGGATACGCCCAAAGGTAATAATAATTATTTCTAAGTTTTTTTATGGTTTTATTTTGTTTATAATTATTAACTGTTTAATATCAGGACTTTTTTGAAATTGTGTTTTTTTATGTTCTTAGGATCTACAAGATATCTGAGTGCAACAATTCAAAATGAAATGATTGAGAGCTTGGGGACCAAACTCGAAACCCATCTACTAGAACAAATTAGAGCGTCACCGTTTTTTGCCATCATAATGGATACGACACAGGACATATCGAAGGTAGATCAGCTAAGCATTGTTGTGAGGTATGCAGTGATAACCAGATCGGAAAATGGACAGCCAATTGATATAGAAGTAAAAGAAGTGTTTCTAGGCTTTTATGCAGCCTTCAAACATGGCGCAGTAGATTTAGTCAACCAAGTGACAACATTATTTATCGACAAAAATATTGATTTAAAAAAATGTGTGGGGCAAGGCTATGATGGAGCCAGCGTGATGAGTGGTGTGTATAATGGTGTACAAAAGCATATTAAGGATATCCAGCCTAACGCAGAGTACGTACATTGTGCCACTCATAATTTAAATTTGGTGATAAATGATGCCGTTAGCAGTTGTGTGGAAATACAGAATTTTTTCGCAGCGTTGCAAAATTTTTTCGGAAACAGCATCAAACGTTGGGATCTACTGTCAAAATTCACTGGCGAATCGGACACCACTCTAAAAAAACTAAATCCGACTAGATGGTCCAGTAGGGTCAATACGATATCTGCAATAAAACTTCGTTATTTTGATACTATCAAAGCATTATCAGAAATAGCTCTAAAGAGTCCTAATAAAGATGAGCGTAGTGAAGCAGAGACTATTAAAACAAAAATGCTAAATTTCGAGTTCGTATTGCTTTGTGAATTCATACACAGTGTATTGAACGACGTCAATTATGCATCCAAAACTTTACAAAAATGCGACATCAATTTGGACGAGGCGAGTAAAGTTTTAACAGACACCAAAGCAAAGTTGCAAATTTATAGAAATGATTTCGAATTATTCAAGTGCAAAGCCAGTGAAAGTGCAAGAAAATATGGTATTGATCCCCATTTTCAAGAAAAAAGGCAAAGAAAAGTTAAAAACATTTTGATGAATTAGCTGCTGATCACCGATTTCCAAACCGAGAAAAAATATTTAAAATTAAGATTTTTAATAATGTACTAGACACAGTAATATCTCAATTAGAAACACGTTTTATTGGTATGAGTGCAGTCTGTCATAAATTCGATTTTCTAACACCAACATTTTTATTACATGTTGATGAAGCAATTTTATTACAAAAGTGTGACGAATTCCAGAGAAAATATTCAGATATAATAGGCCCTAGTTTTTCACTTCAATTTATTAATATTTACCACCTAGTTTTACCTCAACTAACTCAAGCATGGACTGTTCGCCAATTATGTAAGGTAATAATGAGCAACTATGGAGTGCTAGAATGCGACCTAACGGAAGTATTTACAGCAATGTTATTATTCTTTACAATTCTTGTCACTTCTGCATCAGCTGAAAGGTCATTTAGCAAATTAAAAATAATAAAAAATTATTTAAGAAATAATATGGGTCAAACTCAACTCCGACATTTATCGCTAATAGCAATTGAAAACAAAACCGCTTCAAGCCTGTATTTAAACGAAGTCATTGATACTTTTGCGAAAACTAAAGCTAGGAAAAAATTGTAAATATAATTGTTATTTAGTCAGTTGGTAGGCCCGACCTTTATATAATCAACCCTTGAATCTTCTCTATTTCGTTTTATTAGCCAAACCTACACCAAGTATTAATTGTAATTTATGTTGTTACTGTTTAATATTTTTATTACCTGCCCTGCAGTGCACAAAACAGAGCTTAAGAAGTTAAGTAGCTTAGCATTTTTTAAGTATTTGTATATTTCATATTTTTATTTGATAAAACCTAATCAGTTTACATAGCAGTGGGGCTCCATTTTTTAATTTGCCCCAGAGCCCTTGGTTCCTAGCTACGCCACTGGTTTCTGTTCTTAACAATTTTCTCCCAATTTTTAATTTAACTCAATACACTATTGCGAACGACTTGGAACGTATTCTCGATCTTGTCCCCTATATTAATGACTTGTGGAAAAATCTATTCAAAATTTATTTGCTTAAGATCGGAATAATCCTGTTTTAAATATTTCCTGTAAACTAAATTTTTCCACACCTTAAAGCGAAATTTTCCAACAATATCTTGCAATGAATATAACTTCCGAGAAGCAAATTTTTCACTATTGTATCAAAGTCTAATATAGATTGGACTTTCCTACAAACATTTGATAGATTCGATGATGCATCTACTTTTACGGTATTCAGCCGAGTCGAGTATGAAAGCAGACCCCAAAAAATTCTGGGCTTTTGTCAACAGCAAAAAGGGGCCAACTAATATCTCTAATAGAATGACGAGTGACCGGTTAACGGCCAAACGCTTAATACGCCTACCGATATACTTAATGGTTTTCTGAATATTTTGCATAATCTTTTTCAGTTAGTACAATGTGCGTTACCCAAGATGATTCAGTAACCTCACAGTCCCTGAATATCACGTCCTCCACTGAGTATGAAGTATTCATACATTTAAAACAAGTAAAAAATAAAATGACAACAGGATCTGACTCTGTCCCTGCTTTAATTTTGAAGGATTGTGCGTCTGTACTTGCTCCGCCGCTAACAATACTGCTCAACACGTGCGTGAAGACATGCACTGTGCCGAATATGTGAAAATCGTCGAAGGTAAGACCTATCTACAAACATGGTGATAGAGTTGATATTAGCAACTATCTGCCAATCTCAATTATTTTTTAATTTCTGTAAGGTATTCGAAATGTTATTGTACAATAGAATGTACAGCCATTTGTGCAACAAAATAACCATAAAGCAACATGGTTTTGTAAAGGGTCGCTCAACTGTCACCAATTTGGCAAATATAACCCAATTTATTGCTGAAAACATCGATGAGCGATCGCATACTGACGTTGTGTACACCGATTTCTCTAAAGCATTCGATAGGCTAGACCACGGAATTCTAGTGAGTAAATTATCTCGATATGGATTATCACCCTCTCTAATCAAATTATTCACCTCCTATCTAAAGAACAGACACCAGTATGTCGTGTTTAATGGTTATAAATCAGTTGAATACTCAGCAACATCTGGTGTTCCACAAGGAAGTAACCTGGGCCCTTTATTATTCAATGACTTCATCAATGATATACTTACTATATGCTGATGACTCGAAACTATTCTGCCGGATTGGTCATAGAAGCGATTGTGTCTCACTTTCAACTAACCTTCAACGTATTGAAAAATGGTATATAAGTAATACATTGTCGTTGAACGCCTGTAAATGTAAGGTAATGACGTTTTCCTTAAAACCTGAGAAAATTATATATGATTATGAAATCAACAATACTGTTCTTGAACGCCCGGCGACATTTGTTGACTTGGGTGTCACTTTTGATTCTAAACTTCCTTTTATACCTCATATTGAGGCTATATGCTCGTCTGCTAACAAAATGTATGGCTTCTTAGTTCGAAACTCGCGTGACTTCAATGATCAAGACACTTTAAAGGCTTTATACTACGCCTATGCTAGGTCTAAAATTGAATAGGCCGATATTATTTGGAATCCATTTTATGACATACACATTCAGCAACTTGAATCAGTTCAACAGAGGTTTTTGAAATGTCTTTTCTTCAAAATGGATGGCATTTACCCACCGGTAGGAGTTCGTACTGGTACACTTCAAACGAGGCATTGTGTGAATAATTTAAGTGCTCGTCGTGATTGTCACTTACTGATATTTCTGTTTAAAATCGTTAATAACAACATCAGTGATCCCAATCTTCTTCTTAAACTCCAGTTCAATACTCCGAGAGTAGCTTCAAGAGCTGTTACTACGTTTTACCTTAATATCTCTCGAACAAATATTTTAAAATTTTCGCCACTTCACAGGATGTGTTCGATATGTAATAATGTAAGTTACCAGCTTGATATCTTTCATTGCCGCATATCTGCGATTAAAGCATTCTTATTTGATTGATGATATTATTCTAAGTAATCAATATAATTAAGTTCCTGTTCTGTAGTTGGGTTCGTCCTGTTTGAACAGTATATTAATAAATGAATAAATAAATATTCATTTATTGGTAATCCCATTAAATAAAAACACTCCAACAAATTGTAAGGAAATGCTATTCCTACCTTGCTAACTTTTCGGTTTGCGTCTTGAATTTTAGAAATATATTCTTGCATGGTAATTTCCTCAGTTTTAGTTGTATTTACTATCTCTTTTAGAAGCATGACAGTATGTAACTGACCAAATTTAGTGTTCATGTCTTGCAAAATAGTCCACGCTTCTTTACCGGTACCACATTCTACATAACAGTCACTTACACTTAACAATAATAATGATAGAGCCTTTGAATTAACTCTCAACTGTTCTGCAGACATTTCGTCAAATTGTTTATTAAATCCTGGTTCTATTGCTTCCCAACAATTCTTCTGTTTGAGAACTGCTTTCATTCGTATCGACCATGGGTAATATTTGGAATCTTCCAGTTTTGGTATTCTATTCTTCTGAGGATGACATATGTATTTATTTATATTCAGCTCCTTCTGCTCTGTATATCTTCTAACTTGTGTTTTTCTTATAACTTTCTGACTACTCTGGACAACATTACTTCAGAGCTGTTGTTTTTTGTTAATATACCCAAAAAACAGAATTAGAATTACTTTTTGTAATTGATTTTTTTCTGTCAACTTTTTCTCAACTAACAGGATTGGCATACATTAAAATGATCAACACAAAATTTGATATATTTTCTACATTGGTTTCATAGAACTGATTAAAATTTATTACTCTTAATTCCGTATTTCTACGCCAATGGACCCCATTGATTGTTGCCTTGATATGGTCTGTATAAATTTAAAAAATAATATAGTAGAAGAATAAGCTACAATATTAAAAAGTTGGACAGAAATTTGATGATTTTATAAGAGTTTATGATGATTTTCTTAACGTCTTATTGAATAATTGTTTATCTTTTGTTAACACGTAATCATTTTGAATAGAAATTTTAACTAAAAATTATGATCTCCAGCAAATGAGAACAATCCTGGGTGGATTGATGTTTTCAACACGCAACATCGTGGAACGGTGTAATAAACACTCGAAAATCGCGAAAAGCTGACAATATATATTATCCTTAATCGTGCCGCTGTACACGAAGTCGAAAGCTCGAAAACATCGTTACCAACTGTAAAATTTAAATCGCCCTAGTTGCAACAACACTCTGCTCATGTCATATTTGGTAAATGACGACGAAATTATCAAATGGGTAAAAAGTGACAAAATTCAAATGTTACCAAAACTCGAATCCATCTCTGTCAACGACAAAGCTCCATAAACAGGATCCAAAGTCCTCCTAGTCCTTGTAACAAGGATAATTATCATACCGGATTTGCATAATATGAAATTTACGAAAATGCAAAATGAAAATTATTCTGTAATGTAGAAATTATGCGACGTCGGTTTGATAAAGTGGCGTAATCTGCTTTTGACATTTATAAAGTTGATTCACATCTTTATAAATTGTGGCAGCCCACTGGATAAATATCGAATGATTTCCGTGACTACTTACAGGGTGTTGAAAATAAACATATTTTTTTAAATACCGATATTTTAAATGGCGAAAAACTTCAACGGGGTTCTCATAAAGGGAAACGGTGGTACTAATTGTACTTAATAAATTAGTCTTAATATTTTAAAATTAGATGGGATGAAATTATAAAAATATCAGTTGTATTTGTTCGAGCGCTAATAATGGCTAACCGAGACCGCCTATTGAAAAATATAGCTAATAGTACTTGTAGAGAATTTAAAAATCTACAATTTACATTATTTCACTTTTTTCACCTTACGTCAAAGTTTTCTAGAAAAATCCAAAAACCGTTATTTTTGTTTTTAATATTTTTCTCGCATTACAGTGTATTTATTTTTCTCAAAATTGGTGAAATGGTAGTTTTTTTGTCCTAAATGAGTTTTATTTTTTGAAATATTGAAATTTTCCAAAAAAAAAGAAAACCCGCTATTTGTTTTTAAATTTTTTTCTTGCACAAAAATTGTCAAAAGGTAGTTTTTTTGTCCTTATTTATACCATATCACTTTTCTAGGGTCAAGCTGAGTAAATTTCTTATTAAACAATTTTGCCGATACGGACTTCTGTGGTGATTCGCAACTGATAGCGGAATGGCATAGTACACTGACGCGTTTCGACCTTCTTGGGTCTCTTCAAGAGTGCCGTAATGCCTTCCAGTTCAGAGTCTCTAATCCGAACTGAAGATTTCGTCATCCGACAACTTCTACTTGGATCGTGTAGTTACACACAAGCGAGGAGCAGCCAGCTGGCGCCATCTTCACTTTCAGTTGCGAACCAACACCTCAGATCTGAGTTTAAGGTGAAGAAAATGAAATTGAAACGAAGGCAACAGAGAGCATGTACAGACGTATTTTTACTACCGAATTTAATATTTCATTGTTTTTAATTTGTCATAGGAATGACAACAGTAATCTTGAAGAAAAATTATTATTGGATGACGAATTCAAACTGCACATGGATAATAAAACCTTAGCTCGATAGCTTAAAAATGCGGCTAAAGATCAAGCCATGGAAAATGCATCAATTTGTGCTGCGACATTTGATTTGCAGCAGGTTCTATCAGCACCAAAAATAGAATTTGGCATTGCATATTATAAATTGAAAATGTCTGTCTTTAACTTCACTGTTTTCAACTTGGCATCAGAAAAAGCATTCTGTTTTATGTGGCATGAATGTATAGCCAAAAGAGGATAATCGGAAATTGGAAGCTGCCTTTTAGCTTTTAACGAAGAAGAAATAAGTTTCTATTTTCTTTGTATAATTACCTAACCCAAAAATATGCAATACAGATTCAGCATACCTTTTTAGAAAAGGGCCATACTCAAAGCGAAGGTGACTCAGTTCACAGCGTTATAGAAAAAGCGGCCAGGAATTTATCTGTGTATACACCAGATCAATGGTATACTCTCGTTAGAACGTGCAAGAGGAAAAATCCATATATGGTAATTGAGATGAATCAACAAAATATTTTTGATCTCAAGAACTTACAGCAAATAATCTCTTTAAATTGGGAGAAAAACGAAAAAAACGAAGTTTACTGGAGCCAACATAAGATAGTCCGAACAAATCCGGAACATCCAAATGTTATATTCTATAGGGAAAGCTACCAAGAAGAAGATTCTTTTAAAAAAATTATTATTTTAAATAAAGGAAGAAAGTCAATTAAAGTCGACACGAAAACGTTCATCTACAACAACTTTACAGAGAATTTCTACCCTTAACAAAAAAAATGTACGACCACTTGAAATTTCTTTGTGAAAAAAAGCAATTTGGAGTCAATATCGCATTTTTTTTCGAAATTTACCATTTAGCGAAAATAATAGAGAGGCAAATGACTCTGATGATAATTAAGTACCAGTCGCTAAGTTACCTGAATTTTTTATTATTTTATTTTGTTTTTAAGTTCTAATGTCAGAGTTTTATGATTAGTTTTAGTTTCTTTGGCTGATTTAACCATTATTATTATTTAGGCACTACATAGGAATGTTTAAAATTAATTTAGATGTTAAATTAAACAAGAATAACAAAAACTCTCATGTATTTCATTTTATTCATCAGAATAGATTTATTCCTAAAAATAAACACGAAAATTAGTTTATGTTTGGACATGAAATAGGCGACATTACCTATAGGTGTCCAATTTTTCTTTTTTATACGCATCTTTGGCAAATATAAACTAAATTAGTAAAAAACAAGAGAAATCAAATTAATTTATCACAATATATTAGGTCACAAAATATGTATTACATTGACTGAAAAACAAAAAAACCTCTCCTGTAAAATTTAAATTTTCGGACATGGAATAGTTCTGCTCTAAGGGGACGATATATATCAGCCTTACAGGCCTATCCATCTCTCGGCTTCGAGATCTTTCACTCTCTCTTTCCACTTTTGTCTGTTCCTCGCCTCGTTTTGCCAGTCGCTTACTCCCACTGTTCTCAGGTCTCTCCTAACCTCCTCCAACCATTTCTTCCTTGGTCTTCCTCTTCTCTTTTTACCTCCTTCTCCACCTTTTAGCACTCGTTTAACCCATCTAACTTTTGTTATTCTACCTATGTGTCCCAACCATCTCGCTCGCTGTGCTTTAATTATATGGGTTATACTTGGGTGCTTATACAATTCTGATAGTTATCTGTTGGTTCTTCTTCTGTATAGGCCATCTTCTTTTATTCCACCATAAATCTTTCTGGGCATTCCCCATATTTCTCGTTTAATCTGCTCTTTTTTGTTCATTGTCCAGGTTTCACAAGCGTAGGTAACTGACGGTATAATTATTGTTTGGTGTCAGAAAACGGATGGATACATTCAGATCTGTTTGCTAAGTGGCTTCGTCACTTCATTGATATTGTAAAGCCAAATAAAGAGAGAAAAATTCTTCTCCTTCTTAATGGCCATTCTACCCATTCCAAGAATTTAGAAGCATTAGTAATCGCTCGAGACGCTGGAGTAATTATGCTTCAGTTACCAGGACACGCAACGCCTCCATTAGACAGGTCATTTCTCAAGCCTTTCAAAGGTTACTTCGCCCAGGCATTAGAAAAATGGCTGCGAACAAACCCTAGCTTAATAGTCACTCAATACCACAATTAATGACTAAAGCATATGGCAAGGCTGCGACGATTGAGAAGAATTCGTGTAATGGATTTAAGTGTAGTGGTGTATGGTCAGTTAACCCTTTCATCTTTAAAGAGTCCGTCTTTTTGACAGCAGAATGCCTCAACACAACTTTAGATCAGAATCAAGGAGACAGTGAATGTTTAGATCAAGAGAAAACTTTTATGGGTGAAAATCAGCCTCATGGCGTTGAAGTAACTTCACCTAACAAGTCAACACTTTTAACTTCAAATCTTAATGTTCCGATTGAAATAATCTCCCCATTTCCAAAACCAGCCAAAAAAAGAAATGGATCTAAACTTGGATCTAATTCAAAAGTGCAAAAAACAGTTATATTAACCAGTAGCCCCTACAAAAATGAAATTCAACTAGCTCAGGCGCTTAAACTGGCTAAAGAAAAGGTTAAAGAGCTCCAGATGAAAATTAGGCATTTATATGAAAACATGAAAGTGACAAAATGCAGTCAAGAAGTAGGCCACCAAGACATCGATGGGTGAAAACAACCACAGGACGCTGTCGTTTTAAAGATGCATCCAAATCTAGCAATCCTAGACCAAGCTGGAGCTTCTGTCCAGAGTGACGTCGGCGTTGAAATCGAACCTGAAGTGTGGTTTTACTTGGTTTGCGAGGAAAATTCTATCGAGAACATGGTACAGGGCTTGCTTTGCAGTAAATGGGTTCACGAAAGTTGTGCTGGCTCAAATGCAAAAATCAAGAAATTTGTTTGCTCGAATTCTAGATCTCAAAACAAACGCAGACCAGGAGAAACTCTTTAGCTTCCAAAAAAATTACAAATAAAGTATTGTATCTTGAAGTATAAGAAAATACTGTATTAAACAAAAAGTTTCTTCAATCATTCTTGCCGTTTTTAGGCTTATTTCAGAATGAAGTAGGGCGATTGTAGAGAGTAGCATGACGCGACTTCGGAAAAATTTCAATGCAGTTTTTCGTTTTGGTGTTGCCAGATGCCAAAATCACCCCCCGTTCCAAAGGTTATATATATATATATATATATATATATATATATATATATATATATATATATATATATATATATCAATTATTTGTTTTTCGTTAACCTTGTATATAATTTTTTTCCATTTTTATTGGGCATCAGGTTGATTCTAAATTCTGTATCAATTTATATTTTTTTATTTGACGTTTCGCTCTCTAATTTGGAGCATTTTAAAAAATCTTATACATTGATGTTAAACCATAAATTGAAAACGATTTCGTTTTCAATTTATGGTTTAAGAGTAAATAAAAATTTGCAAAACAATGCAAATAAATATCTACGAAGAATGTAAAAAAGGGGAAAAGTTAAAACGACATTTAAAAAAGGAGATTTAGCAATCGTCCGTGCTCTAAGGGTATCAGACAAATATAAACAAATATTTGCAAAATTGTAACCACCTTTTGAGGGACCATATGTGATAGAAAATGAGAATGGAGTAAATAGCTATGTTCTAATATATATGGAAGGTGGAGAAATAAGAGGTGTTGTCAACATAAAAGATCTATACAAATATAATAATTAATGGAAAAATTTCAAAAATGAAATATTTTAAGTAAAATTTGCGTTCATAAAATTTTTCCTTATATAAAAAAATTTGATAAACGCAAAATTTAGGGGATGTTAACATGGAAAAGAACTTGCAACACTTTGTATACGATAATATGAAATGAACATGCTACACACTATATGTAAATACAAAATTTAAAATTTTAATTATCATTTAAAACGTCAGAAATATAGATAATCTATGGAAGGAAAATCATTCAAGAGAGAAAATAAATAGTAAATCAAACCGAAGAAACATAAAGAAAATTCTCAATGTACCCTGTAAATGCACATATGTTAGAGATAACATGAATTCCTATTGAAAGAGAACCTTTTAGAACGTCACCTTATATAAATTGTAACAATCTATTTTTTATTTAGTAAAAGTCAAAAGATTATGATTTGTTTTAATATATCCTATTTAGATATTGTAAGATACATTTTGGTAACACTAGAAAATTATTTTAGAATATGTCAAGAAATAAAATCAAAATAATAAAAACATTAGAGTTATAATGTCTGACATTTTTGAAATTAATTGTCATTTTGAATAGATCAAATGGAAATAAAAATAACTGTCAGTTTTAAATATTTTGGAAACTATATAAAAGGAAGTAGTATATCAAATTTGATTATTTAAAAATATTAAACGGAATGTCCTAAAAGGATAAATAAACAATTTGAAACCTGAAATGAGATTTACCAACAAAATTTTTTATAACCAATTTGATTGGTGAATTATAATTGAAATGAATGGGAAAGTTTGTTGATAATGCACACTATTAACTAGGGAGAATTTTTTTGAACAGTCAATGGGGGTGAAAGTTAAAATCTTTGGAAAAGAATTTTGAATAACTAGGAAAACGACATTACTGAATGGTAAATATAGAAAGAAATACATTATTTTTAACATAATTCAACAGAATCTATAAATGAATCTGATAAATAGACAAATAATAAGAGATTGGTAAAATAACTGTATACTAACGTTAATTATTGATCCGAATAATCAAGTGAAGTTTTATATCGTGGAAATGATATTCCCACATTCCATCTAAGAAAGAATTGGACTATGGAAACCCATCTAAAATGTTTTGATGTAAATGGAGTATAACATAATATTTGGTTCATACCCAATCACGAGAAATTGTACAATATCCCAGGAAGAAATCTTCAAAAAAGAATCAACGAGGTGAATTGGACACAAAGTGAACAGGTATTTTAAAACTATTTTATTTTAAAAAGTAAAATAAACTCACTTGTGTTGTGTGTAAATAGTAAAACTTCGAAATTTCAGAGACTTTGTTTATCGCCATATCCGCCATTTTCTATCTTAGAGTTTTACTTTGACATCATAAGAATGTCATAGATAAGTTATTCTTTTTATAAAAATTTTGTATTTGAATAATGTATTTGTTTTCTTGATTTCTTATTAAATGTTTTTCATTTGAAGGATTTAACTACATTGTTGGAGAATTTCATTTCTAAACGATTGTTTCTTTTGTCATTTTGGCAGTTGCTATCATTGATCAGACAGATCACAACTTTAGAGGGGTCCCGAAACAGAATGTACAGGACCGTTCTGTAAAAATTTATAGAGAAAAGAAAAGTAAGAATTTCATTTTTTTTGTTTGAAACTTTTTAATTAATAAAAAATTTTGTTTTGGCGCTTATAATATAAATTAAAAATATTTTATCTTATTCCATGAACCCAAGAGCCTGAGGTTAATGATTTCTCATGCAAATAACTAAAACTAGAATTTCAAAGTATAAAAAGGTGAGTGTAATTATTTCATGACATGTTTTAAAAAATTTTGATATACCGGGCAAATCAAAACATATAATTTATATAAACTAAACAATAATAATTAGGTTTCTCACACATAAGATTCCACAATAATATACCTAATTATTATTGTTTAGTTATATATATATATATATATATATATATATATATATATATATATATATATATATATATGTAGGTATATGTGTTATAACGGAATTTGTAAGCACGATAGAAGGCGTATTTTTTGACGAATCGAAACCAAACTCGGTACAAAAATCGGTTAGGCCAAAATCTTGGACGAGTTCGTTAATGAGCCAAATCGACCCAGTAAAAACAAAATGGCGGCCTGTCAAAGTTGAAAAAAATCATCGTATTTCCTTTGTTTTTCATTTGACGCAAAAAAGTTACTGAACTTTTTCATAGACCTTAACACGTTCTACAACTTTTTTATTTAATATTTTTCTCTAAATCGTACATTAAAACATTTATTTAAGAAAATTCACAAATTTACCAAATTATTTTTTTATTTTTTTGTTTTTGATTTGATGCCAAAATGTTACTTTGGTTTTTTGTAGATCTCAAAACATTCTATTAATTTTGTATCTAATTTTTTATTTTGGGTTTTATGAAAAAATATTACCGAAGTAAGCCTCTCCAATTGGTCCTGTGCCATTGGGATTTTTTTCATTGATTCATTTCATTTTCAACTTTAACCAAGGCCAATGGGAGGTACGATTAGGCAATTGGTTTCCTAAATCGTACCAATTGCATAACTTTACAAAAAGTGTTTTACCTTGCACAAAATATCACCATATTAGTTATTAAAGTTTATGGTTCTTAGGGTTATGGTACTTATGCACAGGTTTTTCATATTAGGTATAAAAAATATATAAACAGTGGAACGATTTAGGCTACTCACCTCTACTTATTGTAATAAGTTTTACATATTGTGAATAAAATTGGGAAATACAAAATTCCGTCTCGAATGAAGCCCAATTCGAAAGCAACATAAATCTTTCCTAAATTCTTAATCGAATCATTTTTTGTTTTGCGTTTGAAATTTGTTTATTTTCGAATAATTATTTGTTCTATTACCCGATATAAAACTGCTTATTATGATTATAATAATTATTTCGAGAAAGTGCTTGTTGCATAGCTTCGTTATCTAAAATTAAACAATAAAATTTATCAGAATGTGCTTCAAATTGCAATTCGCATGTACCTATAAATAAATTTTATTGAATTCCTTTTAAACAATAAAGACAATGCGTACTCGTTAGTTTCTTTATCTGTTAAGAAATTTGATATTATGGGATAAACATGATCTATTAACTCACATATACATCATTAAGTTCCCAACATTGATTATTTATTTATTAGTAAGCGGACTATTTTTAGTATTGTATTTCTAAATATATAATAATTATTAATAAGTCTGGGAATTTATTTTAATCTTTGCTTTTCGGGAATTCGTCGACCATAACAATGGTGACTTAAAAGTTTGCACGTAATGGTAGCTAACAGAGGAAGCATGTCCAAAGGTGATTGTGCGTATAGCGTAGTAAATTTTCTGGCTAACTGTTAAGATAATTTGAAAGAAAATTGTAAAAAAATGCATCAGAAACTATTAGAGGAAGGTGGAGGAATTCTACGCACATAAACAAAAATACCTGTATTGTTCTTTATAAAACATTATACATACATACAAACATATCTAATCCTAAACATCTATAAAAAACGAATAGTCAAACTGTAAATACACATTTTGAAATTAGCAGTTTCAGCTCATGTATTGGTGCGGAAAATTACCGTAAACCTTTGCGCAAATGAGAAACTTAGACAGCTTTAATTTTTTATTAAAAAAACAATAGAATTCAAACTATTTATTCAATGCGGATGTCACATAGGTATATTCCTTCGATCCTTCTCTTACAATGCATGCGCCCAATACAAACTAGACCCCTATCGATACCACAGTTCTTTACCCATATCGAATGAATATTCTGTGTGCTAGTCGGATTATTATCGTATAGTCATCATCATTACATAATAGGTCTTTTTCGTCATATTCCGATACCTGCTTCATCAGAAGAATCAGACGTTTTGTGGATGGAAAGTTATACACGGTGGAAGAGTTAGAAGGAACCGAAACCACTGACAAAAACACTACAAAATCAAACAGCGAACCAAATACCCCGACCCCCAGTAAACCAAAAGCGGAAAACAATAAAAAAATCACTGATAAAAAGGACCTAACAACTAAATTTACTAAATCAACTTCAGGAAACAAACAAGAACGGCCTTTACTAAAGGATACTATTGATAAATCAAAAATAAAAATTCGTTCAGGGTCTGTACACAGCAATAGATAGATCATCCCTTTTTCACATTTTGCTTCGCAAATGGTAGAACGATAAAACAAGGATATCTACTACAATACTCTTAATTTTATACCAGTAGATGAACCTTACTACTCACCATTTTTCAATTGTATTATTTTTTTTCCAATGGATCTATTCATTCTCGAATACGACAGTGAACCAATAATTACAAATGAAATTAATAGCCTTAACTGTTTTAAACAAGTCTTCGGCACTTCTGACTGGATAACTGTTTATGGAGAAAGTGAAGTTTATTTTGCTACTTCAAAACTCTGAATGAAATAATAAAAAAAACTACTTATTCCAAAAAAAAACTATCAATAGGAAAAACTGTGGATCGCAAATGGCCTTATAACTTCTATTGGATTCATTCCTCGGTCGAAATATCCTACAGTACGGACGTATCGATTTGAGTTCCCTTGCGATAAGTGATTTGCTTACCTAGCAGTTTCCTCTTATTATTTTTTTCTGTATTGTATATAATTAGTGTAGCAGCAATACTGTAAGTAGCTTATATCTATTTATTTGTTTTGCCCCGGCTCTGAAGCCCAGATGTCCGGTGGTCAATATGAAAAGGGGGGCAAGTACCCACCTATGCGATCAACGAGAAGAAATTATCATAATGTGTATGTGGAAGAAGTTATATTTTCTGGAGTTATTGATATGAATAATCAAAATAACCAAAATACGATGGATTTGAAAATTAATAATATTTCAAACGAAACGGTGAACAAAAACAATGGTGATACGGAATCAGTGAAAAACTTACTAATAGGTTCTAATATATCAAGTAATGTAAACAGTGGTCGTAGGCCAGTTGATACAGACAATAGATTTATATCGACCGATTTAGGTCCATATTTTATTTTTGTAGAACATTTAGAACTAAATATTGGTTGTTTACATCCGATAAAATTAGGTGAAAAGTTGTTAGTGCTATCAAATTATGAAAATGATATTACTGAAATAACTAGTATTGGAAAAAATCGCGTAAAAATTGAAGTAAATTTGAATAACTATGCATATTCCACGAAGTAAGGGTCGAGGAACAATTTTTAGAGAAAAATAACCTGATTGTATACATTCCAAATTATTTAACCGAAAAACGTGGCATAGTAGAAGGTGTTGAGACATCTGTGAGCGAAAATACTCTTCTAAAAATTATAAAATCGAATGTCTCAATTAAAAAAGTACAACGTTTGAATAGAACAGTGGAGAAAGATGACGTTATACAGCGGGTCCCTAGGCATATGATAATTGTAACTTTTGTTGGCAAAATTATCCCACAATTTATTTAGATTAATAGCTGCTCTGTCTATACATACCTATGTTAGTCCGATCATGCAATGTTATCATTGTCTTAGGTACGATGATACATCTTCTAAATGCAAAGGCGAGAAAAGGTGCAAAAATGGTGGATCAGAGGAACAAACTGATAATTGTCCGAGAAGTAGATACTGTGTTCATTGTCAAACTAGCAACCATTCTTCTTCATTCAAAGAATGCCCAGTATACATAAAACAAAGGAAAACCAAGGAAGCTATGGCTAATTTGAACATATCATTTAAAGAAGCTGAAAAAGTAGTTGATAATCCCAGCTACACTAGCATTATCCAAAAAAATAGGTTTGCTCCACTAGCTGATTTTCCCACTCTAAAATCTTCCAGTTATCAAACTCGTTCCTCTAGCAATCCTCTAAAAGGAAATAGTCCAACCTCACCTACTTCAGAAATTATCTCAAGTCCTCGTAAAAAGAGAAAAAGTAATAATACTCTATCTGACTTCCCTCCCATTCGTAGAGAATACAATATCAGCTTTTGTGCAGGTCCTGTATTCCAGTTTAGTCAAAGGAATACCGAAAGTGATTTTGATACATTTGCCTATCAACTTAGCTCCAAAATAAAAACCATGCTTGAAAATTTTATACCAGATATGCCTAAAATTAAAAATATTGTCGATAGTTTATTCAACTAACAATGGTCAATACTAGCTTGAAAATAGTTCAGTGGAATGCCAGATCTTTAAATTCCAATAAATTTTCGTTAACACAACTCAATATTGAAGAGAATTTTGATATTGCTCTGATATCCGAAACCTGGTATAAACCAGCGGAAATTTTAATATAATAACAAAAGATAGAAACAAATGACATGGTGGTGTGGCTATATTCATATCAAACTCAATTAAATATGATATTATTGAATTTGTTAATAACTTCAATCCCAAAATAGAAGTATGTGGTATTAACATTACTAATGGTGATGAAAAATTGACAATTATAAGTTTGTACAAACCATCGACAACTAAAGCAACTGTACAAGATTCTATCAATTTATTTACCCAGATTAAACACGAGGGTAGCATCGGTGGCGATTTTAACGCTCATCGTGGAATCTGGAGTTCGGAGACATGCTCGACAGATGGTAATATACTAGTTGAAGCGTTAGATTATTTTCCTGATTTAGCTGTAGTTAATGACGGATATGCCACAAGAATTTCTTCTCCAGGACAATCTAAATCTGCTGTAGACCCGACTATTTTATAATCACAATTGTGTTCTTCATTTACGTGATCCGTTTTATCGGACACATATGGTTCTGATCACTTCCCTATTAAGATTGTTATCAACGATATGCAAAAAGAACATTTTTCGGTTAAGCGTACTTCTAAATGGTCAATCTCCAAGGCTAATTGGAAGTTATATCAAACTTCTATCATTGAATCATTCCAATCCGTCCCTATTTGCAACGATTCTAACGCCATGATATCTTTTCTCACTGATACAATAACGGCAGCTGCAAACAAGTTTTGTAAGGTAATAAGATCAATTACTCATAATCCGACTAAATACATTCCCTGGTGGGATCAAGAATACCTCGCAGAGACAAATTCTAGGAAAACTGCGTTAAAAGCTTGCAGAACAAACTTAATCCCTTCTAACTTCATTGAATATGAAAGATTAGATGCTATGTGTAAACGGTTATTCAAAACCAAATCAAGAACAAATTGGGCCAAATTTTGCTACTCACTTAACAGACGAACTCATCCAAGCGACATATGGAGAAGGGGTAATAACGTTCAAAGCGTTAAAAAATCTTGTATAATCAACGAAACCTTAGTTGAAAACCTGCTTCTAAGGATTGCACCCGACCACGTCCATTATCCAATAGACTGGCCTATCAATTCTCCAGAACAACATTGCTTACTAGCACCGACAAACATTAGTGAAATAAAAACAAGTATTAAAACTTCTAAAAGTCTAGCCCAGGAATTGACGAAATTAATTACCTTATGCTAGGAAACATGCCGGGTGTAGCGTTACAGTTCTTATGCAAAATCTATAATAATATCTTGATGAATCGAGACAATTGCGACTTTTTAAAACAACGTCTTATCGTTCCAATTCCGAAGTTAAATGATTCAACTGCCCTCAGACCCATTGCCCTTATGTCTTGGTTATTAAGACCCTTTGAAAGGATTATGAAGATTCGACTGGAGTGGTGGTGTGAAAGCAATAATTTTTTTCCAGACACACAGTTTGGGTTTGGTAGGAAAAAGGCACACTGGACTGCATTGCACATCTAGTCACAGATATTCGATTAACGTTTACCGAAGACAATTACCTCGCTGCGTTATTTCAGGGCATTACCGGTGCTTACGATAATATCCAACTGCATTTATTTTTTAAAAAATTAATTCAAATTTGGTATTCCATCCAGATGTGCGTATGTCTTGGTTGAACTATTTATGAATAGACATATATTCGGTGCAACACATTGCAATATACAGACGATTTCTGTTTATATGTTCAACAGTGTATTGAAACTCTAAAAGTCATTATGCATCATTGTAATAAATGTTTCTCAGATCTAGGTCTCCACCTATCACCTAAACAATTTTCTGTTGTATTCTTCACACGACATCGTCTACCAGCTGTTTCCAACCTGCAAGTCACTAATATGACGATATCAGTTAATAGAAATTATACTTACTTAGGTATTACACTGGATTCAAAACAAACTTAGAATGATCCCATAAACCAATATATTGTAAAATGTGAAAAAAGTTAAATATGCTGAAAGTTGTTAATCGTTAAGAATGGGCGCTGACCCCAAAACCAATCTAGGTGCGGGATGTGCTGTATACATATTGTGATGTTTTTCTAATTTATTTAAACAATAAACGGGTGGGATAAATTTTAAACAATCGGTATGGCTACTTACTAATTTATTTAAAACACTAAACTAATCACTAACACTTAATTTATATATACTCAGTATATTCACTTAAACTAATTTATATAAACACTTAACTAATTTATATTTACTGTTTGTTATTTCGGTGTATTTATTTCACGAGATCACTTTATCAACTAACTAACTCTGCCTGATCAGTCCCTTATATATTAAAGCCGTTTTTACTAGTGCATTCTGGGCTGCGGCTTACACAGTCACAAATAATTTTTCTGGCCTTTTCTAGATAACTCTGGTCACAAAAACAATGTTTACATAAGATAGTCGTAAACTCGTAAACAGTTTTTTATAACTGCGTATCCGCTATAATTTTAACTTATATACCTGGCTTAGACAGAGTCGGTTTTAGCGACTATACCAGTGTGTTGCTTCGTAACAATATCTAACGAGGACACGACACTATAATATAAATTAAACTGTCATTTCTCAATTTTCACTGCAGAGCTATTGGCCATATATTATGCACTATATTGGGCTTTATACCGTAATCTCTGATATCAAAACTTTGTCATCCTTTCGGATTCCCAGTCAGCTTTGACAGTCAGTAGAAACTCTGCAAGAAATATAGTCTTTTATGTTTGCCAAGGCTAGTAATGTTACGGTATTAAAATTCACTAAATCATTTTCTTATAATTAATTGAAATTCAAAATTCACATATTAAAATTCACTAAATAATTTTCTTAAATCTAACTTAATTGGATTTATATCACAAATAATTGTAAAATGAATGTATATTGGGTTGTTTACTTTTAGGATATTTATTTGCTAATCGCTTTATCAGTTGTTGGCGAGCAGCTGGACAAACCTGATGGTTAAATTTTATAGTCAGTCTGTACTTAACTTTTCGGCTATCAATATCATTATCATTTAGGGTTTTAACTGGATGCTGAATAGCACGATAGAGGATTTTAATTTTCTAAAATGAGAGATGTGTTTGAGAGTCGGTGGGCATGTCTCTTTATCTTGGATACTTGCTGAGAAGTGTTTTCTGTGGAAGTTTGGCAGTGAAGATGAGTGAGTTCGTCTCTGTAGTATTTCGTCTACATTGTTTATCGAGTTCTCAGATTATTTTGAATTTCTAAAGTGGCAATTTTGGTAATGATAATTTTCGGAAGGAGCGGGGCTTCCGCCCTGTAGAACCTCTTGAAGCAGTTGTTGAAGAATAGGTAGACGCCATTATTAGTGTTGTTGCTTTTGCTGTGCCCCTGTGGTAGCAAGTTGTCTCCATAGCCTGTGGATAGGTTTAAAGGAGGATCCGTATTAAGCGGGATTTTAAGCACACCTGTTGTTTGGAGGATTGGAGTTGTTCAATCGTTCATCACGTCTAATTATTAGGATTTGAGATTTAGTGTTAGAGACGCCATTTTAAAAAAATCTCGATTTTTCGAGGTAAGTCTTTTCGATATTTCTCTTGCAAACCTACATCTTTCATGGTTTTATTATAGATTTTTTTTGGCACGTTTTAATTGGAAATTACCCATTTCCATTGGAAAACCAGATATTCAGATAGTTCTCCGAAATCAACTTTAAAACAAATTAGGAAGTCGGGGTAAGCTGTATAAAAATATCTTTGATGGTATGGTGTTCGCGATCGAAGATCTAGAAATATTATTTAATGCCGTAGCTACTTTCTTAGTCTGATGTATTTGTCGCCACATGGTGAAAGGTATTGTCCATAGTATCCAGTTGATTGCTGCCAGCCTCGTGAAAACACGTTTTTTTTTTGTACAGGTAGACAAATTTTTTTTGGTCTTATCTGATTAGTGTTACTTTTATTTTTATATCTACATTTTTCTTCTTTTAAAATAATACTTTTAAAGATAACAAAAATGAATTTGATAATTAAAACAATCCTTTAATGTTAATAAATAAAATAAATTAATCTTGGAGTTTACCACAACAAAAAAAATGTTGCAATCCCTTGAGGATGCTTTTTAAACTTTAAATTATAATAAGGTTTACTTAATATATTTGTGCGCTTCAAGCAATTGCTTCTAGTTCTTATTTAAAGTTGTTGATATAGAATTTATTAAGGTTAAATGAAATTCATTAAGGTTCAATGAAACCTATTATTTGCTGACTATTCTTTCGGACAGCTGTACTCAGTTGTGCTCAATTGTAATTTTAAATTGAATCTGAAACTAAATATTTTTATCATAGAATAAACGCCAGTGGGTTACCTGAACTCTTTGTCATTGATTTGTTGAAACTATCATTATTTACATCTAGGGTAAGAGAATATCAAATTATTTAGTACACTTTGAGGTAAGTCATACGGTAGACCTGTGGGTACCAAACCCTAGAAGAGTTTAGTAAGACGAATCGGAGGTCTAGTCGTCCCGTCATCGAGTAGGCTCTGCTGCAGAGCGGATTGTGGTTTAGGTGAGATTATTGTAATTATTTTGTCGTTTCTGACTGGGTACAGGTTGGCTCTCTCCATAAAGTTAATAATAATAAATAAATAAAACAAAAATGAATAATAGAATAATGATAATAGAGTAAATAAATGGGTAAGTAAATGCATAGCTGAAACGTAATAAAAGTTCTTTGTTTATGGCGAGTTTCCACTGATCTTTTTCTTTACTTATTATTGCTTCTTCGTAACTTTGTGGTATGTCAATGTCCGTGAAATTTACTTCAAATTCTGTATATCTTTGTGGCATACGAGTTTTCCTTTGAGGTTTAGGATTGGGTAAGTTTTCTTCATCTTCTACTTCATCCTGTTCTTCATCTTCTTGTCTCTCTTCTGCTACTTCTGATATCACAAATAAAGTTACATCATCACTGTCAATTTCGAGTTGTACAGTACTTTTATGTTTAGTACTTTAGAATTATCTCATTAAATACTACATTTCTGGAGACCGTTACTTTCTGCGTTTGTGGATCAAATAATCTATAATTTGCAGTGTTTTTGTCATAACCTATAAATATCAACTTTTGACTCATTGCATCAAGTTTTCTTCCCTTTCCATCTGGAACATGTACGTAAGCATCACATCAAAAAATTCTGACATGTTCTAGTTCTGGTTTCTGTCCTGTGTAAATCCAGGTGCTGGCTTTGTTACTATTCTATTTGCAATGTATATAGCAGTACTGACCGCATCTGCTCATAGATTTATTGGTGCACCTGCTGGATATAGCATGCAACGAGCCATTTCTACAATTAATCTATTGTGTCTTTCGGACCTCCCATTCTGTTCTGTGGTATATGGTGCGGTTATCCTTTGATCTACGCCCACTTCTTTTAAATATTTGCTAACCTCTTAATTTACATATTTCATGCCTCCATCTGTGAGTAAAATATTGACTGAATGTCGGAACTTCGTTTTGATCTTTGCAATAAATGTTTTATAACTTTCAGAAACATCTGATTTATGTCTAATAAAGTAAGCCAACCTGTAACCTGAATACTCATCTTTAAAAATAACAAAGTACCTTGCACCTTGCACGGATGGCGTTTGCATCGGTCTACAGACATCACTGAAAATTATTTCACCAGCTGATAACTTTTGATGTGGACTTGTCTTGCCTTGAGGGATTTTTTTCTGCTGTTTTCCAAACAAACAGGGTTCGCAAACAAAATTTTCTGCAATCTTGGTACATACTCTTTTTATTAGATTCATTTCAACCATTTCTACCAACTACTTATTATTTACATGTCCAAGACGCTTATCCCACAATCTCAGGTTTTCCTTAGTTGTTATAAGGGAACTGTGTATAATTGTATGAAACAGCATTTTGTAGGTATTATTACTGTCTTTTATTGCAACTGCTACAAGTTCAGAATTTTTAATGACTTTTGCTTCTTTGTTTATTTTGGTTACAGACATACCCTTATTTGTTATAACATCTTCCGAAATTAAATTCTTTCTGAGTTGAGGAACAAATAATATATTATTTATTGAAGCAGGAAACCATTTCCCATTCATTAGTTTTTGAATTCTGACTGCTCCTTTCCCTTTGACAGTTAAAGTTTGATTATTACCAAAAGAAACACTGGACTTAAAACACTCATTCATATCTGCAAAATATTATTTTCTATATGTCATGCCCCACTGTCCATGATCCATAATTCACCTGAGTAATCAAACTGCAGTTCTTTATTTTCTTCATTTTGAAAGCAGTTACATTACTGATATTAATCGCATTACCTTCATTTGAGTTTTTGGTTTAGGAGTGACTTGCATTTCTTCTGGATCTCTGACCATATTTTCCTCTGCAATAGCCTCTACCTCTAGGTTTTCCACTATAGATATTTATGTTATCAGTATAATTACTTTCTCTCTTTTCTGTGAACAATTCTTCACAATATGTCCCTGTTTCTTGCAGTTGTAACACAAAAATCCTCTTTTCATTTCATAACCTTTTTGTACAGACAATACAATGTTGCTAATGCTTTTTCTGCTTCCTCATATGACGTTAAACTACTCTCTTCATCCAACAAACGTACAGTTAAATTATCAATTACTTGTTTGGTGCTGTTAAGTGATAGCCAAGCTTGCCTCACATTTCTAAATTTCTGTGGTAATGTACTCAATATCTTAGTAGGAAAATTAAATGTTATAATGGTGTTGATACAACTGACAAACTGCAAATTGCACACCACTTCAATCAGTACTTCTCTAGTATTGCTGAAAAAATGGCTAAAGCGATTTCTCAAAGCACAGAAATAAAAACCAAAACTAAACACGTTTATTCCTCAATATTTCTGAAACCAACAGACCACACCAAAATAGAAGAGCTCATTAGGGAATTGAAGAATAAAAAAACTAGTGGCCTCGATGGTATATCAAACAAAATTCTTAAAATAACCAGTAATTGTGTGTCAACCGATACCGTATATTATTAACTTAGTGAGATAATGGAAAAATCCCAAATCACTTAAAAAAGGCAGTACTAAAACCAATTTACAAAACAGGAGAGAGACATCTTGTAAGCAACTATAGACCTATATCTTCGATTTCTTCAGTAGCAAAATTGTTTGAAAGAGCTGTAAAAACCACTTAGTCAGTTTTATTACAAGAATAAAATAATCTCTTCTCACCAATTCGGGTTTCAAGAGGGAAAATCTACTTAGGATGCTATTGCCAGATTAACATCTATCGTTTATTCAGCTATTGATCACAAAAAAATCTTGTTTAGGAGTGTTTGTTGATCTGACATAGATTATTGCTTCATTAATTTAAATGTGTTGGAATTCGCGGCATTGCACTAGAACTATTCGAAGGTTATCTCGAAGACCGCAAACAAGTTTTAAAAAAATAAGATATGTGTAGCCAAGAAGAGTTGGTAACAGTCGGAATTCTCCAAGGAACCGTCCTTGTGCCGATACTATTTTTAATTTACTTGAACGATTTGCTACAGTTGGACCCAACTGGAGTGATCTTGTCATTTGCTGAAGACACAGCGAATATGTACGAAGGACAAAACTGATCTGAAATCAAACAAATTGCCTCTGATGATATGCAGAATATCCTTAAGTGGTTTGAATCCATCAAATTGACTGTTAACGCTACTAAAACAAAAATTATACCGATTACTCCATATAAACCATTTTTACCGGATTATAATACTATCTTTGTAGGAAATCGTACTCTTGAGCTCGTACACACAGTCAAATATCTAAGCATCCATATTGGACTCCTTTCTGAAATGGGATGTTCATGCTCGCAACATCACCAATAAGTTCAGAAGCCTGATTTACAGATTCAAACAACTAGTAGAATGTTTATCTCATAAACAACTGAAAATTATATACTCCGCTTTTGTTGAATTCGTATTACTATATGGTATCATTGGTTGGGGAGGAATTGGGAATAATTATCTGAGCTCGATCAATATGATTGTTGGAATTTACACTAAGTAATTCCAACTGTTCTAATTATATATTTCAAGACACCCTGTACATATGTATTGGAACCGTTGTAGATGTCGCTGGGTGTCTAACAGTAACGAACCTCTGCGCGCGCAATTTCATTTTAAAAAAGTACTGAATTAGCTTTCGCCCTAGGCACACCTACTGTGAGAGTATCTACGCATTTTTTAGACAGAAGCTAGCCCTATGTAAGAGTTTCGAGATTTACAGCTTTATTGTAAAGTTAGTGCGTTGTTGTTCAAGTTGTGAGTTTTAGTTGTGTAACTAAATCAGTTATTCGCCGTGGCCTTTCGTAAAGAAAGCCGGTAGTTCGCTCTATCTCTAACTCGTTTTAACCACCGTGGTCTTTCGTAAAAAAGCCGGTAGTTGGTTCTCTCTCTAACACGTTTAGATTGCCGTGTACGTTGCCCAAGAAGCCGGTATATCTCTCTCACTCTCTCTCTCTCCACATCAAATCACAATTACATCCATCGCACGTTATCAATTGTCTCTTCTCTCTATTGAAACATTTATCAAGTTCTGATACATAGTTTTTATTTTTATTTTCATGTAATGATTATTTTATGTTAATCGCTAAGATTACAGTGTTACCAAATATTGTCAAGAACAATTCATGGTGATAATATTTTCACATGTTTATTTATTTTGTTTTTTATGATCTTTGGAAATTGTTTCATTAAAGATCATTTGAAATTAAACTGACTATTTATTGACATCTCAGTAGTTTGTTTAACCTTTCGTGGTCAGCGGAAACAGGATAGTTCACTTAGATGTCAACAACCACCTCCCCCAAAATTATACAGTACACTGAATTTACTGCCCGTCTTCGCTCCCCGACAATGATTCAGAATCTCATTCTGAAAATTATTGTAACCTCACAGATTCTCCTCCAATCAAGTATATACTCATTTAAAGTTAATGGACATTCGGCAAACTTTTGCTTCAAACCTGTTTGTTTCTTGTACTCAGAGAGGCATTATACATATAATATACCACATACTTATGGAACGAGACAAAATACACAATCCGCTATATATGCCCCTGTTACTCATAAAGCACTTGGCCGGATAAGCTTCTGTTCTATTGGATCAAAACTATGGAACAATTTACCCAACACCTTGAATAAATATAATTCAGCTCATCTTTTCAAAAACAAATTAAAGGAATGGACTTTTTATTTTTTATTCTTGTCATTAATCTGACAATACTTCAAAAAAAGTAAGTAACACAAAATATACAAAGTGAAACTATAACCTCATCATTCCTTTCACCAACATTGAACTTGAAATGACAATAATAAAATACTAGAAAGGAAACTCATCATCTTGGCAGAAGCAAGTGAAGCAGCCGAAGGCAGAGAAGCGTGTAAGAAATTCATTAATAAGTTAATACGATAACGAGTCTTCTCTCCACAGCTCAACAGGTAACTTTCATACCATCCACATCGGTCACAAGTCACTATCTTTCAAGAGTTTCTAGATGAATATCTTGAGTTCCCAACACATTACGTAAGTAAACCGCATACATCTTTCAAACTCTGAAATATTTTTGAATGACCTCAATATTTCCACAATGTTCAATTTCGAACTGTATTCATAAGTCACACTTCACCATATCCTAACAAACTCTGCTTCCTATATTTTATTTCAACACTAAAAAAATAAATTAAAATTTTATTTAAGCGTCATTAAATAAGAAAGATCGTTAACTATATTATGATTCAATATTTTTTACAAATTCTGCTATACGTGTAGGTATAAATGGCCTCAGAAATAGTTCAATAGCCTCTAATAAATCACACAATCAAATCACCCTTATAGATTAGCATTAAATAGCAACCGAAAAATTTGTTACCTATACCCACCAATCGAAAAACTTAATTTTTATTTAGAATAATATGTATATTCGATTCGTATCACCCCCGACAAACAAATAAGTTGAAATTTTCTCATACTTTTATAGGGGTTGATGTGGAACAGGTATTTGGTATATTAATTAATCGAAAGCAGTTGAAAATTTGGTTTACAATAACGGTACAAACCCCTCTTTCTATAATACAATTTTGCATTTAAAATTAACATAAACTCACTTGAAAAAGCTTTCAAATATATTATCACATTTTAAACTAGTTTCTCAAATCTGAATAAATAAAGGTGTAACTTGATATTAAAAATATGTTAAAATTTATTTCTTAATCTGAATTATTTTAGGAATCACCAATGCGGAAATGATTTTAAATAATAAACGGGACAAGATTAGAATAACGATTTTCTTGAGATTTTAATAATTATTAAGAGATATACCGGGTGTTTCATTAACCATTAGTGGAATGAAATCGTTTAATCATTACTTATATATATATATATATATATATATATATATATATATATATATATATATATATATAATGGCTTGATACCCCTTCTGGGGTTTCGCCGCTTCACGCTTTCTAGATCCATTTTTTTTGGGGTGGATCAATCCCCGTTTTTCCTTTTAGAGTTTCTCTGTCAATGCTCTCCATCGTTTCCTATCCTTAACTTTGTCCTTCCATCCTCCAATTCCGGCTCTCGTCATATCTTCCTTCACTTGTTCCAGCCATTTTATTCTAGGTCTACCCCTACGTTTTCTTCCCCCAGGATCCCATTGTGTCATTTGCAGTGTTATTTCTTGTTCTTCTGCTCTAGATATGTGTCCCAGCCATTTCATTCTTTGCCTTTTTATTTTCCTTACTATGTCCTCTCCTTCCAGTTCTTGCTCAATTTCATAGTTCATTCTTTGTCTGTACTCGTTATCTCTCAATTTGATTGGTCCCAATATTGTTCTCATTATCTTTCTTTCTATTATTCTCAAGTCTTCTTCTTCCTTTTTAGTCAGTGTCATTGTTTCAGCAGCATACAACAGGACGGGTCTTATTAGCACTTTATAAATATTGATTTTGGTTTGTCTTGAGAGTAATTTGCTTTTTAAAAGTTTTTTATTGGCATGGTAAGCCCTATTTGCATTAATGATTTTTTCTTCTATTTAATTTTTCCTGTTTCCAGTGTTTGTTACTGTGACCCCTAAGTATTTGAATTTCTCCACTTTTTCAAATTCGAAATCTCCGATCTTTATTGCACTGGTTTGATGTATTTTACCAAAAATCATTATTTTTGTTTTACCTGCATTTATTTCTAATCCCATCCTACTTCCTTCACTTGTGATTTCCCTTATTGTGTTTTCCAGAATCTGTCTTGTCTTTGATATGATTACTATATCGTCCGCATAGGCAATTATCTGTCTTCCGCTCGTCCTGAGATTGCTTTTTTGTATTCGCCTCATTGCATATTCAAGTGTTAGGTTAAATAAAGTTGCAGATAGCGAATCACCTTGTCTTACACCCTTATTTATGTATATTTCATCAGTTTCTCCTCCTTGTGTTTTTATCGTAGCCCTTGAGTTTTCCATAGTCATCTTGATTAACCTTCTTAATTTATCATTAATGTCTAGCTCTTTCAAAGCAGACAAAAGTTTGCCTCTGTGTATTGAATCGAAAGCTTGCCGAAAGTCTACAAATAACATTTCCAGTTCTATTTGATGCTCATATGCTTTTTCCATTATCTGCTTCAGTGTATATATGGCATCCACCGCTGATCTTCCTTTTACGAATCCACACTGATATCGTCCTATAGTATTTCCTGTAGTGTCTCTAAGCCTTCTGTTTATTGTAGCTGATAGTATTTTATAGGCAGTGTTCAGTAATGTGATACACCTCTATAGTTTTGGCATTCATGCTGGTAACCTTTTTTGTGGATTGTAATTATCTGGCCTATTTCCCATTCTATAGGCATTTTTTCTTCTCTCCATATTTTTATTATAAGTTGGTATACTATATCATGAAGCTTCTCACCTCCGTACTTTATCAGTTCCATATTTATATTATCTTTTCCAGGAGCTTTTCCGTTTCGACTGTTGTTAATAATCTCCATAATCTCTGCGCTTGTAGGTTATTCCAAAATTTTTTCTTGTGATATTTCTTCAATGTCTTCTCCAATATCTGAATCTTCTACTAGTAAAGTCCTAAAGTGATCTATCCATATTTGTTTGTATTCATTTTCTTCCTCAATGACTTTGCCATATTGGTTTTTTATACCTTTCGTTTTGCCCTTATAACTTCGGCTTTGTTCATTTATATTTCTATAAAATTTCTTGATATTACAATTCTTTCTTTCTTGTTCTATTTCTTTTATATTGTTATCCATCCATTCTCGCTTTGATTTTCTTATCATTTTGTTACATTCATTTCTGCTTTTTATGTATTCTTGCTTGTGCTTTATTTCGTTTGTTCTTATCCATTTTTGTCTTTTTTCCTTTTTTTTTCTACTGCTACACGGCAACTATCATTGTACCACTCTTTTCTTTAATCTCTATCCATTTTGCCTATGTGTTTTTCCGTTGTCTAACAATAGCAGGAGCAATAACACTAAAAACAAGAACACAGAACTTTAAAAATAAACGTTAAAAATTAATTAATAGTTTTGTCGTAAATGTTCAAAAAGTTGTCCATTATTTTGAATGCACTGGTCCAATCTTTTCTGGGGGAGTTGATAGCTGCCTCAATTTCCGCTCTTGGTATATTATTTATGGCGTTTTGAATTCGGGCTATCATGTCTTTTCGAGTAGTTGGTCGAGTTTTATACACCAAATCCTTTATTCGGCCCCACAGATAAAAATCAAGGCAGGTTAAATCGGGGGACCGTGGTGGCCAGAAAAATAGACTGCTTCTACCAATCCAACGGTTACGAAAATGCCTGTTAAAAAAATCTTGCCCATTTCGAGAATAATGTGCCGGGCATCCGTCTTGTTGAAACCACATGTTTTTTCTTATTTCTAAAGGCACATTTTCTAAGAATCCTGATAAATCGGTCAATAGAAAGGTCAAATACATGTCACCGGCTAGATTGCCATTAAAGTTGTGCGGACCGATAATAGCACCATTAATAACACCGCACCAGACGTTGACGCTCCATCGACCCTGCTGATAATCTTCACGTAACCAGTGTGGATTAGTGTCCGACCAGTAATGCATGTTATGAAGATTTACTCTGCCATTAATGCAAAAAGATGCTTCATCTGTCCACATTATTTGTGACAAAATATGACGGTTTTCCCTAATGAAATTTCTAAGCCAGTAGCAGTAATCGAGCCTACGTTCAAAGTCAGTCTCATTTAAGGATTGTTGAATCACGACGTGATATGGATGCATTTTAAATTCCATTAATATTTTTTGTACTGAGCCATAGGATATTCCTAAATATCTGGAGATCTCTCTTATGCTTAAATGGGGGTCTGCATGAATATAAGCGAACACATTTATATTGTTATATTCTCTTCTTACTCTTCGATTTCTTCTAAAAGTCGGAATTGGTTGCACTTGGCCATGATGCCTTAAACGTAAGGCTAAACGACGAAAAACCATTCTCGAATGCCGTATTCGGAGGGGATACCGCAGTGCATACTGCCTAGAAACAATCGCCGCATTTTCAAAAGATTGAAAATACATTCTCAACATATCAAAGGCTTCTTCATTCATAAAAGGCATGATTTGTTGTGAAAATACTTTTTACATAACATTAAATTAGATGTTAATAGCAGGAACTGTCAAAATGAATATCAGCGCGATTGACAATTTGGTGTTTTCTTTCTTAATATAGATCATGGCCTGCTTCGCTTAAATGCGATGTTAGTTTAAACAGTATGTAAACCTATCTTATTTTTTCAATACAAAACCGTTCGTCTAACGAAAAAAAGTCAAAAGGTTCTTTTTGTTAGCAATTAATAAGTGATTACGAAAATGATTTTTATTTTGATAAAAAGCAGTGGCGTGCCATTTTTTACTGTAATAAAATTATATTTTGTTCAATATCAACGGTTCAAAAAAAGGTAGATGATTAATTTTTTTCAATTAATTTCAGAAAAATGTATCCTCTTTTAAAATATGTAAAAATGAATATACCATTACATTTGTTTTCTTTTTGAAAAAATCTCAAAAATTTGCTACCATTTCAGTTAACGCCATCTAGCGGCGAAGACGTAAGTAAAAAAGTCAAAACCAAGTAAGCGTTTTGTAATGTAAATTATGCTCTTTCAGATGAGCCCAAATTTGTTAAGATCGGTCAAGCGAAACGGGAGAAATCTTGGTGTGTTTAAAAAAACAATTGAACTTGCCCCAGCGCTTTATTTTGATAGATAGAACAAAACATTTTAGTCAAAAAGTGTAGATGAATAGTCAGTAAATATGAAAATGATATCATCGATATACTTTCATTTGGGAAAATTCTATAAAAACCCCATTTTTCTACTTAGTGTTGGTTGTTACGCCCCCTAGCGGACGTTTGACAAACTCGAAAATAATTTCCAGCAAAATTTCTCTTGGCGACTTTTATCATGAATTTTGTTTTCTAAACTTATACGACCAACATCTTATGAGATATGGCCGCTCGCTACCCTTAACTGATCACCCGGTACTAATTTACAATTTCATTATTTATAATATCAGTAATATTGTAACAAAGAAAGAAGTACGATTTTCAAAAATCCTATCATAGATCATAACACATAGTCGTGTATTCAGCAAATCGGCATTAAAATCTCGAATCAAAACTCTTGAATAAATTCTAAGTCTAAGATGTACGTACTGTGCTCCAGCAATGCAAAAAAACGGAATACCTATAATACAATAAGCGAAGGAGCAAATAATAATAATAAAAACGAAATCAGATTTAAAGCGTTCCAGAGGCGTAGACTATGAACTAATATAATATACACTGTGGAAAAGACCAATTGATTACTTCGTTTAATGTACATATTTTTATAAAAAAATCCCGAAATATAAATTGATATTCTTCAACGTGAAAATGTGATCCCTACTGTCACCTCCCTTCGAAGGACAGATTCAACCTCCAAATTTTCAAATATTTTCAAATGAGATATGTTATTGTTACGAAACATCACACCCTAAACCCTAAATCCGACTCTGTCTAAGCCAGGAATAAAATCTAAAATTATGGCGGATACGCAGTGTTTTTAAATAACTGTTTACGACTATCTTATCTAAACATTGTTTTTGTGACCAGGCTTATCTACAAAATGACAGAAAACGATTTGTTTTTGAGTAAGCCGCCGTCCAGAATTTTCTAGTAAAAAAGGCACTAATATAAATAAAGGACCGATCAGCGAAGTTTAGTTTAGTTGATAAAGTGATCTCGAGAAATAAACAAAAATACACCGAACAGTTAAGTGCTAATATAAATCAATAATCAAGTTTGTGTGCATATAAATTAAATTTAAGTGATAAGTTAAGTATATATAAATTAAGTGTTAGTGAGTTAGTGTTTAAATAAATTAGTAAGTAGCCATACCGTGTGTTTAAAATTTATCCCACCCGTTTATTGTTTAAATAAATTAGATAAACATTACATTGGTGTCAGAAGTGGGATAATATAAATAAATTGCTACGTAAAAATGGCCAAGAGACTATGTGATCTGAAAGTGGCGGAACTAAGAGCAGAATTGGAAGATCGTGAGTTGGAAACATCCGGTAAGAAAAAAGAATTAGTAGAAAGACTTAAAGTGGCACTGGAAAATGACGGCTTTGATCCAGAAACAGTTTTATTTAATGACGAGGCTTCCACCTTAATCTCGTCAATTTCTGCTAACATGGACGAGAAGATTTCTGCCATGGAAGAGAACATTTCTGCTAATATATCTGCTAACATGGACGAGAAGATTTCTGCCATGGAAGAGAACATTTCTGCTAATATATCTGCTAACATGGGCGAGAAGATTTCGGCTATAAAGGACGATATTTCTAGGTACTTTGAAGAACGATATATCTGCCGATATCTTATTAATTAAAAACGACATTGCCGCTGATATTGAAAATGAAATTTCGTCTCTAAAATCTGAAATCGAGGATAAGATGTTAACGATGGACGAGAAAATCGAGAATAAAATGTCAACGATGGACGAGAAAATCGAGAATAAAATGTCAACGACGGACGAGAAAATCGAGAATACGAATACAACGATAGACGAGAAAACCAAGGAGATAGAGGAAAATATTGCTGATTTGAGAACGCGAGGCACGCCAGAGGAAGAAAAGAAGACCGGGCAAACGAAACCTTGCAAGCCAGAAACACTACCTAAGTTTGAAGACATTGGCAGTTTTACCCGAGTCAAGGCTCCAACGTTCGATGGAAAAATGTCGTGGACCAATTATGTGAAACAATTTGAAGCAGCCGCTAGAGTGAATAATGGGTCCGATAGAGACAAGGCAGTGAACTTAACTATCGCGCTTCGGGGAGATGCCTTAGATGTACTTCAGATGATACATCTGCAAGAAACGGATGATTTCGAGCAGCTGAAGAAGAGGTTGGACATGCGATATGGTCACGAGCATCTAGAACATTTGTATCAATCCTAGCTGAAGAACCGAAGGCAGAAACGTGACGAAGCACTTCAAGTATATGAAGTGGATATTGCCCGACTAGTTCGATTTGCTTATTCATCAGCAGCAGAGAACATGATGGAATGTCTGGGCATACAGGCATTCATTGATGGTCTACGTGAACCTGATATGCAGAGGACGCTTCGCTAACCTAACCATCCCAAAATATCAGTTGACGCATTGACAGCTGCTCTTGAATATGAAGCAGCAGCAAAGGCTTCGGGTTACAACAAAGTTAGGACCATCCAAGAAGAAGGCGACGAGGACAAGTTTGACCAGATCGTCCGCTTGATCAAAAGTATGATGGACAAGAAGCCGAGAAAGATCAGATGCTGGAATTGTGGCGAGCTGGGGCATGTAGTAGTTCGTGTAAGCGCCCCAAGACTCCTGCAAACCAAGAACCCCAGTCACAGAAAAACTAGAATGGGTCGGCTACGAGGGGGCAGCACCGACCCATGATCGTTCCAAAGACCCTCTCATACTGATAGCTTCGCTAAGATGTCACAACGACAGTGTATATGTGGATGGCGAAGTAAATGGCAAGAAATATGCTCTGCTGGTTGACACTGGAGCAACTAGAACCCTCATACGACCAGAGATAATAAACCCCAATAAGAAGCTTCTACCAACGCGACTGCGACTGCGGACCGCTACAGGCGAGAATGCCAACGTTCACGGAGAAACACAAATCCAATTGGGAATTGGCGCAGAAAAGTTCAAGCATACGGTAATCGTAGCTGACATTGAAGAAGACGTGATTCTGGGAATGGACGTAATGAATGTACATGGTTTCCAATTAGACTTTAGAAACAGAAACATTAACGTGGGCTCCGAGGAGGTATTCCTTCATCCACATGAAGGCAGCGTGGTGTTGGCAGCTGTACAGGAAGACACCGTTCTACCTGCACGAAGCGAAACCTTGATAGTAGCACGGCTATAGGGAATCATGGAGGAAGGTACACCGGTTATGATGGAGCCAAGGAACCACGACGAAGAGGTTGGCAAAGAAGTACTAATTGGGAAAAGATTGGTTACGTCGGCGAAGGAGATTCCTGTACGGTTCATAAACGTGAACGATTACCCAATTACCATCAAGAAGGAAACCAAGATTGGATCCTGCGTACCAGTGACGTCTATAGTTCGCCAAACAACGACCACTGACAATTCTAATTCCAGATTTGAACAGATGTTATCAGTAGCCGGTCAATCTTTGGATCGAACTGAAAAAAAGAGAATGAGAGAATTTCACTTGCAGTATCGGGACCTATACGTACCAAAAGGAGGAAAGACTGGCAGAACATCAGCCGTTAAACACAAAATTGATACTGGTAATGCTAAGCCAATTAGACAATCAGCTCGAAGACTTCCACGAGTGAAGAGAGAGGAAGCTGAAAGAATAATTCGAGAGATGGCAGAAGAAAAAGTAGATGGTTCTATCATCTACTAGTCCACGGGTGTCTCTAGTAGTGCTCGTCAAGAAAAAGGATGGAATTTCGAGATTCTGCGTGGATTATCGCCAGCTTAACAACGTGGCGGAGAAAGACAGCTATTCTCTGCCTCGAATTGACGATACACTTTGGCCGGCAGTAAACTGTTTTCCACCTTGGACCTGAAGTCTGGTTATTGGCAAGTGGAAATGGACCCAGAAAATAAAGAGAAGACTGCTTTTACCACCGGATCTGGATTATGGCAATTCAACGTCATGCTATTCGGGCTCTGTAATACGCCTGCGATATTTGAAAGACTCATGGAAAATGTCTTGAGTGGATTGTCTTGCAAGACATGCCTGGTCTATTTGGACGACATCGTAGTACTGGGGAAGACATTTGACGAACATCTGAAGAATTTAGAAGACGTATTCAAACGACTCCAAGCTACCCAGTTCATGTTAAACCCGAAGAAATGTCAGCTGTTCCAAAACCGAGTCAACTATCTAGGTCATATAGTGAGTAATTAAGGAGTGGCGTAGATCCAGAGAAAATTTCTTCCATTCAGCAATCGCCGCGAACAAACGACAAATATCAAATTAGGAGTTTCCTTGGACTTTGCACGTATTATAGAAGATGTATCAGGAGGTTTGGAGATATTGCGAAGACTCTAACTCTACATACAGAAGAAGCAAGAGCTTACCAATGGGACGAAGACTGTCAAGCGGCTTTTGAAACCTTGAAGAGGCATTTAACCTCGGCGCCGATATTAGGATATCCATTACCAGAGGGAGACTTTATTCTTGACACGCAAGCAACGTAGGAATTGGTGGAGTGCTCTCACAGATCCAAGGAGGGCAAGGAAGAGTGCTGGGATATTTCAGTAAAGTCCTCTCCAAACCAGAACGAAACTACTGAGTCACAATAAGAGAACTTTTGCCGGTAGCGAAGTCCGTGGAACGCTTTTACCAGTATCTCTATGGTAGGAAGTTTTTAATCAGGACTGATCATGCAGCACTCAAGTGGGTGATGCAGTTCAAGAATCCCGAGGGTCAAACCGCTAGATGGATTGAACGACTTCAAGAGTATGATTTCAACATCGAACATCGAGCTGGTGTGAGTTACCGAAATGCCGACTCCCTGTCCAGACGGCCGTGCCCAACAAGGTGGAATCTAAGGAAGCTGCAGTTTCAATAACTACTGTAGTCAACGAGGAATGGTCACCCACCAGAATCAGAGAAGATCAGGAGAATGATCCTCACCTGAAGATGATCCGGCAATGGAAGAAAGAGAATCGGCGACCTACCTGGCAAGAAGTGTCAAAATTTTCACCGAAACTCAAGGCGTATTGGGCTCAGTGGGACTCCCTTGTCCTGTAAGAAGGGCTGTTGAAAAGAGTCCTTGAAAACGATGATGGTACTGAGATGAGGAGAGAGCTAGTTATCCCGAGAACAAGAGTAGCTGAGGTACTGAAGAAGTTACACGACAGTCCATCGGGAGGTCATCTGGGAGTGAAGAAAACCTTTCAGCGAGTCCGTGAAAGGTTTTATTGGATGACCAGCTCCGACGATGTGAAGGACTGGTGTAAGAAATGTACGACTTGTGCTACGAGTAATGAATCACATCGCAAAAGAAAGGCAACTATGAAACAATATAATGTTGGAAGCCCCTTCGAAAGGATTGCTTTGATATCGCTGGACCATTTCCGACTACAGAAAACGGTGATAAATACATTCTGGTTGTAATGGATTACTTCACAAAGTGGATGGAAATTTACGCGATCCCGAATCAAGAGGCCACAACTGTCGCGGATGTATTGGTGAAAGGATTCATCAGCCGATATGGAGTGCCCTTGGAAGTTCCACAGTGACCAGAGACGAAATTTTGGAAGCCATTTATTCCAGGAGATTTGCGACAAGCTGGGAATGAAGAAGACTCGGACAACAGCATTACATCCACAGTCAGATGGAATGGTCGAGAGAATTATCAGGACTATTGGAAAATACTTGTCCAAAGTAGTATCCGGCCATCAGAGAGATTGGGACCAGTATATTTCCCTGTATCTGTATCTGTAAAGGTTGGAAGGGTGGGTAGACCCCACAGCACTTAGGCCACAATTGGCCCATTGTGCATCCTTCTGAGGTTCAAAACTTGCTTCTAGCTCGTCATCCAGCCTACTTGTTTGAAGTAGGCGATAACGTCGCCTGAATCACGTTCCTTCATACTGGCGTATGTTAGCCTGTGCTCGCCGAATACATGAAACCTAAGATGATAGAGTGGCTGACATTCACAAAGAATGTGCTCGACAGTCTCATCTTCTTGCTCACATCCTCTACAAAGTGGGACGTCAGAGAGACCCAGTCTGTGGAGATGTTTTCGTAGGTGGCAGTGACCAGTCAGAATACCCGTGGCTGTTCGTAGGTTCCGCCTGTTCATAAACACGTATTTTTTGGCTACTTTGCTGTCCGGATATCGTAGCAGTTCCTTGGCAAGCCTGCAGCCTTCTGCGTCATCCCATCTACCCTTAAACTTATTAAGGGAGTGTTCATTTAATAGGTCGACCGTCACTAACGCCGATAGACCAATGAAAGTGCCAGTTCCCAAAAGTTTTTGGGAGGCTGCCTTCCTGGCTAGCGAGTCTGCAATACGGTTTCCTTTCGATTTCTCATGGCCCTTAATCCAGCCTAAAGTGACCGTGTTGTTGTTATAGGCTTCGATTAAGGCCATGTGGCATTCTAGTACTAGGCCTGATGTAATACGTGGTCTGTTCAGGGCTAGTAGTGTTTGTCTACTGTCCGTAAGGATGTATATGTTATTACCTGTGGCTTTCTTTTTGGTAATCTCTTTTGCAGCGATGCAGATAGCAGTGAGCTCTGTTTGAGCAACAATTGCATTGCAGACCATTGCCCATTTTATGTTTAGATTCAGGGGTCTGGAGATAATTCCACATCCTGAACCCACATTAGATTTAGACCCGTCTGTGAAGATGCGGATTGCGTCTTCTTCCGTTGGGTCTTGTTCGTTATTTTTAAAGATTACCTTGTAGGGCCTGTGGAAGACATATCGCGGTGAAATCGAGTCCGTATTGGCCTGCAGCAGTGGGACCTCCCTGAGGGCCTCATGCCACAAGTTACGTCTCAGTTTACCGGATCCTACATCAGGTTGTATACCGGTAGAGCGTAAACGTGTCATGGTCATCAAAACAACCTCCTTGATGTATATGTCAAGGGGAGTGAGACCGAGGATTACCTCCATAGCTCTTGTTGGTGTGGTTCTCATGCCTCCTGTAGTGTTGAGGCATGCTGTTCTTTGGATTTGATCCAGTTTACGGACGACTGTCAGCTGGTTTGCTTTAGCTCCCCAGGCAATAGCGCCGTACGCTAGCATAGGTCTGATGATGGCAGTGTAGATCCAGGCAGCAACTCTAGGTGACATTCCCCAGGTGCGGCCGATGGTTCTACGACACAGCTCATAACAAATATATGCTTTTTTAACTCTGTTTTCTAAGTGAGAGTTCCACGTTAACTTACTGTCTAAGGTGACCCCTAAATATTTCACCTCTGAAGAGAAATTAAGTTTGGTATCTAGGAGCTTTGGGGCTTGATGTTTTGCAAACTTCCTTTTTTTCGTGAGAGGACACTTCCACTGCTTTGCCATATTTACAAATCTTCTTTAGTTGCAGGAAAAAAGAAATTAGAAGTTTAATTGAAAATTTGTTAAAAATTTATGCAAATAAAAAAAGTCATACTAATTTCTGCATTTGAGTCGCTGCTTTTAAAATTAATTATTAATACTTGAATTTTATTAAATAAAGGCATTTGTTAAAAAGTTATGCAAATAAAAAAAAAGTCATTCTAATTTCTGCATTTGAGTCGCTGGTATTAAAATTAATTAATAATACTTGAATTTTATTTAATAAAAGAATATTCTTATATTAATTTTAAACAAGTATTTGTTGTATCCACTAAAAGTGACAACATTGCTCAAAATTTCAGTACCTGTTTAATGTGTCAATAGTAATCTATTTAGAAGTTTTGTCCTTATTTAATTACCATATAAAGAGAGATGCAAATATCGTCAGACTGTGATCGACGATCATTTTAAATACGCCGTAGTATTGTAGTAAATAATGTCAAACGTGGTTTGTTTATACGAGCGCCATTACCGCTAGAGAGTAAACATTTAGTTCAACCTCTGGATGTTGGCGTTTACAAATCGGTTAAGGCGTCTTGGGGGAAAATACTTCGAGATTTTTATCAAGAATCGGGTTATAAAAATGTCGATAAAATTGTATTCCCTTCTTTAATGAAAAAAATTGGCCAACAGTCCAAGTTTGTTCAGAAGTAACGCGGTAGGTGGCTTTGATGGGTCGGGCATTTACTCTTTGTCTTTAGGAAGAATGACAAAAAAATCTCAGATGGCACATATTGTTAACGGTGAGGATTCTGCTCAGATGTCATCCACATCTTCTGGGGACTCAGGCGAAAATAGCCAATTGCCATCGACATCTTACAACATCAGGAATAAAATAGCAGAACAGACAACCCTGTCTTTCTACACCAGAAGATATTAAAACAAGTTTATCAAATTCAATTTTGTCAGTCCTAAGGACTGAAAACACAAAAAAATCGACCGTTATGAAGAAAAACAGAGTAAAAAGAAAATTTGCTGAGAACCTAACAGACAAAGATGTTTTAAAAATGCTTCGTGAATAGGAAGAAGAAAACCATCTAAAAAAAAGCAAAACCAAAAGCAACCATTGGCAAACGAAAAAAAGAAAAGAAATGCACAAGAATCACAAGAACCTAGCTCCAGTTCGTCAGAAAGTAAGGTAATTTATGATGAAAACAGTGACAATGAGCCGGAAGATTATCAAGATTTGATCACTGCAGAAAATGAACAAGTAGAGAATAAGATAATTGAAGAAGAGGGAGAAAATGGGGTAATTGAGGCTAAAACAAACAACAGTCAAAGAAGTACCCGTGCTGACATTCAAAACGTTAAACTTGGGAATTGGGTGGTCGGTAAATATCCTGGGTAAAAGATATCATTCATTACATAGGAAAGGTTGTACAAGTAAAGGATGGCAATATTAAGGTTAACTTTTTACGTGAAAAGGGTTTGTATTTTGTATATCCTGATGTTGAGGACACAGAATCGGTATTATTAAATGCAGTAGTTGCAATTATTGACGAACTGGCGATAAATGAAGGAATGCATTTTTTTTAAAGTGACCCACATTAGTGGAGTTACCAAAATTTATTAGTTTAGTAAGTATTGTTACCTTGCCAAAGTCACGTACCAAAAATTAATTTGTATGCTTTTAAGCTGCAATTCCTAGTTTAAGTTCTAGTTTTTGATAATAAGGTTCCTACATTATATTATTCTTGTGTTATTCAGAATAAAAATATGATTTCTTTAAAAACAACAAGGTTTTTAGGCTGTTTTACCCAAAAGTCCTTAGATTTGAAAAAAAAGGAAAAATTGTTCGTTTCTAAGTACCTAAAAAGGCCATAAAACAAATTTATGTGTCAATGTTGCTTAACGATTCCCTAAGATTGTCTTAGGCTTCAATTTAGATGGGGTGTCATTGTCATACCGGGTGTCCCACTTAACTTTTCCGAGTTTTGATCGCTTATTACTCAAACAGTTTTAGGGATAGAAACATGTGATTTCCGCCATTTTTATTGAAATTTATAAAAGTTTTTTTCTCATTGATGGGATATTTTATCGTAATGCCGGTTTGACCGGAAATTACCACGGCGATTTTTAGGCATAGGGCAACTTTGTTATTTTAAATAGAACACCCTGTATATTTTTAGTCTAACACAAAGCTCAATCATTGAACTTTCTAAACATATATAGTTTGAAATTACCTGTCTCGACCCTTACTTCGTGGAATCTGCTCATATTAGTGTTTTTAAATGAAACTCACGGTTTATAGTTAATTCCACAACATAATAAAAGTTATTGAAAATTCTAAAAAATTGACAATTGTTTCGAAAAATCAATATTTTCTTTTGGGGTTACATCAAAGATCGATGTTACAACCCATCCCTACAACCTTGGAAGAATTAAAGACAAACATAATAAATGTGATTGAAACTATTCCTAGAGAGATGTTGATAGCTAGTTTTCGAAACTTAATTAAAAGATGGCGAATGTGTGTAAACGTCCGAGGACATCATTCTGAAAATTTGTTGCAATAATATTTTTTGTTAAATGTCTTTACGTCCAAAATTGTTAATTATGTTGACATTTTTAAAAAATTGCCTTAGAAAATGCTTAACGTTGTTTAACTTAAATTTTAAGCCATAATTTCCCGAAAAAGTAGCACAAACTATATATTAGTGTTTTTAAATGAAACTCGCGGTTTCTAGTTAATTCCACAACATAATAAAAGTTATTGAAAATTCTAAAAAATTGACAATTGCTTCGATAAATCAATATCATCGTCAGAATGACAGAAGTTTCATTTAATTTGATGCCTACCTGATGTTTAGTAGTTATTTTTGGCTAGATCAAGAAGTGACCTAACTTGTGATTGACTTGTATATGTTTATAGAAAAAAGAAGAAGATGTGATATTACAAATATTGAAGCTTAGATATTATTAACCCGATGGTGATATCCTGGATATCATTTTTCCAATTAAGATCAGTATAACTGTGCAATGATATAGAAAACCAGGAAAACTATATCTGCTGATCTTTACAATGATTACTTAAGAAGACAGTTTATTAGTGGAGAACTCCCTAGATTTAACTGTTCATTGACAACTTCATATTGTGGGTTTCTTAAATGTCTTCTAATTCCCAATTCTTCAAGGAAATCCAGTTCTTGTTTCTTCTCACAAATATGCAGCACTTCTAGTTTTGTGTTAGGTGTCAATGAATGATTGGTGTCAAGTAGATGTTTTGCGTAGTGGGATTTTTCTGGTTGTTTTAATCTGTATGTTCGTATGTGTTCACTGTATCGGATTTCAAAATTCCTAAGAGTCTGACCCAAATAGACAGCATTACATTCTGGACATCTGAGTTTATATATACCTGACTTCTTTAATAGTGGTATTTTTGTTTTCACATTTAACAATTTTGTACTAACGTTACTTTCTGTTTTCAAAGAAATTGTTGTATTCGTTGCTGAAGATATTATCTTTGAAATATTATTAGAAATATTTCCTGCATATGTGATGGTTTTATAAGTTTTTATTTCATCAGCTTGTTTAGGAAATATTAGTTGTAATGCAACTTTTTCCTCTTTTTTACCAATTAGCTTATTTATCATATCTAATGGATAACCGTTGGATGTTGCTATCTGTCTAATTGTATTAATCTCTCTATCAAAATTTCATTTGTTCATAGGAACTGGAAAAGCTCTATGTATCATTTAATTATATGCCGCTAGTCTGTGTGATATAGGGTGATTGGAATTGAATGGAATTGTCACATCAGTCTGTGTTGGTTTTCGGTAAATTGAATAATCAAGTACATTATCAACTCTTTGAATTTTCAAATCAAGAAAATTGATTGAGCTATTTTCTTCAATTTCTAATGTAAATTTAATTTTTGGGTGTAAATTATTGATGTGGTTGAAAAATACATCTAATTGTCGTTTACTACCCATATAACAAGATAATATGTCATCTACATATCTATACCAAAATAAAATATTTTTCGAAATATTACTTTCAAAGATCTTTCTTTCTAAATTGTCCATAAAAATGTTTGCTAAAATAGGTGATATAGAGCTTCTCATTGGTAAACCTTCATTTTGAATATATATCTTATTGTCAAAAGTGAAATAATTCTGATTAATGTATACATCAAATAAATTAAGTATATCTGATATTATTCCTGGATTAATATTAAGATATATATTCAAAATGAAGATTTACCAATGGGAAGCCCTATATCACCTATTTTAGCAAACATTTTTATGGACAATTTAGAAAGAAAGATCTTTGAAAGTATTATTTCAAAAAATATTTCATTTTGGTATAGATATGTAGATGACATATTAGCTTGTTTTATGGGTAGTGAACGGCAATTAGATGTATTTTTCAACCACATCAATAATTTACACCCAAAAATTAAATTTACATTAGAAATTGAAGAAAATACCTCAATCAATTTTCTTGATTTAAAAATTCAAAGAGTTGATAATGTACTTGATTATTCAATTTACCGAAAACCAACACAGACTGATGTGACAATTCCATTCAATTCCAATCACCCTATATCACACAGATTAGCGGCATATAATTCAATGATACAAAGAGCTTTTTAGTTCCTATGAACAAATGTAATTTTGATAGAGAGATTAATACAATTAGACAAATAGCAACATTCAACGGTTATCCATTAGATATGATAAATAAGCTAATTAGTAAAAAAGAGGAAAAAATGGCATTACAACTAATATTTCCTAAACAAGCTAATGAAATAAAAATGTATAAAACCATCACATATGCAGGAAATATTTCTAATAATATTTCAAAGATAATATCTTCAGCAACGAATACAACAATTTCTTTTAAAACAGAAAGTAACGTTAGTATAAAATTGTTAAATGTAAAAACAAAAATATCACTATTAAAAAAGTCAGGTATATATAAACTCAAATGTCCAGAATGTAATGCTGTCTATTTTGGTCAGACTCTTAGGAATTTTGAAATCCGATACAGTGAACACATACGAGCATACAGATTAAAACAACCAGATAAATCCCACTACGCAAAACATCTACTTGACACCTAACACAAAACTAGAAGCGCTGCATATTTGTGAGAAGAAACAAGAACTGGATTTCCTTGAAGAATTGGAAATTAGAAGACATTTAAGAAAGCCACAATATGAAGTTGTCAATGAACAGTTAAATATAGGGAGTTATCTACTAATAAACTGTCTTCTTAAGTGATAATTGTAAAGATCAGCAGATATAGTTTTCCTGGTTTTCTATATCATTGCACAGTTATACTAATCTTAATTGGAAAAATGATATCCAGGATATCACCATAGGGCTAATAATATCTAAGCTTCAATATTTGTAATATCACATCCTCTTCTTTTTTCTATGAACATATATTAAGTCGATCACAAGTTAGGTCACTTCTTGATCTAGCCAAAAATAACTACTAAACATCAGGTAGGCATCAAATTAAATGTAACTTCTTTCATTCTGACGATGATATTGATTTATCGAAACAATTGTCAATTTTATAGAATTTTCAATAACTTTTATTATGTTGTGGAATTAACTAGAAACCGCGAGTTTCATTTAAAAACACTAATATATAGTTTGTGCTACTTTTTCGGGAAATTATGGCTTAAAATTTAAGTTAAACAACGTTAAGCATTTTCTAAGGCAATTTTTTAAAAATGTCAACATAATTAACAATTTTGGACGTAAAGACATTTAACAAAAAATATTATTGCAACAAATTTTCAAAATGATGTCCTCGGACGTTTACACACATTCGCCATCTTTTAATTAAGAATCGAAAACTAGCTATCAACATCTCTCTAGGAATAGTTTCAATCACATTTATTATGCTTGTCTTTAATTCTTCCAAGGTTGTAGGGATGGGTTGTAACATCGATCTTTGATGTAACCCCAAAAGAAAAAATCCGGTACCGTTAAATCAGGTAATCGCGGTGGCCACCTCACTGGACCTCTTCTTCCAATCCACCTTTCACAGGTGTGGACTTGCACCATCCTGCTGAAAGTAACATGTTTGTAATAAATTATCTTGCTGAAGTTGCGGAAAAAAGTACAGTTGTAGCATAACTACATAATTTACTGCGGTAACGATAGGTTTACTAAAGAAAAACGGGTCATAAATTTTTGTAGAACTCATGGCACACCATACAGTTACTTTGGGTGAATCTCTTACATATTCAGTAGTTCTGTGAGGGTTCTCTGAACCCCAAATGCGACAGTTGTATCTATTTACTTGACCATTTCAGTGGAAAGTAGCCTCGTCAGACATAATAAGAAGATTTCTGTAAATAATCTTAAACCTTGGCGGCAAAAATTAACGCGCACGGCATGGTCAATCTCTTTTAACTCTTGCACCAAGTTGTGAAACTTTTAATTTAGTCCATAATTTCCGGAAAAAGCAGCACAAACTATCTATGTTTAGAAAGCTTAAAGATTGAGCTTTGTGTTAGACTAAAAATATACAGGGTGTTCTATTTAGTATAACAAAGTTGCCCTATCCCTAAAAATCGCTGTGTTAATTTCCGGTCAAACCGGCATTACGATAAAACATCCCATCATTGAGAAAAAAACTTTCATAAATTTCAATAAAACTGGCGAAAACCGCATGTTTCTATTCCTAAAACTGTTGGAGTAATAAGCGATCAAAACCCCGAAAAGTTAAGTGGGACACCCGGTACCATCTATGGGGTAACATTGCCATCAGACAAGTTTTTTTAAAAAAAATTTTATAAAGTAATAATCAGCACATTACGTACATCATTGCTTAGTATTACTATATAGTATGCCTGTCTCAAGAAATTATTAGAGATTTAAAAAAAAATCAGATCTAATAAAAAAGAAATTATGAAGATATGTCAATGTTTGCCCCTCTTACTTTAACATTCTTTTGAAAGGTACTGCAATCGGTGATAAATATACGTGATAAAGTCATTCCACACGTATATGCATCTACAACTTCTTCAATGGAAGAAGAAATCGAACAACTATACCAGGATATAACAAGAGCCAAATAACTAGTAAATACACAATTAGTTATAATAACCAGCGATTTCAATGCAAAACTCGGACGACGACACGGAACTAAACATTGAAAATTTTGGATTGGGGCGTCGATATGAAAGAGGTGAGAAATTGATAGAATATTTACAAAGTGAAGAACTATACTGCATAAACTCAATCTTCAAAAAACCACACCAAAGAAGATGGACATGGGAAAGTCCTGACAGTTGCACAAAAAACGAGATCGATTATATCCTCACAAATAAGAAAATATACTGCAAAAACGTATCCGTACTTGGTAGGTTTGACACAGGCAACGACCATAGATTAGTAAGAACCCACCTTCCAAATAAACTTAACAAAAGAAAGGAAAAAACATGGTGAATGGGCCAAAAAACAAAAACCTACTTTAGACAATCTCGAGCAAAACCAACAACAAATTCGGAAAACAATAAAAAATAAACTGAAGCCATCAGATTCCCTGAAAACATGGATATAGACCAACTAAATGAAAAGATCGTATCTAGTATACATACTGCTACTAAAAGGAATTATTCCAAAAACAAATTCAGTCCCAATACAATTTATCGAGAAAAGGAGAACTGGAGAAACTCGCAGGAATATAAAGTGCTTACATAGAGAATAAAAAAAAACTTGCAAAGATGTGAGAAAATACAATATAAAATTAATCAATAACAACATAGAAGAAAATAGAGGTATGAAGGTACTGAAATCCAAATTGTCACAAGGAGAAGCTAAAATAACAAAAATGCAAGATAATTCGGGAAATTCTACCACAGAAAAAGAGGATGTAGCGAGAGTAGTAGAACAATTTTACACCGACCTTTACTCGACCACCATTCCCAACCCAATCAAATAAAAAAGACAAATTCCAAATATACGCTCCGAGGAAATTCCAGAAATAACTCAAAACGAAGTAGAAATGGCTTTAAAACAAATGAAAAGTAAAAAATGTCCAGGGAAAGACGGAATAACCACTGAAATCTCAGAAATAGGAGGGAGTGAGGTTTGGGAAGCAATAAGAGCTATACTTAATAAGCACATCGAAGAGTAAATGATACCCAAACAATGGCAAAGGAGCGAGGTAATCCTTCTTTTTAAAAAAGGCGACCAAGCTGATCTTGATCACTACATACCAATCAGCCTACTCTCGCACCTATACAAGCTCCTCACTAAGATTATAACAAACCGTCTAACTAATAAATTTGACTCCACCAGCCAAAGACTACAGCACTACCGACCATATACAAACTCATCGTTTACTGATTGAAAAACAAACGAATACAACATCAATATCCATTTAGTATTTGTCGAAAATAAGAAAGTTTTCGACTCAGTAGAACATTGAGCAATTATGCATTCCTTAGATAACGCCAGGATAGACTCAAAATATACAGGACTCCTCAGGTCTATATAAGAAACATCAGAGTTTCCACACTATGTACTGTTTTAAAACGGTACTAGGTATGAGTATTTAGAAAAAGGCACACTAACACTAACACTCACTACTGGATTGAAGCCGAATGACCGATAAGTTGTCTGGTCCGTGTATTTATGCGGGAACTATTGGCGGGTATGGTCTTTTTGGCGCGCGCGGTGCGTGTGCTGCTGGCAGGAGTAGTAATAGATATGGGACGTTCGTTATCCTGCGATATTTTAGGAGGGTAACTGTTATTATTGGCGCAGGCCATGGTGGAAGGCGACGAGGTGGCATCGGAATGGAGCGGGTGGAGAAGATGTTTCCAGGTTGATGGCAATCTCTGGCTGCCGTCCCTAGTATTTAAACAGTATGGACGTTTTTCTATTTCGATAGCTTCTCGAATTATTCTGGACTTAAAGGAGCGAGTTGGGGCGATAGTTATGGTTTTATCGAAACTGATCGTGTGCCCTGTTTGGACACGATATTGGGCCAAGGTGGAAGAAGGATCGGAATTTCTGACAGACACTGAGTGTTTTTTTGCTCTAACGGAGATACGTCGGTTGGTCTGACCTATGTAGGTGCGGGGACAATCTTAGCAAGGGATTTCATATACTCCATGCTGTTCATTGGAAATTTTATCCTTGACAGATCTGATTAGGTGGGAGATTTTCTGTTGGGGTTTGAAAATTGTTCGAATACCGTGGGGTTTGAAGATTTTACAGATTCTGTCTGTCACTCCTTTTATGTACGGAAGGGATATTTTTAATTGATTCTCTAAGTCGATGGTGGAAGGTGATGGAGTGGGAGTTGAAAATTTCTGAATGCTCCTGTTGATTTGGGATTCTTTGTAACCATTTTGAATTAGAGTTTGTTTTAAGAAATTGATTTCTGATGGTCGATTGGATTCGTCAGATAGAGACATGGATCGGGATACGAGTGTGTTGATGACAGAATTAAGCTGGGCCGAATGGTGATGGGAATGGGCATTGAGAAACGGTTGGTGTGAGTGGGTTTGCAATAGATGGCGTGTGAGAAACCATTTGGTGAAAGTTTTTTAATCATGACATCAAGAATTGGTGTGGAAGCTAACTCATCTTGAAGATTGTTCGAATACCGTGGGGTTTGAAGATTTTACAGATTCTGTCTGTCACTCGTTTTATGTACGGAAGGGATATTTTTTATTGACTGTTTAAGTCCATGGTGGAATGTGATGGAGTGGGAGTTGAAAATGTCTGAATGCTCCTGTTGATTTGGAATTCTTTGTAACCATTTTGAATTAGAGTTTGTTTTAGGAAATTGATTTCTGATGGTCGATTGGATTCGTCAGATAGAGACATGGATCGGGATACGAGTGTGTTGATGACAGAATTAAGCTGGGCGGGATGGTGGTGGGAATGGGCATTGAGAAAACGGTTGGTGTGAGTGGGTTTGCAATAGACGGAGTGTGAGGAACCATTTGGTGAAAGTTTTTAATCATGACATAAAGAAATTGTAGAGATGAGTTATTAGATTTAAAATTTTTATTAGTTTTAAATAAACCTCTTTAAGTCGACCAATGGCAAAAGCCCTTGTTGTCAGATTGAAAATACGTTCTGTTGACAAATCTTACTTGACTATCCAAGTTGATTATTACAAAATGAAAGTCGACTAGAAGAATTTGGCAATTGACATCAATATCCACAACCAACCTCAAACAGATATCATCGTTGTCAAACTTTTTAGTTGCTTGAGTTATATTATTTTGTAGTAGAAAATGTGCTTCTGTTTGATTGCCTTTTAAAAGACATCTTTAAAACGGATCCAGGTTTCACCGAATCTAATTCGACAAATCTTCCTCAAGTGGATGTGGACACGGTGTCTCAATACAGTCGACCTCCCCTAAATGGAAGAATAATAAGCGATCCGGTACTAAATCGAGTTTGGAATTTTGGCGTAACGCAATTTGTGTATGTGTGTTACACCACATGTTTTCCAAACAACTCAACCTACATGAAGATCATTTAATTTTCATTATACATACATTTAACATTATATTTTCTATTTTGAAAGCATCATCACTGCAGCTTAAAATATACATTTCCAAATTTCTTTGACTACGCGAGACTTACCTTTTTTAATAAGAGGCACCCGATTAGAAAAACATTATTCGAAAGAGTACGTTTTGACAGTACTTTGCGTTTCTCTTTAACGGGTGTTGATAAAAAAAGATAACTATTCTACTTATAAAGTATTCCCTCGTGACAACAGCGCATTGCCATTGGCTCTAGCACAGGCTAGGGACACTGAAGACCGTGCCATCTATAGAGCCTGTCGAGTAACTAAAATCAGTAGATAATTCCAAAAAATTAACGAAAACTGTAACGTCGTTAGTAATGAAATTTTATTGATTTTTATTACTGCGTATGCGCGATGTCATATTGCGCTTTATCTGTTAGTTAGTATTTTTTAATTGCTATAGTGTAATATATATCTGTTGTTTCGTTGCTTTACTGTTATTATTTGAAAAGACAATGTCAAAGTGTATTCTGAAGGAGTCTAATAAGTGGTGTACTCGGTAAGTTGTATTAAAAAAATTTGAGCATTTTTCCTTTCTCAATTAACAATTCTCTTTATTTTTAAAAATCACAGACTTTTTACTAATGTAATCGACAACACTAGGGATCATGGTTGTTTTTTGCATTAGGTAAACTGAAAATTGTTGCACCACTAAAGTAAATATTCCTTTTTACAGTTTTGTTCCTCTAACCCAGGAAGATAGAATTAATATGGCTGAAACTCGGTGGTAATAAATAAATAAATCATTAAATTTGTAGACGAGGCAACGATGGTTATTAAGACAGTTTGATTTACCTTCCCATATGAGTGAAAATTAACAAAAATTGATGGTAAGTTTCATGGTATTCAATATCGCATGCTATAATTTTAGACATTTTGAAATGTAAATTGAGTGAATGAAAAGACGAGTACTGAGTGTGTAATTTTATTAAAATTCCAGCTAAGCGCTTTCAACCTTAGGCCATTCTCAAAGCTGTCATCAAGAAAAAACATAAAATAGGTGTCAAAAAACATCAAACTCTGTACTGCTACATACAATGAAATAAAATGTTTGATGTTACATCATTATTTAAGTAAAATTACCCTATAAAGAGGGTGTACAATTGTAATTCACATAACGAAACGTCTAATATGAAATTATCAACTAAATTATATGTGTGTACACCCTCTTTATAGGGTAATTTTAACAAATTTTACATGAGTAATGATGTAACATCAAACATTTTATTTCATTGTATGTAGCAGTTACAGGGTTTGATGTTTTTTGACACCTGTTGTATGTTTTTCTCTTGTCGACAGCTTTGAGAATGGCCTAATGGATGAAAGCGCTTAGATGGAATTTTAATAAAATGACACACTCAGTACTCGTCTTTTCATTTACTTAATTAATATCTAGTGTGTTCCCCAAACTCAGACAATTCCATTTTAAAATGTACCCATTGGAACAATAATAACCTGGGTTTTATTTTATGTTATAGCTATTCCCTCCACCAGCTATGGGATGGAAGGTATTGACCCCTTGCCAATTTTCATATATAGGCCATGGTATGACAATGTATGGGAAATGAAAGTGAGTATTAACATTTGTTGAGGCATCACGTCTTAGTATTTCGTCTAGAGGTAACCAAAAATCCAATAAAGAAAAAAAATGAAAAAAAAAACAAATCAAAAAATAGTTAAAACCAAAGAAACTCAAGAATTTTTATAAAAATCGAAAACTCCAAAAAAAGGAAATCAAAAAAAAGAAAAAAATTTAAACATTCAAGCATTTTTTGATATTTTTTTTGGCATAGTACAAAAACATGTGTAAACTTATTATTTCAATAGTAAGTGCATTTTGTTTTCTTTTGTTGATATAAATTTTCAAATATATTTGTGTATTTACTTATTTATTGTTCTTATTTTGTGTGTTTACTTGTAGAACCTCAACCAGAAACGAGATGGTTTCATAAGAACGGAATGCTTTTAAATGTAGAAATACACAAATATGCAATATACTAGGTTTAAGCTTGTGATTTATTTAATACTTCCAGTAAAGAAATAAAGATGTATTTTAAGTGGAAATGAAATGTTAGATATACTATTTTAAATTTTGTACAGTCACGAGTGCTGTTTAGCACTCTTATATGTAATTACTTGGCACCTTGCATTTACAGAGCTGGGCAGTATTCAACAAATTTTCCTTTAAAAGTATTTCAATTACTTTTGTTCTAACATTCACAGTAATTATACTCAAATGTTTTCTTTCACAGAAAGTTGCCAAAAATAGTAGTTAACAACTCATTGGTAACACTTTTTTTGATTAAGTAACTAGCAGTTATACTCCAGTAGTTTGTCCAGCTCTGTGTGTTATAATAATAAATAAATAAATTAATATAAACTTATCATAAATAATTTTCTACATTTATCTTGACTTAACATCATTTAAAAATCTAATGATAATCCAGTCTAGAGTGTATGTTACTCAAATTATGTTTTAATTATTGCATTGTTTTTACATTATAGTTTATTTATTGTCATTCTGTTTGTTAAGAAAAGTACTTTGTTAAAGAAATTATTTGTTGTGTATTTTTATACCAAAATAAATAAACTGTTTATATGATTACTGTTTTATTTTTTCCAATTCAATTAACCATTTATGGTCCATCATTTGATATTTCATTTAATTTAACTCGACATCTAATCATTATTGAGTTAATGGAGTTAAATTGAATGAAATTTCAAATTATGGACTGTAAATGGCTATTTTGAAATAATATAATTAAGATACAGTAAATTTGAATATACCACCAAAACCTAAAATTACAGAAACCTTTTTAACTCAATTGTTCAGTCGACAGGCTCTTTAGATGGCGCCACAATCAGTGTCTCATTTATCTGTGGGTTATCTGTGCTCTAGCCTACCACACTCTACTACAAGAATTCAAATTTCAATATTTGTTTCATTTTTATTTGAAATCGTAGGGTGGCGTTATTAAATGCAAATATTTAGTTCAGACCCAATATATCTTGTGACATTTTCATTAAAATTTATGACACTAGCTCATTGATGTATTTGCGTTCAGCCCTGTTTTAATAATGTTACTGCTTCTTTGTGCTCTTCTCAGTTCATTTTATTACATTTTGTTTTCAATTGGTCTGATTGTAGTATAAAGTTATTTGTTTTATTTGTAGCTCTAACAACTCAAGTGAAACAGATGTGGATTTTCTTTGTAATGCGTTTCGATAGTATAATTCGAAAGGAGCCCTTTCTCTCTAATGTGTTTTATTAGTTTAAATCGGAGGATGCTCTTTTTTTGTTATTTGTTTTGATAGTATCTATAAATCGGATGGAGCCTTTCTTTGAATTATATTTTTGGTAGTATGACCTGAATGGATCGTAATTTGAACTTCCATATAATATATAGACATTTTAATAATTTTTGGTAAAAATTAAAGAAAGAAAAAAAGTCAGCTTCAAACATACTTAACAATATTCAAACAGAACTGAACGCAAGTGTCTATCAAATTTCACCTTCGAAATTATCATTGAATAAATTAATGGTTACACAGTGAATTTCTAGCTCGCATGAGCTGGATGACACGCATAACAATACTAAAAGTTACAAAACTCAAAAATGACATTTTTGCAGATACGTGCAAGTTATCTAACAGCGCAGAGCTGCCGTTCGCATTTATGTAGCATACTTATTAGCTGTTACATCAAAATATAAAATAATTTGTACTCACATATGGCATCGACGGCGCAGAATCTCCATATCCATACTCAATTTTCCATAATATCCATCACAATCACTTTTGAATTCGCGATACACGAAACACGCCGAAGCCGATACGAAAATTTACGAATCACTTTTTCACATCGCGACGGTTGCCTGCCACATTCATGATCAATTTTCAAATTCATGCATGCATCACAAACTCATCCCCAAAGCCTCAGACTTGTGTCCACTACATTAGAGCCGCCTCAAATCCTTAACTCGTCGTTCCTAGGAAACCAATTTTCCTCAAGAATTGATGGGATACAGGATACTGTTTATATTATATATCAAATCGCTTATACCAAATCGATTATTATGAAAAAAATTAGCTTAACCCAACAGCCTTGTCCTTGTTGTTCAAGAAAATCTCATCAGAGTAGTCATAAAGTCATATGAGTGATAATTACATCTACATGTTACAACAAAATTAGATATATAACCACGTGATATTAAATCGAGATAATATATTGGGGATCAATTAACAATCATTTGTATTGATTAAAATGTTCCATATGCTAACTCCCCGAATCAAAGTCGATGAGGTGTCAGGCTCTCAATCTGCCTACTTCTTAATCTCAAAAGACCGTGTCTTTGAATGATATTTGATGGGATGCTAGAGCGCCTCTTACTCTATTTCAACATAACTTTTTGATAGAAAGAGAATCCAAAATGACGCATTAAATGCTACTAATTTCAAAATGAATATTTACTGGATCTGAATTTGGAGAAATAATGGGGAAGAAGATTCTTTGAAAATTGGTGATTTTCTATAAAATGGGAAAAGATTTAATTAAAAGTATACGAATCTAAAACCCCAAGATGGCAGAGTGGGTTAGAGCGCCGAAACTTGGGTTTCTCAACCTGAAGGACGGAGGTTCGAATTCCACTCAAGTAATGCCTTTTTCTATAAATAAAAAATTCAATTAAAAAAGCTGGGGGCACAAGGTCCGTCAGTAAATGGCGAAAACTGGAAAAGCGGACGGCATCCCTCGCCCCTTACCAACCCGCACTGAGGCAGCGTGGTAAGAAAAGCCTCACAACCCCAAGCATGAAAGGACAAAATAAACCACGGCCCTCATTCTCCGTAGGCCCGAATGCCCTGGAATGGGTAGTTCCAGTGGCGCAACCAGGAGGGCAGAGGGTGCTAAGAATACGCGGAGTCTAAACCGCTACCCATGTAAAACTACATCGCTATTCATAGCCAGCTATAACTGCCGCACACTTTCTAACCAGACCAAAATAGTGGAACTGGAAAAAGAGGCAGAAAATATCAAGTGGGACATCATAGGTACCAGTGAGGTAAGACGAAAAGGTGAAGAGTTATTGGAGCTAGAGTCAGGCAACATCCTCTACTACCAAGGAACACCTATCGGTAGAACAAGTGGCGCAGGATTCCTAATAAAGAAAACATGGAAATACAGAATCCTAAACATGACAAGTATATCAGATCGGGTAGCGAGTATAACATTACGACTATCCGAAAGATATACCATACAAATCATACAGGTCTGCGCCCCAACAACAAGCCACTCAGAAGAGGAAATAGAGGAATTCTACAATGAAATCATACAAGTACTAGACGATGACAACAGCCATTTCAAATACATAATAGGCGACTTCAACGCAAAAGTGGGGAAAAGAAATCATCAAGAACAAGCCATAGGGAACTTTGGAATTAGGAACAGAAATGAAAGAGGGGAGAGATTAATACAACACGCACATCAACACAACATATCAACACATTCTTCAATAAAAACACCAACCGAAAATGGACATGGCAATCCCCCAATGGAACCACTAGAAATGAAATCGACTTTGTTCTAACTAATAAAATCAACACTATCAAAGATGTAAATCTCCTCAACAAATTCAGGACGGGTAGTAACCACAGAATAATCAGAGCTGAAGTTGTCCTCAACACAAGACTGCAAAGACTAAAGCTGGTAAGTAAGTCAACAGGAACAGGATTAGATCTCAACAAGCTAAAAGAGAATTCCGATCAATGCCAGGAGCGGCTCCACGATATGCTGCAAGAACAGGAGGACAACACAAAAATTATGGAAACTATCCTAACATGCGCCAAAGAAGTAGGAGGCTCGAGACAACCTAACCAACACAAGAAGCTGTCTGAGGAGATCAGAGCACTCCTAAAGAAGCGCAGAGGCATTGAGACAAATAACAACATTCAGAGAATAGAATACACAGAACTATGTAAAACCATAAGAAGATTGCCGAAGATATCAAAAAATATAACGAAAGATTAATCGAAATGGCAATCGAGAACCGGAAAAGTTATAAGAACGCCAAAAGGTTGATGAGCATAGGCAAAAAACAGGTGGTGGCTCTAACGAATGAAAATATTAGAATAACAAACAAAGAGGACCTAGTCACCAAATTCTACAGCGAACTATACAAAGCCCCAGAAATAAATCTTAGAAGAAAAAATTTCGAAGCCTAGAGAAATAAATGAAATACCAGAAGTTCTCATTGAAGAAATAGAAAAGGCATTAAAAAGCATGAAAAATGGAAAAGCTGCAGGAAACGACGGAATAATGGATAAGACACAAGACCCAGGTTACTGATGTCATCCACAGGGTTAAAACACTCAAGTGGCAAGGGGCAAGACACCTGGTAAGAAGAACAGATAATAGATGGACCACAAAAATAACACAATGGTACCCAAGAAACATAAAGATACCTAGGAAAAGACCTAACCTAAGATGGGACCATGATATCAAGAAGTTAACAATAACAACGTGGGCCCGATTAGCCAGCAATAGACAACAATTGTCCCAACTGAAAGAGCAATATGTCAACGTGTGAAAAGGGAGGACACTACGTGAAAAATCGTATGAATAAGTCTGATAATGATGATAATGAATGATGATACGAATTTAATTTTGAATAAAACTTGTTAAACGGAGTAACTCCAAATTTGCGAACTGTTCTGGCTTCTGGCTAAAATGTGTCGTGAATAATTTTGCAAAAAAAAACGAGTAAATTATTTGAAAGGATGAAATTCAAAGTTATTATGTAATAAAAACTGCAAGTCCTTATTGTACCCATAAATAAAAGTGTGATTCTACTTTTATCGTATCAATCAAACACACAAAATGTGAAAGCTTCCATAAACTGCCAGCTCTCCATTGTACCTAGAAAAAAATCATGATCCGTTCCTAACATTTCATGTTCAAACATGTTCGTTTGTAAGCTTGTATGACCACAAGATATGTGTAAAAATAAATCAATTTAGCAATTTTTATATTTTATTGACTTTTTTCAAATTTGCTAATTTGTATTATGCTTAGAATAAACAGTAACTATGCGCAAAACTTAATTGGAATTAAATTAGGTCATTCGGATTCTATTTATGAAAAAAAATCAATTACTAGATAACCACTTCCACAATATAATGGTTCATAATAAAAGGACTCATTCGAAAATAAAAGCATACATAATTGCTAGCAGCATATCTCACATAATTAATTAAATTTTAATAATTATATAAATAATTAAAATATTTGGGTATGACAATTTTCTATGAAATGAACTTAAAATCAAAGTATGTGTTGAAATAAACTTATTGATTTGGATTGACCAATCGTAGAATAGAATCGTTGACTGTATTGTCTAAAATTATTTGAAAACTAATAAATTGAATAGATAATAAAATTTAATGCTTTGTTCTTATGAAATAAAGATTAATGGTATATAAAAATTTTGATATTGTAAAAGTTTTCGTAAAAACATTATATCCAATGAAACAAAGTGAATCAATAACTGAAATTTGAACAATTACGATTTGAGATTGGTAACCAAGGGGTTGTTGACGAAATGTTGGTCAAGAGAGACGAAAAGACAGAAATTGTTTTTCAATAATTTTGGGAATTAGTCTGTAAAAGAAAAGAAAATAAGTGAAATTTATACTACAATTCATTGAAACAGCGAGTCAATGCGAAACTGAAGTTTTTACAAGTGAATAGAAATATAAGAATTGATAAAGTACTTGCCCAATTTGGAGACAGTCAGCTGAAAGTTCCTAATAAACCAGTATTTAATTATTTAATTTTTCTATGAAATTCGATTCCTGATTATCCAAGAAGTACATGTCATCTAATAAAGGTGTAGCAGATTAGAAATCCAGAACCTGAAATCCAAGGAAAACTTTGAGTTCGCGTTAATCGATAAAAAAAGTGTTAGATAAGTATTATTAGAGGTTGTATAAATAATATTAATTCTATTTACCTTATGAGGGTGACGTCATTTTCCATAATAAAAAGAAATATCCAGTAGGAATAATACGAAAACATTTTTATCATAACTCATTAATAATATCTATCATAACCTAATTGCAAGGTAGGTAGTTGTCATTACTGTCATAAAACACCGAGCATAGAACTGCGATATATCTATTTTTGCATTGTTGCCAGTGTAACCGAAACTATATCAAGTGTCACAGAGCATTGCATTTTATTATTATTGTGCCATTTTGGTATTTATTATTAAAATATAATTGAATATAAAACAAATATTCGTTCATCATTAAAAATAAATCTTGTCAAAGATAGTTTACAAAAAAATCCAACTACACGGTAGTAATGTTGGTTGCCTACACATGAGCCAATCTGATCCCAACTGAAGATAAATGTTATTTTTGCGACACCGACTGAGCAGCGAAAATATAATAAATAATTTATTTTATTAAAGTTAATAAAAGTACATAATATAAAATTACATAACATCACACAAACCACCACCAACAATACATAACAATAAAAAAGGAGAAAACAAAATGAAAACTCCAAAATAAAAAAATAATAGGTACCCCATAAAATAATAAATAACCTAAAATATAACATTTGGCGCCCGGCGTTGGGCACCAAATGTTATATTTTCGGTTATCTATTATTTTTATGGGGTATTATTTTTTTTATTTGGAGTTTCTATTTTGATTCCCCTTTTTTATTGTTATTTAAATGGCACTGTTATTTACTTTAATAAATTATTCACTATATTTTCGCTGCTCAGTCGGTGTCGTAAAAATGTAGGCAAAGAACATTACTGCCGTGTAGTTAGATTGTTTTTGACAAGATTTATTTTTAATAGTGAACGAATATTTGTTTTATATCCCATTATAATTTAATAATAAATATCAAAATGGATCAAGAATAATAAAATGCAATGCTCTGTGATAGTTGATATAGTTTCGGTTACACTGGCAACAACGGAAAAATAGAAATATCGCAGTTCTATGTTCGGTGTTTTATGACAGTAAAGACAACTAACTACCTTGCTATTAGGTTATGATAGATATTATTAATGACTTATGATAAAAATGTTTTCGTATGATTCCTACTGGATATTTCTTTTTCTTATGGAAAATGACGTCACCTTCATAAGCTAAATAGAATTAATATTATTTCCTTCCTTCCTTCTTTCCTTCCTTCTAGCCGGTTTCTATCCGTTGGATATATCCTCTCTCAATGTTCTCCAGGTTTCCCTGTGTTGTGCAACCTGATACCAATTTAAACCTGCTGTGCGTTTTATATCGTCGTACCAACGCTGTTGAGGTCTGCCAACGCTTCTCCTCTCGCCCCAAGGTCTCCATCTAGTCACCAGTTGTTGTTGTTTCTAGCAATATGCCCAGCCCAGTTCCATTTGAGTGAGGCTATTCTCCTTTCGATGTCTTCGATTTTTGACGTTCTCCTGATCCATTCGTTAGTTTTTCGGTCTTTCAGTGTTACTCCAACTATCTTATTATTATATTATTTATACAACTTATAATAATACTTATCTAGCACTTTTTTATCGATTAACGCGAACTCAAAGTTTTCCTTGGATTTCAGGATCTGGATTTCTTATCTACTACACCGCTATTAGATGACACGTACTTCTTGGATAATAAGGAATCGAAAGTAACAGACAAATTAAATAATGGTTTCTCGGGAACTTTCAGATGACTATCTCCAAATTGGGTAAGTACTTTATCAATTCTTATATTTCTATTCACTTACCAGCTTGTAAAAGCTTCTGTTTCACATTGGCTCACTGTTTCAATGAATTGTAGTGTAAATTTCACTTATTTTCTTTTTCAGACTAATTCCCAAAATTATTGGAAACCCATTTCTGTCTTTCGTTTTTCTTCACCAACAATCCGTCAACAACCCCTTAATAACCCAATCTCAAATCATAGTTATTCAAATTTGAATTATGGATTCACTTTGCTCGATTGGACATAATGTTTTTACGAAAACTTTCACAATATCAAAATTTTGATATAAAAGTATATCCAAAATCATTAACAAAGCATTAAATTTTATTATCTATTCAATTTATTAGTTTTCAGATAATTTTAGACAATATAGTCAACGATTCTATTCTACGATTGGTCAGTCCAAATCAATTAATTTATTTCAACACAGACTTTGGTTTTAAGTCCTCTTTAGAAGGCGAAATCGCCTGTTTAGTTCCGGTTTCCTCCTCGTCTAAGCAACTCTTGCGAGGTTGACTGACAACTATCTCGCCAACGTTTAGGTGTACGTCCAGTTGGTCTTCTGCCATCGGGTACATTGTTGCGAATTATTATGGCCATTCTGTCGGGGCCCATTCTATTGACATGCTGGTTCCATTTTCTTCTTCTCTGCCGTATCCATCTGACAACGTCGTTTGTTTGGCACTTTTCTCTTATGTTTACATTTCTCTGTCTGTCCCTCAATGTGTATCCAGTTATCAATCTTAAGGTCTTCATTTCAGTAGTTCGTAGGATTCTCTTTATTAGTGATGTTTCAGCTCTGGTTTCCGCACCATATGTCATCACTGGTTGTATGCAGGTTTTGTATATTCTCGACTTACATTCAATGCTCAAATGTTTGTTTTTTCATATGGGATATTTAAGGTGTCCTGATATTGCGGCAGCTTTATTGACTTGTTTCCTTACTTCTTCTTCCAGGAATACTGAGCTTGTAATTTTGCATCCGAGGTATTCGTATGACATTATCTGATCAATAGTTTTGTTCTTTATTACCAATTTGCACCGTAGAGGCTCCTTTGTGATGGTCATGCATTTGGTCTTATTTGTAGAAATTTGCATGTTAAGGTTTTCTGCCTGTCTAGTAAAAGCTTGCAGCATTCTTTGGAGGTCGTCTTCTGACTCTACAATAAGTACTGCGTCATCGGCATAGCATAGTATGCTTACTTTATGTATTCCCATTCGATATCCCAATCCAGTATTCTTGACGGTTTTTATTAATTGATCCATGATTGTGTTGAATAACAGAGGGCTGAGACTGTCGCCTTGACGAATACCAGTTGTAGTTCGGAGGTGCTGCGTTAAAGTAGAGTTTGTTCTTATTTGGGTTGTTGTGTTTGTGTTTAAGTCCTTGATAAGTTCTGTGAGTTCTTTCGAGACATTACTGCTTTCCAATATGGTGATGATGTCTTTTAGTTGGACTCTATCAAAGGCCTTTGTTAAATCTATAAAGCATAGATAGGCTGGAGAGTTATATTCTAAAGCTTTTTCAACTAGTTGCCAGAGTATGAATAATGCATCGGTAGTGGAGCGGTTTCTTCGGAATCCTTGCTGTTCCTCGCTTATTGGCACTGTTGAGGAGATTTTGTCCGCGATGATCTTTGTCAGAAGTTTTAGCGAGGTGCTCAGTAGTGTTATTCCTCGATAGTTAGCTGGGTCTGTTTCATCTCCCTTTTTAAAAATGGGTATTGTTATACTTTGTTTCCATTCTTCTGGTATTTTATTATATTGTAATATAATGTTAAACAGTTTTGTGTACTCCTCTATGATAGTCGAGCCTGCGTTTTTTATTAGCTCGTTTGGTATTTTATCTTGATTGGGAGCTTTTCTGTTTTTAAGTTTCCTTATTGTCTTTTCTACTTGCTCGTAAGTGACTTGCGCGTGATCTTCTATATTATCTCTCCGGCCTGTCTCTTGTGCTTCCATTGGTTCAACTGTTTCTGCGTACATGTCTCTGAAATATTTTTCCCACGTATCTTCTGCAATTGTTCTTAATTGTATTGTTTCATTTCTTTCTCGTTTAAGACCCCTCAACATCTTCCAAATACGTTTTTGTGCTCCGTACATATCCGCCTCCATTTCGTTGCTAAATCGCTGCCAATATTCCTCTTTTATTTTTCGTACTCGATTATTAGTCCTGTTCCTTATTTCGGTATAGATGTTTCGGTTCTCCGGTGTTGGAGTTTTCTTGTATTGTAAGTATTTTCCCTTCTTTTCCCTTGTAATGTTCTTGACTTCTAATGTAAACCAAGGTTTAATGTTCGGTCTGCTGTTGTGTGACACTGTACGTGTTCCTAGGGCTTCCTTAGCACCTTCGCAGATGTTTTCTTCCAGTTTGTTCCAGGCTGTGTTAGGGGTATCAGACTGTGCTATGGGGTTAAGAGTGACGTGTGTTTGGCATCTGTTGGAATAAAGTTGTTTAGTGCTTTCGTGATTGAGGGATTCTATATTGAATTTTTCAGTTTTTATCGATGGTCTTTTTTTGGATAGCGGCGCACCTATTCGTATCTTTCCTAGCAGTTTGTGGTCTGTTCCGATGTTGGCTGAAGATAGGACTCTTATGTCTATTATTTGTTGATGTAAGAAACTTCGATTGGTGATGATATAATCGATTATTGATTTATTGTTTCTATTGTCATAGAAGGTGTATTTGTGTTGTTCTTTATGGGGGAAATATGTGTTGTTAATTCTCAGTTCATTCTGTCCACGGGATTGGGTCAAAATTTCGCCATTTCTATTGGTTATATTCTCGTTATATTTTTGTTTTATTCCATCCACGACCTCGTTTCCAATTATTGCGTTTAAATCCCCTAACAGGATTATCTTTTCATGTCTTGGTATTTTGTCTATCGCTGACTGTAGTCTTTCGTAGAAGTCCATTGACATTTCTTCAGGTTTATTAATGTCGGGTGCGTACACTGATATGATTTGAATGGGTTGGTCAGACGTAATCTTTACTCTCAGGATTCTGTCGCACACGTATTCTATGCTTTCTATATTCTGTTCGTATTTATCATTTATAGCTACTCCAACGCCTGATGTTGCTCTTTGGTCTTTTGGCACGCCTGAGTATAAAATTGTATATTGTCATACCGCAATATTTTAATTATTTATATAATTTTTAAAATTTAATTAATTATATGAGATATGCTGCTAGCAATTATGTATGATATTATTTTCGAATGAGTCCTTTCATTAAGAACCATAATAATATTTTATGAATATTTTTAAATAATTTTAACAATTTAAAAGTAAATTTTGAAACGACCTCAAAAATATATCTTCTTTTATGTGTCCGCCCTGTACATTTCGATTATATATTTTATTTTTTACAATTAAAAAAGATCCCCTTGATAAGTGCACAAAATTTAATCAGAATCTAATGAATTTTAACGAAATTATTTGGTTATAAATATGTTTTTCCTCTAGGCTATTTTTAAAAATATTGATTTTTATTTAACTTCCGTTGAAAATTTTATCAATATTTCTTTTTGGCTAAAACTAAGTTAATTTCTCCCTAATATTTATCAAGATTTCGCCAAAATTTCTTACAAATAAAAAAAATATTCAGAAATAAACCGTTGATTGAAAGAATATGCGATTTTAATTTCCAAAAATATTGATTAATAGTTTTTGCAGTTTTAGAATACAACTTTGAACTTCTTTCAAGATTATTTTTAATAATATTTCTTTAATTTGGCCCCTTCTGTACATTTTCAATATTCTCTTTACAATTAAGAAAAGTTTCCCTTAATTTACATTATATAGTTTCACGAGAGATGTTATTTAATTAATTAGAAATAATAGTATATTAAGTACCAAGTGTCAAAAAGGTTACTTTAGTCACGGGTTTTACTAGGCACGAGTGGAGCGAAGCGGAACGAGTTCCTTGTGAAGCGAGTGACTAAAGACGTTTTTAACACGAGGTGCTACTATACTTTTTCTTCGCCCGCGGGAAGGAAAAAATTATATTATATTTGAATTATATCATTACATGACGGACGATCACTGACAGCTGACTGATAAATCAAATGACGCGGAATAACAAAATTATCAAGGGCATGAAATTTAACATACAAAAGATTTGACGTTTAAAAAATAAAAGGTAAACGAGATGTGACTTTTCGCATTTTAAACACTAGTGTTTAAAGAGTCGTTTTGTGCATGTCAAACCCGTGTTCAAAGTGCGGTTCTAGTAAAGGAAGTAGAAAAAATATTTTTAATGCAAAGCCTTCAAACATATCGATAAATTTAACCTATAATTTGTATCCCTTCAAGACCACTTCTTTTGAATTTTACTTTTACTATGCTTCCCCTGAATATTCACAAGAAATTTCACTAAAATTCTCTCCAATATAAATAAATTAATTCAGGGATTGACTGATGCTCATATAAAGTACGCACACAGTGTAAGTAAATAAAAGTTCACTTAAAATTTGATATACGTATTGTAACTTTCATTGAAAGGTATGACCACCAGTAAACGTAAATACAATAATAATTCCGAAAAAAGTTACTTGACTGAATATTATTTAATTATGTTCTTTTTTAATTTAACTTCTTGTCAACTGTCCTGAAATCCTAATTTTTCAAATAATAACCTTTTATCTTCTACTTTTTTTACTAATTTAATATTTTAAATATTTTTGTTGCAATTCCTGAAAGAAAAATGTATCTGCTTGTAACCATCTCCTGAAAATCCTGGAAACATTCAAACCACCACAAATTGATAAATGCAAATCAAAGCACACCCAATAAATAACAAAAATAAAAATACATTAAAAGTTAGAAAATAAAAAATTTCCCTCTGCAATTATTCTATCTATAAATTAATACTTATAATTTGAAACTTTTATAAAGAATTTCAAAAATTGGCCGCGAATTAGAATTGTTTTTATATTAATTTTAAATCTTTGAAAATATAAAGATATTAATACTACAAGCTGCTGAATCAAAGTAAAAATAAATATTTTTTCATAATTCATACAAATATATTCTTATTTTTGTTTTATATTAAACAATTACCTTCCTTTTGGGATACCGTATTTTATCGAATCGCGCGCATAATATAATTTTCGTTACGTTACGGTTTTAAATTCGCGAGTTGAATCGTTCGTTAAACGCTGAAACAAAAACATAAGCATTAATATTTATTTTTGATATTGTTGCAAATTATTAAAAAAAGAGAAAAAGAAAACTTTAGAAACATTTAAGGTTATCTAACTCATTCTATGCAACTCTCCCTTCTAAACAACATAAAGAGTATTACAAAATTTTCCTTTCCTTCCCCTCTCTCATCTCAACGCATATATGATTTCTACCTTGAGTTTTTCTCCTTGGAAACTTAACGTGTAATAAAATTGAGACATATCAGGAAAATGTTAATAATAGCAGTATTTTCTTTCCCGTTTTATGAGAAATTTCTCACATATAGTAAAAACCAAATAAAGTTGCGTTTACGTCATCATTGTGAATATTTGTAGCGTTGTCAGAGTGTTCACGAAATATGGAAATTAACAGAAAATAACTGAAGTCAACAAAAAACGTAAATGTAGAAAATTTCACAATATTATAAATGAAAACTACAAAATTATCGATAGTTTGATAGTTTTCGTTTAATATAGTGTGGAGTTTTTTCATTTACGTTTTTTGTTAATTAAATTTATGAATAGATTTCACAAAGTAAGAAATTCTAGAATAAACGTGGGTAAGGTTATTACTGACTTACCAAATCTTTTAATAAATAAATATAATAAAAATACAAGCAATAAAATATGTTTAATAATGAACGTATTATCAAAGACAAAAACTAACATTAAACAAATCAACATATTGTGAAATGGAAATAGGCAGATTCAAATTCTTGTTCATTTTCTTCATCTGATTCAACATCAGTGTCACTCTCTTCACTATTAAAATTTATAACTATCGGACTAATTTCTGGACGATCAAATATTCTTTCCCTCTCATACCATTCAAATATATCTCTTTCAGTATGTTGTATAGAATTTTTCCACATATCAGGAGTTATCATGTGCAGTGCCTCGTGCCACATGTTCAGGCAGTTATTCGCACTGCTACCATCTCTACCAGTATCTATTGCAGTAATTTTTGGCTATGCCCCAAATTAATTTGAAAGAGTTGAATATGCATTGGTAAGGAGGAAGACGTAGAACTTTGTGTCCATACTGTTCTGCCATATCGTCCACTATATACTTGATTGGTGGTTCATTTCTAAAAAAAAACAAAAAAAATGTTTAAAATAAATGGCAATAAGTAAGAATATATCTGTATATTTGAACATCATGTGAGAATAGGGAATGTTTTTTTTCTGTCAACCATTCCTGAATAGCACATTTTGACCATCCTGTATTTGGAGTTTTATGCAATAACATGCTGTGATAAGGTGCGTTATCAAATATAATTAGAGGAGGATTCTCTAAATTTTGCAGCAACTGGTATTCAAACCATTTCAAGAAATTTGCCTGGTTCATTTCCCCATGATAATCATTAAGTTGGGTTTTTGAACAAAATATTGTTTCAGCACCTTCAATAAATCAATAAATCCGTTTTCATTTCCAGCATGGAGTATAATATATCTGTAATAATATTATTTAAATATTGTTTAAGTAACCACATATGTTTTGCAATACAACAAACCTTTTGCCATCCGTTTTAGTGGTTTTAATACTCTTGATATTTTCATTTTGCCATGAATGACCTATGATGCCATTTTGGAATATCCAGGTTTCATCGATGAACACAAATTGGTATATACCTTCGTCCTTTGCTTCTTTATAATATCTTAAGAATTCTACTCTTTTCAAAACAACATTAGGTAATTCCATAAGTCCTCGTCGGGGATTATCCTTCATCCACTTAAACCCAAGTTCTTTGAGCAATCTATTTAAAGAAGTGGTACTACCATTAATAATTCTTTTTCTCTTAGTTGGGACCACAATGATTGAATCGTTATTTGCTGTTCTAAAAGCATACAGAAATAAAAATATGTTAAATATACAATTGTCGTAATTATACTTACTTCTCTGGTACATGTTGTAAATGGTATCACGAATAGAGCTTGTATTTAAAGTTTCTGTATTTGTTACTCGTTTATGAGCGCAACGTTTTTTCTTTGGTGACTCAAACTCTTCACCTTTTATCTTTGTTTGACACATTTTGCTTACTGTTCTTACACTGATTTTTAAAGCAGCCGCTACACGCTAAAATAATAGAAATTTTCGTAAAGTAAAGTAAGGATATTTTATTCACGTATTACCTACCTCTTGTACAGCATTTAAGGGCAACAAAGGACCATTATTATTCCTTTCTTGTTCAAAATAATTTACTAATGAAGCCATAAGCTCTTTGCATCGGCTATTCAGCTGTTTGGGCATTTTAACAATCACAGAAGAAAATGCTTTGTTGTTTTGAAAACAAAAACAGTTTTGATTATAAATAATTCTCACAAGAAAATTTTATAAAGCACGTAACTATAACCTCAGAAATCGATGACAATACACCAGTAGAAAAGTCACAAACAACGCGGCAACATGACATTATTTCTGGCAGTGACTATTTTACCGTCAATAATTGGAGGCTTCTTTATGAAAATTTTAACACAAATGTTTACATCGAGGGACGTCTAAACCCAAAAAAGCTATATTGCTCATACCTTTTTTTGATACAAAAGTTTTTTTATTGATTGGGTTATCTTTAGAACCGATTAATTAACGAATTTAAGTTTATGCATTTTTCGATAGAAATGTAGCCACACATGCGATAGAAATACGCCCTTGGTGACGTAAACGCAACTTTATTTGGTTTTTACTATAATATTTTCTTTGTTTTAAAAAAAAATTCTTAAATCCAAATTCCACTTCTTAATTATGCTTAGAAGCACATGTGGATTTATTTTTTCATTTTTTTTCTTATAGATAAAATAATATAAATTTTTTTGAATGGTCATACTATTAAATTTATAAGAAAATAAATGAAAAACTAAAACCACGTGTACTTTAAATCATAATTAAAAAGTGGAACTTTAATTTAAGCAACAAATAATTTTTATTTAAAAATGTCATTTTCTTTATATCTATGTACATATATACTTATTTTTATAATTCGCGTATAAAAGAGACTTCATTATAACATTGCTTACAGTGTCACAATGAACACTTTTTTAGTAGTTTTAGTGTCATACAGTTGGTTATTGTTTGTAGTATGTATTTTTATTTGAGGTTTGACTTTAACCTTGAAACAAATTATAAAATTGTCTAGAGTTGTTCTAGGTAGCAAATTATTATATTAAACGGTCTTAAAGGTAAATTTGAATAAATAATATATTAAAAATATTAATAAATTAAGTACGCTAACTTTTATTCATCAATGATTTGTCAATTGTTTATTTTTATATTCTGTAAGATCAGTATATAGTATTATGATATGAACCATCCAGCAAGTATAATAAGCGCCTTGAATCTAGTTGGTTGAATACATTGGCGTGGTGACAAAATTAATAAGGCTGCTGATATTCTGATTTTAAACTATTTGGAGACACCTACTGCTTTGGTTTTACAATTAACAAAAACATGGGTCCTAAGAAGGTAGATCCAAAATGTGCTTTCTCATATAATAGGGAACAACATAACATGGGAAAAGTTGGTTTTATAATGTAATATGTAATTAATCGATTTAAATAATAATAATCTACATTCCTTCGGTCTAATATATCTTGGGATAGTTGTAATTTATTTTAATAAAATGGATATTTTGGATACTGTCTTTCTGGCCTGTATTTCAGTATGATTTGGAATTATTTTAACCTTAAGTGTACAGTATTATATTTCATCTGTTTTCTTAAAAAAGAGCCCATCGCTAACGAAAAATTCAGTTGACTACAATCTACCCCAGGTATTTATTGTAAACAAGAATGCTTCAGCCAATAATCATGATGATTTATAATGTGACAATTCCATAACCAAAAATATACATGGTAAGTTGAGAATTCTATAAAATGTAATGTCAGAAGGTTAGGAACTGTCACGTAGGAAAGATAAAAAAAAATTTTATCTGGCAGAAAAATGACGTTAAGAGTTTTTTTGCTCCGAAAATGTTTTAAGTTTGCTAAAGATTGTAAAATTGAGGATAAGGAATGTAAATATTTTATGATAAGAAGTGTTGGTGAGAAGAAGTAATGGACATTAAAAAGTAAAACAAACTTATAAGTGAGGGTACCGAGAAGAACGAAAATTAGATAGTGGACATGTTTGAAGGGACTGGAGGTGTTAAGAGACTATTTGGGGACAATGTGAATGGACTTTGTGTGTAAACTGGAGAAGTTAGAAACGGACTATAGAACACTTTGATAGAAAAGAACAATTATGAGGACTGATAAGATATTTAACATTAGAAATAGTTAATTAGTAGTATATAGATAATATGTAAAAAATTTGTATATAATATAATTTGAACATACAAATAGACTGAAGAAATTGAATATTTTTTTTCAATACCTTTTTTAAAAAAATTATAATATATAATAAATCTGAGCTAGCCGGATTTGAAATAAAATAATAAATGAAAAAAATTTAATAACAATATAAACATATATAAACAACATAATATATCAATAGGTATACATAACGCTCGATTTTTGGGATAAATTACTAGATATATATGTGAAGATGTATTATAGGAACAATTCTGTTCATGACATAATATAAATAGATCGCATGCATATACGAAGAAGCTATTTTTTAAACAAATAATCATCTTCTATTTGCCTAAATGAAACTTCGTTTACAATTTACACAAATATTGCATTATAATATGTCAAAAGTGTGATCTGACCAATCAGGAATCTACAGAATTGCCAACTTAAATTCAAACCATTTCTCCTAGTTTAAAAAAAAGGAATGATGTAATTCTATTTTATTTAAAAAGTTAAATAAATGCGAATTATAAAAAATATTATGTAAAACTTGTGTCACAATGACTTTCTGTAGTACTTGTGATTTGCGCAACGAACCGCGTCCAACAAAACGAGTAATTGTGGCACTTGTTTTACAAATAACTATTCTCAAATAGCCCAAAAAGAGGCGAAACACTTGAAGAATTTGAAAATTTTGCCCAAGCACAAATACATAAAATGTTACACCCGGCCTAGACAGAATGGCTCTCTTTAGATGTGGTAGTCTCTAGAATTTCAGAGCAATTTAATGAATTTTAGAGCAATGTAATGTTTTAATTTTATGTTTCACAGATGCCTCTGTAACTAATCGAACTTTAGCACCAAAAAATATTTTAAAGTTTAATGATAGATTCACAAGGTATTTTGAATTTTCAGAATTTTCTTTAGCTTATTTTAACACTATTAAGAAACAGATGGGATAGTACTAAACATCAGAACATCGAAACTACCCAAATGTCAACCTCACCTGCTCACTCACTCTATTATCACTGTATCTATTTTTGTATCCATTTTTAAACAAAATCAAAGTCTACCCTCAAATTTCCTCAAGATTTAAGGCTATGTCATTTTAATATAAGAATGTCAATTTTGGTCCAAGGCTTTAAACCTGGACTATTTTAATCTAGCAAAACACTTATGTTTTAAGCTAAATAAGTCCACGATTTGGTCCACGCACCAAATTGTTCCCCACGTTGTAAACTGACAAATCTACTTTTAGGAAAATATGCCTAGAGTTTTATGTAGATACCGCAAACAAAATCAATTTCAGATTTGATTTCAATGACCCTATTTTAATAATCATGAATTTAATACTTGTAAAAAAAGGAAAGGAAAGATGTTTAAAGAATCGAATTACTAGATTATAAAAAAAGTTCAATATTACCCTGAAGGTTCATCAGATTGTAAAAGTCACTCGTCGTATACCTCAGTGGATGGCCTCACCAATTCATTCGATTCCTAACTGATAAACTCCTTCCTCTCCTTTTCACTAAAACATCTTCACTTTAGTCCAATGGAACTGTGACGGATTCTTTCCCCGCCTGGAGAGAATTCAACACCTAATCTAACCCTGACATCTCATGCCTGCAGGAAACCTAATTTGAAGGGTACCATTTCATCCGTACCAGTTGATCTAGAGCTAGTGAGGGGACGTCAATACTAGTATCCAGTAACCCATATTCAACTCACCTTCCTATTGATACTCATCTTGAGGCCATTGCCGTAACTACTTGGTGCCCATATAAAACCACAATTTGTAGCATATACATCCCTCCAGAGTATCCTCTAAAAGAAGAAGAACTGGTAGACCTTTTCTATCAACTACCCTCTCCATATATCCTTGTAGGCGATTTTAATACCATGTGGGGCTCTAATCAAACATTTGGAAAAGCAAAACAGTAGACAATGTACTTAATATATCCGGCTCATGCCTACTAAATACTGGTTCTAATACACATCTTATTATATCCTCTGGGTCATTCTCTGCCATTGATCTAAGCATATGCGATCCCAGATCAGCTCATTCACTTACATGGTCTACTGATGATGACTTGCACGATAGCAATAATTTTCCCATCATTATTACCAATAATACGAACAGTTGCAACCAAGTCGCTACTAGAAGTTTATGGCGTTTTAAAAAGCTAACCGAAGCCCATATATCTTTAATCCTTATATATGACAGCATTGATGACTCTACCAATGCATTCACTCATGCAATAATTTCTGCTGCAGAAACCCACATTAGAGACAGTTATGTCGCAAAACCAAAAAACTGTACCTTGGTGGAATACCTCCAGTGAAAAAGCTGTTGAGCAATACAAAATTCTGCAGAATAATTCTGCAGAAACAGAACACAAGAAAACATAATCTTTCTGAAAAAAGCCAAAGCTAAATCCAAATTCATAATAAAACAGAGCAAAAAATCTTCATGGCAAAACTACGTATCGTCTTTGACTAAAGATACAAATCCAAGTCAAGTATGGAAAAAAATCCGACAAATACAAGGAAATAAAACGGATCCCAATAATCCTAGTCAAGTAAACAATAGCTCAGTAATTACTGACAACTTACAAATTGCTAACTGTTTAGCTCAAAGCTTTGAAGAAAAATTTAAATGCAAGAATAATTCTCTATCAACTTTATCTGCAAATACTCTCCACCCGCCCCCCCTACCAACAACTATAAAACAAGAAGTCAATTATTTGGATACTTCTTTCACCTATTTCGAACTATCATCTGCTCTAAATTCCTGCAAAAACACCGCTCCGGGTCCCGACGACCTCGCCTACATTTTTCTCAAAATACTTATAACACCATGCCTCTATAAACTTCTTGAAATTTATAACGTGATCTGGACATCACATACTTTTCCTAAAAAATGGCTCAACTCTATTATCCTGCCCATCAATAAACCCGACCATCCTTCATCATTACCTCAATATTATAGAACCATCTCATTGACTTTTGCAATCTTATGGAAAAAATGATAAATAAAAGGCTCTTGTGGTTTCTAAACAAACATAAAATTACCTCACCGCTCTACCAACGATAACTTGGTGCTTCTTCAAACACATATAGCTGATGCAATGAATGATAGACACAACATGATCGCAGCCATTTTTGATATAGAGGGAGCTTTTGACACCATATCCAGAACAGCGATAATCAATACATTAAAACAATACAGTGTTGAAGGCAACATTCTATCCTCCATTCAAAACTTTTTATCCACCAGAAAGTTCCAGGTATCCGTTAATAGTATCCTCACCTCTCCCTCATTCAAATAGATGGTGTGCCTCAAGGCTCCGTCCTAAGTCCTATTTTTTTTATTCTTTCACTGAATAACCTTAGCTCAGACTTCCCAAGTCCTGTCAAACACACCCTATATGCTGACGATCTAGTATTATATTGCCATGGAAAATTTACTCCCACTATATGCTCATTGTTGCAAAATGCAGTAAACCTACTATACAGCAGGACGAAGCTCCTAGGTTTAACTATATGTCCTCAAAAATCTAAAATTATCAAATTCAGCAGATTACCTCCATCTCAAACTCCTTGCATCCTAATTAATGACTCCCCTCTTCCTGTTGTTGAACAATGTAAAATACTAGAATTAATTTTTGACTCACGTCTCACTTGAAAACAGCACTTTATGGATATTAAGGGTAAATGCCATCAAACACTAAATATCATTAAAACTATTGCGCATCATAACTGGGGTGCCGATGAAAATACGCTCCTTACAGTATACAAAGCCCTGATACGCTCCAAAATTGACTATGCTAGTTTCATTTACATGCCTGCTAGCAAAACATATTTAAACCTACTAAACTCTGTGCATAACACCGCCATACGTTTGTGTCTAGGAGCCTTTCGCTTCAGCCCAGCAGAAGGTCTCTATATCGAAGCTAATGAACCACTTCTCTGGCTGAGACATCAACAGCTTCTCCTTACATATGCAGCATCAGCAGCATCGAACCCTCAAATCCTACGCATGCTCTCCTTACTAATATCCCAAACAATCAACCCAATCAATCAAAATTAAAATCTATCCCACATCTTCTCTCGCCAATAATAAGCAACATCAACCTATCACATACTTCCGTTTCCAACTCCATCTTCCCCTCCCCCTGGCATAAACATATTCCTCGCTTAAATACCTTCCTGAGTAATTATAACAAATATGACACCTCAAAGGACCTAATAATCCAAAATTTTATGAAAATCATTCAAACAAACAATTATTATTCGGTACTATACACGGACGATTCAAAAAACGAAACAGGTGTAGGCTGTTCACACCGGACAACTATTCAGCATACTTTTAGCATTCAATAGCCTCACTTCAACAAATAAGAATATTGCCATTTGTACAGACTCTTTAGCAGCAATCCACTTCATACGCAACATATTCACTGACCATCCCCTCGTACAAAAGATACATGATACATTTCAACATCTTTCCTCCCAGGGTGTAACAGTCACTATCATGTGGATACCTTCACACATCGGAATAACAGGCAATGAGCTCGCTGATCGTTATGCAAAAAAAGCTGTCACATCCACTACTGGTTCTCCCAACATGCAAATCTACAAGGATTTGAAATCGGAAATAAAGAGAATAACAAACAGCAGGTGGCAATTACATTGGCACCAAAACCATACAAAACTCTACCAAATCCGACCTAATCTTGATCGACCGACTTTCCCCGAACTTTCTAGAAAAGAGATGGTCATGCTAAGAAGACTAAGATTAGGCCATACAAAACTAACGCATGGTTATCTAATGGCAACAAGTGCTAAACCAATGTGTCAATTCTGCCAATCCCTCCTGACCGTTAAACACATCCTGACTGAATGCCGTCAGCATACAATGAGAAGACAGCAACTAAATATCGAAGATTTTCAAATCATATTAAATGATCCGTATAAAATCATCGCTGTTATTAAACTATTTAGGACATTCAACTTTATAACAAAATATGAACCAAAAAATAATTTCGATATATTTCTGATAATCAATTGTTACAGTTACTCTTTCTTTTATCTTTAATCGTATAATCCATTGTAATCTTATAATCCATTATAATTGTAAATCCAGTGTAATTTTATAATACATAGAAATTGTATAATTCATCGTAAATGTGTAAATGGCAATAGTTGTCGAGCACGTTAAACTGAATAAAAACAAATAAAAACAGACATTAAGACAAGTTTTCAACAATTTCAGTTATTTATCTAATTTCTCGAATAGTGAGAATGAACGATGATTCATACGAAGAAGTATTTACAAATACTCCATCGGAGTTGCACGAACAAGCTAAGAATATTTCCAATTGTCTGTTACTTCTGAAATCAAAAGAACGCTACAACGAAGTGCTCCGAATTAATTAATAACTGCAGAAAAATTAAAAAAGCCATAAACTTAACGGAAAATATAATATTACCTATTTGCTTATTTATTGAGATCAAAGAACGTAAATGCAGTTACATTGTGGTTTGATGGCCAACGAAAAGTAGATTATAATAATGGATACAATTGTCATTTCAATAAAAACTAAAAATATCGATTCCAGTAATATGTAAACAAAAAAACAAATTAAATAAAACTTACCAACGATAGCACACTGTTTTAAAAATCAACGTTTCACATAAATATTATTTAACAACGAAATGTTTTAATATTTATTCACAGGAAGTCAAAAACGCCCATAACTGCACGACCGTCACCTAATAATTGCACAAAACACCTACACTAAGAAACAGAAGATCAAGTGACAATAAATACGAGTATTATAGTCAACATTCGTCTATAGGGGTACAGACTATCGACAATTATTATGTATGTATCGTCAGAACACTCTTGATTTTTACCACAAATCACATCAAATAAAATGATCCTATAATATATTAAAGATTCCGAGTTAACAAGTGTCAACAAGTTTGTATTCATTGTTTACAATCAAAATGTATTTAGATACTGTTGCTTAGGCACGTTACATTGAATGAATCAATATATATCACACATTAATACGAAATTTTATAATTAAACAAGTACTACTCACCCGCACACACAGGTAATATGAGGTGTAATTCTTGGATTGTCACTACATAAATCACACACAACGCACTTAGATTAACTTATTAAAAGATATTTTTTGTTAATAGCACAATAAAACTTTGATTAAACAAACTTTATGCTTTAAAATAATGAAAAAGTTCACTTTCCTTTATCGATTTGACAGATCATAGATCACTTAGGAGCATGTACTAAATGAATTATAAGCTATGATCTCATTGGTCCAACAATGTTTGCGATAGACAACTTACAATACGCTGGTGTAAAAGGGCTTGAGCGACAGAATTTTTTTTTTGGAAAATGTAACATTCTTTTAAAAGATATAGTATTATTCACGATCTTAGATTAGTATATTCTTCAACGAGCGTATAATGATGTATTATTCACGAGGATGACAATTACAATACCAGCCGCAGACGAGTGTTATAATCCGAGTGAATAATAGCCATTATACGCAAGTAGAAGACTTTACTTTCTCCACGACTATACAATGAAAAAATTGCTCTTTGAATAAATAATTGAACATCTTCTAATGTTTTTATTTTTACTCAGCCTTTTCTAATCATAATTTAAATATTTTCATTATAACAAAATAGCTAAACAAAACGGATATTATATACAGCGTGTCCACGGATGGGGTATCCTAATGGTGAAAAATGTTTAAATATTAGTTTTAGTGAAAAATGTCATTATTGATAAAAAGTTTTGCTTTTTCTGAAACTCCATAAAATGAAACAAAATTCAAGTTTTTCAAAACCCATCTCATTTTATAGCCAGTTTTATGAATGTTTTTGGTTTTAGGGTTTATTTTGTTTTACAAGAGTTGGCTATATTAGAGATAGGGCCCTGATATAGGTTCCTCTGCAGGCCGAAGGTTGGGTGTCTTTAGACTGGGGTTTGTGTGTGCGCTTTCGGTGGAGGGTAAGTATTTGATTAGAAGAAATGTCGAATTTTGTTATGGGGGAGTAAGAAACTGAATTCGGAGTGGCGAGAGCGTTTATTGAAGTTTTATAGTTAATTAGAAAATTGGAGTTAAGTTGTTAATTAGTATGTTGAAGATAAGTAGTAAATGGCAGGTAATAATCATCAAGTAAATGTAACCGGGTACAGCTGCGGCTGCATTTTTCCTAATATCGGTCCATTTGTCTAGTGAATCGATTCACTAGCTACAGGGAAAACGCAGAAAACATGTAACACCGACAGGGGGTGGGAGTCGCTGATTCAAGTAGAATTACTTTCACTCCTGATGGGGGTGAAAGCGAAGTGGGCACGCCTGCCTTTGTTTGTAATAGAGCATTTGTGTCGATAGAAAGATGGGGTTAAGTGACGAAGAGTGTCGGCTATAATATTTCTGGAACTGGGGACGACATTCACGAGCGTGATTGTGAGAATTTCAGTAATGATTTTCGTATCGGTTGATAGGTAATAAAGAACTTGTGACTTTTCCGGTGTGACTGGAGCGGTTTCGTGTGGGTTTTTAGGCATGGCTAGCCTCTGGGGGCAGCGAGGGTGGAAAGCGCACTTTGTACAGGTTGGTGTATCTGACTTGGGGTATTTTTCTGGGCGGTGGCCGCTGGAGAGACAGATCGGTTTAGATTGACAAGATTCAGAAGTGTGTCCGGTTTGTATGCATCAATTACAATATTTAGGGACTGGGATAGTGGATTGGTATTGGGAGGTTCGCATTGGTGTAAGAGGCCATGGAATAAGACACCTGAAGTTAGGGCTTGGTGGTAATGGATTTCGGAGTCGGTGATGATGCGGAACATGGAAGTGGGCTTATTTGTGGACCTGGCAATGATTCGCCAAGTTTTTTGGTAAGGGGAATTTTGATTTAGAAGAATTTCATCAAATTCTTCTTGAGAGATGGAATCGCCTACATTTCCGCAGACTAAGGAGAAAGTGAGTGTGAGGGTTTTGATCTGACGGGAAGACGTTGGGTGGATTAGAGGATGCTTATGGTGATGTTGGGGTCACCTATGGAATTGTGGATTTATTTAAGAGTGAGGAGGGTGTCATTGTTGAGAAGATTTTCAGGAGGAAGGTTCTGCTGTAGTTGGCTTTTAGGTAGGTGATTTGTCCATTTAGGAGTTCGTAGGTGTTTAGGGGGGGGAGGGAGGTTTTGCTAGCGTTTAATTAATACCACTGTAATGGTTTTTGCATATTTTCTTATTATCAAGACCTGAACGGGAAATAAGTTTTTAGTAAATTGTAATAAATTCTGGCGATATTGTAGCGAATTTTAATAATTAGATAATAATAAACTTGAAAACACAGTAACTAAAAAAAACGTTACATTGTATTAAATACATGTTTCATAATTAATGACCAATTATTAACAATATAATTTACAAAAATAATGTGGCATAAGATGCAGCTTCACTAAAGTATAAATTCTTGACATTTCGATTCATTTATAATTGCAATATTTTGCCCTAAAACTCCGACTCTGCCCAAGCATTTCTTCTACTTCATATTTCTTTTAATATAGAACCATTGATGATATAAATCTGATGTTTAAAACCAGATTTCGAATATATACTCTTTTATTCCTCGCCCTGACGGCTGGGATGAAATCATTTTTTAAAAAATACGTATGAAAAGAACTTTTACCTGATGCCCGTAACCATATAACATACGGTCATATTGAAGAATTTAGTTGAACTCATAAGAACCCGAATCATTTTTATTTGGTCAATTGAGTTTTGGATAAATTTCTATAAAAGACGAAAAAAAATATATTTTTTTGTTAGGAATCTTAACACTTTACACAAACAGTGTAAGATCTAAGGATAACGTGTGTTTTGTGAAACCTTCTTCAGTAATGGACTGGTTGTCGAACAAAATTTTATTATAAAATTGTTATTCCCATTATTTAATATTTCCATGGTCTACTTTCATGTTTTGTTGTTGGCTTTCTCTTCCTTTCTTTGTTCCATTTTTAATTTCAGATGTTCTCTCTTATCTATGACTTGAATTCTATTTGCTTGTGACACAATAGTGATGGTCTTAAACAGATGCTTTTCAAAATTCGTACAACGGTTGAATTAAGTACAAAATTGTTGAAATCTCAGCAGCATATATTTTTAGTTGTCCACTCTGACATTACAGCTGTCAAATTTTTTATTTATTTACATTGTTACCGGTTAACAAATCATGATACAGAACATAATAATGAACTACGAGTACTATGAAAACGTTGCATTGGTCCTTCATCCATATTTTTTCACAAAATATTTCACAGGATGATTAACTAAAGCTGTCCAATCTCTGAACTGATCCAAAATTTGTAAAACCCATGTTGAGTTAAATCATAATATTTTGGGTCCTAGAGTATACAGTTCAGACATTCTTTATTAATCACCTTGTGTATGCATATTCTTTTGTATTCTACCGAGCCACAATGTATAACCGAAATTAAAAAACCTCTTCATTGTATCCGCCCCCAGCCGATCCAATCCTGTATTTTTTAAAACGTATAACGTGTGTTTTGTGATTTTTTTTTTCAAAAAAGGATTTCGGGCTTGCAAAGAAAATTTCTTTTTGTAGTTTAAAAAATAGTGATGCGAAATCCTTTAGGTACGGATTTTAATCATCTATTGACGGTGGACAAAGGATTCCGTTTGTCATCTCGATCGAAAATGTGATGAAAAAGTGTAGATCCTGTTAAAATGCAATTTTGTTGGGTAACAGATGTCCCAGAGGGTTTCTAACCAAATACAAACAGGATTATAAAGTCGTATATACAAAATGCATAAGAAAGTAATAATTTGGGGGAGAAATTTGACATTGAATTCAGCTATAACGTGTAAAAAATATTCAATTAATAATAACAGGCCAAGCATATTAATTTATTTTAAGGAATTGATGTCCATGTGAGAGCTACTTGCATTTTTTACAAAACGACTTCAATCATCTTTGACACCCTATAACTCTTTTATTATCAATATTTTTATGAAGGCGAGTTGTTCCAAATCGTAATATTTTGAAGTAAAAATGTAACTAACTTCTATGTACAATTACTTCAGGAACACCCTGTATATCCTATTTCATTTATTCTGTTGGATTGGTTGAATGATAATTTTAGTTTTTAATTATTTTCCTTTCACACATACTATTTTTTTCATAAATTCTGCATAAACGCTTCCTGTCACTTTTATTTTTCTTTATAGAAAATGTCTTTTTAAAAAAAGAACTAAAAATTAACTACAATAAAATATATTTAAAAGAGAACAGAAGTAATACAAAAAATGTATAAAGAGTGAACTGAGATTTATACAAGGAATGAATCAAAATGATTTTCAGACAGAATATATAATATCTTACAAAAGTGTCTATTATGCGGTTTTACAGGTGTCCACTTCATACTGCTGCAGACATAACTCCTTCGAAAAACACGAGGTGGCTTTTTGAAATAATATTTTCATCTGTAGGGGTTTTCTTTGACCTCTTCTTGAAAATTTCCAAAATTTGAGTTCTATATTTGATGAAAATGTAGACTAAGGCACATGCAATTGCAATTCCAATAACTGTTCCTAATATGCTTGTATTATTATACGGGTTGTCTTCAACTTCAATTTGTTATGGTATAGGAAGGCGAGAAGAGGAAATTTGGCACTTACGTTTAGAAAATCTTCCCCGACTCTTTGGTTACTCTCACTACGTCCACAGGAGGGCTGCTCTTAGTTGTTGATCCTACAGAAAGGGTGGATAAAACTCGCGCTCAAAACGTTAAAGTCATGAAAGTTTAAACGAACACCGTAGAAATCGGTTCACTGTATAACTCGCGTTTACACAACTAGCGCGATCCTACTGACTGCGCCACTTTTATTTTACTTTAAAGAAAATGTCTTTTTTAAAAAATAACTAAAAATTAACTATAACAAAATAAAATTCAACAAGAGCAAAAGTAATACAAAACATGTATAAAGAGAGAACTGAGAGTTAAACAAAGAATGAATCAAAATTATTTTCAGACAGAATATATAAGATCATACAAAAGTGTCTATTATGCGGTTTTACAGGTGTCCACTTGATAGTGCTGCAGACATACCTTGTCCCACATTTTTTAATATTTTCTGTATCCCATAAAAAGTTCCGCCTCTATATTATGAAAAATATAAATATATTCAACTTGTTTACCGCTAATTGCATTCCATAAATAGGTCGTTTTTATCAAAATTCGATCTTCAATTTTAACTAATATAATTCGAACAATTGATATTTGTCCTTGGTCGAATCTCAAAATGTAATTAATAAATAATGTCTCACAATGTGTCGTAAAATGGTCAGCACATCGTAAATTTCAATTAATATGCATAAATATGTATAGAAATATTAACAGATTTTTATTTTATATTTAGTCTAAGTTTTATTAAGAAGTAGTTATTTAATGCATCGAGCATTGTTTACGTTATTTTTATTTTCTTTAGGAACTATATAGGTACGACTTGACAATACCGCTCAAACATACAATGAGCTCGTTTCATGAATTTTAGTGAAAATGTAAGAAGATAAATTGGGTCTGAACTAAGTATTTGCGACTAATAACGCCACTCTACGATTTCAAATAAAAATTAAAAAACAAAAATTTTGAAATTTGAATTCTTGTGGTAGACTGTGGTAGACTAAAGCCAATGGCAAATAAAGATATTTTGCGCTGTTGTCACGAGGAAAAACTTTATAAGTAGACTAGTTATCTTTTTTCTCCAACATCCGTTAAAGAGAAACGCAAAGTACTGTCAAAACGTACTCTTCCAAATAATGTTCTCCTAATCGGGTGCCTCTTATTAAAAAAGGTAACTCTCGCATAGTCAAAGAAATTTGGAAATATATATTTTAAACTGCAGTGATGATGCTTTCAAAATAGAAAGTATAATGTAAAATGTATGTATAATGAAAATTAAATGTTCTGCATGTAGGTTAATTTGTTTGGAAAACATGTGATGTAACACACATATACAAATTGCGTTACCCCAGCTTTCCGAAGTCGATTTAGTAACGGATCGCTTATTCTTCTTCTGTTTAGGAGAGTTCGAGTGACTGTGATACCACATCCACTTGAGGAAGATTTGTCGAATTAGCTTCGGTGAAACCTGGATCCATTTTAAAGGTGTCTTTTAAAAGGCAAACAAACAGAAGAACATTTTCTACTTAAAAATAATATAACAAACAACTAAAAAGTCGGAGAGGATGATATCTGTTTGAGGTTGGTTGTGGATATTGATGTCAATTGTCAAATTCTTCTTGTCGACGTTCACTTTGTATTAATCAGCTTGAATAGAGAAGTAGGATTTGTCAACAGAACGTACTTTCAATCTGACAACAAGGGTTTCTGCTATTGGTCGACTTACAGCGGTTTATTTAAATCTAATAAAATTTTTAAATCTAATTTTCGAAGATATTTATAACAATTTGAGATAAATATCGTTATCATAGAAAAATATATGTTATTCTTAATCATTCTGATATGATTTCACTTCTTAATTAATACCCATGAAACGAGCTCATTATAAATTGTCATAAAAGGTTTTAGTAGAGTACTAAGTAGTATCGGTTGGTTCAATAATAGAAACAAAGGTTAATAATTTTCGGTCTCGGCTTTAATGGCAAAATTCTGACGGAATCGGTTTCGGACATTTATCACAAAACCAACTTTACGTAAATTGTTGGAAGACACCTTGTATTATTTTAGGTTTTGTTTCTGATTTTGACTTTGACAGTTAATGACAATTCAATTTAATCTTAATTCGTATATATTTGATGTCACATTACTTTCTTTCTTATAAAGTTACTAATTTGAAGTAGTTTTGGCTCATTATACATTAAAAACGGTATATCAATATCAGTTTTAGTAGTGGATTCTTGAGAAACTGAACTAATAGGGGTCCGGTGCACTTTGGGACCCTCCGAATTTTGCAACGATTTTTTTTTATTAGAAAGCCCTATTGTTATAGAACATTTTAAGAGAAACAAAATCTTGGATCATGCACTTTTGAAAGAGAAAATCGCAATTAAAAGTCTTAAAATCCGCCATTTTTCAAAAAAAAATTGACAATTATGTCTAGATACCAGATGGTCACAAATTTTTGCCAGTTCTCATTTCCGTGACTGCTGGAAAATACTTTATACAAGATTTATACTATCTTCATGATTTAAATGTATGTATTGAAAATGTACTTCTTTGGACGTATTATGTATTTTCCACTGGTACTAACTTACGTACGTATATTTTATGAGGTTAGGGTGAACATAAAAAATGATGTATATATTTGTGTTTTTTAGTCAAAAGTTAACGTTAAATGTCCCGATAAGTATAAATATTCTTCTTATAACGAACGTATTGTTGATAATTAAAGAAGTATTTTTAAAATAATCGCGAGATCGCAGTTCTGGTGGATTGTTTTATTCAATTTTAGTCATATTTTATATTTATATTGCTATTAGTTTACATTTGACTAATGTTCACTTGAACAAATGGAAAAATATAGTTTCCATCAAGCGATCGAAAAACCTGGCTAGCTTTGGCGATATACAAGGCGAGAAAAGAAGAAGCGATTCACCATAACACATAACCTAATATTTTAAATCTTTAAAAACATTGAAGTAATATGATCAGTGTTTCAATTTAATGTCCTTTTTGTTTTCTCCGCGTTAAATTGAGTACAAATGTGAATGTGATAAATTTTCGCAAGTTTTGAGCCTTCTTCGCACTAGCTTTGTGCAACTTTTCCGCTAAGTTCTGGTATACTATTATATCTGAGATTACCTATATACTATGCTGGAACATTTGTCGTCCCTAGCAAACTTGTATGGCACATATTGACATCCCAAATACAAGTTAAAAGATGATTGTTAATGTGCTAATATGATCTATAGAGAATAGAATGTACATATAAAGTATGTATACACTTATTGCACCACCAGAAGCATTGAAGATCATCTTAAGTACATACAAATGTTTATTTTGAATATGGTTTTAAGACGTACATTATCTTTTTAATGAGATCCATTATAGGTTGTAGAAAACTTCATGTGGAATAAAAATTATTTGATATTTTTTCGAGAAGGGGTAGGGAATATACCAAGATTATATTTCGTTCCACTCCTCGAACCAATTATAATCCGACCAACAGTCACAAATATTTGTAGTAAAACAGTCACAAATATTTGTAGTAAAACTAATGGAATTTTTTATTGCCGAATTAGCATAATTTACAATACTTTTCCTAATTCAATATCGCTTCCTGTCCAACTGACAGATCAAAATGTAACTAGAATATCATTAAATATGTGACAAGAAATAGAAAAAAAATTAGTCACCTAATTTAAGTATATAGACCAAATAGTACTCAACAATGTAGTGAACTAGAGAGGATAACGCGCCGAAGTTTGATTAACTACCTATTTTTTTGTTGTGGGGGAAATCTCCTAAATACCTTGGAAATGAGTGCCAAGTTGCTGGATTCCATCAACCATGTTTTCATCCTCAACCCTTAATGGGACAAGGAAACGTCATTCTAAAGAGCCATGGTCGATCGCCTACCTGCTAAAACCTACCACCAATCTGTCCGAACTCTGTATCTGAAATGTTTTTAAGAATGTGAATTCGGTCAACCTAACCTAACCCAATCTAACCTACTTATCTCTTTATGAATATTTGAACTAACCTAATCTAACTTAACTAAATCTCAACTATAGACTACACAGGATAACGCGCCGAAATTTGTTCGATAATATTATTGAATCGCGCACTAGGAGTGTGACCAAACACTTACCACCACATAAACTTATCCACATATTCCGATAAAAATCTGGAGGACATCAGCCTGGACGCCACAAATATTGTTTAATGGACGACCAGTGGCCTTCAATATGGTTCGTGCACACTCCCGTTACCGGATCCATAAAGTTTCTGGAATGGTTAACTTCCTGATGTATCTAAGGGAATCACTCAATTTTTTCCATTTGCAAATTGTGTATGTATTCCTGATAGTATACCTATTTGAGCACGTATCATTACATAATAATGTGGATAATCATTTGAATTATTGAAGATTGGATTTCCGCTTGAAGTACTAGAGTAGATTGATATCGCTAGCGAAGCGAGCGCGCCGGTTCAACGTTTCGCAGTTCGGGCACATCTTATATTCCGCGGTAACAAGTTCACATTTTGGAGCCTAATTAACAATTCCTCATCGTTTAAATTAATAATCGAATTAAGTTGGAAAACGTTTTTGACTTCCATTTTGACCACCTTCAAAATATTATCATAATACTATCATTTTTTTTTCACTTGCGATTACGAACAACCAATCCTATCCCAATAATGAACTCAACAATATAATAACACTTTTGTCATGACCATTAAAGAAGGAAAGTGCATTTAAAAATAACGTAGGAAAGCAAGGTTAATTGCAAAGGGATTTCAAGTTCCCTACGAAGGGTAAGAATTTGACTATGCACCAGTTTGTAGAATCTCAACAATAAGAATGATGTTATCAATTGCGATGGAAAGAGACTACATGATCTAACAAATAGATGTTCCAACGGCATTTTTGAATGGCGAGTTTTTTTCAAAAAACCTGAAGGATTGACAATAAAAAAATACGTTTGTCAGTTTAGTAAAGATAATAAAAGCTTCTTAAAGTGCATTTTTACTGCAGTAGAACCTAATACTGCGTTAAAGGCAAATGAATAATTTATTGAATATTTAAAAAGTTCGCGGAATGTCGACGTTACTTAAGCGCAGGCGTAGATGACAATAGCTGCAACCCACGATACAAACATACTATAAATATTTCAAAACAAATCGATAATGTATGAAAATCGCCATGAGAGATTCATATTCGGTTGTTTATTGTTGATTCTGTGGTACAGCAGAAAAGTTTGTTTTGATCTCTTTTGTTTTATGTAACGTATAAATCAAATCTAAGATGAACAGTACATTCTAAGAATATTTATTATTTCAAATTGCATTATTAAGTATAGATGCAAATACTTTTATATTTATATAATATATTCATTTTTCATCGCGATCATTTATTAAAACTTGTAGCAGATATTCTACCTGAAATTTTTCCTTTCATCAATCAATGTTATCGATCCCCTTCATATCTTTTATTTGGCGAGAATATCATTTATTCGGAAAGAGGCGTCCAACAAGGGGACCCTTTGGCACCTCTCCTTTTTTGCATATCGATACACAAACTTATTAGCAACATTGACACAGAATTCAATGCTTGGTACCTTGATGATGGTTCTTTAGGTGGTAATACTAATTCCGTGTTCAAGTCTCTTGTCTATAAAATAAACAATTCCAAGGATATTGGTCTTGAACTCAGTTTCAGCAAATGCGAGCTATTTTTCTTAGAATCACCAAATAATCTAACCATTGATAAATTTAATTCTGTAGCACCAGGCATAACAATTACCAACAGACAAAATTTATTTCTATTAGGTGCTGCTTTATTAAACGAATCCTGTCTATCAGCTTTCAATGAAAAACTAACCTTTTTCAAAAAAATGTCATCTCGTTTATCCTGGTTCTTCTTCTTCGAATGCCGTCCCCATTTAACGGAGGTTGGCGACCACTCTCTTAAAAGCATCTCTGTCCTTAGCAATATGAAAAATATCCTCAACGCCCATGTCTGTCCATTCTTGGATATTCCTCAGCCATGATTTCTTCGTTCCTTCAACTCTGCCCTGCATAATCACGTGTAACAGAGTATTTATCATGTCGTAATACGTGACCGAGATATGCTGTCTTACGTATTTTTATTATTTTTAGTAGTTTTCGTTCACGACCAATTCTATGTAGTATTTCCTCGTTAGTAATTCGGGCTGCCCATGGTACTTTCAGCATACGTCTGTAAATCCACATTTCGAAAGCTTCGATTCTTTTAGTTACTTGTGCCTTTAACGTCCATGTTTCTACACCATATAATAGCTGGCACCTAACATAGCACTCCATAAATCTCAACCGGAGTATTAAATTCAAATTTTTATTGCAAAACATGGATTTAAATTTTAGAAATGCCGATCTTGCCATTTCAATCCTTACACGGATTTCCTGGTCCTGATTTAGGTCTGAGTTAATGAAAGCACCCAAGTATTTAAACTTTTTTACCCTTTCTATTGCTTGATCGTTTATTATTAATTGATCATTATGTGCGGGTTTTTTGGAGATTATCATGAGTTTTTTTGTGTGTTATTATCTATTCCCATTTGCTGACATTCCATATTAACAGCATTTACAAGTATCTGCAGGTCCTCCAGACTCTCTGCCAAGATCACCGTGTCGTCAGCGTATCTTATCGTGCTTATTACTTCGCCGCCGATTTTAACCCCTTCGCTTATTTCCCATAAGGCTTTCTCAAATATAACCTGGTCACCGACACATATTGCTTATTACCTTCTCAAGAATTGCCTAGTAATTCCAAAATTAACATATATCTTGAGATGTAGACCGACCTGGTTACATAATGATATCTTAATCAATTTTGACAATGCCATTCGTCATTCATTAGAGTCATTAATTAACAGTAAATTAGAGGACCTTTCTTGGAAACAAGCTTCACTACCTGTTTCATATGGTGGTTTAGGAATTCGCTCAATCGTTTCAGTAGCTCTTCCTTCTTTTTTGTCAGCATTAAATAGTTCAAAAAATTTCATTAATTACATTCTACCTATATTTTTCCACACACAATACCCTTTATTAATGGAGGCAGAAAATATTTGGTCATTAAAGTCTAGCAAAGTTGTACCCGATGATTATAAATCCTTTCAAAAATCCTGGGATATTCCTTTATTGAACATTGAAAAAGAAAATCTGCTTCAGAAAGCTATGAATTTACCAGACAAGGCTCGTTTGAATGCAGCATTTTCAAAGTAATCGGGAGCATGTTTGAACGCTTTACCTTCGGCCCCATTAGGTACGCTTTTAGATGACGAAAGTTTCCGTATTTCTATTGGTCTCCGTTTAGGTTGTCAAATTTGTGTAAAACATCGCTGTCGTTGCGGAGCAGATGTTGATGAATATGGTAGACACGGCCTAAGCGGCAAATTAAGTGCCGGCCGTTTTTCACGTCATTCTGCAGTAAATGACCTAATCAAACGAGGCATGGCATCTGCAAAGATTCCCTGTTCGTTGGAACCGTTAGGTACTTGCCGCGACGACGGTAAACGTCCAGATGGTATGACCCTCATTCCATGGCAACGCGGCAGACCAGTTATATGGGATTTCACTTGCACTGACACTTGAGCTCCGTCCCATGTCCGATCCACATCTACTTCCGCAGGCGCAGCAGCTTTACAAGGCGAAACTTTTAAAATCAATAAATACAAAAATTTGGAGAACATTTACATTTTTATTCCTGTAGCAATTGAAACCTCTGGTGTTTTCGGTCATGAAGCTTTAAAATTCCTTAAAGAAATCGGTAAAAAAATATCAGTAGAAACCAATGATTCAAGAGCAACTTTGTTCTTTATACAACAAATAAGTATTGCAATTCAAAGAGGAAACGCTTCATCTTTTCTCGGTACGTTTCCCCGTTCTAAGCCTCTAGAAGAACTTTTTATGAAACCTAATCATAAGAAACGTAATTATTCTACCACTTTCAAACTTTCTCACCCTACAGACCCTAAAACATGTGATCTTTCCTTTTTCCGAAATTCTTATTTAACATCTTCATTCTCTTCTTCAGAATGTGTGCCTTCTGATAATAGATGCGTTGACAATTTAATAAATTATGCCCCCAACAAGCTTTTGGGCCTCAGTGTACTAAAAATACAGATAACTACCAGCCAGATGATGTCCCATTCATAGGAATACTGAAGAAGATGACTATGCTAGAGAATGATGCGATTCCTATACGCAATAGATTATCTCTAACCAAAACACTTTTCAAATCCGTAATATCTACATCCAATTCAGTAGCAAACATCATCAATTCAAAATCCTTATCACGCCGATCAAGTGAGAAAGACAATCATAGAATCCGAGATTATTCGTACAATGATAGTAGTTGCGAAAGAGCTTTTAACAATATTTCCACATTCAGATCCATAAAGTGTATTCCCCAAGATTCTTTGGGTCTCAAAGGCCTCAAAAATATTGGTAACACATGTTTCATGAATAGTATTATCCAATGCCTATCACACACAAGGTGGCTATTAGAATATCTAAAGAAAGACGCATACATAAGAGATATTAACATAAACATATCTAGCATGAAAGGAACACTAATTAAAGCATTTGCTGAAGTTATTCAAGAGCTTTGGTCTGAAGACGGTTCAGACAGAGTGGTTAATACAGTATCATTGAAAAGTAAGATTCAGCGATTTACTTCAAGGTTCATGGGATACACTCAACATGATGCACATGAGTTTCTTCGTTACCTATTAGCAGGACTTCACGAAGATATCAACAAGGTATATGAAAAACCAAAGCCCATATTAACAGAAATTGATGACAAATTTAGTGATATCGAGAAAGCACAAGAATTTTGGTTAAGATATGCGAGAATGGACAACTCCAAGATTATGGATAACTTTGTCGGTCAATTAAAATCAAAAATCAAGTGCACACACTGTGGTCACTGTTCAGTTACCTACGATCCTTTTTGGGATTTATCCCTTCCGATACCACAAACAACAGGTCAATTACGACTTTCACAATGTTTATATTCGTTTACAAGAGAAGAAGCACTCGCCGGTGATGAGAAACCAACTTGTTCGAAATGTAAGGAACGAAGACGATGCATTAAATCATTCACAATTCATAAATTTCCGAAAATACTGGAGCGCTTTTCGCAAACAGAAAGTTTTAGTGGAAAACTTAATGATTCAATAGATTTTCCAATAGAAGGGCTTGATATGAACCATTACGCGGCTGATAATGTGGCACCTTGTATGTACAACCTCTACGCTATATCTAATCACTGTGGAACCACTTATAATGGTCACTACACAGCATTTTGCCGACATCCTTATACGGGACAGTGGCACGAATATAACGATTCAAGAGTGCTATTAATATCGTGGAAATCTTTAGTCAGTGGAGAAGCATATGTTCTCTTCTATGAACAAGATGACACAAAATCCCACCTTTAAGTTTAATAATTTTTTTTATTAGTTTTTAAATTGTATATTTTCATTGTGAATCAATGTCTTATTTTTTTTTCTGCAAAATTTATTTATATATTCATATATACATTGTATCCGTTTAAATATAAATAAAATTCTATTACAACACAAAATTAATTCAACTGAAAGAAAATAAAGACCATTTGACAACGCTGCTAATACTCATATGATAACAGGAAAGAATCAAAATTTGTGACCCTGGCTGCCTAGACATAAGATGTGAGTGTCTAATTTATAACCTATAAGTATCAAGTGAAAATAATTATGCCTAAGAATATTTTTGAATATTGGCAAAATTTAAGTATTTTCTTCAGTTTTTTTTTGTGAAACAGACTCATATTTAGTTCAAGATAATAACCTTTACGATTTATAGTGGAAATATTTATCGTAAAATAGCATTAACTAGTGTTGAAAAGTACCATTTTTCGAACTAAATTCGTGATTTTTAAAGTAATTACTGAATGATCCAGCGAAGTTTTCGTTCAAATCTGCTTTATTTAATGTAAGCTATCAAACAAAATTAAAATTAACATAAAATTCCGAGGGTCGTTAAGTGCACCGGAACCCATTTCCCTTTTGCCTTCTTTCCCCAAATCCTCTTCTTGTTTCTCGTAAGCGTTTTCTTGCAAGAAGAAGCAATCACATCATTTATTGGTAAGCAAAAAATATCTTTCATTCAATTGAGTTACGCGGGAACAAGCATGCTATATAATATGAAATGAGCCGAATGCGAGTATATTAATGGCCATTTTTATTTTAAGAATATTATATTATCCTAATTTAATATAGATTTAACAATGAAATATTTAGAGAAGGATTTTGTGACTGTCCTTTTTTATTAATAGTTAGGTTTTGTATAGAACAATTATTAAAATGTAATTGGTATCATAAGAAATACTTTTATAGTAATTTTTATATACGGTTGGCACCATTTTAGGTTGCCTCGAATGTCAATGTGTTAATAATAGAAGTCAGCAGTTGCAATATGAATTTTAATAAAACTACAAGCTAAAAAATGATCCGTAGTTATCATTAAAATAAAAGTTTACGTTTAAACATAATAACATATTTGTGGATTCAACTGTACATCATGAAGATGATGGAACAATATTTATTGAATTTTTTATTTGGTTGTATTCAATTGTTTCCATATTTGTTAATTCCAACATTTTGAACCCTACTTTTTCCAAATCTTAAGTTGATTAAAAAGAACGGGGCTACAAACGTTTTGGACGCAAATACTTTACAGTATTTTCCTGGCGTAAGCCGCCTATTCAAATTTGGAAAAGACGCGTCACTTATGAGTTAACCTGTATAAAGCTCATACATTTCAGTATAATTCTTTCAATTCAATAGAAATCTTATTAGTTTACGGTTTATTCATGTCTAAATGATATTTTATGAAGATTCCAGTTGGAATAATATTGATTCTGAAAGGTGGAATCGTCCCCTTATTTTAAATATAAATTCCCCTTAGGGATACCTATTACCGCTTATATATTCTGAAATTTTCCCAAGAAAATAATTTTTTGACTAAATTTTACCCTTTTATACACATTTCGTACCTAGACGGTGCCAGCTGGGCGCCCGTATATCCATTAGTAGCATAAAAAACTATTTGCATTTTTTACCTGTCATTACTCAATATATCCTTCCTATTTTTTTTTCATAAGAATAAGGGGTTAAAGGGAAAAATGAAAAGGTTTCAAGTTGCTTCAGGTAGTTATCTGAAAATGTGTGTGACATACTTAGATTTTTTAACACAATATCGCACATACGTCATGCGGCGGCTGATTCAACATTATAAAGAATGTGTGAGAATTTTTTTAGAAAGGGTTATTATAGTATTTAGACTGGATTTCTATCTACCAAACCACAAGCAAAGACTGTTTGTTAGAAAAAATGCTGTCTAGGAAATATCATTTCTATATATGAATATATTTATTCTTACATATATGGAACGCATTTTTTTTAAAAAACTATTAAACAAATTCTTCATTTTTTATGACTAATGTCAATAAGAATTTTTGAAAACTCAAATTTGTAATATTATTTGTTAAGAAACTTGAATTAAGTTTATAATATAGTATAGATTTAAATTGTGATGGCTTTGTTTATAATTTATAGGTAACGAAATATTTAAAAGTATTGTTAATAGGACTAAATTTGAAATAAAATTTCTATTTATAATCTATTTTTATGAAAGAGGGAGTATTAAAATAATAAAGCATTCGAAATTCATACGCGTATCACTCCTTTTGGTAGACAGTTAAAATATTCTTTGAAGTTATACCCATAGATAACCCACAGATAGATGAGACACTGATTGTGGCACCATCTAAAGAGCCTGACGACTAAACAATTGAGTGATGTTGAAAAGATTTCTGTAATTTTAGGTTTTGGCGGTATATTCAAATTTACTGTATTTCAATTATTTTATCTCAAAATAACCATTTATAGTCCATCATTTAACATTTCATTCAATTAACTCAATATTGAGTTAAATTAAATGAAATATCAAATGATGGACCATAAATGGTTAATTAAATTGGAAAAAATAAAACAGTAATCATATAAACAGTTCATTTATTTTGGTATGAAAATACACAGCAAATAATTTATTTCTCAAAGTACTTTTCTTAACAAACAGAATGACAATAAATAAACTATAATGTAAAAACAATGCAATAATTAAAAAATAATTTGAGTATCATACATTCTAGATTGGAGTATCATTAGATTTTTAAATGATGTTAAATAAAGATAAAAGTAGAAAATTATTTATAAGTTTATATTAATTTATTTATTTACTATTACACTCGTATAAACACACAGAGCTGGACAAACTGCTGGAGTATAACTGCTACTTACTTAATCAAAAAAAGTGTTAGCAATGAGTAGTTAGCTACTATTTTTGGCAGCCTTCTGTGAAAGAAAACATTTGAGTATAATTACTGTAAATGTTAGAACAAAAGTAATAGGAAAAGTTGTTAAATACTGCCCAGCTCTGTAAATACAAGGTGTCAAGTAATTACATATAAGAGTGCTAAACAGCACTTGTGACTGTACAACATTTAAAATAATATATCTAACATTTCATTTCCACTTAAAACACATCTTTATTTCTTTACTGGTATTAAATAGGTTTATATCACAAGCTTAAACCAAGTATATTGCATATTTGTATATTTCTACATTTAAAAGCATTCCGTTCTTATGAAACCATCGCATAAGGCAGTTTAAGTTGCTCTGCAGCTCCTGGCAGTCTGTGATTGTTAAAATGTTTCTTAAGGGCTCTTAGAAATCCCACCGTCTCGTGGAAGTCCTTTATCGTTTCTGGTTGAGGTTCTACAAGTAAACACACAAAATAACAACAATAAATAAGTAAACACACAAATATGTTTGAAAATTTATGTCAACAAAAGAAAACAAAATGCGCTTACTATCGAAATAATAAGTTTACACATGTTTTTGTACTAAGCCAAAAAAAATATCAAAAAATGTTTGAATGTATAAATTTTTTTGGTCTTTTTGAATTCCTTTTTTTGGAGCTTTCGATTTTTTTAAGAATTCTTGATTTTTAACTATTTTTTGATTTATTGATTTTTTGTCTGTATTGGATATTTTGGATTTTTGGTTACCGCTAGACCAATTTTTTTTGGTCTTTTTGAATTCCTTTTTTTGGAGCTTTCGATTTTTTTAAGAATTTTTGATTTTTAACTATTTTTTGATTTATTGATTTTTTGTCTTTAATGGATATTTTGGATTTTTGGTTACCGCTAGACCAAATACTTAGACGTAATGCCTCAACAAAAGTTAATACTCACTTTCTTTTCCCATAAATTGTCATACCATGGGCTATATATGAAAATCGGCAAGGGGTCAATACCTTCCATCCCATAGCTGGTGGAGGGAAGAATATCTATAACATAAAATAAAACCCAGATTATTATTTCTTCAATGGGTACATTTTAAAATGGAATTGTCTGAGTATGGTGTACACAGTAGATATAAATTGAGTGTATGAAAAGACGAGTACTTAGTGTGTCATTTTATTAAAATTACGTCATTCTCAAAGCTGTCGACAAGAGAAAAACAAACAACAGGTGCAATGTACATACAATGAAATAAAATGTTTGATGTTACATCATTATTTAAGTAAAATTTGTTAAAATTACCCTATAGAGAGGGTGTACACACATATCATTTAGTTGATAATTTCAAATTAGACGTTTCGTTATGTGAATTACAATTGTATAAGCTCTTTATAGAGTAATTTTAACAAATTTTACTTAAATAATAATGTAACATCAAACATTTTATTTCATTGTATGTAGCAGTTACAGGGTTTGATGTTTTTTGACACCTTCTGTATATTTTTTTCTTGACGAGAGTTTCAGAATGGCCTAATGGCTGAAAGCGCTTAGCTGGAATTTTAATAAAATTACACACTCAGTTCTCGTCTTTTCATTCTCTCAATTTACATTTTAAAATGTCCAAAATTATAGCATGCTATATTGAATACAATAAAACTTACCATCAATTTTTGTTAATTTCCACTCATATGAGAAGGCAAATCAAACTGTCTTAATAACCTCCCTTCGTCTTTCTCAAATCTAAAGAAACACTGTTTTTTAAAATGAAGGCATCATAACCTCCATCGTTTCCTCGACGACAAATTTAATGATTTATTACCACTGCTTTTCAGCCATATTAATGTTATCTTCCTGGGTTGGAGGAACAAAACTGTAAAAAGAAATATTTACTTTATTCATGCAGCAATTTTCAGTTTAGCTTGTGTAAAAAACAACCATGATCTCTAAAGTTGTCGATTAAATTAGTAAAAATTATGTGTTTTATAAAAATAAAGATAATGGTTGTTAATTGTAAAAGAAAAAATGCTTAAATTTTTTCAATAAAACTTACAGAGTACACCACTTATTAGACTCCTTCAGAATACACTTTGACATTGTCTTTTCAATTAATAACAATAAAGCAACGGAACAACAGATAATATTACATTATAGCAATTAAAAAAAAACACCAAAATACCGTAACCTTAAAATAACCTCTACACTTGAACTAATAAATGATAAATAACAGTATAACACATAACATGTGGGGACGAGCAATATGATATCGCGCATACGCAGTTATAAAAATCAATAAAATTTGATTACTAACGACGTTACAGTTTTGGTACATTTTTTGGAGTTATCTACCGATTTTAGTTACTCGACAGGCTCTATAGATGGCACGGTCTGCAGTGTCCCTAGCCTTTTATACCTCGAATATTTTCGTATGAAATAACATTTGTATGAATATAATAAATATATGGGGTTAATTTTTTTTCAATTTTAAATCCCTAGGGTATTTATATGTAATTTTCGTGATGCATCTAGCTCTGTTGCAGAAAGAAAAGGTACTTATTGGAAATAATCTGATGATACGGCTATGTAATCTTCAACACACAGGGCTATTGTTCTGTACAGCTTATGGTTATAAAAAAACGAAAACTTGTATTAGCTCAGGTACATTTATGATAACTTTTGGAAATATTCAGATTATTTTGTAATAACATTTAAAATGACCGTACTAGTTTTTGCATTATAAATCTCTCGTACATAAAAATTGACATAGAGAGACACACTTGAAGATTATGTACCAAACTCACTATTTTAAATAGCATTATACATTATATTAAAACTACTACATACCAAAGACTACAGAATATATTCTGTAGTCTTTGATACTAGTACAAATAAAAAAAAATGTGTGCTCTTATGGTTTAAATCAACAGTACATTTTATTTCGTGTGAAAATTCCTTGAAAAAGTCTAAAAATATCAAACTTCATTAGACGTATCACATTTCTTGAAATATTTCGAACATATCGCCAAATAACAGGTTCTTCTTACTGAAGTATCAAATATCGAGGTTTCAATTACTTTTTATTACGTAAAATTATAACCCTTTTTTATTTCGATTGTTATTGTAAGCCGTTTGGGCTCCGCGTGAGATTTTACGTACGCTATAGAAAATATTTGTTTACACATGCATTTTTTTCATATTTGCCTGAAACATTTTGTGCGAAACAAGATATTTTCGATTTGGCTAAGGAATCTTGGGAAAAAATGTAAAATAAAAAGTTACGGTTAGTAATGATACTGATTGAAATTTAGTGCCTTTTTAATGCGATGTGAGTGGTATTTGATTTTTTTTTACTTGTGTTGCAGAATAAAGGTTTCATATGAAACATAATAGGAGTGGTCGGTACAATTTGGTATTCGAAATTATTGAAAACTACACACACCGGCAAAACTCCCTTGTATAAATCTAAAAACTAAAACAAAATACAAAGTCTATAGTAATATAATTTTTCCATGGAAATAATCACTGAGGAATTTACGTTTTTTGTAATATTGCAAAGTTAGACAAAAACGGTTTTGGCACAGCAGTTGTTAAAATCTGACAGTTGGTTGTATGCATTAAAAGCATTGTAATAAAGTAAAGAAATTTATAAAATTAATTAGAATATTTGGTTTCCTTTCATCCTAGGAAATGGGTTGGAGGTTTGGTTTTATTAAATTCTTAGCTTTCTTTTATTCTGTTTTGTGCTTCTAGTAGGTACTTAAATAGTGTGTTTTGAAAATGCACAGTAAAAGTTCTGATGATAAACTCGAGATTAAAAGGAAACGTGCTGCTATCAATGAAGACAAATATAAACGTAATGTTATACGCAAGAGCGAAAGGTGATGGTACAGCTTGGCAAACGTGGGAAGACCCCTGAGATTTTGATGCGCCGTAGACAAGCCAGCCCCACCCCCTAGTAAGTAGTTTTTTTGAAAATTGCTTTATTTCTAGCCGCCCCCCTTAGACCTTAAGAAGTCAAAATGTTCAAGGTCATTTATCGTTTTGGGTATACCGGCAAAAAGTTAGGAATCAATGTATATATATCAATATATAATGGATATTTTTGTGGGATGTGGCAATCTTTTTTTTTTTAATTCTTTCAGATATTTATTCCCGAGCTTTCGAATGATTTTCATTCATTATCAAGGGCTATAAATAATTGGTCAATGTTATCATTAATAATAATTAAATGAAATAATGAATACTTACATAAAATCTATAGCGAATTTTGGAATAGTTGTAAATTTTTATAATAAACTCTTTTAAACATAATTCAATGAAAAACTCAAAAAACAATATGACAATAAACAAAATATTTGATCTTGAACTACTACAATTTTTATTTTTTTATCATAAAATTAAAGATTGTTATGAATCTTCTGTTCTTTTTTCATAATCTAAAAGATATGCATAGATAACACTAAGGTTATTTAAATCTGTTTTTTTATTTATTACATAATTTTGTTCTGCAATATATGTTGTTTCCAAAAAAGGCGTTTTCTATAATTACTTTCTATTGCTAAGACTTTGGCAGATTGATAATCCATAGAATGGCCTTCATAAAACACGTGTTCCGCTAAAGCACATCTATCAGGATATAATCTACTGTCACTTTTATGAGAGGCGATTCGATTGGTTAGCGATCTTTTACTGTGACCAATGTATTTCTTATTACAGATATTGCAAGGAATCTCATAAACTATATTAGTTAATTTAGTAGTAGGAGTCTTGTCTTTGATCTTACTGAAAATTGATTTTATTGTAACACATTGTTTATTCGCAATTTTGATATTATGTGGTTTGAATACTCCAGAAATTTTAGGTGTGATAGATTTTATATATGGAAATGAAATATAAGTTGGAGATGTAATATTAGTAGTTAAAATGTCACTGTTTTCTTCGTTTCGTATTATGTCAACAGTAATGTCATTTATATTGTCAGAAGTATTATATAAAACATGTTTCAAAAGATATGAAGGATATGAGTTATTATAGAAAAGTTTGTAGAGTATTTTTAGATTTTTATCGTGAAATATTGGATTGGAAATTTTTAGGACTCTGGTTTTCATCTGTTTAATCAAGTTAATTTTTGTACTACGTCGATGATATGAATGATAATTTATATATCTCCCAGAATTGATAGGTTTCCTATACCAGTCAATCAAGATTCTATTATCATTATTTCTAATAAATTTGGTATCAAGAAAAGGTAAAGATTGTTCTGTATTTTCCCTTTCCATTGTAAATTGTATATGTGGATCGAAGCTATTGAAGTAAAAGAGTATATTATTTATTTCATCACATGGAAGAGATGATATTATATCATCTACATATTTTTTGATGAAAAACAAATTACAGGGTAAAACAGAAATAACATAGTCTAAAATATAATTCATGACATAGTCTGCTAATATAGGAGATATTGAAGAGCCCATAGGTGTTCCAAAGGTTTGTTGGTAATTTTTGTTATTGTAAGTGAAAAATGTATTATTAATAATAAATGTAATTAATTCTAAAAAAGTTTCTTTTCCCAATTTGCAATTTTTACTTATATCATTCCATTTATGTTGAAGAGATGTTAAACATATATTCAAATGGACATTACTAAACAGTGATACCACGTCTAAACTCAAAAGAACGTAATTTGATGGTAATAGTAAGTTATTGAATGATTTACTAATTTCAAAGGAGTCTTTAACATAATATTCATTGTTATAGTCGTAAGATTTTGTCAATATTTCAGTTAACCAAAGAGTAAGAGGTTCAATTGGAGTATTAATTGATGCTACAATTGGTCTAGCTGATAATGTTGGTTTATGAATTTTAGGTAAGCAATAAAATTTTGCGGAAATACCGTTATAAGTAGTTAACTCTTTTTTTGTACTTTCATCAATTAGTTTTTTATTAAATAATTTTTTTATTAGTTTGTTACAATTATTAGTGGTTTTAAGAGTTGGATCATTTTTCAGTTCTTTATATGATGAGTTATTATCAATTAACTCATTACATAAGTCTAAATAATGTTGTTTTTCCATGATAACTGTGATGTTACCTTTGTCTGATGGTATTAAATTTGGATTTTCTTTTAGAAATTTTTTTGTTTTATATAACAGTTCTCGGAATATAGAAGATTTTTTAGGTTCATGAATATAATTAGTTAATATATTTGTTGTTTTAGCAATAACGATATTTCTTTCTTGTTCGTTTTTTATAAACGATGACATGTAATCAACATTAGCTAATATAGTTTTTATTGAAATGTCCTTGGTAATTATAGGTTCAATGCTGAATTTGGGGCCTAGTGATAAGAACTGTAATATATCCTTAGGTATCTCTGTATCTGATAGATTTTTAATCCAATTTTCTTGTGTTGATAGAACTGAATTAATTTTTTTCTTGATTAGATTATTAAGTTTGTTCTTTTGCTTATTTTGGATTTCAAAGAATAGTTTGTTATAAATAACTTGTTGTCTATTAGAAAAATTTTTAAAAATGAATTCATTGGTTGTGTTAATTATTTGATTTTCCAATTCAATAAGATTATTTTCAAGTCTAAATATTGTTTTTTGATTACAAATAATTTCATTATTTAAAAGCTTATTTACTACCCTATGGTAGATATGATAACTGTTATTTGCTTCTTGTTCTTGGCGTATGAGTATTTTTTCTAAATGTTTGATGTTATTTTGTAAAAAAGTAGGAATAATGTTCTTTTTTCTGCATTGTAGGAGGAAGCATCTTCTATTGTATTCTCTCGCCAATTTGAGTTTAACTTTTGACCATGTTTTTAAATTTATTACTGCGGATCGACCATAAGTTCTTGAAATGGTTTGGTAATACCCCATAATATTATTTAATTTGAAAAAAGATATTTGCCAACTTATTTGTAATGGATATTTTTGTGGGGATGTGGCACATCCCCACAAAAATATCCATTACAAATAAGTTGGCAAATATCTTTTTTCAAATTATATCAATATATATATATAATCAACATATAACATATAAAAACAGCTCTTCGCTTAAGTAATTGACGGACTGTCTACTATTATCGCAATATTTGTTTTATTTAATATAATAATCGAAATGACTTATCAATTACTCAACCCAGAACTCACCACGAGGTGATAGCTGTTTACCGAGTTCCACCCACCGCCTTCGTTCCTACCTCCATCCCTTATTCTAATCGTAGATCCAAACTTGCACTTATTCAGTTTCACTTTTTTTATTCAAATGATGGCAAATCACTCCTTGCATTTAATTTTACACAAATGCAACCGTTTCTAGATTCTTGATCACAAACTTTGCTTGGTGCCTCAGTAATGATCTTTATATATCACTCGACCGCTTGAGTGTGGCATGGAAATTTTTTAATGGTGATGACAGACTTGCTCTGAAGTGCGCCCATTAAAATGTCGGTAGAAATATTCATTGTAAGAGGTGGTTTCGTTACAGTACATTTGTCCCAACGAATTAAGTCGATGTAGTCATCAGCATCCCAGTTATTTTTAATACCCTCAACTTTTCCAGATCTCTAGAATTCCTAGCCTTCAATGAACGACGAATCCCAAGTTCTCTTACATGGCACCGAGAATCTGCTATCATGGCTAACAAAATGTTTTCGGGGTGCCCAGAATAAGCGTTTGTGCTAATAACATTATCAATAACTTTCTTTATTTCAATTGGAAATCCTCCGGAGAAACTTATCAATTTCCATAAATGCTGCGCTCCATACAGACATAATGGTTTTGTTTTTATTTTGAACCGCATTATAAAATTTGTCAGTACAACCGGAAAGCTCACTTGTTGAAATATATAGACGCAATATTCTGTTAGCCATTGTCAACAATCGCGCATGACCTAATTTTACTGAATCTTAAAGAAACGGATGACTTCGAGCAGCTGAAGAAGAGGTTGGACATATGATATAGTCACGAACATCTAGAACATTTGTACCAATCCTAGCTGAAGAACCGGAAGGCGGAAACATGACGAAATCCTTCAAGAGTATGAACTGGATATTGCCCGGCTAGTTCAACTTGCTTATCTATCAGCACCAGAGGACATGGTGGAATGTTTGGGCATCCAGGCCTTTATTGACGGTTTATGGAGAAAAGGCTTCAATTGGTCCATCCCAAAACCATGGTAGATGTATTGGACGCTGCTCTTGAATACAAAGCAGCCACGATGGCTTCGGGATATAACAAAGGTAGGACTATGCAGGAAGAAGGTGACGATGACAGACTTGACCAGATCGTCAACTTGTTGAAAGGAATGGTAGGCAAGAAGCCGAATAAAATCAGGTGTTGTAATTGTGGCGAACTAGAGCATGAACGCAGTGTGTGTAAGCATCCTACGACTCCTGCAAACCAAGAACCTCTTAAACGCAAAGCAATCACGAAGGGCTCGCGGTACAACAAAGGTAGGACCATGCAGGAAGAAGATGACAAACTTGACCAGATCGTCAACTTGTTGAAAGGTATGGCAGACAAGGAGCCGAACAAGATCAAATTCTGGAAGTATGGCGAGCTAGAGCACGTACGCAGTCCGTCTAAGCGCCCCAGGACTACAATCCAAGAACTCCAATCACAGGAGAAATTATAGAGGGGCGAACACTCTCTGCCTATATGGTCATGCCCTGTAAACTATTCTCACTGCAACAAGTCAAAATATAAGGAAGTTGCAGTTTCAAGAATTACGGTAGACAACGAAGAATGGACATCCACCCGGATCAGAGAAAATCAGGAGAATGATCCTCACCTAAAGAAGATTCGGCAATGGAAGGAAGAAAATTGGCGAACTACCTGGCAAGAAGTGTCAAGATTTTCACCAACACTAAAGGCATATTGGGCTCAGTGGGATTCCCTTGTCCTGGAAGAAGGCCTGTTGAAAAGAATCCTTGAGAACGATGATGGTTCCGAGACGAGGTGACAGCTAGTTATCCCGAGAACGACAGTAGCTGAGGTACTGAAGAAGTTACGACAGTCCATCGGCAGGTCATCTGGGAGTGAAGAAAATCTTTCAGTGTGTCCGTGAAAGGTTTTATTGGATGAACAGTTCCGACGATGTGAAGGACTGATGTAAGAAATGTACGACTTGTGCTACGAGTAATGGACCACATCGCAAGAGAAAGGCCCCTATGAAACAATACAATGTTAGAAGCCCTTTCGAGAGGATTGCTTCAGACATTGCTGGACCATTTCCGACGACAGAAAATGGTGGTAGATACGTCCTGGTAGTAATTAATTATTTCACAAAGTGGGTAGAAAGTTACGCGATCCCGAATCAAGAGTCCATAACTGTCGTGGATGTACAGGTGAAAGAATTTATTAGCATATGTGGTGTGCCATTAGAAGTCCACAGCGATCAAGGAAGAAATTTCGAGAACCATGTATTCCAGGAAATTTGTGACAAGCTGGGAATGAAGAAAACCAGGACAGTAGCGTTGCATCCACAGTCGAAAGACTAAACAGGAACATTGGAAAATACCTGTCCAAAGTAGTTTCCTGCCACCAGATAGATTGGGACCAGTACCTTTCCCTGTTTGCGTTGGCTTATCGATCGGCCATAAATAAGTACACGGGTGAAACACCTGCGAAAATTCGATTTGGACGTGAAATGAGGCTTCCTTGTGACTTGGAGTATGGCTGTTGGTCTGGCGAAGATCTAGCAGGAGAAGATTACGTGATCCAATTGAGAAGAAGGAGGACGATGTGCACGAATTGGTCCGAACGAATCATCAAGTTGCCAGTGACAGAATGAAAAAACGATACGATACGCAGGCCACAGAAGGCGGTTTGAACGAGGGGGTCAAAGTATGGTTTGACAACCCGACAAGGAGAAAAGGATTTTCTCCAAAATTACAGAAGTCATGGGAAGGTCCGTACTCAATCAAGAAGAGGATCAACGACATCATCTATTGTATAAGCAGGATCCCCAATGGAAAACTGAGAGTAGTCCACCAAAACCAAATAGCGACATAAAGAGGAAGGGGTGAACCATCTACAACAAGAGTCTGACCTAGCCTTCGAAGAATGTATGGGCACATACGGAGGTACCGGGAAAGCTAGATACGGAGTCACTACAGAACAAAATCAAGATTTGTTCACGCTACCGGAAGAGTACTCACTGGCACATTACTGCCGTACTAAGCGCAGAAACGGTAAGGTATTAAAGTGGTATCTTGTTAGTATACTATTAAAAATATGATTTTATTTCAATGGCATCTACAAATTTGTACAGTTTTTATTGAAATCATAAGGCGTTTACCGGTAAGCAACGCATACTAAGTTATTATGTGCGTATCTACAGCAGTTACCGCTAAAATGTCTTAGTGAATTGTAGTTACGCCAAGAGTATCTTATGTTATGCACACTTACCGCCAACATGCCTTAGTATGTTGGTGACTTTTTAGAAGTGTTGTTTCACGCTTGAATACGCAAAGAAATTAATTAATAATAATAATTATAAATAAGATAGTAACATTTTTTTGTTAATTTACAATTGGCATGTTCATGTATGTTGCATAACTATATATTTTAATGATAAAATCAGGTAAGATCTGAAATGGATTAATTTTTTGTTATTAGTAATTTCTAACCTCTACTGTTTTCTACAGAATGGGTTGAAACCGAACAAAATTAATTATGCAAAATGCAGGGATTGCTTTCCAAAGTAATGCCGAGGATAAATAAAACTGTGAAGTTGTTCCTAATGGCCTCTCTAATAATAAAAAAATAGTCCAGGAGTATTATTAACATTGTATGAAGTAAATGTATTTGAAAATCTTGTTTCAGTGGTAAATATAGATCGTCTTACTGATATTACTTCAGTTACATTTCCTGACAATTATACCGCAGCAGATAATTTGAATTTAGGTAAGTCAGTATTATTTTTGACTAACCATCTCAATAAAAAATTAGGTACAGAGCTACCAGGTGTGCAAAAGAAAAAAAGAAATTATATCTTTGTCTCAATCAATAGTTTTTGAAACTGAAACTATAAAATATTATATTATTTCAGATTTCGAAGCAAATCAAGAATATCCTTCCGAAAAACCTGTTTATACAGAAGTTTTTAATGTGATCCCGGATAAAATTACAGTTGCTGCAGCTGGTTTGGTAGAGAATATTACGGAAATTGAGTCCAATGTTAATATAGTAGCAGACTACTTACACAATCAATGTAATGAAGGGGAAAATTGTCCAGATTTTCAAACTGTGCCGCTGCTTGAAGATAATTCATATGAACCCAAATCTGGAAATAGTGATAGCGAGAGCAGCGACCATAATAATGATGACCCTGATTACCCTAACATCTTTGATAATGAAGATAATCCTTCAATTGTTGAAGAAGTAGAGGACGAGGATAGTGACAGCAATTCTGAAGTGATTTAAACAGAATAGACGAAAAAGGGAACGTCAAGAAAAAGGAGAAAATATAAATATTCTGTAACTGAAAGGAGAGAAAGGATTGTGACGAAGATGAGAAAAAAACACAAAGTTTTTGAAGCATGTGGTGAAACTTGTAAAAAAATGTATAGAGAATATTACATATTTAAGAAGAATTGACATTAACAAACAGTTTTGGAATATGGACCAACACGACCAAAAAAACTTTGTGATGGGTTGCATTGTTACTAGTAGAATAAAAAGAAAAACTGTCGGAAAAAAGTCCTGTAGATCGTCATCGAACAAATACTATCTGAAAAACGAAGAAGGGCAGTCTATTTGTGTATGCAAGATGTTTTTTTTAACATCATTGGGTTATGAAAAAAGCAACGACAAAATAATGGAAAGTATTACGGAGAAAAATGAAAGCATAATTGCCCCTAAGAAGGAGAAAAGGCGTGGAAAAAGCCCTCCAAATAAAAAAAATCTGAACGCAGTTATTCAACACATTCAATCCTTCCAGCCAAGAATTTAACATTATCGACGCGAACACCCTCCTCTTCGCAAATACTTACCCAGTGATATGTCCGCTCAAGCTTTGTATGACGACTTCAATTCAAGAAACCCGAATTTTTGTTCCTATGATTGATATCGGTCCGTTTTGCGTAAACATAATATATCGTTTGTCAAATTGGGTCATGAAGAATGTGAGCATTGCGAACATTTTAATTTACATGACCATGGCCAAAACAATTTAATTCCTGATTGCTTCCTGAATTAGCTATAATTAATTATAGAATTGATGCTGAAAAGCCTGTTTCAGAAGACGAGGTTATTTTCTCTGTCGATTTACAAAAGGTAATGATGTTACCCAGGTGCGAGATGTTTAATACTGTTATATTTACCGGCAGATTAGTTGCATACAATGAAAGTTTTGAGCCAGTAGGATCGAAGAATAAAAATCTAAAACCAACGGCGACTATCTGGCATGAAGCTATAAGAGGGCGTAAAAAAGAGGATATAATTAGCACCTTTTATGAATTCTTTTTGATGCATAGAGACATAACCAAAATAGTACTCTGGTTGGATAACTGCTCGGCTCAAAATTAAAATTGGGCTTTCCTCACATTCCTAGTATATATTAAAAATTCGTCTAGTATTATTGCTGCTAAGGAAATTGTCATAAATTATTTTGAGCCCGGACATACGTTTATGTCGGTGAATTCGTTCCACCACCTGGTGGAAAAATCTATGAAAAATTTTAATTAAATCTAATTTAATGATTTCAAAAAGGCTGTTTCAAATGCCAATTCCTCAAAAGTAAATGTCCTAGAGATGGATCTTAAAGACTTTTTCGAATGGAAAGATTACAGTTTAAAATTCAAATTAAAACAGGAAAAGGTTTATTTACAAGATATAGTTCAAATTGTTGCTGAAAGAGGTAAAGTGAATTTATTTTATAAAAACGATTATGAAGGGGAAGCCTCACCACTCAATGTTTTAAATTCAAAAATTATAAAATCGGGTATTCCAAATCTCATTAAGCAATCAACGTATAGGGGCATTTCCTGTGAAAGATGTAAAGGGGATTGTTAATCTTATTAAAGGTGCCACTAGCATAATAACAAGTAACAGAATTCAGTTTTGGGAGAATATTCCATTAGTAGAGAATGGTGAACCTGACGAGGACGAAAAAGAATTTTAAAACTTTTTCATATGTACACCGATAGTTAGTTTCATATTTTCTATATGCATATTTTGAAGAGTTTAATAAATGCACTTATAGAGTATACGGTTTTTTATTTAATATATCTATTCTTTTTTATAATCAATATGCTGACTGTATTTAAGTTAGTAGATACATGAAAATCCCTTAGTAAGTTAGTGTGAAAAATTCATAAAAAGCGGTATCTACATTCTAATTAATTAAAACAATCAATTTTATATATGGATTTCTCAGTAATTAGACTAGTGATTTTCAATAAAGGTTCTGCACAAATTTTAGAGCCAATAACTCACCAAACTGAGTTGGCATAACTATTTATATAAAAGTTCCAATATCTCACAATAGTGAATATGTTAGTTACCGCTTCTGCGTTTAGTACGGCAGATAACATATCCGCCAGTAACAAACACGCACGAGGGTTGGCAACCGTATTTCGAAAGAAATTTGGACAATTAGATAAACTTGAAGATCAGATGCCAGCCACTGGCAAGACACTGAAACTCAAATACAATTCACGGTACGTCTTCTATCTGGTAACTAGAAACGAATTTCCAGATCGATGCACCGAGATGCGTGGGAGGCGCTACGAAGACTTCGAGATCATTTGCTGGACTCCCACGTGGAGAAACTAGCAATGTCCAGGATAGATAGCAACCAGTTGGATTGGCGAGTCATCAGGAACATGATAGAGGTGATCTTCCAAGATAGCGGTGTCCACATATTAATTTGCAGCTATACCCCTCGTTATCGGTACCCGTTGAAGACGGTGCCCAGTTATTTCGATACGACCAAATAGATATGAACCATTCTACCTTATTAAACCTATTTACATATAAGATGGATTAGGAATGAGTGCAGTGAATGAATTTCCTGGTAAACTTGTTCAATACTTTTGTTAATACTCGTAGAATTCCGTATTTATTCACTGTATAATTTGAAAAAAAATCATTATTCATTCACTCATTTGATAAAGCTACTGTGTGATATCATCGTCAATTTCTTAGAATTTTTAACATTCTTTTCAATATATTGTGGAATTATCTAGAAACAGTTAGTTTCATTTAAAACAGTAATATTTTATTCTCTTTTCCTAGTTTCTGTCCCTTGTTCTCCTATTCATCTAAAAGTTTTTCTTCACTTGTATCTAAGGTGGTTTTAAATCCTTTTCTATTTTTTTCGAAATTGTTCTAGTGTTTTTTTGACGATTCTTCTAGGAATTTCTTGTTTCCTACTTCAGTCATGACATTTTATATATTTTGTTCAAGTTTATGAGTGCATGGGCACCTTTAGATATAGTAATGTCTTATTGGATTAATCCAGTTTTAGTTGTCATCTTATCAAAATTGATTTTAATTTGTAAATCCAAAAATTTACGTTCTTTATAATAATAAAACAGAATAACGTAATATTACATACGGTTTTTTTAGATTATTTAACTTCTTCGATGTTATGGTTCCGCACTTACACTAAATAGAAATTATTTCTTGCGTAGTTCCAACGATTTGTGGTCTCAAAGATATATTTAGATAATTAATTTATGTGTTACTTTATAGACGCACAGTAATTACTTTATGGACCCAATATTCTATGACACAATTTGTAACCTATTTTTAGTAAAACATATAATTCATATTCTTTTTTTGAGGATAAATATTATCGTAAGTACCCTGATTTTTTTATAAAATATTTGCAAACCCTTAAAAAATTCCCACCAAGCATAAAATTGCTTCAAATAGCCCACTTAGCTTTCAATTACCAAAAAAATTGAGGTCATTTACAAAAATAGTCATTCACACTTTTTTTATACAACATATAAAAAAATACCTCCCTAAAAGATAACAAGGATATCTTTTGGGGACAGTACAATGTCCACCCTTCGAGAGAGTCCACTTAAATATATTTAAATCTAAAATGGCCTTTTATGAGGTGACAAATAGATATAAACACCTCACAGCGTGTGGCACAATCCGTAGAAATAAATACCTATGAGGGGAAGTAATAGAAGATATTGGCCAGTGACTATTATTATTGATACCAGCAGATTATTTCGAGAGCGAGAGGTCACTAAAGTTTTTTTATAGTGAATTGGATAAGTGGTATAAAAAAGTGAGAAAATATTTAAATATATGTAAAAAAATCAGTATTTCACATCGAAAATATGAGGATTTTTAGTGAGAAGGAAAGTATACAGAGTTGGGAATTTGTTGCAAATGTAACGGCTTTTACTCTTTGGGAATGTGATAAATATTTGTAAAAAATATTGCACAGATCTTTTGAACGGAGAAAACAAAGAGGAAAAGTAGGAAAAAACGCAAAATAAGGAGAGTTAATCACATTAGAAGAAATATAAATTACTACAAATGAAAGTAAAATATAAGATAAAACATTACCCATTAGTCTTTTAGACTATCACTTAATTATACAAGGTGTCCCCCAACTTAATAACAGAAATATCATGTCATTTAGATAGGAAGTCGTAACTATATTGGATATTGTCCGAATGTCGCGTTTCTTCTAGTGGCTGGAGCATCTCAATTTTAACATGATTAAGGAGCCTTTCTTCGTGGTTTTGGGCATATCTGTGTTTTCAGTGTTGTGGTTTTTCGCATTTTGCTAGCAACTGTAATAAACCGCAAAAATGTCCCAAATGTGCTGGTGATAATAGAATTAGTGATTAATATACCAGATTCAAATTCATTTAAATGTTTTATTTGTATTTCTAAAAGAGTGTACCAAATGAAAAATCATGTAGTGTAGGATTCACATTGAGAAACTAGGAAGGTTCAAATCAGATATGTTCGACATCAAGTAGCAATTGCAGCCTAATTCAAGTGATGCTGGGTTCTTCTGTTTCTGACCAGGTGCAGCTTTCCAATAAAAAAATCAGTTTACTATCATTAACAAAATGATCGTGGCATGAACATGAACAAACTGCTTGATATTCGTAATGTATCCGTTGGTTGTTCCTTGCTTTTGCTGAAACACGGTTAAATCTTTCAGTGCTTGACTTTGAATTGCTTAATGATGATTTTGTAATCTTCAGGTCAAATAGTAAATTTGAGTTAACTAATACTAAAAGAGGCGGAGGAGTCCTATTTACATTAAGAAAGCAATTCTATGTTAACTATTTCGATATGTCAGATGTCGCTAAAGCACTTACTATGATTGATGTTAACGGAATCAGTGTCTCGGTGTCCGGCAAGGTCTGGTACTTTGTGCTAGTCTGTTTTCCACCAAATTTAGGCTCAGATATCGTCACCCCTGTGCCAGAGGCACGAAAGAGCAAATTTTTAACTTTTAAACTAATGTGATTTTCTTGTAGAAAACGGTTCAAAGAAGCTATGCCAGAAGTACGAAAGTGAGAACTGAATTGAAATAAGAAAAAAATGCAAATTTTAAAACACAAAAGTAAATAATATTTGATTATCTGAGTGCCAAACACACAAATGTGCTAATTCGTGCTTTTGGTCGGTTGAGTGATAAGGATTTGCTACATTCGCGGATTGTTTCTTCCAAAGAACGTATTACGTGCTGGTCTGGAACTTAGTTTCTCAGTCTTCTCGTACCAGATAACCTTATTGTTCATTTTTTTCGCTTTCATCTTATTTCATTCACCTATTTATCCCTACAATTAGTAGTAATTTATTACTTTTCCGCCCAACCTTTCTATATGCGAGAAAAGTATTGGTTTACCCCAATTTTTTTTTGAGTTATTTTCACGTTTTCCATCAACAACAACACGAAAAAACTGTTTTGAGAAAAAAAATCCTCTATGTATGTCGGCGTCGTTGTCGTCGGCCACTTTTCCTTACATGTCTAGTTAGCACGATACAGCCTCCGGAGTGCAATAAGTCACCAATTTTATGATTGAATATTGTTAAAGACATGTCACAGATGATCCCTATTGATTTCCAGTTCACCAGAGCCAGTACCACGGGTGCTATGGTACTTGAAGTACGACATTTTGTCATTTTTTGAGAAATTTCAGTTTGTTAGCACGATACAACCTCCGGAGTTCAACAAGTCACCAATTTTATGATTGAATATTATTCAGGACATTTCACTGATGAATCCTATTGATTTTCAACTCACCAGAGCCAATACAACAAGTGCTACAGTACTTTAAGTACTTCAAATTTAGGAGAAATTGAGAGTTGCAGTGAAAATAGTGAAGTTGATTTTAATGAGAGTAGCGGTTCAGAATACTGTCCCAGCCCCGAACCCATCGCTGAAGATACACCTAGTGAACACAAACAAAGTGCAACTGAAAATGGAACGGAAGATATTGAAATTTTCGGCCTTGTTAGCAAAAAGAGAAAGAAGGATGAATCTTCATGGAAGAAAAATGTTAGAAAAGGGAAAATAGCTAAAAGCGAGGAGTATGTCGATGAAAAAGGAAATACTCGCAAAGCACGCCCAATGTTACCCTCATCTTGCCTTGATAAAGTTAAACATGTATCCTGTCGGCAGATTGACGAGGCTCAGAGGCAACTCATTTACTCAAAGTTTAGAAGCTTACTGAGTACTGATGAGCAACGTCAATTTATAGGAAAACACGTAACAAGGTCTTCTAAGAAAAAGACAAGGGGTAATCAAATTAATTCTAGAAGGTTGCATACTTCGTTATATATCTTACCTCTAGGAGATGAAAAAATTAGTTTGTCGTGAGTTTTTAATGGAGACTTTAAATGTCACTGACGCTCAAACAAGAACTCCCTTAAATTTTTTGGAAGATGGTGTCATAAGAAAAGATAAACGGGGAAAACACATTCCTCATAATAAGTTGAGCGATAATGATGACAAATTTTTCAGGGATCGCATTTTGTCTTTTCCTGCTGTAGAATCACACTACACTAGAAAGTCGTCTTCTACAAGATATTTAGTTCCGTCACTTAAAAACATGACTTGTCTATATGAATTGTATAAGGAAAAGTGTGCTTCTGAAGGCAGGAATTATGCTTCCTTACAAAAGTATTGTGGAATATTTAGAGAGTACAAATTTAGCTTTTTTAAGCCAAAAAAAGATCAATGTAAAAAATGCGTAGCCCTCGAACACATGACACCAGATGGATAACATAAAATTCAAGAGTCTCGCAATCAACACTTGACTAGAAAAACTTTAGCGAGGAACGCCAGAGATGATGACAAGAAGAAGTGCTTGGAAGATCCAACTAACTTGTTTTATTTAAGAAAATTTGCAGTGTATCACCTGACTATATACAATTTCGGAAGTAAAGAGACTATCTGCTATTTATGGTCAGAATCCAATGGAAACAGAGGAGCGAATGAAATAGCATCATGTATTTACGACTATGTAATGTCAAAATCTGGTATAAAAGAGTTTCGAATGATGTCTGACAGCTGTGGAGGCCAACAAAAAATTTATGTATTTTCAGCAATGTGTCTGGAACTTGTGAAGAGACACCCTACACTCCAAATAATAAATCACAAATATTTTGAAACTGGTCACACAGAAATGGAATGTGACTCTAGCCACTCCAAAATTGAAAGTTGTGCTAATTTTATACCAGTGTACGTCCCAGGAGGTTGGCAACAGGTCATTCGTACTGCTTGGGAAAACTCTACTCCATTCATCGTCAGAAACATGATGTTCAACGACTTTTTTAATTTTAAAGCCGTGGCTAGTCCCGGAGTTAAAAAAATACCCGTTCGCAGTATTTTCTGCCTTCAATACAGAAAAGATTGTTCCCAAATTGGCTACAAAACTAACTTTAATGAATAATTTCAAGAGATAGAGGAAAAAAGGAGAGGGAGACCCTCTGTCGCAGCTCTACCTTTTGCCTATAGCAATGAGATCTCCATCGCTGTGGCAAAACATAAAGATCTTCAAAAAATGTGCACAGATCTAACTATACCAATAGAACACCACGAATTTTATAGAAATTTAAAATATAATGGAAACTGCCTTCAAGAACCGGACGGAGACGAGTCTGATCAAGACGATTGAAGTACTTTGTTTTATAAAATACTTTTAAGTAACAAATATTAAAACTGTTTTTGTAAGTTTTGTTTGTTTATTCCCTTTCCCATTTCACGAATCTGTTTTTAATACAGTTTGATTGTATGCCATAAATACGTAAGCTTCGCGAAAGTGTGATGTGAACAATTTGATTTAATGCCATAAACACGGAAGTGCATTTTTTTCTCATTTTCCATTTTCAAGAACTGAGACATTTATCATATGAAAAGTGTTAATTATACAGCAACAATCAAAAAAATTGGAAACATTCAAAAAACTGATTTTTCAGAGCAGTTTAAACTTTAAAATGGCTCTAAATCAAAACTACTAATTTGCACTTTCGTGCCTCTGGCAAAAGAGTGACGATATACATTCATCGACAGTCTTTCAAACTGTGTTCACTTTCTGAATGACGACAGTCTTATTACTATTGGCGATTTTAACATTCCTCAATACTATAATATGCAAGCTGACCCAACAAATGATGATACTCGTAGGTTTATGACTTCTTCAAACAACTTTACCGAGTTTCTTGATATTACGCCATTCAACCATGTTCTTAACGCTCATAATCGTAATCTTGACTTAGTTTTCGGTAGGAATCAACTTACAGTAAGTAGATGTGTCGAGGATGGATTTCGTCCCATCCTTGAAATCTTTACCATGCTAAAAGTTGAAAATGACTCGTTCGCAATATCAATGAATCCAAGGTATAACTTTCGAAAAGCTAACTTTATCCAACTTTATAGTGATCTGCTCCATATCATCTGGGATCAATTATTGCTTGAAAACAACCGGATGAGGCTTGTGATTTTTTTTATCTTAACTGTTGGTACATTGAGATCCCTGTACATGTTTGCATTTGTTTTATTATCTACGTTTTGGTCCATTCGTTGAACTGATTGGTGGCTCTTTGTAACTTTTCTGTAGCTTCATCCACATTTGTTCCTGTTGCAAGGAGGGCGGTGTCATTGCAAAAGTGACGATTTTTATATTATCCATAACTGGTATGTCATATATATGTAGTAGATATATATCTGGGCCAAGCACGCTCTCTTGTAACACACATGCTATTATTTGTTTTAGTTCAGAGTTTTCAGTTGTTTAACTCTGAAAAATCGATCTCTTATATAAGATTCCAATGACTTCGCATATTGTTTTGGGATTTTTTTTCCAATTTGCTTACGAGCTCCTCGTGTCAAACATTATCGAACGCCTGGGTTATGTCTAGGAACAGAACAGAGCGTACTTCTTTATCTTCATAGACTTTTTCTATTATGAAATTAACTGTCTCGACCCTTACTTTAAACTCACGGTTTGTAGTTAATTCCACAATATAATAAAAATTGTTGAAAATTCTAAAAAATTGACAATTGTTTCGATAAATCATTATCGTCGTTACATTACACTTGATGCCTACCTGATGTTTAGTAGTTAGTTTTGGCTAGACCAAGAAGTGAACTTGTGATTGACTCAATATATGTTAATAGAAAAAAGAAGAAGATGTGATATTACAAATATTGAAGCTTAGATATTATTAGCCCTATGGTGATATCCTGGACATCATTTTTCCAATTAAGATCAGTATAACTGTGCAATGATATAGAAAACCAGGAAAACTATATTTGCTGATCTTTACAATTATCACTTAAGAAGACAGTTTATTAGAGGAGAACTCCCTAGATTTAACTGTTCATTGACAACTTCATATTGTGGGTTTCTTAAATGTCTTCTTATTTCCAATTCTTCAAGGAAATCCAGTGTCAATGAATGATTGGTGTCAAGTAGATAAGTAGATGTTTTGCGTAGTGGGACTTATCTGGTTGTTTTAATCTGTATGCTCGTAAGTGTTCACTGTATCGGATTTCAAAATTCCTAAGGGTCTGACCCAAATAGACAGCATTATATTCTGGACATATATATATATATATATATATATATATATATATATATTTGGGTCATCTGAACACTGCCATGTCAATATATGGAAGAAGTAGAATGTTGTTTTGTTTGAAACCTAAAATAACAAGAAATAATAGTCAACTTACTAATTGATTAGCGATATTCACAGACGATGGTAGTAAATGTTCACAATTTGAAAAAGAATTTATAAAACAAAAAAAAACTTTATGAAAGATGACATACGGAACAGAACCATGTTATATGTCAAGGAAATCTGTTAACTAAATAAAATATAATTAACAGTAAATAATAAAATCTAGGGATTTTCTTGCCAACGTAAAATCATTGTTTTGGTATTGAATATAAAACATAAAAGGCAAATTTGGAAATAAATGAGAGTTTATATAAAATAAAATTAGTAAAAATTCATAAATTGAAAACTAAACAGTTCCATATATATAAATATTTTTTTTAGGTTGTAGAAATTGTATATTTAATTCTAAATAAATATATCATAAAAAGGGAATTACAACAAATTTTGGGATTGTAATACATGTAAAGGACATTTTATATATTGCCTAAGACATTATAAACTCATTTATATAAATGTTATTATCCTTCAGGACAATTTTATTTAAAGAATTTTGTATTTTCATGAAAAACACTCAAATTGACAATTATCGAATAAAAAAACAATATAAGGAGGCTTTGTTTTTGATATGTGAAAAAGTTTGTTGATTTAAAAAAGAATTGAGAATCGGGCGTTGGTAGAAGAATGGTTAGCATCTATGTAGCTCTCCTCTACAAAAAATTTCATAAAACTATGTAAGAGTATATAATTTTAAGTTAAAAACCATTATAAAATCATAATATCAATTTCGTTTCAACTGTGTAATAAAGTGCAGTGCGCAGAAAGTGCATTTCTTTAATAAGAAATTCCAAGAAAAAGAGACGCTTAGCAGCAAATCCATAGTGCCGAGAATTGTAAATAAGGTCGGTGGTTTTTAAGTTTTTTTAATTTGGAATTCCAAAGAGAAAGAAATAGTGAACAATAAAAATATTATTTGAACGTTTACATTAAAATTTCTAAATAAAGGCCAAAAACAATAAAAAATGAGGAATATCATTTTATATCCATGGATATCCATGTAATTTTGATTATCATACACCTTTAATAATAGTTATAATTTGTACTTACTCGTAAAAGATTTTTATTTCACATCATCATTGTTTACATTGCACGTAAAGTACCCTTTCACTTCTATTTCTTCTAATGCATGTTTAACTATTTCTATAACTATTCATCATTCACTTTACTCGCATTTTGATATATGTATGTAACTGTATAGTGTAATTTTTCAATAATATATCGATGATTGCAATGAATTTAAGAACGTTAAATTTATAAAAATATTCATATAAACAACGTCGACTCTGAACCATACGTTTTGTGTAGTTGTGAAACGATAAACGAGGATTTGTTTCTCCTATGCGCCGACGCAGTCATTTTGAGCATTCAGTGCGCATGTTCAGTCAAGAATGCAGGAGCGGTGTAAAGAATATTTATGTAATAAGAATTTGAATATAATCTCAACAATTTATTAAATCATTTCATTAAAGTGTTGGTATTTTTTTATCATTCTGTTTAATATTCATAATACATTTAGGAAATGGTGCTTAATTCATTCATTCTATAATAATATTTGGAGTCGATAAAAACAAAGGTATATATTTTATTCAGGAATAAAACATACTAGAAAAATTTCAGAATTCAATATTTAAATGTGTATCAAAGTTATACATATGCGTCCAGAACTCAAAGGGAGGAGTTTCATGCTGCCGACTATCATATAAATTATAAATAAAATTAAATTTCTCAGATTATCATCAGGAGCTAGCCGAAGGTAAAGTAAAAAAAAGGTAAAATATACAATACAATAAAGATAAATCATATAAAAATAAATATCCCATAGTAAAAATTAAACAATTATAAATTTGGCGCCCAACGTGGGGCAATTAAATAGCCAAATTTATAACAATTATAAATTTGTCCCTTAACGTTGTGCAACTATAAATAATTAAATTATTTTAAATAAAAACAAACAAACAAATCATGGACAGGAAAATGGTGTTGAGAGATGGAAAGCAGGTTGGAAACGATAGCGGATCAGGAGAGGAGAGAGAAGAGAGGAGCCATGGTATGGGAGATTTCCAGGTACCATATATAATCCAGGGATAGCAATCGGAAGGAGATGCACCTGAAGAAAGTACGACGGGAGATGAAGAAGCTGAAGAAGAAGGTATGGATAGAAGAAGACAAACACAAAGAAGAACAAGTACAAATAGAGATGATCAGATGGAGATGATGCAACAATTGTTTAACAGAATGGAAGAGAAGATAAATGGAAACATGAATAGTAAGATAGACATGATGAATGAAAATATAAACAGCATGAGAGGAAATATGGATAAAATGGAGGAAAATATGAGGGGAGATATGAACAAAATGGATGGAAAAATGGACACAATGAGAGAAGAAACTCAAATGTCCAGAATGTAATGCTGTCTATTTGAGTCAGACCCTTAGGAATTTTGAAATCCGATACAGTGAACACTTACGAGCATACAGATTAAAACAACCAGATAAGTCCCACTACGCAAAACATCTACTTGACACCAATCATTCATTGACACCTAACACAAAACTAGAAGTGCTGAATATTTGTGAAAGGAAGCAAGAACTGGATTTCCATGAAGAATTGGAAATAAGAAGACATTTAAGAAACCCACAATATGAAGTTGTCAATGAACAGTTAAATCTAGGGAGTTCTCCACTAATAAACTGTCTTCTTAAGTGATAATTGTAAAGATCAGCAGATATAGTTTTCCTGGTTGTCTATATCATTGCACAGTTATACTGATCTTAATTGGAAAAATGATATCCAGGATATCACCATAGGGCTAATAATATCTAAGCTTAAATATTTGGAATATCACATCTTCTTCTTTTTTTTATTAACATATATTAAGTCAATCACAAGTTAGGTCACTTCTTGATGTAGCCAAAACTAACTACTAAACATCAGGTAGGCATCAAATGTAATGTAACTTCTGTCATTCTGACGATGATATTAATTTATCGAAACAATTGTCAATTTTTTAGAATTTTCAACAATTTTTATTATATTGTGGAATTAACTACAAACCCTGAGTTTCATTTAAAACACTAATTTTTCTATTATGTCTGTGATCCTCTGTACTTGGTTTATTTTAGAATGTTTTTCACAAAATACAAATTGGTAGCTTTTTTTGAGCATATTTCTCCAAAGAGCTTTGATATTACAGGTTAGAGGGATGTAAGATTTAGCTTCGCTTGCATTTTCCCCTGGTTTTAGAATCATAATGACCTCAGCTATTTTCCAGACCCTTGGATTAAGCTTCAGTATGAAAACTGCATTGATCCAATTAGTGAAATTAACTGTCTTGGCCCTAACTTCGTGGAATCTATTCATATTTCTGTTTTACATGAAACTTACTGTTTCTAGATAATTCCACAATATATTGAAAAAATGTTAAAAAATCTGAGAAATTAAGAAACCTCGGTCACGACAATTTTGTTACAAGTGTGGTAAATTGGATGTAACTCGATACAGTTGTTAAGATTGTACATAAAACGTAAGGTCAAGCCGTCGGTAAGTCGGGTTGTTGACCATGCGAAACCGACTACAGATTCGTGGAGTGATTGGTTAGAATTTGTAGGTATGCAATTTCGAAAGCAAAAATTAAATAGTTTACTTCATAAGGTTAAGGGGAACTCTCGTCCTTATTTGGTCGTCGATTTATGGTTTAGAATTTATAGATCTGCTGGATAGTGGTGCGACTTATACAGTTGTGGGCCTAGAAGGCTGGGAACGACTACAGAGTCTGCATTTAGATTTAAAAGTTGCAAAGTCGATTTCCTCAGTTGCAGTTGCAAAAGTTGAAAATTGTAACGTGTTGGGGACGGTTCAAGTTCCTATTAAGCCAGATAATAAAGATAATTAAAATATTGGTAGTTTTAGATATTAACGTTAGTATTATTTTTGGTGTGGATTTCTGGAGAGATATGGATGTATTGTCTTTCTACAAGCACTTATGAAGTTCGCGATAATGTTTCTTTGTTGAATTCTGTGAATTAAGGTTTGACGGAAGAAATATTAGGAGAGTTAAATGATTTAATTTCGGATTTATTATCGAAATAGACTGTCGGGTTAGGTTGTGCAAAAACTTTTTGTCGTGTTATTGATACGGGAACCGCTTCTCCTATTAAACAGATATATTATCCTAATTATCCTTATATGCAGAAAATTATTAATGAGGAGGTGGACAAAATGTTAAAATTAGGTGTGATAGAATATTCAAAGTCGCCGTGGACTTCCCTGATTGTCATTGTATAGAAATCTAATGGAGAGCACAGATTTTGTATTGCCTTCAAGAAGGTTAATGAAGTTACTAAGCCAGGTGCCTACCCTATCCCTTATATTTCTATGATCTTGGATAGGCTTAGAGGTCCTAAATTTTTATCCTCAGTCGATCTCAAGAGTGCTTATTGGCAAATTTCCTTAGACGAGTCATCGAAAGAGAAGACTGCCTTCACAGTTCCAGGTAAAGTCTTATATCAGTTTACACGAATGCCTTTTGGTCTGCGGAATGCTCCCTCTTGTTTCCAACGATTGGTAGATAAACTGGGTACTGATTTATAACCTTATTTATGTGTATATATATTTTGATGATATAATCTTCGCCACTCCAGATTTTGAAACCCATTTGAAGGTTCTAAAGGAACTTTTTGTTAGATTGATCGATATGGGACTGGTGGTGAATAAGGAAAAATGTGATTTTGTCTGAAATGAACTCAAATATCCGGATTTTTCGCGTCTATTTACGATTTACGTAGGTTTGGGGTGTGTTCTTAAGCAGGAATTTCCGAAATGGGAGAAAATTATCGCTTACTCAAGTCGTGCCCTTACCTCTCAAGAAACTAAATATAGTATTGGAGTTGAGAAGTTTCGGCCTTATATCGATGGAGTTCATTTTGTTGTTATTACCGACCACAGTAGCGTGCGTTGGTTGTTTAATTTAAAAAATCCTAGTTCCCGTTTAGTTAGATGGATGCTAAGACTTCCGGGGTAAGATTTTGATATTGTGCACCGAAAAGGAACTTTACATTCTGTACCTGATGCACTGTCTCGAGCAATTTGTTATATTGATGTTACTGAAAGTGATAATGATGGATGGTATTCCGATTTGTTGAAGAATGTATCTGAATATCCTCAAAGTATCCAAAGTTTAAAGTCAAAAATAATAAATTATATAAACTTGTGAATGCGGGCGTTCAGCAGTATGATAGTGAGTATGACTGCAAATTGGTGATTCCAAAGAAATTGCGGAATGGTGTTCTTTTGGAAAACCATTATGAAGCTACGGCTGGTCATTAAGGGTATTACAAAACCTTAAAAATAATTTATTCCTTTTATTATTGGCCCAAGCAGTCTGTTGATGTTGCTAGGTTCATTAGAAGCTGCGATGTGTAAAGCGCAGAAACCAGAGCTTGGTAATATGAAACTCAGAGTAATAGACTACCCATGGCAGTATGTGTGTACAGATCTGATGGGTCCTTTTCCATAATACAAAAGAAGAAATAGGCATTTGTTAGTTATTTACGATATGTTTACCAAGTTTTCTTTGGTGTTTCCTCTAAAAGCAGCTACGACTGGGGCTGTTGCTAAACATTTAGAAGAAGATGTTTTCCTTGTATATGGTGTGCCACAGTTTCTTCTCTGCGACAACGATCAGCAATACAATAGTCACTCATTCAAACAATTGGTTAATTCATATAATTGTCAAATTATTTATAATGCAAATTATAGTCCACAATGTAACCCCACGGAAAAAATGAATCGGACCCTAAAAAATATTTATATATTTTTGTGTTTACATTTAACAATTTTGTATTCACGTTACTTACTGATTTAAAAGAAATTGTTCTATTTGTTGAAATATTATTAGAAATATTTCCTGCATATGTGATGATTTTATTGTTTTTTATTTCTTTAGTTTGCTTAGGAAATATTAGTTGTAATGCCACTTTTTCCTTTTTTTTATTAATTATTTCATTTATCGTACAATTGAACCAATAGCAACATCTTAAGGTTATCCATTACATATGATAAATAACCTAATTAATAAAAAAGAGGAAAAAGTGGCATTACAACAAATATTTCCTAAGCGAACTAAAGAAATAAAAAGTTATATAATAATATTTCAAAGATAATATCTTTGACACCTAACACAGAACTAGAAGTACTACATATTTGTGATAAGAAACGAGAACTGGATTTCCTTGAAGAATTGGAAATTAGAAGAAACTTAAGAAACTCACAATATGAAGTCATCAATGAACAGATAAATCTAGAGAGTTCTCCAGTTTTAAACTGTCTTCTTAAGTGATAATTGTAAAGATCAGCAAATATAGTTTTCCTGGTTTTCTATATTATTGCACAGTTATTCTGATCTTAATTGGAAAAGAAATTCAGGATATCCCCGTAGGGCTAATAATATCTAAGCTTCAATATATGTAACATCATATCTTCTTCTTTTTTCTATTAACATATATTAAGCCAATCACAAGGTGGGTCACTTCTTGGTCTAGTCAAAAATAATTATTAAACATCAGGTAGGCATCAAAAGAAATGTAACTTCTGTCATTCTGACGATGATATTTAATATCGGAACAATTGTCAAATTTCTTAGAATTTTTAACATTTTTTTCAATACATTGTGGAATTATCTATAAACAGTAAGTTTCATTTAAAACAATAAGATCAAATTAGTGCTTCACAATGCTTTTACTTGGTAGTTGTTTTAATATTTCTCCTGTGAGCAGGCATCTTTTTACTTTTCCGCCCAACCTATCTAATATGCGAGAAAAGTATTGGTTTACCCCAAAAAAAGTTGGAATTTTGAAATTTTTTTGAGTTATATTCACGTTTTCCATCAACAACAAGAAAAAACGGTTTTTAGAAAAAAAATCCTGTGTGTATGTCGTCGTCGTCGTTGTCGTCGGCCACTTTTCCTTACATGTCTTGTTAGCACGATACAGCCACCGGAGTGTGCAATAAGTCACCAATTTTATGATGGAATATTGTTAAGGACATGTCACAGATGAACCCTATTGATTTTCAGCTCCCCAGAGCCAGTACAACGGGTGCTATGGTACTTGAAGTACGACATTTTGTCATTTTTTGAGAAATTTCAGTTTGTTAGCACGATACAGCCTCCGGAGTTTAACAAGTAAACAATTTTATGATTGAATATTATTCAGGACATCTCACTGATGAACCCTATTGATTGTCAGCTCACCACAATACTACATTTTTGGTTACTTTTGAAGAAATTTCGGTTTGTTAGCACGATACATCCCCAGAAGTATATACAAGTGACAATTTTATGATAGAATATTGTTCAGGACCACAGATGCGGAAAAGTTAGTTTTAATCTTTAAAACCGTTTATTTGGATTCAGGTTTGTTTTTATTTCATCAGCTACATCTCTGGGAGTAATCAATTTGATTTCTTTTTCTTCAGTTTATTGTCTTCCTCAAGGAGGTGTTTCTGTGGCTAGTTCAATAGGTTGGAATATTACTTCAAGGAGTTCTGCAAAGCGAATTGCTCGTTGCATATTATTTTTTGCCTAACCTACTTCTTCTTTCCCAATTGGCATTTTAAGTACCCTTTTTGCTTTCCAGAATGAGTATTCTGTATTCTTGTTGTTTGTAAAATTGTGTAGATACGAGCAAATTTTTTCGTTTTATATTTTTTGTATCTACCTTTTTAACTATTGGCCGAGTCTATTAGATACTGTTTGTTATTAGAGTTCCTTGCCTTTTTTTCTGTGACAAATTCACAAATTTCTCCTTGGTAATTGTTTGGGATCAACTTTAGTTTAGCTGAAACCAGTTATGTAAGAAATATTCGTTTATTTACCATTAGGAATATTTTTCAAACAGAAAGACTCGAGTTTTTTTGCGGAAATGGATAATTTTCATTTTTCCGAGAATAGCTGAAACCAGTTACAAGGAAATACGTTTCTGTTTTACAATTTTCTAAACATAAACACGCAAAAAGCTTTTTGCGAAAATATACCATTTTCATTTATTGATAGAATATTGTAGATTTAGATTAATTCGAACTTTAATCGGCGACTCTGTAAAAAGGCATGTACAAAAACGATCAATAGATTTTTAAATGTCGTTAAGATATGAGCTTTATTATTGTTAGTATAATCTGTGGTATAGGAGTAGAAATACGGATACCTAGTGGTTGAATGATGTCTTATTTTGTTATAACTGAGCAAAGTCTACCTAAGACTATGCAGGAAGCTTATGAATTTGAGAAAAATGAAGGCTTAATACCTCGACCACTTTACTGTAGGACAAAATGTAAAGGACATAAGAGTAATGTGGATATATTTTCCCATTATTATTTTTTCGAATCAGATTTGTTCTAACCGACAACAATGCAAACCTTCGTTTTTAGTTCCAAAGGAAACATGGTTTGAAAATAGTCATCATTCACCAGAAAAAGAGTTTAGGCAGGTAAGACTTTTTAAACTTTTTTCTTCTTCAATATTTATATGCAGGATTTTTTTTGGATTCGCTCACGGAGAATCATATGAACGGATATGTGTTGGTGTAGGTGGTTCAGAAGGGAGTTTATCAATGGCAACAATAGCTGCTCGCATGAAGTATTGTCGGGAGATAGTTACCAGTGCTTTTACTTCAATGCAGACATTGGAGGGCCAGGAATCATAGTGCAGGTTTGTGTCTTGAGATTTTAAGCGATATCAAGCTGATAGGAATAGATATTATTCATTGATCTCTGTTAAAGATCAGGAAAAGGATTAAATTCAACTTAATATTTTAAGGTTTATATTTTAATAACACAACACATTGAATAAAAGAAATTTTTATTTTTAGAATAACGAATCGAAATTCGGGAAAAGGAAGTACAATCGTGGACGAGTTATGGAGGGTCATTGGGTTTTGGGAATGGTCGCTCAAATCTCAGAAGATCTGAGGCTAGTTGTTTGTACGCAAAATAAAAGAGATGCTGCTACCCTTATAGAAATTATTAAAAATCATGTGACAGTGGGGTCTATTATTCATACGGATGATTGGAAAGCTTACAGTGGACTTTCCAACTATGGTTATATTCATCACACAGTAAATCATAGCGTGGAATTTGTGGCGGATGATGGGATACATACTCAGAGGATATAATCTCAATGGAATGCAGCGAGAACGTATTTGAGAGGTCAGCATATTCCTGAAGATGAGCTTCCTGATAAACTTTATGAATACCTTTGGAGGCAGTATTTTAAAAAACATAAGTTAGATCCAATGGTTGAACTATTAAATTCAATTAGAATGGAGTACGGTGACTTTAGAGTTCGACTTTAAAGAGTTATTCCGCAAGGCAAATTTGTTCCTTTATTTGATACTGGTACATATATGTTTATAAGTTTTTTCTTAAAAGTGTACAGTTAAATTTCAGTTTTATTTCCGATAATTTCTACAAAATTTAGTTTTAAAAATGTCATTTGACATTAAAGATGTTATTTAATAAATATTTTTTCTGAGTATGTTGACATATTTTATATATTGAACTTATCACAACATCTATAAGGGTTTGAAGGTGTTGGTGGGTGAGGTTTTCAAGCGTGAATTTTGTTTAAAATCACCAAAACGTCGGAAGTTGTTTGTTTTTCATGATATGAATGAAATTAAAATGAGTTATATATTGAATTTGTACCTATGATATCGTTTGTTTAATGTAAATATTGAGATGCTAAAATAATATTCAAAACATTTACCATTGTCAGTGCTTCCTAAAATAATTCACTCATAACTTGTATATCAGACCATAAAAATCACACAATATAATAATTTGTAAATTTGGCATATACGTCATAAAAAGTATCTAAAACCCTGAAGGAATGAATAAATGTATTTAGATTATTATAATACATCATGTATAATAAGAATTAGTAGCAAAATTATTATTTTGATGTTTATTATTTCAATGACACAGAGAACTGTCAACAAGATTGGAATGTCAAAATACTTTCAAAGCATGAAACATCAGCAACAGAGTTCGATGTGCGCGACAGGAATTCGTTGTCATAGAACTATGTAATTCTGATTGATATCTGAAGGGACAATGAAATATAACACATAAAGAATTTGTGTAAATATAATTTTAGGCCAAGTTTATGAGAAATTATAATCGTGACCAAATTTTAATAGGAATTGAAAAGAATTATATATATATATATATATATATATATATTTTGAAAATAATTAGATTGTAGATTTGTCTAATTTAGAATGGAAAAGTATTACATGAGAGGTTTTTTTATAAATAGGGATATTTTTGGAGAAGTAGAGTTTTAAATAGATAAATTAAATTATTTTGGAAATAAACAAAGCATTAAATATCATCAAATAGTTAAGAAAAATATGAAATTAAATGAAAACCTCTGATTTGTAAATTATAGTTAAAAAAAGCTAGTGAGATGATGAGTTCTGTCCATAGCAACGGACAGGAAAAAGGATGGTTGTTGATTTTGAAAAATAGGAGTATGATATATGATATTTCGGAGAGAGGACGTAGTTAAATGAAATTTTAAAATTATAATAAAATAGAAGTATAGTCCTCATATAACTCATGGAAAGTAACAGAAAAAAGTTGAATAAAGTTGAAGAAGTAAGTTGAGGAGATTTAGAAGCTAATTGAAGGTACAAAAGATAAATGATTAAAATGGATAGAAATCAAAGACATTAGAATAATAAAATAAACTGAAAGTATCATTGAAAAATATTTGTAAACTAATGAAACCAGAATTTGAATTAAAAAGGAAAAATAGGATATTTTAAAAGATAACAAGAAATATAATTTCAAAGCTTACTTGGAGGAGTTGTGTCAAGCATCCAGAGGGAGTAGATGCAGTAGACACATTATTAGAAGAGTTGTGTTGTTGGAGACTGTTAATTGTTGGTTCCAGAAGAAGGCATCGGTAGTGCCAGGTTAGTGTTGAGTACTTTATTGGTTAACCAATTAAATACCAAAAATAATTTTGATTTGGCCATTTAAATTCAATTTTTTAGCATAAGGGTATTTTAATTCAAAATTTATTAGGTAATAGTTAATTTTTCATTTCATTGTATTAGATTTAAATTTTGTTTGTTTTGATATATATACTTCTTTTCATATTTTCATTTCATAGTTCTTATAAAATATATAATTAGAGTGTATGTCATTGTCGTTTCATTCTGATATAAAAAAATAGGTTCCATAACTTAGGCGTACCAACGTATTTAAAATCCAGAACTCAAAGAGAGTAAAGAGTCTCATGCCCGACTATATATATTTGAGCTAGCCGAACAACATTTATTGAAACTAAAAGTATTAATTATAATAAAAAAAATAATTACTTACATAATATATAATAATATATACTTAACAAAAATAAGTTTTCATTTATCTGCAAGGCACAACCACTGTACAAATAACACCTGATAAGAAAATCACATATTTCCGCAGGAGTTCTTTTGCGTAGTTATGTTTAAGAAAGTGTTTGAAATATAAAGCATAAAATGTTTTCATGTAACTGGTTTCAATTATTTTAAAGTCGAGAAAATGATGCATTTCCGCAGAAAATTTTTTGTGATTTTGTGTTTGGGGAGGCATGTATATACTGAAAATTTTTCCTTAAACTGGTTTCAGCTAAAAAAAGTTCACCTATTGTTTCAGTTATTTTTCTTATAAATTCGACTGTGTGATTGCAGGCTGATTATTGGACATCTACCACAAACTTTTCCACTTCATGTTCCAGTTGTATTGTTTTTAATGGTACATTGAGCTCAATTATATTTTCTAATTCGTCTCCAGTGTTTCTAATGTGTTGTTTTGTTTGTTAATGTTGGATTACGATTCTTCATAATTTTATCTTCACTAAGTGTTATTAGCTTCCTCCATTTTGATGTAATTAGCAGATGGATTTTTAGAAATAATAAAAAATAGACGTGCGGCACTCGGAAACTGCCGCGGTAAAGCTATTGCATAGAGTTTTACACTTTGACGTTCACAATTTCTTTTTCTTTTTACCTCTTTATGCTTTTCCTCTCTATCAAAAGAAAATATATAGGTATAAATAATAGGTATGAATGATTAGGTAATAATATTGTAATTACTTACCAAAACAATTATTCATTCAGAAAATTTGGACAAAAATAACGATATCAAGAGTTTGATCATCGAATTTCGCGCGATGTACAGTTATATAGATATAATATCATGTATACTTTCTCTACGCGGCATTAATGTGTATTACCTATACATAAAAAGTGAGGGTGTGTGTGTCTGTGTATAAAAAGGGCTACTTTTAATATCGCTCATTTTATTATCAAAAATTTTGGTTATCTTTATAGCAGTATTATATATAAATTAACAAAACAAAAAATAATACTGCATTTGTGATAATAATAATAAAATGTATGTATGTAGAGTACTCACTCATTTTCTTTCACTATTTTTTCGTGACTTTCTTGATTAATAAATGCACTTTGTTTATCCATATTTAAAACACGTTCTACACAAATTATACGAATACAGATATTCACTGTTGTACATAGATGATAAGTACCTATACACCTATGACAAAACTAAAAAGTATCACCGCTGTGCCGGTCGGAGTGGGGGGTGTTAGGTTATTTTCATTACGGAATTTCTGGATTCGGTCTCCACGCTCAAGGCCCGCGATAGAAGCTATGCAATAGCTTAAAAATGTCTAGCAGGTCAGGGATTTTGTCTGGATCCATAGGCCAGTACGTTGGCTTTCTGGTGGAATAATAATTGCATTCTAGACTAGATGCTGCTTTATGTAGGTTTCTACCTATTGTTTTGGTTAGCCTAGAACCCCATATTATATTTTTGACGCCACCTATAATACAACGTCATTCAAAATGCTGCATATATGCGTATTGTATATCTTGGAGGTGAATAGATTACTGATATAGAGAAGTTATATGGACCAGTTTCGATTTAACCATGTCAGTTTTTCTGTAAAATTACTGATATGTAAAATCAATTCGTTACAAAAAGAAATTAATCCGATAAAGAAAGCTCTTGTGTTTTTACTGTTGTTAAAAAATTACACGTTCGAAATCAAGCACCTTCTTTATTAGTATTTCATAAAAAAATATAGAAAAATTATCCCGTATGAAAATAACAATTCTTTGCAATTGTTTAAACAATTTCGGCTTAAACAATATGCCTTGGGAACGTGCATTTATATAATCAGTAGGACAATTTGAAGAGAATCATATAAAAAAGATAGAGGTTTTTTTGGACAAATTGACACATTAAAGAATTAATACCGAACACCTTTATATTCTCGTGTATTATAAATACATCCGATACACTCCTTAGTATTCAGTAGGAGACCTAGATTCAATTAAATATTGAAATATTTTCCAGTTGGTATCTTTGTTACATTATTGAAGACATTGATTCATACACAATGAATTCAATTCGCATGAAACACAAACAACAATTGATTAATCATTGTCGATCTTGTCAATTAATAATACTGATTCAAACGCACACTCAAATTCTATCCAAGCGTTGGCGTATTCGGTCGTATCAATTCTCAAGTCCATTTTCCTTTTCAAGGAACTATTTTTCATACGGACGTACGACAAAATTTTATTAAATATGATTCTAATAGAATTGACGAATTTTTTTATTGAACCGTATTCTTTAAAACCCCTGTATTTCGAGGCCGTAACTTCCGTCTGTAATTCTTCACTAAATTTCCTACTTAAAAGGTTATCGTTACAACACTCCAATATAAATATTACTTCTCCGCCCAACCTATCTAATATGCGAGAAAAGTATTGGTTTACCCCAGAAAAAGTTGGAATTTTGAAAAAAATTTTTGAGTTATTTTCACGTTTTTCATCAACAACAACACGAAAAAGCGGTTTTTAGAAAAAAATCCTTTGTGTATGTCGTCGTCGTCGTTGTCGTCGGCTCTTGTTAGCACGATACAGCCTCCGGAGTGCAATGAGTCACCAATGTTATGATTGAATATTGTTAAAGACATGTCACAGATGAACCCTATAGATTTTTAGCTCACCAGTGCAGTACAACGGGTGCTATGGTACTTTGAGAAATTTCAGTTTGTTAGCACGATACAGCCTCCGGAGTTAAACAAGTCACCAATTTTATGATTGAATATTATTCAGGACATCTCACAGATGAACCCTATTTTCAGCTCACCAGTGCCCATACAACAGGTGCTACAGTACTTTAAGTACGATATTTTTGTCATTTTTGGAGAAGTTTCAGTTTGTTAGCACTATACAGCCTCCGGAGTATATAGAAGTGACCAATTTTAAGATTGGATATTATTTAGAGCGTCTCAAAGATAAACCCTATTGATATTCAGCTCACTCAAGCCAGTACAACGGGTGCTATGGTACTTGAAGTACCAAATTTTTGTTATTTTAGGAGAATTTTCAGTTTGTTAGCACGATACAGCCTCCAGAGAGTATACGATTGATCAATTTTATGATTGATTATTGTTCAAGGTGTCTCACAGATGTACCCTATTGATTTTCAGTTGACTAGAGCGAGTACAGCGGGTCCTATAAATCCAGATATACTAAATTTTTGGTTATTTTGGGAGAAATTTCAGTTTGTTAGCACGATACATCCCCCAAAGTAACAATTTTATGATAGAATATTGTTCAGGTCCACAGATACGGAAAACTAAGTTAGTTTTAATCTTTAAAACCGTTTATTTTTTTTGCAACAACCCACTTTTTTATGTTGTAATTTTTTTAAACATTAAGTTTGGAATAGTTTAAACAAAGCCTGTCAAAAGTTATTAGAACTTTAATACTGAGTTATCTGTGTTTCTGTGGTTTCTTCGCATTGGTCCGAAGATGGCTCAAATTAAACTAGGAAATCTAAAACTAGCCATGCCAGTCGTCATAATATAATTACCCATTTGCCAGGCAAATGGCACAACTTTTTCAGCTGGTGGTCCTTCATATTTTTTTTTCTTAGATGATTTCCGAACAATTCCAACCTATATCTAATCTACGTCACGGCACAGCCATATTTCAAAGGTTTGGGGTCTAATTCTCCTGGACTAAAAAGTCCATCCTCGATCCCCAGCCAAGCATTTTAGAAGTCTACTCTCGATCCCCAGCTAAGTTTCGTAAAATAAGTACTATTTATTAATTTTGTTTGTTAGTTTCATAAATAAATTATTGAAATTGTCTTGTTATTTGAGGTAGGCGGAAAAATAATATGTATAACATGGGTGTAAAGTGCCTTTTCCTCCCTCGAATGATTGCTTCATCCTCGGGAGGAAAAGTAGCACTTTCCTCCCTTGTTATACAAATAGCTATTTCCTCACTAAGGGTGCTATAAATACAGATACTGAAAAAATTAAATCTTTTTTGGTCTCTGATATGTGGTATAATCAGGACATACCAATTTGAATGACCTATGAGCTAATGATGCAACAGCACCGAAATTCTTTAAGCTAGTAATATCCAAAAATTGTTTTTACTTATTACTACATTCATTACATTTTGGCGATATTTACATCCAACCTGAAAGGGGGAATTTCCAAAGACTTGGCCCAATAAGAAGAATATTATTATTAACAGTTTCCTAAAAGATACCGGACTTGTTCGCTTGTTACACTAGCACGATAAAGCCTCCGAAGTGTATACAACTGACCAATTTTATGATTGGATATTATTCAGGGGTGTCTCACAGATGAACCCTATTGATCTTTAGCTCACCAGAACTATAGGATGAGGATCAACAAGAGGTATTCTTTATTATTTCATGAAATCGTAAATGTATCTCTCAATCAATGGTAAAAAGAATAAAAAGGTAATGCAGAGAATTAGGACACGTTAAGCCCGATTTATACGTCTCCAGGGGATTTAGTTCTAGTTTCAGTAAGAGAATAGAGTAGCCCGCCTTGTATTTTTCGTTCAAGTTGCTGCCTGTCCCTCTCTCCCCAATCCATTATAGGCCACTAAATTTGCCACTGGAATCGTGAAGACAGAGCAATTATTAGTAGAGTGTATTAGAAGTGATTATGCACATGCCGCATAGTACTTTACAAGAATGTATGGTACAAAGTGGTCTAAAGAAACTACTGTTAAATTTGGTAACAAATAGGTGTTGCATGAATGCTTTAACTTCGTTGGCATAGCCGATCTCATATCTGATATTTGCATGAAAGGTGCAGCTTTGCTCAGTAACCATATAAACGATTCCTGTGTCATACGCAATGCTCTAAAATATTCGTCTGAATCCTCATCAGCTAGTTCCTTAAAAAGGCAGTTACTTGGTCCAAACCTGGTTCTTTTTTCACTTCATTTCATTTAATTCAATTCTACATTATTGGCATCCCTGATGGGCACCCGACAATAATGCTAAGCTGGAGATTGGATAGGGAAGCAATGAAAAATTTAGTACAAAACTGTATAAAAAAGGTTGATGTGGTGGCGAAGGAAGATGAGGAGAATATATAAAGATTCCTGCAACAAAATTAACTATATTACTGTTACGAAACAGCACATCGAAGAAGACGTGATTCTGGAAATGGACGTAAAGAATGTAAATGGCTTCCAATTAGACTTTAGAAACAGAACCATTAAAGTGGGTTCCAAGGAGGTATTCCTTCATCCACATGAGGGCAGCGCGGTGTTGGCAGCTGTACAAGCAGATACCGTTCTACCTGCACGAAGCGAAACCATGATAGTAGCACGGGAATCATGGAGGAAGGTACACCGGTTATGATGGAGCCAAGGAACCACGACGAAGAGGTTGGTAAAGGAGTACTAATTGGAAAAGGACTGTTTACGTCGGCGAAAGAGATCCCTGTACGTTTGATAAACGTGAACGATTACCCAATTACCATCAAGAAGGAAACAGAGATTGGATCCTGCATACCAGTGAGGTCTATAGTTCGCCAAACAACGACCACTGACAATTCTAATGCCAGATTCAAACAGATGTTATCAGTAGCTGGTCAATCGTTGGATCGAGCTGAAAAAAAGAGAATGAGAGAATTTCTCTTGCAGTATTGATACCTATTCGTACCAAAAGGAGGAAAGAGTGGCAGAACATCAGCCGTCAAACACAAAATCGATACTGGTAATGCTAAACCAATTAGGCAATCAGCTCGAAGACTTCCACGAGCAAAGGAGAGAAAGCTGAAAGAATAATTCGAGAGATGGCAGAAGAAAAAGTAATAGAACCATCTACTAGTCTATGGATATCTCCAGTAGTGCTCGTCAAGAAAAAGAATGGAACTACGAGATTCTGCGTGGATTATCGCCAGCTTAACAACGTGACGAAGAAAGACAGCAAACTGTTTTCCACCTTGGATCTGAAGTCTGGTTATTGACAAGTGGAAATGGACCCAGAAGATAAAGAGAAGACTGCTTTTACCACCGGATCTGGATTATGGCAATTCAACGTCATGCCATTCGGGCTCTGTAATGCGCCTGCGACATTTGAAAGACTCATGGAAAATGTCTTGAGAGGGTCGTCTTGGAAGACATGCCTGGTCTATTTGGACGACATCGTAGTACTGGGTAAGACATTTGACGAACATCTGAAGAATTTGGAAGACGTATTCAAACGACTCCAAGCTGCCCAGCTCATGTTAAACCCGAAGAAATGTCAGCTGTTCCAAAACCGAGTCAACTATCTAGGTCATATAGTGAGCAATGAAGGAGTGGGGGTGGATCCAGAGAAAATTGCTTCCATTCAGCAATGGCCGCAACCAACCAACAAACATCAAATTAGGAGTTTCCTTGGACTTTGCACGTATTATAGAAGATTTATCAGGAAGTTTGGAGATAATGCCAAGCGTCTAACGCGACTTACAGAAGAAGCAAGAGCTTCCCAATGGGAGACTGTCGAACGGCTTTTGAAACCTTGAGGAGGCATTTAACCTCGGCGCCGATATTAGGATATCCATTACCAGAGGGAGCCTTTAGTCTTGACACTGACGCAAGCAACGTAGGAATTGGTGGAGATTTCTCACAGATCCAAGGAGGGCAAGAAAGAGTGCTGAGATATTTCAGTAAAGTCCTCTCCAAATCAGAACGAAACTACTGCGTCACAAGAAGAGAACTTTTGGCAGTAGTGAAGTCCGTGGAACACTTTTACCAGTATCTCTATCGTAGGAAGTTTTTAATCCGGACTGATCATGCAGCACTAAAGTGGTTGAGGCAGTTCAATAATGCCAAGGGCCAGATCGCTAGATGGATTGAACTACCTCAAGAGTATGATTTCAACATCGAACATCGAGCTGGTGTGAGTCACCGAAATGCCGACTCCCTGTCCAGACGGCTGTGCCCAACAGACTGCTCCCACTGTAACAAGGTGGAATCTAGGGAAGCTGCAGTTTCAAGAACTACTTTAGTCAACGAGGAATGGTCACCCACCAGGATCAGAGAAGATCAGGAGAATGATCCTCAACTGAAGATGATCCGGCAATGGAAGGAAAAAAATCGGCGACCTACTAAGATATTCACCGACACTCAAGGCCTATTGGGCTCAGTGGGATTCCCTTGTCCTGGAATAAGGGCTGTTGAAAAGAGTCCTTGAAAAAATGATGGTTCCGAGATGAGGAGACAGCTGGTTATCCCTAGAACGAGGGTAGCTGAGGTACTGAAGAAGTTACACGACAGTCCATCGGGAGGTCATCTGGGAGTGAAGAAAACCCTACAGAGAATCCGTGAAAGGTTTTATTGGATGAACAGCTCTGATGATGTGAAGGACTGGTGTAAGAAATGTAGGACTTATGCAACGAGTAATGGACCACATCGCAAAAGAAAGGCACCCATGAAACAGTACAATGTTGGAAGCCCTTTCGAAAGGATTGCTTTAGATATCACTGGACCATTTCCGACGACAGAAATTGGTAGCAAATACATACTGGTTGTAATGGATTATTTCACAAAATGGGTGGAAATTTACGCTATCCTGAACCAAGAGGCCACAACTGTAGCAGATGTATTGGTGAAAGAATTTATCAGCCGATATGGAGTGCCCTTGGAAGTCCACAGCGACCAGGGAAGAAATTTCGAAAGTCATCTATTCCAGGAGATTTGCGAGAAGCTGGGAATGAAGAAGACCAGGACAACAGCATTACATCCACAGTCAGATGGAATTGTCGAGAGAATGAACAGGATTATTGGAAAATACCTGTTCAAAGTAGTATCCAGCCATCAGAGAGATTGGGACCAATACCTTTCCCTATTCGCATTGGCTTATCGATCTGCCGTCAATTAGTCCACGGGTGAAACACCGGCGAAAATCCTGTTTGGACGAGAAATGAGGCTTCCTTGTGACCTGGAAATTGGCTGTCGGCCTGGTGAAGATCTAGCAGGCGAAGACTACGCGATCCAATTGAGGAGAAGGCTGGACGATATTAATGAATTAGTTCGAACAAATATTCAAGTTGCCAGCGACAGAATGAAAAGTCGGTACGACACGCAGGCCACAGAAGGCGGTTTTAAAGAAGGGGACAAAGTATGGTTACACAACCCGACGAGGAGAAAAGGATTTTCGCCAAAATTACAAAAATCCTGGAGAGGTCCATACTTAATCAAGAAAAGGATGAATGATGTTATAAATCGCATAAGCAAGATCCCCAACGGAAAACCAAAAGTAGTTCACCAAAACTGACTAGCGCCATTCGAAGGAGACCATGATGAGGAAGGAGTTAACCTCATTCGAGATGTGTCTGACCCTACCTTCGAGGAATTTAGGGGCACGTATGGAGATACCGGAAAAGCTAGATATGGAGTCACTTCGGAACAACAACAAGATTTGTTCACTCTCCCGGAAGATTATTCACTGGCATACAGCATTCCTGCCCGTATCAAGAACGCACGAGTGTTGGCAACCGTCTTTCGAAAGAAGTTCGGACAATTAGAAAAACTTGAAGACCAGATTCCAGCCCCTGGCAAGACACTGAAACTGAAACATAATTCGCGGTACCTCTTCTACGTGGTAACTAAAAATGAATTTCAAGATCGATCTACTTACCGCGATGTGTGGGAAGCACTTCGAAATCTACGAGACCATGTGTTGGAATCCAGCATGAAGAAACTGGCTATGCCTAAGATAGCGAGTAACCAGTTGGATTGGCGAATCATCAGGAACATGGTAGAGATTATCTTTCAAGATATTAATTTGCAGCTACAACCCCCGTTATGAGTATCCGATGAAGACGGTGCCCTGCTATTTCCATAAGATCGGAAAGTGTAGAAATGGGGCCAGTTGCCGATTCAAACATCCAGTCTCGGCTACACAAAAGTTCCAGGAGGAACTTTCATTTAAGGAGGGGGTAATGTTACGAAACAGCTCACTGGTATAGTCCCTAAATCCGACTCTGTCTAAGCCAGGTATAAAAGTTAAAACTATGGCGGTTATGCATGGTTTTTTATAACTGTTCACCACTATTTTATCTAAACATTGTTTTTGTGACCAGCCTTACCCAGAAAATGCCAGAAAACCATTTTTGTTTTCGAGTAAGCCGCAGTCCGGAATATTCGAGTAAAAAAGGCAATAATATAAATAAAGGATCGATCAGCGGAGAGTTAGTTGATAAAGTGATCTCGAGAAATAAACAAAAATACACCAAACAGTTAAGTGCTAATATAAATTAATAATCAAGTTTGTGTGCATATAAATTATATTTAAGTGATCAGTTAAGTATATAAAAATTAAGTGTTAGTGAGTTAGTGTTTAAATAAATTAGTAAGTAGCCGTACCGTGTGTTTAAAATGTATCCCACCCGTTTACGTTTTAAATAAATTAGAAAAACATTACATTTCTTTATACTTTATGGACGCACTGTAAATAAAATTAATGTTCATATTTTCAAATTCATTTCCATTTTATAAATTTTTCCAATACCCTAAAATTAAAGTACTTAAATCAACAATACACAATCTACGAAACATTAAAAAAACCATCACGCCATAATCTTCATGAAAATTGTAGCATAAAAATTGTTTTCTCTGGTTCCATTTTCTGTTTAACCATCTTCATTCCGAGCAATAAAATTTTATGTGTCTTCAATTGTCTCCCAACGTTAACCGCAAAACATGCATTTATTCAAATAAGCCTGTTGATTTGTACAGTCACCGTAAAAATCGTAATTCCGACATTCTCTCCCAACCCAACGCTCAAAAGCATGAACAATAATATTCAATCACACATTTCAGCCGGCGAGTCGTGTTAAATTTACAAAGGAATCGTAATAGTACGGGAGAATTAAGAATTTTTTACAATTCTTTATAACTTCGATAGGGATTATCCGTGCAGTTTGAATTTACTTGAGTTTTTTTCCCTGCGTCATTATTGTCTTGACATTAACTAAAATCTTCATTTTTTCATTCAGTTTGTTTTTAATTCCGTCAAATAATAATAAAAAACAACGAAATAACCGAGCTAAATTAAAATTTGCGAAACGTGACACTGGTTTAAACTGGTCCGTACCCATCAGCAGCTTATGCAGAAGACAAATGAGACGTTTTCTTAGCAATAATATTTTAAAACTGTATACTTAGCCATCTTTCAAAGCCATTTATTGTGCGGTGTTGCACATTGGGAGAATGCTGCCACAGCCTGAAAGGTTTTCCGCTTTCAAAACGCTCTATGTCAGATCTTCCGAAGGCACGAAATTTTACCGCTTCCTTGCTTATTTATTCTGAAAATTTTAACAACCATCCACAAGAATCCAGATTCTTTTTAGAAACATTCTGTGATACATAATAATAATATTCGATCTTGTTCTTCCCAAATCTAGGATACATGCAACCCAATGTAACAAATTGGACCTGCGATTGCTTAATTTATTTGACAAACGGTATGGCAATCCAAACCTCACATTCTGCTACAGGAGTTCTTTTATACTGTTCAGGAATTTTGTCAATTCCTTACCTCAACTTGTGTTTTTTCATGTCCATGGTTTGAATATATATTATAACTGAAAATGCGCTTAGAGTAACTGTAACACTTATAGGTCGATTCTGTGTTTTTCGTAATCATCTACGAATCTGTAGCTTACGAGGTTCTTTAAATGGGATTTTACAGAATCTGTAACTTCGCGATTCTGTGATGCTGTCTGTAACTCGCTGATGTACAGACAGACATTTGAACTACTGTACGTCAAATTTCGATATTTCTAACCTATAACTTAAACAAAATCCAACTACAAATATATTCCATCTGAATAAAGCTATACTATGTCACATAATCCTGTAAAGAATGTCTGTTTATCTAATGAAGGAAATAAAAAAAGAGATTGAAAAATACAACCTCAGAACAGTACGAAATGTTTTTAGAAGCACTTGAAAATGATTTATGCATTCAGAAGCAAGACAATCAATCCCACTATGGACCAAAATTATATACATAAGAAGTGGGAAGAGTTAGTGTACAAATTATATGCAGTAGGACAAGCCCCTGCATTGAAGAGTGGAAAAAGGTTTGTAAAATTATATAAACGAGTTGCCAGTATTACATTTTGCATTCTAGATATTTGCAGATTGGAGATATGGTACCAAAGCGAAATATAGAAAAATTAATCATCATAGAATTCAAACTGGTGGGGGTTCTGTTTCAGAAGCAATATTAACTCCATTAGAAGAAAGGGCATTGAGTGCTTGGGGTATGGTAACAGTTACAGGAAATGGACATGTTACCACATATGAGGGCATTCCAGTAACTTCTGGCAATGTAACAAATAATGAAAATGAAATATTTTATGAAGAAGAACCAGAACAAGAAGATATTTCAACAGAAACAGTAATAATAAATGTTGAAAATGTAACACCCCCAACAACAACTCCTCATAAGCGAATAAGACCTAAACCCTTATCCGAGCTGGCTGAAAATTCAATTAATGCAACAAAAGCTAATGCTACCTTAACAGAAAATTTTTGTAAGCATATTAAGGAATTTACCGTTGCATTTATTAATGCAGAAAAAGAAAATATTGAAATTCGTAAACAACAACTAGATTTTGAAGTTAAAAAGTTCAAATTTTTACACCCTGACTTTTAATTGTAATATAATAAATTGGACATGGCTAGGAATTTGGAAATTATATTATTTTTGTAAGGATTGTTTATGTTTCAATTTTTGTTTTTATTAGTTTATTATTGTAAGTATTTAGTAAGAATGTTTTTTTATTTATTTGAAAGTTTTATGTTCTATTACTTTATTTTTATTTTCCTAAAATATTAATAATTATCTCTTACATATGCCGCCCTTGTTTATCTTCCTAATTGCAAAAGATTCCTATTTGCAGCTGGATTGTCAATGTGATCATTTTCTTGTGGATATTCAATTTCTCTTTCATCCAGATTCAAACCTGCAGTTAGGGCCATATTGTGCAACACACAACATGTGTAAATAATATTGGCTGCCATCACAGGATGATATACAAGTGTTCGATGTCTGAACAAACAGCGGAATCTTCCTTTCAAAATGCCATTGGTTCTTTCAATAACATTACGTGCAGATGTCAGAGTGTTGTTAAATGCTTCCTCTTGTTGGTTTCAATTGCCAACTTGTTATAATAAGGGGAATATATTTTACCAATTATAGTCTTCTTCTATTAGAATTCCAATGAATATTGCTATTTCATTATCCATTTTTTATCAAAAAAATAGATAAATTGATTACTGTAATGACATACGACACCAGTCAATACATACGTAAATATTTACCAAATCTGTAACCATTTAATAGGTTCCTGTAAGATACAGTTGTACGTAGAATAGCAATTATCCTGTAGAGTTACAGATTATCTTACAGACTTGCACAGAATATACCTATTAGTACTATATCCCACTAAGGCACCATGGTGGTGCAACTAGTGGCGATACCGTAGGCATTAAAACATTATAATCTTTGATCTAACCATAGTATGGTAAACGATCGACCAATCAAATTTGTTGTTCTATTTTCAGGGTCATAATGGTATTATGCGCCAAATCAAGGGTCAGAATGTTGCTTACAATACAACAGCTAGCGCCCTTAAACAAAATATACTTTATTTGGAATATTATATGGTAAAAAACTATTTAAATAAATAAAAACCTCCTAAGAAACAAGTTTTCACTAAATTATTGGAAAAATCTACATATTTTTCATTAAGTATGAGACCATGCTCAATGCGCAGCGCCATGTATGATAGCGATTTGTTTTGACGTTCTCTGCCAAATTGTGTCACCTTTTTGTCTTTACTTCAAGGGCTCGCATTCTGCTGAGCAGCCTATAGGAGCTCCTTTGCATCATCTTACAATTCCTGGTCTTCGTATAGCAATAGGCATTGGTTGGCGCATTAGGACCATGCTCAATGCGCAGCGCCATGTTTTATAGCATTAGGGCGATTTGCCTTGACGTTCTCTACCAAACTGTATCCCTTTTTGGTCTTTTATTTCAGGGTTCGCATTCTGCTGGGCGGCCTATAGAAGCTCCTTTGCATCCCCTTACATTTCCTGGTCTTCGTATAGCGATAGACTTTGGTTAGCGCATTGAGACCATGCTCAATGCCCAGCCCTATGTTTTATACCATTAGGGCGATTTGCCTTGGCGTTCTCAACCAAATTGTATCGCCTTTTTGGTCTTTTATTTAAGTGTTCGCATTCTGCCGGGCGGCTTACAGGAGTTCCAGTGCATCCTCTAACAATACCTAGTCTTCGTTTAGCAATAGACGTTGGTTGTACGTGAATTACTGATTTCTTTTAAACTTCAATGGAGTGGTACTTCCCCTGATTGGTTTTTAGTGAAGCCTTGACAATTTGTCGTATCATTCTTGGGTGGCAAACTAATATCTGACCTCATATTATCTGAACACTCAGGGGCTTTGTAAATGGTATATAAACCTCGTTCGGCTGTACATTTTCTTTAAAAGCTAGTTGAGACTTTAAGTATCTTGCTTCTGTAGTACAGCTGGGAGCATCTAAAAATGCTCTCTGAAAGTAATGACCCCTGCGTGGTACTTACAAAAAGAGCCTAGTCTTCATACTAACCAGCTGCAAAATCCGTTTGAAATGATTACATTATACGTTTGCTCGACTTTTTCACTAAGAACACAAAATAAATCATGATACAATCGTCGACTGTTTTGTTTTTGTAAATACTTTATTTTTTCCAAATAACTTTTTAGAAGCAACCTACACGTCACTTCTCTTTGATGAATAAAATTTCTTAGTCTTCCCAAATAATACTCTTCCATTGCGGTGAAACAGAACAAGTATAACAGCCTTATTCCTTGAATAATCTAACTAAAGTTATTAGTTTGATGTCCATGTGTTGTTGAATCTCTGTATGTCAAACACCAATCTTCCCTCCTATTTCAGTAATCTGTTAAAGATTGTTGCCATGCGGCAATGAGCTACAAATTTGAATTATTAAGTTCAATTCTTTCATAGCTCTGTCTTCTGTAGAAGCTACTAAAATGTTTTGAAAGTTTTACTGAGGTCTTTTCGACGATTTGCTGGAATGTCATATTTTTTCTTCCACAACCAGTGCCACACAAATTGTGAAACAGGGAATCGACAAAGCAGGGTTTTGGTATTAGGCCACACAGATTTCAAAGCGGATCTTTCGGAATCCGAATCATCAATAATGAGAATGGTAAAGTGTGTGCTCTTTGCATTAACTTGTTTACAACTATAAGGACAAATGGGTTTTCTGAATAATTTACAATGATCCCTTCTAACTGAAATACTTTTCGTTCAAGAAAAAAACAGCCTAGTTGTTATAAGCTAAGATAAAATGGCAAAAAATAATTTGCTACCTCTTTAACACTCGTTTGATTTGATGCACTATACAACGCTTCCAAAAGCTGTGTATGATTTCAATAAAATTATTAAACATCAGCTATTTGGTGGAAAAATATTCAGAGACGTCTATTAATTTTAAATAATAACAGTAATAATGAGTAGGCAGGAATCGGGAATACAGAGTAATTCAAATAGGAAATTTGACATCAACATTATGATCCTTTAATTCTGTATAGTAGCGAGATGCTTTTTGAACGCACTGTATTTACATAATAATTAAGAGGACACCATCACCTGAACGCGGCCCCAAATTTTTGATTCTCCATTCTTCATGCCGAAAGTTCCGCACTTTCTGGCCCATACTTTAATTCTAGTTTCGATTTGTGGTACTTAATTGCTTCTTTTATGCCATAACCACATTCGAAATACTTCTTAAATGAAAGTGTCATTATGTGTAATGCATACCGTAGTTACCGCAGCAGCGAAATAGAGCAACCAAAATAACCAACCAAGAGAGACACCAGCAGTGCTGTTCATTTTACTAAAATCTGATTTAACCTATGATTCATTAGCAATATGGACGTTAAAGATATAGCACTGCCAAATATTTCTTTTCTTCAGGAGGATGTTGAACTGCCAACTCTTTATTTCCCCCAGGAGCCATTTCTTCTCCACCGAATAAATTAATTACTTCCTCCCAACATTTATTTTTTAGATCTTGGTTGGAGTAAGCATTTGATGACATATTCCAGAGTGAACCAGAGCGGTGGAGACATCAGTAAAATGTACGAACGCTGGTGGCGCAACCAAATTGGTTGAGGAACCAAACCCAATGATTACGTGTGTTTTGAGTGCTGTCGCCACTGGTTGCACCACCGTGATGTCCTAGTGGGATATAGCAATTAAAGTAAACAAATACTGATCGTGGATGGTGACGTCACCCAAAGCTTGCGAAAAATGGCTGCGTTCAAAAAGATCAAATTTAGAAAACGTTTTAAATATTATTTTGAACTTTTTCAACAATATTTATATTTTTAACTAAGTTAAAACGATGTATAAAGTGAATTAAAAATATTTAAAAAATAAATGTATATTTCCTATTGTCTCAAAACATTTAATCATGATGTATTTCAAAACTTGTTAGCTAGTTTCTTCAACACATCAACAGTATTAATTTTGTCATTGGCTGGTATCAATATGTAAATTTGACAAAATTTATACTGTTGATGTGTTTCGACGAAACTATAACCAAAAAAAATTAAACATGTATTTTCGTCCCTCAAGAAGATAAGCAAAAAACACCAAGGGTAGAGAAAAATTGTATTCAAGTGTTTTGAATATTTCTTTACAAACTACCATTCCTATTATTTAAGGGAAACTCTATGGAACTGGGGTCCTCTTGTGACCTTATAAACCTGCTTGAATTAAATAGAGGTGGAAACAGCTGTATCTGGGTTACTTATTTAAGGGTAATAATCTGTCTAATTCACGATTATTACCAGGGAAATAAGAAATAATATGCACTTGCACTATGTATACGTATTCTTCTGGACTTATTCTTATGCCTTTTCAGGTATCGGATGCACTATATAGTATACAGCTACGTCATATGAATTAGATGAAATGAGCTAGAAATTTTTTTAATTTACAACTTACTTAGATGTTTAATTTGAATAGCCTCATCATTTTTGTAAAAAAATGTGTACTTTGATCTTCAAAATACTAACCTTTTTCGAGATATTTTATTTTACTATTTCAGCACATGGCCGCAATGGTTGTACTTTACATTTACCTAACTGTTGTGGGGTCGTCTATATTTTCACGTCTTGAATAATGATACACAAAATGAATGGATATTATTTTTACTCAGGAACAGTACAAAGTATTCTGTCATGATAAACATAAAACAAAAGTTAGGTTAGAAAATCTTCTTGTTCTTATTTTGTCGCGGGAATATTGGTTCCTCTGTTCTAAGTGTCAACTTTTGGTACGATTGAAGTATTTGGCACTAACATAGGGCCCCGCTTTGAAACACTTCAGGGTTTCAACATTACTTAACTTGGATGGGTAACACGTATATCTTGACAACAGGCCAGTTTTTTATTGATCTCAGAAGAGCTTTTGAAACAATAGATCGTGGTATATTATTGTTGAAATTGAGAGAATATGGCAGTGGGGTAGTTTCTTCCTGGATTCAGCATTATTTGAGGAACAGATATCAAATAACCACATTTAACAATTCAGCATCGGATCCGGAATTAAACAGTATTGGTGTTCCACAAGGTAGTGTTCTTGGGCCCCTACTTTTCATATTATATATACTTGGGAAATGTACTAGAGAAATGTAAAATCCATCTTTTTGCGGATGACACCCTCATTTACTATTACGGGGATAATTTTGTTGAAGTAGTACAAACAGTCAATTCAGAATTGAAAAAAGTATCTGACATATTTAAGATCAATAAACTAAAAGTAAATTAATCCAAATCTAAATTTATGTTCATTGGTGGTCCTGTTTTGCGTGCTAAATTTTTAAACTTTGATTTGAGTGTTAAGATAAATGATAAGGACCTAGAGAGTGTACATGAAATAAAATATTTAGGTTTTATGATGGACCATGAACTAAAATTTAATACATATGTAAAAAGATTGGAAAAACATTTGTTTTTTGAGAAGAATTTCACCAATTCTATCAATGCATACTAAGCTTATGGTTTACAATACATTAATTCTACCACATTTTTATTACTGTTGTTCACTAATTTATACAGGTTGTTCTAAAGCTAGTTATGAATGATTACAAATTATTCAAAATACAGTTCTTCTATTTAAAATTTAAGAGAAATATTAAAATAAGGAGAATTATTTATATTTGTATGCAATACTTTCGATACACACTGTATTATATGTATAATCAATAATTTTGAAAGATTCGGTATATATATATATATATATATATATATATATATCAAATTTGACATTTTAATTTTTGATGACATTTATGCAGAATATATCTAATGATAGATAGATCATATTACGATTTGGAGAATATATTTGAAATTTCAAAATACAGAGGTTTCTGCTAGCAGACTTACAATTGTAATAAAAGAACTTTAAATCTCTCTTTGTTATTGGGAAACATAAATTAGTATTTTTTTTTAAATAAGAAAATCTCGTAACCACAAGAGAGGAGATTTATTTACTTGAACAAAGTTTAGGGAGTTGAATTTGAAACCCCCACGAGACAGCATCACATTTAGAGTTGTCTCATTTTTTTGAGAATATAATAGAAAGTATTCAATTATACAATCAGATCATTAAGCCATACATTATGCGTGCATAATTCGAAGAAGAATTGCATCGTATATAGTGAAGTGGTTCCAGTTCGAGTTGTTCCTGTTCCTAGTTGGTGAGTCCGCTCCAGTTTTTTTCAATTATTTCTTGAGAATTAACAGGCCTTTTGAATAAATTTAAAATATATGCATCTATAAGATAGTTTTGAATTCAAACAAAATTAACGTTAAATATATGAAATTTTACATCAAGCGAAGAAATTTTTTGATTAGACAATTTTGATCGGAGATTGTGTTATTTGACATTTATACACGTCAAGTGTAAATTCGACGATTTGAACTTTTGGTAAAAATATTTAATTAGGTTATTTTCTAGCATATAGGTTGTTTTAATTTTAAGGTTAGTAGAAATTACGATTTTGTTCTTTTATGATATTTTTGGGGAATATTAATTTTTGAAAATTTGTTATCTGATAGTATAATATATAATTTTTGATTCCAACTCACTGTGGTATTCATTCAACACATATTTTCATCGAATTAAACATTTTGCATTCAATAAAAATTTCGATCTAATCAGTGACATTTGGTTAATTTTCAGTGACACAAAAATCGTAAATGTCATAAGATTATTAAAGTGCGTTTTATAATATTGAATAAACAGTTACTCGAGATTCTGAATAATACAGTAATATTTAATTTGGAGAATACGTTAGAATTATAAAATTTGAATTATTTCTTTTAAACAATTTGATCCCACCCTGAGACAAGAGTGATTAAGTCGATTTTGAATAAATTCATCTCTCTAAATACAAAATTAATATTTATCATAGCCGGACAACTACTGTCAAAATTGAAATATATTGCATACGCTGCTAAAGGTGTGTGTGCAATAGTGTCGCTACAGTCACAGATTGTAAAACGTTGACAAATAATATTTCATAGTGTTATATTCATATATCCATTCATTAAAGGTATATCAAATTGTCACCCAACGCGGGGCAATTACAATTATAAGATTGAATATATAACAATATATAGTTTAGGGTTATTTTCTAGTATTTATAAACAACGTGTCTGTACGCCATTAGTTAAGTAGATGCTTTAAAATGGGTGTGAACAAGAATTTATTTTGTTATGATTTTAATCTGTTTATTTCATGTTGATATTTTAGTCTACAAATAAATATGACTTCTAAAATTCAGTCTTTGCCTTATTTCAAGCATCTACCAACCTTCAAAAACATAAATAAATAAACATAATCCAAAATGCCTTAATAGGCGCCAAAATCCTTTTTTGCACAAAGGTGCCAGTAGCCTTTAGTGGGGACCTGAATGTTGGCTATACCAACAAAAAATTAGATTCTAACATTTAAATCATTTATTAGAAAACCAACACACTTTAGATCCAAATTTTGAAATTTTACATGTAGAACCTAAATCCTTTATATTAAATCATTTAGAAGCTCTTGAGATAAATAAAAACAAATATTCAAGTAACCTTTTTAACGAACAACTTGATATCCATCATTCTCCTCTGTTAAACCTTTTTACCTAGAAGATACTTTAGGAATGTTTGTTGAATTTCCGTGTAAACGTTTTCAATATCATTGTTAATATTCGTAGAATTCAGTATTTATGCACTGTATATATTGAAACATTTTTTAATTATACCTTCATTCGTTTGAGTAAGCAACTGTGTTAGCGAAACACGTCACTAATTTAAATTGAACATTAGTTCAAATATAATGAAGTTTTAAACAATTTAAATTGTTTCATTTCATCGTTATAAACTTTGACTATGAATTCGTTCATAAGAAATACTTGTTACACAAAATAAACCAGCCCTGTACCCATTTTAGAAATAATCAATAATAAAATTAAATACTATTGAAACAATCAATAACGTCAAATTTATTTTTTGTTTTAAATATTCTATTTGACTCTACTAATAAGAATTTGCGATAATTTTTAACTCGCCCATCTAGCGCTGTCACAGATTGTACCCTATTCACTCAAATCGACCAATCTCATTTCTCCAATTTACTGAAATTTTCAACTCGAATAGAGGGGGTACGCAGCGCAACTAAGAGGGAGTTCCTAGTCTGACGGAAATTTCAGTCAGTTAGTCGATCTTACGACTTCGTAGCGGCTCGATCAAAGAGCGTTGCTACCCTATCATTTTACTACCCCCAATTTATTTTTTGATTAAGTTTGCGACTTATTTTCTGAGTGCGCGTGTTTTACAACCACAACTAGTGACAGTTATTTTTTTTTTATTTATAGGTTTAATACTGTGTTTATTATAGTGATTGGATTTAGTTTTTGAGTTCGGACTATTTGACATTTCGAGTGCTTTTTTTTAAATGACATAAGGACTTTAAAAGGAATCTATACGAGGTAAAAATGTTATTAATATCGAAATAATTTATGCTCATTTGATCTATTTTCGTAATTTTGTTTAGTAAGGCTTATTTATATACAAGTAGTTAAAGATTAATTGTGAATCTGGACACAGAATAAATATAATTGGGACGAATTTGAAGGGAGAATATAAAAATAATAATAAATATCACAGAAATTTGGTTAGAATGAAAAATTTTCTAAACTTGAAATAATTTCAATAATGTTTTTATAACCGATTATAAGTCGTGTATGAAATAAACAAAATTTTTGAGTGTTTGTAGAATGTGTAATCCGCGCATTTTGTGTAAGGTATTTATTATAAAGAATGTACTCCCACGCGAAATTTATTGTAAACAGTTCTTTATATGAACAAAATAGTTTGCAACTTGGTAAATTATGAAGAAAAATTAGTATTGAATTACTTCTGAATGAATGGAATTCCATAAAGCAGTTTTTATAGTATCATTCATTTCATAACTGCAACAAAAATAACATTTGCTTTGTTCAATGCAAAAGTTAAACGAAGAAATTCAAGACTGAATGATATAATTAGTTGTGTTACTGAATTACTTTCATGATAAAACATTGTTTTTGTGACATCTTGATGATCTACACTAATTTTGTCAATTTTCGTTTTGACACAAATATTAAAAACATATTTTCATGTGGTTATGACTCTTTCTATACATTTTCAAAAGTTGAAAAACGTATTTTACAATTTTATTTGACAAATAGACTACTTTAAAAACTTGAACAACTAAATTTTAAAAGAAATTATACAAAATAAACCTTAAGGGATTCATTCAAACTACGATTTTAATTATGTTTACTTTGATGTTAAAAATGAAAATTTTGGAGTTTTCTTGTCCGTTTTAAATAGTTAAACTTCTTTTTTGACGTAAGAATAATTTTATAACTACTGAAGCAATAGAATAAACGTAATTAATAATATAAAGAAAACTAAACATAAGTTGTAGTAGTTACATAAAAAAATTGAAAATGTTAATAGATTTGGAGGTAAAATGAGACAAAAATCAATTATTTTCTAGTATCAAGAATATTGTGGGTTTTTTATTGTAGAAAAAAATTATTTAGATACTTCACTTTGTATTTCTAACTTAAGATTTTAACTAATTGAAGGAATCACACTGTATAGTAACGATATTGTCAGCTGTTCTTGTTCTTAATTTACATATTTTGATACTTCTTCTAAATTTATTAATTTCAAAATAAAATGTCTATTAATTCCAATGATTAATATTACTTTTTTATTTATTAATTGACATTTTTTAATTTCTTTCTATTTCTCCTGCTTATTTATAACGTCTAATATAGAATCAAAGCCTCAAAAAAGTATGGCCTAGATAGAAAATCGAAAATTAAATCTCATATTTGATTTTTACTGAATCTAAATCATAATCAAAAGAAAATTCTAAATTCAATATTCCATAACTTACGTGCTCAACCCCAAAAATATACATAGGCCAAACACATAGTATATATAGGGATAGACGTAAAGAACATCTTTTTTTATTGACCTCGACATTCCTCATTCGGCCAGTCACAACAGACACAAACTATCAATATATAAAAAAATATTCACCTCCCTCAGACCTATCCAATTCTAAGAGAAGATAGAACCACCTTCCTAAAAATACAAAAAGGATATAACAGGGTTAATATAATATTACAAAATTGATATTTTAGAGGGGCCAGAAATGGAGAAATATATAATCTTAATTTTCAAATTTACCCAATGAAATAATTTATCAAGCATTCAAATTAGAGGAAGAGCTTTAAAATTATTAAAATATTAATGATTGTCAAACAATTTTAAAAATTATTTAAATTCGTAATAAAATATTCCCGAAAAATATATGCTGGATTTATGACAGATACTAACCAAAATTATATAGAATTTTATATAAATAGGACATTTTTATGGGATTGTTAGGTATTTATTTTTTGGAACTTGTAAGAAACAGCTATAAGCTATTTTGATGTAATTATAAAAAAAACAAAGCTTTATCATAACTTTCAACATTATACACAATAGATTATAAAAAAAGGATGTCTAATCATATTGTTTCTATAAAAACAAATTTGAAAACTTAACCACTTACACTAATAAAAATGAAGCAGTTACTATTTTATTTTTGTAGTATGATATTTCGAATAATTTTTCAAAGGTATAATTATTTTCTTTTCTAAAAATATGTCAAATAGATTCTCCTAGTTGTCGCTTCAAATTATTTATTGTGTTGATACATTTTTAAAATGGTTTGGGTGAATTTTTTTTAGCTGAAACCAGTTTAAGGAAAAATTTTTTCAGTATATAGATGCCTCCCCAAACACAAAATCACAAACATTTTTCTGCGAAAATGCATCATTTTCCCGACTTTAGAATAACTGAAACCAGTTACATGAGAACTTTTTTATGCTTTATATTTCAACCACTTTCTTAAACATAACTACGCAAAAGAACTCCTGCGGAAATATGTGATTTTCCTACCAGGTATTATTTGTACAGTGGTTGTGCCTTGCAGATAAATGAAAACTTATTTTTGTTAAGTATAGATAAAATATGCGAAATTAGACAACATACTCAGAAAAAATATTTATTATATAACATCTTTAATGTCAAATGACATTTTTGAAACTAAATTTTGTAGAAAATATAGGAGATAAAACTGAAATTCAACTGTAAACTTTTAAGAAAAAACTTATAAACATATATGTACCAGTATCAAATAAAGGAACAAAATTTGCTTTGCGGAATAACTCTTTAAAGTCGAACTCTACAGTCACCGTACTCCATTCTAATTGAATTTAATAGTTCAACCATTGGATCTAACTTATGTTTTTTACAATACCGCCTCCAAAGGTATTCACAAAGTTTATCAGGAAACTCATCTTCAGGAATATGCTGACCTCTCAAATATCTTTTCGCTGCATTCCATTGAGATTCTATCATCTGAGTATGTGTCCCATTATCCGCCACAAATTTCACGCTATGATTTACTGTGTGATGAATATAACCATAATTTGAAAGTCCACTGTGAGCTTTCCAATCATCCGTATGAATAATAGATCCCACTGTCACATGATTTTTAATAATTTCTATAAGGGTAGCAGCATCTCTTTTATTTTGGGGACAAACAACTAGCCTCAGATCTTCTGAGTTTTGAGCGACCATTCCCAAAAGCCAATGACCCTCCCTAACTCGTCCACGATTCTACTTCCTTTTCCCGAATTTCGATTCGTCAATCTAAAAATAAAAATTTCTTTTATTCAATTTGTTGATCTGTTAATAAAATATGAATCTTAAAATATTAAGTTGAGTTTAATCCTCTTCCCGACCTTTAACGCAGTTCAATGAATAATATCTATTCCTATCAGCTTAATATCGCTTAAAATCTCAAAACACTAACCTGCACTATGATTCCTGGCCCTCCAATTTTTGGCAGAGATGCCTGCATTGAAGTAAAAGCACTAGTAATCATCTTCCAACAATACTTCATCCGAGCAGCTATTGTTGCCATTGATAAACTCCCTTCTGAACCACTTACACCAACACATATCCGTTCATATGATTCTCCGTGAGCGAATCCAAAAAGAATCCTGCATGTAAATATTTAAGAAAAAAAAGTTTAAAAAGTCTTACCTACCTAAACTCTTCTGGTGAAAAATGACTATTTTCAAACCAGGTTTCCTTTGCAACAGAAAACGAAGGTTTGTATGGTTGCCGTTTAGAACACCTATATATTCCCAAATATGTTTCTGACAAATAATAATACGAAAATATATCCATATTACTCGTATGTGCTTTACATTTTGTCCTACAGTAAAGTGGTCGAGGTATTACGCCTTCATTTTTCGCAAATTCATAAGCTTCCTGCCTAGTTTTAGCTCATTTATAACAAAATAAGACATCATTTAACCACTAGGTATGCGTATTTCTACTCCTATACCACAGATTATACTAACAATAATAAAGCTCATATCTTAACGACATTTAAAAAACTATTGAACGTTTTTGTACATGCCTTTTTACAGAGTCGCCGATTAAAGTTCGAATCAATATTTGATCAATAAATGAAAATAGTATATTTCCACAAGAAGTTTTTTACGTGTTTATGTTTAGAAAATGTAAAACAGAAACGTATTTTCTTGTAACTGGTTTCAGCTATTCTAAAGTCGGAAAAATGAAAACTATGCATTTCCTCAAAAACAAATCGAGTCTTTCTGTTTGAAAAATATTCCTAATGGTAAATAAACGAATATTTCGTACATAACTGGTTTCAGCTAAACGAAAATTGATCCAAATTAATACAATTAACCAAATAGCAACATCCAATGGTTATCCAATAAATATAATAAGAAATAGGAAAAAGTGGCATTACAACTAATATTTCCTAAAAACACTAAAGAAATAAAAAATAACAAAACCATCATATATGCAGGTAACATTTCTAATAATATTTTACTAGTAATATAATTAGCAACGAATACAACTATTTCTTTTAAAACAGAAAGTAATATGAGTACAAAATTTATAAATTAAAAAACAAAAATATCCCTATCAAAGAAGCCTGGTATATATAAACTTAAATGCCCAGCATGTAATGCTGTCTATTTGGATCAAACCCTTAGAAATTCTAAAATTGGATACAGTGAAAACTTACGAGCATACAGATTAAAACAAACAGAGAAATCTCACTGCACATAACATTTACTTGACAACATACATTCATTGATACCTAACACAGAACTAGAAGTATCACTTATTTGTGATAAGATACAAGATCTGGATTTCCTTGAAGAGTTAGAAATTATAATACACTCAGGAAACTACAATATGAAGTCGTCAACGAACAGATACATCTAGGGTATTCTCCACTTTGAAACTGTCTTTTTATGTAATAATTGTAAAGATCAGCAGATATAGTTTTCATGGTTTTTTATATCATTGCACAGTTATACTGATCTTAAATGAGCAAAACATATCTAAGATATCCTCATAGGGCTATTAATATCTAAGCTTTAATAATGGTAATATCATATCTACTTCTTAGTGTTTTTAAATGAAACTCAAGGTCTCTAGTTAATTCCACAATATAATACAAGTTATTGAAAATTCTAAAAAATTGACAATTGTTTCGATAAATCAATATCATCGTCAGAATGACAGAAGTTACATTTCATTTTATGCCTACCTGATGTTTAGTAGTTATATTTGGCTAGACCAAGAAGTAACCTAACTTGTGATTGGCTTAATATATGTTTATAGAAAAAAGAAGAAGATGTGATATTACAAATATTGAAGCATAGATATTATTAGCCCTATGGTGATATCCTGGATATCATTTTTCCAATTAAGATCAGTATAACTGTGCAATGATATAGAAAACCAGGAAAACTATATCTGCTGATCTTTACAATTATCACTTAAGAAGACAGTTTATTAGTGGAGAATTCCCTAGATTTAACGCAATCCACTTACAAGATAACTATAAACTCATGTCGTTCGATGTAACTAACATGTTTACTAAAATTCCTCTTAAAGAATGTCTAATACTTGTAAGAAAATTACTAGAAGATAAAAATATTAATCCAGGAATAATATCAGATATACTTAATTTATTTGATGTATGCATTAATCAGAATTATTTCACTTTTGACAATAAGATATATATTCAAAATGAAGGTTTACCAATGGGAAGCCCTATATCACCTATTTTAGCAAACATTTTTATGGACAATTTAGAAAGAAAGATCTTTGAAAGTAATATTTCGAAAAATATTTTATTTTGGTATAGATATGTAGTTGACATATTAGCTTGTTTTATGGGTAGTGAACGACAATTAGATGTATTTTTCAACCACATCAATAATTTACACCCGAAAATTAAATTTACATTAGAAATTGAAGAAAATAGCTCAATCAATTTTCTTGATTTAAAAATTCAAAGAGTTAATAATGTACTTGATTATTCAATTTACCGAAAACCAACACAAACTGATGTAACAATTCCATTCAATTCTAACCACCCTGTGTCACACAGACTAGCAGCATATAATTCAATGATACATAGAGCTTTTTCAGTTCCTATGAACAAATGTAATTTTGATAGAGAGATTAATACAATTAGACAAATAGCAACATCTAACGGTTATCCATTAGATATGATAAATAAGCTAATTAGTAAAAAAGAGGAAAAAGTGGCATTACAACTAATATATCCTAAACAAGCTGATGAAATTAAAACTTATAAAACCATCACATATGCAGGAAATATTTCTAATAATATTTCAAAGATAATATCTTCAGCAACGAATACAACAATTTCTTTTAAAACAGAAAGTAACGTTAGTACAAAATTGTTAAATGTAAAAACAAAAATACCACTATTAAAGAAGTCAGGTATATATAAACTCAAATGTCCAGAATGTAATGCTGTCTATTTGGGTCAGACCCTTAGAAATTTTGAAATACGATACAGTGAGCACTTACGAGCATACAGATTAAAACAACCAGATAAATCCCACTACGCAAAACATCTACTTGACACCAATCATTCATTGACACCTTACACAAAACTAGAAGTACTGCATATTTGTGAAAAGAAACAAGAATTGGATTTCCTTGAAGAACTGGAAATTAGAAGACATTTAAGAAACCCACAATATGAAGTTGTCAATGAACAGTTAAATCTAGGGAATTCTCCACTAATAAACTGTCTTCTTAAGTGATAATTGTAAAGATCAGCAGATATAGTTTTCCTGATTTTCTATATCATTGCACAGTTATACTGATCTTAATTGGAAAAATGATATCCAGGATATCACCATAGGGCTAATAATATCTATGCTTCAATATTTGTAATATCACATCTTCTTCTTTTTTCTATAAACATATATTAAGCCAATCACAAGTTAGGTTACTTCTTGGTCTAGCCAAATATAACTACTAAACATCAGGTAGGCATAAAATGAAATGTAACTTCTGTCATTCTGACGATGATATTGATTTATCGAAACAATTGTCAATTTTTTAGAATTTTCAATAACTTGTATTTTGTGGAATTAACTAGAGACCTTGAGTTTCATTTAAAAACACTAATATGAGCATATTCCACGAAGTAAGGGTCGAGACAGTCAATTTCATATCTACTTCTTTTTGATATTCATATATATTGTCAATTACAAGGTAGGTCACTACGTTATCAATAATGACAATACTTTCAATTGGTTCATCAGAGTTTAGTGATTACAGCATCCCCTCATCGTAAAGCGGCAGTAATATTTTCTTCTAGATTAAGTGTTTAATGATTACAGCATCCCCCTCTTGTAAAGCTGTAGTAATATCTTCTTCTAGTGTAAGTGTTACTATTTTTTTACCATTACTGTTGTAACCGTTTCAATTATTTGACGCTCTGTTAAATGTACATGTCATTATATTCTACTCTGATTTTTATTGCTGGTAAGCATATTTTCACAAAACTATCACTAGTGATCTGCCTAACGCTTAAATTGCTATCGGAAATATCACCTCGAGCATGAATTTTTATATATTTCCCTGGTAGTAATTCAAGAACGTGGGAGATTCGCTAAGAAAATTTAATACCCAAGGTATATAAAACATTATAAGTAGGCCCCGTGTCTGTCAACAAGTAAATTATGTGTCATTGTCTTGTGCAATTTCAAATTTTTTGGCATTTTTGCAGAATGTCTCGTTTTGGGAAAGACGGTGTGGAAGTTATAAGACAAGAAATTCAGAATTTAACACCATGTATTAATACTAAAAGGAATAAGACAAGTTTATAGAAATAGTTCATAAAATTTTGTAATGAAAAATCATACAAAATAGAAAATTCATACATTGGACAGTTGGCTCGTATATTGCAAGTTGTTTAAATCGTCATTTCTATACTTTTCTATTATACAACTTAAGAAAAACAGAAAAAATGTATTAATAGCATTTTTCCTTTGTAATAATAGACAGATAAAAAGGTAACAATAATTATTTAAAAACCGTTTAGAGAGCTATGCATTTAACGAAAAATGTATCGCTGTAATCACGCTCAGGTTACTAGGAGGCAAAGTTTTGTCGTTGCTATAGTAACGAGCTTCTTATTGGTTAAAAAATGTTGGTGTGAATTTTTATGGTAATAAAACCTACTCTCAAAAGCTGTACATTTTGCAACCTTGAAAATATAAAATTGAATCTATCTAATATTTATAACCAAAATTTTGTCACTGTATCTTAAGGAGTAATAAAATATCTTCACGATTCTATACTAAACGCTCGCACTGTTTGATATGGAATCTAATTAAACTTTTTACAAGAAATTAGGAAAATAATTAACCTCCTTGATAAAAATTTCCTGAGAATTGTCTTATTGAAAAAAGATTCTCGTGATATCTCCTTAATAGCAGTTAATCCAAACTCATTTTCTCAAAATTGCCGCTAATTGACATCTATTAGATACCGAAATTTAGACTTATATTTACACAATTTCTCTTTAAAAAAAATATAATTACATGAAATGTTTAAAAGAGAAACAATTTCCGTTCTATAAACTTTTTATAACGTTCATTATGGTATTATAGGAAAAAAATACCTTTCTACTTATTTGAAACCATATTAATGGTATTCAATAATCCTCCATATCAAGGAAATTTTAACTCAAGCGGGCACATATTTTTTATACTGACGCCCAATTTAGTTAGTTTATAGTGGGCTATTTTGTCAATTCACTCGACTGTGTTTTACAATTTCATATGTGGAAGAGCTTCTTCTCACAGTGCATCTACTGTCGGAGGTTTGCTATCATCACAGCAATCCGGACCTTGTTTACTGCAGCTCTGAATAGTTGAACATTGCTACAGTTAAACCAATCCCTCAGGTTCTTTAGCCAGGACACACGGCGCTTTCCACCAATCTTTCCTTAAACTATCAGTTGGAGAAGTGTGTATTACTGTCCTCTCATTATATGACCCAGGTATTGAAGCTTTCTTTTTTTCACTCCTTCTGCATCCGATTCAGCACTTCGGCATTAGTAACTCTATCGGTCCAGGAAATGCACCACATTCTACAGTTACACCACATTTCGAATGCTTGTAGTTTGTCGATGTGGTTTTTCTTGAGAGTCCATGCTTCAACCCCATATAAGAGAGTGGAAAAAACGTAACAACGCAGCATCCTCATCCTTAATCCCATGTTAATATTTTGACTCGTAAATAACTTCTTCATCATTGCAAATGTTGATCTGGCTGTCTCTATCCTCGTTCTTATTTCTCTTGTCTGGTCACCCGATTGTTCTATCCAGGTTCCTAGATATTTATATGTCGACACATTCTCTATCGTGGTAAATGGTGGTAAATATTTTATTTTATAAATAATGTGTTGAGTTAAATTTTATCCCCTATTTTAGGGATTCATCCATTGTACAATGGGTTGTGTGTGCTTTTTATTATTATTTCAATTAAATAGTGACTGTGTTTCAAGCACTATATTTTAATTCATTTTATGTATCTTCTAATTTGTGAGGATTTGGAGTACATGCTGACCATAAAGCACTGATGAGGGTTTATCATTGAACCGAAAGCGCTCTGCTTATAATAAATTCTTGTACCAAAATACAAAATTTGGTTTCTTTTCGATAATTGTTTTTCTCTGGTACACTCAGCTGACTTCACTCTTTTAATTTTTTTCTTAGTTCTATTGAATTTTTAATTGAGTATTTAGATGTATATCCGTAACTATTGAGTTTTTTGGTAATATATTATTAGGAGTATTAACATAAGAAACTACAGGTCAAATTAGTTTCGGTATTTTATGTAATTTAACAGTTCCATATAATTGTGGTGAATAAGGATTTTTATTTATGATGGACTTCTTTTCATAATTACTTAAAAGATAATTTGAATTAATAACAATATCTTTTACATTATTAGAAAACTTTTTTGTTGGGTCTGTTCTAAGAACATGTACATTGCTAGATTCTATAAAGTTATATATTTTTGAATTATAATCTTCAGTTGTCAATATGACAGTGGCGTTCTTTTTGTCAGATTTTGTAATTGTTAGGTTATTATTTTCTACTTTCTTTTTGATTGAATTTAAAACTGTAATGTCATTTTTTGTTTGGCGTTCAACCTTTGACGGTTCAATATTTTTGATTAAATTGATAATTTTTAATTTCTCATAAAGAAAATTATTTGAATTAGATTTTAGAGCTATTTCTGATTCCGTAGCTATTATTTGTTCAATATTATTCGTAAATTTTGGTGGTATGCTGTACTTTAAGCCTGTATTTAAAAATTCTATTTCACTATCTGTAAAATTATTGTCTGAACGGTTTTCAAATCATGGTGCAAAGTGTGTTTACAGTTTCATGATGTTTAGAATATTGAATTCTATGTTGTGTGTGTGTTCAAGTTTCTGTAGTTTTTGTTCTTGCTTCTTAAATTTCTTGTGCTTCATCGTGCTGACACTTTCTCTGATTTTATCATCTAAACAGTCAAATTCTACTGGATGTAGAGCCATGGATGAGGAAAAGATTATCGACCCCAACTTTGAGGCGAAATATCCGACAAGATATGGCACTAATTTTAGGCATTCAAAATTATTCAAGAAATGCAATCACTCAGGAAAAGAAGCACAGAACGTGTTTCTACTGCCCTAGTAAAAAAAGACGGATGACAACAACTTATTGTGGACAATGTGGACATCCGATCTGCGGGGAGCACCGCGGAGACATTAGACACTTTTAGCTTGTCATACATTTTTACACGTATCCGTATTGGAATTACGTTGACGTAAAGAAGTTGTCAAGGAAACCTTTTTAGCAGATAACGTATCGTTTCGTGCTAAAACCAGGATGATCAAAGCACTATTATTTGGTAAAAGTAATAAATAAAACTAAAAATGAACGTTGTTGGTATAATCAAGCCAAACCAATATCAAAGAAGAACCTGTAAAATAGCGCTAATAGCACAGAATACTGATTTTGGTCGGGATACGGATACGTTTACGTATATAGAGAAGGGACGTAACAATCCGTTCAACGCATCGTATCAACTGAGCCGTAACGGGTTTACACATGCGCAGTTCGTTACGGATACGTGAGAGATTTAAGACAAGCTAAAAGTACTTATTTGCAAAAAATGCCGAATTTCTACCACTTTTCGTGAATTTTTCTAGGAAGATTTTTCGTAAAATGCGGGTTTTTAGTACCGTCGTAAAATTTACGAATAGTCCCGTAATGACGTGTTTTGAAATAAGTCCCGTTATCTAGAGTTGAAATTGGTTGGCGAATTTAAATCAATATCAATAAAGTACAGGACAGCCTGTATAGAATTTATTTACCGTAAATTTCACCGCTACATTTTTTTTATTTGCTTTTACTAACTCACGAATTACGTTAAAATCATAATTTTCGTCTTTAGTATCTATAATAAAGACGGTTTAATATTTTTTCACCTACTTTCGATATTGTAAAGTTGACCGATGCAATTTAACCGTGACAGCTAGATTGTTGACATAACAGCAGTTTGAATATTCTAAAATAGCGATAATGAACTGATAATAAACCCACAGACACAATACACACCATTCATTGTTGCTGAATTGCAAATTCCCATCGAGAAAATTATATAGAACAGTCGATGATAGACTTTCGAAGGAAATAAACAAAAATGTATCTTATTTCAGTTAATAAATAATTAGTTGAGATAGGAAAAGGTTTTGTTAACATAATACATAGACTGAAAATGGTCCCACCTACAACAAACTTTGATTTTACCAACATACTTTTCTTACTTACCCTGTAACGTCACAGATGTAGGTATGGGTTATAGTCTATTTTTATGTACGAGAGAGTAAGAAAACCGAATTTCTAATACAACACTTAATACGGTTGTTTTAAATATTATTACAAAATAATCTAAATATTTCCTAAAATTTTGATAAATTGTGACGCGCTGCGTCCTTCACCTCACACAGGTTCTTACCAACTGACGTGTCACTTGGACACCCTCGATGCAAAGTTTTGAAACAAATGCTCGGGCGCCAGATTGTTTTACGTGGTTTACTCCAGGGCCCCTTGACCCTTAGCGTCAAGAGTACCAGGTAGCATCAGATGGAGGTAACGGAAAATTCCAGGGGTGAATTTAACACTTCTACAAAACTATAAACCTTAGACGGCGATGCTACGGGATATAAAAAAACACTGATCGTATTAATTTGTATATTACAAATCCTATTTAAAATATATCTACAAAATAACACTTAAAACAACTTCTTAGTATTTTCAAGCGGTACCAAATCAGTTAAATATATACAGTATGCAAGTGTGTTCAATCCTTATGTTCTTATTATGCACCATGCGAAATTTGCCGGTATTAAGGAATGTGAGCAATGACACAATAGTTAGGCATACACGGAAGAGATTTTCGAACGATCTGTCCCTCCGTCCAGATCTGTCATTCCATCTTACAGATCTGATCCGTCACGGACCAAAACCGTTAATACCTACTAACTTAAACATCTAGTCGTACTTTGGACTGCCAGATCTGATGTGTGAGATGACGAATCTGTTAGTTAATGGCAAGATCTGTCGAATCTCGAGAGTTCTGGACGGACGATCAGATATTTTATAGTTGTTTAAAATCCTGATGGACGGAAGGACAGATCGTAACGACAGTGGTGTGAAAAGATTGAAAATGGAGGAGAAAAAAAGAGTGGCACTACTGGGTTTGTGTATGGTAGAGAATAAAAGGAAACATAGGACAAAATGGGTAAAAAAATGGGTGCAAGAACGAAAACAATATGGACACATGTCCTTACTTCAAGAACTTCGCGATCATGAAAAAGAGGATTTTATGAATTACCTGCGAATGAATACTTCAAGCTTTGATTAATTATTAGGTAACTAATATAATTGTAACATTAGATTTTCTAGTTTTTATAAATTGAACTTTATTAGAATTGTGAAAGTTTTAATTTTTTTTGGTTTGTATAAAAAATGCTACTCGAGAGTAGAGAGGGCAGATCAGAGGAAATACCGTAGTCCTGATCGTTCACCGATCTTGACTGTCGTTGCACATTGACGAACAGAAAATTTGAAAGAACTAATCGGTGCCAGACCAGATCGTTCGAAAAGCCCTTGCATGTATGCCTAGCTAATAAATCAGGTGTAAGCAAGCAAATGCAATTGTTAATAACAGCGGAAGCGGTATAAGTATTTTGTAATTATGCGGTAAACAACAGTAAAACAATAATTACCTATCACAGCAGTAAACGGGATATCAGGTGGGAAAATGCGACTAGACCAGTTTATAACAAAAAAAGTAATGAACATAAACTAGATTATCAATCAACCCGTGGCAACAGGCTCAGACTTGGTTGAGAATCTTATTATTGTAGGAGAAAATACACTTTTCTAAACAAAATGAGTTAACATAAAATAAGTTACTCCCGACTGACGGTTGGGCAGTTGGAGGCAACAGCCTCTACTCTGCCCCGCAATCAGTTTTTTTTAAATTTTCAAATTATCGTTTAAAATTATTCTAAAATTTTTGGTCGGAAGATAGGACAGCGGTTACCCAAATACAAGCAAAATAATACAACTGTGTCTTAGAATAGATAAAAGTGAAACGAAATTATTACCGGCTGAGAGTGGAACAGCTGGTGGCAACAGCATCTGATCCGCTCCACAATTAGTTTTAAATTTTCCAAATTGTCGGTCAGACAAAACTATATATAATTTAGAACTAAAATAAATCAAAGGCAATTTAGAGGAAACGATGCCCGTTCCGAAAGTGAGACGGCTGGTGGCAACAGCCTTTGATCCGCCCCACAGTCGGTTTTCAATTTTTCAAATTGCCGGTCAGTTAAAACTATATATAATTTTAGAACTAAGATAAATCAAAGGTAATTTGGAGAAAATTATGCCCGTTCCGAAAGTGAAACAGCTAGTGGCAATAGCCTCTGATCCGCCCCACAATCGGCTTTAACTCTTCCAAATTGTCGGTCAGTTAAAACTATATATAATTTAGCACTGAAGTAAATCAAAGGTAACTTAGAGGAAACGATGCCCGTTCCGATAGGGAGATGGCTGATGGCAACAGCCTCTGATCCATCCCACAGTCGGTTTACAATTTTTCAAATTGCCGATCAGTTGGAACTATATATAATTTAGAACTAAAATAAATCAAAGGTAAGTTAGAGGAAACGATGCACGTTCCGAAAACAAAAGATCACAGTCGAAATAGACAATGTTTTTTTTTAACGGCTAAAAATGGGACAGCTGGTGGTAACAGCCTCTGCTCTGCCCCACAATCAGTTTTCTATATCCAATTATCGGAAAAAAAGAAAAAAATTTAATATGTATTTGGGTAATTTGGAACAGGTATAACAATCTAAATCGTAAAACGATAATCAAAATGATATTTCAATGTATTGAAGGTTCAGACACGAATTCCAAAGAACAATATAAAGAACGCAATAATAAAAACTTGTTTCTATCGCTTCAAAAAAACGTCTTACCATAATACGGTATTATATTCCTAAATAGCCAAACTACTAAATCGTTTACTGGAATTAAATATAAAACTTTTAAAACTCGGCGTAATATTTTATTCGGTTTTCAAAAATAAACTTTCACTTACTCAGAAATTAAGGGACGGTCGGACACTAGACTTTAAAACTATCAATTTAATAACTTGGTGACACGCGGTAGCAAATTGCAAAAATCTTTAAACGGCCACAGGCAGACAGCGAAAGATATCTATATTCAGCTCCCCAAAAACGCTCGGTGTTTGGAATTTATAATTTAATTCCTACCTAAAAATGTTGGCGATAACGGTGGTGAGGGAATTAACTTGAATCGATTTACTTACAACAAGAAATATTTCTATTTTACTGGACGGCTTTGGTTTTAATAAAAATAGTATACCGGGCGTCCATGATCATTTAAATTTTGAAAAGCGGAATTTAATAAATTTTACATATTTCTTTAGATGGTAATTCATGGCTTTTGAATTACTAATGAAATGAATACTTAAACTAATGTTACGCGACTGAAACGGTACCAGAAATCAAAGTTGGAAAGTGAGGAACAAGTTATATCCAATTGGAAATGCTTCAAAAAAATAACTCGTTACAAAATGTACCTGAGTTAATACAACTTTTCGGTATTTTATTGGTCTTTTATATCCATAAGTTGTACAGAACAATAGAAAATGATTTGTACAGGCTGAAAGCCCCCTCTGTATTAAAAAGTACATAGCCGTATCATAAGATTATTTTCAATAAGTACCTATTAGCCAATAAAGGTTTGAAATTTTGTTTTATTTCAATTCCAAGAATCTCTTACAGTAATCGAATTATAAGTTGATAAATACCTTGCCAACAGATTTCATCGAAAATGCAATTGAAGGTTTTTCCATTCAGTAAGGAGGTTCAAGTTGTGTATTCTTAACAGCTTACTAAAAGTTGTTTAGTTGCAACTTGCAAGGTGCAGTGTGCAGTCTATTGTGAATTCTAGTGTGATTATGGAAAATTTGGAAGGGCCGCGTAAATGCCGAGAAATCGGTCCGTTAACAGTTAATGAAAAAGCATTAATATTCAATTGAAAAAAATACTTCGAAGAAAAGTGCATGCGTTCTTCTTTAGAAACGAATTTTCGACAGTAGTTCTTGCCCCGGTTCGAGATGATAAAGATTTCCCCGAAATGAGTCGAAGCACACTATAGAAAATTTAGAAAGAAATAGGTTTTCGCTGGAAAAAGCATTCCCGAAAATCTATTTTAATAAAAAGAAGCGATATTGTAATATGGAGAAGAAATTACCTAAGGACTATAACAGAAATGAGAAACCAAAGAAGAAATATATTTTATTCAGATGAAACATGGATCAAATAAACTTTGGCAAGATGAAACTGTCATAAGTCGAAAACAGGCTTTTTTAAATAATTTATCTACTGGTTTTAATCCTCCATCAGGAAGGGTAAAGGTAATACTTATACGGATTGCAAATGAGGATGAGAAGTATCTTTATATCTTTCTTTCAAAAGACGAAGAAGAATAGATAGATAGCTAATTGTTTGAAAGTAATGGAAAAATGGGTTCGGGCTCTGTCGCGAAGAAGTTATCGATATGGTCGAACTATACACAAAACAAAATAATATATCAACGAGATTTAAGAACAGTCGTCCCGGTCCGGACTGGTTTACGTCTTTTAGATGTCGTCATGTATTGTCTATCAAGAAACCTCAAAGTATAGAGCACGTCAGATGTGATCAGGTTTGATATATATTTAATAAGCATTGCTAAATACTTACAAATATTTTAGTTTTTGTTTTCAGGTTAACTCCTGGATGAGATATTATTATTTTAAACAACTAACAAAACAAGTGGATGAGCTCAAATTAAACCGAAAACCTTCACAAATACTTAATTGTGATGAAACATCGTTTTTCCACGATCCCTCCAAACCAAAGATCGTTGGTGCGATTGGTGTAAAGAGTCAACGTGAAACAAATTCTTCCGGTAGAGAAAATACCATGGTGTTGCTGTGTTGTTCAGCCGATTGAAACATATTACCTATCTTACCTGGATTTAAAGGTAAATATGTCAAGAAAAATTGGATAAATGACAATGTGTCGTAAACGGCAATATCTGCTAGCAAACCCAGCTGGATGGAAACCACATTTTTTGATAATTGGTTTGAAAATGTTTTCTTAAAACACATTGGTCCTGAAGGATCGGTCCTTTTAATTTATGATGGTCCCGTTACTCACGTGTCAATCAAATTAATTAAACTAGCACATGAAAATTACATAAACATTATAAAATTGCAATATCATACCACACATCTACTCCAACTGCTTGATGTTGCAGTTTTCAAAAGCCTTAAATCAAGATGGGACAAAACATTATGTAAGTGGCAACGACAGAGCCCTAGAAAAAAATTCCTAAAGCAGAATTCGTAACAATCTTTACTAAGGCTACGTAAGAGATGCCTGCTCATCCAAACGTTATTAATGTCTTTGCCACCACTGGCATTTATGATCCAAATCTTCAAGGACCGAACAATTGCAATTCCGCCGAGTGCTTCTAAGCCTGAAAACCTGAGACGTTATAAAAACAATTTCGCGGACCCGAATTCTTCAATAGATTTGCAAAGTGTGGATGCATATCCCGTAAAAGAAATCGTCAGATCCAGTCCAGTCGGTTCCAGCATTGGTTAGTATGTCATCAAATCTTGTAATGGCCAGATCTGACAGGATCACAGGGAATGCATCAGAAGGAATTAGTATCAAGGAAACGTGTAATTTTGCCGGTGAAGTAGTTAGTCGTGGGGTAGCAGATCCAGTTGAAGGAATCACTTCGTTAAGGTTCGAAAATGTCCAAACAGACACAGCAGTGGCTAGGACAAGTACAGCATCAAATTTCATAATGGACCAGATATCAGTGACAAGTACATCTAAAAATGCAACCCATGAAATTACAACGCGCAAGACATTTGAAGATGTCCTATTAGATGTCTTAAAAAAGAAACAAAGCCACAACCTACAACCCCAGACCAAGAGGCAAAGAATAGTTAGTAACTGCGAAATAACTACTTCAAATACATATTTAAAAAAACGAGAATAGGAAGATAAGGACAAAGAAGAAGCTATACGGAGAAAAGAGATGTCGCTTCTAAAAAAGTAAGAAAGCAAAACAAAAAGCCAGAAACAATCATTGGTGATGGAGCTAGTAATACAAGCGATAATTTTTCACTTCAAGAAAGTGACAATGACTCGAAATTTTGGTCTTCAGAAGATAAAGAGCCATAGGTAATAACCGCTATATAGGTCAATCACCTATTTTGCCAGTTGACACAGTTTTGAAAAAACATTTTTTTAAATAAAATAGTGATGTTAGATCGTTCATTGTACATCATTTTTGAAGAGGAATCACTGTTGGACTTCACTGAAAAAAACCTAATTACTGAGCGGATGCTTTTACTGTATTTTTTTATTATAATTCACCGAAAGCATAAGACGTTGTTAAACCATGGCCCAGTAACTTCGACAGACCTTACGGAAGCTTTATTATTTTAGGACTCTCTCGTACATAAAAATCGACTATTCGCTAGATGAGTATCTTTGGCGCGCAGCGCTCGCGCCGCCTACCGGATTTTTTTTAAAATTCAGGGATTGTACGAGTAGGAACCAGTATGCAAACAAATGAAAAACATGACTTTTCTAATCGTTTTTATCAACGAGTCGGGAGGGTAGTTTCTGATCAAAAATGGTTGTTACAATAAAAGTTGGGTTCCAATCAGTCGATACAAGCATTTTTCGGTCAAAAAGCCTATCGAAAGGCAAAAAACTTTTAGAAAGCTTCCACGTAAGTGAGGTACATGAAAATATTGGGGAAAACAATTCTCGCGAAATTATTGGTGAAGTTTTACGAGAAACACCTGGTGCTACGAGTACTAAAAATGCTGAGAATGTATATAAAGTTAAAATACAGGTAATTATATGGTTATATTATGTTATATATTATAAAAATAGAAAAAAGTATAAGTTAAAACAAAACAAAACTCCCAAATCTTATTTTTATTTTTCTCACCAAAACACACATATACACTGAATTAATAAAGTTCTATTCAAGGTTGGAAAAATAATATGTAGGATCACTTAAGGATGAGTTTTCAGACACAGAGATAACCTATAATTACTTGACTCTCAAAAATTTAATTTTCATATTTATACTTGATAAAATAATTTGTCATTTTAATCTGTACAATTATTTTATAAGGATATATACAAATGCATGTTAACTTACTGTACACGACGAACAGCAATGATCCATTTCTTTTTTCGTTCTTTTTCATATGGCTGAGAAGGAAATTTATAAAACTGCAGCTCCGGATTTGCACCCAACAACACAACAATAACGATTTGCACGTCTACTATTTTTAATAAACAATTCACTATATGGGCAATCCATTTTGCCCGCTCAGCATACAGCGAGACAGCTGATACAATCCTGAAACCTAAATACTTCGACACGAGGCGGTGCTCGCCGCGGCACTAATCTAGTGTATAGGTTAGGTTAGATATTAGTTGGTGCATTCTTAAGATCTCTCTACTTATTTCTACCTCTTCATCTTCGTCCATTAGCTGTTTTGATCCACTGCTGGATATAGGCCTCCTTTAGTGCAATCTTTGGCGGCGTTTATTGAGTTTTCATTATTTCCTCCCACTCCATCTTGTTGCTGCCCTATATCTACTTTCCTTATATGTCTATCTATTCTAATATTCTTTTTGTCCATATATTATCGGTGATTCGGGTTATGTGACCTGCTCTTTATCACTCCTTTTTTTGTATCCTATTTCGTGATCCTCAGCATTGCTCTTTCAGTAGCCCTTTGAAGTATGGAGCTGTTTTCTGCAGTTTCTTTTGTTTCCGCTCTGTACCCTCTTCACATTTATTCTACACGCTGTCGCCTTTACATCTCCTAACTATGCCGATCTGGATCTTTTTCTCGACTTCATTTTTTGTGTTCCAGCTCCAAATCTCAGTTGCATTTAGTTTTTGTTACAATGTTTCCATCATGTTTCTGTCACATATTTTTTGAACTATTGAATTTCCCTTGTTTTTTGTTTATTTTTTTTTAATTACAATATTTCTAGCGAGATTATTATTGCGATTTTTTTCTGTTTGGACACGTTCAATCATGGTTTTTATTAGAATATTAGTCACGTCAATGGTAATTAGATAAACGGAGATCCAGACGACACATGATTTTTTTAAATCACTTCTATTTAGGCGTACAGAAACTGCGTAAAAACGATTTATGATATCAACAGATATATGATCAATTGAAAATGGTCGATTTGGGTCAAAATTGTCATGATTTTAGTCGAGTAATTAATTAAATTGTACTTTGAAACATTTGGAAATGATAGTAATAGTTTTATTTCAAAATAGTAGTGGTTCCGTTTCTACATCTTGTTGTTAAGACAAATTAACTAATAATTTCTCTTAAAACCTACACCGTGAGTCAACAATAATGAAAATTTAAAAAAATCTCAATAATCTTTGGATCGAATAATATAACGATTTGCGATTTTCACAGGTCAATAAGTGATAATATATGCATTCTCATAAGCAGGTTAGAGTTATGGCATAACAGTTTGCGATTTTGACAGGGAAATAAGTGATATTTCTCTTCCTATAAAGCTGGTTATAATTTTGGTATATCCCAGAAGAAATAACTAATAGAGCTAGGAATTATATGACACCCTCTAGTTTCCAATTCAAACATTAAATATATTGTTGTTATAAGTTTCGGAAATCTACTTTTAATGCTCTTTAAAATGAGCCTAACTTTACGAAAATCGGTTAACGCACGCGGAAGTTACAGTATTTTTTCTGTAAACAAAAGTATATTTACCCCACCTCTAAATAATAGGTAATATAAAAAAAGGATCCAAGCAGAAGTTAGGGTACATTTTGTGAAAAACGTAAGTGATAGATTATGCCATCTAACAAAAAACTACGAAGTTATAATTGTTTTAATACTCTTTTTTGTGACTCGTGATAATTTAACCGCATTAATTACCTTCACAATGTGTTTTAATTGTTTTTCGTTGACATCATAATAATAACGGAGTGTATTCTGAATCGAGTTAATTATTTATGTTGCAATTGTTTCTGTATAAGTAAAAATTATAAAAACATTTGTTCGTACATATTAATAAGTAAGCAAGAAAAAAAAGTCAGTTAATGCATTTTTAATTAATTTCACCTAGAGAACCAATTTTCACGTTGTAATTAAATAAAATGATCTTTTAAATTGATTTAACATAAAAAAACCGGCAAGAGTTTCGCGTGAAGATATTTCAAATAATAAGGGTCATTGGAATATGCAGCGCATCCGCTATAATTTAAAAATTCTAAAGTTTAAATATACAAAGTGTCCAGAAACTCTCCTGCCAAACGGAAACTACAGTTACTAGAGGTGATTTAAAGTCGATTTAGTTCAAATTACCTCAGCGCGCCAGTTGGTAAGACCAACAGGTATTTTTATTAAAAAAATTTATTTTCAAGTTTTTTATGTATCCGACACCGAATTTGGAAAATTCAAGATAATTTTCATAAAAAATGTTCTCTTCTTTCAAATCAATATCATGAACCGTTTTCGAGAAAAATAAATTCAAACTTTTTGTGATTCTTACATAAAATCATGTTGGATTATATCTGTAATATAAAGTTGTCTTTGAAAAGAAAAATCAACAAATTGTACAGATACTGGTAACAAAAGTTGTAAGTATTAAGTTGCTTACATTGTTTTGGAAATTTTAAATTAATTTTATTTCGTGAGGGTATAAAACAAAAATCAACATTAAAAGAAACAAAGTTAGAGATAATTACCAACAGAAATAAGGGAATTAATTTTACAACAGATGCTCTACATGACGACCATTTGTCTCAATACACAAATTCATTATTTTCTCTGAAGATCATCTAATTTTTGCAAAAATTCCTGCATTATTTCTAATTTCATTACAAGCGTTTTGATTTCTTTGCCACAGCTGATTACGGGTTTCTGTTGGAACAGCATAGACTAATGATTTTAAATAACCCCAAATACAAAAATTACAGGGGTTTAAATATGGAGATCTTGGGGGCCAATTAACTAGACCACCTCTTTCAATCCATTTATCGTAATATTTATTGTCGAGATATTGACGAACCTCTCTACTAAAATGAGCTGGGCAGCCGTCGTGCATAAACCATAAATTATTTCGAATCATCAGGGGAACCTCATCTATTAAATCAGGTGAAACATTTTGTAGGAAATTAAGATATTCTTATCCTGTTTAACGGCTAGGAAGCTAGCTCTACGGGTCCCAGAAGCTGATTACCGATGACACCTATCCAAACATTTATACTAAATCTTTGCTGGTGCTTTTTCTCTACTTTTGCATGAGGATTATCACCAATATAGGCATAATAATGTGCATTATGTAAATTGAAAATTCCGTCTCTGGTAAACGTAGATTCATCGCAAAACAAAATATTGGAAAAGAAATTGGGATCCTGATTTTTCTGTTCCTCAACTAGTTTGAAAAATCTATGCTGGCAGGGAAATCACCATCTACCATGGCATGATTTTTTTGAAAATGGAAAGGATGAAGGTTTTCTTTATGAATAATATTTCATATGGAAGACTTGGAAATGCCAGGATACATAGCAGCGAGTCTTCTGGTGCTAACCTCAGGATTATTTTCGATTTCAATCAAAATTCTTGTCTTCGTATTCCATTGTCACATCAGGTCGTCTACCAGTTTCAGTATTTTTATGTACTACTGAGCCACTTTCTCTTAATCTTTGGTGTACGGCTACAAATGATGCACGAGCAGGATGCTTTCTGTTTGGAAATTTTTCCGTATATCTTCGCTCTGCTGCACGAGCATTGTACTTCCCCATAAACTAAATGCATATCAGCATATTCTTCATTCGAAAAATAAACCATTTTGATCAAATTAACTATTATCTTTTACCTTTCACACACAATACCAATAATAACTGTTTAGAATCCAAATAATTTTACACATTGTCAGATTTTGTTGATTTTTCAAAGCCAACTTGATATTACAGATTATAATCCAACATGATTTTATGTAAGAAACACTTTTTTTTATGAGCGTAGATAGTATTAAGTAGTGTAATCCCTCTATGATTAGTGCAGTTCCGTTGATCTCCTTTTTTTATGTATTGTTACTATGTGACATATCCTCCACTCTCCCGGCATCTTTTCACCACTCTAAATATGTCTTTTTAATCAATATCCCTGTTCTGATACTCCTTCTTCTCCATATTTATCCCGTAATTTTCCGTTTTTGCTTTTACTAATGATTTATTTCATTTCTTCGATCGTTGGTTGTGGTATTTGTTCTTCCTCTACTTCTTGATATTGCAAAAATTCTTCCAGTATTTCCGTCAATGTTAATATGTTCCTAAAATATTTCATCCAGTCTGCTGAATATTTTGTTTCGTTTACTACCACTTTACCATTTTTATTTTTAATTCCTATTTGTTTGGGCTTTGGGTTTTGTAGAATAATTATTATTAGGAATGATTTTTGGCTTCTATTTTCTCTAGTGCGCTATCTACCCATTCATTTCTGAATTTTCTTACTACCTTTTTTGGTTGTTTTCTTTTCTTGTCATACTTGTTCTTGTCTTCATTTTTGTTTGTTCTAAGCTATTTGCGTCAAGCATCCCGTTTCCTTTCCACTATTATTCTACACTCCTCATTATGCGATCATTTTTTAGGTCGATTCTTTTTAATGCTTATTTTTTCTTTTACCGTTGTATTTATACATTCTTCCATTTATTGCCATTTGTCTTGAACTTCATTCATTTGCATTTCTTTTTCCTTGTCTCTCAGTAATATTTCCATACGCTTTTCATATTATTTTCTAGTTTTTATATCTTCTAATTTTTGAATATCACATTTATTAATTATATTTCTTTTGATCTTCCATTTTATTTTTTGTTTCAAAATTGCCGTGACCATGTAGTGGTCTGAGTCAACGCAAGTTCCCCTATACGTCCTTATGTCTCTGATCGCTGATTGATTTCTTCTTGAAACTAAAATATCATCAATTTATGTATGTGTTTTTTATCTGGGTCTTTAAAAAACTACTCAGAAAACACGTTTCGGATCTACTATAACTTTATGTCACTGGAAAATTCAATTAATAACATCGAAAGTAGAAAATTTATCTACAATTTGCCAAATTGCACACTTTTTCCCAATTCATAACAACACGCCAAAATTACACAATCACGTTTATTTTTATTCCAATTAGATTTTTAGCAAAGCTCATCAATATTATTAATATATATAACTGACGCAAGCAATTTGTTGAAACGACAATAATTTCGTGAAAGCGCCTTCGATTGTTTTTGTATACCACGCAATCAGCATACTTGATTATGATTATAAAAACGAAATAAAATCACATACGCCGATAGGAATGTGTGAAAACCGTAAATTGTTGCTTTTCTTTTTTCTTCTTCGTTATTTTTCGATACTCTCAGTCTTGCGAATTTATCGGAGCCTACGAGGTGTGTTCAAAAAATATTAAAAATAAAACCAAAATTGTCTTTTGTATCTCGTTCTAAATAGATACAAAATAAATTTTATATAGGTACTTGAGTACCACCCTACATTGCGTCTTAATAAAATTTTTAAATTATTATTTATGAAAAATTTTGTGTTCTAGAGAGAGAGAAAGAGAAGTTCGAAAAGTATTTTGTGATAGAAAAGTGATTTTTATTTAAAAATTTTCTTTTCATTTGGTTGCCGTGATGTAGGATTAGTTTCCTCTGGGCTGAGTTGGGGGTGTTTTGATGCTTGTAGTGCATTGGTTCCCAACGGGGGCGATACCGCCCCCCCGTGGGAGCTGCAGACTTTTAGGGGGGCGGTAGCGGATTCAGAAGTAAATAATAAGCAGTCAAGAGGAATGGTGAAATAAAAATGATTTAATAAGGGTTAATAAGCAGTTTTAAATTAGCATTAATAATAATACTAATAATTATAATAATTTCTTTTAGTTCAGAATAGAAGTATATGACTTGCTCTCGCACGTTGATAAGCGAACGCGCGATGTTCATACAAAATAACATGTTTCGACATGCTCGCACACAGACAAGTTGAATCATGCACGAACTGGAACGTATAAAAGCAACAGCTCTACGAATTTTTTGTTAGTTAGTTGTATGTGCTTGGCCGCGATATATAGTCGTGAATCATAAGCTCTGCCGTAGTAAATAATCGTGAGTGGTGTGTCATTTTATAAACATTACTATCTATAAATCTATTGAGAATTTAATTTTTGTATGAAAATGGCTTAATCTACTTCTAAATTAAAAAAGAAATGCCGGCAATATAGTATTGAATATTTAAAATATGGATTTGCGGAATCAAACAAATCATTACCTATGTGTTTAATTTGCCGAAAAGTTTTTTCAAATGAAGCTATGAAACCTTGTAGGCTACAAGAGCATTTACATAAAATGCATCCTGATAAGAAGAACAAAGATATATTCTATTTTCAAGAACTCGAAAAACAATATTTAAAACAGCCAACTATATCAAACCTTTTTGCATCGTCTTCTAAACGAGACGATGATGGGCTACGAGCCTCATATAACGTTTTATTCTTAATCGCAAAGTCAGGAGAACCACACACCATTGGCGAGTAATTAATTTTACCGGCAGTCGAAGAGATATTAAAAACTGTTCTCCATCATAAGACACCATTTGATATCATTAAAATAATTCCTCTCAGTAATAATTCAGTGCAAAGAAGAATAGATGAAATGGCAAATGACGTTGAAATATCATTATGCGATTACCTAAAGACTTGCAAATTTTCCATTCAACTCGATGAATCAACTCTACCAAGTAACGAAGCTCTACTTTTATCATATGTACGATTTATAAAAGAAGAAAAAATTCATCAAGAGCTATTATTTGCTAAGAATTTGGAATCTGATACAAAGGGACATTCTATATTTAATATCATGCAATAATTTTTCCAAGAGAAAGAAATTCCTATCAGCAATATTTTGTCTGCTGCTAATGATGGTGCTCCAGCAATGACCGGGCGTCATAAGGGTTTTATAGCACATTTGAGAAAAGCAGTGCCAAATGTACTCGCTGTACATTGTATTATTCACCGTCAGCATTTGGTTGCAAAAAAATTAAATGAACGTCTGCATGCGTCCCTCAATAACGTTATTAAAGCAATCAATATCATTAGAAGCAATTCATTGAATGACCGTTTGTTTCATAAGCTTTGCAATGAAAATGATGAAAACTACAATCGCTTGCTGCTGCACACAGAAGTACGTTGGCTCTCTAAAGGTGTTTGTCTGAATCGTTTTTTCAATCTATTTGACTCAGTGTTGGAATTTCTTGAAGAAAACGAACAATTGCGCGAAAACCTGATTGCGTCAAAAAACGACATCGCTTATTTGACGGACCTGTTTAAAGTATTTAATCAAGTTAATATACAATTGCAAGGTGATGATTTGAATTTAATTAAAACTAAAAACGTCATAGCTGCTTTTGCAGGAAAACTTCTTATATTCAAAAGAAATCTTGGTAGAGGTGAGTACAACCATTTTCCCACATTATCAACAGTGTCTGCAAAACTGGAAGATTTACTTACTTACTGCCACAACTTGGAAGTTCTTCATGTTTATTTTACAGAGCGTTTCCAAGATGTTTTAAACATGGAAATATTAAGTTGGGTTATATATCCTTTCGCAAACACAGATACTGAAGGCTCATCAAGTTTGGAAGAAGAGCTATTAGAACTCACAACTAACGAAGAACTGAAAGTAAAATTCAAACGTGGATATCAAGAGTTCTGGCCTCAAAAACCAATACCAGTTCTCTATCCTGGATTGTGGACAATAGTACAGAAGTTGTTAATTGCATTTCCTTCGTCCTATATGGCTGAGCGTGCATTCAGTGCAGTAACTGATTTGCTGTCAAAGAAGAGGAACAGACTACACATCACTGAACGTGGCGATCTGCGATTGATGTTAACGAAATTGGAACCCCATATTCTATAGGGGGCGGGGGTCCAGAAAAGGTTGGGTACTACTGTGGTAGTGCAACGTTCATAAATTGAGTTTGGTGTTTTTGGAGGGTCGGCTGAGAAGCAGAGTGACAAAAAGTGTCTAGAACAAAGCTAAAAAGTGTCTAGGAATTTTTTAAAACGTGTATAGGATTGAGAGAGTTGGAGCGGGGTTTCGCTAGAAAATGGTCCGGAGGAAAAGCTATCTCGGTTGGTAACGAGGGCTTGGAAGTAGCGAAGCTTAAAATTATACAGTTGTTATGTACAAAGGAAATAATTCACTTTCATCATCTGGTCCTGCAATAAACCCAGATTTTTCCTCACTTTAAATCTTTTCATCTAAATTACTGAGTTGATCGGATGTTTCATTTTCCGGGTTCATGGAAAGACTTGGCAGCTCTAATTCATACATATCTTCAGAGTCAGTCAACGTTCCTACAATCGGATGTACAATAACATTTTGTGCATAGAAAACCATGTTGTCGACAATTGCATATTTTACTTTCGCAACCACAGACAGCTGCAAGAGATAGTTTTTAGTAAATCTTCTGGTACAATTGGATCTTCAGTGAAACAAGGTACTAATATTTTCAAGTTATTTTCAGTCACTTCTTGCCACCCCCAATTTGTAGCATTTAATTTATTTCCAAGCCAGGTTTGCAGTTAAAAGTAAGATCTGTACGTGTGTTAAACTGCTGCACTATTCGTAGGCGGTAACTTTTCTAACTTGAATGATGATTTAGCAGTTAATTTTTTGTAATGTTGGTACTTAAGTTATCTATTATTCAATTATTACTAAAATTATCTACCACTACTTTGCTTGATAGAAATATGCATAACCTATTATTGGATATCCTGGCTATATGTGTATTTCTTCGGTTCAACTAGAAGAATTTCAGTCAAATAGCAATTTCGCGTTTGGTGTGGTTTCAAGATGAATTTCTTGATTTTGTGATGGATAACGTTGTTGTGTCAAAGCCATAGTATTAGCTTGAAAAGAATTATACGTTTTGGTCAAATGTTGAAATTATTATCACCTTTGAGTACGGTTCTGTCACTTAATGAGTTTGATGGCAAAAAGTGGTAGTAATTAATATGATCGACAGTATATACTTCAAATTAAGATTTATATTTTAATTTTATTGGCCTAATATATGCAGTTTTACTATACCAGGTTCAAACGATAAGTGGCTTAAAACCCTTGCCGGAGAGGGTATAAAGTATCTGTCTAAAATATATGGTAGATTGTGTGACAGCGGAGCCTTTTTTTATTGATTTATGACTACCCATTAATATCACAATATTAATTATTTCGAACGTCCTTTTGAATACAATTTGCATGAAAAAATTAATGGGATTGTATTTTTATATCTACCTATCGATACTGTTCAACTATTAATCATTTTAAGAGAAAGAAAAATACAATAGTCGACAGTACAGGACGCCGAATATGATGAATAATAAAAAAGGATCATTTATATCAATGAATTCTACCCAATTAACATTTTTGTTTCGTTTAATAAGGAAACCCGCGGTTTGTTACATCTTGACGTAAATTTATGTTATTTTGATTGTATTTGCATGGAATTTCGATTACAAAAATTTTTTTCGTTGGAATTTTTGTCCTAAAAGATGCTATAATTATTTTTATTATAATATGCACAAACAACTCTTGAAATTATTGAAAAAAACCAATTAACATTAAATGTCTTCAAGGGGGCACGTTTTTTTTCTATTTTTTTTTAATTAATGATACTACTATAATTAACAAATTATGAATCTTGAAAAAGGAATAATAAATATATTTAAAATTTACTTTTTCTACATTTTAGATTAGGAATAAGATATCAAGATACGGTTCTCACTAGCCTATTTAAGTATCATTTTACTACATTTTTAATGAAAAAAATATCCGTTGTACCGGGTGGTCTAATGAGCCGATCTCTCTATTCATGTTATAACTTCATAAGCACTAGAATAAGAAAAGTACTGCTCAGCCAAATTTTTAGACATAAGTAAGGCCTTCGAAATGGTAAGGCATCCAGGACTCTTGGTCAAAATCAAGAGATTTGTTTGAAGTTAAAGTAAATGAAGACAAATCAACCATATCCTCATTTTTTTCCGGTGTACCTCAAGGAAGCATATTAGGCCCAATATTATATGTTCACAACACAAGTTTCACTGAAAAAAGCAATGATGGCAAAGTTGCTTGAACCCCTCTACCCCCTCCTGCTAACTGCCGCACATTAAAACATATTAAAGAGCTTTTCAAACGTCTGAAAATTCAATAAAACTTAAGCTTATACCTACTGATGTTTCTTCCAAGAAAACTATTTAATTGAGAACGTATGGTTTGTTCTAATACAGGGGGTAGTCAATTCTAATTCATTATAATTATTTATTCACATAAGTCAAATACATATTTGTCCACTAATCGAACAAGTAATTCAATTACTTTTAATTACTTATTCTTGATCACGGATGATCACGATACCAACATTCTAATTTTGTAATTTTTAATACAATAAGAGTAATGAAATTAGCTACCCAGTAATTTCAGAAAAAATCGTAGGTAAAAAAAACATCCCAAAAGGTTTCGGGGGTCGGCTGTTGCCCACGTTATATATATATTGTAATGTTTTTCTTATTTATTTAAAACGTAAACGGGTGGGATAAATTTTAAACACTCGGTATGGCTACTTACTAATTTATTTAAAACACTAAAGTAATCACTAACACTTAATTTATATATACACTTAACTTTATGAACACTTAACTAATTTATATTTACTGTTTGCTATTTCGGTGTATTTATTTCACGAGATCACTTTATCAACTAACTAACTCTTCCTGATCAGTCCCCTTATATATTAAAGCCATTTTTACTAGTAAATTCAGAGCTGCGGTTTACATAAAAACAATTAATTCTGGTCTTTTCTAAGATAACTCTGGTCACAAAAGAGAGTCGGATTTAGGGTCTATACCAGTGTGCTGTTTCGTAACAATATATATCTTGCGGTTTCACGTTTATAATATCTTGTATATGAGCAGTCGAATATTTCTGTGAGTTTATCGCAATTGCAAGAATCAAACCATCAAAATATGTCATTAACGATCAATTCTACAAATAAAATTAAGCTACCATGTTGTTCAGAAAAACCTCTAGAAAATGGCTTAGAAGAAATTCTCAATTTCTTATATTTTATACTTGTTTTAAATTTTCGTTAGAAATTGATTTATTTATAAAGCTGTCATTTGTTTAATAAAAGGTTCAAAATTTTTTTGTTTAGCCAAAGCTGTAGATTTTGTTTGTCTAATTAGTTGAGTTTTTTAGTCAGTTTGATATTTATATCTATACCGGAACTCTACAATGATACCTCCATAAAAGAAAAAACTTCAGCCTGGCCTTAAAAGATTACGCGTCCAGGCCACCATCTTGGAAATCTGAAAATATTTTCCATAATCTTCTTTCGATCAGTTTAATAAGTTATGTTCAATCTAGTAATGAATGTTTGTTTCACCCATTAGAGGACATAAATTGTAATTGAAATCATGAAAAAAATATTCATTAGTTTTATTAGCTTTCAGATGTTGATTGAAAGTGCTTACAATTTGCAATGTAGAAAGTTGTGATGAATTGACCAGGTTCGGTAATCAATTAGATTTTGTTTCGTGGCTTATGTTTTAACTAAAATAAAATTTGTCTGTAACTAAATAATACAGAAGATGTAATAAATTAAAGAAGTAATTTTATTATGATCCTACGTAACATAAACGAACTTTTAGTTTTTTGTCGGGTGTTGATGGCCAGGGTCGATAATTTTAGCGACCGAAGAAATTTAGAACAGGATGATACCTATTGGAAAATAAACCAAAAAGAATTAGTCCAGGAGAATTAGACCCCAAACCTTTGAAATATGGCTGTGTCGTGACGTAGATTAGATAATGGTTGGAATTGCTCGGAAATCGTCTAAGAAAAGAAAATATGAAGCTCCGTCAGCTGAAAAAGTTGTGCTATTTGCAGGAAAAATCATAAACTGCAAAAAAACGCAAAAATCACTCATTTTTTTCCGAAATTTCTTAATATAACTCTTTAAATATGCAAGATAGAGAAAAAAAGTATACTTACGAATTTGTTCTTTATAAAATTCTCTACAAGATAGAATTGGTTTAAAATTGATATATTTAATTTTTCCGTTGAGAAATGGCGATAAATGCAAAGAAGTAGCTAAAAAACGAGGTTATTTTGAAGCATTTGTTTTGTAGATAAGAAATCATCCAATCACGCTATAAATTGGGATTTAAGAACCTTATTATAGTATAAAAAACAATATGCCAAAGGCCGATTGAATTGGCCTGATAGTTTTTTATGAATTAATTGTTAATTAATTTCCGCGAAAAAATTTACGTCATTTTTGCGTTCATGCCAGGCTTACATTTTTGAGTTGTAATAGGCGCCGATTTTTTTACAACTACTTAGACCTCTAAACTATAATACACAATAGTTATAATGAACAATTTTTAAGTTTTTATCATTTTCTTACGCGATTTTGAGAAGTTGATGAATTTCGTCTTATATAGTCTATTTCTTAATGTCTGACAGCAGAGTAGCCTCATTAAATATTCAAATAGAAAATTATCTCTTACAAAGTGGTCCTAAGAATTTTACAAGTAAATACTGAAATTCTAATGCAAAACAAGGAGGTGTCTGTATTGGTTATCTGTACATCCCTGTTTCAGATCATAATACAATATGGTAATAAAACTGAACAATGCCAGCAGAAGGTTAAACAGTGCGGCAGTGGCGGAGATTCCAATATTTTGCTTATTTAATTAGATTCGGTCAACATTACAGTTGAAATAGTTCAGGCCTATTAACAAATTACATTTTCATTTTTATTAAATTAAATTAATTGAAGAAAATATAGTTTAATTCTTATAATTTAAATTTATTGACAATTAATGTATATTAAGTAAAGTAAACATACCATTTATAGGAAATATGAAATTCAATCTATAGTATCATCCTCTTCGCTGGCCATACAAGAATCATCCAAAGACTCGTCGAGAGAGATCACTATCGGTTCTATAGTTTGTTCTATAATGTTATCTAAATCCCACATTTTCTCTTCCTCTTTAATTACATGATTCACAGCATCTCTCCAGTTCTCTTCAGTTATTGTTGTCAATGAGTACTTCATGAGTTCACGAACATCTCTCATTTTAAATGTTTTATTATGTCTATCTACATTACCTTTCATATGGGCCTATATTAACTCTATCGCATTTAATTCACAATGGTATGGCTGCAAACGAAGCACTGTTATCCCACGATTCTTGGCTATTTCATCAATAAGAAACTTTTTAAATTGTAGCTTGTGATCGGAAGCAACCTTTAAAAGTTCTCTTTTCAACATATCATCTTCAAATGGTATATCTTTTACGATTAACCAGTTTCTAATATCAGCTTTTCTCCAAGAGGTAGATGGAAGATTTTCTGTTAATCGCGAATGATAAGTGGCATTGTCCATAACGATTACAGCATTATTTGAAATTAATTCGACCATTTGTGTAAAATACATCTGCAGTCATTTCTTCATGATAGTCTTTGGTTGATGTTGACTGAAACTCCAGTAAACCACCTTCAACGAACCCTTGATTGCATCCAATATGCGTTATTATTAGTCGGCGACCTTTACCGATAGGAGTTTTCAGTCCAGTAGATAAACCTTTTATGAAAGCTTGACGACTGGTTTGAATACTTTTGTCCTGCCATATTGTTTTCACTGAATGTCCTTCATTGAGCCATGTCTCATCTAGATAATAGATTTGTCTTTCCTCCTGTCTGTATTTTCGGATATCTCGTAAATACTGGCGTCTCCAACATATTATTTCTTCGTTGTCGATTAGCACTGATTTGCGACTTTGCTTCTCCCAAGTAAAATTTTATTTGTGTAATATTTTCCACAAACTTTTTCGCCCTATGTCAGGCAAATTCTCTTTTTTAAAATATAATTTATGTAGTTTTCGTCTTATTGCATTTTGCATATGTTCATCAAGGTCAAATGGTTTTCTCCCAGTTGACTTTTTAGGTGGAGATATATTTCCATTTTTCCTCTCTCTTAGAAGCCTGTAAATAGTAGATTCACTGACTCCTGTCATATTGGAACATGTCGAAACTATATTTCTAGCAGTAGCAGCCGGCATTTGATGTACAACAGCATCATGCACATTTAACACTACAGTCTTCGTTTGTAAGCTAATCACGCTCTTACACTTTACTGTGGTAAAACTTGAGGACATTTTCCAGAACACAGTTAACACTTATGGAACATAAGCGCCTCTAAGCAAAACAAATTATACAAATTTGGGCGAGACCAAGTTTCACCGTATATACCTGCAAAATTTCTAAGTAGTCATTGGGACAATCCCTAGTAGGACCCTATTGTAATGTTTCTTGGAAATGTTATTATCAATATTTCGAAAATCAGAAAGTAATTATCTGGTGAATGAATTGATAAATGGTTTGTTAATATGTCTCCCAAGAATAAACCTGCTTCAAATTCTCAAGATAATTAATGAAATATTCAGTCAGAATAGTTGCGTTACAAGTTTATTTCAAAAATAATTTATTGTTTTAACTGTATGTACTCTAGAAATGTATGAAGGTCAGTTAGTTGTTTTAACTAACCGAATTTACATTTTTATTACTTTTATATTTCAGATCGGGTATAAAATTAAATAGTAAATAAATTCCTTAGATGAACTGTAACGCTTATGCTTTACTACCTGTCTAGCATCTGTGACCTTTTCGCGTGCTGTCAGTCAATAAGAAACATACTATAAATAATTAATTTTTGAAGCCAATTTGGATACCGAAGAAGAATACTCAAAGTACCTAAAAAAGTTCTCGGAAATATGCTCCTTTTAAAAAAATGCGTTTAATTTGGCCGAATAGGTGCTGAGATAATAAACGTCAAAGATCGAGAGTGTTTGCGGTATAACTATTAATGTTGTAACAATAAAAAAATGCCAGCAGATAGATTTTTCCGAGAAGTTTTTGTATGGGCTTTGAGATATAACATCGCCCTTGTACATGAAGCAGGGAAAATCAAAGAAAGTTGTAGCGGTAGCGTTCGGTGCGTCAAATCTGAGGGGAGTGGGGATAGTGTGCGAAACTTAAAATCAACCCTTCAAATCGAGCGCGGCGCAAAAAGTTGTTGTATCTCGGCTTCTATTGTGCCGATTTTGATGATTTTTTTTTAAATCGATGTAGCAAAATAAAAAAAAACTCATTTTACAGAATGGCGTCTACCAATTATGACAATTTAAGCATCTACAGTAACTACTTATAATTTGGCATTTTTTTATGTTGATAATAATCAATGATTATAATTATGTCCATGCTAGGAGTGTGTTGTTCATTGCAAATTTCAATTTTTTTAATTTAAAACTTAGTTCCCTAGTTTCATTATTATTATTATTGTTATTATTATTATTATTATTATTATTATTATTATTATTATTACTATTTGAAGGAGCGTAAGTACAAATATATTTATATTGTTTATGTCCTTATTTCCCTGACCTCAGGTTTGTTGCCCTTTCGGGAAATTTCCTGGGTAAATTTTACGACCCCCCCCCCCTCCCCTACTTATTGCACAAGGGCGATGTTATATCTCAAAGCACATACAAAAACTTCTCGGAAAAATCTATCTGCTGACATTTTTCTTATTGTTACAACATAAATAGTTATATCGCAAACACTCTCGATATTTGACGTTTATTATCTCAGCACCTATTCGGGCAAATTAAACGCATATTTTTTAAAGGAGCGTATTTCCGAGAACTTTCTTTAGGTACTTTGAGTATTTTTCTTCGGTATCCAAATTCGCTTCAAAAATTAATTATTTATAAGACGAAATTTTTCACCTTTTCAAAATCGCGTAAAAAAAATATAAAAACTTAAAAATTGTTCATTATAACTATGGTGTATTATAGTTTAGAGGTCTAAGTAGTTGTAAAAAAATCGGCGTCTATTACGAATCAAAAATTTAAGCCAGGCATGAACGCAAAAATGACGTTAATTTTCTCGCGGAAATTAATTAACAATTAATTCATGTAAAAACTATAAGGCCAATTTAATCGGCCTTTGGCATATTGTTCTATACTATAATAAAGTTTTTAAATCCCAATTTATAGCGTGATTGGATGATTTCTTATCTGCGAAACAAATGCTTCAAAATAACCTCGTTTTTTAGCTACTTCTATGCATTTATCGTCATTTCTCAACGAAAGAATTGAATATATCGATTTTAAACCAATTCTATCTTATAGAGAATAAATTCGTAAGTATACTTTTTTCTCTATCTTGCATATTTAAAGAGCTATATTAAGAAATATCGGAAAAAATGAGCGATTTTTGCGTTTTTTGCAGTTTATGATTTTTCCTGCAAATAGCACAACTTTTTCAGCTGGCGGATCTTCATATTTCCTTTTCTTAGATGATTTCCGAGCAATTCCAACCAATATCGAATCTACGTCATGACACAGCCTAAATTGAAATTATAATATAATATAATTTTAATGGTGGAAAACGATTTATCCCGATTTCAAGCAAAACTACGAGTCATATGAAAAAAGTTATAGGTAATAAATAGATTTACAACATTAGTATTTACAATTTCTCCACATAACCTCAAAATTTATGCGAAAAATAATGGTTAGAGCAAATTTTTTCGAATTTCAGTTTTTTCTTGCATTTTCTGGAAAAAATTGTCATAGTAATGTATATTTTTCATATCATTAGAAAGCAGAACAAAAAATACACAATTTTTTTTTCAAAAAGCAGATCTTTTGACGTGAGAATTTTCGATTGAAAATTAGGGTGCTTTTTCGATATTAAATGAAAATATGGGGAAAAAATAAATATTTTGAATCCAAAAAATTACAGTGTATTTGGGACACAAAAAGGTAAATTTTCACCAACTTTCATGAAGTAAAAAAAAACTTTTTGTGAGAGATAAAAATAAAAAACCAAAACCGGCTTTTTTTAATTTTTCGCATAAATTTTGAGGTTATGTGAAAAAGTGTGAATACAGTAGTTGTAAATCTTTTTATTCCCTAAAACTTTGCTATTTAACTTTTTTCGATAGAACTCGTAGTATCGCCTGAAATTGTGATAAACCGTTTTCCACTCTTAAAATCTCACCTCATTCCACTTCCCAACCTCAAATCGGCTGTAAATTATTTTTAAAGGATTCGGCCCTGACCTACAACGCATCAGAGACAAAATAATGATAATAAGAATGTCCTAACAAATTTCTGTAATCAAAGTAATATAATTACAAGAAATTCTAGTTATTAAACATTCCTTAATCTATGTTCAATTTGGTAAGTAAACATGATAAAAGCAGTGAACTAGTTGTCAAATTTCCACACACGTCAAACAATGCGGTACAAAAACCGTAACGAGCAATCCAAATATTTGCATCTGAAATATTTCAATCCAAAACGAAATTTGAATTCGCCGACATTCTTCAAATAAAACTTCTGAAAAAACCTACCGCTTTCGGTCTTTTAATAGTTTATCCCGAATCGTAAATCCTACCAACCGGCTGACGATTCTAATCTCGAAAAATTAAGCAATAAAATTTAAATTAATTCTTAATTCTTACTCAAACGCACTTATTCAAACACTCCGCTAAATTATACTCAAGTAAATAAAACAGGTTGTTGGGTAACACTGAGAAAAATACATTGTTACACATAATAGTAATTCTGAATAAATTTATTTGGAAAAATGAGATATTTTACGAGCGTTTTCAAATCGTTCCGTATTGAACATGCTACATTTTTTTACAAGGTTATGTATTTTGTAAAAACGTTAAATTTAAAAAAAGAGTCTAAGATACGAGGATGCTATTGACGATAAAAAGTGTAGGTAGTGAGGATCCCTATATCCTCGTCAGATCCAGGTACCAGATTACAACACAATTATATCATCTTTTATTGCAATAGTTCTAATTTATACATATGTGAACAAATTAAAAATTTATTAGCAATTAATAAAGAAAAGTAACATATTATTGGCAAAGAAAAAGAAAATTGACAGAAACAATAAAGTATAACTTCTTATTACATTGATCTGCCACTAAATAGGAAATTCGATAAAACAATGCCGTTCTTTTACTACATACGAAAATTGGTACACTGAATCCTAGTACGTTTCTAACACCCATGATTTCTGCATATTTAAGCATCTTTGATGTCAACAGCGTTAGGAAAGTGAAAAGCTTATGATTTTGCGCCATTTTTGGGTGGCAATGGAACATATCCTGGTCGTCCGACAGACTTCCTTTGTTCTCTTTGTTGTAATTCCTCATCTTCCAAGTCTGATTCAAATTCAACTGAAGTTACACTACCTATTAAACATTCAGCAATTCTATTTTTGTATTCAACCACATCCAAAATATTATTTTTATGAGTACCTAATTCTATAGGCTGCACAGTTCATAAAATGCTCCAAAAACTCTAACTGACAATTTTTTAGTTCTGTGGTAGGTTCTGTATGCTGCAATCATTATATTTGCCAAGTCTACCCCACCCATGTTTATATTGTAACTTCTTCATTTAATAATCTTTTGGAAAACCAATTTTTTACCACCTTTTATAGTTCCTGTACCAGACTTTCCTGTTTCTTTTAGTATTCCAAGCTGGCACTTGTAAAATATCTGTTAAGTACATATTGGGTCCTGGTAAACAGGTCTCACTAAGACGTAAAACTGCTCTACCACCACCCCCGAAGGTTGCTTCTTCTTTATATTGTAGTTTTTTCGTGATGAATTTCAAAGTCTAAAATTGGGTCATTGGGAGATGCTAGCACATAATTTTTGAAACCAGTCGGATTTGGTTTACGTGGAACATGCTGACGAATAGAAGCATGTCCCGAAAAATGAATTATTCTTCATCAATGCTTACATTTTGCTCCGCTGCAAGTAGTAAAATAGATCTATGAAAATTATATATAACATGCCGAATGATGATGATGATTTGCCTATGCTAGCAGACCCAACTGTCCAGCATGAAGGGTGATGTATTCCAAAAATAAACGTAAATAGTATTTTGATAGCCTACATGCTATAAACAGTAGAACTCGTCAAAAGAATTTGGTCACTCACCATGGCCAAAAGGAGATGCTAGAGGTGTTGTAGAACCGAAACAAATATGGAATCTTATTTCTCAGACGTTATTTTGGATAGAATTGTCATATGTACCAACCATGAAATCGAACGAAACAAAGTAAAATATAAATCTAAACCATTGGTTCCCAACGGGGGCGATACCGCCCCCCTGTGGGCGCTGCAGCCTTTTAGGGAGGCGGTAGCGGATTCAGAAGTAAATAATAAGTAGTCAAGAGGAATGGTGAAATAAAAATGATTTATTAAGGGTTAATAAGCAGTTTTAAATTAGCATTGATAATAATACTAATAATTATAATAATTTCTTTTAGTTCAGAATAGAAGTATATGACTTGTCCTTGCACGTTGATAAGCGATCGCGCGATGTTCATACTAAATAACATATTTCGACATGTTCGCACACAGACAAATTGAATCATGCACGAAATGAAACGTATAAAAGCAACAGCTCTACGAATTTTTTGTTAGTTAGTTGTATGTGCTTGGCCGCGATATATAGTCGTGAATCATAAGCTCTGCCGTAGTAAATAATCGTGAGTGGTGTGATCTTATAAACATTACTATCTATAAATCTATTGAGAATTTAATTTTTGTATGAATATGGCTGAATCTACTTCTAAATTAAAAAATAAATGCCGGCAATACAGTATTGAATATTTAAAATATGGATTTGCGGCATCTTCTACAAACAAATCATTACCTATGTGTTTAATTTGCCAAAAAGTTTTTTCAAATGAAGCTATGAAACCTTCTAGGCTACAAGAGCATTTACATAAAATGCATCCTGATAAGAAGAACAAAGATATATTCTATTTTCAAGAACTCGAAAAACAATATTTAAAACAGCCTCGTCTTCTAAACGAGATTATGATGGGCTACGAGCCTCATATAACGTTTCATTGTTAATTGCAAAATCAGGAAAACCACACACCATTGGCGAGGAATTAATTTTGCCGGCAGTCGAAGAGATATTAAAAACTGTTCACCATCATAGGACACCATTTGATATCATTAAAAAAATTTCTCTCAGTAATAATTCAGTGCAAAGAAGAGTAGATGAAAAGGCAAATGACGGTGAAATATCATTATGCGATTACTTAAAGACTTGCAAATTTTCCATTCAACTCGATGAAACAACTCTACCAAGTAACGAAGCTCTACTCTTATCATACGTACGATTTATGAAAGAAGAAAAAATTCATCAAGAGTTATTATTTAATAAGAATTTGGAATCTGATACGAAGGGACATTCTATATTTAATATCATGCAAGAATTTTTTCAAGAGAAAGAAATTCCTATTAGCAATATTTTGGCTGCTGCTACTGATGGTGCTCCAGCAATCACCGGGCGTCATAAGGGTTTTATAGCACATTTGAGAAAACCAGTGCCAAATGTACTCGCTGTACATTGTATTATTCACCGTCAGCATTTGGTTGCAAAAAAATCAAATGAACGTCTGCATGCGTCCCTCAATAACGTTATTAAAGCAATCAATATCATTAGAAGCCATTCATTGAATGACCGTTTGCTTCATAAGCTTTGCAATGAAAATTATGAAGACTACAATCGCTTGCTGCTGCACAGAGAAGTACGTTGGCTCTCTAAAGATATTTGTCTGAATCGTTTTTTCAATCTATTTGACTCAGTGCTGGAATTTCTTGAAGATAACGAACAATTGCGCGAAAACCTGATTACGTCAAAAAATGACATCGCTTATTTGACGGACCTGTTTAAAGTATTTAATCAAGTTAATCTACAATTGCAAGGTGATGATTTGAATTTAATTAAAACTAAAAACGTCATAGCTGCTTTTGCAGGAAAACTTCTTATATTCTAAAGAAATCTTGGTAGAGGTGAGTACAACCATTTTCCCACATTATCAACAGTGTCTGCAAAACCGGAAGATTTACTTACTTACTGCCACCACTTGGAAGTTTTTCATGTTGATTTTACAGAGCGTTTCCAAGATATTTTAAACCTGGAAATACCAAGTTGGGTTATAGATCCTTTCGCAAACACAGATACTGAAGGCTAATCAAATTTGGAAGAGGAGCTATTAGAGCTCACAACTAACGAAGAACTGAAAGTAAAATTCAAACGTGGATATCAAGAGTTCTGGCTTCAAAAACCAATACCAGTTCTCCATCCTGGATTGTGGACAATAGTACAGAAGTTGTTAATTGCATGTCCTTCGTCCTATATGGCTAAGCGTGCATTCAGTGCAGTAACTGATTTGCTGTCAAAGAAGAGGAACAGACTACACATCAGTGAACGTGGCGATCTGCGATTGATGTTAACGAAATTGGAACCCGATATTAACAAACTGGTAACACTCCACTTTGTATTTCTTATTTCTATTGTGATTGTATTTCTTATTGATTCTCTGTTTATATTTAAAAGTTTAATAAACAATTTTATTGTACATTTGGTAGTCGTTTAATAAATTTCTACTTCATCATTCCTCTAAAATAAAATTTAGACATTAACTGAAATTAAAGCTAAATACAGATCAATTGGAACGGTACAGATGATAATCAAATAAAATTAACTACTTTGGACTAACCAGCGACTGGGGGGGGGGGGGCGTTGAAATTTTTGTTCTCTTCTATAGGGAGCAGTGGTCCAGAAAAGGTTGGGAACCACTGAATTCTAAACAGTGGTACATTGGACCAACGACTCGTGTGGAAATAAATGCCTTATTCGGACTCTTGTATTTGAGTGTTGTTTTGAAGAATCCTCATGTAACTCTCAATGATTTATGGTCCCCAGAATTTCGACCAGTAATGTTTAGAAGTACTATGAATAAAAATCGTCTTGATTATATTATCAACTGTTTGAGATTTGATGAGAAAGAAACGCCAGAGGAACAAAAAAAGTCAGATAAATTTGCTGCCGTTAGAGAAATTTGGGATATATTTGAAAGAGGTTGTAGAAAAAATTACACCCCATCAGAATATGTAACCGTCGATGAGACACTTTTGGGATTCAGAGGACGTTGTCCTTTCAAAATGTACATTCCTAGCAAACCCGACAAGTATGGTTTGAAAGTGGTTACCATAAATTTCTTAATTCAAAATAACGATTACTGGTTACTGCCTTAACTATTAATGGTATTTTGTAAGATCTAGATCGTACATTCTAATTTTTGGGAAACCCAGGGTATTTACTAATAATATCACTTGCCCCTAACAGTTTATTACAGGCTTGTTGAAAATGGATATTTTTGTTTTCGGCAACTAATTTAAAAAAAATCCATCAAAATACTTGTGAAAATAATCGACTGGAGAGAAATATTACTGTTTTAAATGAAACTAACTTTTTCTAGATAATTTCACATTATATTGAAAATATTTTCAAAAATTCCAAGACATTGACAATTGTTTCCATATTAAATATCATCATCAGAATGACAGAAGTTACATTTCATTTAATGCCTACCTAATGTTTAATAATTCTTTAAGGAAATCCAGTTCTTGTTTCTTATCACAAACATGCAGTACTTCTAGTTCTGTGTCAGGTGTCAATGAATGTTTGGTATCAAGTAAATGGTTTGCGTAGTGGGATTTATCTGGTTGTTTTAATATGTATGCTCGTAAGTGTTCACTGTATCTGATTTCAAAATTTCTAAGGGTTTGACCAAATAGACAGCATTACATTCTGGATATCTAATTTTATATATTTTGAGGGGCACAAATTCTACGCCATTGTTCATCATTTATGATCCTCTACAAGGGGGGCCTACTCTGTATCTGTATCAGATACGGGGGGCCTTATTAGGGGGTCCTAAAAAGATTTCAAGCTCGCGATACCTATAGACACTCTAAATCCGGCAGATCCCCCGAAAATGATGATTCCATCATCAATATTTACCGTTAATTGGACCCCCCAGAAAAGGGGGAGAGGGTTGCCCCATATATAATCGAAAAGGGTTTGACATGCAACTTACGCTGGCATATTTTCAAGTCGAAAATCGAAAAAAAAATATGAAAAATTTACTTTTCGATTAATCCCTGTATATTTTCGCCCATAGATCCCCATTCTTATGGGCTCTATGTACCGGTCGTAGTTTTGTCTTTCATATGCAATTTTTGTTTTTTGGCTAGCTCAAATAGTAATAAAGTTTTTTTTGTCCAAATCAAATTCCCTACAAGTTCATATAAGCAATTCTAGAACTACTGCATGTTTGTGATAAGAAACAAGAACTGGATTTCCTTGAAGAATTCGAAATTAGATGGCACTTAAGAAACCCACAATATCAAGTTGTCTATGAACAGATGAATCTAGGGAGTTCTCCACTAATAAACTGTCTTCTTAAGTGATAATTGTAAACATCAGATATAGTTTTCCTGGTTTTCTATATCATTGCACAGTTATACTGATCTTAATTGGGAAAATATCTTCAGTTTATCTCCATAGGGCTAGTAATATCTAAGCTTTAATATTTGTAATATCATATCTTCTTTTTTCTATTAACATATATTGAGTCAATCACAAGGTAGGTCACTTCTTGGTCTAGCCAAAAATAATTATTAAACATCAAGTAGGCATCAAATGAAATATAATGTCTGTCATTCTGACGATGATATTTAATATCGAAAAAGTTGTCAAATTTCGTAGAATTTTTAACATTTTTTCAATATAATGTGGAATTATCTAGAAGCAGTAATATGTTTCCATGTCGTATTTTTCTTGTATGTCATATCAGCCCTTAACATTTTTTTCTTTTTAGTTTTTCTTGTTGCACCTTTTAATCTCTTTCTTTCTGTAGTACTATTAGTAGAAGTTGATGTATCAGCTAATTCTGGTGGTAATTCTTCATCCGATGATGACTCATCAGCATGTTGCACCTGAAAGTTTGGTCTTGGAACAGGCGAAGAATTATTTAAATCATTGCTTTCACTGTAGTCACTAGAGTCAATTTCCGTTTGTCCGAAGAGATTTTCAACAATTTCATCATAATCGCTGATATCAGAATCATTATTTGAAACATGTTCGAAAGCATAGTTATCTAGGGAAAACTCTTCGTCATCATCGGTTGCCTCAAAGTCGCTTTGTTCAAGAATTTCCGCCAGTTCTTCATCAGTCATAGCTTTCTTGCAACCTAAACTTTAGAATCAGACCCAATATGTGTACACATTATTTTGGATACTATTTTCAAGAGTATTAATGAATACTTGACAAAACTACATGTAGGACCGTACCAACTAAGAACGTACTAAATAATTCGGTAAAATTTAAAAATGAGAAAAATAGTTTGTCCACATATGTGTCTGACAAGGATATACAAAAAAGTATAGGAAGCAAGTCCCTATTATTGAAAAAGTGTATGAAGCGAGGATGTTACTATAAAACTCTAGGAAGCAAGAATCTCCTATATAAAAGTGTAGGAAGTGGGGATGCGCATAGAAAAAGTTTTGGAATCGAGGATCCCTTCTATGTGGATTTATGGCATCCTATACTATTCGTTTTCTAGAATTTATGTTTAAGATTCATGTTCCATTTACTGAGTCCCTCACTTCAACTGAATAAATGAAAATATGTACGACTAGTTTGCCTACAAATAAAATTTCAATATTGTAATGGCGACTATTGAATTATTACAATATCATATCCATCAACAAAGTAACTGTATAAATTCTATATACATACATAAATATCTTGATTAATTGTGTTTTAAGAACAATTAAATTTATTTCGTAATGTCCAACCGATCCTACTTCATTTTATTCTAATATTCTGTGTAGGCATATTATACTCGTAAAGACAATTACTATTTATATTTCGCCTTGGCGAAACAATGCCAGCCATACAAGAATGCGGCTTTTTCTTCTTACTGTCATTTCATTGACACTAAATTACTTCACGTAGACGATTATTAGAAATTTGTATGTTTTGAAAAGATTGTCAACACTAAGGGATACAATTATGTCTTAAACTCGTTTCCAAAAAATAAATTTTGATGTGTCAAGTCAGTTTAAAATCGTACTGGTATACATTTCTAAATTCCCCCGTATCATTTCCCGCTGTGTAATCGAATTAAGAAACTTTTGGTTAGAATGTTAAAATTAAGATGCCAACTTTTAATGAAAAATCAGACATTCGAGACATTAATGAAGAACAGTTGGAAGAGAAAAAGAATAAATAAGAAACTCGCACCCAGCCTCCTACAAGCGTTTTAGGTTAAAAGTAAACAAGACCGTGCCGAAGAATTTTTACTGGAGGGATTTGATCAGTTTTTGAAGAGAAAAAAACGCCGTTGATAATAAAAACAGAACTGAATAAGATTTAAATCAGTCAGTTCTGGAGGTAGATTCAAATAAAACTTAGCAATGGAACCGTTTTATAAAAAATACTTATTTTTCTACGATTATTGTAGAACTTCTACTTTCCGATGTAGTTTTTGATTATGGAATAGCTTCATTGTAGTACTAGTGCAAGAATATTCATTCTCGTCCTTGTTATGGAATGAATACTTGTGGCGTCCCCTAAATATCATAGTTCATTTGACAGAACGTGTTCCGTTTTGTACACCTGCTGCACTACGCAGAGTAGAAGTAGTTCAGAAATACCAAAATACATAAAAAATATACACTCAAAAATGACAAATATGGTCGGTGAATATTAATTGTTAGAGCCAGAAGTGTAGAATAAGTGTACTTTATGACACTTTTTAATAAAGAAGAAGAAAACAGAATATCTATTAGCAACAATTGTCAACTGTCAAAATTGTCTATTTTTTTAAATTTTAAATTCAAATTCATATTACTTCATAAAAAGTAAGTAAATTGATATAATTTTATTTAAATAATAGATATTACATGGCTTTATACCTTTTTAGTGTCTGATACTGACAGCAGTGGTAGTTTTGCCCCAAATCCTCCAGAAATTAGGGAGTTAGCAGAGGCGACAGCAGGCAGTCTGTTGCCTGAAAAATCTAAGCATATTTATCTTCAACAATATGACCTGTTGATTCAATGGCGTAGATTAAAAACGCCCAATCATTTTCAGAGAATGTATTTTTTGTATACTTTGCAGAACTTTGAAAAGTCAAATAAACATCTACTCTCTGGAAAATATACTCAATGCTAACTAATATAAGAAGATATTTTCAATTTTTAATTATTTATAAAGTTATATTTCTTCGTTTGTTTTTTATTTGATAGTCGTAGAAAAAGTATAGTCTGAAACACGGGTGGAATTCAAAATTCTACACTCGTAGAACCGTTTCCCTCGCCTACGGCTCGGGAAACAAATATTTCTACTCGTGTAGAATTTTGCTTATTCCACCCTTGTTATAGAATATACTATTGTGCAACAGCTATGAAAAGTAGCTTATTAATTTCAAAACCATATGATGTCTTTCAAGCACACAAAGTGTAAGTACCATTTCTCTTGATTCAGTTTCAGTATTATACTTTTTGATTATTTTTTGTTTCATTGAAACTCCCATTTTAAACTAAATTTAACGATTTTATAAGTAGGTTTGATTTTTTTTGTAATTTTTAGCACTTGAAAGTAATTACACCACTTGCTGTAAATGGATTTACGGTGTTATTTAGAACTAAAATAAGTTATAATCAGCAAAACTTTATATTGTTACAATAATGAAAGGAATAGTTTTTACTCAATTTCACTGTCTTCATCTGCGTCCTGTAGTGGACCATCTACAGCAGCCATTCTCTAAGTGTGTTCCACGGAACCATGGTGGTTCCGCAAAAATTCAGAAAAAAAATAAAAACACCTCTCTCACCAGCCGAACTTAGTCGCCAGCCACAACAGTACAATTTTAATATGCCGTCACCGCCGATATCTACTTGTGCGTGCTCACAAAGTCGAAATTGTTTACAGCGCATTTTTTGTATTTCTATTTTTATTTCGGCTTTTTATTTATCAAAGACGCCGACTCTAGTATCATATTTAGTTAGATATCGCATTGCACAAGCAGGTGAAGCACACACTATCGCTGAGAATTTAATAAAGCCATGTGTGTTAGACATAATAAAATGTATGCTTGATGAAAAATCTGCAAAGCATCTTTCTACTGTGCCGCTATCAAACGATACTGTTTCACGGCGAATTCATGATGTGGCAAGCTACGTCAAACAAGAACTAGTTACAAGTCTACAAAAAACACGATTCGTCTTGCAAATGGATGAGTCGACTGACGTCGCTGGTCTGGCTACCTTGCTGGTTATCGTGAGATATCCATATGAAAGTTCTTTTGAAGAAGACATGCTTATGTGTTCATCGCTGCCCACAAACACTACCGGAGAAGAAATTTTTAATAAAATAAATATATTTTTTGAAGGAAATAATCTCAGTTGGAACGATTCCATTGGCATTTGTACAGATGGATTATTTGCGTTGGTAAGAGAAAAATAGAAAGCTTTACGTCACTCAGTGAGTTTGTTAGAGATAAAGACTCAGATATATTTCAAGATGAGGTATTTAAAGAATTGGTCCTATATCTCACTCCGATACGCGCATATTTTGATAAGAATTTTCCTGAAGAACAGAATACAAAAAGGAAACTGAATTCATGGATTCATAATCCTTTTTTACTCAACTTGCAAAAGACCGAAAGTATGTCAAACGAGATATATGAATCTCTTTTAGAAATGTCGTCAGGAACGTATGGCAGCAGATCCAGCATGTCCTTCTTTTTGTCTTCTGTAATAGGCCGAGCACTTGTGTATAGCTCACCATGATCAATGTTGTAAACGTTAACCCGTTGTCCGCTTTTCATTTACTGATATTTTTTAGAATGCCCTCAACAGACAAAAAATGATTAATCATCATAACTGTGACTAAAAGGCTTTCTTTTTCCTCGACTTAGCAATGGTTGTGTACCAACCATCAAGTGTTGGTATCAATTTGCTATAACTTGCTGAAGCTTTCAATTGAAGTCACAAGCAATGGGGAGGTATGAATGTTCGCTTTGCATGTATTTTTGGTCAATCATTTCAGTGTTGTTGTCTGGACTTTGGACATATTTCATTAACGTCATGGCAACTTTTCAGTTCCGATTATGCCCTCTACATGTATCATTGTACATAACCAAGTGTTTGGCTCCTGGGGCTCTAGTTTCAATATGAATTAAACAGGTAACAATTTCTTGATAACTCTCTAAACCATTAATTTCGTCTTAACAATATATGAATCCCATTTTGGTCGACAGTTCGAAGCAGCCTCAATAAAAAATCTTGACTGTAACGCTTTTTTTATAATATCACCATTTTAATGTACCCAGGAAGCTGTTGGTAAAAATAGTATTGCTGATTGTCCAAATCGTATTGTTAAATTTGCCAAACGCTAAGAAATATACCGGTCACAACTTCAATTACTATACTTGCTAATTCTGGAGCAGATATCACAACCATCAAACGCCATGGCAGTTGAAAGTATATAACGGTTGCTGAGGGATACATCCAGGAATCGATAAATAATAAACGAAAAATAAGTAATCAATTAACTAACATCATTGATCAGTCACTATCTTGCTTTTCATTTCAACTCATGACTCCAAAAAATAAGTGGAGACGACGCGAGTTTTCCAAGAGTATTAGAAATACCAAGTCCAGGAACAACAAATTTAGAAACAGCAAATCCACAAACATCAACGACAGTAACCTCGAAACAACTTAATTATCATTTTCACAATTGAGGCATTCAGAAGCCAACGCGACTAATTCCATTTTTTTTAAATTGAGAATTTTATCAGTAAACATTTTTCAGTGGTCAAAACGACTAACTACCCAGTTCGATAGTTTGCCGCTAGAATGCGCCACCTACTTTGGCAACTAATGGTTTCGCCACTTCTTTCAGTGGTCAATGTGATCAACCCCATAGCTAAACACAGTTGTCGTTTATATTCGTGAAAGGTTATACTTTTGCATTTGTTATTCTAAGAATTACTATGGTTTTTAATGATGGTTACTTTCGTGTTTTAATCAAAAAGTAGCCTACAATGACTCAAGAAACCAGTGAAAGGGACATTTTTGTTGACAACATGGTTTCTGTTTATACTGAACATTTTTACTTGTTGGAGTTAGTCGGTTTGTCTTAAGAACGCCTCAATTGTAACATTAACACTATGAACTTTTAAGTTAAACACACTAAGAAGAAAAATATTGAACTTGAACTTGAAAATGTTTAATAAAAAATAATCTTCCAGTTTCTTTGATGATATTTTCTAATTTTCTCAATAAATCATTTATATACAAGGTGTCCCGGAATTAATGGGACACAGAGCAATAGTAGATTCCTTACATCAAAATAATTCGATTAAATCAAACTTATAACCAATTTTTATCAGTACATTTCGTAGCGCCTTCTAGCGTCTACAGCAAAATGTGGTACGAATTCGTTTTTCTCGTCCCAGAAAACTCCCTAATACAAATTATCAAAAGAATCCTTAAAATACTTTCTAAGAATTCCGAATTAAAAATTTCAACTTTAACACGACGTTACTTTTTTATTGCCCACAAATGGACTGAGGTAATTTTGACTTAATCGCATTATTTTGATGTAAGAAATCTACTGCTCTGTTGTCCCATTAATTTCGGGACACACTGTAGCATAAATTTTGTATTCGCTGATAGTCTGAAATTCTTAAATCCCATATGGATCGTTCCAAAGAAAATGGACTCCTCGGGGGAACGAAAATGGAGAGTAGTAATCGATTATAGGCAACTAAATTCAAAAACTATTGATGATAAATATCATCTCCCTAACATCACCGATTTGTTAGACAAACTCTGTAGATGTCAGTATTTCACCACTCTCGATCTGGCCAGTGGGTTTCACCAGATCGAAATGGATGAAAATGATATTGAGAAAACGGCATTTACGACCGAAAACGGTCACTAGGAGTTCCTAAGAATGCCATTTGGCCTTAAAGGAGCACCAGCGACATTTCAGCGTGTTATGGACAACACATTGCGAGGTATTCAGAATGAGCAATGTCTGGTTTATCTAGAGGATATAATTATATTTTCTACGTCATTGCAAGAACATATTGACCGCTTCAAAAACGTTTTTCAGCGACTTAGAGAGTCGAATTTTAAAATTCAACTCGACAAGTCAGAATTCTTAAGAAAAGAGGTGGCCTACCTAGTGTAGTGGTTACTTAGTAAGTGCCCCTCGTATAGACTACTTTAACCATAAAACCATTTATCTTGGAGAAACACTTACCTCGTAACCATTCTTTAAGGGTTGAATATATAACATCATTTAAAAACTCACTGGGATAAATATAATTAAGAATTATTAACACAAATTATAAATACACGATACATACATTGGTAGTATTCAAAATAATAATAATCAATCATTTGTCGACACTCTCTATTTATAGGAAGTGTATGATTGAATGTGTCAGTTATCCGTATTCATGACCTTCCGGATTCAAAGCGAATGTGATATTTATATTTTACAGCGAACGTCCTTTCGGTGTGTTTGATTGACCTTAATAGATCACTGCCTGCTGACCACATTAATTATATATAAATTAACAATGTCTTTTCTTTTGATAATGCCCTTTTTATGATAATGTCTTTTGGGATCATCCTTGTGACACCACAAAGCGTGAAACCTAACCCTGATAAGATAAAAGCCATAAAAAATTATCCAGTACCGTCTACTACCAAACAAATTAAGCGATTTTTAGGATTGTTAGGCTACTATCGCCGATTTATTCAACTTTTGATACATGTTTTATGAAAAAAAGTATGCGCACCACGGGAGAAAGGTATGTCATTCCAACCCACGTGTTTGACAATTTTGAACGCGGGTTGCAATCACATACTTTCTTCCCTAAGTACGGAATATACTATTAAATTTGTGCAATTGTAGAAAAAATATAGTGTGCAACATGTTAGGAAAAGTACTTTTCTCACTCGTGAGAAAAGTTGAATTTTACCCACCTGTACAATATACTATTTCTGCCGCGGCATAATTGGAATAATTTTTAATTAATATCTTGCAATGTTTGAGAAACATTTCAAACACAATTTTTTTAACATTAAGGGTACAGAATAAATAGACATTTTTATATACCCACGGTGCACAGAAATACAAATTAAAAATTTATTATAGGTTTATATTATATTCAAAAGAATTCAACAGTATTAATTTTGTGGCTTATGTTAATTATTTTGCTCTTAAAGATTGTTTTTGATAGCTGCTGTTTTATTATTAATATTAAAAACAAAACAATAATTTCTTGAAATTATTACTATTTGTTTGAATAAATGTCTTTAAAAGCAATAAATAAACATTTTCTTTAACAAGTTATGGAATATTTAGGCCCCTTCTGATACGGACTTGATTCTAAAGCAGGCCTCCGTTCGCTTTTTTTTTTATTTTCTCGAGCTGTTTAACATGTTCTTAAAACTTTTAAAACTAACTTGTGGAATTTTAAGCCATTGACACTAGGACGGGGCGATAAGATATTTTTATATAACCCGTATTTTTTCGGAAATGCATTAATTTTTTGTTTTTATTATTTATTTTTGTCGTAATAAAATAAACATTCCAGACTTGTGAAAACGCTTTTAATGATTCTCTAAAAGAGAGATTAAAATGATATAACTCTTTATTTGAACGTCTGAAGATTATTTTAACTTTTACTCGATTCCGAATTTCCTAGACACCCTGTATTTAGTGTATACACTGCGATAAGATTTTTTCTAGTATTTATTTTTTATTACTCGTTTCTTTCTTCCTATTTAAAGATAAATTTCGAATTATAAAACCGGGTATTATTTTTCGACAATTCCTATCAGACACTTGATAACTTATTTCTCCTTGTGAACCAAAGTTTCTGTATAATTGTTAGTTATTACAATTAAAAAAAAACAATACGAATTAACGAATTTTTTTATCAAACTTATGATATTTACATCCGTACTCTTAAATAAATAAATTCTAGTGGGCGTGATAAGAACGATAGATCTGTTACAGACTGCGTGATTTTTCGAAAAAATGTATAAACTCGAACGTGTTCGACTAAAAGATTTCGTCTAGTATTAATCTCCATATAATATAGGAAGTCCCTGGTCACCTTTCGTAACATGTCTATTGACCTCCGATATTTCAAATAATATGCCACATAAAGTATGCATTTTCCTAAATCGCACATCAAACTGCATTAAAAAATAAAAATTAATAATTGCAAATTTTTTAAAGACGAAATAAGACCACTGATGAACTTTGAAATTGACAAAACGCAAAGAATTAGATGGTATGGAAACATTAGTCCTGGGCAATATTTTTGAAATATCGATGTTTAGCCATCGATGTTCAATGCTTTTGCCATCGATGTTAGATTTGACAAACATCAATGTCAATATCGATGTTTACCTATCGTTGTTCAATGTTATATTTATTTTGTATTAATAGGAAAGATTATGATTCAATACTTTCTTGTTCAAGACTACAACCATAAAGATTGGTGGCAACGACATCCGAATTTAGCACCAAAAGCTTTAAACTTGTTAACAGTTTTAGCTGTGTTACTGTTTTGAATGAACCTAACTGTTTCTAGATAATTCCACAATATATTAAAAAAAAATTAAAAATTCTAAGATATTGTTTCGATATTAAATATCATCCTCAAAATATCAGCAGTTACATTTCATGCCTCCCTGATGTTTAATAATAATTTTTGGCTAGATCGAGAAGGGACCTTGTGAATGACTTAATATATATTAATAGAAAAAAGAAGAAGATATGATATTACAAATATTAAAGCTTAGATATTATTAGCCCTATGGGGACATCCAGGATATCTTTTTCCCATTTAAGATCAGTTTAACTGTGCAATGATATAAAAAACCAGGAAAACTATATCTGCTGATCTTTACAATTATCACTTAAGAAGACACTTTAAAAGTGGAGAACTCCCTAGATTTATCTGTTCATTGACGACTTCATATTGTGGGCTTCTTAAGTGTCTTCTAATTTCCAATTCTTCAAGGAAATCCAATTATTGGTTCTTATGACAAATATATAGTAGATCTAGTTCTGTATTAGGTGTCAATGAATGTTTGGTGTCAAGTAGATGTTTTTCGTAGTGGTATTTATCTTTAATATATATGCTAGTAAGTGTTCACTGTATCTGATTTCAAAATTTCTGAGAGTTTGACCCAAAGAGACAACATTACATTCTGGACATTTAAGTTTATATATACCAGACTTCCTTAATATTTTTGGTTTTACATTTAACAATTACTTTTTTTTGATAAAATATTATACGTTATAATTAATAATCATGTCACTCTTGTTCTTGTTGCTACGTGACTCCTCAAATTCAGTCTGGTTGCTTAGTTACTTCTCAAATCCAGATATTTAAATTGCTAAATCTGAACATTCACAATTCCAGAAGAAAATGAGATAAATAAGAGAATTCTGAAAGGTAATAGAGCAGTGGGGTCTATATAAAAAATATTGAGAGCAAAAAACCTTTCAAGAGCAGTCAAAATAAGAACGTATAAAACAATTGTGAGACCAGCAGTTCTATATGCATCACGAACATTCACAAAGCCAAAAACGAGGAGAATAAATTGGAAATATGGGATAGAAAAACCGCCAGGAAAATATATATCGGTGTCAAATAGGGTTGCCAACCGTACTATAATATATAGTATTGTACTATAATTCGGGTTGGCGTTCTATATACTATTGAAGAAATATAGTACGCAACAATACTATATTTTCAAAACCGAACGAAATCTAATAAACAAATATGTATTTTCAAAAATAATCAACGCATTAGTGTTTTAAATGAAACTCACGGTTTCTAGTTAATTCCACAATATAATAAAAGCTATTGAAAATTCTAAAAAATGGACAATTGTTTCGATAAATCAATATCATCGTCAGAATGACAGAAGTTACATTTCATTTGATGCGTACCTGATGTTAGCACTACGCAAAACATCTACTTGACACCAATCATTCATTGACACCTAAGACAAAACTAGAAGTGCTGCATATTTGTGAAAAGAAACAAGAACTTGATTTCCTTGAAGAATTGGAAGTTAGAAGACATTTAAGAAACCCACAATATGATGTTGTCAATGAACAGTTAAATCTAGGGAGTTCTCCACTAATAAACTGTCAACTTAAGTGATAATTGTAAAGATCAGCAGATATAGTTTTCCTGGTTTCCTATATCATTGCACAGTTATACTGATCTTAATTGGAAAAATGATATCCAGGATATCACCATAGGGCTAATAATATCTAAGCTTCAATATTTGTAATATCACATCTTGTTCTATTTTCTATTAACATATATTAAGTCAATCACAAGTTAGGTCACTTCTTGGTCTAGCCAAAAATAACTACTAAACATCAGGTAGGCATCAAATGAAATGTAACTTCTGTCATTCTGACGATGATATTGATTTATCGAAGCAATTGTCAATTTTTTAGAATTTTCAATAACTTTTATGTTATTGTGGAATTAACTAGAGACCGTGAGTTTCATTTAAAACACTAATATGAGCAGATTCCACGAAGTAAGGGTCGAGACAGTTAATTTCAATAATTAACGAGCCTTTTTTAAATATTGAGTGAGGCGAGTTCCTGTAACCGAATTCCGGGCTTCGAATTCCGAACACATCTACAATCTTTTGTCAGCACGTCAAAGTTGTCAATATCAAATTGAGAACATCGAAATAAATTTTTGGTCTGTTACATTTTTGTTCCGGATTTGGTATTTTCAATTAGATATTATTCTTTGATATGAGAACTTATAAATAACAAACAATAGTTATGGAAAGTGTGTCAAGTTCAAATGTGCCCCCAACGCCGATAATGAAGCAAAAGATGCAAAAAAGGTTACAAAAATATAAACATAAAAGGGGAAGTGTGCATGACTGGATTACTGAAGATCCCCAAAATATCTACAATGTAAAATGTAAATCATGTAACATAACATTTTCTATCGGGAAAAGTGGTATTGGCCACGTGAATTATTTTAGGTTATGTTATATTAAATATCTTCTCTCCATTGTCTTGTCTGTTGTTTTGTATATATTTAATGAAATTGTCTTTTAAATTGAATTGCATGATTGCAGATTAAACAACACGGTGGAACAAAACAACACAAACTTAAAGCTTAACTTGGCAAGAAAACTTTAAAACATTAGATTGATTTTTTGGTTCATTGGACTCTTATTCTACTTCTGCTCCTCGTGAAAATACTTGTGATGATATCAGCCAGTGTACTTGCTTTAACCTACAATACGGTCAAGCACAATCTTATAATAGTATGGACTGTGGTGAAAAACTAAACAAAATCAGATATGCTACTAAAATGGAAGCACTGGTTAATCATGTTTTAGGACATTATGCTTTAGAAACTTTACTAAATGATTTAAACACCCTTAATTTATATGTTTGTATGCAAGTAATAGAAATTTTTTAAAACTATTTCCTTTAGTTGTACAAGATTTTTATATCGAGAATGGGATTTAAAACTAGTTATTAGACTTTTGCATATTAATTTCCTGACATTTTTTGTCCCACATTTCTCTCTTTGCATTAGCTACAGTTCGTTTTGTAATTCTTTTTATTTCTAGATATCTATCTCTATCTTCTTGTGAGTGAATTATAAAATTGGTCACTTGTATATACTCCGGAGGCTGTATCGAGCTGACAAACTGAAATTTCTCCAAAAATGACAAAAATGTCGTACTTAAAGTACTATAGCACCCGATGTACTGGCTGTGGTGATCTGAAAATGAATAGGGATCATCTGTGAGATGTTCTGAATAATATTCAATCATAAAATTGGTGACTTTTTGCACTCCGGAGGCTGTATCGTGCTAACAAACTGGAATTTCTCAAAAAATTACAAAAATGTCGTACTTCAAGTACCATAGCACCTGTTATACTGGCTGTATCGTGCTAACAAGACTTGTAACGAAAAGTGGCCGACGACAACGACGACGACGACGACATACACACAGGATGTTTTTTCAAAAACCATTTTTTCGTGTTGTTCATGATGAAAAACGTCAAAATATATCAACATTTTTTTTCAAAATTTCAACTTATTTGTGGGTAAACCAATATTTTTCTCGCACATTAGACAGGTTGGGCGGAAAAGTAATACTGCATTTCGCTGAGGAAATGTTGGCAACCCTAGTGTCAGAACGGCAAAAGGTATTTGGAAAATACGTACAAACAAACAATTAATACATATTCAAAAAACGGAAAATAACACACAGAGTTAGAAGACAAAGTGCAGGGTGGTTAGGGTAAATTACCTAAACCAAAACGAGAATTGTAAAAATAATGCTGTATAGAGAAGATGGAAAAAGACGCCCAAAGAACAATTGGATACAAGAAATCAAGCGTGATATAGATGAGGTAGGAACGATCGAGTGGAAAGAAGTAGCAAAAGACCGAAGGAAATAATAGTGAATAAGATTAAAGCCATGGGTCTAGAAGACCTATAGAGCTAAACACGCTTTATTTCTTTGGAAATATACAGCTTATATTTATTAAAACTTTCCTGATGAATTATTCTATATATTGGTAAAAGCCGCATAAAAATCCGTTCAGTTATTTTTGAGTTTATCGCGAACAGACAGACAGACTGACGCGGCTGAGGACTTTGTTTCATATGTAGTGATACCTCTCGTCAACGTGTAAAAATCAATCAAAAAATAATTCAATTTATTATAATAACATTTCGAGTGAATGAGAGAAATTTCACGCGCGCCCACTTTAAATAAAAAGGTAATTAAATCGAAAATGAAAAACTGACTCGCATCGGTGATTCTTTCGAAACTTGTTATATAAATTGGACCGAATTAAGATTTTCGCGTGGGTCGGGCACAAACATTTTTTTAATATCGCATATATTTACTACCGACTAAATGGGTGCCAGTTGATATTTTTTTTTTGGAAAAAATTACCGTATGACTGTTCAATAATAATTTTCAGATTTAACGTGAAAAATACAAGCTTGACGTTTAAATACACAAATTATGAAAAAAAATTCCTTCCAAGTTTAGCGTTCATAAGTATTTACAGTATTGCCACGTCGTTTCAGATTTTGTGAGATTAGCAAATTTATGTTTAGAATAGATTATATATGGACTTTTCCTACATCGACCTTCTCCAGATCTATTAGAGTCCTTTTTACTTTATAGAATCTTGTCCAATTTGGTATTTTCTAATAAATTTATTATAGTTTAGCGATTCCTCTGAGTAGCTTCTAACCAAGCACTTTTCTTCGCCTATTGTCAGGAACATTGATTTAATAACCATAGATGAAACAATTCATTCATAAACAGTAACACATTTTGTAGCCCAGATTGCTTATTGGTAAGACGTGGGGAAGAGCTGAGTGAGGATTACGTTGCATTTACTATAAGATCAATGATTGGTTTATTACAGCGGTTCTCAATCTTTTTTGGTGACGGAACCCTTTAGGAAAGCGAAATTCTTCACGGAACACTATAATAAAACAATTGTTTTTAAAATTGTATTCTTTATTAATAAGCATAATAAAAGTACAATGTAACAGTTATTACTTACATTACTTAGTAAATAAGAAGTATAATAATAGAAGATTGAAAAAGAAAAAATCTAACTAATGGGGATATGAAGCTATTTTTTTTATTTTTCATCAACTGGTGATGACAGGTTTGATAGAAGACAGATGAAGTCTCATATCAAGTTCGGCGTCCATTCTATTGCGGTATTTTGTTTTCGTGGCTGCATAGGTTGAGAATCCTGTTTCGCGCAAATGTGTTGTTGGGAACGTAAGAAGAATATTCAGAGCCATTTTGGCAAGCATTGGATATTCATCACGAATTCTGCACCAAAAATCGTTGAGAGGCGTCGTTTTGAATAGTGACTCCATGCTTGTATCTGACGACATTTTTAAAAAGATTCATATATATCGTTGACATACTTTCGGACTTGGGTAAAAAAGGATTACGAATCCATGAATTCAGTTTCCTTATTGTTTTCTGTTCTTCGGGAAAATACTTCTCAAAAGATGCGCGCATCGAAGGGAGATATTGGACCAATTTTTCAAATACATAATCTTGAAACATTTATGAGTCGTTATCGCTAACAAACTCGCTGAGTGACGTGAAGCTTTCTATTTCTCTCTTACCAACGCAAATAATTCAAAAATTTAATTTTGAAAGCAGTTATTTTGTTACAGACCTGGAACACTGTTGACTGTTTACCTTGCAATGATAAATTTAATTAGTTCAGTTTTTGAAAGATATCCGCCATAAAAGACAGTCGGGACAACCAAGTTTTATCATACAAACGATTTTTCAAATTAAAAGAATTATCTGAAACAAACATTTGTAACTCGGCTCTAAGCTCAAATAGTTTTGCTAAAGTTTCACCCCGAGACACAGTTCTGTATAAAGCAGCAGTGTTTTATGTTTGCTGCCATAATCTTCACACAATAATGAGAACAATCGGAATTGTAGTGGTCGTGATTTGATGAAATCAATTACTTTTAAAATCCTTAAATAATTTCTTTATCTAAAACAAAGTATAGTTTATTCAAAGAAATATTATTTTGAAACTAACAGTAAGTTTGTTAATTTATCAAATTTAACCCTATAGTTTTATGGTGTCAAACAACGAATTTGTTTGAAACAAATACATTCCTTGTTGATTTCAAACCTCTGTAACCTCTAAACTGATGTCTGCTCGTGTCCGACTGATTTGTTTGATTGGTTGAACTTTGAACAACTATATTTTCTCTATCCAATGCGAATTAATTACGTGATGAATTCAAACAGAATTGAGCCACAAGAATGAATCTCGACTTTGGATATTTTTTACATCTAAAATTGCTACAAGTTCAGTTGAATGTATGGATGTTAAAATCTGTAAGTCTGAATTTGGCTTGGGTATTCTTCTGCTACCCGAACACCGGCCTTTGAATGTGATGCATTGGTATGGTAATGTTTATATGATTCAATTTGCTTAGGGTTGTGTTGAGTTTTGGAAGACTCACTGGGCGAAGGTGTTTCTGTATCGAAAATATTCGTAATTTTTAACAAAGAAACATTCAGCGTAGATATGAAATGGAGGATCGATTCCGTAGTGGAACATCTTTGAAAACACGTTACGGTGAGTAACATTCTTTGGATGGACTAATATTTTCACTGCGTATGATAGAGATAGAGACGATCTGTCGGCGAAGTTTCACCTGATTCAGAATCCATGCTGCCAATCGGGCTCATACAATATACTCCTAATGTTTTTCGTAAGGCAGAGTTATGAATTTTGTGTAGCTCATTAAGTAAAATTTTCTGTGCAGAATAGTGTACGTTCGAATTAACGGTTAATATATAGTTATAAGCGTCGAATAGTCTGCTGAACTGACTTCATAACGTCTTTTCTGACATGATTGTATATGTTCTTTCCATAAAAGCTTATTATCAAATTTCATGCCTAGAAATATTTCAATATTTCCATTTTTTTAAATCATTTTCAACCAATGAGTAGTTGTGAGGTTAATTTTCCCGTCTTCTGTGATTATTATGCCTAGATATCGATATGCTGATACTCCATCTATTTATAAAATGCTATCTTAGCATTTGATTTATTTACATTTTTGATCATCAAACTCTTATTTTTGTTATAAAAAATCATCAAAAACTTTCAGATTATTTCAAGGGAAAGTATTTTCAAATTAAACTATATTTTCGACTTGGCAACAACGTGTCTGTATAAAAAACTAACCCAATATGAATATGACTTACAATTTTTAATATTAACTCCTGATTTATTTCGCCAACTGTCATGTACGGCATCCCAAACAAGTTTTGCTAATGTTTCTTTTTAAATATAGACGAGCAGTCGCATTAACCACAACAGTGGCGTCAATTAAGGGCAATGATTAAAAGGTTAATTGAAATAATAAAAACCGATAGAAGTAGGATAGAATTATTCTATTATTTTATAGTTTTCTCAGCATAAATCTATCTCTTCCCATAGTATCGTATAAACAACTTAAAATACAAAAATTATTAAAAAAAACTCGTTGTTTTGTATCCTCAATCTACGTCTCTGTTGTACCTTGTTTGAAGTTTATTCAAATTTAAATCTGGGGACAGGGAAAATTTGCATACGTGCATCTGTGTTAGTGTACAACCCTTAAAAATTCGAAATTATCCCTTTGAAATCGTCAAAATGAAATATAGGACGTTTCTAGCCCTTCTTTATATTTTAATGGATTTTATCACCCTTTTGTTGGGTTTTTAATTTAGTAAAAGTAGACGGGATTCGATCTATTGTCTGTAACCGGTCTTAAAACTCGGTAACAAAAAATTGTGCAGTCCAAGAGGGCGGTAAAATCAATTTCGAAAAAAATTAACAATATATAAAAAATTCATAATCACAATGAAAAAATAAAAATTTAATACAAATTCACTCAATTCACTATATAGGATGTTGGGTAACAGAACACGCCATGAAAATGAGAATAGAAATGAATGGAAAGAGTTCGAAGGAGGAAAAAAATTGCGCAATAAATATGATATTTCAAAAATGAGATTCCATCAACAAAATCAAGAGGCAATTGAAAGTCCGTGTAAAATGTAGGCGAAAGAACGAATAGAATTAAATAACTTTGGTTTGGACAATTGTACTTTTAATATATTTGAAAATGGTATTAATATTTAAATAAATTGTTATTACACTTAGTGGTCCTAAATAGGAAGCATAGAGAAAAAGGCTCAACGTCAAGAATAGCGGAAATAAGAGCACAACTGATACTATAATGGCAGGACGAGTGGAATCAGAAAACTATAGTTGCCCTACTGACCAAACGATTAATACCCAACTTAGAGACGTGGATTGCATGCAAATAGAACTACAAACTATTACCTAACCCAAATACTATCAAGACTTGAAATTTTCAACAAATATACACAAAAATTCTAATAAAGCAGAACCCAGCAAACCATAGTCGAATGTCCAAATTGGAGAGATGAATCAAATCTACAAAAAACACGTTTAACAGTAGATAACTACACTCAGTGCATGACACGAGCAGCAAAACACTGGCGAATATGCTTAGATCATATATATATATATATATATATATATATATATATATATATATATATATATATATATATATATATATATATATATATTGAATGGACAAGCATATGGTTCAAAAAGTCTGCGTCATCTTATTGCAAACAATTTATATACACTATTCTTTTCTGTAGATACAAATAATGATGCGCTTGCATCTATAATTTTGAAGTTTATTTTTTTAATTTTAAAATGTTAACCTTACTTAGATTTTGAGGCTTAGATCATAAAATATCAAGGGCTTAAGTTCAACATGGTCCAATTATCTGTTCTGCTCTCATTTGTTTTCAACTAAGTCGCCTTTTCATTGCGGCAGTTTCTTGGTGGAGTCGCTGCATCTATATGTTGTTTGGACCACTACTTCTCGCCATAAAGTGGGATTGATAAAATAGTTGTATATTTGTTTTTAGATTTTCCTTGGTTGATAGGATTAAAACCACAGTGGACTATAAAATATCTCTTTATTTTATAAACCTTTCATTTCTCAAACCTAGATCAGTTTTCACAGTGACATACTTTCAATTGTATTATGTCAATCAGCGATTTCTGGAGTGAAAAATGTTTTTTCTTTATATCGTTTTTTTTATTATTATACATTAATTACTGTTCTGACAATAGCCATCAGCGTTGTAAACTTTTTTGATAACTTTTTTTCATTACTTTGCTACAACTAGTACCTATTTGATAATTTCACCATATTAAATTAATTTATTTTCTTCTTTTTTTACTATTTCAAATTTGACATAGTTATCTATTGATATATAAATATACTTAGTACATTTATAACATATTGGTATGTCAACGGTACATTTTCAAACATCTCCATAGTATCATGAATTCATTAATAAACGCGTAATTGACTCCCTGCGCAAGGTGAAATTAATGTATTTCGTACGATTCGGGACTCATTTCGTACTGTTTGTTGTCAAAAAAAAAGTGTATTTAAATTGCCAATCTTGCAGCTATAAAAAACTTTTTGTTATATCAAACATAAAATTTTGGTAAACTTCGCAATATTAACATGCTGTTAAACATTGTTTTCTAGTGATAAATTTGTTCTCCAACCGATCATCAAGTTTGCCTAGTGTGACACGTAATTGCTCTCTTTGCAGGTATAAGCAGCCCGTATCTGAGGGGGGTTTTGGTGGTTCAAACCACAATACCCGAAAATAATATCCATGAATTAGACATCGGTTGGTGTTTTGATCAAAAACTTAATGATGCTTTTAAATATAAACTGTTGACAGCCATGTGGGTTCCAGATGAAACATATAAGTTCCTATATCCACAAAAAGAAACTTAAAATTTCAGTTAGGGTGGCAAAACGTTTTCACTGGCTCAGCTGTACCGCCAAAGGTGATCAAGATGCAGTATGTAAGTATTGTGCAATTTTTTCACGCGAATTTAGTGGAAAAGGAGATCAACAGAAGCTTAACAAATTAGTTGCAAAACCTTTTAACAAATGGAAAGATGCTATCGAGGTATTTGTTCAACACAGTCAAATTGCTTACCACAAAAATAACTCCATTTTGGCTGATAATTTCATTGCAACTTTTAATAGATCTGTGCCAGATATCATTATGCAACTTGATTCCAGCCGATGGAAGCAAATTTTAGAAAATAGAAGAAAGCTAGCACCTATAATTGAGACGATTATCTTGTGTGGACGTCAAGAGGTAGCTCTACGAGGAACTTTCGAGTCTGGGCCAATAACTTTGGACCAGCCCACCCATAATGATGGAAATTTCAGGGCGCTACTGCGTATGCGCCTCTCATGTGGTGATAAGAATTTTATTGATCACATTCAAGGACAGTCCTTAAACGCAATGTACATTAGCCCGATGATTCAAAATATTATAATTAAAATTTGTGGCGAAATAATACAACAGGAAATTGTAGTTCAAATAAACAAAGCAAAATTTTTCTCTATTCTGATGGATGGAACAACAAATATTTCTCGTACTGAGCAGTTATCCCTTTGTGTTAGATATATAGATTTTGATAAAGAAAATGAAAATTCATCCCACATATTGCGAGAAGATTTTTCAAAATTTGTAGCTGTTTATAACACTACTGGTAACAACTTAGCGACAGTGATGTTAGAAAGTTTAGAAGCACTTGGAATAAATTGCATTTACATTATTGGACAGGGTTATGATGGGGCTGCTGCCATGAGTGGCAGTTTTAAAGGTGTTGAGGCTATCATAAGAGAAAAATATCCAGCAGCAATATACGTGCACTGTAGTGCTCATTCTTTAAACTTAGCTCTTGTCCATTCCTGTAAGGTTCAGAGTATTAGAAATTGCATTAGGACGATAAAATCTATAGCAAACTTTATAAAAATATCAGCTATGCGCACTGAAATATTAAAAAGTAAAATAAAAGAATATGTTCCATGTGCTAAATAGACGAAGTTGACATCCATGTGTGAAACTCGATGGGTGGAAAATCATGATGGGCTAATTAGGTTTACTGAAGTTTTAAAACCAATTGTTGAAACGCTAGAATAACTAACACAAGTAAAAGAAATTTCTTCAAAAGCTTCTCAATTCGTTCGAGCTATTATGACTAGTGAATTTATCATCAGTATGGTAACAGCTTCCACTTTATTTGCCTTTACTCTACCTTTATGCAGAATTCTACAGACAGTGGATTTTGATCTAGTGCAGTTGGGCATGTGAATACTGTTATTGGTCAGGTCAGGAATATGAGAGTGAATATAGACGAGGAATTTAAAAATATTTTTGAAAAATCTGAAGCACTTATAAAATCTGTGGATGAACATGAGTGTATAAGAGTACCTATAATAGTTGGACGTCAGCAGAATCGTTCCAATGTCATGGTAGCCACTGCGAAATAATATTTTCGAATAACAATTGCAATACCTTTTTTCGATGATTTCGTTGAAGAGCTATTTGAAAGATTTGCAAGTCATAAAAAACACTTTCATCGTTATATTGTCTAGTGCCAACTATATGCGTTACACACACATACTAAAAATAGAAGACTTCTCTTTGTACGAAGAATTTTTGGACCTCGATACGTTTTCTGCAGAATTACAAATATGGAAACAAAGATGGACTGAATTGCATCAAGCAGGAAGACCAAAAAATGCTATTGAGTCATTATCAGCATGTAATCCATCTATGTTTCTCAATATATACATCCTTCTACAAATTCTTGCAACATTACTTGTATCTACAGCTTCGACGGAAAGATCATTTTCATCGCTGCGACATGTAAAAGACTATTTGCTCAATTCAACTGGTCAAGAGCGAGTAACAGGTATTGCCCTTTTAAGCGTGCATAGAAACATTAAAATTGAGACCACTGATGTGTTAAACCGTTTTGCGAGGGAAAAGCAAAGAAATATGCCTTTATTATTATAATTATTTTCAAAATTTTAACGTTAAATAAGTTTTTTAAAATTTTTTTTTTCGTTAAAACCCATTTTAATATTTCCTTTTCTGATCCTCAATTTTCCAAATGCCACTTTGGTCTAGATACGGCCATGGATATAGGTAATTTGAATAAATGATGCTGCTAATGCCTATTTATGGCGGACAGTTTCCTTTTCGATTTGTCCAACTTTGGTGGATCTAAGCATGAAAAATACAAATTTTTGTATACTTGAAGTGAACCAGTAAAAAATGTGTTATTTGACGAGTTATAAAGCGAAACTAAACGGCGTAATTGACTTGAATCAACGATTTCACGAACAATTTAGAAACTCGTCTATGAAGTGTATAAAAATTACTTTACCGACGTAATAAAACCTATTAAATGTCCACTTGTTAGTCCTTCTACTTATAAAACGATATTTTATCGGCAAAATTTATAGATCCAGTAAAAGGTTTAATAGTTTTCATGTAATAAATTACCAGCATTGCGGGACAAAGTAGAAGAAAGAAAAACAGTTTTATTGAAAATATGATTTAGTATTAACTATTATTTTTGTTTTATTACACCAGTCTACATACTCTACTTAATATATATAAACGATAAGATTTTCTATTGAAATTTATGTACAACTTTAATAAAGGTATTTTAAAGGATACATTGTATTTTTATAGCACAATTAACGTCGTTACAAAAATCAATAACAAATAACCCACTTCATGTAGCATATATACAGGAGAGATTTTTAGTATTCTTCAGGCTAACAAAGATTTGAAGTACTGACTCCTTATCCTCCTTAAATTCTATAAAATGTAAATTTACTAACCATCCACTAGCTCAAAACGTACCTACATGATTTCATTCCCGAGATACAAAACTCGCATTCGGCTGACCATGTCAATTTAATATCTTTCCGGAAAAGTCTGTTCAGTGAACGGAGAATGTCGGACGCATTTTGAATAAATTTCGAGTAATACATAACCAATCCCAAAAACTGTTGAACTTCCTCCACATTTTTTGGCCTATGAGCTTTTAAAATTGTCCCAAATACTTACATTTGTTTTTATTCAACTGTAAATTGTATCTTCGTAATTTTTCTAGAACTTATAAATTTGCATTCTTCAATGGTTGTTCCTTGGACTAATACGCCATCAAAATAGTCGGTGGTGCCTTCTAGGTCTTGAATAATCTGGTCAATGAATTTATGAAATTCATTTGGTGCCGTATTGATACCAAAAAACAATCTTTTCGCGAGGTAGGCCCCTCGATGAGTAGAAATGGTTGTTGTGAGATGACAACAAATGACCAAAGAATTGAATTTTACATGGTTCAAATGAAGCTTATGATCTTTTTATAAAATAGAGATTATGGAACTTTCCAAAACTATTAAAATGTTATGAAAAATAACTTTGAGTGATCTACGATCCTTCAATTAGCACAGTGAATAATGGTTTGTACCTTGACACTTTCTTTGTCTACGGAAAAATGAAGGTATACTTTATAAAAATGTCTTTGACTTTTGGAATAGGGTATCGGTTGTTTTGAAATTGATAGTTATTTTGTAATTGGCGTATAATCTTATTTTTCCATCCCATTTTGGAATGATTATAAGAGGGGTACCTCATTCTGAACAATCCAACTTTTCAATAATTCCTTGTTCTTCCAAACTATTCAGTTTTTTATCAATTTATCTTGTAGAGCATAAGGAATTCGTCTGGGTTTAAGAAAAATGAGTTTCACTTCAGATTTTATTTGGAGTGAACACTTGTAATGAAGTATTTTGCTTACCGTTGGTTGAAAAACATCGTGAAAATCATTAATCATTTCTTGTATTGATAACACTGGTAAACATAGTTTGGTTTTCTTGTGCACCAATACGTGTAAATAATGTTTTTTGTCATGCTGATTCTGAATCTGAATTCAAATTTGCTCCAAAACGTCAGGATTTTGGGAAATGAGATAGGTTTTTCAAAAAACGCATTGTAAATTTTACATAATTTCAAAGTTACTTTTATATAAGAAAGATACTACAACAAATGTTGTTCAGCCAAACATTGAGTGGACGTGTCTGAACATGTCCTTGCATGTTTCCTACGTCAGAGCACTTAAACCACGCCCCTTTTTGCACTGGAACCAATCAAATTAGGAATTGGTAGATTTCTGGCTACGTGGGTATATAAAGAGCTACACACGGCCTTTTTGATTCAGTGTAAATCAGTTTGTGATAGCTGAACTTCCTTTCATTTAATAATGTCCCGTACGTGTGTAAATAATCTAGTTTCTGTTATACATGTGGAGAATTCACTACCCACCGGCATAAGCGGAATATTACACCTTTAATAGAAAACTTATATTTTCACTATTTTGGCTTAACCATTAAACACCAAGACAAGACATGGGCTCCCAGCATCTGCTGTGCACGCTGTGCTGTTACTCTCAGGGGCTGGTCAAACGGTTGGAACATCGCTATGCCATTTGCAAGACCTATGATTTGGCGTGAACAAACTGACCATTCGACCGATTGCTACTTTTGCTGCACAAAAACTTTTGGGTTTTCCAACAAAAATAATCAAAACATTAGTTATGCCAGTCTTTCCTCTGCTACTCGTCCAGTACCTCATTCGGAAATCTTGCCAGTACCAAGACCCATAGGTGATTCGAGTGAAGGATATGATGGTACAGAATCAGAAGAACTAAATGTCGTGTTATCGACCAGCGAAGATTAATATTTGCCATTTCAAGACGACGGACCGCACCTAATATATCAGTTAGAATTAAATGATCTTATTTGAGATCTGAATTTGTCAAAAACGAAAGCAGAAATACTAGGATCTAGACTCCAAGGATGGAAACTGTTACCCCCAGGCACACAAATTTCTGTATACCTATCGTAATCGTCAGAAAGAACTATCACAGTATTATTCAAACGACGAGGGACTTTCATACTACAATAATATCGACGATTTGATGCTGGCCTTAGGTCACCAACACCATCTAGAAGAATGGCGTCTTTTATCGATGCTTGGTATATCAGCGCAGACCTCAAAGTTGTAGCAATTCTACTCGGTTTACAACTAGGGTATACAAAGCACTGATGTTCTCTTTGTGAGTCGAGAAATAAATTCCCACTACATTATTAAAAATTGGCCAGTCAGAGTTCAGTATATTCCTGGACACAAGAATATACTTCATAAGTCACTAGTGGAACTTGATAAAATATTTTTACCGCCATTAAACATAAAATTAGGTTTGATGAAAAATTTCGTCAAAGCAATGGATATATAAACGGTTTTAAAGACTAAAACTAACTGAATAATATTCTATCATCAAATTGTCACTTGTACACTTCGGGGGACGTAACCTAACCCAACAAGCTGAAATTTGTCCAAAAGTAACTAAAAATGCAGTATATCTGGATTTATACGACCCACTGTACTCGCTATAGTCAGCTGAAAATCAATAGGGTACAACTGAGAGACACCTTGAAAAATATCTAATCATAAAATTGGTCACTTGTATATACTCCGGAGGCTGTATCGTACTAACAATCTGAAATTTCTCCAAAAATGAAAATAAGGTACTATAGCACCTGTTGTACTGGCTGTGGTGAACTGAAAATCAATAAGGTTTATCTGTGAGATGTTCTGAATAATATTCAATCATAAAATTGGTGACTTGTTGCACTACGGAGGCTGTAATCGTGCTAATAAGACATGTAACGAAAAGTGGCCGACGATAACGACGACCTGCACACAGGATTTTTTCTTCTAAAAACCGTTTTTTCGTGTTGTTCTTGATGAAAAACGTAAAAATAACTCAAACATTTTTTTCAAAATTCCAACTTTTTTGTGGGTACACCAATACTTTTCTCGCATATTAGATAGGTTGGGCGGAAAAGTAAAATAACCGTGGATTCCAATACCTTAAACCAAAAATAACATACAGCTTTATCTAATGTACATACCTAATAATTAATAATATTTCATTTATTTCCAATAATTTTTTCTCCAAGACCTGACAAGTCAGAATAAATTTGGTTTTATTACTATTTGATTAGAACTATTAAAGAAGCGAAAATTGTATATAGTTGCTAAAGAAAAAGAAAAAAATTGTTATCTAGTGTAATTGACGTTGATATAAATCCTCAAGTTGGCTTTGATTCAAATCATGATATATCCTCCGTCATTGACGTTCACATTGACGTTGACTGGAGTCCAAGTCTTGTGGATTGACATTTAATGCTCGAATCCATCTTCTTCCAACTATAGCACTACCATAGTTAGAAACAACATATAAATATCTCGTAAAATGAAATTAACTATTTCTAGCTTACGAGCATACAGATTAAAACAGCCAGATAAATCCCAAAACATCTACTTGACACCAATCATTCATTGACACCTAACACAGAACTAGAAGTGCTGCATATTTGTGAAAAGAAACAAGAACTGGATTTCCTTGAAGAATTGGAAATTAGAAGACATTTAAGAAACCCACAATATGAAGTTGTCAATGAACAGATAAATCTAGGGAATTCTCCACTAATAAACTGTCTTATTAAGTGATAATTGTAAAGATCGGCAGATATAGTTTTCCTGGTTCTCTATATCATTGCACAGTTATACTGATCTTAATTGGAAAAATGATATCCAGGATATCACCACAGGACTAATAATATCTAAGCTTCAATATTTGTAATATCACATCTTCTTCTTTTTTCTATTAACATATATTAAGTCAATCACAAGTTAGGTCATTTCTTGGTCTAGCCAAAAATAAATACTAAACATCAGATAGGGATCAAATGAAATGTAACTTCTGTCATTCTGACGATGATATTGATTTATCGAAACAATTGTCATTTTTTTAGAATTTTCATCATTTTTCATTATATTGTGGAATTAGCTAGAAACATTGAGTTTCATTTAAACACTAATATCCCGTAAAATGTTCCGCAATGTATGAAACTTCAACTTGAACAACACCAAGTGGTTTAAATAGATGTTCAGTGTATGATCTGAATGAAACATTTGTTTTCTGCAGTTGTATTCCCAAATTATTTTCCAAAATCTTTTTGTGATATAATAGTTACGGGACTACCTGTATCATACTCGAACTCCCATAGTTTTCCATTGATATTGAGCTGGAGTAACGTCTTCGGTTCATACAGGTTAACAGAAGTTTCCGTGGATATGTCAATGATTTGGTTAATAGAAAATTCATCGGAGGAGTCTGATTCACATTCTAAGTTATGAACATTAGGATTCTTTTTCAGTAAACCAGTAATACATACTGATGCTACATGGCCTTTCTTATTACAAAGATTGCAGATGAGTTTATTTCCTATACAACAATCTTGTGTTTCATGATTTTTTCTCCTACATTGTAAACGTTTTCCTGATATTCCTAATTCTTGCAGGTTGACATTCTGAAATGACTTTTTCCGATAGATGTTTGACTAACCTCTTCATTCTACTAGTCTTGGTTCGATTTCCCTTCTGATGCGCTGAGTTTGTATCCACTTGACGAACTTTTGTACATTTCCCTATTCTGGATTTTTGAAGTTTCATTTGCTAGGGCAGTTCCTAACGTATTTTCGAAAGTGGCGCTTGCTGCAAAATCTTTTCACGTATATCAGTATCATTCAATCCAGGAATGAACTGTACTCGAAGCAAAATAATCACGATGAACTTTGAACATTTGTTATAGTTGCATTCTGATTTGAACTCACAGGTTTTTACTTGGTCCTTCACAGCTGCAACATATGCTGATATTGATTCCCCATGACATTGGGTTCTTGACAGACAGAATCCAATCTGCAAACCGCTGTCTATTTGCACTGAATAAGCTCATAAAATCAAAAAATCTCACAAGAAGTTCAAAGATCAAAATCTATAAATCCATCGTCAGACCTGTAATAACATACGGATGCGAAACGTGGACCATGACCAAAGCAAACGAAGAAAAGCTCAGACGCTTTGAACGAAAAATACTTAGAAAAATTTTCGGACCTCACCATGACATCACCACAAACCAGTATAAGATCAGAACCAATATCGAATTAAAAGCACTCTACAACGACGCCGATATTGTCCAAGAAATTAAATCACAGCGACTAAGATGGGCAGGCCACGTGCACAGACTGAATAACGAAAGACTTGTAAAACTGGTATGGGAGGAGATTCCCACAGACAAAAAACCACTCGGACGTCCCAGAATGCGATGGAGAGATAACATCCAAGCAGATCTCCGGAAAATGAACATTCCATTTGACCCTAGGTTGATGGAAGACCGAACAAATTGGAAAAAAGTTGTACAGTCAGCCAAGACCCACCCAGGGTTGTAGCGCTACGTGATGATGATGATGATTGGGTTCTTGAGAAGAATTTATGTTGTTCAGCCAATACATTACGCTTAGGTGCGAGATAATTTTTAAGCAGGGTTATGAGTTTTGGGTACTTCCTAGACAGTTTATCATTTGTCTCCACATCATCGTTGTACAGATCTTTTAGTCTGTAAAAATCTCGAGTTTTTGTCAATAACCAATAAAGTTTTCGGTGATTTCATCCAAATATTTAAAAGTTAGTACCTGCGTTTGAAGAATTTCTTTAACTATATTCGAACGTTGCTGTTGTAGGTTGTTAACTAGTGCGCTTAGAGCCGCTATGAGAAATGCCAAATCTTGAGCCATTTTACTGAATGGTGGAATTGGAAAAATTTAGAGAAATCAACCACTGGAAAGTTTTATTTCTATAGAAATTCTTATTCAAGGCATTGGCCCGCAAATCCTGGTAAATTCATTGGAACAACAGAAATACAACTACATTGTCAAGATATGATGCACTCATTGTTAAAAGATTGCGGATTGGTTATACAACTTTTTTTTCCTCACACTCTACCAGCCGACCCTTGCAGCTGGGTTATGCAATGCTGCCAAGTATGGTGTGGGATTCGCATACACTAAACCCCCATCTTGTATGATCCTGGCCTACCCCTGGAACAAAGGCGTCGCTGATAACTTCAGAAGTAGCCATGAAAGATTATTATATTTCCTCCGTTCTGAGTTTGTCTTCCATTTATTTCATTTCCATTGTATTACATATATACTGAGACTATTAATACTACAACAATGTTAGGCATATAAATGAGGCTATGCTAAAAGAAATGCTAAATTCCCCATTGAACTAACCAAAGCTATACAATTTCTTAAAGACATTAACATTATTTCAGTATAAGATAAAAAGATCAGGTAAATGACGAGGTTAGTCTATGGAATATATTGTGCGGATTGCCTTAAATTCGTTAGAAATTCCGATGCAAATTGTACCGACATTTGATTTGATTAGATTATTAATGGGTTCACTTTGCACTGCACCTTAAGGTGTATTCGCGGACAAAGCTGAATATAAGATTTTTCGTCGACTTGAAGTCATCGTAATGATACTGTTGATAATTTCTAGTTTTTTGCTGAATTAATGGAAGACAATTACTTGGAAATAAAAAAAATATATATTCACGTTACATAAATTAATCAATATAATTTTTATAGATATCGACAAACCGATCAATATCAGTTTGAATGATTGCAGAATATCGTTGACTACGACTATTAATTAATTTTAATATAAGAGGTCATTAAAATCACGATTTCAAATTTAAAACGTATCAAACTGTTATTGATAGTTAACTACTTGAAATATATAGTACATACATACAGGGTGTGTTGAATATTTGAGGTCTGATAATTGTGAAACTTGGATATTTATTATTTTACTATTTTTAATAAACATGCGGTAGATTTTTTCGTGGCATATTCAAACTACTAGTTCAGTTTAGAGATAAAGCTGGTAAAAATACGAGTGATAATTTATTTCTCTCCGGAATTATATCTAGAAATATGTATTAAAACCATTCATAAATACTGAGAAAATTATAAACAGGTATTTAGTTTTTTGCGATCAAAAATTATCCAACTTTGCAAGGACTACGGAAACTCAAAAAGGCAAGATACGGATGCTAATTTTCAACCCTATTGGATTGCAAATTGGATTTTCAGTGAGAATAAAAGTGGTATTTAATATTTTATAGTTTTCCTCTAAAGTTACAGTGTTTAGTAAAAAGGGTCAATAGAGTCAGTGCTCATTGATTCTTTAATCATACCGTCACCTCCAACAACGGAGACAATCCCATTCCAAACGGAATATACTCATAGGCTCAAAGCCAAAATTCAAAATTTGAATTCGTTAAAACCCGAAATCTTTCTAAGTGATAACCTAAATAAAAACGAAATAGTGCGTGTTAATAAACCTATAGTTTCGCTCAAAACATCACCCAGAACTTCTAAAAATAAAGGTACGTCCAAGCACAAAATTTATAAAAAACATAAAAGGCAGTCAAAACTTTCTGCTAATATGAAAAAAATTAAAACAATAAAAGTGACGCGAAAGCCGAAGCAAGCGGGGGCCAAGGGCAATCAGCCCACTCATTAGAAAGTTGTAATTCATCTAATTCCTCTAAATAGACAGAGGAATTATTAAGAATGAAGAACAAAACGCGAGAACTTGAAAATAAAAATAAAAGCTTTTTACAACTAGTGTTTATTCACGACGAGACATGCAAACAACAAAACATTTCAGACAAATTAGTAATAAATAATGAGAAAAAGTGTCTAGTAAATTACGAAAAGTGTATAGGAACCGTGAATAAAAATTTTACAGGAAACCTCGAAAAAAAGTGTCTAGAAAACACAACAGACAAAAACGGTATAGGAAACGATAGTAAGGAAAACTTTATAGGAAACAATAAAATACAGCAAGATAGCGATACTTTTCAATCGCCTCTGCCAAGGGTTTTTTGTACGAGGAAACCTCTGCCACTGCTTTACAGCTGTTAGTTAAGACCTTAAGAACATTTCTAAGCAATTTTTATTTGGAAACCGTTTCGACTTTTCTCGCAAGTTTTTCAACGTGGAAAACCGGCTGGCATTTTCATGCGCAAACGTTTCGCACCGGCAGAGTAGCCATTTAATGATGTACTAGGGTTTTACTTGCAACTTTCAGGCTCTGATCTTGTGAACCGTTTCGAGCCGTTTTTATGTTGGACTAAAGTGTCTGAGGATGGCAATCAAACACAACTGCTATCCCAGGTTACCCAAAAATACTTGGTTACATGACAAAGCCGGTACGCCAACTATCAATGACTTCATAAACAAAATTTCGTCAAATTTTTACAATAATTGTCTGCCAGAAGATCTTCGTACAAATCTCACAGACGCTAATCGCGCAGGAGACATCCGAGATAGTGGGTGTAGGCTTCTGCATGGCACGTTAATGACATAACAAGGTTGCATAAATCCAAGCCTATTACATCACACAAAGTGTAAATCATTCCAAACAAACAAACTTAATTAAAATCAACGTTAGTCATGTTGCCGTCTCGAAAACTAAAAACCTGATATCATTTTTGAAACCCTGTTTTTTAGCTACTTTTAGGGATAACCTAGCCGAAATATTGTAGGAGTCACAAACATTTGAGGTACAAAGTTATTCGAAAAAGTAAAAAATTATGGATAATGCCTACGGGCAAGGAGCCATGAACCCCTAACAGAACGAGCACAACAAGAAGAAAAATGGCCTGGACATCGGCTCACATATTTATTATGTATTTTTCTAATTGTTGTACAGATTTCATTACAGGAATAAAGAATATTTTTAATAATAATAAGGCAAGATACCGTTGCATCCATATAGCAAAAACTACAGAATAAAAAATACTTCTAAAAGAGTTTAAATGTTTAAAATTCTAAATTTGCAGGTTAGTAAAGAAATAAGATTATAAACGCTTATTTTGTAGCTATGTAAAACTATATTAAAAGCATGTTTATACTGTTAAGGTTATAATTGGTGAGTTATTCATTTTTTCGATAGAGCGCCATAAAAATCTGACAAGTAGTAAAAAAGACATAAATAAATTCATTCATTTTTTACACGTAACATTATTCCAAGAATATCAGTTTGAATTTATTTACGAAACAATTTATTGTTATTAATTTTATTATAAATTATTTGAACCGTTGATAATTTCCACGAAAAATTTGTTTACATTTTTTGACCGAAGCTTAATAAAAGATAAGCGAATGAAAATATTTTTTGTAATTTGTTTATAAATAATTTAATTTTTATGTTCATTGAATGGTTATGGTTCTAACTCAAACTGAGGAATTCAATTCGAAATTCTACGTTTTCAATTGAATATATATATTATAAGTCATTTCATAAACAAGTAATTATAAACACAACCAGTCATTCTAATATCTAGAATTAAAACATTTCTAAATAAAACTATTGAACATTATTTTACATTTCATACAAAACGTTTAACGCTAAAGGGAGTCACTATAAATTATATAAAATGTTTCTGAAAGGTATATTAATAATTAAAAGAATACAGTGTGAACCAAAAGTTTCAATTTTAGAATAATTCTTAATAATATTGGATATTGAAAGATACAAATCTGAAAAGAATTAGTAAATGGTCTTTTTTTGACTTCAGTTACTGAACATACGAACAATAGTATTATTTTGAATATTTCCCTCATGTGTAAAAAATCCCATAAGAGGAGTGCAATTATCGATTGATTACAGCGGTAACTGTACTGTAGAAACCGAAAGAGCACTGCGATAATTGCATTGTTTACGTATCCACGGTAATCACATTGTGAATCCATGATAATCAAAAATAAAATCAGTTTAACAAGTAAAGTCCAATACAAACTGATCCAGCGAAAATAAAAGAAAGTGCAGTTTTTCTAAAGTACAATGAATATCACAATATGGTTCGTGGTTGTGATGAAGACACCCCAGATGGGTTACAAAAGAAAGGTGTTTTTTGTTTTTGCTTTTGTGTTAGCTTGGCGTGGTGGAGAATGCTATAAGTGCTTAATTTCATACTTTAAAGAAGAAAAAAATAACATAGGTGAAAAAACAGGAAGGATTATTTACGACACTGTATTTACTAAGACAACGCAAGGAGGGGAAAACACATGCACTTCACCGAAATGGCTAATAGTGAATAAAATCAATTCTGATTTGTGTCCCATTCGATTATACAAAAAATTCATAGAAAAACGGGATGGAATAAAAACAAATCGACTTTTTCTTACCATGAATACCGGTTGGAAGTTGAACAGAAAATGGTTTAAAGATGTTCCCGCTGGACGAAATACAGTAAGCAAATGGACTAACATATAAGCCAAAATATCACGTTTGAATATAAAGAATATTAAACTAATTAACCATTCCTTACGAGCTACGGCTGTCTCCAATCTCGCTAAAAAGGGTGTCGGCGAGCAACAACTTATAAAAATCACTGGCCATTCCAATTCCAAATCAATAACGCCATATCTTCATCTTCAGCCGTTATTGTACCGGTATCTGCATTGTCTAATCAGAACAGAAAGAGTTATTACAATTGTGTATTTCATTGCAATTCCTGCAACTCTTAGTTTAGGTTTACTTTAAAAAAATCGTTTTATTATATATTTCCGTTCTTTCTATTAAAAATAGTTATGAAAAAGTCGTATTTTTGGGTCTTTTTATTTTGTTTGTACCTAACAGCATGTTTTAAAATGGATATTTTGTATTAAAAAAGAAATAGGAATTTAGTATTTAAACCAATATTTGTATTCGAGAAATATTCCTCCGAATTACACTCGTGCATCAAAATAACCAGATAATTTTGTATTCGAGCGTGTTGTCTTGGAAAAACTGCATTCGGTCATTTTCATATTTTGTTAAAAAACCCTTTCACTTTCGGTGTCGGGCTCTTTCTCCAAAATATGAAAATTAGCTCATGCAGTTTTTAGACAACACGCTGTCATGCAAAATTATCGGTATTTTTGATGCACTTGTGCAATTACTTCCGATAGTTCGCAAGCAATTTGACAGATCTTTTCACACTATATTTTCTTAGTAGTCGCTTACACGATATTTCCAAAACGTAACAACTGAAAATTTACAAAAGCCAAATAATTCCCAAAATAGAATTAACTAGCAAAATCCGAACAGAAATCTTACTACTTACTAATTACTGAAATATTAATAATAATAGAAGGTCAAGTAATTCCGTTTCAAATCAAAATATTATTAATACTAACAATCAGTTTCACTAGGTATACCGTCACATGCCAGCACAAGTCAGTTGTCGTATGTTACATCTGTCATGAGTTAACCCACATTGTCTACCATTTGTCGTCAATACTGTCAATCTACATTAAACGCATGGAGGTTAGAAAGAAGGAGACTAAACGACAATATGCGCTGTCAAGTTAAAATTGGCACACATTTATGTTCCATAATAGATAGTTCGAAATTCTCCACCAGAGGCGCAAGTGTTCGGCTCTGGGCTACGTTCCGCCATTTACCCTATTTAAATGCATGTAACTGTAATGAGAATGTTTAGAAATTGCTCAAATTTTTGGGAAAATATTGAGATTTTATAATTTATATTTACAATCATAAGCCTAGCTTTAAATAGGATTATTTCCAACTTATTTGTTTTTAAGAACACTGTGTCTTTTATAAATTATAAAATAAGAATTTTTGAAATGCGTATATGAATTTTGAAGAAATACATGTTAGACAATTTGAATTATATTAAAAGTCGCATACTACCTCATTATTTAGAGGTGCACTTGCAAAATGAAATAACAATCAATTTAATTGGCGAAGAAGTGAAATCCAAAAAAATTGAGTTTAAGTAAATCAAAATATGTTTCATTATAGTGCAATTAAACTTTTAATTTTAACTAATAAAAATGTTTAAAAGTCTTAATGAAATAATAAAAATTTAAAAACTAGAATTATAACACAAACTTTAGTAGAGAAATTTATTTAATTTAAAGTTATCTGCTCATCCATAATTTGGGGCGATCTATCAAAAATTAACGTTCTTAGTATAATGTATCAAAATCCCAAAATAATATTTCCGAATGTGTAACTGTCTCGAAAAATTTAATTTTCTATCTGCTAAAAGAATACTGATGAAAGTTTTGATTCAGTTATAAAAAAAGCTGAATCAATAGCTGCTCTGAAGGTAATATATTGTCCGAAATGCTTCGCTAAAGAAAAGTCTCATATCATTTTTCATATGTGTCAAAGGACAAGCCCATTATTGATCAAAAACAAAATTTTAATAGTAATTTATGCAACAAGTACATAAAGTGGTACTTTTTTTCACGAATGGAAAAAGTTGACCCAGGCGAGTGCGGCAATTCCATGAGTGAAAAAAGACACTTTATGCACATGTTGCATACATTATTTTTTCTACAGCCCTATACAAAAAAATAAAATGCAAATAGAAATTTGGGATATTTTAATTAAGCCAAGTTTCATGAAAGTCCATCCTAGATGCCCAGCCAAGATTCATTGTGTTAGCTTATGGGAAGCGTGAAATAAAGTTAACGTTATGGCACTTTTCTTAACGCTTTTTTACTTTTTTTCTTTCTAACCATAAACAACCACTTTAAGCGCTACAAACCGATGAAATACAAGGTACTTTAAAGATAGGGCGTAGAAAAAGTTAATTTTCATATTAGTTTACATTAGATACTACGAAAAATTTACTACAAGATATATTTTTTTTAATACAAGAATGTAATAATTTATTTTAATGTTTATTAGAGTTTCACGATATGGTATGGTATGGTATACAATTTGACGATTAATGAATACAATATATAAAAAAAATTCTTCAATAATTTCTCACTGTATAACAATTTTGCACTTGTATTGCCAAGCCCAGAATGCGACACTGCGGACCTGGCGGCGAATTTGTGTACCAGCTACTTTGTTACATGAAAAGTGGCCAATTCGAAAGCAAGCCGTTTAGTCTCCTCCTTTCTAACCTCCATGATTAAACGGCACGTGTCATCAAAAAGTTTAACCCACATCACACACCATCTGCCGTCAAGACTGTCAACCTACATTGCCAAATATGTCTCAGTCGTCAAGTATTCACATTACCATTGTTATAAATAAATCCATCTGAATAGAAACATTTTCAAAAGATTCTACGTTTTCCATCTGGCACTCCTCTGCTCCTTCTTTTTTTCTAAGGACAAATGCACTTATTTCTTAAATTACACGCATTTCAATCATCATCATCAAAGTCTAGAAAGAATTTTGCATCCAAAAATATTTCAAAAAGCATTTTGTACCTTCCACCTAAAACAAATGGAACAATCCGGCAAAATATGCCTCCACAAAGGTTTCTAACGAAGTCTTTCGGTGTATTTAAATCAAACCCCAATAGATCGTTCCCAAAAACCAACTCTTATGAGTACTAACTCTAGCTTTACATACAGACCTAATGGAGTTGATAGCACGGATCCGGGGTTCGGACCATAAACTAGTTGTAAACCATAGCCGCGACGGAACTATACAGAAAAAAGAAAGTATTGAATCAAACAAAATATATTTCAGTCAAACAAATTTGTTGTTTGATTAAAGCGAATTAAACCTACCATTTAAAAGAAAGCGCTAGATTATTTGGATTCAAAGACCAATATTTGTTTGATACAAGAAAATATTAATAGTTATATTTCGTCCATTCAACACTCCGGGTTTATTTGATGCAAGAATAATTTCACTTTCATCTGAGAATGTATTCCACCATCGTAGCAAATAAACAATTTTGTATATTCAAATATTTACTTGAATTTTAGAATACATATTGTTTGGTTAAATACCAGACTGTTAAAATGAAAAAAATATTATTGATTTTGTTCAAATATTCATTTAATTTCAGAATCCGTAGTATTAAATCAAGAATTTTAAACAAATGTATAATTAGAAATTGATTTAAAATTACACTTGAGTGATAAGTGTGAGTTACTCAAGTGAAAAAATATTTTTTTATTGAAAAAATATATTGTTTGGTTCGAAAACATGCACGCTGGAATGAAGAAAATTATTTTTGTGTTATTGTTTCAATTCGTATAACTAAAATATCTCGGTAAATATCTTCACATGCTACTGCCTATTGATGTTCCCAAATTTCAGTAGTTTGTGATTTTATTATACATGACAAAAGATGGAAATCTCCCGCAGTTATTTTGCTATACTATATTCAAACATTCCTTTTTTCTGTGTACCTGCCCCGCAACCTATACAGGTACAACCCAATTTCCTGTTAATATTTAAATCTAGCTACCTGTATAGAATAAAATTTGAAGTAGTTAGTATTAGGTAACTAGCAAGTAACGTCTGTTCGTGTAATTAAGATGGCTTCAAGTTCAAGTTTTTCTCCAATTCTTATTCAACGAGTTAGCAAAAGTGCATATTATTTGCGGGAAAAAACATTAATCCTGAACGTTCATGATGCTCTTGTGCACCAAAACCCCACAAGTTCTTTTCGCGACATAATTACGAACTGTGCCAATATGATAGGGGTAGAAGAATCAACGATTTGTAGATTTTTACGTGAGAGAAAATGCTGGAACTTTGGTGAACATATTCCTCACCCGGGGAAGAAACCATTAGAAATTGATGACGATGTCAAAAACAGTGTACATAGAATAGTGCATGGTATGTATTTTGCAAAAGAAATGCCAACATTGGACAAGATTGTGCAAACCGCCCAGAATGACGAAAACCTGCCACAACTATCAAGAACTAGAGCATGGAGAATTCTTCATGGAATGAACTTTTGGTGGGAAAAACAGATCACAAAATCTTTTCTTATTGATAGGCCAGATATTGTCTGCTGGAGACGAGAATATTTAAGGTCAATCCGAAAATATCGCAATGAATTTGAGAATATTTTCTATTTGGATGAAACCTGGCTAAATGAAGGAAACACCGTATCGAAAGTCTGGCAAGATGAAAATATAATGTATTCTCGAAAAGCTGTCATGGAGGGTTGGTCAACAGGATTAAGACTTCTGTCTGGAAAGGGGCGCAGGCTTATAATTGAGTGGTTGCAGTGTAAAGCCTTAAATTTCGATGATACAATTGTGAAAAAAGAACTTTTGCAAATTGTTAGACAGCGTAAGGCAGAGTTTAAAAAATTTGTAATCGATGAGATGGCAAAAAGTAAATACCTCTACTTTTTGCCATCGCTTACCCCTTACCATTGTGAGCTGAACCCAATAGAGCTTATATGGGCACAAGTCAAAGGTTATGTTGCCAGGAACAACAAAACTTTTAAACTTCAAGAAGTACGGCAAATTTTGATGCATTCATTGGCAAATGTGACTGCCGAAAACTGGTAAAGCGCCATAAAACATGTTATAGGTGAGGAGGGGAAAATGTTGGATATTGACAACTTAATCGACGAAACTACAGAGATCGAACCGTTAATTATTAACTTAGGACAAGACGATTCTTCATATTTTTCTGATGAAGAATTTAGTTATTAATGCTGTTTATATTATAGTTAAAGTAATGTTCACCTGCAATTATTTGTTATAATTTTTTTTTATTTTTTACAAGAATATGTGTGTATATAAATCTTGCACAATTACTCTGTATTTTCATTATAATATGAATTATAATAAACGTTAAGCAAAAATCATACATAACCCTGTTCTACGGCTATGGTTTGGTTACCTGCGTATGCTTTCATTTGCATTTTATTACCTATTGTTATTTGACCTATTACCGGGTGGCCTGGTCACAATTTCTTTCTTTTCAGTCTAGGTACTTTGTAAAACATAAAAAAATATGAGACACCTGACCTCCGTTTGCCGTTTATTATAGACGATCTGTGTCATCAACTACTTGGTATAGAGGTAAACGAAGTATAGAGTACGAGTCAATTCCAATTATCAACAAAACAATCGCAGAGATAATAGCAACAATATCTCAAGCCACATTAGACGATAGGCCACAACAAAACTATACTGCTCAAGAATTACTTAACACTAAAAATGAACGGATTGATCATTGCGATAATAGAGAAAGTGAAATTTTTACAGAAAAAAATATTTTATGACGATCCAAATGCTTTCAAATATCAAATTGTTTTTTCAAATATTCCAAAATCATATTTTCATAAAAGTGGCTTTCTTATAATTATAATTGTTTTCAGACCAAAACTGACGATGTTATTGCTCCACATAAAAATTTTATGGGACCTGAGGTACCTTAAACACCCCAACTTATTGCCTACCCTACATGTTAATGATTATTGAGGGACCAATAATTGAACACATTATTTTTCAAACTATTTTGCCCTCTATCTGCACATTACACTGATGCAACGCCTTTTTGACTTATATCCGTGATGCTATAAGAGAATGCACCTATTGCTTGGTCACCTTTGATCCAGAACTTAACCATATCGACTTTGTACATTTGTATACAAGTTGAGTTAAGTACAATTAAAAAATATTTAGTTTAATTTATAGCCTACTTTATCACCCGATCCAAAGTACTCAAAGTTGTTTCATTACGCAATTTGTATAGGAATCTGTGTAGATTGCTAAATAAATTTTTTTACTGGTATAAATTCTGAATTTGAACAAAGGGTCTAGCGAATTGGAAAAATAAAATTTCAATAATTTTTGTTTCCGATAAAGGTATAACGTTTATTTTGATTAAATTACCAAGGCGAAAATGACGTCTCATGTTCCATCACATGTCAAGAATCTGTTCACTTTATCCCATTTGAATTAATTTTAAGCATTATCGTGCTTTAAACTGGGTAAATTCGGTCTACTTCGTAAAAATTTTCCATTAATTGAAAAGTATCTGATACGCATTAAACGAACTCGATACACAAGCATGATTCAATGCTTAAATAATTTCTTATTGTAAAAATGAAAATTTATAGAAATATTTGTTTAATCATCGTCGCCTTTATGACTTATATTTTAGTAGATCCACCTGTAAAACTATCGTGATATCAAGGTCTGCGTGTCCAAAAAATGTTGGTAAATTCTCGGAACTTGTGTGTAACCATCAAGCGGAAAATTTAATAATTCTAGCATAAAGAAAAATATACTATAACCTAAAGCCATTGTACTTTAGTTCTATTAATAATCAATGATATGCAATCAAACAAGAATGGCAAACTATTTCTACTAAAGTTGGATTCAAATAGAAGGAAGAGGGTGGGAAAGGTGCAACAACAAGTAAATGGGACAGATTTGAATACCATATTTGTTTCTAAAAAATGAAAATCTATCTTGTTATCAAATAAAATTACATTAGGTTTGTTCGTAGAACATAATTTGCTAACGGTTACCAACCAATTTCTGATTATTATGTACTCATGCGCGGTTTTTTGATAGGTTTCAAATCGGTCGGAAAATGTTCACTCTAAGAACGCAAATATAATATTTTCTCTACTTTATAGCGACTTTTTGTAAACAGAAATGCAACTGTGCCGAAATCCGAATACTACCTCAATATCGATTGTTGAGGAAAATAATTTGTGATAAAATATATATTTCTTAAGTTGTGATAATAATATTGAGAATTATAAAGCTGGTATTTTCAGAAAAAGGATGGAAAGTATGTTTTTGGTATTTTACCTGTTGTCGACATTTTCTTTATACATATTATGTTTTTTAGCAAGTGATAACCTGATTCTTGATGAATTCTTAGTTTTTAATACAACAAATAATTCCTCAGAACTAGAGAACCCCGTAAAGGGCACTGAGAATACAACTTCTGCTCATTTATTCTCAGATTGTAGCACATCATTTACATGGACAAGAACAAATACTCTTATGCTACTGGATATATACCAGAAGTATAGGTCAAAAGTTGGCACAAATAAACAGCTCATTTTTAGTTCCTATTGGATAATTATCCATGTCATTGTGAACTGAGCATGTCTGACATATCTCCAACTTAAAATTTCTTATTAGTCAACGAATTATTTTGACGGTTGCCAATCAGTTGCAAACCGACTATTTTCTTTGTACGAACGTTGGATTTTTTATCACTGAATTTTGGTTTGGCTTGTGCGAACGCTCTTTAACGAAATGCGCCTGTGCTGTACAGTTGCCAACTGCTTCTTACTGCTCTACGAACGAACCTATTATGAATCAATACGAATACTAAAAGAATGACTAGAAAGTTTTTTTGTTCTTTCTTGACTGTAATAACTATTTTCTGTTACTTTGTTACATGAAATTTGAAAATCTGTTACTTTTATGCAATTTGAAAATATGTCACTTTATTAAATTTTTGAAACTTATTATTTTGAGTTTTTGGAACATTCGTTTTATCTGTTTCTACCTTTTGGGCAGATGAAATATGAAAATCTACCATTTTATACAGTGTCTTGTATAATTTCATCAATAGGGACGTAGTATTTAGCACTTAAGGAACCAAAAATGAGTCGAGTTATATTTTTTCTGCTACGTTTTTGCACAATGCGTATTTAGCACTAAAAGGATCAGCAATAAATCGCTATTTAGAACCAAAGGAATCAAAACCTAAGTAAATATTAAATGGTTGTTTTTACTTTCTTAGTGGGAATTCTCTATTAGTATTTCTTATTCATAAAATAAACTGTTAAAAAGACTTTTTCACTACTCCCAATGAACTAATTAACGATATGACTGCTTTTTAAACTAGCGTATCCTACAATAGTTTTTCTTAAATACAATAAAACTGTAACACTTTATTTACTAGATCTATTTGAAGACAAATTAAACTGTAATTAAAAATTTTCTTCGGCCTCTTGTCTTGTTTTAGTGACTAAAAAGGTAATTAAAGTACGAGTACAGCTGTTTTACGTTAATTCAACTAAAAAAATTACAGTGATGAATCACTTATTTAATGATTCACGTTATAATAAAATCAGTTTGAATTAAATTAAGGCGGTATTGTTTCTAAGAAACTATATAATGATTATATAATTACCATAATATTGTAAAAAAATATTCTATTAAAAAAGAAACAAGCATTAAAATAAATTGTGTTCTGACTTTACGAACCTTGAATTTGTTTAAATAAAGTGAACGCTGCGAAAGTTAGATTTTGCTGAATTTTTATCGATAATGTATTGTGATTGATTGATTTTTATATACTGACAGTAACGATGGTAGTTAAAAAGTTGCATGCTTTGAAATATTTTTGCAAGCAAACTTTTCTATAGAGCTAAATGGAATAAAAACTCTTCGAAAGATGAATTGTAGGAGTAAATTTAACATGAAAATGCCTCGATAGATATATAACACTTATTTCGCCAACTTAAAAAGCTTTGTCCTTTGTTCTAGGCAGCAAATGGGTCGTACTGACGCAGCCTAAGGAAGTCTAAACCGGTCAAACAGTCAAATGTATCTTCATAAATATGTAACTTTTTGGCTGCATTAACAATGCAACCATAAAATATAAATGAGGCTTGAACTTTGAAATATATAATTTTTTGAAGTGAAGTGGTACGAGCAAGACATGTTTTTAATGCGCTCCCGAAAATGAATTACAAATACTGCAAACTTAAACATTTTGTGCATTATGTATGCGCAAAGTGTTCCAGTGTGTTTCACAAAAGTTGTCTGCAGCAACATATGAAGAAAAAGGTGAAATTTGTTAAAGACAAAATTATCTGCTGCCAAGAAGAGAGTTTCACGGGTGAACACGAAGAAGAAACCAGCCTATTAGAAAAAATAATAAACGAACTTGCGGAAGATGGATTTTTGAAAGACAAGTTCATTCAAAAATTGAAAGATGAAAATCAAACTACAATACACCAGGCATTAGAATCTGAGAAAGAAATGAATTCACTCATAGGGAAGCAAATAAAAACTTAGTGAGGAAATGGAATGTAAAATTAATGAGTTGAAGAAAGAAATAGCTGAAAAAGTAGTCTCCGTAAAAACCATGGAAACCCAAACGTGCACTTATCATATGAATCACCAGTCTACAATGACTGATATCCCTTTCAACAGTGGCGTAGACATCGAAGAGCCAAAAGATATACAGAAAAAGATCAGTGGAGAAACTGGGCGGAAAATCTGTAAGGTTGCCTAAAAAAACATTCAAACAAAAAGAAGAGTCAATAGATGCCACTAGTGTAAAAATAAGAAAATCTCCATCAAAAATGAAGTAAAAAGAAAAGTCAGTGAAGGATTCGTGGAAGAGATAATCAACCAAGATGCAACCTTTATGATGAAAGTCGTGAATTGGAACAGCAGGATTGTATGGAGAAACCTTTGGAAAATATTGATAGTAGTCCAGATGTAATAAATGAGCAGGTAAAAGACGTATCAAAAATCATTATTTTAGGTGATCAATATGCGACAGGCTTCTCAAAGGTACTTAAAAAGACTTCAAAGAAACTAAACAGTAGTGTGATGGAAATCATCAAGCCAGGCACTGAATTATCAGACTTGACATGCAATATTTTTGATTCCAGTTTGAGCTATGGTCAGAATGATAATGTTATAGTGATGTTCACTACCAAGAATATAAGTAATACTAAAACATTGAATTCCGCTCTGAAAAATATTTTGTTGATAGCTAAAACTACTAACTTAATAATAATATCAGAATGTAACACTCCAATTGATCACATTATAAATCATAAAATACGTAATGCTGTAATCCATACCTGTCGATTCGTGAGAAATTGTTCTATTATATTTCTTGTTGATAAAAACCACCAAGGTAGTAAATTTGATATTTGTATTCAACTTGAACATGGTTTATCAGGCCCAAGGCTTAAAAATGTTGTTCTCACAATAATACAAACAATTGGAGATGCAAATTTTCAGGCTTTATGCACCAAGGAAATAATGATATAACAGAAGCTGAACTAACTGGCCAAGTTAAATATTTGGATGACAACCATACCATAGTACATCAAAATATACAAAGCTTGAAAAATAAAACTTCAGAATTAGAATTATTTTTAGATACTTTTGAATCCCAACCACCAGTCATCTGTCTAACTGAACACTGGTATACAAAGCAAGAACAATGTCTTATAACATTAGAAGGCTACCGGTCGGCTTCAGTATTTGCAAGGATCCATAAAATACATGGGGGCTCATGTATTCTGGTAAAAAACTCATTGGATGTTAGTGATATTTCGGAAATCAATTGCAAAAGTTTAGAATGTGTAATTGAATATTCATCCATAGTCTGTAAGTCTCTTATATTAGTATTACTTTGTATTTGTAGACCTCCTACTGGAGATATTGATCTGTTTTTACAAATACTTTGTGAAATGCTCGACTATGTGCAAAACAAATATCGAAAATATAGAATAGTGCTTTGTGGAGACTTCAATATCAATCTATTGATGCGAAAGAATGAAAAAACCCAGTCTTTTGTGAATCTGTTATATATGTACAATCTGAAAAAACAAATCAATGAACCAACTAGAATAACACCCCGAACTTCTACATTGCTGGCTAATGTTTTTATTAACTTTGAAAATGGCTCCCGTGGTGAAGTAGTAACATCTGCTCTATCAGATCATGAAGCTCAAATTCTGAGGATAAATAACCCAACATATCCAATGAAACAAGGATTGAATAGAGGATATTCTCAGACTCAAAACTTACCCAGTTGAGGGATGAATTACAGACTCTACTTCTATAATGATCCAAATGAACCATACGACTGCTTCATTGGAACATTGAGACAATTGATGGACATAGTTGTTCCCTTGAAAAAGGTCAAAAATTCTAATAAAAAAAAGAGAGATTGGATGACCATAGGCATCAGAACATCTAGTAGACGGAAGAAATTACTATATCAACAACAAAGAAATGGAACTATTTCCAAAGACACTTATAAAAATTATTGTAGGATTTTAAGATCAGTGGTAGATGAGGCGAAAAAACGATCTAATATAAATTATATTAGAGAATCGAACAATAAATCTAAGGCAGTGTGGAATCTTGTTAAGACATATAGTGGCCACTCAAATGGTGTGGGGGATTCTATAATTAAAAATGTTGAACCCGAGGAAAATGATAAAATATTGGTTTTCATTGGTAGTTCTCCAGACCTGAGATGTGGCAGTCACACGGAAGATGCATGTTTCATGTCAAACCCTTTCCAGAAGAGTATATTTTTTCTTCCTACGAATCCACAGGAGGTTTATGATACAATTATGAAGTTAAACAACACTAGATCAGTCGGTGAGGATGAAATTCCAGTTAAACTTCTGCAATATGCAACCCATGAGTTGTGTAAGCCTTTGGAATTCCTGATTAACATTTCATTCTCAACAGGTACCATTCCAGACAAATTAAAAACAGCATTTGTGAGAGCGATATTTAAAAAATGTGACAAGAATCTTATCAGCAACTACAGACCCATTGCCATTTTGTCAAATATCAGTAAGACATTTGAAAAAACAATATCTACAAGATTGACTTACTTTTTGGAATCTAACAATCTCCTATGTGATAGACAAAATGGATTCAGGGAGAATAAATCAACTATTCGAGCTACTTATCAGGCATTATGCAAGATAATCGAATCTCAATGGGAAATATGTAACCACTGCTGTAAATCTTGATTTGTCAAAAGCATTTGATAGTGTAGATCATCTCCTGTTGGTAAAAAAATTGTCTTTGTATAGGATTAGCACTCAATCTACTCACTTCCTATCTAAAGAACAGATATCAATGTGTGACTGAATTGAATTCGGATGGCCATTTCATATCTGAGAGATTACTTATTTTTCGTAGTGTTCCTCAGGGATCAGAGCTGGGCCCCCTATTGTATATAATTTATACTAATAATGCTCCGGAAGTTATAAGTGAATACATGGTTCAATATACTGATAACTGCTCAATTATATTCAGTTATAATGATCAAGAATCAGTACAGGGCAGTATCACTGAAACTTTGAATACACTGGAGGAATATTTCACAATACATAATCTGAAATTGAACACCAACAAAACTCAAATCATTCACTTTGGTCAAAAAAAATATGGACAGCGTCAACTATGGCACAACCTCCTTAAATCCTGAATCTAAACTTTCTTTTCTTGGTATCACGCTAGATTCGAAGCTAGATTGGAAAAGTCATATAAGAGAACTTTCGAAAAATTTATCGAGATACTGCTATGTGTTGGAAATTATTAGACGAAATATATCCATAGAAGCAGCATTGCTAGCGTATTATGCCTATGTACAAAGTCGTATTAGGTATGGAATCCTTTTCTGGGGGCTGTCTACTGATGTTGATAATATATCCATACTGCAAAAGCGTTGCCTAAGAAACATATTTAATATACCACTAAGAGGCAGTTGTAGGCCTTTATTCGTGGATAAGAAGATTCTTACTTTAACTAGTATGTTGATCTACGAAGCTGTAATATTTGTAACTGAAAATATGGCACTTTATACATGTTATGACAGAAATCACAGACTTAATACTCGAAATAAAAACAATCTTCTGAATATTAGGCCCAATTTCACATATATACAGAAAAATGTCCCTTTCTCAGTAATCAACATATATAACAAACTACCAGAGTCATTAACGACACAGCACATCAAGAAGCTGAAAACTAAATTAAAAAACATGCTTTTTTAAAAGCATACTATTCACTGGACGAGTATTTCACAGATACATTAGAGTAGTAATAGTTATTTTATTTTACTTATGTTGTGATTTTTAAGATTCACTGTCTTTCACCTTCTGATTTTATATATACAGTTAATTTTACATTTGTGTTTGTGTGTGTTTCACTGGATGATTATTTTGCAGGTACATTAAGGCATTAATATTTATTTTGTTTCACTTGTGATGTTCTGTAATTTGTAATTTTTGTTATTCTTATGATTTACTGTTCTACCTTTTGATTTTATCTATAATGTGTTATCTGGTATCTATTATAGGTGCGTGTATGTATGTATGTATATACATATATTGCTTATGGGGACTGTACCAAAGTTGTTAATTTCACTTTGTTTATGACCTATTTACACTGTTTGTGTTTATATGTATATATTTAGGTACTATAATAGTCATAATTTTTACTGCTTTTTGTAGTAATATTGACATGTTCTACACCTGAAAAGGTATTTTTGAAGGAACTAATAAAGAATATCTATCTATATAACTATATTATTGTTTTAAATGAAACTAACTGTTTCTAGATAATTTCACAATATATTGAAAATATGTTTAAAATTCTAAGAAATTGACAATTGTTTCGATATTAGTAGTAGTTCTATAGTTTCCTCTACTATATAGTCAAGCTCCCAAATCTTTTGTTCCTCTTTAAGTCCGTGTTCTATTGTTTTTTGCCAATTTTTTTGTAATTTTTGATAATGATGGCAGTGTAATAAAAAAATTATTTTTGAAATACTAAAGAGGTTATGGTATATTGAAATAAAAAATAATTGATTTATTGTTTCTGGAAATATATTAGAAATTGAATTTCTATTACAAATCATAATATAAAGTAGTTAAAAAAATTACGAAATTTAAACTATCAATTTTATTACTATACTTATGTATAAAAACAAAACCACAACTATTCAATCATACGTTTACGTTGTGATTTAAAAAATTAAACAAGTATGCTCCAAATTTTGATAACATAATTTCCGAAATATTATACCGGTATTCCTACGTGCTGACCTACCTATCATTAAAATAATTCAAAAACCACAAACTGCTTAATGGCCTGGGCGGAAACGTGATTTTGTCATTAGTACTATTTATAATTATTAAAATTTGTTTTTGTTTCCACTTAAACATGTTCACAAGGTGTGTATCCTATTTTTGAAAATATGACTTACAATTTTCTTTTATAACTTTTCAATCTCCATTTTTTTGAGACAAAGTTTACAGCAAAAATTGGATATGCAGATAATAGATATGATTTGTAAAATATCCGGGAATAGTAAAAATATAAACACGTAGGCTAAACCCGGTATTTCAAGTAGGTAAAATGGGTCACTGCGATTGACTAACAGTAGAAATTGTTTGTGTATATTAAATAAATGTACATAGGATGCAATAAAAACGTTTTTATAATGAAATATAAAGTTGAATCGAAATGACCACACCCAAATAAACATTTATATCCGAAGAACAATACTTGGAATGGTGTTAAATATTTATGAATATGCGTAAACGCGACTTAATGGTTTCTGTAAGCCTGGTAATGATATTAAATATGGAAAACTGACACAAATTCGTAGAGTTGATTAATTTGTTCATAGTGAAGGTGATAAAAAAACAGAATATTAACTAGTTTGGATCGACAGAGAAGGATACAGTGCGCGCTTAAAGTAAAGAAACATGAAGATATCTTTTGTCACAATAACAAAATTTTGATAATGTATATTATATTAGATAGACCAGCGGCTCTCAAACTTTTTTGGTAACGGAACCCTTTTGGAAAGTGAAATTCTTGACGAAATTTTTATAAGTTTAAAGTATTGTCCTAATTAAATATTAATTCCAATTCGTATTCCTGATTATTTACACAATAGTCTTGTGTGACTGTTCTAGATTATAAAGGCTTTTTAATAGCCTTATGACATTTACGATATTTAAATGAATGATCTGTCACCAATAATAATCCAAATGTCACTGCCAAAAATAAATTTTTTATTGAGTTAAATAAATTAAATTTCTATCAAACTGTTTCAAAATATGTTATAAACGAATACCACAGTAAGTGAAGATTCAAAATTTATATACAATTATTAAATCACAAAATCAAACTTTAGTTTTCCCCTTTTTTGTATCTAATAACAAAATCGTATTTTCCTATAGAAATTAAAATTAAAAACAACCTACAAACTAAAAAACACCTAATATCTAATTTCATAGTTTATAAATTCTTCAAAAAAGTTCAAAATTTGGAATTGTCACTTGACTCAGATAAATGTCAAGTACCACGATCACAGTCCAATATTTTTATTAAATAAATTCTTCGAATGGTTCAGTTTTTCAATACGTATTCAGTATTTCATTTGAATGTCCCAGCCATTTTATTCTTTGGACTTTAATTCTCTTTACTATGTCTTCTCCATCTAGATCTTCTAAAATCTCTTCATTTGTTTTTCTTCTGTATTCCTGCTCCCCTATCTTCGCTGGGCCCAATATTGTTCGTATTATCTTTCGCTCAATTATTCTCAACTTGTCTTCCTCTTTCTTTCTCATTGTAATCGTTTTTGCTGCATACATTGTTCTTATGGTCTTATTATTGTTTTATATATGTTCATTTTTGTATTCTTTGTTAATGTTTTACTTTTCAACAGACTCTTATTTGCTTGGTACGCTCTGTTTGTTGCTATTATTTTTTCGTCTATTTCCGTCTTTCTTTCCCCTTGATTGTCTATCATTACTCCTAGATATTTAAACTTTTGTACTTCTTCGAACTTTTGTTTTCTTATTTCTATTTCTTTATTTTGTCCTGCTTTCCCACATCTCATTATTATAGATTTCTTCTTATTAATTTTTAATTCCGTCTTCTTCAATCTCTTTCAGCATTTCTTCCATGATTTTCCTTCTTTTTGTCACTAGTACTATGTCACTGCATATGCAATTATTTATCCTACAGTTGTTCTCAGATTTCGTTTTTGTAGAGCCAGATTGAAGAGCGTAGTGAATCTCCTTGTCTTACACTTTTGTTTGTTTCGAATTTTTCCGTTTCCCCTTTTTGAGTCAAAATACTAACTTTTGATTGTTTCATTGTCATTTCTATTAAGTTTCTTATTTTTTTACTTACTCCTTGCTCTTTTGAACCTTTCTTAATTTCGTGCCTCTTTAGCGAGTCGAAGGCTTGTTCGAAATCTAGAAATAACATTTCTATTTAATATTGGTGTTCGTATGGTTTTTCCATAATTTGCTTAATATTATGTATTCCATATCTGTTGTTGCTCTGTTTCAGCTATTAGTCGTCTTTGTATTATCGATGATAGTATTTTATAGGCCACACTTAATAGTGTGATACCTCTATAGTTCTTGCCTTCTTGCTGGTCTCCTTTTTTGTGTGTTGTTATGATTGGTCCACTTTCCCAGACGTTAGGCATTTTTTCTTTTCTCCATATTTTTTCAATCAGTATATGAATTCTTTCGTGCAGCACGTCTCCTCCGTATTTAATGATTTCCAAATCTATTCCATCCTTTCCAGGTGACTTTCCGTTGTCACCTCTTATTATAATCTCTTTTACTTCCTCTAGTGTTGGTTCTTGTACTATAATAATTTCTTCTTCTTCTTCTCTTTCATTTTCTGTCATTTGTTCATTTAATAATTATTTAAAGTATGTCGTCCATATTTCCTTGTATTGTTTTTCCTCTTCCACAATTTTCTTTTATTTTATTATAAAAAATTTTTGAATTCCTATTCCATTTCTCGTTCTCTATTTCCTGTATTTTTAAATCCATCCATTGCCTTTTTCTCTTTCTGATTATTTTATTACTCTCCTTCCTTATTCTTGTATATTTTTCTCATTCTTCTGGTTTGCTTGTTCTTATCCATTTCAATCTAGCCTCTGTTTTTTTTCTCCACTATTTCCTGACATTCATTGTTATATCTTTTTGCTTCTCTTTTTTCTTTTTACCTATTATTTCTTTTGCCTTTTTTATATTACTCCATTCTTCCTCCGCATCATCATGTTCTTTACTCTGATTTGCGTGTGAGTAATTTTTTAGTTGTTCTACATACTTCATTTTTGTTTGATCATCTACTAATTTTTCAATGTCACATTTTATTTGTTTGTGTCCGTTTTGGTGACATATTGTTTTTTGTTTTATTTCTGACATAACCATATTATGTAATGTAATGTAATGTATGTGTCTGCGCAAGCTCCTCTATAAGATCTTACATCTCTTATTGATGATTTACAGTTTTTGTAATATATGGAAATATGTGTATATTTTACAGTTTTTTATTGCTGACGCAGCATGTCGATGGCCAATATTAAATTGAAGAAATTGGGAAACATATTTTTATTTAGTAATTGAAAGTGCAGTAAAAAAAGAAAGCAACACGTAAAGAAATAAATTAAAGGTGATGTTCAATATGAACTCTTTGTCTTTGGAACAAAAATCCATTTTTAATCAAAGACGAATAAATAAGTGCTATCTCCTCTGTATTTATGTTTTTCAGTCGTTGGAGAATCTGTGGTTTATTCGAATACTCTTTGTTGTTCAAATAACCCCATAAAAAAGATTCTAGAGGTATCAAATCCGGAGATTTTTCTGGCCCTTCGATAGTTCCTCTTCTTTCAATCCTACCATTTGAGAATGTAATGTCGAGGGTATGGAAATAGATCTAGGAGGTACATATCAATAAACGTTACAATTTGCATGTTATCATGGCCAATGTTTAGACGATATCGAGTATATGACTTGAAAAATACAGGAGGAATATTGGAGATGGGGCTTATAAATCAACGTACAAAAAACAAAATTTCTTCCGATAGGAACTGATTCGTTTTAATATCCAGCTATAATATGGCGATATCCTCACACTCTGTGATGAATACACTTATCTTGGCGTTATTTTCGATTCTACAGGGTCAGACGAAAATGAAATGAAAAAGAGATTCACACAACCACAAAGAACAATTTGGTTACCTCAATGGTATTTTTTGATCCCAAGAAATAGGAAAACAACGAAAATATATGATATATTATTATATACCTATATAGAGGCGAGACATGGCGGCTAAAGGAGAATACCAAAAGAAAATTGGAAGCGGTGGAATTAGAGGAATATCTCGAAAAAAGAAAACTAATATAGTATGGACACGTTCAGAGAACGCCAGATACAAGATTGGGGTCGAAGAAAGAGAGGGAGGCCCTGGACTTGGAGAGAATGAGTTACGATCGTTATGAGTGAGAGAAATTTTGAAGAAGATTGAGATCATCATTCAGGTCATGGTGCTGTCTTGCTGTAGCATGGTGAGGAGAGTCTATTAGTATGTATTTCACCGTAAGAATACAGTGGGTATAGACTGGTAGTTGCTTACCAGATTTCTTTAAAAGCCTTTGTGTTTTATGTGTTTCAATTACGAATAACAGTTATTATAACAATAAATAGCATGCTCATTTTACGACAAAGTCAATAAATGGAATCATTATCATTAACAACCTGAAAAAGACTTTCTGTACTTCTTCAGTCTGGAACGTATAATATAGACATCTGATCAGCGTGATCTACGTCGCCCATATATTTATTATAAAAATAATTGCCTCTGGACATTGCAATTCTTTTGAAGTGGAACCTTCCACTTTTTATTTTATTATATCGACTGTAGTCATGTGACAGTTAATCATTACCAACACGTCCTTAGTATCTTTCCATTTCATTACTTCTTTACACCCAGCCATTTCACAGGCTCTTCTTTAAACCAGTTTAAATTCTAATTTGAGAGTGTTTACCACATTTATCCATTTATTTCTGATGGTCCTTCTAAAGAACTGTAATGTTTTTATTATTTATTTAAACAGTAAACGGGTGGGATAAACTGTAAACTCACGGTATGGCTACTTACGAATTATTTAAACTATTTAAACACTTTCACTAATTATACACATTATATTCACTTAAACTAATTTATATAAACTGTTCCCTAATTTATATTCACTTATTTACTTGTTTATCTCACGATGTCAAATTATCAACTAAAATAAACTTTCTCGGGTCGTCCCTTACATATTAATGCCTTTTTCAATAGATAATTCTATATTGCGGCTTACTCAAAAACAATTGGCTTTCTGGCATTTTCTAGATAAGACTGGTCACTAAAACAATGTTTAGATAAGATAGTCACAATCGTAAACAATCCCTGCGCGTCCGCCATAATTTTAACTTTCATACCTGGCTTAAACAGAGTCGGATTTAGGGATTGCTGTTTCGTAACAGAGTGTTTTAAGATTACGGTAGAGCTGAATGCGTTATTTGGGTAATTGTGACGCAGCTTTTACAGACTTATAAGCAGTTGTTAAAATAATTGTGGTTCGAAAGATCAATATCTGTATCATAAGGTGTTTAAAATAACATTTTAGAACAAAATTGTTATTTTAGTCTTGTTTCTTCTTATGAATTGATATAAACTAAGTTTGTGTAATATCAAGCACGATTGGAATATAATCTTTCATCTATTTTTTTTTATTGACGTATAATTGGTATTCTAAAATGCGTAAAATGGAATTTTAATATTTTTAGTAACTCTGTTTCGTAATACTATAACGCAAACGTATAATTCATACACGTTAACTATCAAAATTATGAATTTATTAAAAAAAACCGCTGAAAGGGACTAGTAATAATTTTTATATAATTTTTATAGTTTTCGAATTTGAAATTTTATAATTACAGTAATCAATCAACGTAGGACTATATAATTAAAAAATTTGAATTTCAAATGGACGGGAATTAATAATAGTTGGCTTCATTTTAGACACATTACCATATTTTTAAAAGTCACCAACCTCTTTCTTTCAAACAACAACACCTACGGCTTTTTTATGTGAATAAAAAAAATGGGAATAACTCATTTCATGAAAAGATTGATCAAATAATGAAAATAATAATAATTAATAGTAAAATCACATGTAGACCACAGATATACATGAGTATTTGATAATTAGTGAACTAAACGCTCACTAGATAACCACAGAATTAGACTACTGTTTTGAATGAAACTTACTGTTTCTAGATAATTCCACAATATATTGAAAAAGATCTTAAAAATTCTAAGAAATTGTTCCGATATTAAATACCATCGTCAGAATGACAAAAGTTACATTTCATTTGATGCCTACCTGATGTTTAATAATTATTTTTGGATAGACCAAAAAATGATTGACTTAATATATGTTAATAGAAAAAAGGAGAAGATATGATATTACAAATATTAAAGCTTAGATATTATTAGCCCTATGGTGATATCCTGGATATCATTTTTCCAATTAAGATTAGTATAACTGTGCAACGATATACCGGCTGTTTTCAAATGACACTTACAAAGTTTGCATGTAGATACCTCTCGTAAAATTGGACAAGATGATACAGGGATTGAGGGGTCCAACCCATTTACTTTTCGAAATACAGGGTGTTAAAGTTATGAAAAATATAATGTTTTAATTTGATAACTTTTAAATTGATTAATATGTGGATTTGACATTTGACAGGTTGTTTTTAAATGTAAAAGGGCATATTTTTATGGACAAACATGTTTCAATTCTTGATCCAGTGGTGTACATTTGGAAGAATATGTCACCTTTCCCCTCCCATTTTTTACGCCACTGGCATTTGAAGCTATTTTTATTTGATTTTGTATTCCTCAATAGTTTTCACGTGAAAAATGCGTTACCCTTACATATCAAAAAATTTGTAGTTTTCGAGATATTTAATGTTTTTATGAAGTCTGCAAGTTCACTTTTTAATAAAAAAATTAAAAAAATGTTTTTCTTGAATGTTTTTTAATAACTACCAAACTACTAATGGTTAGAATATGTAACAGGAACTAATTTGTGAAACAGCAATGCATATAAAATATTGAAAGAGGATTGTTGAAAATACTTTTCCAAACTTGTGATTTTATTAACAAAAGAATTAATGACAATAAAAAATAAGACAATTACAAAGTTAAATAATATCCTATTCAAATATAATTTTTAACTAAGCAGCCTACAAATTGCAAAAGATGTTCAAAATTTTGTCAATTTACATTTACACATAATCTGCAAGGTTTTCTCATTGAAAATCTCATACCTTGGAAAGACTGGCAATTGCCAGAAATAATTTCTGTAACTGCATGGATTCTTGCTATCAGTGCCTCCTCCGTATAGTAGGCTATGGATGTCAATAATGAATTATTTGTAATTAAATTGGTTTGTGCAACTTTCACACTTTTTGTTATGATCGATTATACTTTTGGAGAAATGGCTGATATGCAACTAATATACGGGGAAGCCAGAAAGAATGGTAGACGTTCCGAGCGCTTGTATAGTCAAAGATATCCAAATCGACCTAGATTTCCATGTCACACAACATCTTCTCAAATTGATAGGAAATTGCGAGAATTTGGACAATTCAATTCAGAATTACAAGGTAGCGGTAGAAAACGAACTGTACGAACTGTGCAATTAGAAGAGGCGGTTCTAGACCGTATTGAATATAGACCCGATTTAAGCAGTCGCACCATTGGCAAATCTTTAAATGTAAGTAACTCAACTGTGTGGAATATTTTAAATGAACAGCAGTTGTATCCTAATAAGTATACCCAAGTTCAGGCCCTAAAACCAACAGATTGTCCTCAAAGAGTGGAGTCTGCCAATTGGTACACCCAAAAATGTTTAGAAAATAGGAATTTTACCGAATTTGTTCATTTACTGATGAAGCCAAATTCACACGTGAAGGAATTTTTAATTCAAGCAATAGCCACGTGTGGGATGACGGAAATCCATATTTTATTCGACAACGTGGATTTCAGGAAACATTCTCGCTTAACGTGTGGGCCGGCATTCTTGGAGATTGTATAGTGGGTCCACATTTATTACCTAATAAACTCAATGGTAATATTTTTTGTAATTTTTTCAGAGGAACCCTGCCTGACTTATTAAACGACGTTGTACCATTAAATATTAGAGCGAATATGGATAATGTACGGTTTCAGCACGATGGGGTATCTGTACATTATACTCTAGCGGCCAGACAACTTATAACCCAACAATACGGAAACAACTGGATAGGCCGAGGTGGACCCAATATGTGGCCTGCGAGGTCACCGGATTCAAATTCAATCGATTTCTGTGGGGTTATATGAAGTCCCTAGTCTACGATACAATAGTAGAATGGGAGGATGAACTGATAGCAAGAATCCATGCAGCTACAGAAATTATTTCCGGCAATCGCCAGTATTTCCAAGGTATGCGATTTTCCATGAGAAAACGTTGCAAATTATGTGTAAATGTAAATGGACAAACTTTTGAACAGCTTATGTAAATTTGTTGGCTGCTTAGTTAAAAATTATGTTTGAATGGGATATTATTTAACTTTACAATTATCTTATTTTTTATTGTCATTAATTCTTTTGTTAATAAAATCACAAGTTCGAAAAAGTATTTTCAACAATCCTCTCCTAATGTTTATATGCATTGCTGTTTCACAAATTAGTTCCTGTTACATATTCTAACCATTAGTAGTTTGGTTGTTATTAAAAAACATTCGAGAAAAATAGTTTTTTTTATTTTTTTATTAAAAAGTGATCTTGCACACTTCATAAAAACATTAAATATCTTGAAAACTACAAATTTTTTGATATGTAAAGGTTATTCGTTTTTCACGTGAAAAATATTGAGGAATACAAAATCAAATAAAAATAGCTTCAAATGCCAGTGGCCTAAAAAATGGGAGGGGAAAGGTGACATATTCTTCCAAATGTACACCACTGCCAAATGTCAGATCAATATAATCATCAATTTTAAAGTTATCAAATTAAAACATTAAATTTTTCATAACTTTAACACCCTGTATTTCGAAAAGTGAATGGGTGGACCCCTCAATCCCCATATCATCTTGTCCAATTTTACGAGAGGTATCTATATGCAAACGTTGTAAGTGTCATTTGAAAACACCCTGTAGAAAACCGGGAAAACTATATCTGCTGATCTTTACAATTATCACTTAAGAAACAGTTTAAAAGTGGAGAACTCCCTAGATTTATCTGTTCATTGACGACTTCATATTGTGGATTTCTTAAGTGTCTTCTAATTTCCAATTCTTCAAGGAAATCCAGCTCTTGTTCTTTATCACAAATATGTAGTACTTCTGGTTCTGTGTTAGGTGTCAATGAATGATTGGTGTCAAGTAGATGTTTTGTGTAGTGGAATTTATCACGTTGTTTTAATCTGTATGCTCGTAAGTGTTCACTGTAACGAATTTCAAAATTTCTAAGGGTTTGACCCAAATATACAGCATTACATACTGGACATTTAAGTTTATAAATATCAGACTACGTTAATGGGAATATTTTGGTTTTTACTTTTAACAATTTTGCCTCACGTTACTTTCGGTTTTAAAAGAAATTGTTGTATTTGTTGCTAAAGATAGTATCTTTGGAATATGTAATGGTTTTTATAATTTTTTATTTCTTTAGTTTGTTTAGAAAATATTAGTTGTAAAGCCACTTTTTCCAATTTTTTATTAATTAATTTATTTATAATATGTATTGGATAACCGTTAAATGTTGCTATTTGTTTAATTGTATTAATTTCTCTACTAAAATTACATTTGATCATAGGAACTGAAAATGCTCTTTGTAACATTGGATTATATGCTGCTAATTTATGTGACGTGAGATGATTGGAATTATATGGAAAAGTTACATCAGTGTCTGTTGGTTTTCTGTAAATTTAATAATTAAGTACATTATTCGTATTAATTCTTTGAATTTTTAAATGAAGAAAATGTATTGAGTTATTTTATTCACCTTCTAATGTAAATTTAAGTTTTGTGTGTAAATTGTTAATGTGGTTGAAACATACATCTAATTGTCGTTCACTACCTATAAAACAATATAATACATCATTTATACCAAAATAAGATATTTTTTTGAAATATTACTTTCAAAGATTTTTCTTCCTAAACTGTCCATAAAAATGTTTGCCAAAACAGGTGATATAGGGCTTCCCATTTTGAATATATATCTTATTGTCAAAAGTGAAATAATTCTGATGAATACATACATCAAACAAATTAATTTAGATGTTAAACATGTTGTTATTATTTGTGAAATTATTTTATCGGTTACTAGATCATGTCGTCTCTGTGTTTGTATTTAATTTAAATAGTTCAATCGTTTATTGTTTAACGACATCTAAATTAAAAAAATTTGAAAATGCTCCGAACTAAGGAGCGAAACGTGAAAATAAAAATATAAATTGATATAGAATTTATTGTTAACCTGATGCCCAAGAAAAATGAAATGAAATTTACAAGGTTAAAAAAATTCAAAATAACGAAACTTAAGACCTATGTATACTATTAATTAAAGGCAACCCTACATACTTATTTCCTACATTCATCAGCAAGATGGAAGATGTTCATTGTGCTATATAGACATTGCCAAAAAATTTGGACAGGCACATGCTACGACAGGTCTCAAAAAGGTGTCTACAACAAATTTTATTTGTAGCAAATATTTTGTTTTTGCTTCTCTTACTGTTTCCAAATTCGGTACAAACAGGCACGTAAAAAGTCAAATCGACTTAAGCTCTCTACAGGACCGAGTGTATCAGAAATGGACACACAATAAATATTTTTAATTTTTGTTCAAAATGAGTTTTTTATGTTGTACATACATTATTAAAAGTTTTAGAAATAAAATGTATCCTGTCCGTGTAAAATTTGTCCTATTGTACTAAGATTAAATCTATAAGTATCTTTTGGTTCTTCTCTGTATAAGAGCCCATATTTTGACGTAATTATAGAAAATTCGTGTTGAACTTCCGCCTCTGGTGAGCCGATAAACGGCTAATAATCTCGTATAATTTTATTTGAACGCTCAAACTACACCTAAACATTTTAAATACTATAATCTGCCAATCTGAAATGAGCTTTTTCCAAGCATTTCAAACGCGAGATGATGTCGAATGTTAATATTAGCATTTAAATCGATTCCAGCTACCGACTTTTCAGTATCTTGACATATTCGTTACATGTAGAATACGATAAATCACCCACAAAACCGTCTTTTCACGTTTCTTTTTTTTTCTTTTAAAACAACGAAACAAAATAAATTCTGTTGCCAAGAATTAATGCGTTCACAACTAGGATGCTAGTGAAATGAAAATATTTTCTTAGTAAATGAATTTGAAAACGGAAAGATTTATTACTAGATGCACATTATATACATACAAACAAATTGTTTCTGCTTCGTTTTGATATTTTTTTAAACAATAAGAGCCAGTTTAGAATATTTATCTTACCTATTAGGTACTGTGATAATTGAAACATTTCCTGTATCATTAATATCGTTACACTTCATTTTATATAATTCCTCCCTCCGCAGTGCTCCTGCGATTTCGAATATTAAAGCAACCTGAAAGATATTACAAATAATATCTAAGCTTACATTAAATTTTTTTGCTGTCATACCTTATGCATGACATAATGATCGTCTGGAGCTTACAACATAAACATATTAATTTCTTCACGGGCAAATGTTTAAGATTTTTTGGGTCTATAGTCAACTGATTTATTTTTCAAATATGCAATGAGTTTCGAGTATTTACTGATGTCTACGTCGTTATTTACCATTAGAGTGCCTTTTAGTTTTGAATAAGTCGACCAAAATGCTGAAGACTGGCACATTTCGGATTTAGTTTCAAAGTAAGCTAGTAACACTCTTTCTGCGAAGCTGTTTATGCCTTTTTTAGACGCCACTCCATAAAAGAATTATATTCCTTTAAATACTGTTCCCTGGATTTCTCAGGGAGAAGTTTCATAGTCGCTGCAGTTGCCGATTCAACAACATCTTCTGGTGTGCCGTTTAAACTTTCTTCACTATCACTCTCCATCACTAATAATACTACACTCCTTTTAATTAGACACAAAACGGATTTTCTTGAACGATATCAAGAAATAAAAGTGTGACAGTTTATCGGAAAAACGAATTGACATGAGAAAGAAAGCGTTCACAGCCCACTACTTTGATAAAACAGTTTTATAATTGCGTTAAAAAATGACACGTTACGGCACTTTTTTAATGCAAAAGCGTGAAAAAATGATGAACCGCTACGGTACTTTTTTTCACGCTTTTTGACCGATTCAGAAATTACATTATTTATTAATGCAAATGAATGAGAAAAAAAAACATGAATATTATAACGGACGTAGAAAAATATTTTTTATTATTAATACTGTATTTTTTCCACAGGAATGACCGATTACATATGTTGTCGACAATGGCCACTGTCACTTCAGGCATCATATCACCAAATTCCTTCGGCCTGAATCCTGGTGAGTTACAATCCGAACATATATCTAATAAATAATTTTTGTGACATGAATCAATTCAAAAAATGTACTGAGCCATGATTTGCCAATATTTCAGAAGAGCTAAAACTATTAATTACTTTTTTATAAAAGTTGTCAACAGAAAAATCCCCCACTATATACAAATCAAGAAATAAGGAATATTAGAAACAATGTATGCAAAGCTAACCGAAGTTTATTAGGTTATAAGTTAGTTAACTAACTGTCTAAAATATGTCCTAGGTCAGTCAAGCTGACTCCCCTCGACCCCCCCCCCCCAGTAGAAACAAAATGGCGGCCTGTCAAAGTTGATAAAGAATCCTATATCCTTTATTTTTGATCTGACGCAAAAAAATTATATAGATTTTCTATAGACCGTAACACGTTCTACAACTTTTGTATTTAACACTTTTTTCTAAACCGTACATGAAAATAATTATTTTGGAAAATTCAAAATTTGAATTTTTTTATTTTGGATTTGATGTAAAAATGTTACTGAAATAAGCCTGTTCAATTGGTCCTGTGCCATTAGGATTTTTTAACTATGCATCACTCCAGCAGTGACATTGAAATAGCGATGTGAAGATTTAAGCTGCAAAAATGTTGAGAGCTGCTCAATTCGCGGTTTCAGTGGCGTGCAGAATATATATGGAATCGAATTCATATTTCGGAAAGCCCCCTTTATATTCAATAAGAGATGTGTATTGGTGTAGAACACACACTGTTTGGAGGGAACTTGTTAACGATGGAGAACAACGGTTGCAACGTCACCCCTCGAACTAAAATAAATTGTAAATTCCAAAGGAAACGAGATACCAAGTAAATATTTGGAGGGTAGAATGATTGAAATGTTGAAAATACACTGATCGAAGGAAATTTGCTTACGATGAGAAACAGGGGTTGAAAAGTCACCCCTAAAATTAAAATAAATTGTACTTCCAAAGGAAACGAGAAACCAAGTTAATATTTGGAGGGTAGAAGTATTATAATGTTGAAAACACACTGTTCGAAATAAATTTGCATGCGACGGGAAACAAGAGTTGTAACGTCACCCCTGAAACTAAAATAAATTGTTACTTCCATAGGTAACGGGAAGCTAAGTTAATATTAGGAGGGCAGAAGGATTATAATATTGAAAACACACTGTTCTAAGGAAACGAGAAACCAAGTTAATATTTGGAGGGTAGAAGGATTATCATGTTGAAAACACTGTTCAAAAGAAATTTGCTTCCGAAAGGGCGCAAGGGTTGAAACGTGGCCTCTAGAACTAAATTAAATTTTAACTTCCAAAGGACACGAGAAGCCCAGTTGATATTCTCGTTTCCTTTGGAAGTAACAATTTATTTTAGTTTAGGTGTGATGTTGCAACCCTTGTTCCTCATAATAAGCAAATTTTCTTTAAACACTGTGTTTATCACATTATAATCATTCTACCCTTCAAATACGAACTTTGCTTCTCGTTTCCTTTGGAAGTTACAATTTATTTTAGTTTTAGGGGTGACGTTTCAACCCTTGTTCCTCACCGTAAGCAAATTTTCATTAAACAATGTGTTTTCAACTTTATAATCCTTCTACCCTCCAAATACTGATTTTGCTTCTCGTTTCCTTTGGAAGTTACAATTTATTTTAGTTTTAGGGGTGACGTATCAACCCTTGTTCCTTCTACTAAGCGAATTTTCTTTGAACAATGTGATTATTACACATTATAATCCTTCTGCCCTTCAAATATAAACTTTGCTTCTCGTTTCCTTTGGAAGTTACAGTTTATTTCAGTTATAGGGCTGACGTTACATCTCTTATTCCCCATCGTAAGCAAATTCCCTCTACACCATTACACCTCTACTCATTGAATATAAAGGTGGCTCTCCGAAATGTGAATTAAATTCAATATATATTCTGCACGCCACTGATACCGCGAATTGAGCAGTTCTCAACATTTTTGCAGCTAAAATAGGCTGCTATCATCACGCCAGTAATTGAAATCGCATAATTAAATAGTTATTGTTATCTAAATGTAATATAATCAGAGCAAAGAATATGGTTTCATATTTAATTTTTGTAAATCAATTTGAAATTTTTTTTTTGTAATATCAACTGTATCTTTTAAGCTGTGAGCTACTGTATATAAAACTGCTACCTAAATTATTTGAATGTATAATTCATATTTTGTCTCCCAGGAATAATTGAGATATGTATATAAATATTTCCTGAGTAATATAAATAAATGTCCTTCTATATATTCTTTAAAGAAATTATTTATACAACAACCAATATAACAAACTGTTTTTGCTGTTCACATGCCCTTTTAATTGAAATAACCTAACCTAAGTTATGCTCTCCTCTCCCCAAACATATAAAAATAATCCTATAGAAAAGTGCAAATAATATAATACAAGAACACTCTGTAATAATAATTAAAAAAATATTAATTAGTTACCTGTTTTATACGAATTTTTCCTGTGTTTAACACATCACAACTAATACCTTCTATTCTAATTACAGCAATCGAATATTAAATATTCCTTGTATAACAAAAAATCAGTCTGGACGACAAATTCGCGGAATTCAGTCTGTACTTAAGAAAAAAGTGTTGACGTAAATACGCTGTGGATAAAAACTAAAAACAATTGATGTACATGTACATACACTACGCATAGTGTAGTTTTTGAATAATACTTATACAGAATATCATTTATTTCTACTGAAATAACGTTCATTACATATTGGGAAGTTTTTTATTTAAAGATGTAAAACCAATATTAAATTTGAAGTATCTATTTCTATTACATGAAGGTTTTAGAGAAATAATTGAGATTAAAAGTGTTATTTGATTGTGGGTTATTTTTGTCGGAAATTGTGTTATTTACAATTTAACTGTATAAACAAACTTCTTATGCTTTTTCCTACGATCACTACCCAAAGTAGGCTTTTGCACACTGAAATCTAACCGCAAAGTTGATGTTTTCCGTGATATGTCATAATTTGACATTATTTCCGCTCTAGAGCGTACTTTTCCGCTCGCATGTTTTCATTTACAATAAACTAAAGAAAGTTAGTAAATAATAGGTATATTAATAGTACATTATACACTAAGCGACTAAAGTGACCCATTTAATCCCGCGGATGGGACCCATTTAATTCCCGAGGGAATCAATCCATATACATTTTTAATAAAAATGAATACTACTTAGGATGGCTGGGCATCCAGGATGCACTTTTATGAAATGAAACATGGCTGGGCATCGAGGACGGATTTTTATGAAATGAAGCTTGGCTGGGCATCGAGGACGGACTTCAATTTTTTTGTAGTGAGTCAAAGTGCGCCAATAAAAAAATAGCGTAAAGTATTCGTGGATAACTGGTCTTTCAAACACGCGCGATTTTTCGAGCGCGACGTCGCAGTGTTATAAGACCTTACAGATTAGACCGATTCAGACGTCACTTCAATTATTATTTTCTATCGTATAAACCATCCAAAACACCTATGTTTATAGTTGTAGTTAATATTTAAAAATATTCAAAGTGTATAACTAATTACTTCCAATATTTTTCGAACCTCAATTTGTTTAACCTTGTAAATGTCATCTTAATGTCGTTTACGACTTTTGTAAGTTTTAAATTGTCATTAGATGCTTTTACGCCGTTTTTGATAGATTAGGTTAATTTTCTTCTCGAAACCTTGACTCAAAACATCAAATTGCAAGAGGTTATGGACACAGGACACGCGTGAGACACCATTGAAGCTTCTGGAGTTTGTAATTTGTTGAATTTTTGTGTTAATAAGTGATATCATGAGCCAGCTTCCGCTGATCGAGCATCTAAAAGGGCACGAGAACTATGGTACGTGGAAATGCGCGGTACATATTTATTTAGAACACGAAGAGCTTTGGGACGCAGTAAAAGGATTTTCCGTGTTTTTTTTTTAATTATTTGTTTAAAAATAAGATGATCGTAGAAAAAATCTTGTGTGCAATTCGAGCAGAAAGTGCGTTGCCGCTTTCGGCAGATTGCCCGTGCTCCGCTACGCGTCGCGCGGGCAACTCTCTGCCTCAAGCGGCAAAGTATCACTTTCCGCTCTTAATTCACAAATAGCTATTATGCGAAAAAATATGTGAGCGTGGTGCTTTGAGATATATTAGAGATTGATTTTCAAACAGCCATGATTTTCTTATGATATGAGGTAATATCGCTCTGTCACCTGGTCGGGTTTTGAATAAACTCTGAGCAACATTTCTTATATTTGTATAGTATGGATGGTATTTTGAATGCTGTGAAGAGATGAGTATACATATTTTCAATTTTTGTAAATTAGTATCGGAAAAAATTAATAAAAATAGGAATTTTAATTTGTCGACTGTGCAACACCTATTCTCATTCTTTTTTTGGGAATCGCTTGGTTCGATTTCAATTAATCAGCAGATTTTAATATGTGAATATTCTATCTGACAGCGCTGTTGCCAGATTTTCTTGCACATGGATAGACATTTTTTATTTTCTGATGTATCCTGTGTGAGATTTAGTTACTCCTTTATTTCAATTATCTTGGATTAGTCAAAAAAGGTGCTGATTGAAGCTTAGCGATTTCCTATGTTATTTTACATAAGAAATGATCCTGTAACTAACATCGTATTTGCCAGATAAAACTACATGTGACAATTATTAATAAATCAATAGTTTTGTCTTCTTCTTAAATTAATTTTGACATAATTGGTATATTTTTATAAGAAAAATAAAATACTTTAACCTTTTGCTGTTCTCCGAATGTTAATAAAAAAACGTTAAATATTTTCCAAATATTCCGCATTTGTCGTTGTTCTCAGAACTGAAAAATTTAATTGTGGACGGTCTGCTTCCCCAAATTCTTGCAAGTTTTTATTAAATTTTGTTCAAACGATGCACGTTCACTCGTCTCGTATTCATTCAAAGAAATATTTAGACAAAAACCATAGCAGACTCAAATGAATTTTTGACAAATAAAAAAAATCAAACGACTAAAGTCCGAGTATTCGACGCCTGTTAACTACCATATTTCGGTTGTTTGCGCATAAATATAGCGTGTATATGGATATCGGATATATACAGAGACGTACTTAATATTTGTAGGAATATTCGTATGTAAAATTTTAATATTAATTGTACAACAAGTGGGGAAACTTCAACTTTTCTTACGAGTATTGAAGTTTGTGGTAAACAGACGAGTAAGAAAAGTACTTTCACCACATGTTGCACAATATACTGTTTCTACAAGTGTACAAATTTAAATAATATTTATATAGAAAACGTCTAAGTAGGATCCCCTACTGAAAAAAATGCCATGTTGATTCTCCATATAAAGTAAGCTGGGGCAACTGGGTCATGATTTTACATCATGCCGATGTCGTTCATAAATTTGTTCTTATTTGATTCGAAGAAGATTTGTTAAAATGAATTTCTGAATACGTACGCATCTTAAAGAAGTATTTCTTTAAGACATCCGCGTGTTTAAAATTGATAATGCAAGATGGAAACGAGTAAAATAATTATTTTACGTTTTTGGCGCTGCTGAGCCCAGTTACCCCCGTAGTGTGGGGCTCCTGTCTATTTCGTAGGCAAGACAACACAATTCATTCTAGGGTATTTGGGCCTGTTTTAGGACGTGTCTATTTTCGGTATACTGCTAATTTGAATTACCGTGTTTATGACAGGAAGCACTGTGTAAATGTTAAATACAACAAGAATGCATAAAGACCACAGATACTGCCTCCTCATAATTTAGAAATTATCCTTTATACCTGCGTCCTAACAGGGTCGGAGTAATCACCAACCAGGTAAAGCAAGGTTGCAGTCTATCAGCCTGTGACTTTTGAACGTTGTGCATTGTGCAAATAAAAATGGCAGTGTTTCGTCCATGTGAAAACATTGTGTCGAATGAAATGGAAATAGAGAATGGAATGATTGAAATTAGTGACAACAGTGATACTGAAGATGATGTTCCGGACAACAGGAAGGTTAAAAGAAAACATTTGTCAAGTGACGTAAAAACGATAATAAAAAATGTTTACCAAACTCTAATTGAAAAAGGGTGTTCAACTTCTTTCACCATTACAAGTGAATTAACAAAAGTCCCTGTATCTACGGTAAGTGACATTATAAACAAGGGAGAGACAGAAACGAGAAATGCAAAAATTTTCTAGAATCGATGAAGCGGCGGGAACTGAAATAAAACAACAAATTTACTCTTTTTGCAAAGAAAATAGAGTGCCAACAACGTCTATGATTTTGGAAAGACTGAAAGTTTCGGGAATTGAAGTAACCTATTCGGAACAATGGTTCCGGAAATATTTGAAAACCATAGGTGTAAAACCCTCAACGGAAGGATGAGCATCATGGAAAGTGGACGATTAAAAAGATTGCGTTGAGAGTACGTTACAGAAATCAAAAGATTTCGCCAAGATGGTCGATACATAGTTTGGTTGGATGAAACATGGTACGACAGCCATGACGTTATAAAGAAATGATGGACTGATGGCACAAAAAGTTGTTGTTTAGAGGCCCCTCCGTCTAGGGGAAAAAGAATAATAATTTTACATGCCGGTGGCAGCGATGGATGGGTGTCCAATGCGTTGCTGTTGTCCGTAAAAAATATAAAAAATTGTTCAGCCGACTATCACGAAGACATGGATTCACCACTTTTTGAGGCTTGGTTTCAAGAACAGCTGTTGCCTAATTTGCCCGATAATTCTGTCATTGTGATGGACAACGCCAGTTATCATTCAAAACAAATTAACAAGAAACCCACCACAAACACGAAAAAAGCAGAAATCCTACAATATATGACCGAAAATGATATAGAAATTCCCAAACCAAAATGCACAAAAAAAATCTTCTAACCATTATAAAAGACCTGAACATTCCTACAAAATATCGGATTGACACAATGGCACAAGCAAAAGGACATAAGTTCTGCTGTAGTATATTTAATTAGAAGTGAAGTGGAAAATATAGACATTATTTTATGGAAAAATTGCATCGCACACGTAGTTGAAGTAGAAGACGAAGACAGCGATAATAGTGACCTGTTTGTTGATAGTGACGATGATTTATAACGCAAATATTTGTTATTATTGTAACATATTATGTGTCTATATATATATATATATATATATATATATATATATATATATATATATATATATATATATATATATATATATATGTGTGTGTGTGTGTATATTGTATATATGTATCATTTTCAAGAAGTCAGTTAAACAGTTTCTGATTGAGAAAGTTGTTTATGATGTAGATGACTTTTTACTTTACTGACTGTTCTCGTATACTGTGTCTTTTTTTGTGTATACGTAGATATATATTTATGTATAATATGTACTTTTGTTTTGTTGACATGTCCAGCGTAAATCTAATATTTTTCTATGTATGTTTCACTGAATGAATAAATGTATTATTATAAAAAAAACTATTACATCATATTATAATAATTTTTCTTTTACCCTAATATAGTTGTGTATAATTATAATGTAATAATTATATGAGTCGTTTTTGTTTGTAAATCCATAAAATCCTTGTTAAGAAGCAATTGCTTTCTACTTTGCTCAAATTTTTTAAGACGTCCCTGCGTAGGGTCGGATTGTGTACTTGGTCTTGATTTACAACTATGCTATGTACGGTCCATAAATTGTTCCCCACTGGGTAAAGTTCACAACGGTCCAAGATAATAAACACGGTATTTCAAATTCGCAACTATACCATATCAAATGTTTCAGTAAATTGCATGCTGTGGCCATTAATTTTGAAAAATGTTACTTCATAACCTTTGTCATCTGCTTCTTGGATTCTTCCAATATACAATCGAAAAGAAACCTTATCTTATCCAAACACTTTAAATACAGCAAAATCACCAGGATTCACAAAGCATCAGGATTCAAAGAATCCGCGTTAGATTCCTTCTCGGAATCGGACAACTGTAAATATAAGCTATCAACACTATCATGAAGAGAATAATTACTTTCCTCATCACTTGCATGTTCTTAGTTCTTCCCTGAATTTGTTATCTTTTCATGAAATTCTTGTATTCTTTGCTGTTTCCTCATTTGACCTATTTCTGTTTCTTCCTTTTCAAATTTTCTTGTTTCTCAAGTTCGTCTTGTTCCATATCCTGCAAATATCCCGCGGTTGTTATTATCTCACAATTGTTCATCAGCCCCTTACGTTTTTGTTCCGGAATTGCTTTTGCATCTTTCCAGAAGAACGTCTTCAAAACTTTTTTCGTGTCGATGTTTCCAACTCTTTTGAGTTTTCATCATTCCTGGTATATGCTTATTCATTTCTGCACGTGTTCGGCTGTTCATCTTCATGGTTTTCTGTTTCTGTTGGTACATTCAAAAAAACCTTGGACGTACTCGGCTTTTTATTTAATAGAACTTGTGCATGTGAAGTAGTAGCTATGTTAATTTGTTGCTCCGTTGACGTCGCTGTGCGTCACTAACGTCTTGTGCGGAAGATGTTGACAAAGTGGCTTCGACGTATGTATCTGACAGCACAGGTAAATTCTTCCTGAATGTTCTCAAAGTTTCAGGCTTAGAAAGTGAGACCGTAATATCTCCCCAATTGGGACCATCTTTGCATAGCTCCAAGAATTTTGGTTTTATCGTTGTTCCAACTTGTCAATAAAGTCGTAGATGACCCAAGGATTAACTTGGTCACACCGAACGTATTCAATACTTTGGTGTATTTTTATGAACGAATGTTGCTTTTCTTGAAAGAAATAAATAAGTAGGTTACAAGTCGTTGGTCTTTGAGTCTTGTTGACAAATTATTCTGTCTTATGTAGGTACATTTGTAGCAAATCCAGTACATCTTCTCAGGGCACACCGAATCCATACTTTTCCATTACCTTGATGCAATTGGAAATTTCTTTTTCTTCAGCAGTAGGCAGATACGAAGTACACCTCCGCCTCCTCTGCCCTCTTTTGATGTGGAGCCCTTTCCCCTAATTCCTACACACACCAATCATTCGTTTTAACGTATTTTATTATTACATCTATAAGTTAATTTATCAATACTTACATTGCTTAAATAATTATTTGTATAAAACTCAGAACGCACTTGATTGAGGTTATATTCTTTGTTTTGGCAAGTCGACATGTTGACACAACGTTGCCTACTGTTTGAATATTTCGTGGAAGCAGGTTAGAAAACGATTGATTCCTGGCCTATTTATCCCCTGGGCCCAGTTGCTCCAGCTTACCTTAAATGTATGTGGTGTGGGCAAAGTGCCGTGAGAAAAAGTATTTCAGACAGTATGATCAATATATTGTTTTGAAATTAAGTAAGATATGAAAAATACGCTAGCAGCTGTAGAAAAATAGCTATTTGTATAACAAGGGAGGAAAATGCTACTTTTCCTCCCAAGGATGAAGTTTACTGCCCGACGCGTAGCGGAGGGAAGTAATCATTCGAGGTAGGAAAAGGCACTTTACACTCATGTTATACATATGATTTTTCTGCCTGCCTCAAATAACAAGACATTTTCAATAATTTATTTATGAAACTAACAAACAAAATTAATGAATACTACTTTTTTACGAAACTTGGCTGGGCATCGATGATGGACTTCTAAAATGCTTGGCTCAGCATCGAGGGGGGACATTCATGAAACTTGGCTGGACATTGAGGACGGACTTCTAAAACGATTGGCGTGCAATGTAAACCAGGATTTCCCTTGTGTAACTAAAAGTAAATATAATGAACATTTCTTTGTTGTACCACCAGAGGTTTCATCTTACAAATGCCGAGACTAGGGCCATGAGGCAAGCGGCGTAAGGGGAACGAAAAACATCGGTGGCTACAGATATGGAATGTGCCTAGCTTCTCAAACTTATCAATCAACGATTATACTTATGAGGCTTCTTATCATTGAATCCACATTGTAGACGGTTTAACGTTTTGAGAAATTTCTTGAAAATAAGTCCTTTTCCTAAACGATAGTTTGTGAATTGAGTAAGCGATAAACATTATTCACCGTGACAATAATAGAAATTGGCACAAACAAACGTATATATTTGAAGAACATATGTCTATTGTTTAACTGCGATTGTAATCATTTATTTTAATCAAAACAGTTAGGAAAATGCAAACTCTAATAGCATTCTCTTTTATTAGACCGAGAAAAAACTCTTAACACAACTGCCAAAAACGTTTTAATTATTCATTATATTTAGTTCTTCTTTTTTAAAATAATTTCTTAGTTCAGAATTTATTATGCAAATAAAAATACGGTTGGCACTATAGGATAGCTATTCAAATTAACGACTATATTGAACAATTCAGTTGAACATGGTTTGATATAATTATATATTATAAAACAAAGTACATCGTGATAAACTAGTAAATGGATTTTAATGCGATTTCCACCATTAGGAGATAGAGTGAGTCATGACGAAAGTTTAGGTATATCATTTGTCAAGTTTTGTGTAAATGATTGAAATAACGACAATTGTTGGAAGTATCGGAAAAGGCCAAGCTGCCAGTTGCCAGGATACTGTAACGTTCCTGTCCTTTGGACCTTTTCTGAACTTTATTTTCAGTAAATCTATATATGTTTTTATGTCTATGGTTTCCGTAAGGTTTTGGTTATATATTGTTTCCTTTATTTCCTCCTCATTCATGTACGGTGGTACATCATACAGTATTAGGAGTGTATTTCTTTTTCTGGGAAGCTCACACTTACACTCCTTGTTTATTTCTACATTTTGCATTCGTTTCTTCAGGTCTTCATTTTTTGCCATTTCGATAATCAGCACTTTGTTGGTTACTCGCATCGTATTAATTTGCATTTTACTTTTTCTTGGTTCTATTATTTTTTTAATAGTTTCTAATATTTTTTGCCACTGTCTGAATTGTTCTTTGTTGTTATGAAGATTGTATTGATTGGTTTTTGTATGGTTCTCCGGATTTAGCTTTGTATAGAGTTAGTTTTAGGTTTGGCGATACTGATAAGCCGCGACCCCTGTCTATTGTCAATTACTTCTTTTTGTAGCCTTGCATTTTCTTCTTCGAGGTTTAACTGTTACATTCCCCAATTCATCAGTTTGTTTTTCAATAATTGCATGTCGATGAAATGTATAATTTCATTTAACCTGCCCTCAATCTCAGTTTATTCAATCTCTTTGACTGACCTCACTTCGCTTTCTTTGGACTTTTTAGTAATATATCTTACTTTGTCTTCGCATTTTGATGAGTTATCGCTCTTATACTTCTCCGCCGTGAAGTTAAGGGGTTCCCCAGTTTGCGCAAGGGAGATCTAATAGAAACCTTTGTCCTTACCTCTTTTCTTCATGTATTGTGATCTTAGTTAACTCAGAACTTATTGCAGGAGTACCCCGGCTTATAGTGGCGTCTTGGTTTCCGCCCCTAACCACGTGGAGGTGGCCTCCTCCTCTTTCCTTTATCCTTCGTAAGGATTTGGTGATGTTATGTTATTCGATATATTGTTGTTGCCTATTCATCCATTTCTTGAACATGTTGTGCTGCTTCGGATAGAGAGTAGACTCAATGACGATCTTACTCGTCTTCTTTTACCTTCTACTTTGCCCTCTACTACTAGTCTCTCCATACATTTCCTTCGTCTCGGAATATATCCAAAATATCTCAATATGCTTTGGTTAATAAATGTGGTGAGCCTAGTGGTGATGTTGGGTTCTATTAATATTGAATTATTTGTGCGGTGTACTGTCCAGGGTATGCGCAGCATTCTGCGATAGACCTACATTTTATAGGCCAATATACGTTGGGGGTCTGACTTTTTGACGGTCCATGTTTCTGCTGCGTATCAAACGTAATTTGGTGTTGTCAGTGTTTTTTCAGATTTTAGTAAGCTTCGCCCTTGCTGATCTGGCCATTGTAAGGCGTCGACAAATTTCTTCTTCGCACCCTCCACTGTTTGTGACCACAGAGCCTCAGTAGTTTGTACGACTCACCACTTCATATCCTGCGACATTTCGTATCTCTGGTAGGTTATTTCTGGATATGTCGATGATCATCACTGGTTTTCAGTGCATTAATTTTGAGCCCAAACTCTCTATTAACAGTGTCTAATCTATTCATAATCTAATTGACTGTCTCGACCCTTACTTCGTGGAATATGCTCATATTAGTGTTTTTAAATGAAACTCAAGGTCTCTAGTTAATTCCACAATATAATACAAGTTATTGAAATTTCTAAAAAATTGACAATTGTTTCGATAAATCAATATCATCGTCAGAATGACAGAAGTTACATTTCATTTTATGCCTACCTGATGTTTAGTAGTTATATTTTTGGCTAGACCAAGAAGTAACCTAACTTGTGATTGGCTTAATTTATGTTTATAGAAAAAAAAGAAGAAGATGTGATATTACAAATATTGAAGCTTAGATATTATTGGCCCTATGGTGATATCCTGGATATCATTATTCCAATTAAGATCAGTATAACTGTGCAATGATATAGAAAACCAGGAAAACTATATCTGCTGATCTTTACAATTATCACTTAAGAAGACAGTTTATTAGTGGAGAACTCCCTAGATTTAACTGTTCATTGACAACTTCATATTGTGGGTTTCTTAAATGTCTTCTAATTTCCAGTTCTTCAAGGAAATCCAGTTCTTGTTTCTTTTCACAAATATGCAGCACTTCTAGTTCTGTGTTAGGTGTCAATGAAAATTACAATTCCAAAGTATATAACTTTATAGAATCCAGCGATGTAAAAGTTCTTAAAGCAGACCCAACAAAGAAGTTTTCTAATAATGTAAGGGATATTGTTAATAATTCAAATTATCTTTTAAATGATTACGAAAAGAGGTCTATCATACATAAGAATCCTCATTGTCCACAATTATATGGAACAGTTAAATTACATAAAATAACGAAACCAATTAGACCTGTAGTCTCTTATGTTAATGCTCCTAATAATATATTGGCAAAAAAGCTCAACAATATACTCAATACTTATGGATATGAATCTCAGTACTCAATTAGAAATTCAATAGAACTAATCAAAAAGTTGAAATCAATCCACTTGCAAGATAACTATAAACTCATATCGTTCGATGTAACTAATATGTTTACTAAAATTCCTCCTAAAGAATGTCTAATACTTGTAAGAAAATTACTAGAAGATAAAAATATTAATCCAGGAATAATATCAGATATACTTAATTTATTTGATGTATGCATTAATCAGAATTATTTCACTTTTGACAATAAGATATATATTCAAAATGAAGGTTTACCAATGGGAAGCCCTATATCACCTATTTTAGCAAACATTTTTATGGACAATTTAGAAAGAAAGATCTTTGAAAGTAATATTTCGAAAAATATTTTATTTTGGTATAGATATGTGGATGACATATTAGCTTGTTTTATGGGTAGTGAGCGACAATTAGATGTGTTTTTCAACCACATCAATAATTTACACCCGAAAATTAAATTTACATTAGAAATTGAAGAAAATAGCTCAATCAATTTTCTTGATTTAAAAATTCAAAGAGTTAATGATGTACTTGATTATTCAATTTACCGAAAACCAACACAGACTGATGTGACAATTCCATTCAATTCTAACCACCCTGTCTCACACAGACTAGCAGCATATAATTCAATGATACATAGAGCTTTTTCAGTTCCTATGAACAAATGTAATTTTGATAGAGAGATTAATACAATTAGACAAATAGCAACATCTAACGGTTATCCATTAGATATGATAAATAAACTAATTAGTAAAAAAGAGAAAAAAGTGGCATTACAACTAATATATCCTAAACAAGCTGATGAAATTAAAACTTATAAAACCATCACATATGCAGGAAATATTTCTAATAATATTTCAAAGATAATATCTTCAGCAACGAATGCAACAATTTTTTTTAAAACAGAAAGTAACGTTAGTACAAAATTGTTAAATGTAAAAACAAAAATACCACTATTAAAGAAGTCAGGTATATATAAACTCAAATGTCCAGAATGTAATGCTGTCTATTTGGGTCAGACCCTTAGGAATTTTGAAATACGATACAGTGAGCACTTACGAGCTTACAGATTAAAACAACCAGATAAATCTCACTACGCAAAACATCTACTTGACACCAATCATTCATTGACACCTAACACAGAACTAGAAGTGCTGCATATTTGTGAAAAGAAACAAGAACTGGATTTCCTTGAAGAACTGGAAATTAGAAGACATTTAAGAAACCCACAATATGAAGTTGTCAATGAACAGTTAAATCTAGGGAATTCTCCACTAATAAACTGTCTTCTTAAGTGATAATTGTAAAGATCAGCAGATATAGTTTTCCTGGTTTTCTATATCATTGCACAGTTATACTGATCTTAATTGGAATAATGATATCCAGGATATCACCATAGGGCCAATAATATCTAAGCTTCAATATTTGTAATATCACATCTTCTTCTTTTTTTCTATAAACATAAATTAAGCCAATCACAAGTTAGGTTACTTCTTGGTCTAGCCAAAAATATAACTACTAAACATCAGGTAGGCATAAAATGAAATGTAACTTCTGTCATTCTGACGATGATATTGATTTATCGAAACAATTGTCAATTTTTTAGAATTTTCAATAACTTGTATTATATTGTGGAATTAACTAGAGACCTTGAGTTTCATTTAAAAACACTATTCATAATCTGTTCAAGTTAGGATTAAGGTATCTCTAAAAACTCCCAAATATTGCCAAGTCATACCTTCTCCAAATACTCAACTTAATCTGGACAAAAAATGTTTTCCCATCCAAGTGGTCATAGGCAATCGTCAAACCGTTGCCAAAAGCAAACTACCGAAGAACTAGGATAACTTCATACCAACTAATATCTCTTATCAACCTACTAAGCAAAATAATGGAAAAAATCATAAATAAGAGACTGTTGTGGACAGTAGGAGACAGAAAGAAGTCAGTATTAGACAATCTTATTGATTTGGAATACGAAATTCACGAATCTTTCGCAAATAAACAAGATTGTCCTGCAGTTTTTATTGATATCACACAAGCATTCGATACAAAAACCTTATAAAAACACTCTCAAGTAAATCCTGGGGATCTGACTATACCTGTCAAATGCACAGATAAAACGCACTTGTTAATTCAAAGGTAGAATAGTATATGCGACAGCTAAAAAACTAGTCTAAAACAGCTCGAAACCATTCAAAATGCAGCTCTAAGAATAGCAACAGAAGCATTTTGTTCAAGTCCAATTAAAAGCCTACAGTACTAAACCGGAGAACCCCCTTTACAACTACGAAGAAACTACCTTGCCCCCCATATGCACTATCCATCAGCAGAATCCAGTCTACATTAACAAACTGACCAATCGTTACAAAACTCTACATTTGACAAACAACATCAAAATAGAATCACCATTCTATGTAAGAGCTGGTTAAATTCTCACAGAACTCCAAATCAAACGTCCCAACTTCCTTTCCAACAAAATTATGGTCGATCAATATCCCTCCCAACGAGACTGTGCAAATTTATCAAATTAGAAACTCTCCATACCCTAATTAGGAAAGCATTTGCCTCTAGACTTGATAAGTGTCCACAATTTTACCTCGTATGTACCTAACCAAAAATAGTAATGGGGTAGGCGCAACAGTGAACATACAAAACAGTATACTACAATTCAAGTTACCTGAAGCAAGCAGCGTGTATACTGGAGAATTATACACCATTCACTTAATCACATAAAAATAAAGGATATTCCAAGATCCCTCATAATAACTCAATCCATGTAATAAATCAACTTTAACCCACACACCCAATAGCACTTCAAATTAAAGTCGAATTATCACAGTTGCATTATTCGAATAGCACTGTGGAAATACTTTGGGGTCCTTCGCAGTTTATCAGGAAAAGATAACTTCAAGTTAAACTAAGTTACAAATAAGCCACACTAAGCTTACTCATAGCCACTTAATTACTAAAAGCGAATCCCCAAAATTCGAATTAGCAGCTCACTGTTAAACATTTAATAACCGATTGTCCAAAATTTCAACAATCAAGACAAGACAACCTTAGCAAAAATCAAGAACAAGTACTTGGCAAAAACTGTAATACTCAGAATATTTTTAAATATCTAAGTGACATTAACATAAACAAAATTATGACCCATCCATACGTATGTCGCTAATTACTTCAGTAGTAGATGCGACTAGCTTGTTAATGAAAAACTAAAGTTTAAATAATCATTACAGTGACATCTGACACATAGTTGCTTTTTCCCACTTTTATTTTGTGTTTGTACAGTAATTATGAGATGAAGTAGAATGTAATAAGCGTGTGAAATCTGTAAATAAATAAATATTGGTACCTACATATGTTAATAGTGCCGTTATTTAGTATTCAACATTAATTGAATGATGATTTGCTTAAAAAAGTAACGGAAATTCTTGCAATATTTGAAGTATAATGTTTTTTATACGGGGTTATATCTTGAAGAAACATTTCAGATAGAATTCTTATTTAACCATATAAATTTGTGGGTACATGCTAATAAAGAAATACAAATTTTATTGATATATCTTCTCGAAGGACAGAAATACAAATTTCAAATATTTTATAGGTTATAATCTCGCCAGTTATATTAATTTTGTCAAATTCTAATAAGCAAAAAGAGTGGTACCAAGACTTTTATTGTACCATATTTTTTAAACACCCTGTATATCGAAGTAATAACTCTTGTGTGCAAATCTTCATTAAATTTCCTATTAAAAAGGTATTCTTAGTTGAACTCGTTACAACAGAAGATTTTCCACTTTTTCGAGTCCGGTTATGGCCAGAAAATAATATTAGGAAATTTAATTATCTTATTTGTATAGATAGTTTGATGATTCTTAGTATAAACATAAATATTTTCACTGAATTTACGACTTTGAATTGTGTTTTCTAAAACAGAATGTAAAATATATTTTTATTGTGTCTGCTAAAAGAGTTTGTCTGTAATTCCCAACAACAAACAGAAGTTTGAAAATATTTACAAAATTATTAAATCCGTGAAATATTGATCCGCCAACCATAAATATTTTTGCTAATTTTATGCAAAAGTTTCTTTATAATAAATTTGTAGTAGTTGATTTTGTATAAAATTAAATTGTCTGCATTCGCTCTTGGAAAGTTTGCAATATTTAATAATCAATAAGGTTAGGGATGAGCCAATGGTATCGATTTTTTTTCTTCTAACCGAGTAACACACTATATTTTCTCCACAACCTGATAGTATGAATCACAATTCAGATATATCTCAATACAAAAATTGAAACATTACATTTGGCCAGAGATTAGTTTTTAACGATTTCGACAAACCAGTTGAAATTTGCAGTGTGTAATTAACGCCTTTGTGCTCTGCGGTAGCAGTGATTTTTTTTTCTAAATTGTTCGCAAGTGAATTAAGGTGTAGCTGATCATTCTGATTTATTTGTGCAGTGTTGAAGTTAACACGGTTAAAATGGCTGACAGAAATAGTGAACAAGAAGGTAGCGAAGACGTGATTACTAATGAAATTAATGACTATATATTAACCACAACCAAAAAAAAATCATTAGACAACGTTGCGTAAATTATTCGCCTATATTCGTTGTTCTTTTACATCTTAAAAATGTTAAACAGATGATTTATTTAAAATGGAACTAAAGAAGTGGATTTTATCAAATGAAATGACTTATTTTAGTAATATCGTCAACCAAATAAATATTTATATTTAAATATTTAAATGAACAAAAAAAAGGAAAAATATTAGGTATAAATCTAATACAGGATTCATTTTATACTTACCTACTAAACTACGTCAAAGTAAAAATTACCTTTGTTATAAGCGTATGTCAATTATTTGTAGCAAAACAAATTACTGAATGAGTTGTACCCAATATGTCAAAATAATGCACATCTACGTGAAAGTTAAAAATTACCTTTAAGGGTCGCTTTCTCTTTTAGTTAAGCTAGGAAGAGGATCTTTATTTAGAGAGACAATAGACTAGAGAAACAACAAAAATAAGGAACAGGAACAATGTTTGGGACGATCCATATTTCCTCATGAAGTTCAGAATGTCAGAAAGGACAGCTAGTATGGTCTTAGAAACAATAAGAGATCAGATATCCTCAAAAATCCAAAAAAATTGCGCTATATCTCCCGAAATAGAATGTATAACTGCTTTATGCTTTCATGCCAGTGGTAACTTCCTCATCGATGTGGGTGACCATAATGGAATCCACTACTCAACTGCGAGTAAAATTGTGAAACAAGTGCCCTATGCTGTGATTAGGCTATTTCCAGACATGGTTTCTATACCTACAAGTGATAATAATATATATAATAATAAAACTAAGTATAGCTATTAGGTTTTTATGAAAAGGCCCGCTTTCCTAATTGCATTCATTATAATTTTTTATTCATTTATTCATTGCATTACAATCTGCTTCAATAAAGTAATAACTAAATATGATGTAAGAGGGTGCCTTATGGCAGGTGTCGTTCATTGACAATTCTCTGGAATTCACCTAGCAGCAAGGACTTCAGGCTAAAGTCTTTTTAGGCGTCTGTCAATCAGTGGAGGGTTGAATAATTCAACTATGAGATGATTTGCACAGCGATTCATATATTTCCTGGAGTGGTCGCTAATCACATCATCTATGAAGAGTTTGGTTTAAGATGTATCATGGGGCTTTAGCTAACATACGAATGGTCTTCGACTGGAGTGTCTGCAATATTTTGGTATTTGATGGTTTGCTCCAGCCCCACAGCTCGATTCTATATATGTCCACACTGGCTTGAGTATTGCTTTATACATGGTCAGTTTGTTTTCTTATGAAAGCTACGATCTTCTGTTAATTAGCCAGCTCATATTTTTAAGTTTTAAGTCGAGAAGTCGTAGTTTAGCTTAATTGTGTGATTTCCAAGTAAATTTTTCGTCTTTCATCTAGAAGGCCAATGTACTCTTTACTTCTGTTTTTATTGGTGTTAGCGAGTTAGTTAGGTGTAGTAGAAGGCATATAATACTTCGGTTTGTGAAATTAATTTGACACGATTTGTTGTTGTTGACGTTTATTTTTCAGCGTTTAAGCCAGTCATCTAGTTCATTGAGGTCAAGAATATTATAACACCTCTCTCTTTATTTGAAGTAAACATAACCTAAAATTAACCCCCGTATCATAGTTGAATTCGGTCAAAGCCTTCCAAAGTAGTAAAACACGATTGCCAACATTGGATAAACTAAAGCCCTTATGAATATCGGTGGGAAAGCCGACTAGAAGCCTTAGGTTTAAAGTTTCTTAAGTTTAGTCTAAACCATCTTTGGAGAAATCGACCATTATAAACTTACCTGATTATGTAAATTAATTATAAGAAAAAAATGTCTACCCTAAATGAGTCGTACCCGATACGTCAAAATTATACGTGATTATGACAAAAACCTCATTTTTCATCCACAAATACAAATAGTTTTTTACAAGGTCTGTGGAAATATGTTTATTCTAAGTTTTTTGTTGTAGTTAATTAAGTGTATTGCTTGCTATATTTTTGTAATTTATTGAGTAAACATTATTATTATATTTATCGCTGAAAAAATGCAAGCATTTCCACAGATTCTCGAGAAATCTCAAGTACCAGCTATGCTGATAACGTTATATGTAATTTTGTTTAGAATAAGAGCTTTTTTGAAATAAATGAACAATATGAAAACGCGATTGAAAAACAAAACAGGGTACAAGCCTATTCGGGTACTGTCCTGGGATAAAGTAATGCTGATGTGTACTATAAGAACTGACTAACTATATGTTATTAGTTTTTGGTAAACAGTGCTAAATATCGAAAAAAATGCAAAATCGCTAAACATTGCAAGATATATATAGCAAATAACGACAAAAGATGATGGATAGCAATTGATAGAGTTAGTTTAGCCTAAAATCGATGCATTTATGTGCAAATATTGCCCCTTTAACAACATATAATGTTAGATAAGGTTGAGACTATGTAGATACTCGTAAATGTTACTAGTTTACGATGATCATCATCATCATCACACAGCTATGTTCGTCCACTGCTGGACATAAGCCTCCCGTAAAGATTTCCATCTCCCCCTATCCCGTGCTGCATTTAACCAGTTGGTTTGGATGCGCTTCATATCATCTGACCAAGGAGTGGGCAGTCTGCCTCTGCTGCGGAAAGCGTGGTCTCCATTCAGTTATTTTTCTAGTCCATCTGCCGTTGTTTATGCTGGCTAGGTAACCCACCCAGTTCCATTTTAGAGTCGATATTCTTGTGATGGCATCTGTTACTCCACTTCTCCTTCTCACCTCTGTGTTTGGAACTCCATCTCTCAGGGATAAAGCTAACATTATTCTTTCCATGCTTCTTTGCGCTACTCTTATTTTGTTTGCGTTATTCTTTGTTAGAGTCAGTGTTTCGGCTCCGTGGATTAGTACTGGTAAAATACATTGGTCGACGACTTTCTTCTTAAGACACATGAGACTATCAGATCTTAAGATGTAGCTCAATCTTCCAAAGGCTGCGCATGTGAGACCTACTCTTCTGCTAATTTCGCAGGTTTGATTATCCCTTCCCAATCAAATCTCGTGGCCTAAGTATTGGTAGGAGTATACTTGCTCAATGTTTAAGTTGTTCACTGTTAGGTTTTCACTGGCAACTAGATTTGTCATGATGAATTACAACAGATGGAGTTAGTTTTGCCTAAAATCGATACATTTGTCTGAAAATATTGTCCCTTTAACAACATGTAATGTTAGATAAGGTTGAAACTATGTAGATGTTCGTAAATGTTACTAGTTTACGGTAAACAGTGCTAAATATCGAAAAAATAATAAAATCGTTAAACATTGCAAGATATATATATCAAATAACGACAAAAGATGATGGATAACAATAGATGGAATTAGTTTTACCTAAAATCGAGGCATTTTTCTGCAAATATTGCCTCTTTAACAACATATAATGTTAGATAAGGTTGAAAGTATGTAGATGTTCGTAAATGTTACTAGTTTACGATAAACAGTGCTAAATATCGAAAAAAAGATAAAATTGCTAAATATTTCAAGATATATAGCAAATAACGACAAAAGATGGTGGATAACAATAGATGCAGTTAGTTTCGCATGAAATCGATGCATATGTCTGCAAACATTGGCCATTTATCAACATATAATCTTAGATAAGGTTGAAACTATATAGATGTTCATAATTGTTACTAGTTTACAGTAAACAGTGCTAAATATCGGAATAAATGACAAAATTGCTAAACAATGCAAGTTATATCGTAATCAATGCTTATGTCGATCTAGATGTTGGAAATACTGGCCACTTATCAATTATTATTGATAGGCATCGTGAAAATCAACATATATAATGCTAGATTAGGTTCAATCTATCTAGATGTTCGTTTTTGTAACTAGTTCCTAGCTAACAGTGCTGAATATCCGAAAAAATAATAAAATCACTAGATATTGCAAGTTATTTCGTAAATAACGACAAAATATGGTGGATATTACTAGATGGAGTTAGTTTTGGTTAAAATCGATGCATTAGTCGGAATCGTTCTAGATACTGCAAATATTGACCATTCATCAATTATTTATTGATGGTAGAAATCGCAGAAATCAACATATATACTGAAAAGAATGAGAAATATTGTTTGAATTTGAATTTCTTTTTTTTAGAAGCAAATTCTTCAGTTTATTTTGATAAATACAAAGAGCGTAAGATATTTTACTTTAAAAGAAACCGATCGATGCTTTACCTTTTTCTTCACTTGTATTAAGCCCTAATACCACTCAGAAATTGGTAAAAATAAAAATTGATGTATTTTGAACAAATTTAAGCCCTAATAATATACTTAAAATTGGTATTTACATCACCCAAGACGAAAAATAAAATATGTATTTATTTTACATCTCAGAAACTAACAAGGTTAGATAAAAATTGTTCTATTTTTCCTCTAATTTGCGATACTAATGTATTATAATTTTTTATATTAATATTGTGATATTTATTTCAGATACTATAAAAATGGCAACTGACAACGTGGACAACTACTCTCGCTATCACGATCAAGAACCTTTCGATTCAAATGCAAATACCAGCGATTCAGATCAGGACAATTACGTGGCTTCACCAAAGAACGAACTACCTAAGAGGAATAAAAGGAAGAATTTCAAACCGCGTTGTTCGAACATCACTTATTTCGACACCAACACCCCCTACAACAACGAAGCGGTTAATTTGAGCGAATTCAACGATAACAATAACGTCAGCAACAACGTAAGGAGACGAAAAACTTTATCGACGCGAAAATTAGTTGTCGATCCGAGATTTAGTCCGATGGATTTGAGTAAAAACAACGATAGTGATACCAACAGCGATTCGGATTCGAATGAAAACTATCCAAATTCCGATTACGAAGCTAACGATAATAGTAGCGAGAACGATTCCAAAATTCCTCAAAGTTTTTCCATTCATAATCTTTCCAAACCACACGTGCCGGATTTCGCGCAAAATTCAACGCATTTGAGTCAAGAACAAGTTGTAGAAATGCGACAGTACGCCATGAATACCATGAGGGAGTTGTTGGGGATTTATGGTTTAACTTCGGAGGTAGCAGAGAGTATAAGTAGGCAGTTACCTATGGCTGCGTTCAGTACTGGTAAGTATTTGTTTATTTGACAACATTGACAGTAGTTTTATTTCTTTCAGAGGGGTTGATCAATTTTTACCAAAATCTTTTCAACTCTACCTTTTATGTCTAAGAATATAACTAAACTTGGTGCCAAACGGGTCAGCGTTTTGGCCAGAAATGAGCACAAAGACAGACCAACATCATCGAGATAACACTTGATTCGCAGTAATGCTGCTTCAAAACGCGTATTTCCGCAAAAATAGTGGGGAGTCAATTTTGATGTAAACGCATGACCCCTCTTTTACTACGTAATGCGGGTGATAAAAAGGAGTGTTATTTGAAGATGTCAATTGAAAGTGAATAATATCGAAACAATTGTCAATTTCTAAGAATTTGTAACATATTTTTCAATATATTGTGGAATTATCTAGAAACAGTTAGTTTCGTTTAAAACAGTAAAGAAAATGTAACTAATTGTTTCATTTTGGCACTTCCAAATACCAACACCAATATTTGGTCACCTTAATAGGATATATTTTAATATCTTAATAAACATACATTCCTTGCGGTATAAAGAAAGTTGGGAGGTTCAATTTGTAAAATATTCATCTCGCTGTTAGCAAATTGACTAATTTACGTTTTGGAATACAGAAAAAAAACAATAAAAGGCGTGCCTTCAAGCTCGGCCAAACCACTAATGTTAAGTATAATTAGTCCGATTTTTTTCGTTCTAAATATTATTGTTATACATATGTAACAAACACGTCAAGTTCGTTTTGTGTTTCGATCGGAATCGATTTTTATAATGGGGCCTTTACACGTAAAATGTTTTGTTCGCCTTTTGAAATATTACACAATATTCTTACAGTTATTAGTCGTTAGCAATAACAAATGAGTGAGTGTTAACATTTTCATAACGTTAAACCAGTTTCGTGAAATCTATTAGATCAATTTGAAGCAGTGGGGCACTCGTGGGTTCACAGAATAACCATCAGCGTGAAGAATAGGATTTTTTCGATCAATAGTTGGATAAGAATTGGCTCTTATCAAAAGGGTCCAACTGTAACAAACTAATGTTACTGGATAATATCTCTACGATATGGTCGCCGATTCACTTGAAGAATATACAGACGAGTTGAAAATAACTATTCACAAGTTACACTATATAAATACAGTGTGGAACAGCCAAATGGAATAAATTCGATAACGAATAAATGAGAGCGTGTTGGGAAAAACGCTTGGACACGTCGATTTGTATGTTTAGATGCGCATCTAAACATACAAATCGACGTGTCCAAGCGTTTTTCCCAACACGCCGTCATTTATTCATTATCGAATTTATTCCATTTGGCTGTTCCACACTGTATATTTTATCTATGACTACTTAATAATAGACGCATTATGCTTGCGATAGTAACTACATATTACACACCTGTGGAATATGAATCTCATATTTCACGCCCGTGGAATACCATTATTTATACGTATTCCATAACATTTCCAAGTTTCATAAATGTCCATCCTCGATGCCTAGCCAAGCATCTTATAAGTCCATCCTCGATGCCCAGTCATTTCTAATTTTAAATAATTTTTTTGCAAATTGCAATTTTTTGACAAATCTGCAAAATATTAACTATATTTCTCAATAAAATTAATAGTCGTACTCGTAGACAAAGTATAGTATTTCTTAATAATATATTACGTAACATGTGCATTTTACACACGTACCTAGGTACCAAATAAGTTTAGTTGCTTATCACTGATAACTTTTACTAGGCAGAATTTTTAGTGCACCAATTTTCGTCAAATCTTCATATTTTTCGCTCCAACTTGGCAATGTCGTAGTTGATGAGAAAATAAAATATAGAGCTAGATGTAGAATTTTACGCTGATTTCGATAGTGAACAAAAATAAAGGGGGTCCCTTTAAAAAAAGTAAACTTCATGTTGTCGTGCTTAGGCTGAACACCCAATATATCTCAAAATATTTAAAAAATTTGTTTCAGCGCAAATACAACAACTTTTATTTAAAACATTTCTTTGTATTTTTTATCCTAAGTAAATTGCACTTCCACACACTAATGGGCCACTCTGTATATATAAAATATTTGAAAACTGTTCATAAGTAGAAACGTACTTAATATTTTATTTATGTAATGTTTTGAATAATCTTATTTTTTTAATTAATTTCTTTATTAACAATTTGAGTATAGAAATAGGTTTTTTTTATTTTTTTATTTATAACATTTAAAGTAATTGAGCAATCTAAAAGACATTAATTTGTTGACATTTTAATTACGAATAAAACGAGCCATCTCGTGATCTAATCGGATGATTAAAAACGTAAAAAAAATTGGAAAAACTGGAAAATTGAAAGATGATTATTCAACTAATAATTAATTTTACTACCGTGTTTTGGTAGGCAATTTGCGATCTTTATGCACTTTAAGTTTACAAAAAATGAACATTATAAGATAACAATTGTAGTTGCCATTTCAATAAATTAATTCAGTTAAATGTATAATATCTGTTTGCTGCATATGTGGTTTGATTTTGAATTTTAAAACGGATCAAAAATATAAGAAAAACAGAACAAAGATTAGATTAGATTAGATTTTAACGGAGTTACAATGAACTGAAACCTAAGGTTTATTGTGCTCCCCTATCAGAGCTGTTCTCGCTACTACTACAGCTCGCCTTCCAGTTCCAGGGTTCTAATGAACTCTAGTATTTGGAACGGCTTCAACGAGGTTATATCCTCACTCTTACAAGTTTCTTGTCCGTAGCATTTCTTGCATTGGCTTGCAATGGCGAGGCATTCCAGAATAAGGTGATCCGGAGTTTCATCCTCCTCCCCACAGAATCTACACTCGTCAGGTTCTGCTAGACCTATTCTCATTAGGTGCTTCCTATGGCGGCAATGTCCTGTAAGAAAGCCCGTGAGGAGATGTAGCTTATTTTTACCGAGGTCCAAATATTTATTGGATCTAGCAGTGTCAGCAGGAACTTTTTGGAATGTTCCAACCCGGGAAGGCACCGCCAAAGTGCTTCTCTTTCGGTTTCCTCCTTCTTCCGAAACGCTTTCGTATAGGAGCATTTTCCTACACCACATTTACTCCTCGCCTTTTTAGTGCTTCTTTGACAGGCACATGAGTTGTGTTGTCAAAGGCCCCAGATATATCCAGGAATGCGCACATTACGATTTCTTTGTTGTTCAGAGGTCTCTGATGGATGACTTCGGTCCGCTTATACAGAGCCGTCTCAGTTGATCGACCAGCTCTGTAGGCTTGCTGACATTTATGAAATTATATATTCTCCAGATTCTCTGTTCTTATGTAGTTATCCACTACTTTCTCCATCGTTTTGAGTAGGAACGATGTTAGACAGATGGGTCTAAAAGATCGGGGATCAGTCCCATATTTTTTTCCAAATTTTTGGTATGAAGGTTACCCTTGCCCTTCTCCATTTTGTAGCTATTAGACCCACTGCTAGACTGCTTCTTGTAATCTTCAGCAGGTGAGGAAGAAATATTCCATCCATTCCTGGTGATTTATATGGTTGAAAGGTACTTATTGCCCAATCCAATCAAAACAGAACCAAACTTATATTGAATTTTCAAAAAAAAAGTTACAAAATTCCTTAAAAAATGATACAAACATGACTCCAAAAGGCTGAACTTTAAAGTAGAGTGAAATGAGAGATGTTCGACGCTTTGTGTATTATTTGGATTTGTTTTTGAGTATTGCAAAGCTGGGGCTGGATGGTTTTGATTTAGATTTCGTGTTGTGCGACGGTCGTGTAAAGCGTTGAGTGAAAAGTGACTTGAAAGAAGACGTCGTTTTGTTTGTCGATGGCAGGAGATTATTAGTAGTGAATGGGGTATGGATTAAAAAAGACCAGGAAGTATGTAACACATATTCCATTTCAAAATTCGATAAGTAATAGCGATCTTTTTCATTTTCTACTTCCTTTATACACAATAAAATTGTTTCTTCCAAAATAAATGGATTGAATTAACGAATCCTTCTTGAAACAAATAACAAAGTACCACTGTCACATACTGTAAAATCAATTTACAATAAGAGACATTGGACAGACGACATAGGAGCATTGTTTAAACAGACATTCCCGGCTTTGGAAATTAGATAAGAAACAAGAACATTACTTTTCAATGTTGTGCAATTTTATTTGAAATATTGTCATGCAATTTCATGTAAACAGTTTTATTTTAAAAGTAATCTCATAGAGACAGAGAAAGAGAGTATGACTAATTAAAAGAACTAGTTTCTTACGGTCGATGTGTTTAAAAAGGCTTCGGGCTCTAAAATATACGTACTAATTGTTTTGCTGCGAACCGCCCGAAGACTGAACTGTGTAAATTCTCTATTAGCTACGCTTTTGTCGGGACTGGCCACACTGAAATTGACAAATAGGTAGCGAGCGACTAAATACTCACAAAACTGCAAAGAAAACTCGTGGTCTATAATTCCTTTATAGGGCTTCACACAATACGAGATAAAATGAAGTCTCGTTTTTAGTCTCTAGCATCAAATTCTGGCAAAGTGTCTCTTAACCGATTCACCGATCTTAACTTAAGGAGGTTAGCTTATAAAAAAACAACCGCCTCCAGCAAAAACAATTCGAATTATCATAAACATACTCGTAATAATTTTAATCAAATCAACTGTAATTTCGGTAGACAAATGAATGCCGTTAAAAAACTGACAATCGCTGCTTGAACGGCCTGTTCGGATGGAAGATAACAAAAACCGGATTTCTAATACGAAAAAGAATTTGATTTTGTTTAGGATAAAAGACTCATAAATAATTTCTGAACAAATTAACTTGAGATACGAGAAGGATGGTAGATGCGAGTTTGCTTTCACTGAAAAATTCTCTAAAATATGTAGTATGCGATGTGGTGGGAGTCAGGACCGGATCCGTGACAAAAAATGAGACATCAATGAAAATTCTAAGGAAGTTTTGATACTAATCAATTGAACAGGCGTCAATTTTGAGACACCCTATATTATGCAAAGACACATAAATTAACATACACAGTGTGTTCAAAAAGTAACTTAAAAACTTTATATTTTTTTTCACTACTAGCTTTTAAACCTAACTTTATTGACTTTTGTTGAGGTAGAAAAGTTGTTCATTATTAACAAAGGTAGAAAAATACAGATCCTGCTTGATTAGAACTAAATCTCAATCCATTTGACAGAATGTGAGGTGTTAACTGATGCAAATACAAAATGAAAAAATATTTTTACTAGGGCTTCAGACGAGACGAGAGTAAGCGAGAGTAACAAAAATCTCGTCTCGGTCTCGTCAATTCCCAAAAAATTGAGTCTCGTTCAAGTATCGGTCTCGTCTCGTTACCAGTTGTCTCGTGTCGTCTTGCTTAATTGTAAATAATGATCTATTTCTATATAATTATTGATTTTATAAAAAAAATCATTCAAATTTAAAATATAAAAATCTGCGAGGATAAATATTCATGATAAGAGAAGGGTTACTATAAGAAGCTTTAACAAGTAAAAATGTGAAAAAATCATACTCGGTTATTGATTTCTTTTTAAATTTACAATAAAATATTTCACAGATGGTCTTCAGATTTTATATTTTGTAAAATATATTTTTTTCTTTTGATTTTTCGAATAAAAACTTTATAAAAAAAATTTAACTTGACCAAAAACGAGGCTCTCGGTTTGCCCTGTATGTGGTCTCGGTATTGCCCATAATATTTTCCAAAACGTCTCAAAATACACTCAACATATTATTTTCATACATACCCTCTTACAAATATAATTAGCGCTTTATACAGGAGAGAAATGTAGCGATAATGTGAGTTAGTTGTATAGGTGAGTGATTAACACAAAAAATGTGTGTTGTATTGACACCTAATGTAAACAGTATTTTAATTATAGATGGCTGGCAATGTAGTATGATGACGACAGACGACGTAAACGGCATTATTAAAATTTGCTAATATTTTTCTACAATTGTTGCAGTTATTAAATATATTTTAATTCGATTTAATATTATCGTCTTCGTAGTGCAGAGGTTAGCACGCTGGCCTGTGGATAGATAGATCAGAGGTACAAATCCCCGTGATGGCAGGATTTTTTCCTTTTTTAATTGTACGATGGTATGCTGTTTACGACACACACACCTAGGAGATATATAATACAAAATACATGACACGAGATGGAGGACACGGAACATATGAGAGAAGAAGCACATCACAGACCACAAGATGGATGACAGACACGACACATATGACAGATGATACATATGATAGATGGCACATACTACACATGTGACAGTTGACAGAAGGCGCAGGTGACGTCACAGAATACAAGATGGACGACGACACGCTCCCCCCAACGGTTCGCGCGCAGCCAAGAAATACAAGGTGGCTGACTTCCGTTTCAGAGCCCGTGTTGCTTATCTACTCTTCACTTTATCTAAATTATTAGTTTCGCAATATAAGCAGTAGAGCCTATATATAGACCGAAAAGGCTATGACGTCATAAACATAGCCGCTGACAGTTACTGAGGGAAAACAAATATTTATTTACGTTCATTTTACGTTTGTAATATGCTTAAACATGGCTATTGTTAATTTGTCGAGCATTGCGGTGCTGTTTTGTGATGAAGTTAAAGTGTTAAAGAAATGTGGAGACAGTTTAAACAGTGGATATGTCGTAGATATAGAGTATATGATGGAAATTTAGGAGCGAAGCAATAAGGCATAATTACTTGATAGTCACTGCAGTGTCACTTTACAAATGAAAAAACTAATAAACTTTCAAAATATTACAATGGTAATGACAAGACATAAGTTAAATAATTGATTTGTTTTCCCTCAGTAACTGTCAGCGGCCATGTTCTGACGTCACACTTTTTCGGTCTATACATTTGTGAAATCGACAAGTCAGAACTTAAATATTTTTTCGACGTTTCTTCGCGGGAATAATGACTAGTACTGCAGGAGAAGCTCTTGATATGTTGACGAACATTATCCTCAATCAATTCACTTATTCTAAGCTGCATTTCATGCTTACCTCTACCATCCTGAAGACAAACACCATTATTTTTTCTTTTTTTTTAACAAATAACTATTCTTTTTTAACGAAATGTCAAAGGTTTTTAAGTATATTTTTTGGCATACTTGTATTCTGCTTGCTTCTATGTTTTTTAAATATTTTTTAGAAAACTATCGTGTGCTAAGGAGCTTTCCTTCTGGTATCCTTTCTCGCTCTTTCAAGCCTTCCTCAACAGTTTCCGATAAAAATAGATACTGAGCATGTTCACTTAGTGCATAAAATGAATAAAAAAGACGAGTTCTTTGTTTCTCGTTAACAAAATTGATATAATTTTCTTCATTATTGCAACTTACCTTGATTTTTCTTCTCAGCACAAGAAGTACTTTGGTTCTTTCAGAATACATTTGAATAAAATGTCAAAACGACACCGAACGTCGTATGATACACAAATTTTAAGGTTAGGTTTAATCGAGGGGCCAATCTCCATTCATCATTTTGCTGCGGTTGTAGCATAACGTCGTGTGATACACAAATTATTAGGTTAGGTCTAATCAAGGGGCCAATCTCCATTCATTATTTTGCTACGTTTGTTGCTAATTATTGCGTGAGATGGTCCAATCTCCATGGCAGGTGAACATTGGCCATTTTAGTTCTTAATGGCTTTGGATATTAGCCCTACACTTGAGAATGGCCTTTATTGTATCGATAGAAATGAACTCGCGACTTTTAGTGCTGGAAATATCTCAAAATCGATGAAAGCGGAGATTTGCCTCTAGATATAGTCAGTAATTTTTCCTTTTTTTACATCTTGTTAAATTATATTAGTTATAAACGGTTCACATGTTTTGATAACTATGTTATTCAGTATCTTTCAATAATTTAGTCACTTGTTGTAGCGAAAATAAAGCGAATTGGTAAGAAAACAGATTTCCATTTCTTGGTTCCTATTTCTTGGCTAGGTTTAGGATAGGATGAACACTTTGGCAAAGCAGAAACCTTGCTGGCGCACAATATATGATCACATCCCGCATATTTTTTGTAGTACTAACTTCCACTCACCAAATAAGTGAGTTGAAGGCCCGAAAAGTCGTTACCGGAAGCTGGACTTACCTATAGCCCATAGGGTCCTTACTAGTCGAACTTAGCGACCAATTGAGAGGTTACAAGATTTCCTCCATCGATGATGTTGATATTTCTCCGTCATTATGCCTATTTTGGGTTGTATGTTATCCTCATTTTCTTTATTTAATATTTCTTTGAAGTACTCTTTCCATCGTTGCATCAATACGCTTTCATCCATTATTATGTTTCCTTTTTTAGTTTTTATACGTTATGCTCCTCTGCCCAATTTTCTCCTTATTCTATTTTATTTTTGAATAAAAGTTCTTCATTACTTTGTTTACAAAATTTTATTTCGTGCGTTTTATTCCGTCCCCCATTCCTTTTAGTTTTTTTGCACTACACGCCTTCTTTGTTCTTTGTACTTCCTTTTATCTTCATCTGTGCTAGTCTGTAATATTTTCTGTTTGGTTTGGCTTTTCGTTTTAATTTCTTTTCTACATTTTGCAACGAACTATTATTCTCTTTTTCCCTTTTTTCATTTTAGTGGAATTTTTTTTCTTGTCGCATTCTTTATTCTTTCTCCTCTAAATGTTTCCATTCGTTCTTCACATTGTACTTCTGTTGTTGTTCTGAGGTTTTCTTCTTCGTATTTTCTTTTTGTTGTTTGGTTTGCTACGAGCCTTTCCAAATGTAGCCTTCTTTTTAGTCTGAAATTTTTATTCCCCTTTTTTGCTTACTGTTAATTATCTCTTTTATCCCCTATAAATTTTAATTCCATGCCGCTCATGTCATCATCTTCGGAAACAACTTTAATATATTTTTTTTTATTATTACATTCAACAATTCTTATTAAACAAGGCGAGATAAACATCTTCTGAATATTATTAATTAAAGAAGTAGAAAAAAAAAGGTTTCGAAAGTCTTCGTTCAAACACACACACACATACATAGACAACAGAAACAACAAAAACTGGTACATACAGTTAGCGGAAATATTCGACAGAATATAATTGAAAAAATAAGAGATGTATGAATAGAATAAATTTAAGTCGTATGCTTTAAGCAAACATTCGGTATTTATTTTTTTAACATTACTTTTATTACATTTACCTCACATTTGACGTTGCCCGTATGTTATAACGACACGTCGGTAAGAAAGGAAACTGTTTAAATTTAACGTGTACATGTGGCTGACTAGATATGCAAGGGAAGAAACTTTTTTATTTTTAACGAAAAATCTTCCAAAACCTCATAAAATCAGGCCCGCGCCTAGCACTTTTGACACTCTTGTGCAAATTTAAAATACGCCCCAAATTTGTATTACGTTCATATGTAAGTATATATACGGGTTGAGTTAGGTATTATTATCCACTATTGAAAAATAATTATAAAAAGAATTTTCTTAATTTATTTTCATTTTGATATTTTACAAGTACAAGCCATACAAATATTTTCTCATTGAAGTACATAACATAATTATAAACTTATAGAACTCAAAATTAATGTATTTCAGTTTCAAATGTAATTAATATATGATACAGCACAATAAATAAAAAAAAAATTAAAACATAAAAAATACTCGTTTATATATCACAGGACAAAACTGATCGACAAATAAAAACAAAAAATATATTATTTGAATAATGAAACATGTCACCTTTTAAAGGTTAATTTCCAAGTATTGTTATTATTATTTTAGTTAAGTGAATTGAGTTTTTCGAGCTTTAATTTTTGCAAATTGTTTAAATAAATCTTCGGTGTCCAATTCTTTTAGCTGGTACGATTATATTGAAATGATACCAAGATTACTTAGTCGGTTTTGTCCTATGGTCGATCTTAAATAATTTTTTGTTATTTTGAGTTTTGAAAAAGATCGTTCTGCGGTAGCAATCGAAACCGAAAATACGAAGAATTATGCTCGTATTAGGAAAAGAATCCACTAAGTTGTTAATTGTTATATAATTTAAAGTTTCTTCTGAAGGCGTAATAACTTTTTTATTAAAATTGTGAAAATATTGTAATTTTTTAACAAGTTCCACGGCAGTTCATTGCAGGTTGTGTCATTTAATAAATTTTCAAGCATTAAAAAAACAATCAACTTTGAACTTTAAAGTTTCGTCGTGAATCGGTTCATCGTCACATTCATAATCAAAATGCTTTATTAATTTTTCGCGGTTCAGACCTCTTTGTTTTTTTAATTTAAGTTCTATGTCTAAGCTGGATGCTATTTCTTTAGCATCAATCAGTAGATCATTAAAACCTTTATCGGAGCGGTAAGCATTCAAAAAATTATTCATATTATTTAAATGATTACAGCACTGAGCAATATCAAAGTTCGGTTTTTGAATAATTTTACTAACAATGTTAACTTTACTTAAAATATTATACCTAAATAGAGAAGCAAATGAACTCAAATTATGCAATTTTTTTGCCGATGCCCATGCAGCCAAACAAAGAAAGCTCGCGGATTCAAATCCAATTTTTTTTGTAGGCCATTATGCATACCACACATATTTGCCCCATTGTCGTAACCCTAACCCCGTAACTCGTAGATATTTAAGCCTTTTTCTTCTAACGCATACAAAAGAAATTTTGTCAAGCTTTCACCCGACACATCATTTATAGGACATAGTAATAAAAAATCTTCTTCTATACTAATTCCCGTGCTCTTTGAATTAACAAATCTTATACAAACTGAAATTTGTTCTTGGTAAGTAGAGTCAGGAGTGCAGTCTAATCAGATGGAATAATATTTTGCCTTTTTAGTTAGTTCTAAAATTTCGGATTTGATATTTTCACCAATTAATTTGATTACTTCATTTTGTATTTTATCCCCGAGATAGTTTTTGTGATCTTTTATTTGAGAGCGTTTTGTATGTACTGACATAATCCGGTCAAATTTGGACAACTTATCACTACTTCCATGAAAATCCAAATTTTGCTCACCTAAAAACTGATTCTATAACAGCTTGCCAGGATTTATTATTGTTTACTACAATTTGAATTTCAAAATCAATTATTTCATTTTTATTAAAACGATTAGAAATATCTAGCAATTTTAGAACATTTTCGATATGTAACTCGCTCTTTTCTTGAATGTTTAAATGTTCACTTAAATGCTGCCAGTCATTGTAACTAGATTCATCACTAAGGCGAACAGATTTCAAATCGCTGTCATTAAATTTTTTACAATAGGAGTAGTAAAATGAATTTTTTGTTTCGGAATACAACAGCCATAAACGAACAATTTTTTCTTTATTCGGTAAAATTCTAAAGTGAACTATCTCTCGAAGCAATATTCTTTTTGTTTTGTTAATGAGCAAGGCCACGTTCTACTAATCCTTGAGTATTATTAGGACGTAATTTCTCTGGCCATCTTTCGAAATTTGAATCATATTTTTCGTTTTGGTAATTTTTGAGCAGAATTTGAAAATTTTGATGGATTGCTTTCTAGATCAGTTCCTTGTCTGCTGCTGATACTTGTTTCAAGTACAGGTTCAGAATATTAGGATTCAGCTGTATTAATGTTATCATTAATATTTGGCATAGTAGACTCGGATTTTGAAAAAAAATGCGTAGTTTTGACTTGATTTTCCAGTTCTTCCTCTTTTACTTTTCCGCCAACCTATCTAATATGCGAGAAAAGTATTGGTTTACCCCAAAAATAGTTGGAATTTTGAAATTTTTTTTGAGTTATTTTCACGTTTTCCATCAACAACAACATGAAAAAACGGTTTTTAGAAAAAAATCCTGTGTGTATGTCGTCGTCGTCGTTGTCGTCGGCCACTTTTCCTTACATGTCTTGTTAGCACGATACAGCCTCCGGAGTGCAATAAGTCACCAATTTTATGATGGAATATTGTTAAGGACATGTCACAGATGAACCCTATTGATTTTCAGCTCATCGTAACTGGTACAACGGGTGCTATGGTACTTGAAGCACGACATTTTGTCATTTTTTGAGAAATTTTATTCTGTTAGCACGATACAGCCTCCGTAGTTCAACAAGTCACCATTTTTATAATTGAATATTATTCAGGACATCTCACTGATGAACCCTATTGATTTTCTGCTCACCATATCCAATACAACAGGTGCTGCAGTACTTTAAGTACGATATTTTTGTCATTTTTGGAGAAGTTTCAGTTTTTTAGCACGATACAGCCTCCGGAGTATATACAAGTGACCAATTTTATGATTGGATATTATTCAGAGCGTCTCAAAGATAAACCCTATTGATATTCAGCTCACTAAAGCCAGTACAACGGGTGCTATAGTAATGGAAGTACCAAATTTTTGTCATTTTTGAAGAATTTTCAGTTTGTTAGCACGATACACCCTCCAGAGCGTATACGATTGATCAATTTTATGATTGAATATTGTTCAAGGTGCCCACATATGTACCCTATTGATGTTCAGTTGACTAGAGCGAGTACAGCGGGTCCTATAAATCTAGATATACTAAATTTTTGTAGAAATTTCGGTTTGTTAGCACGATACATCCCCCGAAGTGTATTCAAGTAACAATGTTATGATAGAATATTGTTCAGGGCCACAGATGCGGAAAAGTTAGTTTTAATCTTTAAAACCGTTTGTTTTATTTTTCTTTTATTCAGCAAATTTTGGTATCTAGATAAATCATTCTTTTTTTGATAACCTGTATACTGTAAAGAGATTTATACGTAAGTGAACAAATTGACAAATTATTCATAAAAAATGGAAATATTTCGACGTCTCAAACTCAAACTCGAAAGTATGTTCTCAACATGACTTATTTCAAAATTTATAAATTTTTATTAAAGTGATATTAGTGTTTATAAATTATTCTTTTTGAATTTTCTTCAAATATAAAATGATCTTTGAGATGCAAGTTTTTGGCATTTAACGTTTTAATAAATCTAAAATAAATTTTAGATGAAATCACCTCAATTCACAACACAAAACACAAGTCTGTAAAACTACAGAAAACTAAAGTTTCAAAAACAAATATCTTTTACCCAATGCATCTTTTCACTTCGATAAGTTAATTATCGATCGGGCATCTGGCAAGAAACGAAATCGCGACAATGCAAGAATAGGCAGGAAAAAACGCTTGCCCGCTCGTTGCCTCGTTGCAAGCCAAATTTCAAGCACAAACATGAATAAAATCAGATTTGTTTTTTTGTACGTATTCGATCCAATAAATGCTATTATTGCGTACTCTAATTTGGAAAATGTATTATTTTCGAGAAATTCGGTTCCCTCGTCGCAAACAGTAAAAATAAAATAAGAAACAATGTAATAGGGCAACTGCTTATGTTTTTTATCATTATAAATTATTAGTGTTTTTAAATGAAACTCAAGGTCTCTAGTTAATTCCACAATATAATAGTTATTGAAAATTCTAAAAAATTGACAATTGTTTCGATAAATCAATATCATCGTCAATTTTTTAGAATTTTCAATAACTTGTATTATATTGTGGAATTAACTAGAGACCTTGAGTTTCATTTAAAACACTAATATGAGCATATTCCACGAAGTAAGGGTCGAGACAGTCAATTTCATTATAAATTATGTTTTGACAATGTTGTTTGTTGCTTTATATTTTTTTTTCTTGTGAATTTTGAGGCTTTTCGGCGCCACACCACACGACTTTGCCCTTATGTACGACGGGGGCCTGCATAAAATAAAATAAAATTCTAGTCTTTCACAATTTCCCACAGTTTATAGCGAATTATGTATAAAATTATGAAAATTTACCGTATTTAAATTCTCTTAATAAATTGACAATGTATTTTTTCTATCAATTGTAGAAAATTTCTTTACCTTATCAAACGGGCATGTTTTCTGTCACTTACGATACTTAAATTAAACTTACGGGTTATTAATTTTCAAGTTCTTAATTAAGTTCCGTCACATCGAGTGAAAGGTTCACTGACACCACCATTTTAGACCTTATTCACAAGTTTAAAAATAAATTTATTTTTTCCCAGAGGTGTTTCTCATAAAAAAAAATAAAGCTCCGCATCGTTTTTGTGTTTTAATCTTTTTTATTTTCATTTATCGCGTAAGAAAAAAGCTTTTTCCTTTCGATCCGAAGTTGTCAAGTGTTACATTAATTGGATAAAATTATTCAAGTGGATTTGTGTGATCGAAAACAGAAACCATATGATAATGTATATACGATTACAATTACGCTGTTGCCACATGTAATATTTTACGGTATATTTAAAGATATAACAAAATATAAGTTTATCGGTTTTATTACAAACTAAAACTAGTGGCTCTGTTTCAAACTACTTTTTTACTTCTGTAGTCGGTGCGTCCGTGTATCATTAATTTTTGATCGTACCATATCTACCTTAAGGAGGTATCATTTTGAAAGTTTAAAAATAAGAGTTTATGATGCACATAATGCACACCCCAATTACTTTTTGTTGAAATCCGTTGACGGGAAGTGGTAGTTTACTTGAAACGTTAAACAGTTTTTCTCAATTTTAGGTAGGTATACGAATTATAAAATAATGGAAAAATTTTCAAATAAAACTTGAAGATAATGTTTAACAATTCTTGTTAACATTTTATCCAAAAATGTATACTTTTTTGCTTTAGGGCTTTACCCATGCAGCCGGAAACAAATCTATAGTTTGTATTTAGTATATGACATGACTGTCAAAAACTTGATATGTATCGTGTATGAGCTAGCCACAACGCATTTTTTTGTTTACTTTAACCTAAGTAGCACAACTAAAGCCAAAAAAATGGAGTCAAAGTTGTCTCAAAATCTCATAAAATCTCGAGTGAACGTCTTACCATACTCATGGTCAAACATAAAATATTAAAACGATTCCTATGATTTTTAACGTCATTTTCACATATTATAAAAATTGTAGAAAGTGTTAGTTTTCCGGGCCGACAGAAAAAATAGCCGAGCCTGGCCACTTCTGGAGGCCCGGAAAACCACTTTCGCGACGTGGAACACACAATAGTTTTGATCCTACAATTAAAATGGTTAGATTCTAAAATAACAAAAAGAAAGGTGGGAAATATTTTGACTGTATCGTTTAATATTATGAGACGAACGAGTCATAAAAAATGGCAAATGGTTTGTTGAAAATAATATTTTCGCTGTTTTCGAGTAGTGTAGGATAAAAATAAAATTTTCTACAATTTTTATACCAAACATTTTATTATATTATATACTCAACTGTTTTTGAGACAGAGGGCTGACAGCGCGCCGCGCTTGTCTGCTCAGAACATAATTTTAATAATCTGAGCTGCAATGTTCTTTAGCTTGTGGTCAATGTAATGGGCAAGCGTATCTCACTGATCAACCGTATCAAAGTGATCTAGGTAGAAACAGGAATTCCTGAAGATCTAGAGTCATATATTCTTGACAACGAAAATGATGATATTGAATTGGAAATGAAGAAGATGAAAATTGAAAACTAAAGTCCTAATTATAAAAGCTTTTGAATAATTCCTCCACTTTTGTACTTCATAGGTATATGAAAAAGTATTTCTAAATGAAGATTAAATTAAACATATTATTAAATAAAATATAATAATTAAAAAATAATGTAAAATTGTTCATATTTATATATTTTTTGATGATATACAGACTTCGTACTGCGTATTATTTACTGGGACTTACGGTTAACCTGTCATTATGCTGTGAATAGGAGGAAGCGGTGCTCTTTCAACCCTGTATCTCAAAAATGGTCGATAATATAAAAAAGTTTGGGAGAGAAATTGTAGAGAATTTTATTATTTACAACTTTTGTAATTAATATAAATGGCGTTAAAACCATAGGAAGCGAGATATTTGGAAAACGCCAATTTTTGTGATCTTCGACCTTGAATATTCTAAGACGCGCATATGAGAACCCCAAAATAAATGTTTTTATATAGTGTATAGCTTATTGTCTCTCATTTTGAGGTGGAATCCCTAATATGAATTAACTAAAAGAATTGTTTATGCCTGTAAAACCTGGATGAAAAAGGACAAAGAGTAAAAATTTGGATCGCAAGTTTGTAGAAACAAACATCCTAAAAAAATTGATTTGTCTCTTCATTTTGGTATTAGTACTGGGTCTGGTATGTATAAACATAAATCTCCAGAATATAATGCTGTCTGTTTGGGTCAAACCCTTAGAAGTTTTGAAATTAGACAAAATGAACACTTACGAGCTTACTAATTAAAACAACCCGATAAATCCCACTACGCAAAACATGTACTTGACACCATACATTCATTGACACCTAGCACAGAACTAGAAGTACTATAGAATAGAGACATACGTTTTAAAAACAATTTTATTAATGTAAATGAATGTAATTACAAATTTAAACGTAATTTTTAATTCTGGTCAACTTTTTTTAGTAACATTTTTCGATATTGTCAAATTTAAAGGTACTTTACTGCTGAGTAAAACTCATATTTTTTGACAAACCTCGTTTACGACTAAAAAATTTGATATTTGATGATTGTATTTTAGGTTTCAGATAATGCAGAACTTTTTATGAAGAATAACGTTTTTTTCCTAAAATTAATAATAAAAAAGTTTTCCATACGATTCCAACTTAGGAGGACATATTGTATAATTTCAATTTCCAACTTAACATTTTTCTACAATCTTCGGTTCCAACTGGAATTCTTTGTCCAACTACTATGTTCACTAGGGTAAGGGTTATAAATCTTGTATTGTTTTTCCCAAATATTAAATTATTTTGTAGCCTGAAGACGGCCACTAAAGGCCAAAACTAGTAGCTGAATTTTATAAATACAATTTGTCACGAATCGACTTTTAGTTTTAATTAATGGAGTGGACGAAATATCTCATATAATCTTGGTAATCTTCGTTTGTGAATATGGCAACAACGAAGCATTAAATCTACAAGAAATATTATTTCAAAGTTGATGTTATGTTTACTTAAAAAGTTTTATTATGAGAACTCGAGAAATGTGTGTGTCTGTGTCTTGAATAGATGTAAAAATGAAATATAAAACTCGAGTATGACGTTTTCAAAACACATGTCTAAGAGGAGCTCTCATTTTATGGGAGTGTATTCAAATTACTGGTCTACGTAAGAAAGCTTCAAATGGATAAATTTAATGACGACAGATTTAGATATTTTCCGTGTAAAACAAAACATGAAACTTGTTGTTTTGAGTCTATTTAATTCATTGACACGCTTTGGTGAATTCATATAGATAATACATTAATTTATATTTAAAAAAACGCTGTCAGTATATTTAATATAAAATTATTCTGGAATTAGCTAGAAACAGTGAGTTTCATTTGAAACACTAATATAAAATTGTTTATACACTGCGGAAAAAAGGGAAATGGATTAAATTTATTTGTTTTGAAAAAACTGTTTCGCGCCTCAGTCACTGAAACATTCCTCCTCACTGTCTACGACTTAGATCATATATGATATAACGTCAACGAGGTTTGCAATTCGTTCTGGTGAAAATGTTGAGAAAAAAACTGTAAAGCATTTTATAGCGGAAATTAATAATGAATGTAGCGATGGGGATTTGGACGTTTCATTCATGAGAACTAAGAATAAGGGGAAATCGTCCACTTTTCCTCGGGTGGCAAATGAAGTCAGCGTTTCGCGAGACGACATTCTTCTCAAGCCTACTCCGCCTACCGAAAAGAGACAATTCTTTTCTTTGGAGTGCACGTAGTGCTTCATAGATAATTTTTTGGTACTTATGTCTGAACTGTTCTTTATTTTGATAATTCATTCTTGTTCGCATTTTGCAAGACTTTTTAGCAATATTTGTCCAAGATTTACATTAATTTTTGTATTTTGGGAATTAATGGAATGGACTAAATATCTCATACAAGTAGCGACTTCCAACAAAATACCATAAACTTGACAAAAACGTCACAAAACTATCGGTAATAAACTATTGAAACACTAACGTCATAAAAACAAGCATTTGCGAATTAATAGTGAATCGAACTGTAAAGTAAAATTAGAAACGTAATTATAACCACAGCAATTACTCATAAGTTATGATAACTTATAGATAACATTTACGTAAACCTAATGGTAATTATTACCAACAAAATTATACTTATAAGTAAAAATAATATATAAAAAAACCTGAAAGTAATGTTTACGTAAAAATAACTTCAACTGTTACGTTATAGGTAATACTCTGACTAAATCTTTCGTATTATTGACTTTATAAATTTACTGTATTATACGATCTTACGATGAAGGTATTATTTTTGTAAAAAATACGAAATTATTACCAAGGATAGGTAATAGTTCCTTAGACTAGAGTATTTACGACCTAAATTGTTAGTTGGGAATATTTAATGTTGTGGATGTATGTGGGTTTTCCTCAAACTCAAGCATCACCTCCAATTTCATATCATCATTCAGTGCATTGGCAGCTGATTTTTCAATCTGCCTTACATATCCAAGCTCGCGGAACAGCGTTGTATCTGTCATTCGAGGGGGCTGAAGATAGGGATTATATTTTCAGAGTCAATATATAATTTAAATTTGATGTATGTCGCAATTTTTTATTATTATGTAGTTTGTAAAGGGCAAATGCAATAAATTCAATATTTCGCTAACTGTAAGATATCAACATTATAAAACATGAAAATGCGATCCCTACCTTCAACCCTCTTCGAGTGACAGTACTTCCAAATACGATAATAACATAGTTACTTCTAGATGTAAACGAACTTTGAAAATAATTCAAATTTAAACATTTCTAATTTTTCGAACTCTGTTCCTAACCCATTTCTAAGCATTATAAAGTTAAATCAATTTCTAATATGTAAATAAAACAGTAGGAACTCAGCAGACGAGACTTTTACCATTAATAATGTATTTTGTGGAATGATACATTTAAAATTATGTTGGTGTAGTTGCATCACCGCATAAATCATGTGGCGGAATTAATTAGGATGAAATACTAAAATAGTATCACAATTTTTTACTTTTCTGCCCAACCTATCTAATATGCGAGAAAAGTATTGGTTTACCCCAAAAAAAGTTGGAGTTTTGAAAACATTTTTTGAGTTATTTTTACGTTTACAATCAACAACAACACGAAAAAACGGTTTTTGGAAAAAAAATCTTGTGAGTATGTCGTCGTCGTTGTCGTCGGCCACTTTTCCTTACATGTCTTGTTAGCACGATACAGCCTCCGGAGTGCAATAAGTCACCAATTTTATGATTGAATATTGTTAAGGACATGTCACAGATGAACCCTATTGATTTTCAGCTCACCAGAGCCAGTACAACGAGTGCTATGGTACTTGAAGTACGACATTTTGTCATTTTTTGAGAAATTTCAGTTTGTTAACACGATACAGCCTCCGGAGTATATACGTGACCAATTTTATGATTGGGTATTATTCAGGGCGTCTCAAAGGTAAACCCTATTGATATTCAGTTCACTGAAGCCAGTACAACGGGTGCTGTGGTATTTGAAGTACCACATTTTTGTCATTTTTGGAGAATTTTCAGTTTGTTAGCACCATACAGCCTCCAGAGAGTATACGATTGAACAATTTTATGATTGAATATTGTTCAAAGTGTCTCACAAATGTACCCTATTGATTTTCAGTTGACTAGAGCGAGTACAGCGGGTCCTATAAATCCAGATATACTAAATTTTTGGTTATTTTTGTAGAAATTTAGACACGATACATCCCCCGAAGTGTATACAAGTAACAATTTTATGATAGCATATTGTTCAGGGCCACATATGCGGAAAAGTTAGTTTTAATCTTCAAAACCGTTTATTTTTGTTTTATCATTTAGTTCAAGTACGCTTCTATCGATCTATACACCCTCAGTACATTTTTGTACATAGGTGATACATCCATTCTTCACTATCATTTGCTAAATTCATCTATTTAGATCCAACATGTTTTTACAGATCATCTGCGCATCTCATTTGTAGTCTTCCTCTTTTACACACCTACAGTATCTAGTGAATTATCTGTTTGTCACACGTTTCTTCCTTTTGCCTTATCTTATTTCCCGCAAATTTCCAGTTTTGTTGTCCTGTCGATTCCCTGACGTCTGTTACTTTGGTTACGTTTCAAATCCACTTGTTCCTTTTTTTGTCATTTAATGTTACATGTAGCATTTGTCTCTGCACATAGATCTTTGCGCTTTGGCAGTAATGATTTTGGTTTTGCCTTCTGTCAGTGCCAACATGGAAAAAAATATAAAAACCGAAAATTTCTCAAAAACATAGTTGAATATTTTTCTCAATTGTTTGCTATCTTCGTTGAATTCTAAACCCACTTTTTTCCCTTGAAATGCTGCATTTTTAGCTATAATAACCGTATCTCCTTTTAATCCGTATTATACAAGGTGAATCTTTAGATGTTTTATAGAGAAATTCGACATAATTAAAATCTGAAATTTTGGGGCATAAGGTTATCAAATCTTCCCAATTGATCTAAAATATTTACAGCGGTTATACCGGAAGGGTCACTGTTATCTCTAAATAATTCGAATTTTTATATTTATAAATTGGAAAAATATACTTGAATGTTTTTGTGGTGTATTTAAAAACATTTTCGTCTATTATATTTCCGTTTTGAATATCTAAAAGTTGATCACAAGGTTATTCCAAAAATTACAAATTATAATTTAACGGTTCGATTGTGAAAATAATTATTTTGAATTAACATATGGCGAGATGATTAAATTACTTCTATGCCATCAATCATAGTCAGATGTTTGATATTATTTGTTTAAAATTATCTTACGTACGTTGATTATAATTTTATTTATATGGTTATGAAAATTGATTCTAAACACTAGAAAAATGTGAGATACTTATATTTATTCATTATTTTCGTTTCCTTGTAATTTTTTCGTTACATTTTGGATTCTTGATTTTTTTCCTTCCTTAGCTGTTTTTTATTCTCCCCTTTAAATGAAGTTAAGCTAAACGTATTAGTGTGTAATTTTGCTCTGCTTTTTTGTATACAGTGTGACCCACTTAAGATCGCAACACCCAGTTATAGCATTTAATTGACATTTGATTAACATAAAATTTTGGTGGTTCAAAAAGGTCAGCAAAAGGACTATTTTTACCTATTAACATTTTATTAATGTCAATAGCGTGCATTTTTAGTGGGCTTCATAACGTCGATTTTTCAAAAAAGTTATTAGCGATTTTTTATTGAATTTTTGGTTACCACACTGTAAAGAGTATCACTTGAAACCCCTAAATCTAAATTTTGAGTATTGTCACTTCACCGGTGTCTGAGATGTAAGTCGTCAAAAATTGTTAAATTGTTTTTTTGATTTTTGAACGGCCCTGCATACACGGTAGTCGACGTTTTATGAACTCCACATTTTGATGTTCAGTAAAAAACAATTAGTTGAGTGGTTGCCCGCATCAATATTTGATTTTATGTCAGTAGCGTACGTCTATAGGGGACTTCAAAAAATCGTGTTTAAAAAAATCCTGTGGGACCAAATACATTTAATTAGGATTAAATAAATAAACAAAATTTTTATGAAATTTCTACTACACCATTTTATAAATAACACTAAATAAACAAAAATTAACTCAAATAGAGGTGGCTTCTACCAAACCTCCATTAAGTTCAATACATTTGCCATATCGTTTCCTTATGGTCTGCACTGCATTCCTTATCTGTTGGGGTGTGACTGCTGCATAAGCTCGACGTATTTGTTTATTTAGTGTTTGGTTATTTTTAAATTGATGCAGTTGAAATTTCATAAAAATTTTGTTTATTTATTTAATCCTAAATAAATGTATTTGGTCCTACAGGATTTTTTTAAAACACGATTTTTTGAAGTCCCCTATCGACGTACGCTACTGACAAAAAACCAAATATTGACAAGGGCAACCATTCAACTAATTGTTTTTTACTGAACACCAAAATATGGAGTTCATAAAATGGCGACTACCGTGTATACAGGGCTGTTCAAAAATCAAAAAAGCAATTTTTAACGACTTACATCTCAGACACCGGTGAAGTGACAATACTCAAAATTTGGATTTAGGAGTTTCAAGGGATACACTTTACAGTGTGGTAACCGAAAATCCAATAAAAAAATTGCTAATAACTTTTTTTGAAAAATCGACGTTTTGAAGCCCCTTAAAAATGTACGCCACTGACATTTTTAAAATGTTAATAGGTAAAAATAGTCCTCTTGCCGACCTTTCTCAACCACCAAAATTTCAAGTTAATGAAATGTCAGTTAAACGCTATAACTGGGTGTTGCTATCTTAAGTGGGTCACACCTGTATGCGTAGTATTACATTTTTCTCCCGCTGTTTCGGAATCTTCTGTGTTTTCCATACTTCTTTCCCACTGCCATTCCTTTTTTCTTGTATCTCTTCTGCTTCCTCTCTAACCTTGGAAGTTGAGCAGAGATTATGAGAAGAGTTTTGAGAAGATACAAGCATTGGTATCTTGTTTTATGTATTGTCAAAAAGATGTTTTCACAGATGGAGGATTTTCTTCTTCTTCTTTCTCAGACTTTTTTCATCCACTCCTGGACAGAGGCCTTTCCTAATCCCTTCCATCCGTCCCTGTCTTGAGCTTTATGCCACCAGTCTCTACCGGAGAAATCCCTAATATCATCCACCCATCACAGCCTTTGCCTCGTTTGGTCTCTCGGGTTCGCCATTGGATAATCTTTAGTATCCACCGTTCATGTTTTTGTCGTGCAAGATGCCCTGTCCACCGCCATTTAAGCTCAGTGATGGAGGATCAGCAAGAGAGAAGTTAGTTGGAAAATTGAAAACTATTCAACAGATGGAAAAATGTCGTTCCTACCAGTTTGTAAATATTGGTGTATTCTTTCATATATTGTGGTACTGCATTGTGAGAGAGAAGAAGAAATTTTGTCGAAAGTAGTGAGTTCAGGGGAAGAGTGGGGATTGGCTCGTACTCTAGCTGCATATGAAAGACTAAGGTACTGCGTCTGTATTTCAGTGCAGCTTCTCCTGCTTCACAATTTAAACTATTTGTGGGGGTTGTACGATATGTCACTAATATTAGTCGTAATGCATTGTGTAAAGTATCTAATGGTCTTAAAACATTTGATGTAGCTAAAGATTAACCTTTTGGATCTGATGAGTGTTGTACATATCACTAGCAATAGATTTCCCTCGGCTTCCCTGTGTTTATTTGATGTGTATTTCAGTATGTTAAGTATAGGTTAACACGAAAGGATCAATTTTTTAATATTATTTTTCCTGTTTAGATGTTGGTATTATATTATGCCAAGAAATTGTACTTCTTCAGCGTACTAAAATTCTTATTATAGAATTTTATTGGGGGTTTTTGCCTTGCTTTTCTTTTCGAGAATGTTATGCATTATGTCATGCCAGATGTCTTTGATCATAGTTCTAGTTTAAGAAGTTGTGTTTGTATAGTTTATTTACGATAAAAAGACGATGACGTTGCAAAACAAAATATTGTGATGTTGCTAAGCTGTAGTTTTTTCCTGTACTTAACGAATGAGAAGCCCGTCTGATGTTAGATTGACAGTTCTTCTTTTTCATTGTTCCGTGCCTCGTAGGGCGTAAGTCAAACATATTTATTTAAAAATAAATGGCTTGTATGAAAGGCTTGATTAATTTAATATAAATATTTATTCATGAAAAACTATGGATAATATACAAGAAACAGTAACCAATCATTCTTTATTCGAATTAACATTTAATTATTTTACATAGAAGAGGGTTAAATGACGAACTGTAGGTCCTTATACCTTATTCTATGCTTTATAGAACCATCTTCAAGAGCACTGCAATGGTTTACACTAAAAGGAATCAATACAAGCTGTAAACATCTTCATGCAAATTTAAATATTGTTTCTTTATACAATATCTATTATATTTATTATAATAACAATAGAATGGAAAAGAAAAATATAGATACACAAAATAAAATTTTGTTACAAGATATAAAAATAAAAAATCTCCCATTTTATCAGTATTATTTATGTAGAGGTACTGTGGTCGTTGTTTTAATTTGTGTATTATAAAATAACTGTACCTAATTAATTTAATAATAGTTATTAGTGATTTTGAAAAGGTGGAAATAATTGGATAAAAATATACAAAAAATAAAGCACAAGATTTCCACTACTTGCTGAAACACATAGCATCAAAAGATCCCTAGAAATAATATCAAATTCTCCACAAAGATCGACGGCTACTGACATCGAAAACCCAAAAAATAAAGCAGCTTCGAAAAGAAATATTACCGAAATCATAACACCTCCTTCCGATACTACAACATCTTACACAAGCTTCAGTAAACCAGATGCAAAACTCAAAAAAGCGAAATCCACTTCTAAATCAACTATCATACTGGAAAATCAAATGGCACCTATCAAAGAATTATTCGACAATGAAACTCAAATAATCTCTTTCGAACAAACAATCGACTTTTTTGAGAACGTACAAGGATCAGTGGACCCTCTCAGTACAGCAAAAGATTATACCTCTGATATACTGGAACTATTACAACTCTTAACCAAAATACATTCATATACCTCTGACCGCCAAATAAAGACCAAATGGACTAAAACAAAAAAGAGAATTATGAAACAACTGAAGCTTTTAAAATCAGGTGAAGATGCCGAATCTGACGTTTCCCTTGCCACATCTCAGGAATCCCTAACAGAACTTGCATAATATTATCTTCAATTTATTGCAATGGAACATAAATGGGTTTTACACCCATTATGAAATGCTCAAAATACTTATACACGAAACTTCACCATCAATTATTTGTCTTCAAGAAACTAATTTCAAAGGACAACACAATCACAACTTCAACAATTATTCCTGTTTTTACAGAAACAGAAACAACGTGGGAAAAGCAAGCGGAGGCGTAGCCATCTATGTAAATACTTCATACGAAGCACACAATATAACACTTAATACAAACTTAGAAGCAATAGCAATTTCTATCAAAATTCATCAAACAATTAATATCTGCAACATATATATCCCTCCTGATCAAGTAATTACCTCACAAGACATCACTAACATTTTGTCACAAGCTCCATCACCTCTAATTTTACTGGGTGATTTTAATAGCCACAATCCTATTTGGGGATCAACAGGTTTTAACGCAAAAGGCAGAACAATCGGAAACATCCTAGATGCACATAATCTAAATATTTTAAATGACGGTAGGCCTACAAGAGTTAATGTTCACACAAGCACGAAATCAGCAATCGATTTATCAATATGCCATCCAACTATCTCACCTCTAATTTCCTGGGACACTATACCATATTTATATGGAAGCGACCATTATCCAATCAAAATCACGATCTCCGATCAAAACTCCGTCACTACATACCCTACTGTTTCAAAATGGAAAATAAAACATGCTGATTGGCCAAATTTCAGTAATTACATTGAAGAAAACGTCGCTCTACTTCCCGTCAATCTAGAAAACGATAACATCGACAACATTTTGAACTCATTCACAAAAATTATCACCGATGCAGCAGAAAAATTTATAGGAAAAACAAAAGCACTAAAAAAACATACACCATTGCCGTGGTGGAATACTGAATGCGATAAAGCTATTAAACAATACAAAGCGTCATTTAATAAATTAAAACGAAATAAATCACTGGGGAACCTAGTAGACTATAAGAGAAGAAGAGCCCAAGCAAGATACATTACAAAGAATGCTAGAAAAAACTCCTGGAAAGCGTTCGCATCCAACATAAACAGCTCTCCACCTTTAAGTACCGTGTGGCAAAATCTAAGAAAAATATTAGGAAAAAACAAATTTACAAAAATTCCTTTTATAGCTCACAACAATAGCACAGTCTCAAATAACGAAGACATGACCGAATTATTTGCAACACATTTTGAGCACAACTCGAGAAACTCAAACTACTCACAAGAATTTCTGGAATTTAAAACTACTAAAGAAGCCGAATTCTTAGATTACGATGACCATGACAACAACATACTTAATATCCCGTTAACTATAGACGAACTCAATTTTTCCTTAGACACAACCAAAAATTCTGCCCCAGGACCTGATAATATTCCATTAATCTTTCTCCAAAAACTCCCTCATATTGCCAAGTCATACCTTCTCCAAATATTCAACCTAATCTGGACAAAAAATATTTTCCCATCCACGTGGTCACAGGCAATCGTCATACCCATACCAAAGGCAAACTACCCAAGAACTAAGTTAACTTCATACCGACCAATATCTCTTACCAACGCACTAAGCAAAATAATGGAAAAAATCATAAACAAAAGACTATTGTGGACATTAGAAGACAGAAACCTTTTAATACAAGAACAAAGCGGTTTCCGTCAAAACAGGTCAACATTAGACAATCTCATTGATTTGGAATCCGAAATCCACGAACCTTTCGCGAATAAACAAGATTGCCTTGCAGTTTTCATCGATATCACAAAAGCCTTCGATACAGCGTGGCGTCATGGCATTATCAAAACTCTTCATTCATGGGGCATCAAAGGAAACATCCTAAAATTCATACAAAATTTTCTTAATAATCGTTTCTTTCGTGTTCGTACCAATAACACAACTTCAACTCTAAAACAACAAACTAACGAGACTCCCCAAGGATCAGTCATTAGTTCAACACTTTTCCTGATCGCGGTCAACGACATATTAAACCATCAATCCAAACTAGTCAAAGGCAGGTTATATGCTGACGATTTGGTAATATTCTCCAAAGGTAAGAACATCGACTCAATTCAGAAACACATCCAAGAAACATTAAACCAACTTCAAAACTGGTCTAAACTCACGGGACTGCAATTTTCAACAGAGAAGACCAAATGCATATTATTTTCTAGAAAACACAATCCTGTGTCTCCTGAACTCAAACCTAACAACATTTCCCTAAACTATGTCGATAACATCAGATTTCTTGGAATGATTGTTGACAAAATACTCAGCTGGAAGAAACACATACTACATATTAAAAAATCATGCCAAAACGGTATAAACCTTATGAAAACACTCTCAAGCAAATCCTGGGGATCTGACTAAACCTGTCTAATGCACATATATAAAACACTCATTCGCTCAAAGATAGACTACGGCTCTATAGTATACGCAACAGCTAAAAAAACTACTCTTAACCAACTCGAAACCATTCAAAACATAGCACTAAGAATAGCAACAGGAGCATTCTGTTCAAGTCCAATAAAAAGCCTACAGTGCGAAACCGGGGAACCTTCTCTACAACTCCGGAGAAAATACCTTGCCGCTTCATACGCACTATCCATCAGCACAAACCAGCAGAATCCAGTCTACATTAACATACTGACCAAGCACTACAAAACTTTACATTCGGCAAATATCAAAACAGACCCACCATTCTATGCAAGAGCTAGTAAAATTCTCACAGAACTCCAAATCAAACGTCCCCGCTTCCTTTCCAACAAAATTAAAACTCCCCCTCCATGGTCGATCAATATCCCCCCCAGCGACACTTCACTGTGCAAATTTAACAAATTAGAAACCCCCCATACCCTAATTAGGAAAACATTTGCCTCCATACTTGACAAATATCCACAATTTCACCTCGCATATACAGACGCATCCAAAACCTCTGATGGCGTAGGCGCGGCAGTGATCATGCAAAACAGTACACTACAATTCATGTTACCCGAAATAAGCAGAGTCTGCACTGGAGAACTATACGCCATTCTTCAAGCACTTACTCTCATAAAAACAAAAAATACTTCAAGATCCCCCATAATAACAGACTCTCTTAACTCAATCCATATTATCAATCAACTTTATCCCACACATCCAATAGCCCTCCAAATTAAAGTCGAATTATCGCAGTTGCAACATTCCAATAACTTTGTGGAAATACTTTGGGTTCCTTCTCATACTGGCCTTCAAGGAAACGAAGAAGCCGACCGCAAATCACGACAAGCAGCAATTAGTGAAACCGTGAGTGAAGTGCAAACGGTAGTGTATAACGACATAAAACCGCTACTTAAATCAAAAGTGCTAAAATTGTGGCAAATCGAATGGCAATCGTCCCAATCGAAACTACGCGACGTGAAACTGGAAGTGAAACCTCGAGCGCAGCCAATAAACAAAAGATCGCTTCAAGTTAAACTGACTAGGTTACGAATAGGCCACACCAAACTTACTCATAGTTACTTAATTACTAAAAGTGAACCCCCAAAATGTGAATTATGCAAGATCCAGCTTACTGTCAAACATTTAATAACCGATTGCCCAAAATTCCAACAATCAAGACAAGATAACAAACTCAGCAACAATTTAGACCAAGTTCTTGGCGAAAACTGTAATACACAGAACCTTTTTAAATATCTAAGTGACATTAACATATTAACTAAACTATAAACAACCTATATTTGTGTCGCTAATTACCCCAGTGGTAGATGCGACTTGCTTGTAAATAAAAAAAAAAATTTCCACTACTCCACTACAAAATCATCACTATCTTCATAGTCACTGTCAAAATTAATAATAAGTGGAGGCACATTCTGTCTATCAAATACTACTTCTCTATCCCACCCATCTTGTATAATTTTTTCAGTATACTCTACTGTCTTTGACCAAATATCAGGAGTCACTTTTTCTAAAGACTTTTTCCATACACCTATTGCTTGTTCTGTTGAAGAACCATCAGTTCCCACATGATCTCTATGAAAAAATTTAACTATGCCCCAAATATGTTCAATTGGGTTGAACATACAGTGGTAAGGGAAAAATCGTAGCACTTTGTGACCATATTTTTCAGATAATATGTCAGCTTCATATACTGTTGGTGTGGTTTATTCCTACAAAAATGCATATATTTAAACAAAATAAGTTATCTAAGTATTACCATAATATATTTAAAAATGTTTATATCAACTTACTGATGTACTAAATTCAATAATTGGGTTTTGAGAAAAGTATTTTCAAAAGGAGTATCATTTTGTATCAACCAGTTCTGTATATCAGCCTTTTTGGTAGCTGTTGTTGGTACTTTATTGATCACTGTACTGTGATAACTTGCATTATCCATTACAATTGTGGCAGGTTCTTCCAAGTTCACTAAAAGCTGGTATTCAAACCAATGCAAAAAATTTTCTCGGTTCATTTCACCGTGGTAATCACCATCTTGTTTTTTGGAAGAAAAACCAGCCCTGCTCCAGGAATAAATCCAGAAGAGGAACCAGCATGCAATACTATATACCTACAATAAGGAAATAACAATTTACTACTAGGTTTCCTAGATAGACTGCATAGCTCAAAACAACTATTAATAATTATATTGATTTAAATAAAATAGTGTGACTAGTAAATATTTGAAAAGGTCTTAAAATGGCAGGAATGTTAGTAAATCATAAATTAATTGCTAAATTTTATTATTCAATTACCTTGGACCACCAATTTTGGTTTTTTCACGCTTCTATGATTAGAATCTTGCCAAGAACGTCCAACAGTACCGTCTTTAAATATCCAGGTCTCATCCAAAAACACAAATTGATATACACCTTACCTTTTTATCTTGACATATTCATGCAGAAAATGTACACGTTTTAATGCAATATGTGGCAACTCCATTAAACCACTACGAGGATCATATTTTTGGTATTTGAATCCACTATCTTTCAGAGTGATGTTGAACAACTATTAAAGAGTTCACGCTCCTGGAGTTTGTCTCTTAAAGTTTTCAAGGTTATGTGCTGCTCTGAAGAAATATTGTGTTAGTTAATTGTGAATAGAATAAAATAGTAAATTCAATATACTCACTGTTTCCATACATTTCTTATATAACATTTCGGAAAGCATTTTGATTAAAGTTATCAATTTCAACAATAGGTTTTATGCGTTGTCTCTTTTTAGGTGGGCTTTTAGGCTGTTCACCTCTGTTATGCTTAGCGGCAATACGGTTAACAGTGGTAACGCTAAGTTGTAAAGCTTCTGCAACTCTCTACAATATAATTACTTCAATTTATCAAGTTTAATTAACCTCACCTAACATTAAAAACATTTAATCATTTACATTTAAATATGTAACAATAATATTAATAATGATGAATACAAATAGCGCGAATACTATTACTTACGTCTCTTACAGCAGTAAGCGGGAGAAGGCCCCCCTTACGGCATTCTCGTTCAAAATAGCTCAACAAAGATCTTACCATCTCTTGTCATTTTCTGTTCAGCTGCTTCGGCATTTTATTAACCACACACTCCAGATTTGCCCAAATAATTAGCTATGAAAATAACTGTTTTTTTAATCTTAAAGAAGCAATGAATTTAAAAGCACCAAAAAAACTTCTAAATATTAGACGATGATCGAATGTGAATAAACGTCAAAACAAACTGGGGAATTTTAGCAGTTGATTTGACAACGTCTTGAAGTTTTGCCAACCCGTTAGCTGTAAATTGCCCCGGCTGTTGAGGATAAATTGTATTCACGTTTGGTAAATTATTATTTATTCTGATAAGCAGGAAAGTAACTAAAAATGACATCATCGTCTTTTTATCGTAAATAAACTATCGTAGATTAGCTGAACTGCTCAAGTTTTTTCCTTTCATAAAATGAATCAAATCTTCTGCATATAGTCGAGCTTGTATGGGTGTACCAATATCTTATGTAATGTTATTAATTGTCATAAGAAACAATGTTGGGCTTAACACCAAGTCTTTAGGAGTTTCATTTTTGTATGGTTTATAAATCGAACGCTTCACGATTTTATGTGTCATTCATCCGCAGAGACCACACTAATCTATATCGTTCCAATTTTAGTATATGTTCATATTTTATTGTTTTATTTTTATTCTTTTCGTTCCTTTTAATCCCTTTTTTCTTATCCAAAATCTTATGTTATCTATTTTTTAGGTTACATTTATTTCTACTCCGACTTTCTGATTTGGCTCATTTAAAACCTTCTTCTGCTTTATTTCCTTTTCTGCGACATTCTTCTTTATCTTCTTGCGTTTTACTTTGTACGTATTTTTTATGTGCTATTTTCTTTTCCTTTAACATTTATCGTACTTCATTGTCATTCAATTCATTTGAGGTGCTTATTATATGTTGTTTCGCCGCATACTTTTTATGCCATTTTACTCAGTCCTTCTTTAAAATCGCCCAATTCATTTCTTTTGTCCTTTAGTTTTGAGAATTCCATATTTGTTTCGTCCTCGTACTGTTTCTTTTTTCTCTGTTTCTTAGTTTATAGACTGCTATCTTACTGTGTCATGTTTCTTCTTCCTTCTTTATTATTTTAAACTTACATTCTGCAACTACTATTCTATGGTTTGATCCTTTTCTTATTTTTATTTTCTTTAGAGAATCCAAGATGTTCAAAATATTTGAAACGATAGATAAACTGTACAAAACTTGTAATTTGTAATTTATAGTCAAAATACCATTTTATGATTCTAATGACATTTTTTATTTGTCTCTACTTTCTTTTGTTTCTTTAAAGTATTATTTCAGGTCCAATTTTCAAAGTCCAGTCCTGTTTTCAAATTTATTCAACACATCTTAATCGCTGTTCTCGACAAATATAAAAGTAGTTTTTTCTTGTTGGAATAACGCTATTTAAATATGTTATACGAGCATTTAGTCGAATTAAATGAACTAAAAAGTGTAGTTCCAATCACTAATTACGAAAATAATTTTTTACAGTTATTTCTACCTGAGGGCATTTAAACGTCTAAATCTTCTCGGTTAGATTTTGACGAGATTAACTAGTTTCAAAAAAAAAACTATAGATAATGTTTAGAAAAATTTCAACATATTGAAAAAAATGAGTGGATTAATTCTGATTCAAATTAAAATTACCATAATACTTTGTCAGGCATATTCATCAAATTATTTCTTGTTATTCTGTATTTTCGCCCCATGATATTTAAAGGACGCCCCAGTTCAAAAGTAACCCAAAATAAATTTGAGTAATTTCGTCCCACGTTATCTGAAGTATTAAGCAAGGCAATAATTAATAAAACCACAATGTTGTCATACACAGGTGTGCAATATAATGAATACGTTAACATACACGCACCCACTAAAAAAATGCCATAAACTATAGCACTACAAGCTGGATAAAATTCAGAAAAATCATTAATGAAAATTTAATAGATTATACAAATCATAATATATTAATTACCTATTATTATAGTCCAGTTACTGGGGCATTTTGGCGCTAACGATATAACATCAAGCTCATTCCGAAGGTTCCTTGAAGTACTTCAAATAATGTTTAACATACTTTTCTCCAAAACGTGAAATTTTTGCACCTACGTAAACGAACAAAATCACAAATTGTTTGTTTATTATCATGCTTCAATTTTTTGTGCTCGATTTTTTTTTCATACGAGGTTTAGTTTTGGAGATATTTAAAAACTGCTTAAAATGGTGATTTTTTTTAAAAAAAATTAGCATTTTTAATCGCGAGTCATCATTATTATTATTAACTCGAACAAATCTGAAGCGAAACAATCTCCAACCTCATAGAGGCTTAAATGAGTTATAGCAAAATGTTATACGCAACCATTCGCCCATCCAAGAATATTGGTATTTATATTCTTGCATCAGGTTACATTTTTGGATTTACATGTTCCACGCTTGAGACAGATGAAATCTACAACCTATTATTTTTGCCAACGGCCAAACTTTTTTCACTGCTTTGTGAATCGCTCGTTCGAAATCTATTACTATTAGGTACTTCACAGATATTGACTTCTATATCTATTGTTTTACATTTTTTACCTAATAGACAAAATAGTTTTCATACTAGAGATATATAGTGGCCGGTAATATAGCCATGACTTGTAAGAAATTGATAAAAATATTGCACACAGTAATCAAATAGAAACGAAATACACTCCGCAACTTATTTAACGCACAACCAAAATGTTACCTCAAATTTGATGTTATGTATTTTCGATATTTTTTGTTGTTTTTTTCTTCAAATTGTAGGTTTTTCTCTTAGGAATATCACTGTCTTAATGGTTTTGATAAAACGTATAATTTTGATGTTATACCAGGTGATATAAGAATGTTATGTTTTTATTTGAAATTTCAAAACGTCCTCTGGGGTATACCAGCTATTGCAAGTTATTGCAATTACAGCCATTCATTTGTTTATCTCTGTTACTTCATAAAATATCCAATTTTTAAGTTGACGTGATTTTTATCAAATTTATTAGCTTTTTATGTCAAATGCTCATTATTTATTACTCATTATACTGGTTCAATGCCTCATTTTGCGTTCTGTTTTCCTTGATATCTCATAATTTATTGAGAGATTCAATGTGTTTTAGCAGATAAAAGAGTCTTAAAAGGACATAAAAACTCAAAAAACATACCTAGAAAAATGGATTACTTTAATTAATGAAACAACGGATAAAAGGAAACAAAACAAAAGTAAATTGACAATTAATATATGGTGTTTACACCCCTTCCGCGAATGACCTCCTCTTTGGTTCATACTTAAAACCAAAGTTCTGATTAGGTTCTGATCTAGGCCGTTCCATGATTCGACTATACGTTCGACAACATGTCATGTATATTATTCGGGATATTTATAGAGAAATAAATAAAGGGCTATGATTGACAACTAACTTATAATGACAAATCGTACGACAGTTGACATTTGACTGTCTTGGCTAAATATTCAGAGTCGTATCCTTATCTTCTTCTTCGACTTTTCTAAATCCTTTTGTCCTTTCAGGTGTCGGATGTGGATTCCGTGACCTGTACCCATTTCTTCCATGCCTTTCTGTCTCTTGCTAGATTTTTCATTACTGCTATGGTCTTTCCTCTTTCTAAACCTGTATCTTGTATTTGGTCTAACCATTTTCTTCTAGGCCTACCCCTTTGTTTTTTGATCGGTTCTCCAATCACCATTATTTTTCTAGTTAATATATTTGGTTCCATTCTTACCATATGACCATACCAGCTAAGTTGTCTCTTTTTTATTTTACTAGTTATCGGTTCCTGTTTAGTTGTCTCTCTAATGACGTCGTTTCTAATCCTATCCCATTTAGTTTTCCCTGCAATTCTTCTTAGATGCTTCATTTCTATGGCATTTATTTTAGTTTCGTCCTTTTTTCGCACAATCCAATTTTCACTTGCATATATTATTGTAGGAATGTTATCATATTATTAATTTACATTTTTACTTCTAAGTCTATATCTTTATGTCCAAGAATTGTTTTATTTAGAGAGTAGTATATTTTTGTTGATGTATTTGCTCTGTTTGTTATTTCTACATCTATTTTTCCATCTTCTGTTACTATACTTCATAAATATTTAAATGTTGTTACTCTTTCTAGCGTCAGGTTTTTGCATTTAATCTCTTTATTATTTTGATTACCTAGTTGTTTTTCACTTATTATCATCACTTGTGTTTTTTTATGTTCACCTCCATATTCACGTTCTCTGCTTCTTTAGTCCAAATATTCACTAGTTTTTGCATTTTGTTCTTTGTATTCGCCACTAAAACCACATCTTCTGCATATAGTAGACTACTCATTCTTATCGATTCTAAATCTCTGTGTCCAATTATAGTATTCAGCTGCTCATATTTTTCTTTAGTTCGTTTCACAATCTTATCCGTATATTTATAATAATCTAAAACTTCGGTTAGTGAACGTAAACATACATCACACATTCCTTGTTAAAAAATAAAAAGGAAGTGAAATGAAGCAAAACATAAAGCAACACAAATATTGCTAAACCAAATAAATAAGATAAATGTATATCTTCTCTACCTACCCTAGCAAAGGATATGAAAAAAAATAATAAAATACTAATTTTACGCTTTCATTATTAACATTTTTTTTTAAATATCTAACCTTTGTGGTGGTTTAACCATCCGGCCACTTTTAGTGGTTACAAATTAATTTTTGGTTGGAGTATTATCGTATACCTCTACACTATCACTTTTAGCAATATTCTCATCATCCTAACCTTTGGGAGAAGACTGATGATAAGGGTAAGACTCATTTGAGACTGGGTCTGTGACACAAGGTCTTAGACTATGACGGTTACGACGATAATCACGCATTTTTTGCTGTAATAAAATTGGCTGTCCAGGAGCTAAATTAGACAGCTTTTTGGTAGATTTGTCGTGATAAGTTTTTTGCTTTATTTGACATTTTACTAGTTTTCATGCACTTCCTTAACGCCATGAAAAAATGGTTTATAAATTTTTTTGGAACCGGAAGTCTTTAGCCTTCTACCCATTAGTAACACACTGGGGGCAGGAAAATTGGGTTTTGGTGTCGTATTGTAATTTAATATTGCCAAAACTGGGTCTTCGTCATTTTGTAATTCTTTTATAAATAAACTTTTGACAGTCTGAATAGTACGTTCGACCATGCCATTACTTTTAGGATACAAAGGACTGGACGTCAATTTTGAATCTTCTTGCAAATGATAAAAATTCCAGAGAATTAAACGGAGGGCCATTATCAGAAAAAATTTCTTGAGCAATCCCTTTTAGTGAGAATATGTTTTTAAGGCAACCTATGACACTGTGCTATTTTGGACATTAACTTATTAACCACAACAAATTTTCTAAAGTAATCCACTATCACCACAAAATCCTGATTTTTTATTGCCATGAAGTCAATTCCTATTTTTTGCCATGGGAGCTCAGGGGGTATATGGGGTGTCAAATGAATACATTTGACAGGTAAGACAAGAAAGAATCACATTTTCTATATCAGACATTACTCCAGGGTAAAAGATAGCTTCTCGGCTTTTGCATTATAAGAAACAACACCTTGATGTGTTTGATGAATTATGTTAAGAAACTCAACTTTTAAAGATTCTGGTATTATTAGTATTTTTTGAAAAAACAACACGTTTTTGTGTAACTAAATATCATTTTAAAAATTCCAAAATGGTGTATTTCTTGAATGAACACTGCTTTTATTTGTTTTGTAAATTTTGGGGTTATCATCCCTCACTCCATAACCGCCGACCTATAAAATCCCAAACATGTTCAATGGGGTTTAGGTCGGGGCTACGGGCTGGCCAGTCTATGTGATCAATTCCTACTTCTTCAAGATAATTTCTCACAATAAGACCCGTGTTGGGACGTGGATTGTCGTGAATAAGAAAAAAATTTAGTTCTATATAATGTTCTTCAAGAATGCCTGTGATGTCTCTTTCAGAATTGAGATATCAATTTACAGTTACCAAGTCAGTTTGGCCTGTCAAATATATTCCGCCCCACACCGTGACGGATCCACATCCATATAAAGTTGACTGTATCGCTCATTGGGTCTTCGGTAGGCACGAATACTCCTGTCACAATTATACAAACTGAACCTTGACTCATCAGTCCTAGAAATACGTTACCAATCTGCTTCCAACCAATTATCGTGCTCATTGGCAAAATTTAATTTGGTCCTTCGATGATCTACTGTTATTGCAAGTCCTCCCTCCCTCAATCGTCGGCGTACAGTATTGAACGCATGTGAGTCTTGAAGTTGTGTTCTTAAATTTCTTGTAGTTATAAACTGTTAGCTTACAACGCTTACTCTTAAAAAGCGATCCTGAATAGCAGTGATAACATGAGTTCTACGTTGACCGGCCCTTCTGGAATGTTCTCCTGTTTCCGCGTACCTTTGAATTACTCTCGCTATAGATGTGTGATACACTCCCAATTGTAACTCCAGCCTTCACCATGTAACGTAGCTGCCTCAACATATTCATTACGTGTTAAATTTCAGGTTTGGCGTTCCATTATTCACTAATTATTGCTGGACTGTCAACAAAAAACTAATGACACAGTTTTTGACGTATAAACTACAATTTCCATAACCTTCTAGCTGTTTGGATTGTCCGATAAATACATTTCATGTGAATAGAGGCACATGGTGTTTCAAAACGGTGTATTTCATGAAGTAACAAAGATAAACAAATGAATCAAAAAAGGAAATGTAGAAGAAATATGAGGCTTTAAAATGATTATAATTGCAAAAACTTGCAACTGGACGTTTCTTTGAAATTTCGAAAAAAAAACATAACATTTTTATATCACCTGGTATAATATCAAAATTATTAGTTTTACCATAACAACTAAGACAGTGATATTCCTAACAGAAAAACCGACAATTTGAAAAAATATCAACAAAAAATGTCGAAAATACATAACATTAAATTTGAGGTAAGTTGTATAGTGTATTTGAAACATTCAGTACGATATATTGTGGTGTACTGTTGTACATAAAGTTTCCTCCATTATGCGTGTAATTTAGATGATATACCTTCCGAATACGTACGATATTATATATAATTTAGTTCTTAGAATTTCCACGTGTCTATATATCCTCGACTAAAAGGAAACGATCACTTTTAACACTTGATGATTGGTTGATTGGCATTTAAGCTCGTGTTCGAAAACTGAGGAACGTATGCATGTAGAATAATATTCTTTAATTGTTGATCGTTCATTCAACTCTTAACATTTAATGTAGGCACACACATTATTAACTCAACTATTGTCACATCAGTAGCGATGTGTACCTTTCAGCTATGTTTAGCATTTGAAATGCTGTTCTTATTATTAATAGCGACTATTTTTACAGTAGGGATGGAATAATTACAGTTTAGCTGCAATACAAAAAGACAAATGTATTGAATTCCTTAATGTTTTTAATTCTTTGAACTCTAGAAGCAAATGCATCATATATTTTCAAGATATGACTCGTATTAAAACCAACAACAATAAAATAAAAACTAAATTATTTACAAAAGAAACTTGGTCACGACGATATCTAAATCATAATAAAAAATCGCCCTAACTTACGATCGTTTTAAAAAATAATCAATATCCTTCAAATCAAGTTAATAATAGAATTATACAACAACGTACATACATAAAAAATATATGTAGCTTCTACCTTATCCAAATCAATTATCCGAAAAAATATAATATATTTTATCTAAACACAATCAAGATATGCCATAAATTAAATAACACGCTATCACCGCTTTTTAATAAATTAAAAAACAAAACTAAGAAATCAAATGTTATACCAGGAGTTCGTACCAAAAAAATGGCAGAAAGACTAAAAGTTTATTTTTATAATTGTAGACTGCACTCATTTATCAATAATTTACTAATAATACAGGATGTTTCCTGTAATCTTACATTCAAAAAAATATTAATGCGCCACCTGGTATGCAGTGCGACATCAAATTACCCGTATCTCTTGAACTGTAAATTTTATCGAGTTCTCACAAGAGGACTCTCTAAAAATGTTCAAAAAAGTCAAATGCTGCATTTATAACTAAAAAAAGTTATATTTATCAAAAAATTACCGTATCCTCCATTGAACTTAGTCCTTACCTGCGTCCACAAGTGTAGTGTAAACTTGTTCATCACGCCAAAAACTGCGCAATTATGGTGTTAGTAAACGGTTGAAATTTTACTAATTTCCAATCAGCCATTTAATAATTATATATGAAAAACCATTTTTAATTCCCAACTTTAGATCCCTACAGTTCGTTAACGAAGGATGTAAAGAAACATTTTTATATGAACTACCATCATTATTGGGACACCCTTGTGTATACTCCATATCATGTTTGAACTATCCAAAAAATTATAAAGGAATGACTATGCAATATTTGGAAAATAATTAAATGGCCATGAATACACTAAAAATGCATCAACAGAGTATTTTATTGCCACGTGCCCACAAAAATAACCTTTATTAATAAGTCGGTAAATATTTCTCTTATATTAGTGTTTTAAATGAAATCACTGTTTCTAACTAATTCCACAATATAATTAGTTAGAAACAGTGAGTTTCATTTAAAACACTAATATGAGTAGACTCCGCGAAGTAGAGTCGAGACAGTTTATTTCATTAAAAAATCTTCGGGAGAAGATTTGACCCGACTGTACCAGAAGTTATTACAAAAACGTTACAAAACATCACAAAACATTTGGTTTAACCAAGAATGCCTTAGAAAAAAGGTAATACCAAATTATGTGAACATAAAATGTCACACTTAAACACCACAAGCACAAAAAGCTATAAAATGTGCTCAACGAGTTTGGATAAAAGGAGAATGTAAGAAATGGTTCAAAGTGAGGGACTCCTTAGACAACTACATAAAAGTTGTACATTCAGATCTCACGTTCCAATTACATCCAGTAGAATTTGACTGTTTAGATGACAAAATTAGAGAAAGTGTCAGCACGATGAAGCATAAGAAATTCAAGAAACAAGAACAAAAGCTACATAAACTGTAAGTACCTACATATCAACACACTTTGCACCACGATTTGAAAACCTTTCAGACACTAATTTTACAGATAGTGAAATAGAATTTTTAAATAAAGGTTTAAAGTACAGCATACCACCAAAATTTACGAATAATATTAAACAAATTATAGCTACAGAGTTAGAAATAGCTTTAAGATCTAATTCAAATAACTTTCTTTATGAGAAATTAAAAATTGCCAATTTAATCAAAAATATTGTACCTTCAAAAGTTAAACGTCAAACAAAAAATGACATTACAGTTTTAAATGCAATCAAAAAGGAAGTAGAAGATAATAACCTAACACTTACAAAATCTGATAAGGGGAACACAACTGTCATTTTGACAACTGAGAATTATAATTCAAAAACATCTAACTTTATAGAATCTAGCGATGTAAAAGTTCTTAAAGCAGACCCAACAAAAAAGTTTTCTAATAATGTAAGGGACATTGTTAATAGTTCAAATTATCTTTTAAGTGATTACGAAAAGAGGTCTATCATACATAAGAATCCTCATTGTCTACAATTATATGGAACCGTTAAATTACATAAAATAACGAAACCAATTAGACCTGTAGTTTCTTATGTTAATGCCCCTAATAATATATTGGCAAAGAGGCTTAACAAAATACTTAATAGTTACGGATATGCATCTCAGTACTCAATTAGAAATTATATAGAACTAATCAAAAAGTTGAAAGCAATCAACTTGCAAGATAACTATAAACTCATTTCGTTTGATGTTACTAATATGTTCACTAAAATTCCTCCTAAAGACTGTCTAATACTTGTAAGAAAATTACTAGAAGATAAAAATATCAATCCAGGAATAATATCAGATATACTTAATTTATGTATGTAAGTTCAGGTTATGGGATTATGGTCAATAATAATAACCTGAACTTACACACATAGATTTGGTCAAAGGAACTATTTCACAAATACTTAATTTATTTGATGTATGTATTAATCAGAATTATTTCAGTTTTGACAATAAGATATATATTCAAAATGAAGGTTTACCAATGGGAAGCCCTATATCACCTATTTTGGCAAACATTTTTATGGACAGTTCAGAAAGAAAGATCTTTGAAAGTAATATTTCGAAAAATATTTTATTTTGGTATAGATATGTAGATGACATATTAGCTTGTTTTATGGGTAGTGAACGACAATTAGATGTATTTTTCAACCACATTAATAATTTACACCCAAAAATTAAATTTACATTAGAAATTGAAGAAAATAGCTCAATCAATTTTCTGGTTTTAAAAATTCAAAGAGTTAATAATGTACTTGATTATTCAATTTACCGAAAATCAACACACACTGATGTGACAATTCCATATTGTTCCAATCACATAAACTAGCGGCACATAATTCAATGATACATAGAGCTTTTTCAGTTCCTATGAACAAATGTAATTTTGATAGAGAGATTAATACAATTAGACAAATAGCAACATCCAACGGTTATCCATTAAATATAATAAATAAGATAATTATTAAAAATGAGGAAAAAGTGGCATAACAACTAATATTTCCTAAACAAACTGATGAAATAAAAACTTATAAAACCATCACATACGCAGGAAATATTTCTAATAATATTTCGAAGATAATATCTTCAGCAACGCATGCAAAAACTTCTTTTAAAACAGAAAGTAACGTTAGTACAAAATTGTTAAATGTAAAAACAAAAATACCAAAATTAAAGAAATCAGGTATATATAAACTCGAATGTCCAGAATGTAATGCTGTCTATTTGGGTCAGACCCTTAGAAATTTTTAAATCCGATACAGTGAACACGAGCATACAGATTAAAACAACCAGATAAATCCCACTACGCAAAACATCTACTTGACACCAATCATTCATTGACACCTAACACCGAACTAGAAGTGATGCATATTTGTGAAAAGAAACAAGAACTGGATTTCCTTGAAGAATTGGAAATTAGAAGACATTTAAGAAACCCACAATATGAAGTTGTCAATTAACAGATAAATCTAGGGAGTTCTCCACTAATAAACTGTCTTCTTAAGTGATAATTGTAAAGATCAGCAGATATAGTTTACCTGGTTTCCTATATCATTGCACAGTTATACTGATCTTAATTGAAAAATGATATCCAGGATATCACCATAGGGCTAATAATATCTAAGCTTCAATATTTGTAATATCACATCTTCTTTTTTCTATTAACATATATTGAGTCAATCACAAGTTAGGTCATTTCTTGGTCTAGTCAAAAATTACTACTAAACATCAGGTAGGCATCAAACGAAATGTAACTTCTGTCATTTTGACGATGATATTGATTTATCGAAACAATTGTCATTTTTTTAGAATTTTCAACAATTTTTATTATATTGTGGAATCAGTGAGAAATAGTGAGTTTCATTTAGAGCACTAATATGAGTAGATTCCCCGAAGTAAGGGTCGAGACAGTTAATTTCATTTCTCTTATACATTTGTGACTTAACACTCCCGTAAGAGTGGCGCCGCTCTTACGACCTTTCTAGATCCTTTTGTAAGAGTGGATCAGTCCCTATTTCCTTTTTCATATTTTTCCCACTATATGCAGCCATTGTTTCCTGTCTCGTGTCTTCTCGTCCCAGTGTCTAATTCTCAGATTCTGGAGATCAACTACTACCTCCTGCAATCTTTGATTTTCCCGTTAATCTCCTACTCCATGGCTTTCACTTTATCATCAAGTATATTACTGATTTTTTACCAGCTCTCCATATGTGTCCCAACTATTTTAATCTTGATGTAGCTCCATATTTCTCCTTCTTCTATACTCTTCACCTATTTTTTGTTCCTAATATTGTGTATGTGAGAAAGAAATTACTCCATTTGCCACAGAATTTTGGAAATTGCTTTGTTCAATTTCTATAGTAATGTTGGACTCCTTCAAGAAACTGCAAGATGTGATCATCTTAGAAACATGTTAATGTGTAATATTACAGTAACGTTCTGTATGTGACATTAGTGAGAAGTATACAAATTAACATCGTATGAATGTTCTATAGGAAGTTGCTAAAAAGAAGTTCATAGGATGTGTATGTAACTGCGAATTCAAGTATTATTGTGTACATCAAAAATATGTTTTATTTACATGACATGGATGTTAATAGAGTTGGAAATAAAATTAAGACATCTAGGAGATATCTTATTAACGTTTTAAATAAACATCACGAAAAGTCTCTAAAAAGAACATCACAAAAAAGACTTGTTATGTTTCTTGTTTAGTTGGATGTGATGGAACATAATTAGGGGATATTGTTATGTGGAGTGGTAAATGATTTGATCCTAAGGTATCATCTTATACATTACATTCTGCTAGACTTAAGAGGTTTGGTGTAATAAAAAGGAAGGTCTATTTCTCAGGGTCTTTCATTTGGTCTGCTTATCTTAGTTGGCCTTCCTATTAAATTTGTTCCATCAATAGCATCTACTAATCTGTTACCTTGACTCTTACCAATTGTAGAGCTCCAGTAACTATGGTGGGAATTGAAATCCCAACATCCCCTTGTATCTGAGCGAAAATAATGGACCAAGCAGTGTTCCTAATACTGTTCTTAGTATTTTTCTATCCTCGTGTTGTTTTTTAGTCATAATTAATGTTTCTGCCTCATACATTAACACCGGTCTAATTATTGTATTATATATGTTACCGTGAATACCCGAAATCCGTTAATACGCGTAATAACTAGTAAGAACCCGAAATAACTAGGAATGTCGGTAATTTCACGTTCTTACTAGTAAGAACGCGTAATTACTACGAGGTCTAGGAAAATACCGAATTAAAACTTTTATACGGCTATTTACTGAAATTTTCAGTTAGAACGCGTTCTTTCTAGGCGTAAGTTGGTAACCACTGAGTGTTACTCGATCTTTGCAGGGATTGGCTACATTTCATCTCGCGATGTCTCGAAAGACAGGGGAAGGTTCCCCGTACCTTACGCGGCTCCATAATACGTTATTTTATCTGAAGTTGTTACTGTGTGTACCACGCCGTTTGTCGTTTGTTACTTTGATAAACGTTGTTCTTCGAAAAATGAATTCTTCGCTGATTGCTTGGAAAGAAAAATTTACGTTTAAACCGTTTTGACATCATGGAATTAAGTGGCGTTCAGCATATTATAGCCAAATCCAAGAATGATGAAATATTATATTACCTCCCAATTGACGAAATCTTTGATGTTATCGAAGCTGCTCACGTAGCAATTGGGCATGGTGGTCGACACCGACTTCGAATAGAAACAGCAAGAAAATATGCAAATATTTCTACCAGAATGATAAATTTATTTCTGTAGATGTGCGAAGTCTGCAACAGTAAAAAATCTAAGATGAAAAGGGGATTGGTTTCTAAACCAATTTTACACAATGAATTAAGCAGCCGATGCCAAGTAGATCTGATCGATATGCAGAGCCAATCAGATGGAGAATATAAATTCATAATGGTTTATCAAGATCATTTAACCAAGTTCAATTTGTTAAGAGCTTTAACATCTAAACGAGCTGAAGATATCGCATACAAATTGAACGAAATATTTTTGACTTTTGGAGCGCCGTGCATATTACACAGTGATAACGGTCGAGAACAATTCAAACAGAAGTCACGATCAATGTTAGTCGGTAAAATAGCACCACATTTGTTGCAAAAGCGTTCTTGTTCTTGATCTTCTTCTCGATCTTTTTCAGCAATGTCGTCTTCTGAGTTTGAATCTTCTCTTTGAGTTTCTTCTCTCATCGTGGTAACATCATTAACGACTTTTTCTAAATCCTCTTCCCGCTCTAAAGATGAAATAAACTCAGGAGGCAAAGACGATGTAGTTAATCCAACTCTAGATTCGATGCCAAACATGGCCTTATATGGAGTTTGCCTTATGCCTGAATGATAGTCACGATTTTTCATAAATTGTACAAATGGTAGACCTTCTGACCATTTTACAGTTTTATTATCGGACATCCATGAAGCAATCATATTTTCAACATCTTGATTGGCCCTTTCGACTGATCCCTGACTCTGGCTGTGTTGAGGTTTTCCGTGAACGATCTTAAGTTCTGGCCATAAGGATTTAAATTCGTTTATAACACAGTTCGCAAATTCTCGACCGTTATCACTGTGTAATATGCACGGCGCTCCAAAAGTCAAAAATATTTCGTTCAATTTGTATGCGATATCTTCAGCTCGATTAGACGTTAAAGCTCTTAACAAATTGAACTTGGTTAAATGATCTTTATACACCATTATGAATTTATATTCTCCATCTGCTGGGCTCTGCATATCGATCAGATCTACTTGACATCGGCTGTTTAATTCATTGTGTAAAATTGGTTTAGAAACCAATCCCCTTTTCTTCTTAGATTTTTTACTGTTGCAGACTTCGCACATCTACAGAAATAAATTTATCATTCTGGTAGTAATATTTGCATATTTTCTTGCTGTTTCTATTCGAAGTCGGTCCCGACCACCATGCCCAATTGCTACGTGAGCAGCTTCGATAACATCAAAGATTTCGTCAATTGGGAGGTAATATAATATTTCATCATTCTTGGATTTTGCTATAATATGCTGAACGCCACTTAATTCCATGATGACAAAACGGTTTAAACGACGATACTGTAGGGTAGTTTTCATTTATGTCAGTTTAGCTTCTTTAATTTCTTGAAGTAGATTTTCGTAAGTTTCTTTATTCATAATAGTATATTTCGATAATTTGGGATCTTTACTGCACGTACTTAATAAATCATTCGTAAATTTTTCTTTCCAAGCAATCAGCGAAAAATTCATTTTTCGAAGAACAACGTTTATCAAAGTAACAAACGACAAACGGCGTGGTACACACAGTAACAACTTCAGATAAAATAACGTATTATGGAGCCGCGTAAGGTGCGGGGGAACCTTCCCCTGTCTTTCGAGACATTGCGAGATGAAATGTAGCCAATCCCTGCAAAGATCGAGTAACACTCAGTGGTTACTAACTTACGCTTAGAAAGAACGCGTTCTAACTGAAAATTTCAGTCAATAGCCGAATAAAAGTTTTAATCCGGTATTTTCCTAAACCTCGTAGTAATTACGCGTTCTTACTAGTAAGAACGCGAATTTACCGATACTCCTAGTTATTTCGGGTTCTCACTAGTTATTACGCGTATTAACGGATTTCGGGTATTTACGGTAACATATATACTTACTTTTTAATAATTTCTGGTTAGCCTAGAATGTTTTGTTTATCGTTACAAATATTTTATTTATTGTTAATATTATAGATTATTCTTTAAATAAATCGATTTGTTTCTGGATTTTTGTTCTTACTACATCTATAAAAAAATCTACAATTTCATAATGTCTTAATACTCTTTTTAATATGTTTTTACCTCTGAAAAAGGTAATATAGTTATCGAAACATCTATTAAATACCAAAATCATCAGTGATTAAAATTAATGTGATAAATGTTACCAATATTTCCGATATATAATTATTTATCATAAAATTTAATTTTCTACAAATTTTTATAATTACATTAACATAACTTTTATAATATCTATTAAAAACGTAATTAATAAATCTTAATTTACGATTTCCTTATTATAATTTAGAACGTTGTTCACACATTTATCAAATATAAATCTGAAATATTTTTAAACGATTAACGATTATACTGTCAGCTTGTAAATCTTCCCCGTTTCGGAATTTAAAAAAAAACCACCGTTTACCACATATTAAGAATAATTACCACAAATACAGTCGAAATATCACTAAATCATCCTTTTATACCCAACCCTCCAGAAAAATATTGACGCTGGGTTAAAAAAATAACTGCCAGCATGTATCTGGGCGGCTGTTTTCGTACCTCTGTCTTAGTTAGCATTTTTTTACTGTGTGAAATTTCAGTTTTCTGCTTTTTAAGGGTGACTCACCCCTTACCTTAAGGGTTTCGTCGAGAGGTGCAGAGTTTTTTTACTATATTTTGAAAAATGATACCGGGATTAGTAAATGATGTTGTTATTTACCTGATAGCCATGAGAAATTCGGGGTTAAAATATCATTTTTGCTAAATTGCACAATTTTTCATCGGCTTGGGGGGTTGGCTCCTTTTTAACATCCTCATATTTATTTGATCCTTTCGATAATAATGCACCAGTTCTCATCCTTTTGTTGAGGATTCATGCACGATGTAGTTTTAGGTTTTTTTTTGTTCTTTTTATCTTTATTTTAAGCCCGAAGGGTTGAAACGTGACTCGATATCCTAGTGGTGGGAATTTTTTTAAAAAAGTAATAATAATTCCTTATATAAAGAATTTTAATACTAATAATAGTTGAGGATATAAAGAAGTCTTGAAATAGCCAGGCTGCTTCCTTTCCTCTTTAAAGTTATTGAAACAGATACTAGATGTGATTTTATGTCAATATAACCTAATTTATCTCTATTTACAAATTTTCCTCCGAAAGTAGCTACCCAGCAAACACAAAAACATATTGAATACATATATGTTACATATTTTTTGAAATATAAAAGTCACAGTTATATAAATCTGAAGTCACAACTAGATAATATTCATGTATTGAATACTGACAAAGGCCGGCACAGCTAGAGAACAATAATGATATAAGAAACGCATATTATAAATTATATCTCAAATATTTCCAAATTACTATGTAATATATATGTGAAAATGAGATAATATCTAGAGAATATTTATGTATTGAATATTACATAATATAGATGTAACGAAAGTTACATAATTTTTCTTTTACCTCACCCCTTACCTAAAATATTTCATTTCATTGGATCTATGAAAAAAGTCAGTGAAATTCTTAATTTATAATAAATTCAGAAAAATCTGTTGAAACATTTTTCATTGATGAAATGAAATACAATATTTTTAGTAGTGTTGATGGCCAAAGGATTAAGGAACTATTGTTACTATATTATTCAATACCTACCTTATGAATATTTCAAACTTGAAGCAACTTAATACAATTTAATATTTGTATATTGTAAATGGTATTTATCTATCTGTGGAATTCAGTAGCTGGTACTTAGTTACTAAAAAAACAGCAAATAGATGCATATAAGTACATTTATTTTATTAACATAAGAAAGAGAAACTAAAAACAAAACACCTAATGACAAAAAATATTGCAAAAATAAAAATATTCAAATACTAAACGATAATAATATATAAAAAAAGATTGCAAAACAAATGAATATTCAAAAACAAAACAATAATTAACCACGGAAAATATTCTCTTAGAAGACTTTTCGAGGTCCACTCGTAAGCGAGTTGGCAATATTAAGGGATATTATCCATTGTTTTGGAGGGTTACAGTTTCGTCCTTCTTTTCCCTCTGGAGTCTCTTTACTTAGCCTTATCTACACCAAGGTGATTTGATCAAAATCAGTGCATGTCATATTAAACTGTTTCAGCAAAGTTTCTAAAAATGTAGGTGTATATATTAATTATATTAAATAAACAAATCATATAGTAACAATACCTTATTTTGTAGTTATTTCTATGTCCTAACCATGAGTGAGATGTCTCTAAATTATGTATTTCTGGTTCACCGTCACCATTGTAAGCAGGACCGTTGCTAGGCCTTCGGCCGCCCGCGTGCTAGAATTAATTCGGCCGCCCGCTCTGAAAATAAACTTTAAAAAATGAAGTAAATGTTGTAACTTGTAACGTTTTTATTAATAATAATAATTAAACATTAAATTATTTGTGCAAATTAGCACGTATAAAATACATTTAAACATATAATGCAAGTATGGAAGTAATATTAAATAAAAATAAAAAATAAACATAAAAAGAAATAAACGCTTAGGTCTAAATTGTCTATCATAATAAAACGTTATAAAAAAGGTACTTTTCTAGTTTTACTTTCCGCAAATTCTTGAATTGTGTCATTAATATTCAAACTGTCCAAAATATCATGTTCAATAGATATTAATGATAAATTTGTTAATCGTTCTTGCAACATGGTAGACCTTACATAATTTTTAATAATTTTTAATTTTGAAAAAGTCCTTTCGCCGGTTGCAACTGAAACTGGTAAAGTTAACATTATTCTTAAAGCAACAAACAGATTAGGAAATGTTGCCATAAGGCTGTTCTCTAAAATAAATTGTAGAATATCCTCAGGTTCACGTTGTAAAGACTCCTTAAAATGTAAATTAAAAGCTTTAATTTCATTATATAAATCACTTCCGTCAATATCGGACTCGTTTAGTGATTCATCTCGAAGCTTTAAATCCATATCTTTACAGTTTTTCATTAAATCTTGGTCTGATATGTCCCCGATTTTAAACAAAAAGCCAAAAATGTCACTATAACTTTGTAAACCATCAAACCTGTCACTTAAAGACGATAATATCTGATCAAGGACTTTAAAGAAAAAATTTATTTTAAAATGAATTTTGGGATCTCGCACTGCTTCGTCTTCATGCTCGTAATCAAATTGACGCGAGGTTCTACGACGACGCATGCTATGAACGGGCGGGAAATCCGTTTGTATTTCTAAATCATTTGCAAGTTCGGTAGCTCCTACAAGTACATTCATATATCCCTCATCAGAACGCATTTTTGAAAAAAAATCTATTAGGTTTTCAAGATAATCTACGCAAACTTTTATATTTAATGAAGAACTTTGCATCATTTTACTTAACACATTTACTTTAAATAAGATATCATGCCATGTAATTACTGCGCATAAAACTTTATAATCGTGCAGTTTGAGTCCCAATGCTTGTGCTTTATGTCTAGTAGATGCATCGTATAATACTAAGTTTTCCGAAATTTCAAATAACGCATCATAGACATTGCCGATTTGATACCTTAATGGTTTTAATGCATCGATTCGGCTTGACCATCTTGTATCACTTAGTGGTTTTAAAGTTAATGTTGGCACGTGTCGTTTAAGAACATCCCACCTTTTGGTCGATGCAGAAAAAAATACGTATAAATCTTGGACTAAATCAAAGAAACTTGTTGTTTCATGAGACACATTAGCAGCATCATTGACAACTAAATTTAACGTATGCGCTGAACAAGGAACAAAAAATGCACGAGGATTTATATCTAAAATTTTCTTTTGCAAGCCATTATGCTTACCTCTCATGTTTGCCCCATTGTCATAGCCCTGCCCACGCATATTATAAATGTTCAAGTTTAATTGAACAATTGAATTAGTTAAAAAATCGCTTAAGCCCTCGCCAGTACAATCAGTTATTGGACAAAATCCCACAAAATGCTCTCTTATTTCTACCTTTTTAGATTCATAATTTAGAAAAACAAATCGAAATATAATTGTTATTTGTTCAGTATGGCTCACGTCTGGAGTACAATCTAATATTACAGAGTAATATTTTGCGGCCCTGATCGAATTCAATATAAATGTTTTTATTCTCATGCCTATTAAAGTAATTATTTCATTTTGGATCGTATTACCCAAATAATGACTCATGTGAATTTGACTCTCCTGTGATTTTTGGACACGAGATACATGTTCACGCATTACAATATCAAATTGCGCTATCATCTCTACGGCTTTCAAAAAATTACCATTATTTGGTTCGTATAATTTGGAAGAAGACCCTCTAAGAGCTAAACACTGTCGCGATAAATATTGGATTATTGAAACAATTCTTTCCATAACATTAAACCAATATTTTTTTTCTGATTCTAAAAGTCTTAATTCCATTTGGTTGACGGTACTTTTTTGATTTAACATTTTAATTAATGATATCCACTGTTTAACGTTTTTGTTATGGCGAACACTTTGTTCGTGCCTTCCTAATATTTCTGATAGATGGTGCCAGTCAGAAAAGCCTATTTGGTTATTTAAATTGCCAATAAATGAAGTGCCAAAAATTTTGCAACAAAAACAAAATACTGCATCATGAGAAATTGAATAAACTAACCAATCTCTCTTAATTTTTTCACCATTTTTTAATGATTTATAATAATAATTTTCCGAAAACTTTCCTCCAGATTCACTAATGGGATATTTTAAGTTTTTAACTTGAATAGGTCCCCTTTCTACCAACATTTTTGCCATACTGCTAGTGATGTTTTCAGGCCACGTCCCTGGATCATCCGATACACTGATAATATTTACATCAATTTCATCTTCATGAGATAATTCAGCAGGCGGTTCGGCTTTTTGCGCGGTGGAAATCTCTGTTAAATTGACTTTATTAAACAATTCCGATCCTTTCTCATCAGAATCAAAATCTCTGGTTTCCTCCTCATTAGAGCCTCTAGCTTCTTCTTCTATATCTACATCCATGGACTGCATGGATGTGCCGCTTGTAGAGGGCATTTCTGTCGAAAATTCTTCAGTATTCGTTTCTTCGTCTGGATTCGTTTCCTTCTTTAAAAAGACATACATGGATCCTGCTAATTTCAATTTCTCCTCCTCACGTCTTGATTTTTGTTGTCGGTAATTAAAACCAGATAATCTCTTTGTTTTTCTTCGTTTCTGGAAATCAAAATTCGCATTATTATTTTTTAAATTTTTGGTATTATTGTAAATATGCATGAGAGAAAGCGCTATCGATAAGATTAGAATTTCGATGATCGTTAGTTTTAGTTTCAGATGTAATTTCAGATTGTAAAATTAGTTTCAGATTGTAAAATGATTTATTAATTTTAATTATTTTACGAAAACTAAACAACAACAACAACGCACCTGTTATCTTCTTAAAATTATTTAAAAAAAGAAAACCGAATCCAATTCAATAGACATCAACTTAAAGTTTAAAAAATAAGACTAAATTTACTTACCATATTGTCCATATTTTCACTGTTCAATACCTCGTCTTTTTCTCACAACAATAAATTTAAAAATGATGTTTATGTCTTTACTAAACTTTAGTTAACACACTAACATTATTAATAACTAACATAAGTACAATAACGAAAATTAGTAATTATAAAACACGACACTTAACTAACGAATTTCGGACTCAAGATGATATAACTGATTCGTACGTAAGTGCAAAAATGTAACTGAAACTGACTGGTGAAACTAAAAGAAATAGTTTATTACAAAAATATTATTATTACCTACTCCTACTGCAAAATTAATGTATAACCAATGAGAAAAATCTACCACAATTAGGGGGTAGAAATGGGCGGCGTTAAGCACGAATAAATACCAAAAATAAACGCTATTACGAATTCATAAAATATTTTGCCCTAAAAGGTAATAAAATAAATGCTAAATTTGAGAATAACATGCAAGTACGTGATCAACAAAGACTATAAGATCGACGGCACTGGGAAAATCCAGTAATTCTGTCTAATGTCTACTCAACAAAGAACTTTACAGTGGCTGTAAAGTAACAAAATAATTGCCTTTGCTACCTGCTACGCCCCAGATCTGAGTACTTAAACACCAATCAATAAATTTTTATGATGTGGGGATAAGTATGGAATATTGCACCAATTTTATACAGATCTTACTTGTTACTTCCGATATTTTAATTTTTTGAAAATGTTGGCAACTATAAACTAAGCAAGAGTTGGCCCTGTGAGGCCGCCCCAAAAATTGGCTGCCCGCGTTCCATGAACGCCTTGCACGCCCGCTTCCAACGGCCCTGATTGTAAGATTGTACTACGTATCGTTTTTCTGTCTTATTGATAAATCACAGAAGTCCTTCAACTTTTTTCGTTTTAAACATTTATTTTGCCTAAAATTATGATTTTTATTAATCTAGGTATTCAAATATAAATAACTTTCAACAGATAAGTGTTAATTAATCCATTTCAAGATATTTTGTCTTGACTCACTACCTATGGTCAGAGGATTAAAGATGTGTATTTTATTTGATATTATTACAAAATCTACTTGAGCCCTAAGTGCATACCTGGGCGGCGGTATTTGTTTAGGAATAACGACATAGGGAATTATTGTTAAATCATGTCTAAGTTGTAAGTTAAAACGAAAATATTATCTTGAAAAGTACTTTAGTGAGATTGGTATAATGTGATTTGTAATTGTTTACTTCATTGTATATTTTAATATAGTTAACCTTTTTAATACGTTTGTTAAATAATCTTTTGTAAACGACAATGAACGGCTTCATCGGCGATGCCCCTTGCCTGTTGAAAATAATAATAATAATAATAATAACACTTACATGATGTGTTCTCCATTCCTCTACAAACAAAACTAAAAACAAACACACAGACAAAACTAAAGAAAAACCTTTTAGAACGTTATTATACTTACTTGCAGGTATGTGAGCAGATCGACTCGAGACAATTTAAAGGTTATAATATTGAAGAGTAAGCCTACCATACGTCCCGTAAAAAACGGGGCAGCCCCGTTTTCAACATCCGTTGTCCCGTGTCCCCGCTAATCTCTACCGGGACGCTAAATGTCCCGTTTTTTTCACATAACCGTTTATACAATCATTTCAACCAAAAATTTAAATTGTCGTTGTCATTCTTCATTCTGTGACTAGAGCATCCAACTTGTCAGTCTGTCCTGTCTGGTACGCATACGATCAAGAATCTTACATATTGGCGTCAGTGCTGTCATTCCTCGTTGTGTTATTTTCTAATATGAGCCTTTATTGGAGCACCGAAAAAACAAACATTTTGGAAAGTACAGTAAGCAATGTCTTAACTTTACAATATGATTTAAATTTATCTTGTCCACAAATGTTTGAAAAGTTGATGACTGAAAAAAAGCTGTGTGAACTAATTCACAAAAGTGATAAATATTAAAATTAAGAATATAATTCGGTTACTGAATTGCTGTTTCATGTTTGTTACCTTGTAACAAGGTATTTGCCTTATTATGTGCAATTCATATCTATTATATATTTGAGTTTTAGTAGGTACAACAAATACATATTCAGTTAATGATAATTAAGATTTTCTTCTTCATCCATTTTCAAAGCTCATGCCCTATATAAAACCGCGCAGCCTATAATTTTTGCCATCCTTATTTCGGCTGTCCCGTATTTTAAGGAAAGAAATATGGTAGGCTTATTGAAGAGCTTTCTTCTTTTTCTTCCGAAATACACTAGACGAGGTTCGTAAGAAATACATATGAAATATATAAAATATTTTATGTAACAAATTTTACGTAATAAATATATATACAAAAATTTCATATTTATGTAGCAGAATTTACATCTTGAATACATATAAAATTAGATATATCCAATATATAAAACATTTTATAATATAAATATTGAGAATATATAACAAAATTTATAAGGATTTTGTTACATAAATACTACATAAAAAATATATAAGCATTTTATATAAAAATAATTCTTCCCCTGTTATATATTTTTATGTAACATATACATTTGTGTTTGCTGGGTAGCGCCTTTTGAAGATGACACTGTTACGTCGGGTTTCTTGAGCATATCTTAAAAACCACTACCTAGAAACTTGGTATAGTTTGTTCCAAGAAATGACTTAAGGCTGCTTGACATGGAGCAATACTACCTATAATGCAATGCAAGACGCAATATTTATTGATCACCACAAGCATGCGCAGATGAAGCTGAGCTGATAGATCTCGGAATTGCAATTTTATCCGTTTGGTGCCATTTCTATTGCATGCAAGTTGCAATTCTAGGGAGAAATCTAGTTTCTTTTGGTTTAACAACCAATCAAATGTCAGTCAAATCACTTGATCACAAAATACTGACGACAGGTCCGTTTTGTGTGTACTTGATTTACTGTAGCACTTTTTTTGTAGAACTAACCTTCTTGTTTATTCGTTATTTTTGTTAAAGCCATTTTATTTCAAGTTTTGTATTTGCCTAGCATAATGTCAAACAACGTGCAAGATTCATCACATGCAATATTTTGATCTTGCAATAAATTGCATGCAACTACTTGCAGATTGTATTGCTTCATGTCAAGCGGCCTTTACTACCTGAAGACCTACAATACATTATGTGCTCCAAGTAATGGAGCTTTCGAATTTTCACAGTGCTATAGTAAATTTTTATGTACGAGAAAGTATTAAAACCTTATTTTAAACGCGAAACTTAATACGGTCATTTTAAATAGTATTACAAAATATTCTAAATATTTCCTAAAATTTTCATAAGCTAATGAGCTAATGAAACAAATAAACAAATCAAGGTGCTGCGTGCTGTCTATTGTGAATTCTAGTGTGATTAGGGTAAGTTCGGTAGAGATGCCGGTATGGGAGAGATGCCGATTGCTTACATCTCAGACTGTACTCGCCTACAAGGCCGAAGCCGCGATCTACGGCACATAGACAAATAATATAAGAGACGGTTTGATGCATAGGCGGCAAGTGACGCAACGTTTCTGCGCCGCCACCCGCGCATGGAGTCTCTACAGTCGCGCGAACTACAAGACTGTTTTACATAAACAAAATAGAATAAAACAATTTAAAATATTATAAATGACAATGAATTTCAACATACTGCCTTTATTGTGAATAAATATTATAAAATATCCTAGTATATTAACTTTAAAGTCATTAAAAATGAAAATATACAAAATCAATCTTACATTGGTTTGTGTGTATACGGCTTGTGCTTGTCAAAGTGAAGTGTCAAAACTAAAAATTATGGTTATATTGGTTATGGTTACAAGTTCTAAGGATGAGTAAAATTAGTATAGTTTTGTTCAATTTATTTAGATTTCCCGTTCTAATAAAGTAAATAAAAGTAGGTGAACCTTTAAAATGTCATAACCAAGTATAATTCGTCATAGTTGTATTGTAAAAAATTGTTAATAGTAAATATTTTTGGCTACTTCGCAATTTGGGCTTAAGAACAAAACATTTTTCAAATTTTCATCATAAGCTATGTTTCTAGTTTCGTACAACTTTTAATTGCGAAGAATGTAAGGCTAATTTGCAGAGAGATATTTTAGTTGTTCACCACCGTGGTTTCACTTCCTTCAAAGAAAACGATGATAAAATACGTCTGATTTGTGTACAGAGGAGTTGTTAAATTTCTTTCAATACTGCATGACTTTGTTATCATATTTCACCACTTTTCGTTCATGTAGAAAATATTACTGAAAAAAAAATAACACGTATTTTCTCAACTCATAAAAGTTTGTGTTCCCTTAATTGAAAAATATAATGACGGTAAGAGGACTAACAAACAAAAATATTTTTTTGTTACTTAAAACGTACTACTTACTTTTAATTTACTTTTTGTTTCAGACCTGTTCCTGTCTTCATGGATATGGAGAATCTAGTTCTTAACTTCCTTTTATGTTATGTTTGTTGGTTTTGTTGTCAATAATTTTAAAATAACAATGTGCAATTTGATGTGATATTGGATTTATTTTCTTAAATATAATATAATGTAATTTTAGTAGAAATATGTAATTGTGATTAATAATTTTTTATATATTATGTGCAAGTTAATAAAAAAATTAAATGTTTGCTGTTTTCTTATTTATCTAAATTATCTCAAACTTGTTTATTATAATTATTTCATTACAAAAAATGAAATATAATTTTTTGAAATGAAATAATTATATAATAAACAATTTTAAGACAAACTATAAAATTTACCCACCAATAATCCAAACTACCAAATTTAAATATCCCGCCTGTAAGAATTAGTTCTGCCACCCGCACGGGGTGCGCTCAGATCGACGCGATGCCAGCTGTTTGTACGGGAACGAACACTCTTTTATTACTTTCTCTATGCTACGGCAGTTATGTACCAACGCTTGTCACAGCCGGTCGTCGCTATTGCGCAATCTTGAAGGATTTCGATTTAGTCTAATATTGTTTATTTTGGTACAGTGAAAAGTTTTTCGGAGCATAAAGTAAGTAGACTTTATATACCTAATTATTGCCCTGGTGAAAAATTTTATATGCACGTGGTGAAAGAGCATGTAAAGAGGTTATACGTCTTTGCATTCGTGCACTATTTGCATCAATTTCAACTGTGATACGGCTGTCGGCATCTCTCGCGAAAAATCGGGATATATGCTAATTTAAGTATGGGTGAGATGCCTTGCTAATTTAATACTATTTAATTGCAGCAATGCCAAGCAAATACGAAAGAAGGTGTCCCAATAGGGGTAGAAGGAGCGAAGAAAGTTAGCAAGCGGCTATAAGAAACGTGGCAGAAGGAATGGATGTAAATGAAGCTTCTAGGGTCTTTAGAATTCCACCAAGAACATTAAAACGTAGAGTTACATTCGGCAATTCCAAAAACAGACGAATGGGACCTGACAGTTTACTTGGAGAAGAAACTGAAATAAAAATGGTTGTTCACATAAATAAACTGCAAGCAAGAGGATTTACACCAACGAGAAATGAAGTTAGGCGCATGGCTTTTCACCTGGCCGAGCAGTTGAAAATACGCCATAAATTTGACAGACAAGCTGAACTCGCAGGTTACGACTGGCTTACATCCTTTTATCGAAGACATCCTGAACTGGCCATAAGAAAAGCTGAAGACTTATCCCGTAGTAGAAGCTTCAGCATGGCTAATAATATAGTTAAACTACTTTGAGCTGCTGGCTTCTACAATGGAGGAACAACAGTTGTTCGACTAACCCGCTTGTGTTTACAACATGGACGAGACGGGGCTCCAGCTAAACAACCGTCCAGGCGAAGTCATTGCCAAAAAAGGCTCTAAAGTTGTGTCTACTGTGACGGCTGCGGAACGGGGCGAAACAATAACAGTTATAAGCTGTTGCAACGCGGAAGGCACTTTATTGCTGCCTGCGTGCATTCTCAAAGGGAAAACTAAGAAACCAGAATTCGAGGATGGAATGCCATTCGGATCTATTGTGTACATGAAACAAATGTCAGCCTACATCAACACAGAGATTTTCTCGAATGGCTCAAGTTTCATTTCGTCCCACGAAAAACTGCGGGAAAAGTGCTCCTAATGAGAATGACATAATCCTGCTTTGCCTTCCCCCACATACTACCCACTATCTCCAACCTCTCGATAGATCCTTTTTTAACTCGTTGAAGGCAGTGTTTTATCAAGCTTGCGATACTTGGGTTCAATCCAATGCTGATAGAAAAATCGGAAGGCTACAGTTCGGACGACCCGTTTAATCCGCAAAGTATCCCGGACTACGCCTATGAAGGTACCGATGTGGGAATACAAGAAACATCTGCGAAAATTATGTGTCAAGAGGAGGAACGAATTACCAAACCCCAACCTTCAACTTCGCGTGCTGCCGATTTAGCTGATGAGCCTATAGTTCAAACCCAAACATCTACTTCTCCAAAAATTACGCTTGGAAAAACCTTGGATATTGTATCTCCTATTCCAGCTGCTGCTGTGCTAGACGCTAAAAGAAAAGGAGGGAAACTCACAGAGATTTTAAATAATGCAGAAGCCATAGAAAGGCGCAAAAGTATTCAGGAGCACAAACAAGAGAGTCTCAACAAAACGAAACGTGGCACAAAGGCAGCTAAAACACCTGTGGTATCTGCGAAAACGGTGCCAAAAGGAAAACAGAAGACCCTAAAACTGCAGGTAAGTCCAGTGACGAAGATTCAAGCTTGTCTCTTCATGATAGCAATTCAGATTTGGAAAAACATGATGACGCAACCTGCACTGGATGGGGCGAAGAGTATACGAAGACAACTAAAGATGAAGATTGGATTCAATGCATTCATTTCTAGCAGTGGGTGCATGAGGGATGTACCAAGTATCAAAATACGTGCGAGATCTGTGTTAAAGTGCTTAATAAGAGGCGTATAGTGTAGTGGCATCTCTACCTTAACCTGACGGCGTCTCTCCCGCAGGGTTAGGTAGAGATGCCGATTTGCAGAGTTTTGAAAAAAAAATTAATATTTGTCACCTGCTTATTGCGGAATAAAACTTATGTTTCTGTTTTGATAAATAAATGTTGAATCTAACTACATATTTTTTGATTATGACATGTTAATTTGGAAGCATTAATCAAAGTCGATATGAAAAATCGGCATCTCTCCCGGACTTACCCTATGGATAATTTGGAAGAACCGTGTAAACGTCTAAAAAATCGACAGTAGACAAAGTTCTTGCCACGGTTCGAGATGATAAGGATTACCCTGAAATGAATCCAAGCACACTATGGAAACGTTTAAAACAAATAGGGTAAAGTGGCCTATGAGCACGCATTTCAGTTCTATGCATATTTATTTAAGGGTATACAAATGGTTAGGTTAGGTTAAGTTTAAACTGTTCTTTTTTCTTTGTTTACAAAACATTCAACACGTGCGGACTCTTGATAATGGCTTGCCCTAAGAGTAAGCAGGTTCATTCTCAAGAGTACGCATGTACAAACTAAGTACAGAAATCACATAAAAACGAACCGCCTGAAGAAAAAATAGTTTTCGTGCCAACACTGGCTGCACTGAAAATATTGAATCCATTCGGTGGGTCCCTAAATTGATCGTTACGCGCGGAACAAAAGAATCACTTTTGGCATATTTTCTAGATGATGTTGAAGCTTGTGGTTCTGTAATGAACTTCACTAATTTATTGTTGTTAATTTCTTTGGAGAACAGTCTTCAAGTATTTGTAAGTATTTTTTTCTTTACTGTCTTTATTGTTTTATCCGCCGCTGTTTCTTGAAAATTACTAAATTACTTACAGCTTCCTTTATAGCCGATGTTGAAGATTCGGGCTCTATACTAAACTTAACTGATTTATTTTCTGTTTTGCTGGTACTGTCTTTGAAGGACAGTCCTTAAGTTGTATTTCTTTCTCAACTGTCTTTACTTTTGAGCTGACATTGTTTCTTGCAGACTTTCTTTAAAAGAACTGCTTGTCAGAATTCCAGACTTTTGTGCCTTCCGCTTTCGTGTGCCAGTAAATTCCCAAAGGTTTAATTTGGTTTAGAGATATACTAACCGAAGCAGAATGACAATGTGCAGATCCTGACATAATTTCTTTATCATTAATAACGTTTTCATTTTTTTCTACAACTGCTATGAAAAGTAGCATATTTCTCATAGCTTACTTAATTTCAAAACCATATATTGCTCACACTGTGAGAATAGTATGTTGTATAATTAGTGGGAAAAGCATAATATTCCCAAACGACTGTGATAATTACCAGACGAGGAGCGTAACGACGAGAGGTAACACAGGAGTTTGGGAATATGCTTTTCCCACGAATTATACATACTATTTTTTCTTCGATCATTGATTTACATTTAAAAAATGAATTAAAAAATATTTAATTCAAGATGTAATCAAGTAAGTTTAATACAGGACATTGTTTCCGAAGATCATCGGCAACACATTTGGTACATGATGGAGCTGATATTCTTTCTTTAAAGCGCCACGGAGGATGGAAATCTTCCAATGTGGCGGAAGAACATATTGACGAATCACTTGATAATAAAGTAGAAGTGGCTAATAAAATATTCAACACCACTGCCTCGACTTCAAATGAAAATGATCGAATCTAGATAAACCAAAGAATTAGCCATGCAGCTTCAACGTCTATCAATTCTCGTTGCCCTCCAGTACAATTTACAAATGGTACAATAAATGTAAATATTAACAACAATTAATTTGTGTTCAAGAATATCGTTATAAATTAGATGTTTCTTTTATAACAACTTTATCAATACCTATAAAAAATTTTATTGTAATAATCCATTTGTAACATTACCGCACGGTACTTACAGCAGTGCGGTAAGAATATTACCGCAATGTTATTTTCTAATTGCTTAGCAACTGCCCACTATTCGGGAATGTTGAGCTTTGCGCATAGAAAACAGGTCAAAATAGTGTCATTTTTCCGACAATCGGAGAAAAATTTTATTTCTCACGACACTTTGCCCACACTACATACATTTATATGGAGAATCCAGTAGGGGATCTTCGATGCCCAGCCAATTTCAGAAACTTACACTCGATGCCCAGCCGTTTTCGGTGGGTGGTCCTCGATGCTTAGACTTTTTCTACAAAACTATTTACTTGTATTCTTTAAATTTGTGCAGTTGTAGAAAAAGTATAGTGTGCAACATGTGGGAAAAGTACTTTTCCCACTTGTTGCACAATATACTATTATCGTCATTGACTCGTAAAATGGTTTCAAGGTCCATGATGTTTACCTGATCAATGTTGACTGTGATGGGTTTTTCAATAATCTCAATTGTTGCTGGAACATTGACGGTTTCATCAATTTTTTCTATTATTATCTTCTTATTGCTTGATGATGCACCACTAATGGCTTCGGTCAAATCTTTTGAAGGAGAACCGACAGGCACTTCTTTTTCTGCTTTATTAACTAATGGTTCATTTTCTTTTTCCAAAAGTTTTTCATATTCTTCATTTGTCCTATCACTTAGAGCAGAGGGAGCAAAGTCTTAATCACCAAAAATATCCGAGTTGTAGGGATAAATTCCAGTGAAAGAAAAATAATTTATTGCCGTCTATATTAGCAACTTTATAATAGGCCAGATACTTCCGATTGCATTATAACCTTTACCGGATTAGAAAGAAGCCAATTGTCATAAAATTTGACATTTGTCGGTTATGTTATCAGATATTAACGACGTCAGGGTAAAAGTGAATAATTTCAAGTTTTTTCATTACATCTAAATTCACTCAAAAATCCTTCGTTCCATATGTATTTGAAAACATTAAAATCCATTCTCTCAATTAATTTCTGTCATTTAATTTGAATAAAAAGTGAGATCTTATCAACAAAATGACCATTCCATTTTCTAATTTCAACTTATAACTTAAAACCCTACAGATTTTTATCACAAAATCAATTACTGAGCGGAACTAAACAGGTACCTACTGAACTGGTAGGAATACACATGTTTTTCACTATCGTATCTCATAGGCGTAGGACAGGAATTTCACCATTTCGACTATAATAAATTAGAGGAATGCTACTCGGAGGAGTCCGGGTCTTTGGTAGAAGGTTGAACAAACGAAAGTGGTGGACAGGTAGGGTCAATTTTAAGTCGATTTACCATAATCAAATGATTATTTTCGAGATCTTTTATTTTTTGAAATTACACTAAAATTAGTCGTAGCAATTAACTTTTGAGGAAAATTTGTAGGATTTTTGATATGCTGATAGCTGATAGATTGATGAAAACTGATGGAGATTGATGAAAATTCATGAAGATCCATGAAAATTCATGAAAATTCATGAAAATTCATAAAGATTCATGAAAATTCATGAAGATTCATGAAAATTCATGAAAATTGATAAAAATTCATGAAAATTCATGAAGATTCATGAAAATTCATGATAATTCATGAAGATTCATGATAATTCATGAAAAATCATGAGGATTCATGATAATTCATAAAGATTCATTAGTGCAAAGCCATTTAAACGAATTAAAATTGATCAATATTGTTCAAAATTGATTAAAATACATAGGAAAAGTGATCAATACTGATGAAAAGTTATTAAACTTGATAAAAATTGATGAAAATAGATTAATTAATTAATTACTATATGAAGGTTGATTAAAATATATGAAAATTGATAAAAATATATGCAAACTGATTAATATTGATTAAGATAAGTTAAAATTTATTAAATTTGATTATAATTGATTAAGATTTATTAACATTAATTAAAATTTATGAATACTGGTTAGAATTGATCAAAACCTATGAAAATTGATAAAAACAAATGAAAATTGATGGATATTGATGAAGGTTAATTAAAATTGAATGAAACATATGAAAATTGTTGAATATTGATGAAAATGTATGAAAACTTATTAAACTTGAGTAAAATATGAAAATTGATTGAAATATTTGAAAATTGATGAGAATTGATTTAAATTTAAAAGTTTATACATTTTGTTTTTGTTGCTTTTTTTGCTGAATAAAACATATGAAAATTGACAATATTCAGCCTATCAATAAGAAAAGATTTTCTCTTCTGTTTTTCTCACCGAAAGTTCATTCCATGAAGAATTCTCCATACTCTAGTTCTTGATAGTTGTGGCAGGTTTTCGTCATTTTGGTCGGCTTGCACAATCTTGTCCAATGTTGGTATTTCTTTTGCGAAATACATACCATGCACTATTCTACGTACACTGTTTTTGATATCGTCGTCAATTTCTAATGGTTTCTTCCCCGAGTGAGGAGGTTCACCGAGGTTACGGCATTTTCTCACACGTAAAAATCTATAAGTCGTTGATTCTCCTACACCTATCATATTGGCACAGTTCGTAATTATGTCGCGAACAGAACTTGTGGGGTTTTGGTGCACAAGAGCATCATGAACGTTCAGAATTAATTTTTTTTCCCGCAAAGAATATGCACTTTTGCTAACTCGTTGAATAGGAATTGGAGAAAAACTTTGCTGAATACTAACTACTTCAAATTTTATTCTATACAGGTAGTTAGATTCAAATATTAACAGGAAATTGAGTTGTACCTGTATAGGTTACGGGGCAGGTACACAGAAAAAAGGAATGTTTGAATATAGTATAACAAAATAACAACGGGAAATTTTGTAAAGCTTTCTATATACCTGGAAAAAAATTATATAGATAATACCAAATGAAACGTTCTACTATATTTCCATCTTTTGTCATGTATAATGAAATCATAAACTACTGAAATTTGGGAACATCAATAGGCAGTAGCATGTGAAGATATTTACCGAGATATTTTAGTTATACGAATTGTAGTAGTGAACAATATCACAAAAATATTTTTCTCCATTCCAGCGGGCATATTTTTGAACCAAATAATATATTTGTTCAATTAAAAAAATATTTTTTCACTTGAGTAACTCACACTCATTATTCAAATAGCGATATTCTTGATTCAGTACTACGGATTCTGAAATTAAATGGATATTTGAACAAAATCAATAATAATTTTTTCATTTTAACAGTCTGGTATTTAACCAAACAATATGTATTCTAAAATTCAAGTAAATATTTGTTTCATTTGAGTATTTAACATTCTTGAATATACAAAATTGTTTATTTGCTTCGATGGTGGAATAAATTCTCAGATTCTCGGATGAAAGTGCAATTATTCTTGCATCAAATAAACCAGAAGATTTGAATGGACGAAATATAACAATGACATCATCTAATATTTTCTTGTATCAAACAAATATTGGTCTTGGAATCCAAATAAACTAGAGTTTTCTTTTAAATGATTATTCCGCTATATTTAAACAACAAATTTGTTTGACTGAAATATATTTTGTTTGATTTAATACTTTCTTTTTTTCTGTGTAGTTCCGTCGCGTCTATGGTTTACAATTATTCTATGGTCCGAACTCCCGATCCGTGCTATCAATTCCATTGGGATAGACTTTAGACCATTTAAAGGTTTATTTTTTTTGGTATTGATCAAAAAAATGTTTAAAACTGGATTGCAGCTGGAAAAATCGATTTTCAGTTTATAATTTTTCAAAAACACAATTTTTATGACTAACTTTGATTAAATATCAGTAAAAACAAAATGGCGAATATTTCGTAAATGGTAATACTTTTGACTAAGGTAAATGGACTTAAAATGTTCCAAATCAACTTACCTTCTCGCCAGTTTCCTTTGTTCAACCCAAATCACATTAACTGTATTAATTTTGTCATATTCTGATACGTCAGTGTATTCTTGAAATACATAACTGCATAATCATTCATCACTGAACTTCCTTCCTACATTAATCGTATTCTTTGTAGAGCTCGTTAGAAAATTCATTCTTAAGATTATTCAATTGTAATAGTTGCAGATGATTTACAAACGATTTAAACAAATACATTTTAATGTTGATGTCTTTTGAAGAATCTATAAAAAAATTTGAATTTGTTTTGCTATTTTCCGAGAAGAATTCATATATTTCACAAAATAACAAGGCTATGCAAAAATCAAACTATTTACATTGGTAGAACATCTCATTATCTTGTAGTTAGACGTTATGAGCACTTAATTAGTTATGATTAATCAAATTCCATTGAGATTGAGCGTTAATTAAATATCAGTCATGTAATATATAAAATTGAAAAAGGAGAACGTAAAATGTCGAGATTGAAAATGTACATCGTAATTATGTATAGGTACGCCTATGTTAATGCAGCTGAACTAACATTTCAATATTTTTCAAGTTTTTCCATTATTTCTGATGTATTTCGTGGGTAAACACAATTTTATTAGGTGTAGAAGTTTTTATTATCTTTTTCACGCTAAAAACTGTTAGTTAATGTTTAACGTATCAGTTAGCGAGGATCCCGTATATCTATAATGAGTAGAAATAAATATTTGAATATTAATTTTATAGCATTAACTTTACTTTTATGACATGCATATACATATGTGTATAGATATGTGTGCCTATATAGAGTCATAGAATATATGATTTGTATATAAAGTTACAGGATACCTACTTTCCGATTATCGAAGCATGTTTAATTAGGTTTTAGTTCGCGTAAAATTAGTTAAATGAAGACGTTCTTTTCTTGGCAGATAGAAACATTCTATCAACAGGAAAACATTAATATATGGGATTGAAACTTTTCTGCTTCGTGTAAATCCTTATTTACTATATCTTGAAAAATAAACAACAAAAAAGTAACATATGAACAACAAGTTGTTTATAATAGAGTATATTTCTGAGACATACAAAACTTTCTTATATATACTGAACATTATTTACAACCTCTACACCATTTCACTGTCTGACGCACGTTTCGATAACCAAGTTACGTCTTCAGAGACCGAAGGTAAAATAATCTTAAAATTAAATTCTAACAATTAGTTTTAGTAAGAGAATATATTGAGAAGCATATTAATAAATTTTGTGTGTAGCTTGCGGCCAATTTTTAATGTCTTCTTGTAATATATGTCGAAACTAAACAAAGCTTTTTTTATTCGAGTGCCCTCGAACCCAATCAAGATTTTCAATTAGAGATAGCCGAGCTCATTTCTAATTGTTCCCAATTCTATATCCAAAGAGCACACGAACGTTTTTTTTTCTCATTTCCTAGGACCCCTATCATATTACCTGGCGTTCCCTCTTAACAAAAAGTTTAAAAAGGCGTAAAGAATCGTTTAACCTTTGTGATACGCGACCCATAGGCCTCGAATTCAGCTTCCTCTTAGTCCTTTTTACCACTTTACTTCATGGAAAAAAGTTTTATATATAAACCAACACAAAAAGTGCTCTCAGAACCATAAAAGGATTAAGAAAGGGATTTTGCTAAAAAATTAATCGAGTGTCTTCCTCTGCGGAATTTATTATCGTGGGAACTAAATTCAGAATAGAGTAAAACAATTGAACCGACCGTTGACAAAACTAAGGATTATGTAATGTAACATATGGTGACAGTTTAGTCAACTCATCGTTTTTGTTTGATGCATTTATAGAAAGTTTTTTCACAGTGGGGTGACTGATAAAATCATAGGAGAATACTAAGATCTAATTTAAGAATAACACATTTTGATAAAGTTTACATACGGGTGTCTCAGTTAAGTAATGAAACTGGCAAAGTAGTTAAACATGTGATACACCTTCAGTACGTATCATTTGGTTGTAAGATGTTAACTTTTTTTAAATATGTATTTTTCCTTCGTCTTCCTCTAATTCTCTTATTTATTGTTCTGGCTTCACATACTCTTCTTGAAAAATAGTTAGCGAACAAAAAAATTAATAAAAGCAACATTCCATCTTGTTCTTCTCGTAACTTTCTGTTAACTACCGTCAAACATTGTTGCTAGATAAAGTCCTTATTAAAATTAACTTTAATAGTATATAACATCGGTTTTATTGGTATTCAGTACTCGGGTTACTAGGTAACGAGTAAAAGCATAAAATCAAGAAGTTATAAATCTAAATAATAAAATCTGTATATCCCGTGATAGCTACCTATGTATTTCGTAGTTTATTGTTAAAAATTGTTATTTATTAGGGGTTTTATATATATTTTAGATTTGACGTGGCTTTTAGTATCAATAATGACATTCTTATTGACGAACATATTGCTGACAGATTTTTAATATCTTATAGAATTTCTGAAAATAATAATAATGAACCGCGACATTGAAGAAAAATATTCAGATTTTAAATATCAAATTGTATTATAATTTCCGAAAAAAAACATCCGACAACAATGTAAATACTACCATATAATGATTTATTTATTTTTGAATGATTTACTCTGCTGTAAACATTAATAAAAATGCCTCTTGTGAACTGTAGAAAATAATAAATTTGAATTCAGTGTGGGTATATGTGATTTTGAAACATTGGCGACAAATGGTCTGCGGATTTTCATATCTTCTCTGTCTCGTTTTCCAAATGATCTATCTAATGACAATAAATACAATTTATTTGAAACATCGTTTGGCTACGTTTCGACATTCTTCTTGAGATCGTAGTAATTAATTTCTTGTGTAAATCAATTCGCATACAGCTGCGAGCCGTATACACAGCTTGAAGAGAATAGTTACATAATAATATTTGAATAATTAATATGACATTTGCAGAGTTTGGGGAAAAATAAGAATTAATTGAGCAATATATTTCTAAAATAGATTATAACAATTATTTCCTGAGCATCACGAATTTCTTAACAATCACGCACATAACAATAAAATTCAAATTAAAAGTATTGCACATATTCAGTTTGAATTGATCCCGGCAGATTCACTCCATCAGGCTGGTATATGGGAGGCAGCCAGATCCCCCCAGTTGTTCATCCCCCTCTGTATATTATTGGAAGCACCTGCGACGTATCCTCTTGCATGTGAGAAGTACCAGGAAGATTTTTTGTAATTAAAAGCAAAAAAATGCATACAATTTTTAATTATCTGTATGCTTATATAACCTAATAGAGGAAGGGACCCAAATTTGAGACCCTTTTTTTGTAAATTCGAAAAAAAATCATCATTGAACAAATTTTTATTATTATTGTACAAAATCGCTTGCTTGGTGTATTAACAAAACATCGTAATAAAGAATCTACATTGAAATAGCTAGCTACTGAAGTTATTTAACTTGAAGTTTGTTTTTGTCAATTTTCCCATAAAATAATAGGTTGCCTAATTTGAGACACACTGATGTCCCAATTTGAGACAGATTTCCTTCGCAGAAAGAACATATAAAATTAGCATCTTTAATTTCCCCACAATCTTCATGGGCCCATCTGCCGCAGTGAACAAATTTTGCCCATAGCTCGCCATGATTGTCCTCCAAAAATCTCCCGGAACAAAATAAACATTCAGCATCAGTTCCTTCGGATTCGTCTGAAGAGGAATTAGCCAATATAATACTGCTGTCGCTTTCTGAGCTTAAACTAGAAGAAACCCGGCGTTTTTTTCTCTTCTGCTCTTACCCCGCAGTGGAAGGTTGGTCCTGTTTTAAAACTGCTGATTTCTGTTTTCGTACAATTGCAGTAAAGTTTTTTACCAGTTTCTTTGATTGTTTTTCTTTTGGTTCTAACTCTTAACGGATGTTTTTTTAGGTATAGTATTTTTCCCTTTTCTTTTTTCTAAACTACCTTGTAATTCATCTTTGTAAGGAGTTAAGGTAATTATTGATGATTTCCCAGCCCTAACATTCACCTTAGTTTCTCTGGTTTTGTATTCAGGCAGAGGACAAATATCCGTGGGAGAAAAATATTCTCTCTGAGGATGGACTTGCTGTACGTTCATTTCTTTCTGGCGTTGGTAGAGCGATTGCTTCATTTTTATTTTGGTTGCTCAGATGATCCTCCTGATGATTTGATTTTTCGGAGAGGTGTTCTTCTTGAAGGCCTGTTTTGTTTTCCATTACATTATGCACGCCAAAATCATAGTGTCTGAAGGTGTTTGTATTCAAAGGAACTAGTCCCGTTTTTCTAAAACCATTGCACGATGTTTTCATAGTGGCAGCTCTATTGTAGGTTTTGCCAAAAATACTAGCAATTGCGTATGGGAATACAGTACTTAAATAGTTCTCCCGAAGCCAATTTTCTATCTCCTGAGCGTAATAGGTTTTTAACGGAGACATAAATGAAACATCTAAAGGCTGCATTTTATTGGTAGAATGTGGCGGAAGACAAATTACCGTCACATAATTTTCTTGTGTGGGAGTAGTGTCCATCCAACACAAGTAGAACAGGGTCAGCAGCTGTGGGTTTCGTGAATTTGATAAAATGACAACCATCTTGTAAAAATATCTGATTGAACCCGACCATAAACGTGACACTCAGCTATGGCTCCAGTTGGACCACCAATCATTACCTCGGACTCAATATTTTTCCGTGGAAAAATGAATAATGGCGGTACATAGACTCCTGCAGCATTCATACAGGTTATTACGGTGATTAGTTTACCTCTTTCTGCGGAGGTTAATGTAGAAACCTGTTGTTTTCCCTTCAACGATAAAACCTTACTATGCTTATGTTGAACGATGGTAATGCCCGTCTCGTCGACATTGAATACCCTCTGGGAGGGATCTTGAAACTTGGAATATTCTGGCTCACAGAGATCAAAAAACGCTGAGACTTTTTCGGGAGTAAAAGATTTGATATGAGCTGCAGACATGCCTTGCGGTGTTCTAATTGAAAGTTGTGGATGCCTCTTCAAAAATAACCTCAACCATTTTTCCCAGCAGATTTACGAACGCCATTAAATGGATGCGGCAACTTATTTAACTAACAAAACAAATCAACGGAGAAACTTAAAATGAGAAAAGATAAAAAGGCTAATGCAAGACAGAAATGAGTGGAGAGAAGGCCGAAGAAGAATGCCAACACAACCCACACCTGTAGGAGTACAGGGTAAAAACTTTAAAAGGATTTTAAACTAAAACTAGAATTAAGGGCATTTTTACCTCATTGTTTTACATTTCTATACTAGTTTCAAAATCTGGTAACGTTCAAACGCCTTCCCACTCCACTCTATAACGTACATCAATTTTTACAGTATGAGACCTATATTTTTAATAGGATGCCAACCCTGATCACGTGTTAGTCGGTTCTTATTGACAATCTGTATCACTTAACGTTTCTTTTTTCGCAACATATTTATAAAATGTGTCGATTTATATAAAAATTTATGCAAAAATCATTTGTGGCCTCTCAAATGTCGTAAAAATTATTTAAATCTGGTAAAATATGTACAATGTTTACGAACTTCATATTTTTTTGAAAATAACATCGCTAATTTCAATACTTAATTGGACATAAAACTGTTTTTGTCGATGAAATACGATCGAGAAAACAGTAAATTAGAAAAATAACTGTTATACACGGATATTATGAAAAACATTCACCTGGTTATAAATTCAAATATAATAATAATTGTCGACAACAAATATTAGCAATTCATACTCGAATAAAGACTATTAAACAAAAGGTAATGCTAGTAGATAGTTAAGTTCCATCTTGATTAATGACTACAATATCATAAGAACAATTGTGCATCGTCGTGAAGATCTTTTCTTCGTGTTAGGGCGAATTTCTAAAGAACAAAATGAAGAAGAAAAAAAAAGCTAAATACGACCATCATGCATATGTAAGTATGGCGTTCAATTGTTTTGAGTATTATAAAAATAAACGAACGGGCAATTTTGTATTCATATTCTATCAGGGACGGACTCACCCACAACAACCTCACATTCAATTTTATTATATCAAAAGGCAATTTAAAACAATTTTGACATACATCGACGAATTACTACTCTTGATTTGCCAACGAAGATGAGCGCTATCGCATAATATATCTCTTTGGTTTGGGGGCTACCAAGTAGACACTATTTTATACTGTTAGTTCATTTTATGTCAAAAATTTACTGGAAATTGATAAATGAAACACAAAATATTATTATTCATCCAGGTTTTGTGTATCTCCTTCAAAATAGCCCGTTTAAAATGCGTTTTCAGGAATATACTTCAGTTCTAGTAGCGAATTCTCTATCATATCTTCTATAAACTGAAAATAAGTGCTTCGAACTTGTAATTGGAAAGAGTAATAAGTGTATTATCGTATATAATGTTTGAATGAAACAATATTTACTTCATAAATTGACATTAAACTTTATTTCAAAATCCAATCGTTTTTCATGAATTGTTCACAAGCGTTGTCATGTGCTGTTGCCTTGGCCCTAGCTCCCAGGGTTGCCAAGCCACTTTTGACACATGACACAAACATTCTAGAGACTAGCAACACAGAAGTCTACAATACATTACATCTTTCCCCTCAAAGATTATAAATCCAATGTTTGAGGAGTCTTTCTTTACAACACAACCACATCGGGTGCGCATGGGTTCTAGACTGGTCTTTTGATTTGCTGATTCAGAAGTACCATTATTATTAACATAACGAGTGGAGGATATTACAGGTGGCGAACCATGAGTTGAGACAGTCTCCGTTTCATTAAGTGCTTCATAAGGTTTTCATTCTGAGACTCTCTCAAATCTCTGCGTTTTCGTCTTACAATTTCTCCATTCTCGGCTTGTACATTATATGAACTGGGTCTGTTATGCCTATTCACAATTTTGCCAGGCTCCTACATTTTTCTGACATGATTATAGACAGTGATGGTTTGACCTGGCACAACATCTACTGAAGATTTAGTATTTTTGTTGTAATAATGTTCATTTAAGCTTAGTCTATGATTTAATTTATTCTGAATATCCACGCAAGGTTTGGTTGTAGAAGAATTGCCGAAACAGGGACTTTGGTTTTACACACACGGCTCTACAACAACTGTGCCGGAGAATAATTAATGTGCTTTAATGGCGTGTTGCGGTACTGAAATAACACTTCTTTACCTTCCTCCAGTGAATTCTTAACTAGACGTTTGGCTATTCTCACATCCTTATCAGTCAAACCTTTTGACTGAAGATAATTGAGACTTCTTGTCAAAATTTTTAAAATTCCAGTCCCTGACAAATTGCTGCATTGAATAAATACCAAAGGAAATGTTGTCACAGGTCAATTCACCAGGGCAACCAAATCTTGCAAAAACAGATTTTAATTCAGAAATCACTTCAGTAGCTGACTTATTTTTAATAGAAATAATTTCTAACCAATTTGAGTAGGCATCAAAGATTACAAGATAAATTTTATTTGCATAAGAGAAATTATCAGCACCAATTCTTTGCCATGGTCTTTCAGGCAGTTGGTACGGTAATAATGGTTCTCTGATATTTTTTTGCAAACTTTTCACACTCAGCACATTTCTTAATAAATTCTTCATTATGTTGGCTCATTAGAGGCCACTAAAATATCTGCCTAGCTCTTAATTTAACTTTATCCATGCCTATATGGCCTTCATGAAGTTGTTTAAGCATAAATGGTTGTAATGATTTGGGGTCTATCAGTTTATTATCATAAAACAAAAGATCATCACAAACTATAAGGTTGTATTTAAGCTTGTAAAATTGCTTGAGATGGAAATGAATTTTCATCTTATCAGGCTTAATAAATTCTATTATGGTTCTGAAGTCCACATTTTTTGTGGTGGCTTGTTTTAATTCCAATTTTCTGTCATCTGAGATAGGCAAATAATTTACTAATGAATGAATAGCATACTCTAATTCAGTATCCAGTTCAGCAACATTAGAATCTGGATCTGGTAAATATGCTTTAGATAATGTATCTGCAATGTATAAATATTGGCCAGGTCTATATGTAACGTTCACATCATATTTCAACAATCTCAAACATAAACGCTGCAACCTAGGTGTAATTTTGTACAAATCTTTTTTGAAAATCGAGACCAAAGGTTTGTGATCAGTATTGATTAGGTAGACATTTTTTACACCATATATTAAGTAATGAAACTTAGAGCACACAAAATCAATTGCTCATTTGCTTCTTAATTTGTGCGTAATTAATTTCGCTTTTTGTTTGTCAAACTTCGAGAAGAAAATGCTATTGGGTGACCATTTTGTAAGAGCCAAGCTTATAAGCTATCCTTAAAAGCATCTATTTCAATCACCGCATCAATGGAATCGGGCCATAAGATAGTACGTGCTTAAGCTGGCATAATGAACTTTCATGTTCCTTATTCCATGATCAATCAACATCTTATCTTGTCAGGTGACGCAAAGGGGCTGTTATCTTTGACAAGCTTGGCACAAATTTGGCCAAATATTTTGCCAGACTCAGTAATCTTAAAAAATCACCTTTTTCTCGAGGTTTAGGTATTTCAACTATTGCCTGTGCTACTATGTACCCAAACAATCATTTACAATCAATTGTTTCGGGAGACAAACAAATTTCAAAGTATTTGTCACCATTTCTAGCAATCTAGCGATTTAAAATTCACTATTAAAGTGGTGGCTGGCCACCACAACTTGACCGCTATTGGATGCACAGTACACGTATGCGGGTGTATTTTTAATAAAGTCATTTCTACTTACAACGCAGAATTTGAGACAAATTATAAAACTAGTTGATTTTAAATGTCAAATAGAAATTGAAAATAACAATACATTTATTTCCGGTTTACTAATCGTTTTACTCTCGAAGATAGTATATAAGATTTCGATTTTTTAGTCGAGTCGAGTCTAAAAATGTCTTCCATTCATTAAAGCAGATATTCTTTGAATATGCAACAATTACTTATCAAGTTGATTTATATAATTTCCCGCACATCCTTTGGTACACAGATTCAGTAAACGTGACGAAATTGTCATGTTATTAATAATTTTTGTAAATCAGTATTTAGTTGTTGAGTATAACCATGGAACATGATTGTAACCAATAATATCAATTATAAATTTGAAAAATAAAAATACATGGCTTTCGATGCTGTTATATATGGATTTGAGCATTATGTATAATGTATTTCCCGAGTGATCATGTTTATTAACAATTTTCATTAAAGACTTCGGATATATAAAATATATATTTGAACAATATTAATAAAATATTATCACATAAAAGATGCCAAGTACGGTCCTGTACAATATGCATATAGATATACCTAACGATGACGTTCAATTGTTTGGCTAACATAAAAATACAAAAATAGGCAATTTTGTATTCATATTGTACTTCGAAACACAATACGGCACTTGTTCATAAATACCAACTCAGTTATTATTTTAATATTTACTTATTGAAATTTCACATCTCTTATTTTTCTTCTTTTTATTTACCCTACAACTAGTCTCATTAAAATTGTAGATTGAATAAACATTTAAAGCAAAGCGATGCTTAAATATAAAATTATACCAATTTCGAAAAATGTGTTGCCTATATACGTGGCGTTTCACAACGGAAAACGCCTTCTAGGTTATAAATGCGAGATTTTTCTACTACTGAATGAATGGTGAAAAAACTTAGATTACAACCGTCTCGATTGTTTTGTATTGTTTTAAAAATCCCTGGAACGGGAAATTTAAAAAAGCTTCAATTACAGCGTATATTCGATGGAGCTATGCCACCCCTGCCCCCCAGGTGGTATCGATATGAACTTACCACCCGCGGAGAGAAAAAGTATTCGAATTTTCTGTAATATTAATCAAATTGTCATGTTCTATTATTCAAAATAAGAACAATAGAAAGACGGAAGGGTTATTTTATTTTTGTATGTTTCCAGTTTTAGTTCGTCTCATGCGCCGTCTGGGTTCGGACAGGCGTTATATGATACAGGAGTCAGAGATAATGTTTACTTATTATTTCTATATTTTCATGTCAGAGGGGCAATTTTACGTGAATCCGGTGGTTCATACAACAAACAGTTCATAACACAAACGAAAAAATTTGGTTAAATTTGATGGTTGAAGCAGTAAATTGTGTGAGCAATTTCGAGGATTCTTCCCGAAAAAATCAAATTTTTATATTGTTCGATTAATTTTTGCTAAAATCATGGGACAAACTTGGGCAAATTTGACCATAATCTCTAGGAGTGACTTCTAGTATATTTGATGGATGGAGCATCAGTTCCTGACTTACATTGGGGGATATTTTTTTATATTTCGTAGAATTTTAAATCTTTTTCGATATAGGGTAAATGTAGGATATATGCCCTAGGAGGATATGGGCCCCGAGCACGTAGTTCAAAAAATATACGCATATGGTCGCTCTTTCTTCGTTCTCGCGGCAGTGTGGGTGATCAGTTGTGCGATATCCATCGTTAGTCAACGCTCGATTACGATTTAGCAAAATATCACTGGAAACAATTAGTAAGGTAAGGTCTTAGTAAATTCTGATCATGCATGACTACTGAAAAATTAGTTTTCCATCTATCGGATCTTTCGTCTCCAATGTTGATATAAGTTGGGAATTGGTTTTCTAGGTTAGAATTAGTAGAATAGATCAATTATATCAAGGAATTCGCTAGGACATATATCCCATACGAAATAATACTCGGAGGATTTATGACCCAGTAAAGCAGAGGATATATGCCTTTCAATTTGAAACGAATCCCTTAGAGTAATAATAAACATAGAGAGGGCTATTCATTCTTAGACACGTTTATTTTTGCGGCCAACAATTATAAACGCCAGTAGTGAAATAATGAATGAATTACAAAAAGTGGGGACGGTATTGTAGATACATGACCTTCGTCATTTCTGCTATGTTCCTGATAACCTTGGCACTGACGAACCATGATAATCCAAAAGCATTAAATTAATTGACTTTATTTTGTCAGTAAAAGTCTTGAAAAGCACATCAAAACGAAATAACTAAATGTTTACTCTCTAGTCGTATTGGCGCTAGTATAAACAAACCACGTTTGACATTATTTACTACAAGAAAGGGGAGAAAACGTGTCCTTCATAGCATGTAGTGCTGAGGGAACTTTTTTACCACTAGATCTGATTCTAAAAGGAGTTCGAAAAACTCTGATTACATTGGAAGGAATGCCTGCTGGATCTGATCTCTACATGAATAAGCAGTCTTCTTTCAATAATTTAGAATTATTTTTCAAATGATTAAAAGAAGTTTTCGCTCCTAGGAAACCAGATGGCCCAGTTATCTTGATACTTGATGGTCATGCATCTCATTGCAACAATTTCAACATGTTGGAATTCACCGAAAAGAATAATATTATTTTGTTATGTCTCCCAAGTCATTCCACACAAGCCTTAGAACCACTCGATAGATCATTCTTCAAACCTCTTAAATCTTTTTTTAATAGGGAATCTGATTTCTACATTTTCCAGAGTAAGGATAAGAATATTAACAGGAATATTATCGGAAAACTAATCAGCCCTGCTTGGAATGCAGCTGCAACTATAACTAATGCTACTTCTGGATTCATGGCTAGTGGAATCTACCCATGCAATGAGAATGCAATACCTGACTATTTCTTTAAAATTTCTGACCATTCTCAGTCTGAAGAACAAGTCAAAGAACCAACTGTAGAACCTGAAAAAGAACCCGATGAAGAATTGGAGAAAAATCAGTTGACACTAGATGAACATTTCCTTCTAGATGGTCATAACTACGTGTTCGAATTCGAGGATTTGCTTGTTCTAGAACCTAGTACAGTAGCAGACATGGAAAATGTTGACAAAAATAATAGTTCCATGCATGATGAATCTCCAATTCCTGACACCAAGGAAGTTGCAAGTTGTTCCAAATCGGACTCACAGTCTCAGATGAAGAGCCGCAATTCACCAGGAGATACGGACGAAACACCATCTAAATACTTGCATGAAATTGCTCCATTGCAAATAATTTGTAACAAAAAGAATGCAAGGAAACAATCAGCAAAAATCATATCATATGAAGAGACGAAGATGAAGAGAAAAGGAAAAGAAGATGAAGAGAACGTACCGACAAGTTCGAGTAGAGCCAAAATGGTAAAAAAAAGAAAATTAATTAAAACTCTGATATTAAACGAATCAAACCCTTAAAAAAATGATGACAGCTCATCAGGTGAAGATCAACGTGATGATGAGGCAGATTGCGTAGAATGTTTGGAAAACTACTATGACACAAAAGAACCTGTGGACTGCAATCGTTGTATCGACTGCCAAAAATGGTTGCACGAAACCTGTATGGCAACAGTTGCAATAACTGTGGTCGATCGAAGAAGAGACAGAATAAAATGAAAAATGTTAAAAAAACCATCGATTTGTAATAGATTTAGTGCTGTTCGAAATATTCAATAATAAATGTTGATTTCTTGACCCTCGATTTTTTATCAACAGTTGATTTAGTATCTATCATTGAAGGAAAAAAATTTTATCCTCCAACTGAACTGTGTCCAGGACATATATCGCTATGAGGGGTATTAATCCTCAACTCATGGGGCATAAATCCCATGAAGTGGGCGTTTATCCCACTTTGTAAAATTTTTCAATTATTTTTTTCAGTCGGTTTTCGACTTAACTAACCTGTTTACAATTATATCATTTTGTTGTGAACATCAATTCATTGCAATCATAACATAATCCAGTGAGTAATTGTCAATATATTCAACGATATAGTGGCATCCATTAAGGTAGGGCATATATCCCAAATTTACCCTGGTACTAAGACAGGAGACGAAGTTCGGGTCCGTTTTCAAAATAATTTAAGGTAATTCGATACTCAAAACTGCTACGGCTACAAAAAATCCCTAGAAAGTTACTTCAGGTATCTTTTGTGGATTAGGAGATCAGGAGATTTTTTCAAAATCTCGAAAAATTCCAAATCATTTTTGATATATGTAATATTATAACATGAAAATGTGAGGCTTTTTTCAACAAATTTCATAAAATACTACATCAAACTTAATTAAGGAAATGAAAGATGCTCAAAACTGAGTAGAGATTTGCAAATGATTCACTAAACTTTCTTGCAATCTTCGCACTTTACCTTTTGTTACACCCTGTATACTCAAAAAAGCTTTTAGGTATACGTTCACCTCTTCCTCTGGTAACCGAACTTTGTAGTTATACAGGGTGATTCTAAATTCATGCGACAAAATTCAGGAGGTGATTGCTCGAATGAAATTAATATGGGTCTTTCCTATAACCAAATTTCCTCAGCCCACCCCTTCCCGAGATATCACCCTTAAAATGTGGTAACTAAAAAGTGAGTGAGTTTTTATTTTTTTTTCTAAAATCTCACTAAAGCTAGAAACTTGAAATTTTGTAATTTTCGTGTACTCGCAAAGGACTAACCACGGGTATTTTTTCAATATTCCTGTTACATTATACGGAGATGAAATTAACAACCATTACTTTATTTCATACCAAAACTTTTTTTGGAAATGAATTTTTATGAAATAAAATTATGCTACAAAAAATCTCTCAACAGGCAAATGCGATGGTTGGAACAACAATTCATGACACATATTAACAAACAATTGTTTTGTAATAAGTTTTCGCTAATTTTGATAAAATCTAACAACTAAGTGAAGAAATACTAAGATAATCAAAGTTGGGTGATGATTGACACACACAACCCAAAGCCGTATTCGTTTCTTCAAATTAATGAGTTCTGGTGTCAATCAAATTATTTGAAAAAAAAATGTAGGTAATAACATTTACACCAACATGATTTTCGACACATTAGGAATATTTTGTAAACCTTTTACATACCCACTACAAAAAAAAATTATAGAAACAATTAAGTGTGGGAGATAGACAAAATCCGATAGTACCGATTGTTTTACAAATGACCTCGCTCAAAAAAAAGTAATAATTTAATACCAGTAAGTTATTGTTAAATCATAAGTTTGTTTTTAGATTTCATCTTTGATTTTTTGTTATTCAAATTACCAATTCTTGAAAATCGCGTAAAAACTATTCTTTGTATTCGTAAACGGGAAAAAGATATTCAAGTACTTATTTAAATCCGTATTGTTAATTTTTTTCATTTAAAATTTACATTAAGGTGCGTCAATTTATAAAATAATCTGATAGGTGAATATCAAAAATGATTCTTCTGCATATTTATAAGAAAGCTTATAAAAGTCACTTTAAGCGTGCTCCTTCCATACTAAGCAAGAAAAATTGTATTTGATCATTTCCTTTAAAGAATGAAAGTTTTCCGTTGACATTTTGGCTGCAGAAAAATAATGTTTCTGAATTGTAGATAACAAAATTCAAATAACTAACAACCAATAATCTGAAGTTTGAAACACACTTCACAATATCACATTCCAACAGCATATTAATGGTTTTTCTACTAACTGATATTCACTTCCTTCATTGTACAATCTAATTAATTTACACTCTTATTACTATTCTATACATATATTTAAAAACATATTCCCAAATAATAACGAGTGAATTGCTTTCATTCTTGACCCACTAAATTTGTATCTTCGAAAGATCAAATTAACTTAAGTCATTAGATCAAAATTGACTTGTCATTATTCGTTAAATCATTTCGCAAAATCGGTTTTTGTATAAAATAAATTGAATTTCCTTATACCAGGTGTGCTCAAACACAAGTGAAAGCTGAAACTAATTTTAAAAAAGAATGAACAATCTTAAATCGCGTAATTTTCTAAAATATTAACAAAAAAAACTGGATTTTATTGATAGATTTTATTTCATTTCATGAAATATGCAACCCTATGGAAAATTAAGGAGTTTTTGACTAAATGAAAAGACGAGTACTGAGTGTGTAGATTATTATTTTTTTTAATAAACTCGTATTTTCATTCACTCAATTTACATCTAGAGTGTACACCATACTTAGACAATTCTAATGAGATTTCGTCACCAGAATCGACAATATTTGTATTATTGATAATATCAAAGTAATTTAAGAATCCCAACGAGTCCTTTAGCTAGAAACATTCTTTAAACACTCATTAGTTAACCAATGTATATCATAATGAAAGACCTACAATATCATATTATTGATATTATAAATGTAATTACTTACATTTAATTGAATCCTTAACAAGTCCTTTCGCTAGAAACGCTCATCAATTAAAACATTTCTATCGCAAAATGTTGGAATTGACGAGTGTTCAAGGTAAATAAATATTTTAGAGAATTATCAAGGCATTTCGGAGACTAATCACTTAAAAAAATTAATGAGTGTCTATTTTAGAAACCTATCATGGTAAAAAACTCACAATATTATATTACATGCTATATTTAAGTAATTTTTCTGGCATCAGTGAAATAAGAACGAGATTAATGAGTCTTTCCATTAATAAAACATATTTCAAAAAAATATTAATGCGTTTACTTGCTTCAAAGCTATGCCGTGGGGAACATTATTCTTTGATGGAGATATTTCATTTATTTCAAAAACCAAGAGTAGTAGTTCTGATACTCAGTGAAACAGTGTCGTGTTTAATGAGTTATTTCGATTGAGAACCATGTTATGGCAAGAACATTGATGAGTTTCTTGCTTGAAAGCCATATTATATGTATAGTAAAAACCAAATAAAGGTGCGTTTACGTCATCATTGTGAACATTTGTAGCGTTGTCAGAGTGTTCACGAAATATGGAAATTAACAGAAAATAACTGAAGTCAACAAAAACGTAAATGTAGAAAATTTCACAATATTATAAATTAAAACTACAAAATTATCGATAGTTTGATAGTTTTCGTTTAATATAGTGTGGAGTTTTTTCATTTACGTTTTTTGTTAATTAAATGTATGAATAGATTTCACAAAGTAAGGAATTCTAGAATAAAAGTGGTAAGGTTATTACTGACTTACCAAATCTTTTAATACATAAATATAATAAAAATATACGCAATGAAATAAAATATGTTTAATAATGAACGTATTATCAAAGACAAAAACTATTATTAAACAAATCAACATATTGTGAAATGAAACTAGGCAGATTCAAATGCTTGTTCATTTTCTTCATCTGATCAGTGTCACTCTCTTCACTATTAAAATTTATAACTATCGGACTAATTTCTGGACGATCAAATATTCTTTCCCTCTCATACCATTTAAATATCTCTCTTTCAGTATGTTGTATAGGAGTTATCATGTGCAGTGCCTCGTGCCACATGTTCAGGCAGTTATTCGCACTGTTACCATCCTTACCAGTATGACTATTGTATTAATTTGCCCCAAATTAATTCGATAGAGTTGAATATGCAATGGTAAGGAGGAAGACGTAAAACTTTGTGTCCATACTGTTCTGCCATACCGTCCACTATATACTTGATTGGTGGCTTATTTCTAAAAAAAAACAATAAAAATGTTTAAAATAAATGGCAATAAGTAAGAATATATCTGTATATTTACTGAGAAACGATTTGCAACAGTTCTGTTTTGAACATCATGTGAGAATAGGGAATGTTTTTTTCTGTCAACCATTCCTGAATAGCACATTTTGACCATCATGTATTTGGAGTTTTATGCAATAACATGCTGTGATAAGGTGCATTATCAAGTATAATTAGAGAAGGATAATCATTAAGTTGGGTTTTTGAACAAAATATTGCTTCAGCACCTTCAGTAATCCGTTTTCATTTACAGCGTGGAGTATAATATATCTGTAATAATATTATTTAAATAATGTTTAAGTATCCACTTATGTTTTGCAATACAACAAACCTTTTGCCATCCGTTTTAGTGGTTTTAACACTCTTGATATTTTCATTTTGCCATGAATGACCTATGATGCCATTTTGAAATATCAAAGTTTCATCGATGAACACAAATTGGTATATACCTTCGTCCTTTGCTTCTTTATAATATCTTAAGAATTCTACTCTTTTCAAAACAACATTAGGTAATTCCATAAGTCCTCGTCGTGGATTATCCTTCATCCACTTAAACCCAAGTTCTTTGAGCAATCTATTTAAAGAAGTGGTACTACCATTAAATAATTCTCTTTCTTTTAGTTGGGACCACAATGATCGTTATGTGCTGTTCTAAAAGCATACAGAAATAAAAATATGTTAAATATACAATTGTCGTAATTATACTTACTTCTCTGGGACATGTTGTAAATGGTATCACGAATAGAGCTTGTATTTAAAGTTTCTGTATTTGTTACTCGTTTATGAACGCAACGTTTTTTCTTTGGTGACTCAAACTCTTCACCTTTTTTCTTTGTTTGACAAATTTTGCTTACTGTTCTTACACTGATTTTTAAAGCAGCAGCCACACGCTAAAATAATAGAAATTTTCGTAAAGTAAAGTAATGATATTTTATTCACGTATTACCTACCTCTTGTACAGCATTTAAGGGCAACAAAGGACCATTATTATTCCTTTCTTGTTCAAAATAATTTACTAATGAAGCCACAAGTTTTTTGCACCGGCTATTCAGCTGTTTGGGCATTCTAACAATCACAGAAGAAAATGCTTTGTTGTTTTGAAAACAAAAACAGTTTTGATTATAAATATTTCTCACAAGAAAGTTTTATAAAGCACGTAACTATAACCTCAAAATCGATGACAATACACGAGTAGAAAAGTCACAAACAACGCGGCAACATGACATTATTTCTGGCAGTGACTATTTTACCGTCAATAATTGGAGGCTTCTTCATGAAAATTTTAACACAAATGTGTACATCGAGGGACGTCTAAACCCAATAAAGCTATATTGCTTATACATTATTTTGGTACAAAAGTTTTTTCATTGATTGGGTTATCTTTAGAACCGATTAATTAACAAATTCAAGTATATGCACTTTTCGATAGAAATGTAGCCACACATGCGATAGAAATACGCCCTTGGTGACGTAAACGCAACTTTATTTGGTTTTCACTATAGCTCCATATTTCATTAAACCCCATAACAATCCCGAGTTTAATGAGTCAATCCGTTTGAAAACCGTGTTAGAGAGAAGGTTATTGAGTCTCTTCATTTTTACAACTATATATAGCAAGTGTCACAATATTTTTATTAAATTTTATCAATATTTCTTTTATTTATCAGTGAATAATGACAAGATTTGCGATCACTTCAAAAACATTAATAAGTCTTTGATTTAGAGCAACAGCATGGCCAAAACGCAGAATATTGGATTACATGTTATATTTAAGACATTCTCTGGCATTTAATGGAATAACACCGAGATTAATGAGTATTTACATTGATAAATCATAATTCAGGAAAATGTTAATGGGTTTAATGAATGTCTAACATTATTCTATTATGTGAAGCCATATAATAATAGCAAGAGATATTTTATTGAATCTCAAAAACAAGTATAGCTCTGGTACTCAGTGGAATAATGTCGTGTTGAATGAGTAATTTCGCTGGAAAACTATGTTATAGAAAAAAAAGGTTAATGATTGTTTTTTAAAGCCATAATTATAGCAACATATTTCGTTCAACCCCATAACGAATTCCGAGTTTAATGAGTCATTTCGTTAGAAACCCATATTATAAAAAAATATTATTGAGTGTTTTTGTTTTAAAGCCATATTGTAGCAGTTTCATTAGAACTAAACAAATTCTGGTATTCAGTTGAACATTTCCGAGTTTCATGAGTCATTTTGCTTGAAAACCGGCTAGAAAGAAGATTAATGAGTCTCTTTGTTTTGAAAATTATATCAATGCAAGTGTTATAATGTTTTTAATAAATTTTATCAACATTACATTTGTTTATCAGTGGATAATGCCAATATTAACGAGTTCCCTTGAATGAATAATGTCTTTGAAGAAATATACTCATTATCCACAGGAGCATTAGATTTAATATCAATAGTCAGAAGATATCCACAATTAAATGTAGGGATGTATAAGTTTCTTCCTTCGAAGGACTCAATATACAATGCATCCATAGAGTAACGCATAAATTCAGTATTAGATCCAAAAGCAGGTCGATTTATTGAATTTAATTTACTATATTTAAAAAAAAAAATTTATGATACGGGGTGAATAACCTTTAAGTGATGACGTCAGCAACAGTTTCTTTAAATAGAACACCTGCCTTCGCTGAGCGAATTCCAAAAATGTGAATGATCTTCATTACCTGTATAATTACGTCATCTCCGTATAATCAAAGAGATATTCGACAATAATAACAAATACATACCCATACCCTAATGCATTTTTGATCTTGAACGATCTTCATTACGAGTACATCCTGTATAATGACGTAATATTCCGTGTAATCAAAGAAAGAGATATTAGACCAATAATAACATTCCACATTCCATATCGGCATTTCCGCACCGCCATTTATTCCACCTACGCCACACTTTGACATAGGATAACAATATGGCCGACTGCCTTCTACGCTTTGAATAAATTTCATTACGGTTATTCTCTGTATACCCTGTATAATCAAAGATATATTCGACCAACAGAGATATATGCTAATGAATTTTTGATATGATCTTTATTACGACTACATCCTGCATCATTAGCGAATCGTGTTGATGTTATCAGGGAGGCAAGGGGGCTAGGGGGGGGCGTTGGATATAATTCAACAATTACTGGATTAAGCGATACTTCAGTTTTCATAATATTAAAAAAATAAGACTTCAGACAATACTATTTTAATCCAGTGGAGAACTTGCTACCCACAGATCTTGCTCGACGAATGGAATATATGTACCGTTTGTCATGGATAAGACAAATGCAAATAACAATTTCGTTAACAATATTCTTTTTACTGATAAAGCCACTTTTACACGTAGAGATAACTGGAGAAATTGCCACGTTTGGGATAACAAAAATCCACCTGCCGTCAAAAAAACACAGTTTCAACGTGAACTGAGAATAAATTTCTGGTGTGGAATTTATAGAGATAATTTAATAGGTCCCTTTCAATTACCTGCAAATTTCAATAGCAATTCGTATTTGGAATTCCTTCAAAAAACCCTTTTTGATGAACCGGAAGGGTTACCATTAAACCAAAGAAGAGATATGTGGCTTATGCAAGATGGCGCCCACCACATTTTCCCTTGGTGCTGCGAAATTATTTGAACAATCAGGTTCCTCATAAATTGATAGGGCGAGGAAGTGAGTTACCGTGGCCTGCTCGCAGTCCTGATTTTAAACCCTTTGATTTTTATTTTTGGGAACATATGAAGACACTTATGTATGCTCAAGAAACTAATAACCAACAAGAATGATGGCAACCAATAGAAAATGTCGTGAATTTTATTAGAAATCAACTGAACATATTTCTGAAGGTTAAGAGATATTTTTCTGATATATGTCTAATGCACGCCATACACGCTACGGCTTACTGGAGGGGTCTACTGCACAGGTATGCCTGCGTGGGTATGGCCAGAGCGTGTGTGGGAATAGACCTGTGCAGTTTTTTCAACCTGCACAGGCGACTGGCGCAAAATCGCAAATCAATTTTTTCTAGGTACACCGCTCAGATTAACAAATAAAATAGATATGTTTGTTTTGACTTTTTCCTGCCCCAAACATTGAGTCACATTCTAAGCTCACTTGCAGGACACTTCCACTGCTTTGCCATATTTACAAATCCTCTTTAGTTACGGGAAAAAAGAAATTAGACGTTTAATTGAAATTTTGTTAAAAAGTTATGCAAATAAAAAAAGTCATACTAATTACGGCATTTGAGTCGCAGCTTTTAAAATTAATTAATAATACTTGAATTTTATTTAATAAAGGCATATTCTTATATAAATTTTAAACATGTATTTGTTGTATCCTTAGATACCTTTATGGTTATAACTAAAAGTGGCAACATTGCTCAAAATTTCAGTACCTGTTAATGTGCCAATAATAGTCTTATTTAGTAGTTTTGTTCTTGTTTAATTACCACATAAAGAGAGATACAAATATCGCCAGACTGTGCTCGACGATCATTTTAAATACGCCGTAGTATTGTAGTAAATAATGTCAAACGTGTTTTGTTTATACGAGCGCCATTACGATTAGAGAGTAAACATTTAGTTCTTTCGTTTTAATGTGTTTTTCAAGACTTTTTAGTGTAAAAATAAACTTTTAAGTTAATTAATTTAATGTTTTTGGATTATCATGGTTCGTCGGTGCCAAGTTTGTCAGAAATACAGCCGAAATTAGCAATGCCATGTATCTACAATACCATCATCACTTTTTGTAATTCATTCATTATTTCACTACTGGCGTTTAAAAATAAGAACCGGTTTTTTAAAATTCGATAACTACAAAATAAAGAATTTTCAGGAAAGCATTTTTTTATCTTGTTAACACGACAATACTTAATGACCAATGAAAACATTTAATTAAGAAAGTAATAATAAAAGGGAACAAAAAATAAATGAGGAAAAATTATGTAATATCAACTTTATTATAAGTTAACAAAAAATAAACAAATACGCAGTTTTTTGAAAACTCTATAAGTACGTACTTACGTAATGAAAATTGAAATAAATACTTTCATGTTAAAAGCAAATAACATTTTTTAAATAAAAAATAACTCTATGAAACTATGAAAGATTGAAACTATTTCACACATCCACTTCCAAATCAGTATTATCGTCAGCACTAAGGGCAGTTCCTTTCATAACTTCATCATAAAAAGAAGATACTGCATCAGTTAGCTCAATGCCACGCAACAGCTTTTTGACATCGGCTTTCCTCAGATCACTTACATGATTGACTGCTGGAAGCTTCTGAGATGCTGATATCTGATTTAAGTTTTTGACACCTTTCTTAAAACTGCTGACTTCTATGTCATAACCAGTATACGTATTGCGGACTTTGCAAATCACTGTCTTATTTCTTTTCTGGTACGTTAGAGCCCGAGCTTCACTTATTTTAAAAGGTAGCTTTTTCTTCACAATATTCTGCGATACCGACTTATAATCAAATGTATTCCAGTCTTGTCCCCAAACATTGACAGTTCCATGGTTTTTCAAAATCTCGTGATACTCCCTCGGTCCTAAAATTTCTTCTCGTCTTCGATATTCCTTCTCCACTCTTCCAAAAACCCTATCTGCAGGCATGAAACTATGACCTCTTATGGAAAAAACATGTCGTATTTCCTTAAAAACTGTAGACTTTTCCAAAAAGTAGATAAGAACTGTCATCATGGTGCTGTTCTTGTTTTGGGAGGAACACGAGTCTGAAAACAACTCCAAGATCAACTTATTCTTGCCTTCATCAGACAATGTGTTTTCAAGTTTGCTCAGATAATCTAACAGAGCAGAAGCGATCTCATTGTAGCCCCGACCTCCCTGCGTTTCCAACCAAACGTAGAAGCTGGTGTCTTCTTTGGATTGCTTTTTATGTTGATGATGTACAATGCCTAGGTTATAGAGCCAAACTTGTCTTGAATAAAAAACTTCACCAACAGACATTTTTGGCAACGGCTGATTTTGTTGGCAATCGAAACAAACTTTGAATGCATTTTCTCGGAATGTATTCATGTATTTGAAAAAGGCCTTTGCTCTCATCTTATGAAGCCTATACTTGGTACGGAGTTCATTTCTTGCTTCTAACACCTTGGTTCTTTTCATATTTACCATAAACTCCCTACAGATAAAACATGTATCTGAATGTGGATTTCCAAAGCCGAGGTTAAAGTTTTGATAAAAAATCTTCTTGTACTTAGCCAAAGAACATTTAAAATTTGTCGTGTCACAAAATTTGTTTAACTCAGGTGGTAGGTAGCTTCTTCTGCATTTTGCTCTCGAGTAGTAACTTTCTCTGCATTTGTAGCTGCTTATGTGTGCCTTTATTGCTTCAGTAATATCTTGCGTGTGTACACGACCTCCCCGCTTCTCAACCAATAGTTCTCCGGCGAGAAATTTTTTTGAAATACCGGATAGTCTGTCTTTACTTGCACCTAAAACATGAGACAAGTTTTCGGAATGACAAATAAATAAAAATAACTTTTTGACCTATCAGTTATCTTTTGAAAAGTAGCAGCACAAACAGGAACATTACCCTTAGAAGTTCTAATGGAGTATTCCACCGAAAGTTTTCTGTTTCTCGTCAGATTACTTTCATCTGTAGTTTTTCGCTTAGGTACAACAACTTGCATGAACTTTAGCAATATTTTATCTGGCTCAATTTTTTTCGCGTCATTTGCATAATATATCACGTTCCTAAAAGTTAAACAGTCTGTGAAAATCTTCATTCAAAAGCGAATTTAAAAATATGGTACTTACCACGTATTTCATTTCTTGTCAGTTCTCCTGCATTACAAACAACGCCTTTTGTCTTGTCTTGGAAATGATTACATGCGATGTCCGCTTCACATAACCTCTCTTTTTTATAGCGCGTAATTTTTGGTCTTCCTTGATCACGGTTGTTTTTGGTAATACGAAATTTTCTTCCCTTTTGCGTAAGGCCTACGTTTTTACTATATTCTTCATTCATTTCATCCATATTTTGAAAAGAAAAACAAAACACGTAAGCACGTGGTAACGAGAAGCACTGATCACTGTAAGCTTAAACTGCACTAACGACAAAAATGATTCATTTAAATAATAGGTACAGGTTCGTTACTGATCGAGTTTTAAAATATCAGTGTAGTTATCGAGTTTTTAAAAAGTCCGTGTAGTTATCGGATTTTGAAAAACCGCAACATTTTGGCTATGCTATAGCTCTTGTAGTTGACGCGTTTTCATGAATCTGACGCTACCAGCAGGTCCGGCGTTAAATTTTTTTATAGAATCCATGTATAACTCAATTTCGGTAAAAATGTACTTATAGAGTTTTAAAAAAAAGGTCCTCAATTGTTGGCCGCAAAAATAAACGTGTTTATGACTGAATAGCCCTCTCTATGTTTATTAGTTTTCTAAGGTACACCGTACGGCATTTAACACTTTTTAAAGTATCCTAATATGCGTGAACTGTTAGCAAAGTTTGAACAAAAGATATTGGAATATGTGGGCTAAAATTATTTTAGAATATTTGTAATAAAGCACTAGTCAATTCTATTCAAGTATTTTAGGTTAAATCTTCGTATTTTATTCTAAAGTTGCTCCAGTTACTATATGGATAATTCTTATTGAAACACCCTGTATATCTTGAGTGTCCAGTGGATAATATTCAATTTACGTTTGTTAAACCTTTGTATTACACTAATGTTATTCCATTATCAAAACTAATTATAATATTTATTGTAGTAATGCTGAAATTAATGAGTCTATATAATATTTTTTAATTACATTGTCATTTTGTCGAATTTGATTTAAAAAAAAATAACAAACTGTGAAATTACTTATTCGCGCCAAACAAAAACATTTCGTTATTTATTTATTTTTTTCGATATCAAACACAATAATTGTTTAAAATTGAATCTTATAAACATTTTGCAACAAAATAGATTTTCTTGTAACCTAGATTCCGTTCGTTTGGCAAAAAAAATTGATTAATAAGTGAATTTTTCTATGCTATTATTAACGAAAATGTTCAAAGTGCAAACTGTTTTGTAACAACTAATTTTAATAACAATACGAGAATAAACACGTGTGTAATTTTTATTAATTTCGAATACTCGGATCTACGATTTTTTTGCGTAAAATACAGAACCGGTTGATGTATGGGAAATTTGAAAAAAATTCGTTTGTTTTTGACAGACAAACCAAATACAATCACAAAATATACAAGGCATGTAAGAATTAAAACAAAACTTTCAAATCATAATCACGTTTTGCGAAATATTAAAATGCCAGAATCAATATCAATAAATTTTCTGGTAATCATTTAGAATACAAAAGTTTTATAGATCTATTCGATGCATCAATTATAAAAAACAATCAACTATCCAATGCCGAAGAATTGTTCTACCTTAAATCATTTTTAACAGACGAACCCTTACAGTTAGTTCGAAGATTACCTGTCACAAACGAAAATTTTTCCATTGCACTTGATTTACTCAATAAACGATTTATTAACAAAAGACAAATATTAAATAATCATTTTACACAGCTATTAGGAATTTCACAAATTGAAAAACAAAATTCGCATTTGCTCAGAAAATGTATCACTTTATCAAAAACAATCGTAGATTCTCTGGAAAATCTCGAAATGACACCAGAGGATATTTTTAACTCATTTTTCATCCACATTTTATAAGGTAAATTAGATTTTTTTACAAAACAAGCCTTTAAACAATCTATTGATAAAAATCAAACTTTAAATGTTGCGCAACTTTTCGAATTTATAGAGAGTAGGTGCCTCGCCTTCGAAAATTCGGCCAGCTCGAGAATTTCACCCAAAATAAAAATACTATTCCAAACAATTCAAATTCAAAGAACAAAGACTTTTAAAAAAATCAAAAGACATTTTTACAAACTAACCATGATCCAAAAGCAAATAATCGTAACAAATATTTTACTTCTTATGTTCAATGCGTTTATTGTAATAACTCTGAACACAAACTTCGAATGCAAATCATTTTCGACTCTAGCAGTCAAAGATAAATTTAATTACATAAAGACAATTAACGGATGTACAAATTGCCTTTCAAAATCTCATGTTTCGAAAGATTGCCAATCCAAAGCCACATGTTGTACTTGCAACCTCAGACATCACACTTTTTTGCACTTTCCTACAAATCAAAATGAACGCAAACGTCATTCTACACAAAACAAAAACTCATTGCCAAGTACGTCTTATCAAACCAGAACCTTTTCAAATGATAATTACACAAATAATTCAAATATTTCGACCCAAACTCACCAAATCCGGCTCGAAGCCATCTGCGGATTTGAAGGGACTTAGTACATTCCCGTAGCTTCCGTCAGGGTACCTATTTTACTAGTCAATCAAACGAACGATGTTCTTCTTCGTCGACGTTAACTTCAAATAAGACTCGTAGCGTGTCAGTTTTATATACATAATATACAACACTCCGTAACAACTGTATTATCACTTAAATTTACTTTAGAGTTTGCAATATGCACTTGCTAAGAAAAAAATATTTTTATTTAATCTTCCAGTGGTGGCGCTAAAACTTGTTGCTCCAGTGGTTGCGCTGGTCTCACAGACCGAATGGGGAGGGGGTGGGATTTTCTTCAAAAAAATTAAATGACTTTAAACAAAAGGTTCATTCAAGAAAGTGTACAACAATTAGAAATTATTTTTTTCAAATTTACACGTCAAAACACTTTATTTTTTGTTTTTTTAATTATTTTTATTTATAATTTTTTATAAATAACCACCAACTTGGAAACTTAAACAATGATACGAATTATTGAGAACAAAGACTATGAAATCCAAAACATACAAAAAAAAATATTGTCACTCCCGTAAAAGTTAGTGAGTCAAATTATTCCAGTGGATTTCCATTGCATGTTGAACATATACCAATGAGGTGCTCCAGGCACATGAATTTTCCATATTTGCAGCAGGAAAATCTTGTTTTCCGATTCTTCTTCGTACCACAAAAATTGCATCTTCTAGTTTTTTGTTGAAAGTTGTCATTTTCATCGAAAGGAATTCCACAGATCTCTACTAATCTAGATTTCAAATTGCTGGGAAGTCCATTAACATGATCTCGTTCATGTAAATGAGGCATAATCATAATCATAATAGTTTATTGGCTATATCTTTGAGGAAATTTCTTCTCAAAATATTTTCATTGGGATTATTTGCATGATAGATCACCTGAGAGTTTATACCTGCTATATTTAGGGCCAGTAAAAATATTACAGTAGGCCATCTACGTGTGTTTCTGGAGTAATCATAAATGGCACATAATTTATCCACCACATCTACTCCTCCTTTCGTCCTATTATAGTCTGTAATGATAACTGGTTTATTGGCATCACCTACTTCTTTATCAATCTCATCATCATGGTGAAACGAGGACAACAGAAGAACGTTTTTTTTCTTTTTTGGAATGTGAGAAACGAGGGTGCAAATTTTTCTAAATCCAAACATGCTAGTACTTACTGGTCGATGAACAGGTTTTTTAAACTCCAAAGGTAGTACTTTTCTATTTTTTTTAATTGTACCTATGGTTGTGATATTATGATCTACAGCCAATGTCTCAACAAGCGATAGCGATGTAAACCAATTATTTATTGTAAGATTGCGCCCACTTTCCAAAATGTGATGCAAGAGTCTAAGAACAACAGCGCTACTAGAATTAAATTCCTTGTCGATAGCATTTTTACCAAGATATACCTCCAAATTACTTGTGTAAAATATTCTAGCATCACATAAGGCAAATACTTTTATGCCGTACTTATTGGGTTTGGAAGGTATGTACTGCCGAAAGTTGCACTTTCCTCTAAAAGCTGGAAGCATTTCGTCCACTGTTACTAATTCAGATATATTGTAACAATTCTTGCAGTTTGACGTAAAGGCATCGAAGAAACTACGAATAGGAGCTAGTTTATCTAAGGCCTTTCGCCCCGCACGTGTTTCTTTGAGATCAAATCGCATGCAACGAAGTAAGAATCTGAACCCCTGACATTGTCAAACGGAAAATTTCAATTCCAGATCCATTTGTTTTCCACAAATCTTCAGTATTCAGACGATTTGTATGATAAATTCCAGCCATATATAGAAGACCTATCAGAGCACTAATTTCAACTGAATTAGTCAAATTAGCATTTCTTTTGCGATAGAAATTAGCGGCAATTGACTCGATATGATTATTTGTACCTAGCACTATCAAATTTATCATTTCATCATTTATAAAACACTCCCATATTTGTAATGGGTCAGTTGAAGCTTTGGTAACGAGTGTGGGACCAGGAAGACGTTTTTTATGTTTCTCTGCTTAGCTCTACCTCTTTCCACAATTTTTGGAAATTTACCCCAACGAGTAACTTCATCTTTGGAGATGTATGAATATTTGGTGGAATTATAATTTGGTATATCTTCCGCATCAGACATATCTTGTTCTGTATCACTGCTCTCCAAATCTTGTTCTTCGTGACTCGATTCATCACCATCAGATTGGTCGAATACATCTTCTTCGTTGGCTTCCACCTCTTGCAAGATTTGCAAAAGCTGGGCCTGCTCTTTTTCGTAGGAGCACATGATATATTCTGTTAAAAAAACAACAATTAATATTGATGAAAAACAGAAAGGATAAAACAAATTACCACGAAATAAAAAAATGACAAATTAAAACTGGCTTCGCTGAGTCGTGGCGTAGGATTCTGGGACCGAAAACATGCACAGCAGACAATACGTTCACCCGATCACAGTCAAATGAATACTGATTGCCTGTCACCTCAGAAAATTGAAATACGCGAAGCGATAGCCAGCAGACCCCCCCCCCTATTCGTAACCATGGCGATATTACCGTTCTTCGGTCTCCTAGACAAGTGCGCCACCACTGGAAGGTTAAACATGAGGAACTAGAAGCCTCGTGCGGACTTGAAGGTCTCAGTGAGCCTAAAAAGAATGAGAGCGATTTAAGGTGAATTTTGCCTTTTATATGTTCCCTTGTCCTATTACGAATTTTTCCGAAAAGGTGCATTGAGTATTTATATGAGGATTCGAATTTGTATAAGCTTATTATTATATTCTAAATACTATCTAGCCGAAAAGGGTATTTTTGAACTTTTATTAATGGATTATGACATTGAAACATTTACGGCATCCGGTAAAATTATTTGTTGCTTAGAAATAAATTGTGAGATAATTTTAATAGATGTACTTTTTTCGCCAATTTTGCCCAGTGGAGTATCGGCCAAACATGTTGGATGTATTTCCAACAATAACAATAAAAAATTACTAAATGTAATATTAAACAAATAAAGTTCTTCAAAATTAGCACCATCTATTTCTAATCACTTAAATTCCTTTCATTAAGTTGTGTTTTGTAACTCTGGAAATATGGTCGGGTGTTAGAGAATTGAAAGCAAGTAAGACTTTCTGCATCATATCTTCATTTGTCGTAACAGGTTTGGAAAATACCTGATTTTTAATGTAACCCCAAATACCAAAATATAAAGAGCGAGCCAACGAAACGGACCTTAAGTGGCCATCTATCTACCATCAAACATGTTCTAAAGATGCTGAGCAACATGCCCAAAGTTATGATACCAAGCTGAAGCCGCCCCTTCATTTCTTAAAGTATGTAAAGCCGATCGTATGGCTTCTTCTAAAATGTGGCAATATGTTTCAGCATTTAGATTTTCATCATAAAATGTTAATGCCAAAATTTCCTCGTCTTTTATTGCACAAAAAACATTAAAACTCCAACTATCTTGGAAATAACGTTCTCTGCTAACATGTGGACTTTCATTATACCAAAAATGGGAATTATGTCGATTAAATAATCCATTTTTCTGAAACTTTGGTTCATCACACCATATAACTTTTTTATGAAGTTTTCATCCTCTTGGGTTTTCATTAAAAACCATTCACAGAATTATACCCTTCGAGGAAGATCACCTAACAGTGTTGCACCAAATGATATGAAAATTATTTCCATTTGCGTTTTTTTAAATGAACCAGAAACAGAAAGATAAGGTTACAATCCGAAACTGATAATTTGTTAGTAAGCGTTAACAAATCCAAAGCTATTGCAGCAAAAAAATAAACGGTTTTAAAGATTAAATAGTATCTTAAAGTATAAGCGGATAAAGAGGTCTTTCAAACACGCGCGATTTTTCGAGCACGACGGCGCAGAGTAAGTGTTTGAAACACCAGTTATCCACGAATACTTTACGCTATTTTTTTTTATTGGTGCACTTTGAAATCATAAAATATTATTATTATATTATTACTACAAAAAAAATGGAAGTCCGTCCTCGATGCCCAGCCAAGTTTCATTTCATGAAAGTCCGCCCTCGATGCCCAGCAAAGTTTCGTGAAAGTCTATCCTAAATAGTATTGATGCTAAGATGTTAAGCACCGGGTTATTTTGCCGAACAGAGGAAAAGTCGAGTGATCTGTGTTTAATTGTGGGTTGTCTTACACACACATATTTGAAAGGAACACTTTAAACTTAAGAAATAATATATTAACATTAAATAATTACGCAGGAATAAAGAATAATATGAAGTACCAAAATGGCGAACGTTTTATATAAATGTCAAATTGACAATCTCTGCTGCTCTTCTATTTCTGCTGTCAGAGGCCCCGTCGACTATTCGTTACAATATTTATTTTTATTTGGGATTACGAGGTACTGCTGTCAGATCTATAATCAAAAAGTTTCTTTATTTATATTTAAAAGGATACAATGTATATATGAATATATAAATAAATTTTGCAGAAAAAATCAAATAAGACATTCGTTCACAATGAAAATATACAATTTAAAAACTAATAAGGAATAAAACTAACTTTTCCGCATCCGTGGCCCTGAACAATATTCTATCATAAAACTGTTACTTGTATACACTTCGGGGGATGTATCGTGCTAACAAACCGAAATTTCTCCAAAAATAACCAAAAATTCAGTATATCTGGATTTATAGGACCCGCTATACTCGCTCTAGTTAACTGAAAATCAATAGGGTACATCTGTGAGACACCTTGAACAATAATCAATCATAAAATTGATCAATCATATACTCTCTGGAGGCTGTATCGTGCTAACAAACTGAAACTTCTCCAAAAATGACAAAAATATCGTACTTAAAGTACTGTAGCACCTGCTGTATTGGCCCCGGTCAGCTGAAAATCAATAGGGTTCATAAGTGAGATGCCCTGAATAATATTCAATCATAAAATTGGTGACTTGTTGAACTGCGGAGGCTGTATCGTGCTAACAAACTGAAATTTCTCAAAAAATTACAAAATGTCGTACTTCAAGTACCATAGCACCCGTTGTACTGGCTCTGGTGAACTGAACATCAATAGGGATCATCTGTGACATGTCCTTAACAATATCCAATTATAAAATTGCTGACTTGTTGCACTCCGGAGGCTGTATCGTGCTAACAAGACATGTAAGTAAAAGTGGCCGACGACAACGACGACGACGACGACGACAAACACACAGGATTTTTTTTCTAAAAACCGTTTTTTCGTGTTGTTGTTGATGGAAAACGTAAAAATAACTCAAAAAAAATTTCAAAATTCCAACTTTTTTTGGGGTAAACCAATACTTTTCTCGCATATAGAAAGGTTGGGCGGAAAAGTAAAAAGTTGTCATTGATACTTACGTTTCTCGAGTTGTTGTTGTTACCATAGGTACTTTAAAAAACGCGCGTGTTTGAAAGGTCGATTTAAACACGCTGAGGCGTGCTTTAAATAGGTAATATGAGGCATCAATAAAAAAAACTAACTTTTCCGCATCTGTGAAATACTCTGAACAATATTCTATCATAAAATTGTCACTTGTATACACTTCGAAGAATGTATCGTATTAACAAACCGAAATTTCTCCCAAAATAACCAAAAATGTAGTATATCTGGAGTCATTGGACCGGCTGTACTCGCTCTAGTCAGCTGAAAAAAAAATAGGATACATCTGTGAGATATCTTGAAAAATATCCAATTATAAAATTGATCACTTGTATAAACTCCGGAGGCTGTATCGTGTTAACAATCCGAAATGTCTCCAAAAAGGACCAAAAATGTGGCACTTCAGGTACCATAGCACCCGTCGTACTAGCTTTGATGAGCTAAAAATGAATAAGGTTCATCCATAAGACGCCATGAACAATACTCAATCATAAAATTGGTCACTTGTATACAGTCTGGAGGGTGTATCGTGCTAACAAACTGAAAATTCACCAAAAATTGCAAAAATTTGGTACTTTAAGTACCATAGCACTCGTTGAACTGGGTTCAGTGAGCTGAATATAAATAGGGTTTACCTTTGAGACGCCCTGAATAATATCCAATCATAAAATTGGTCACGTATATACTCCGGAGGCTGTATCGTGCTAACAAACTGAAATTTCTCCAAAGGTGACAAAAATGTCGTACTTAAAGTACTATAGTACCTGTCGTACGGGCTCTGGTGAGCTGAAAATCAATAGTTTTCAGCTGTGAGATGTCCTAAATATTATTCAATCATAAAATTGGTCACTTGTTGCACTCCGGAGGCTGTATCGTGCTAACAAACTGTAATTTCTCAAAAAATTACAAAAATGTCGTACTTCAAGTACTATAGCACCCGTTGTACTGGCTCTGGTGAGCTGAAAATCAATACGGTTCATCTGTGAAATGTTCTGAATAATATTCATTCATAAAATTGGTTACTTTTTGCACTCCAAAGGCTGTATCATGCTAACAAGACATGTATCGAAAAGTGGTCGACGACGACTACGATGACATACACATAGGTTTTTGTTTCTAAAAACCGTTTTTTCGTGTTGTTGTTAATGAAAAAAAAATTCAAAAATTCCAATTTTTTTTGGGGTAAACCAATACTTTTCTCGCATATTAGATAGGTTGGGCGGAAAAGTAATATCACCATATCTTGGAACAGATTCCTTTTATCCCAGAAAACCTCAGAGTTTTCTATAATAATTTGAAGCGAGGAAAAAATTAAGATATATTGACCTACTACAAGATTTTGCAATATATTGTACCTTCAAAAAATATTTAAAATTAAGTTATATGATAAATTCCAGGTAAAAAAATCTCCAGCACAATTCATTTGCAAACTGAAAAAAATGAGTTTTTGCATTATGGTCCTCAATTATTATTACATAACCTTGAACTATTCCAGCTACACATTAACACAAATATATATTTTTTATTATTATTATATTTTAACCAATCAATCATACGAATGTAAATTGTTATTTCAATTTAACTGAATTGACTTTTAATTTCTGTAGCGTTCGCGGAATATCCATCACTATCAATTATTTATTAATTTTAACATCGACTTGAATGTTTTTTGACGCAAATTCGAAGTAATCAAACACGAAACGTTCCAAGCAATTTTAAATATAAATTAATTACATTAAGGAATCCTCGTAGCGATTTCGCCGTATTTGAAACATTTTTTTAATAAATCAATTTACCTACATTACTCTATTATTATTTTAATTTCAACGTAAGGCGTAACAGAAAAAAAAAGTAAGGAAATATCAAGATCGAATACCAAATACGTCCACAAGCTATTATTTACATTTAAAATTCCTCGCGTCAGAAAATATACTCGAAATCATTAAAAAATGTGCTCTATCATCAAAATTAATGTGCATTTAGTAACATATATGGACCTCGACAACACAAAACATAATTTCAATGTAAATTAATAAGGAACCCTACAAAGGGTTCAAGTAATTACTTTATGTTCTTCGGACATTTTTTTAAATCTATTTATAAAAGAAAACCGAACCGTAATTACTGGTTGTTTCATTTTTTTTCTTCGAAAAACTCGTAATTAGATAAACATAGAGAGCAACAAAAATTTTATTTTAGAAAATTATTAGAAAACTACAAAGTTTAAAATAACGATCTTTTATTATTTTTTTAATAAAATTACCCTTCCGCAAAAGTACGCATATGATAACCCAAAGGCATTCAAACCGCACACATATTTTTTTAATTCTGTTTCACTATATTGTATATATTCTTTTGCATATTAATCATTTCTTACAATATTTATCCTTGTCTCACTCATTATATGTCGGTTCATTTCTTTTATTTCTTTCTTTAATAAATTGCAACGTTGTCAAGTTTCGATATTACTCCTACAATCCAATACTTAACAAATAAAATTTAAAAAATTAAACTAATTAATAATAATAATAAACGTCTGTGTAGAGTTTGGAATTAGTAAGTGCGAGGTACTCCAAATCAACAAACGTCAGTGGAAAGAACATCATGAGGTTCAAATCGTCAATGATAAAACACTAGACGTTATGCTTAGAAAGGAAACATACAAGTACCTAGGATTCCATGGAAGCTCCAAAATCAACCACACGCACACCAAAACAGAGCTTACAAATGAATTCAAAACTAGACTCACCGAGCTGATTTAAGTTAAACTGAACGTTACTAAGACCATAAACATATAATGCCATACCTACTCTCACCTATTCATTTCGTTTCATCAAGTGGTTCCAAACAGACCTAGAAAACATTAACATTCTTATATGTTCTGAACTAACTAAACACATAAAGCTACACCCAAACTCATGCAAAAAATGCAAACATTCAAAGGAAATGAAGGAGGAGGGGAAATTATAGGCATTATATCACTACACACAAGTCAAATACAAAAACTAAACAGACATACAGCGATAATTAAGGCAGATAAAAATTATATACCCCTCAACCTATCCCAAACAAACCATCTGGCAACAAGAAAAAATGAACACCTGGTCAGAAAAAATACTACATGAACAGCACAGATACCGAATGAAAAAGATTATATTCACTAAAAATCATCAGGTTAGAAGATGGTCAGCTCTTTTCCGAAACAGAAGGATCCCTACTAGCTATTCAAGATTAAGTTGTAGCAACCAGGAATTATCGGATCAACATAAATAATTTTTGGTCAGCGATTTGGTCCCAGCCGACATGTCTTAATGTTGGTGCGGCATGGATAATAGAAACAGGTCGCCAGCTTAAGAATAATGGACGACTTGAATATTAATATTGCATTTGTTAAGAACGTTATAAGCTAAGCCTTTAATTGAACGGCAACGGGTGCTGACCGCTTGCAGAATTGCCGGTATAAAAGGTTTATCTCAACACACATCCATTTAACCAGGAACTCCAATGACTTCCTTCGTACAACTGATACTGTTCCAGGATTTATGACGCAAGGATTGGTTTATCTGCTTCCAAAGGTAGTAACAATAACGTCCAGCTAAACATAGACCCATTACCTGTCTCCCTTCTTCTTCTAATGCGTATCCATTAATGGATGTTTGCGATAACATTTTCCATTGCATTTCCATTTCCATTCTATTCCTTGCAGTGTGTATTAACGATTGAACATTGTGTAGCCATATCCACTGTCTGATTTTTCGCAGCCAAGACATTTTTTTCCTACCGATCCCTCTCCGGTCTACGGTCTTGCCTTCGATCAACAGATGCAAGAATTGATATTTCGTGTTTCGTATTATATGCCCCAAATATGCCGTTTTTTTAATTAGCTCAAACAGTTCACATTGTTCGTTAACACGACTTAGAAGTTCTTCGTTTATCAGTCTAGCCGTCCAAGGTATCTTAAGGATTCTGCGATATAGCCACAACTCGAAAGCCTCCAATTTGTTAATTGACGTCGCCTTCAATGTCCACAGCCTTCCATACCGTGAAGAAGCGCCGACCAAACGTAGCACTTATTGAATCTCAGTCTCAGGTCAAGGTCAAAATCGGAACAGGCAAGCACTCTTCGAAACCTCAAGAATGCTTGTCGAGCTTGTTCAATGCGACATTTTATTTCCTTGTCTGATGTTCATTCTTCGAAGAGCCAGATGCCCAAGTACTTAAATTTATCTACTCTTTCTATGGACTTTGCGTTGAACGTTATGGACGAGTTTTCAAACATATTTAGGTTTCTGAAGATAATCATAAACTTTGTTTTTTTAGTGTTGATATCTAGGCCCATTGATTTGCTCTGTTCTCCTACTTTGTTGACCAGTTGTTGAAGATCGTGACTGTTATCACCGATTAAGACCGTATCGTCAACATAGCGGATATTGTCAATCCAGACTCCATTAACTTTGACTCCCATTTCGACATCTTCCAGAGCCTCTCGCAAAATTGCTTCCGAATATAAGTTGAATAGGAGTGGAGGTAGCACACATCCCTGTCGTACCCACATCGGACACATTATTCCCTAATTTGATTTGCGCTGTTTGTTTTCAATATAGGTTCTCAATGCATCTAATCGCTTTTTAGTCGATATCAAGCCTATTGAAGAGCTGCATTAATTTGTGATGTCGTACGCGATCAAATGCCCTTTCGTAATATATGAAACATAGGCACACATCCTTTCTCTGATCATAACAGTTCTGAGCAAGCACTTGTGTTGCCACTATGGCTTCTCGTGCACCTCACCCTTGTCTAAACCCAAATTGGGAGTCCCTTATGTCTCTTTCACACTTTTTGTAAATTCTTTGGTATATGATCTTAAGAAATATCTTTAAAGTATGGCTCATCAGGCTAATAAGTCTATTATCTTCACATTTTCTTGCATGCATTTTCTTATAAACTGTTAACATGATATATTTCAGAAAAAATATACAAATGCTATGAATAAAATGGAATTCTGACTATGGAACAAAAAGGTTCTATTGAGAGATCTGAGGGTTGTAAAGAGTAACTTATAATCGACAAAAGTGTAATCGTACAAGAGATCACTTTATACAACCTACATTGATTATCACAAGGCATTTAATTCGCCACCGCACTTCTGGTTGCTAAAGGTGTACCTATACAATATAGCGCAATCTGTAATTTTCCTTTTGGAACACCTAATCATATATATTAAAAAAAATTATGAAAACTGAAGTTCTATCCGGCCGATTTCCTTCATTTTTTTTAAATGAAAGGTATTTAGACACAGATATGGCATCAATCATTGAAATTTACTCAACTCCCACCTTACTCAAATTATACTCAAACGCGATTCTTCCCTATACATTTCTTATGGGACACATTCACTCAAGCAATTCGAATTCTCATAGCTCCTCTTCTAATGAATGGATCTTGATCGTTTCACTCTCAGAACACTCTTTATTTTGAGCTATTAACTGCTTAAATTCGTTGAGTTTGAGGAAAGTTATGCGTGCACAATCAACTTTACATTCAATTTTTTCAAGATTTTCCTTCACTCAAACCTCTACAACTAGAGTTCTAATTAACGTAGGCTGTTGACACAAGTCTAAGAACACGCAGCGGATCAAACCCTTTCTTTTGAGCTATTAACTGTTCAAATTCGTTGAGTTCGAGGAAAGTTATGTGTGCACAATCAACTTTACTTTCCATTTTTTCCAAATAATGCGGCTGACGCACTGCTAAAATTGTCTGAAAGGAAGTACTGTAAAATGATTTATGTAATAATCACTCTCATACATAGTCTATCGTAATGCTGCGGAGCAGTACGGGTCCTCTAGTGAAAATCTGAAATAATATTATGATTATAGCCACAAAGCCTATAAACATCCGAAGAGGAATATTCCAGGACGACAGTCTTAGTCCCTTATGGTTTTGTTTATCACTTAATCCTCTTTCTCAAATGATAAATGACCATCAGTATGGATTTTCTATAAAGAAATGTGCAATATAAGATAACTCATTTAATGCATATGGATGACAGTACAGCTACGCATACCACTTATAAGAATTGTCGAGCGTTTTATTAACATGAGTTTTGGATTGGACAAGTGTAGGACACGGACCATACGGACAGGAACCATTAATTTTGAGCTGGTTGATGGAAGTATAATTGAACCAATGACAGAATTAGACACTTACAAGTACTTGGGCATGTTGCAATCAACTCGCACCGAGTATAAAATTATAAAATTGCAGTCCATTGCACAGTAAACTCATAGAGTTGAAAGTCTACTAAAAACAAAAATGAATGAAATAAACCTAATAGCAGCTATAAACAAGTGACTTATACTTGAGGCGTTATCAAATGGACCAAAGGTGATATCGACGCAGTTGAAAGAAAAACAACATGTTCACAAAGTATCGCTTTTTACACCAGAAATTAGCTACTTAAAGACTTTCGATCTATCTCGAGAAAGGAGGAAGGGAACGGATTAACATGTGTTTCCTAAAATAAAAACTATACGAACTCCAAAAGTATTTTCTTGACATAAAGTCTGCATCACCTCTTCATTATTCAGTGGTAGCAGATCAAGACTACCCAGCACTTAATCTGAGCAATTTTCTTGAGCCTGAGGCTCCAAATAAATTAGAATTCACCAAAACCCTTATTAACGCTTGAAAAGAGAAACCACTTCATGGTAGACATCCCCATGACCTAGAGTCAGATAATGTCGATATAGTTTCATTGAACTACTTGTGGAGTCATGGATGTTTCCTGAAATTACAACACAAGATCATGTTATCAATAGTAATACAAGTGTAATGATGATTATCGAAATAAAAATTTCTTCGATTTTGAGAAACAAATTGTTGTTTGGTGTGGTTTCCTAAAACAACAATTTGTTTCGAAAAAGAGAAGAAATTTTCGATAATCATGAATTACACGAGTTGTATTTGTCAAGATTATTTCACGAAAACAATTAAAATTGGGCTATGATGACGTTCGTTGCAAAATTCCATGAATTGTTTCCACACGTACTTTTTAGATCGCACGGTATTTTGCGGCATTTGTTCTTTTACTTTCTTTTGAATCTCTTTTAAATCAAACAGACCAAAACGGTTTTTAGAATTCATTCTTGATACAATAATTCTGACATTTCTTTATTAATTTGACATTTTCTGTCAGTCACTAGATTTTTATTATCGAACAAAACAACTAATGACAACGCGAAACACATAGATAGGAAAATTGCATGTATCCAATCAGGTGCCGAAATACAAAATCGAAAACATGGTGTTTTCAGATATCAATCCTCATATTTAAACCAATCGAAGGCGCGTATTTTGTATTGAGTGAAATAATCGTAAAAAGCACATAGCTGGCGATGACAGTTGTCGTAAATGCTGATGTAGTAAGTAAACAATTTAACACATCACTTCTATCAAAATTTCCCAACTATTGGTTAGGCTCCAGAATATGAGGAAAACGAAGATCATCTAGATTCTAATAGTGATGAAGTTGATACTAATGTATTTAGAAACTAGCACCAGTTTTTTATATCTTTATAATTATTTCGTGCATTAAATGTTTCAATTTTTTTTTCATTTTCTTGCATACATCCAAATTAAAAGGATCTAAAGATGGCAGAATATGATATGTCACAAATTCATTCAAAACTCGAAATCCTAAAAAGTTTGGATTACAAACCAATTATCATATATTTCAGTATTATATTAGTGTAAAGTTGTATAAGCTTTAGTTTGAATCTTAACACTGAAATGCCTAATCCAGATAGCACTAGATATTCAATGGACGTACTAAAAATATTCGTATTATTCTATAGACCCACTTTAAATATTTATATCCTTTCTCGAATATTCTATGGACCATGAAATGGGAAATTTTTTTAATATTCTATCAATATTCTATAAATATATCCAAGGAATATTCAAGAATATTCTGAGGATATCTGGGGAATGTATATAGCAAGATAATCCAGTATATTCATAGAACATTCCATTAGGCATATGCTACACATATCCAAGTAATATTAGGAATATTATAAGGATATCTGTGAAACGTATATAGCAAAATTTCAAATATTTGTAGAATATCCCAATATGGATGATACCTGTTGAGCGGGTGACACTGAATCATAGTACTATTCCCTTTTCATCTTTAGTTTCAATGATAATTGATTGAAATTTGCGAGATCTTGTATACTTAATGAATGACAGTATTGCACATATCAATTCTTTTCCAACTTGTTGTTCCACCGGGAGTGACAAATTAAATGGCGATATCTCTCCGTAGTCTTTGGAGATATCACCATCAAACCTGGTATCCTTGGATTCCTTAGAATCATCACTAACCGACCATTTAATAATATACAGAGTGTTCCATTTGAAAATCGAAAGTTGGTATCACTCCCTGTGGAAGCGGAAAATAATAATTGATATGTACATAAGTGTCCTTCAGTAAGCAAACGGAATGTCCCAAATTTAGATAAATATTCTCTGAAACTAAAGGAGAAAAGGGGGAGTACCATGATCCAGTGTTCTCTGGTATATATCTTACAAATATCTAAGGAATCTCTCAAAATTTCGAATTGTATGATAGGAAAAAATATTTTTGATTGAAAAAATTAAAGCACGAGAAACATTGAGTTCAATTTAATTTATTCATACATAAATATAAGATGTACCTCATAACATAACTGAAACTAACATAATTTTCAAATCCGAGATCACAAAATTCACTGACTTCCTCCATACTCAACTTTTTGAAACCGATTTCAGCCGTTCCTTACATTTGGCTAAGAAAATTCCTGTTTTTAATTCAACTTCTTTGTTTGTTATGTTTTGGTCCAACTTTTGGACGGCATCTGAAGCAATAAAATAATTATATTTTTTGTTAATAAGCAATTTCTATTCTACTGTGATTTTTGTGTATGTATGTATAACAATCAAAATATAATCCCAAAAACTGAAACTTAAAAGATGAAGTTAAACATCAAACATGTGATTTAAAAAATAGGTCTTGTAGGAGACAAGTAAAAATCAAAATATTCCAAACAAAATAGTGATTAGAAGTTATTTGTTTCTTATACATGATATATTACATTAATTTACATGTACATTCTAAACAATAACATGATTATACCTACTACTGGTTCAAAGAGCTTTGTTTTTCCAAAGCATTTTTCCCTTTTTATCCATGCATACTGTAGCCCTCCATTAAATACTCTGTCAGGATTTTTTGCAAGACTCTTTTAATATATTGTTGCAAATAAGAACCTTCCAATCTTGCCAGAGGTACAACCTAAAATTGTATTAATTTGGAAAGTAATCTAATAAGTTTTAAAAATTGAACAATTAAGGTTTATAAGCAAAGTTATAACAAAGGAACAAAAATATAAGACCACTATGTGAACAGTATACATATGCCTGAAACTAGACAGTTGACCAGCAATAACTCTTATTTACAAATGTCAGAACTAATTTAACTTTGAATGATCAGATTACCGGTTTTGTAGAGCTTTCTAGTCAATCCCAATTAATAATAGAATAGATGTAACTATAGGCAATTTGATTAAGGAACTCATAGCATACATCTCGGTAACATAATTACATGAAACTACCTGAGAAAATAAAATTTATGAAATCAAGAATTATTTTAATATTTTCATGCACTAAAATATAAAAAGTAATACATAAATACTTCAATATTTAGAGGCAGTTTCATTTTGATTTGAATATAATATTGAATGTTCAACTTACAAAAAATTCATAGGATTCTTTGTTCAGCAAAGCTGACTCAACTTCTTCAAACTTTGCCTCATCATTTATTGGAAGTTTTAGCAGCAAATCAATAATTTTCTAAAAAATGCATTGATAAGTCAACAGAAATTAAAAAAATACAATAAAACGTACCTGTTTTGATGCGTGAGGTCGTATGTATTAGTTCCACCCGTAGTATAGAATAACACCGTAGAAACATATTTAAACAACTTCACAGTGGCAAAAAATTGACTAATTAATTAACGAACAAAAATAATTAATCATACTACTACTATCTCACCAATAACAATAATTTGTGTGTTGTATCTGATAACCTATATAAGATGGTCGAACCGCCATTTTTCACTGGTCGTTACCGTCAACTGCAACTGTGACTGCAACTACTGACGCTTGCCCATGTAACAGAAAGAGCGTTTGAACAAAAATCAAATAATCATAGAATATTCTTAGAACTATTTGATTCGAATATTCTAAAAAGAATAATCTGAGGATATTCCAACTGGACTTACATTGAATATTCGATTTAGGTGTACCCACAGATATTCTAGATATCCCCAGAATAACCCTATAATATTTGGATATATATCTTCCAAATCGAAGACTGTTAGAACATCCCATGGATATCTGGTGCTATCTGGGAAGCTAAGACCTCAACTTTCGATTTATTGTAATAAACTTTTTATTTGAACATATTGGCAACATTGCTTTCGGCTATTTGTAGGCAAATATATGCCCTACTGCATATTAGTATGCCGCGGCTGCTATAGTGTCCAGTATAAAGAGCAACGGGTAAGTGGGGTTCCCCTGGAACCCCGAATCTGTATCAAGGAATATAAGAAAATACGTTTTATTGTTTTCATTCAAAATGAACCATAGGAAAGAAACCAGGCCACTTACAGAAGCAGAATTTTGTATAAAAAAATATTCTATAATTTTACAATTACCTCGCTGTGATAAATAAATTTGGCAACGCGCTTCGAATTACTCAAGAGAAGACCCTACTAGAGTCGGCGTCCTTTTCTCGAACGATCCTTCTCTCACTATCCTTCATTTAATCAAGCTGGCTATGGAAATTCATTTGATTTCTGTTTTGAATAAATGATAAATTGGTTATTTTATGTTTCGGAATTGCCTTTTTTGTTTTTTACTTTAAGCGGATTCCTTAATTTTTAATCGATAGCCTGCGTTGTTGTAGCATATATATAACCCGTTCTTTTTATTCTACTTCACTTTTTTTGTTATATTTTTTGTTTGGTTCGGCAGATGTACTTTAATTACGTTTGTTTGGGAAGTTTATTATTTCGTAGTTTGTGTAAGTCATAAATTTTAATGCAAATAAGACCTTTCGGGATCAGAAAAAAAATGAACTACGATTAAAAAATGTTCCATAAGCAACAGCTGACGTTTTTTTTTAACCTTACGGCGACGTCACTTTCAACGGCTTATTTTAAGGAAGTTTTGGTCGTACTTTAACCTTTATTTTGAGTCAAATAAACTTTTAATTAATCAATTATTAATTTATTTCTTGATTATCATTACTTCAATTATCAATTATTTTTTAAATTAATTGAAGACGTTTATAGCTGAAATTATCTCTTAAAATATTAAAATAATAGTGGACACTAATTAATATAATACGATATGATCATAAAACTTCTTTAGAAATATTTATTCCCAATCATCTTAGAAATAGAGTGAAACATAGCATAATTTAATTTTCGGTTTTTGGTATAATTGATCACGTAAACTTTATATTTTATTTAAATTATGTAATCCCTTCAACAAGCTATAAGAAAGTGTCATATTTATTATTGGTAGAACAAGTTACAGCGTAGCCAAGTCAAAAATCCTCAAATTTCTTTAAAAATACTTCAAAACTGACACCTTACTAATATAAAGATGGTAATTTTAAATACTATTTTTGTTACAGGTAAAATCTTCGAAAATTTCACTTTGAACCCGCCGCCTAAAAAAGAAGGTACACCTCCCTCTCAACCGCCCACTCCTCCATCTACTCCCCTATCGCCCAAATCCAGCGACAATACTCCAAAGTTATCGAACATTCCTACAACACTAAACTTTCCCAGCTCACAATCTAGTCAAAGATTACCTCAATTAGCCCCGATCACCTGCCAAAGCACTCCCTTGAACCTGATCGGTAAAAAACCGCAATATCACCATTCTAAAAACGGCAGCTTACCCCATTCGCCGGACATGCTGTATACTAGCGCGGAAATCGAAGCCATCAGGAAAGTGAACGAAGAAGTTAACAATGCGGAAAAGAATTCTAGTGGAAGGGTAAGTATGTCTTAATATTTCCAATTCAGCAGATCGGGGTAGATAAATGAGAATTGACAACACTGGTATTGCTAGTTGAAATTTGACATTTATTTTTGAGAGATTTGAGGCGCCAGAAATATTTGTGTTGCATAAGTACGTACAGTAAATTGGAATCATAAGACTCGTTCATACTATCATAAAAAAATTCAACAAGTGTAAGCATGTTTAAAATATGCGTACAATGAAAATAAAAGGAAAATGGAAGATAGCGTGGTACATCCCATATTTCAATAAACATTTCTTTCGTCACATCATTCAAAACAAGTGCTACTATCTATGTAGTCAATGTACTATTATAGTCTGTTTTCAAACTAGGAGGGGCATTTTAAGAAGCCGCACCACTAGAAATTACTAAAAAAGTTACTATACATCGAGAAAAACATGAATTCGTCATATTGACCTTCACCATGAGGTCATACTCCACATCCACACGAAATGAATCAAAACTTTAGAAAGTCAAAAAGAAGTGGCTAATGTTACTTTGTCATTTTCGTAAACATCACTATATAAATATATTGTCATGGTATATTTTTCCATTTCAAAATACTCACACAATATTATATAAGTTCTCAAGCTTCTGATTCAACTATTTTTCCTGGTATGTTTTAAAACAAAGTCAGAAAATGTCAGATTTGCTCACAGTATATACAATATTCCAGTTACAAGAATGCTTAGACATAATAAAGCTAAACAAAGAAAGGTTTTGCTAACGATATTTAATGTTGTATTTAAAATGTATCATAAATATCAAAAATAACAGATTAGGGGCTTTGAAAACAAGTAATTTTGTGAAATAAAATATCTGAATACAAATGAAGCGCTCGGGCGTAAAACATGGTAAGTAAATAACATTTTTTCAAAATTTCACATTATTGCATAAATAACTTCACTCACTGTAATATCAAACTTCGGTCATCTGCTCATAGACGCCGCCACCGATCACGCATAAATAAGCTGTTAAGTGACGTTTGCGTCAACTTTAGCGCGAAAAACTTGTTATACGCAGCAGCTGTTCTGGCGCTCTGTGAAATTTGTTTCGTTTGACAAGAAAAATGTCTGATTTTATTGATGTACCCTCACCAGAGGAACCCTTTGAAGGTTCTGATTCAGATCCAGAGTTTGTTGCAGAAGAAACATCCTCAGAAAGTTCAGAAGAAGAGCAGGTAAGTTTTGAGGTTATGATTTAACTCTGCATGTAAAACCTGTTAAGTGATTTCATATAACATGTTTTACTTGCAATAGGCTTCATGATGTTAAGTTGTTTCACTTAACAGGTTTTATATACTTAAAATGTGAATTTTGTTGCAGGCTAACATTGTTCAGCGGGGAAGAAAGAGAATTAAACAGCTCAACCGAGAGATTCGAACGAGAAATTTAAAAAATGTTGGACATTGCTACAAGAAATATAGAGGAAGCGGTCAAGAAGTCGCAAAAAAGTTACCGGGCCCTCCTTGTGTTTGCAAATTAGAATGATGGAACAAACTTGGTAGTTATGATCTACAAAATACTTATCTTCACGGCTGCATAACTAGAATTGGTGTTAAACGACGAACGAAGAAAAGAGATACGAGAATATCTTCCACCATGATCTATTCTGTTTCTTTGAACGGTAGGCCCATACAAATTTACAAAATGGCCTTTATCTCTCTTCATGGTATTAGTAGAGGACGAGTAGAGTGTATCGTAAACAAACTAAAAAACGGATGTATGGTTCCACAGAGAGATCGAAGAGAAAAGCAGAAAAGAAAATGTTCAGAAGAACATACTGATAGTGTTCACAATTTTATACGCAGTTTGCCCCGACATGAAAGCCACTATAGTAGAAACAAGAATTCAAATAAAGCGTATATGAGTCTAGAATATAACGTAGATATATTATATGAATGTTATCCTGAAAAATGCGAAGAAGATACTGTTTCGTTTGTGTCTGCAAATAAATTCAGGAGAATTTTTGTTCAAGACTATAATATCTCATTTAAAACACCCAAGTCCGACACTTGCACCAAATGTGATGAGTTCGCAGTTAATATAAACGCTCCCAAAGAATCAGGAAACGAGGAAAAACATAAGGAACTGGAGAATATGAAGGAAATTCATTTAAGAAAAGCAGAGGCAGCAAAAACAGCTCTCAAACAAGTAGTAAATAAGGCCAAGAGTGAAAGTGTACCTTTGATTTACAACAGGCTCTGCCTACACCGAAACTGATAACTGGCCCATGTTTTTACAAGAAGAAGCTCTGGTGTTATAACTTCAGTGTTCATTGCTGTAACAAACCTGAGAAAGGCTACTTCATTTTTTGGAATGAGTCTGTCGCTAAGCGGGGGTCCGATGAGATAGAGAGTTGCCTGAAAAAATTATTTTGAAAAATTTGATATCCGCGCCGATATTTTGTATGCCTTTTCTGATAACTGTTGCGGGCAAAACAAAAATTGGTCAATCGTAGCTGTTTGGCTTCTGCTATTAGCTTCCGGAAGATTCAAGAAAATCGTGCATATTTTTCCACAGATGGGACATACAATGTTACCCAGTGACAGGGATTTTGCTCTGGTTGAGAAACATGCAAAAACCTTATGATTGGGAAGATGTGTTGAGAAAATATCAAAAGAAACATCCATTTATCGTTACCAGAATTGAGAGAAAAGATGTTTTGAACTTTGCACAGGTAAAAAAAAATTCGCGCAATCGAAGTTTGGTATAAGTAACTGTGAATTCAATGCTGATAATCCGTATGGTATGCTTGCCTATGACACACACTCGGGAATTCTCAAGCGCATAAACTTAAAAAAGAAGCGTGGTAGACCAAGCTTGTCACTGGAAGAAGGCTTTCAAAATGATTTGCCAGAAAAATATCCAACGGATTTACCTATAGATGAGTCAAAATTGGCGCATGTAATGTCATGCCTTCAATGGATTCCTAAGTCATAAGTTTCAATCGTTTTTATTTTCTTTGACACATATGTATTTCCTGATTCGGTTTATATTTTATTTATGTATTAAAATCCATTTCTATTTCTGTTTGTATTTGTGTTCTCAAAAGAACTCTAGTCTAAAGAAAAATTCCTCTCCTGAAATTTTTGAATTATGTTACCACGTTTTACTTCCAAGCGCTTCAAATGATAAAACGCTTTGAAAACTACTATAGGGCACTCAAGCGAACTGTCACTTAAATGTCAACATGGCGTCTGTGGGACATACAAAGCTGTAGAGTGCATTATACAACGCTTGTTTAAAGCACTTTAAGAGGTATTTTAATAATTTTTATAATATAATACAGGTGGAATGGGCAGTTTCAACACGTCCATCAATGTTCACAAGCATCTCCACTTTTAAATCGAATTCGTTAATCCTTTGTGAATGTTTTACTTGGAGAAAGAAACAAACAAAAATTTAGCTGATTGTAACTGAAAAATAGCAAGTCAGGTACATAATTGCATCCTACGGGATTAATTTACGTACCGTTCCAATATCGTCTACTCTATTTACTCCATATTGAGTCACAAATCCTACCTCAAAAACTTGTACGCGTATAACTTTTAAATGCCTTCATTTGCTCCTTGGAGTAAAAACTCGTTAATACCAGATAACTAACAATAACCATATTACTAACGCTGAGAACGTCTTTCGGGTTAAAACTTAACTCGCTGATGGATAAACAGTATGGGTCTAACCTCACATGTTTGTGTACAAATCTGGTAGCGACGGGCAGCGACGGGCAGCGACGGGCAGCGACGTCTGGTCATTTTCTCAGAAGTTCCAAAACCACAATAAAAAGAATAAAAACTCTTGATGAACGTGTACACACTAACAGCAACAAACAGTTTATACGACCCACAGACGCTTTCAAGTGACAGATCATCGGTGACCTCTATACTCGATGGCTGAAAATGACAAGATTATAACCTAATTAATATTGTTTGTCGCTATCTCTTATCAACATTATGAGGTCATAATAAGTGTCCTGGAGTGAAAAAGAAAGATTGCTAAAGATCTCTGTATGTTTCTTTCATTAAACAGCGCAGTTTAAACACAATATGACAATATTACAAAATATATTGGTTGAGCAACCTTTCCCCAGTAGGGTTATTGTTTATTGATTTGTCATTCATTCTGATATGACATACGTCATGCTTCACTTGTCACGTCAATATCGTCATATATTAAGGTAAGTTCGCAAAACAGTTATTTTCAGAACTATTGTATTGTTCCTTAACAATAAGACGTTCAAAAGAATGTATGTAATAACTTAAAAGACAAGTGTACGCATTATAAATGTGTTTCTACAGCCACTAGAAAAAGATAAAATGTATAAAGTTTATTGAAACTGAATCTAACAGTTGGAGGGAAATTAAAATGAGTTGATCGAAGAAAAAGATATCGTCGTAATTATTTTCAGATGGTAGAAAACTATCTTTTTCTCCCATAATTACTGGTAACTGTAACTTTTGGCAGTAAATTTCCAACTTATTGTTCATAATTTTAATTATTCTGTAAAAAAGAGAAAAAATTATGTGGGAATTAGGTGAAACATCACTTCTATTTGGAACGTTAATTAATGCGTAGATAAAAATCAGGAGAGATAAGTGCCCGAAGAGCTTTTTAGTTTTGTTGGAAATTAACGCAGGACCGTATTTAATATAATGAAAATTTTAATTATTTCGTTATATGGTTCTGAAATATTCCGAATGGTATACTGCATGTATTTGTATGTGGGAAGTATTTTATTTAAAAATTCAGAAGCAGTCTTATGCTAAGTAATTTTGCTAGCAGGAAATGTAAACAATATAAACAAATTGTCAGTAACACTGTTTATATTTTATATTCGTTGCAAATAAATGTATTGAAAATAATTTAAAACCTGTGTAAATCGATTTTGCAGAAAATGTATGAGTTTTTACTACCATTTAATCGATTCTAATTAAAGTGATAATCCAATGTAAGATAGTTTTACACACGTTTTTATGCCGTTTGGTGTCGTTTATATATGGATGGCACATACTTGTTTCGCGTGCTTGAAACATCATCATTAATAACGTGTCTCACAGCTAATAGAATACACATTTACTGAAGAATTATAATTAATTGATACAACTGTAATCAGACTTTTTTTAATTAACAATTTACTACCAGTTGAATTTATAAATGGAAGAAGTGCACAAGATCACATATTTTCCTTAAAATAAATAACAGAAAGTATATGAAGAGAAGAATAGCATATTTTTAACATGTATAGACTTAGAAAAAACATTCGACAGAGCCCAAGGGAGCAAGTATCAAATGTCCTGAAAGAAAGACGTGTCAAGGACAATATCAATTTTCGATTATAAAAACATTAAATAAAATATAAAATCTATCAGGTTACTGTGCCTAGAAATGCACTAAAAGTGATATAGAAATTGCGAATTAAAAGTAAAAGGGTGTGTTCTAGTAAATAAAAACCTTTTAGAAATAAGTAAATGAAGATATTAGCAATAGTGACAAGCTTATAAATGCAGAATGCTTTGATTTATGCGATTTCTAAACGGCAGTATTCTTCAAAGCGAATGTGCTCTTTAACATTGTAGCAGGTGAGGAAAATTTAGAGGATTTGGCCCAAGAGAAAGATGGAAAATCGTACAAAGAGATAAAAAGTCCTGGTTCATATCATGAATTATAAAACATCAACAGAGATGTACACAAAATATGGAAGTATATTTAAATAAGATATTTCGAATCAAAAATACAATCCATTATTTGGTTGTCAGTATGAAAGGGGTACGGATTTATCTACCCATTTAAGCAAGCTCCAGAGCATGGTACTCAGGCTAAAAACTTGAAAACAAAATATAAGTGAAGGGTGGAAGTGCTATATTCATAATTCTGAAATAATTAAGAAGACAACTTTGAGAACAAGATTTTTTTTTAAATTTCTATTATAAACATTTTAGAACAATTCCTTAAATCTAGAAATATTAACTGGTAAAACACAAACTTGAGGTTGCTGTCTAAAAGGTTAAATTTTAAAGTTTAATTAGAACTAAAACTGAAAGGATATAAGTACCAAACTATGATTCCTACAAATGTTATAAGCGAAGACTAAAATTGTGTCTTAACTACCTCACAACTTCAAGGTTGTAAGTACTAATTAAAAGTGAGTTGAGCTCCTACTGGGCTTTCTCCTTTCTTTGCCTGAATTAAGAAGTTCTCTATAAAATACTTTGTGTTCACGATCTTCCCAGTAAGGAATCATGGACGATAGAATTTTTTAATAGCAGTAATCTTATTCTCAGGGGGTAAAAGTTTTGTTTCTGCTTATTTTAAATCTTGAGTTGTTTTTCCTTTCTTCATTATATTGGTTTTTCCAGGCTTCTACTTCGAAGAATAATTCTTTTATATGAAGCGCCGTTGGATTTTTATCATAAATTTTTGATATTTAATGCTTTTCTGTTAAGAAATGTATCAGCAGATTTTATATCGCAAAATACCTTTACAGACATGTTTTTATGCTCTGCTGTTCTATGAACTTTTCTTCTAAGATTTTTTCCATAACTTCCATGATTACACTGCAATTTCTTGTCCAATACACGTTTCAACACAAAGAAGCACACTTACACTGTCAAACTGAGTTTGGCACTTATGCCCTTTCAAAATAAATACTTTTAGGATATAGTGCGCAGCGCCATCTAATTCAACTTTACTAAAGCTTGGAAATAAAATTTTACTTATGTATCTGTAAGAGTTTGAAGGGTGGGTGACCCCACAGCACTTAGGCCACAATTGGTCCATTGTGCATCCTTCTGAGGTTCAAAACTTTCTTCTAGCTCGTCATCCAGCATATGCTATTGTGTAGAAGTTGTCATCGTTGAGACGGCTGACCAAGGAGTCTAAGACCATGTTCCACAGTACTTGCGAGAGTACCCCTCCCCGTGGACAACCTTTTACAACCAAGCCTCTGATGATTACATCATCTACACTGATTCTGATTGCTCTTTTTGAGAGCATGTTATATATCCAGCCATTTATGGTTTGGGGGATATTCTTGTTGGAAAGTGCGTTTGTTATTTTAGGAAAAGTGGTTATATCGAACGCACCTTCTATGTCTATGAATACACCCAGGGTGGACTCTTTTTTTCCAACGATCTCTTGTCTTATCTTGTAACCTTTGTGGGCAAATTGGCCATGGAAATTGAAACTTTTTAAAGCAAATATCTACAAAACTTAGATTTTGGCATTTGGTGTAAATGCTCACGTCAAAAATCTTGACTAAACTACCAGACAGAAACAGATATTTCAAAACTGCTTGGAAATCTTCACCACAAAATGAAAAAGCGCTGAGTAATATTACAGCAAGGCTTTTGTAGGAAGAATATAACAATAGAACAAATATTAATAAAGAAAGCAATTATAAACAATGTTACATCTGTAAAAAACAGGACATCTTGCAAATTATTGTAGATATGGGATATGAGTGGAGTTAAGTTCGAGAGAAATGATGACATCATAAAAAAAATAAAGAACCAAATGTACAAGTTAATTGACTGTATTGCAATATTTGTAAAAAGATGAACCATAGAGAAGTAAACTGTTTCTTCAGATATAAACAAGTAGGAAATAGGAAAAATTAAAGAAAGAAATTTGCTATTTTAACAAAACATGAAAACAAGAAACAATATTTGAAGAAAAATGTATTTGTTATCACACATGGCAAATAAAATTTAAAAAAACTAACAGATAAAAATGTAGATATAAGTGTGGCAAAGAAGGATCTACAAACAACAGCACAAGGCATTAGCAGTATTGAAAAATATTGAAAATATATTCGAAGGAAGAAAGAATGAAACAGCTAGTAGAAGTAAATTCGAGAGAAATAGAATCTATCAATTAGAATATATCTAACACAGATAGCTGGAATCGTGGGAACATTTATTACTAATGGAAAATATGAGACAAACAAGAAGAATATGGGAAGCAGAAATAATAAAGAATGAGCGCAAGGGAAGACCAAAGCAAACATAGGATAAGGTGACATCAGGAATATTGAGTAGTAAAGGGGGAAAGTGGAAGGAAGTAAAGATTACAGTATATAAAACAAAAAAATCAAGATTATGGTCTGGGTTCAATTTACATTCACATTTATTTGAACACTAAACTACTTATATCACTTGCTACTAATGATGCCAGGACTTTTTTTGCTTAATAAATTTACCTATTCCCTTTTTTTATCAACTTTGGACGTAGGGAATTTTCTAATGACGATTAATTTGTTACAGTACCAATTTATTTTTTGTGAATCTTCATTGGGCAAAAAGTTTCTGCTGGGACAAAAAGACAATAAAAGCGATCGATTAACAATATTTTTTTGTTTTCAGGGCATTTTTCCTACAAATTATCTTCCATTTTCTCAATTATCAAAGACTGAACCTCCAAGCCCCCCTCCGCTAGATCCAAATCCGCTAAATGGTAAGTTTTTTTATATTTATATCTTTTTAGTTATATGACAAAATGTATAAATAAAATTCAAATAACTAATTATATAAATTAAAAGCTAAATACCCCAATAACGGTTATTATACAATTTTATTTCGTAATTATCGACAATTATGGTCGAATATTTAAAATGATGATTCGCTGTTGGGAGTGGAGATGGCGCCACGAACCAAATAGTGGCGCTGACTGGTGATGTCTTCAGTTCGAATTGGAGACTCCGAACGAAAGGTTACTACGCCGTTCTGACGAGATCTAAAAAGATCGAAATCGGTCAACGGACTACGCTTTTCTCCTTGCAATTGCGAATCATCAGAAATAACTGTATCGACAAAAGTGTCTACCAACGTCACGTAATTGAATATTCGACGTGGCATTAACCAGGAAAGTAGAGTTATTTTCTTCTTCGAGGAACGGTCAGTGTTATTTCAAAATTATTATTTTCGAATTAAAACAGAGGTGATTCGAAGTCTCCAATTCGAACTGAAGACAATAACTGTCAGCGTTGTTATTTGGTTCGTGGAAGTCTCCACTTACCAGAAAACGTTAATCGTCGTCATCTCCACTTCGAATTGCGAATCATCAGTTCAGTATATTCGACCGTAATTGTCGTAGGGAATAAAATTTCATCAAATACGAGGTGTGTCTATTATCGTATAGATGCCAACTTTCTACTATCACCTTTGTTTTAATTCAAAAATAATAATTTCCGCGTTGGGGTGGTGTCCAATTTAAAATTCTTTTCGGCTATCTATTGTCATTTAATCAATTGACATGTCCAAACCATACAAGTTGTTGTGTTTCTATTTATTCCAAGATATCTTTTTCTATGTACATTTCTTTTCTAATGTCTACGTTTCTTGTTGGTTGTAATCTTGATACTCCCAATAGTTTACTTTTACTAGATTTGTTCATATCCCATATCTTCGTTCCATATAATGTTACACTTTCTAAAAACGCACTGTATATATAGGCTATTCATTCTTGTCAGAGTGGTGGCCGCTCTTTTGAGCTCTTAAGCCATGTACTCACCAGACGCGCAAAACGTTTGTCAACGTTAGCAAACATTTGCGAACAAATTAATTGGGCTGTGGAGACGTATTTCGCAAGCACGAACAAACGTTTGCAAACGTTTGTTCGCGTTCGCTGGCGCTCCGACTAAAGTCGGTACATCAAAAGGAATTCGTTGTGCGTGCACGGTCAGTGTAGACAGGTTATTCGAACAAACCGACCAAACTCGACTTTGTTTGGCATTTGTAGTCAGGTTAAGTTTCGTTATCTATGTGTTAAAGTAGTTGTTATTCGCTGTAGGTGTCTATATTGATACATATTATCAAAATGGAATGGGATTACGATAAATGTTTAAAATTAAACGCATAATATGAATTAAAACCGGAATTATGGCAAGCGACACATAAATTTTACCATAACTAATGAGGACGAAAATCAGCAAACCACTGAATATGAGATTTTAGACAATACACATGATAATACAGTACCAAAAACATTAGAAAACTGTGCTCAGAATATAGCTTCTAACGACACCGTACAGGAAACAACAATTAAACAAGCTAGTGTTACAGTACCAAAAACAATAAAGAGGAAAAGTGAGGTAACATCGTATTGAAAAAGCCTTTCATATATTACAAAGCTGTGCTGAGCGTGACACTTGTGATAAATATGGAGAGTTGGTTGCTACAAAATTAAAAAAGTACACGAGAGAGCGAGACAAAATTCCTCTTTAAACCGAACCTAGAAGACGAGGCAATTCTAGGAGTAGCAGATATTGCAGAGAGAAAAATACCATGGGCAGACCTGTTAAAAGGAGAAGCCGACTTAACCCCAGAAGAGCAAGAAATTTATAACAAACTAACACAGATAGATCACACCGTACAAAACCCAAAGGAACCACAGGAAAATTACAAGAAAACGGACAACAAAAAAATACAAAAAATAGAACCGGAAGAAAGGATACACGAAGATGAAGCATCCATAGAAAGATTTCAGAATATAAGATATATATATATATATATATATATATATATATATAAGAAAGATAGTCTTTGCTGACTAGTTAGGAATAAAACTAGTGAATATTGGGGATTGCAGCAAAAAATTGGAAAAGATATACTCTTAGCGGAAAATGTCCAAGCTTTCGAGGATGTTTGTCCTCATCATCAGGGAAACTCCGAAGTGAGGTTAGATTCCATAAAGATGTAAAATCGTAAACTACAAGTCGTAAATTGTGGAATATTCAAGTAGGAATTGAACCAACGGCCTAATCAATCGTGTCATAGCAACAATTGTAATTGTCGCAGCATTTTATAAAATAAAACCATTGATTTCATCTTCACGTGTCACCATACTAAACGCCGGCGAGGAAAAAAGAGAGATTTTTTAGTGATATATTTTCCTATTTTTACTCTTGAGTTTGCTCCATTATAAAGATTTTGTAGAACTGTAAAAAGAGTGTGATTGATGTTGGTGTCTTTTAGAACTTCCCAGAGTTTCACCGTTGGTATTGTGTCGTATGCTTTGTGTAAGTCTACAAATGTTATATGTATTTCTCTGTTAGTTGCCGTCTTCTTTTCAATAATTTGTTTGAGACAAAATATATTATCGTTACATGTTCTTCCAGCACGAAATCCGCTTTGTTCTTCTTCTTCTTGACCTTTAATTTCATCCTCTATAAGATCTCTCAGTACTCGTCCATACAGTCTACTGACTGCACTTGTTACGGATATTCCTCTGTAATTTTCACATCGTTTTCTATCGCCTTTTTTATAGATTGGTGTTATATATGCAGTTTTCCATTCTTCTGGAACGGGATGTCCATTAATGCACATTTTGAATATGTACGCTAGACCCCCAAACAATGTATCTGTTCCATTCTTCAGAAGTTCAGCGCACACACCCTCAGGGCCACAAGCTTTTCCATTTTTCAAACCTTTTATTACTTTTTTGATTATATCCCCAGTGATTTCAACGTTTTCGCCTTGTATATCTATATCTTCCGTAATTGATTCATTCAAATATTCTTGTCTGTCTTCAGTAAGTAATTCTTTATAGTAGTCTATCCATTTTTTTGTTTCTATTATCTGTATGTGTGATCTTTCCTTATGTGATGTTCGAACTGAATTTATGAATCTCCAAGCTTCTGTGTTTTTCCGTCCTCCAATGTAGGTATTGATATCGTGACATTTATTATCCCAAAGTTCATTTTTTTCTTTCTGAATCAATTTTCTTGTTTCACGTTTAATTATTTTGTAGTGTTCTAGATCATCTGGATTTTTTGTGTTTAACCATTTTAGGTATAAGTCTTTCTTTTGTTTTATTAAAACTTCTATATCTTCATTCCACCACAAATTATCACTTATATATTGCTTATGTGTTCCTAATGATTCTTTAGCCGCTTCGTATATACTTGAGATGATGTTATTATAGGTTTCTTGAAATGTGAAGTCTTGAAAATTTGGTATCAGCTTATTGTCTAGTCTTTGTTGATATAATTGTATTGTATTGTATACACTGTGTCCGTAAAGTCTGGAACAAATTCATTTTTAGCTAAACAGACCATTTTAAGAAATAATCCTCAAACACGTCGATTTTTGATTTTAATTTACCGTATTTTGAAATAATAATCTAATATACAGGGTGAATTACTTTCGAGTAATGACGTCACCGTCATTTTTTTTTAAATGGAACACCCCCATTTTCTCTCAATTTTCGGATTACTCTAGCTGAGCTGATTCCAAAAATGTATCACATGTTGATTCCAATTGGTACAGGGTGGACAAAAATACAATAGTTTTGTGTGTGCTCATAAAGTAACGCCTAACATTCTTTATTAGTTAAATTAACAATATTATCAAAAATACTTATTGTCTAGCGGACAGAATATGATGAAATACATGACTTTATAAATGTTCGAACTGCAGCCCTTGCTGTATTTGACAGTAACCCAAACGGTGTACAAATTCTTGTTGAAGCTTGTTTATTGTGTCTTGAGAAATATTGTTTATTGTTATCCGCATTCTCTCTTTTAATTCTTGAATATTTGCTGGTTTCGTTTGATACACAACATTCTTCAGATGGCCCCACATAAAATAATCCAAAGGATTGAAATCTGGTGACCTCGCTGGCCATTGAATAGGTCCACGTCTACCAATCCACCTGTTCGGAAAAATTTCATATAGATACCTTCTAACATCTACAGCATAATGTGGAGGTGCACCATCCTGTTGGAACCATAAACTTTCATCACAACATTCAGGATTACGTCTGCTGGGAAACAAATTGCGTAAAGTAGGTACGAGATACTCCCTTAAAAACTCAAGGTACGTTGCCCCATTTAAATTACCTTCGATAAAGTAGGGTCCGATGATTCGATTTCTTACAATTCCAGCCTATACATTTACCTTTTGCGGGTATTGTGTATGATGCTCACGCATCCAGTGGGGGTTTTCTTTGGCCCAGTATCTACAATTCTGACGGTTAACCTCGCCATTTAACGTGAAAGTGGCCTCATCACAAAAAATAATGTTTTGTATCAAGAGAGGGTCTCGGTGACATTTATCCATCATTATTTCGCAAAATTGGATTCTTCTATCGGGATCATTTTCGTTTAATTCATGCACAAGTTTAATTTTATAAGGATGCCATTTTTCAAGCTCTAATAATTTGTGTACCGTTGTTTTGCTAACACCGATATCGCGACTAACTTTACGCACAGAAGTGTGCGCGTCTTCTTCAAAACTAAGTAAAACATCTGATGATGTATCAGCATTTGCAGAGGGACGACCTGATTTGCGTACATTTTCATCCGTACCAGTTTCTCGAAATTTCTTTTCAATCTTACTGACTGTTGAACGCGTTATAGGTCTTTCTGGATATTTATTATTAAACAAATTATACACTTCCATCTGAGTTCGCGATCTGTCTCCATACCCAATCATCCCAAGTATTTCAATTTTTTGTTTTACACTTAACTCCATTTCTAATTCAAATTAAATCTAAGCAATAATTAAAACATTCACGAATACCAAAAAAATTGTAGTACTAAACTGTCACTGAACATCAATAAATTAGTAAACAAATAATGACATTTCACAAAAAACTAGACGACTATGTTTTTGTTAAAATTGATAAGAAATAATTTCTTGCATATTCTGTTTGCTAGACCACAAGTACCAAACATGTTTTGGAAACAGCTCATTTTTATTAATCTAAAAATGTAACAAACTACAGGGTGTTATAATTAAACCAATTGCCACTAGATAATAAGTATTTTTGATAATATTGTTAATTTAACTAATAAAGAATGTTAGGCGTTACTTTATGAGCACACACAAAACTATTGTATTTTTGTCCACCCTGTACCAATTGGAATCAACATGTGATACATTTTTGGAATCAGCTCAGCTAGAGTAATCCGAAAATTGAGAGAAAATGGGGGTGTTCCATTTAAAAAAACTGACGGTGACGTCATTACTCGAAAGTAATTCACCCTGTATATTAGATTATTATTTTAAAATACGGTAAATTAAAATCAAAAATCGACGTGTTTCAGGATTATTTCATAAAATGGTCTGTTTAGCTAAAAATGAATTTGTTCCATACTTTACGGACACAGTGTATAAGATACAATAACAAAAGACAACAGGCAGTAGTTAACATGGAAGAATTAAATGAAACAGAAGCCAACCACAAGTTTAATATTAATCCGGAACTACCAGCATTAGAGAAGAAAAGACTAGAAAAGTTTTTAGAAACAGAAATAAAAAAGTTCAACAACAACCGGGGAGTAACACCATTGGCAGAACACACAATGGAACTTAAACACAACACACCTATCAAACAGCGGTATAGACCGAGGAATCCGATAGACTACATTAACGTAGCACCGGAGAAAAGTAAAGTAGATTGGTACGAGAATAAGAAAACAGAAGTAGTAACACAACTGCAAAAGCATTCGGATTTCACAATCACAGACGGCAAATTATACAGACACTTTTGGGATAAATATGACTTGAAGGAGACAGAAATGTCAAGCTCGTGGAAATTATGCATCCCCACAAGCGAACAACAGAAAATAATAGAAGAAAAGCACAGCAGTCATAGATCAGGACACCTGGGAATAGCAAAAACAATAGCACGACTAGCCAGGAAATACTATTGGCCAGGGATGTTCAGAGACACAGCTAAGTTCGTAAGAGAGTGCCAAACCTGTCAGAAATTTAAGCCGTCGAAACACCGAGTCGAATGCAACCGACCAAGATCCCTCAAGAACCATGGCACACAGTGAGCTCCGACGTCATAGGACCACTACCGATCTCCAGTAAAGGCAATAAACAAAACCGCAGAGATGGAAGACTTACTCGACCTGTACGACGATGCCATAGGGCAAATCGAAGAGAGAGAATTGGACCGACCTCCAACACCAGGAAAATCAGTAGAGCAGAAATGGAACCAGTTGATAGAAAGGAGAAACCAGTCCCTACTGGTGAAGGACCACGAATCCAACGCGTGCCGGAGCAAATGAGAAATAAGTCGAAGACAGGAAGGAGAAGGTACCGATACAGGCCAGCCAACGGAGAGAGTATTAGCATACAGTAAGGAACAAATCCAAGCAGAAAAAAACGATCACTACAGCGTCCCACACCGCTGACGCGGATAAAAATTTTGTCCCAAAATTTTTACGACCTGGGAGGGGAGGGAACATAAAATAACCCCGATAAATAATCAGAAAACAGAACTCTACACGAAACCAAACTAGACGGAGTTGGGCACCCAGCACCGAGAGGGCAGCACCTTCGCCTTTCCGCTAATAACTTGACCGATACTACCAAAGCATACGTTCTGCGATATACGAGGCAAGCTCTACCTTACGTAGAATAACGATAGGAAGCTTCAACTGAAAATAACCGAAGTGTTGCATTACATTCCGGAGCGTGTTGATCTTAGGAATCGTGAACACATAAATATCCCGCTTCTCGTTGACCCCTCGATGAGCGTTGAACTCGAGGCTAGACGCTAAGCGAACCTGTATATCGGACGAAATCCTAAAGCGTGTTGAGCTTAGGGCGGACGTCAACTACCCTAGGTCAAGCCCTGTAGCGTGTTGAGCGCAGGACCGAGGCCTTTCCGATTAGCCGAAATTCCGGAGCGCGTTGAGCCCGGGACGGAAGTAAACTCCCGACCTCCGAGATCACGCTGTGCGTTGAACGCGGGATCTCGACCCTGGTACACACACCCCCTTTGGTTATAGGAACCTGACGTCTTAGTGAGGAAGCTGGACAGCCGAGAAGAATAATCCGACGAACACCCTAGAGGGATTGCCAGCCTACAGGACCAATAAATCGTGTATATATATATATATATATATATATATATATATATATATATATTGTACAGAATTTTAGGTTTTAATTGTAGATAATTATTGTAGGTTGAATAAAGAAATATATCTAACCATCCAACCCCTTTTATGCTCTATCCTACTAACGCACCCTCACAAATGTTGAACGTTGTTCAACATTTAGTTAACATCTTATTCAACGCAGATATGGGGTAATATGAAGGAAATACTCCTTACAGTCATGCCAGTTCTTCATATGCATCTACAGTTCCTTCGCCATATCCATCACCGCAATCAAATGGATCTAATTTTAGAGTATCTACACCCTATAGTCAACCACCGTCATCTTCTCCAATATATGACGCAACACAACCATACAATGAACCTCAGATAAAAAATGCCAGTTTAGTACCACCCACAGCGGTCAACACCTCAATAAACACACAAATTTCATCCCCATTAGCAGCAGATTTTGTAACTAACGTTAAACCATTTTCAGATTATTTATCATTTTGATTTTCGTTTTATTTGGAACGATTCAATTATTATGTTTTATATTTTGATAATACAAAATTAAATAAAACAAACTGTGTACAATACTTACTTTAACGTATCCTTCCAAAGCTTCAATAATTGCTGCGCATACTTGAGGTATTAATTTTGAAATAAGCTGCTTAGAAATTCTAAAAAGATACAATAGACTGCTGAAGGAATCTCCAGTAGCCAAAAAGCGAAGATTTACTGCTACTCTGATTTCCACGGGAATAGAGCATCGATAATTGGTATCCCATTTACATATTTGTTGGTCAACTAATGAACATAAAACGTTAAAATCTTCTGTTGACAGGCGACAAAAATTTTTGAATAGACTACTGCTGGCTTCGTTTCTTAAATCTTCTAACAGCTGATATGTATTTCTCGATTTCAAGAAACTGGATACCCAAAATCTGCGCTTTTTCTTTTTTTCTTTAAATCGTTCTCAATTAAAACGGACATAATTACAAACGCAGTGCCGGCTATAATTTGCCTTTGCGGGGCCATTTTCTGGTTAGACCTAAAAATGCTTGCGATCGACTGTCGTTAGTGATTGTTCGGTTGGTGAAGACAATCCACCAAACATCCCGCTACGAACGTTTGCAAGCATTTGCAAACATTTGCAAACGTTTGTTCGGAATGATCTTTCGGTAAGTACATGGCTTTAGACTTCTTTATTTGCGAGGAGTCACTCCGCGTTTATCTTGTTTTTTTCCTATAGGTTGTCGTGTCTTTTTGCTTTTTCTGTTATCTTGTTCCATTTTTCCGGTCCTTTATATCTGTTTTCCAATCTCTTATATCCAGATTTTTCATATCTTCCTTAACTTGAACCTCCCATCTTGTCTTCGGTCTTCCTACTTGTGGTATCCATTTATTTATTCTTCTTATTATTGTTGTCGGCTCCCTTGTGAGTACATGTCCGTACCATTTTAATCGTTGGGCTTTACAACATCCTGTCCTTTCATTTTTTTTCTAATTTCATGGTTCATCATAGTTCTGAAGTCGCCCTCTTCTGTTCTGACTGACTGACAAAAAATTCCCTCTGTATTTTCCTTTCGGCACTCCTTAAAGTTTCTTCGCTTTTATTTGTCAAGGACATTGTCTCTGCGGCATATGTCATTGTTGGTCTGATAGCGGCTTTATACAGTTTCAATTTAGTGTTTTTGGTTAGATGTTTATCGAACGATTAAATAAAACAATATACTTTGTTTAAATCTTCATATATTTGAACTAATGTTCAATTTAAACTTGATGACCCGTTTCACTAACACAGTAGCTTTGTCAAAACGAATGAAGGTAAAATATAAAAATGTCTTAATATATACAGTGCTAAATCTATTTACTAAGGTTAACAATGGTATTAAAAGATATTACCTGGAAATTCATTCACTACAAACATTCCTAAACTATCTTCTAGGTAAAGAGGTTCAATAAAGGAGACTGAACCTCTTTACCTAGAAGATAGTTTAGGAATGTTTGTAGTGAATGAATTTCCAGGTAATATCTTTTAATACCATTGTATATATTAAGACATTTTTATATTTTACCTTCATTCGTTTTGACAAAGCTACTGTGTTAGTGAAACGCGTCAACAAGTTTAAATTGAACATTAGTTCAAATATATGAAGATTTAAACAAACTATATTGTTTTATTTCATCGTTCAGTATGGATCTTCATCAAGTAAAAGCCTCATCTATTCAATTTTTTAGATGTTTATCTTTAAGAAATTTGCTGTATTTCCAGTATGCTTTGTTTCCTGATTTTACCCTTTCTGCCACCTCTATTTTTCTGTCGTTCTTCTCGTTTATCGTAACGCCTAAGTATTTGAAGTTTGCTACTTTTTTAAACTTGTGGTTCTGTACTGTGATTTATTTTATACTCTCTGTTGTTTCCCAGCTGACTAGCATATATTTAGTTTTTTCTGGGTTTATCTCCAGACTTCTGCTTTTTGCTTCTTCGATCGGATCACCTAGCATTTTATCCAAATTGCTCCTATTCCTTGCTATAAGTACCAGATCATCTGCATACCCTATTATTTGTGTCATGCTCTGGGCTATTGTTGTGCCTGTTTCTATCGCCTTTATCGCTCCATCTAATGCTATATTGAACAATACCGTTGATAATGCATCCCCCTGCCTTACAGCATCTACCATATCGCCCTCACTAGTTATTACTCTGATTTTCGAGTTGTTCATTGACATTTTTGTCAGTCGAATTCACTTGTTTGGAATACCCATTTTCCTCATGTCTGCTATCAGATTACGCCTGCTAATACTATAAAATTCTTGCTTAAAATCTACAAACAAAATATGTAAATTGATTCCACTTCTGAAGCCATATTGGTATTTCCCTAGTTTCTGTTCTGCGTATTTGTTTATTTCCTTTCTTAAAAGTGATGTCATGACTTTGTATACTGTGTTAAGCAGGGTTATTCCTCGGTAGTTATAGCATTTTGTTAGGTCTCCTTTTTTGAAGATTGGCATTGTTAGACCTAAACGCCATTCTGCTGGCATTTGTTCTTTCTTCCATATGTTTATGAGTAATGCATATACCTTTCTTTTTAGTTCTTCACCTCCTTTCTTTACCAGTTCGTTAACTATTCCACCTGGTCCTGCTGCCTTCTTATGTTTGAGATTTGTTATTATTTCTTCATATTGTGCATATGTTGGGAGGCATTCCTCTTCCTCTTCTGCTGTTACCTCAAAATTTGCTTCTGTAAACTCATCCTCCTTTAGATCGTTTTTGTAATATGCTTCCCATTCTCTTTTGCTGATTCTGGTTGTTACTTTGCTTGTTTTACTTTGTCTTCTTATGTAATCATATAGTTTTTTATTATCTCGGTTATCACTTTCTATTTCCATCATAATCTCCTTTATCCACTCTGCTTTTTTCTTCTGACAGCATTTGTCCGCTTCTTTCTTCTTTTTCTTGTATTCTTTCAGTTCTGTCTCTCCTCCTGTATTTAGCCATTGTTTTCGTGCTTGATCTTTTTGTTCCTTTTTGCTCTCACATTCTTCATCGTACCATTCTTTACATCTTCGTTGCTTTTTTTGTCCTAGTATTTCCTCGGCTGTTTTGGTAATACTGTTTTGTATGTTCTCCCATTTTTTCTCTAAATTTCCATCTGGATCTTGTGTTAGTCTATCTTTTCATATTTGTCTGTATCTTTCTTCCGTATGTCCTTCTTTTAAATTATCTATTTTCCATTGTTTTTTACGTTTTTCCGTTGTAACATTTCTTAGTTTATTCATATTTATTTTCACCACACCGCCTCCGCACTGTACATTAGTTTTTTTGTTGATTTTTTTTATGTTCTTACACTATAATACTGAGTTTAGTTGGCGAATCATTTTTCTTCCCTTATTCGTTCATCTCTACTCTCTCTTTTTCTATTAACTATTACTGTACTCCTCACATGATTTCTCGCTCTAGCTGAAGGTCTTCTATGCTATTATTGGTCACCGTTATTTACTCCGATTTCGTCAATTAATATTTAAACCAGCAAGTTGATAATATTCATGCAGCTTTCTTACCATGTAGTTAAGGTCATCCGCGTCTTCGGCACCATTATTTAGTAATCTGCATAGAGACGCGTAAACAATGCGTTGTTGTCCACTGCGATACCCATGCTGACGTCTCCATGTTTTTAGAGATTCATTTATATACAGTAAAACTGCTGAATCTTTACCGACACGTGATACGTCATCAACAATATGCATCTGATTCAAAACAAAATGACAAACGCTTGTATTAAGTTTCGTTCTTTTTCTATTATTAGAAGAAGACACTACCAACATAGTGTGTTGAATAATATCGTCAACTAAGTCACGTGATGGAAAAGCTTCACCGTTTCTACTGTATATTCTAAACAATGTTGCTTTAGTCTTTTGCTGGTGTTACGTGGTTCTTAGATGTTTTTACTCTAGCTATTTTATTGTAGTATAGATTTTTAGTTGCTTGAATCAATGCAGCCTTTATTTTCTTGGAGGTAATACCTTTCCATAGGGAGGTATCGGAATACTATCGTAAGCCTTCTCTAAGTCTATTAATGGCATATGTGTTTCTACAATTATTTAGTGTTAAGATGTTATCCATGTAGATCTTCCTGCTCTAAAACCTGACTGTTCTTCCATTATATTTCAACACTCGTGCATAGAGCCATCCTATAGAGCAGATAACAGCTATTCCTTTAGAGTTTCTGTGATCTTTCTTTGATTATTTTTTATGAATGGGTGATGAATAGCAGGTTCGCAATTCTTCTCCATTTAAGCATATTTCGTATCGCTTTGTCAACATTCTGATTAGCTTGTCAGAGCCATATTTTAACAACTCCGAAGGGACTCCTCCTGGTCCTGGCGATGTTCTATTTTTCGTATCTTTTAAGGCTTCTATTAATTCTTTATCTTTTAATAGGATATATTCGGACATTCTGTTCCTTTATTCTTTCAGTAAGTCTGCAAAATAACTCCACTCTGTTTCTAAAATCTGTGTTATTTGTGAGTTGAACATAAAATATTATTAGTTGCCTTCAAACAAGACAAAAACATCCATTCAAATTAAGGAAAACATGCCTTAAATTGTCCTAAATTGATTGTGACAAGATTTAATTTGGTTAATACAAGAGTTCCACGCTCCACACAGATATATCGACTAATTTAAGCAACGGCTATTAGTTTTGAAGTGTGCGTTTAGAAACATAACAATACCAAATTAATTTTATTAATTTTCATTTATCACAAACGACGTACAGTATTTAAAATGCAACTGTTTACTTTTTTATTTTATTACACTTTCTATTACATATACGGGTTCCTAATAACAACAACGGAAGGATTAAAATCATATCAATCATGTCAGATACAAATAATTATTCAAATAAGCATTTCTAACACTATAAAACTTTCAAATTATCTAGATTATAAATTTTATTTTATATCTGGGATGAAAAGTGAGTTGTTTTGTTAATTTTGGGGATCTTGATCTCAAGTGGGGCTTCCGTAAATCACCCATTTTTATTTTAATAGATTCTGGATTTTAACGATAACATGTAACGCATTGATGAAAAATTCTTTTAGCGATATTACGCCCGCGAATGGACCAAAATGTTTGTCTTATAGACGCCAATGTTAGAATTCTGTAATTGTATGTTTTGCTGATAGAATGATAGGATGTTTCTTATCATATTCGAAATCGGAATATTCGAATCAACCACCTACCCGTAACATTTTTTCATGATCAATAATGGTATACAAATTTTATAGATTGTTTTGTTTGTATTAAAGAATCTATTTCATTAGAAAAGTATTATTTCTGTGTCAAACAAATTAAAATCTTAAATGCTTTGTCTAACTCAGAAACAGACAAAGGACCTAATAATTGCTTGTTTAGATTCCGCTTACTCTTATTATGATACATCTGTAAAATTCTATTAATGACACGCTTTAATTTAATTAAAGAAGAAAAATTTGAGAACGGAAACTTACAAACAGAACTCACTGGTAATGAGATTATTGCCTTCTGTTCACCTTCAGGGAGGTTTTGTATTGAAATATTAGGAAAGACTAGCCATTATAAAAATTCATGACCATGCCACCATAAGCTCACATGTTAAAGCTGATCTGGTGGAACATCACGAGTAATTAAATTTGCAGAATTACTGCTGGTAGGTACATGACGCCACTCATAATTCGCAGTCAGCTCCAGTATTTCTGCATATATTCTAGTACTTCTAGAATAAATGGTTTTAACGTATTAGCTGCCATTTTCAACCAACTTCAAACAATTGTCGAATCTGACCATAAGACACATATTTCTAAATTCAACTGCATGGAAGAGACAACCCTTTTAATCAATCTAGCACAAATTAATGCCGCACACAACTCTAACTTCGGAATCGTGATCGATTTAGAAGGTACCACCTTGCTTTTTTATGCACACACTAAGTGAACAAAATTGTCTTGCTGTCCGTTTGTTGACTTTATATTATATGGAACACGAAAAGCATTTTGTGATGCATCTCCGAAAGAATGTAACTCAACTTTAACTGTGTTTTCGCATACAACTTGCCTAGGTATTTCCATGATTCCTCTTGAAATTTAACCAAGTAGTCTTAATATCTGAAGGTAAGAGATCACCCCATGAAAGTTTACAAACCCAAATTTTTTGCAACAGTAGTAGAAGGGGCTAACAAGCCTAATGCATCAAATAACTGTGCTATATTACTTAAAATAACATGTTTTGACGGTTTTCTTAAATCGTTAAAAACAATTTTCAATTTTGAGCTGCAAAAAACAAATCAAGTCCAACATGTTTGTATTTTCATTTGGAAAAATGGCATTATTTGTATCAGAAGATTCATATGCGAAATAACGTCTGGACTATTTGAGTTCTATTTTCTCAATTTAAAGCATCCACTTTGCAATATTTCAGAAACTGTAATACAAATATATTTTGTTTGTCTCACCTCGTGACAAGAAACCATCCACATCAAATTCGTGGTCAACAATATCAGCAATTTTTGGATACTCACTTACTTCTACAACCTATATCCATCTGCTTCAGACACCTAGTAGCAAGAAATGGACTACTCTTCCTGCAAGGTTTTTGCCCAGTGTCCAAATTTCTGCCCCATAGTTGCTGTGTTTTGTACCAAAGATTGCCATAGTTGCGTTATATACAATAGAAAAGGGCAAGTCAAACTTTCTGGTCTTTCAATTTCATGATGTGGAATATAATATGACAACTCAGTCAACATTTTACAATTTTCGCATGAAACCTAACTCCTCAAACTCTAACATGTACTTAGCATAATTAAGGTTTCAAGTAGGATTCTTAGCCAATATTCAGTCACCTAATTGACTGAATCACCTAATTGACAAAAATTAGTCTTAAAAGATATCGACACTTCAAATCTGACATATGGTAATCGCTGTTTTATGACAAAAATGTTCCTCAGCATGCTTTTCGTCGGTTAACAACGCTATAGTAGGTCTACACTCTTTCATTGTCCAAAACTTACTCAATTGCTGCTGGATATCCAATGTATCAGACATAATTTTAGTACCCACAAAATTGCACAGTCGAATTATGCGCTGTAAAAAGACAACCACATCAATCCAACCAAACATACATTTTTTTTTAGCAATGGCTTAACTTGAAGTGTCCCTGACATAAAATATTCCAATATAAATCAGCACCAATCAGTACATATATCCATTGTTGAAGGTACACTAAAAGTAGGGTCAGCTAAAAGTAATGTCTTAGGAATGTTCAAATCAGTAAGATCTACTTTAGAGTGGGGAATAGTAGAAGTTATATTTGGTAATATTAAACAATTGATTTATTTGGCTCTTAGGTTTCAATCATATAAATTAAATAGCAAACAAAGCTTGCTGTAGCCTAATTTCAAAAGTTACACAGCTAAAAAGAAAGCTTCTTAATCGATATTCACTCCAAATCCAAACTCACGCTTTAGTAAAACAGTCAGAGAAGCTGCTAGAGAACTGAAGGTAAAAATATCAATATCTAAAGCTCTATTTCCGTTTGATGATTTACTAAATCTAACTTCAAGTATATACCCTTTTTCATGAATGAGTTAGGTGACAGAATCATGTAATCCTTTAGATACCGCTGGATGAAAAAGACTCATTTAGCAAATTCTAGGTTTGAAATGAAATAAATTGAATTAAATAAAGTCCTCGACTGTTTGGGGTGTTGAAATTTATCTAAGTTAAGCTGTTCTATATGAAAGCTGGATAAACAAAAGTTTGAATGATTTTCAGTTCGCATTTTCATTCAAAAATGGGAATAGTCTGATAAATTATTTATTTTTGGTATGAATGTTGGTGAAAATTGATTTTCAGGCATATATTAGTATGAGTAGACTCCCTATAATCAGACTGACGTAAGGTGCAACCGGTTTTTCTGCGATCATAACCTCAAAATCAATGAAATAAAAATTTTTCTCAATCCCAATTCAGCTGCACCTTTAACAAACATATTGTTTATGATCAAAATTCGTTATTTTCCAACAAAGTAAACTCTGTTGTTGTGATTATAAGAATTTGGTACTTTATAGTTTATATAGACATTATTTTATGAATTTATTAAACAACATATTGCGAAATTTTAATAAAGCCACAAGCTGTTTCTGCCGCTTAAGACCGTAAATAATTTCACATTCAAAGAAAATTCCGGACGTGCCCAATGAACCGTTCCTTTATTATCATTATTATTATTCCAAAGAGTTGGTTAATTTTAAATGGTTTGAAAAAGCCGTTTAGCACACACCCCATTGTTTGATGTCACATAACTTTTTCTGCGATTTTTCCGAGAACAATAATCTGAGAGATTTTGTTTATTTTTGGAAATTGTCTATTAATTATACACAAAAACAACATGTACCGGGTGCCTCAATAAGAATGGGAAAAAATGTTTATCACAAAAGTTGCCTCAAAAGAAAACTAGCCTTCTACTACTAAAGGATCTAATGCTCTTGCCATTCTTATCACTTTCAATTAAAATTTCTCTTGCGAAAAATCCGATTATGCGAATCTTTGGATTACGCCTCGTATAAGTAAAGTTAATTTTGTTTCTTTAATCGATGTTTCTTATAGTATTTAAACCGACCATTTTGCGGTGTAATGGGCTAGAATGCGAATAAACCACCAAAAGGAATCTGACAAAAGAAAACTTGTTTCGAAAAAAACAACAATGGAAAAGCATCTCATTTATGAGCTACAAATGATCTTAATTACATTTTACGTATGAATAATGACCGAATACGTATACCCCCGAAGGCATAAAAGCACTAAAAATTAAAAAAGAAGAACCTGATTGCGAAACATTTCGAAATGAAGTTATTGATTGGTTTCATTTTTCACCCAATACCCGTCCAGTTTTGACGTGTAACACGCCATGTGTAAAATTCAATCTTTTATGTCGAACCATGTACCGAAATTAGTATTTTAGGTTATTAAAAATTCGGCAGCCGTATTTAAACCCTTCATGACCCCTTCAGAAGTGCGAGTCCAGGCACGGAATAGCCACTATAGCATTTAAAGGCCTCATAGCATTTGAATATTTTCAAAGTAACCAAATATTGTTGCAGAGATGAAAAATTTCAAACAATTCAAAAGAAGTTTTGCTTTTTGATGTAATTATTATTCATACATAAAAAAATTCTAAAGTAATTTAAAAGTTGTATTCGGTCGAACTAACTTACAATAAGTTGAAAGAAGCTCGATATGAGTTGAAATAAATTAATATAAGTTGAAATTAATCTGCAATAAGTTGAATATAGTCGAATTTAGCTGAAATACGACAAACCAAAACAGAAATAATTCAAGTTCAATTGAATTGAGTACAGAAAAAAGTTGAAGTAAATTGAAATAAGTTTTGCATAGTGTAGTAAAAGGCCTTCAAATATAGGCTTTATTTATGTAAAAATACACATAGGATAATTATTATAAACTGACAATGACAGAATACAATTTGCTAAACGTCTTGTCATTAGGTTAACGATATTATCACATTTATACAAGTATTTTGACATATAGATTGAAATGAGTTTGATATACTACGAAATAAGTTGATATAAGTTTGACATAATTCAAAACACCTTGAAATAAGTTTGATATAAATCGAAATAGGATGAAATAACTGAAAATATATTCAAATAAGTTGAAGTAAGTATGAATAGCTTGGAATAAGTTGATTTAAGTCGAAGTACGTCAACAACAGTGGAACTAAGTTGGTTTAAGTTGACATAAGCTAGAAGAAGCTTGAAATTATTCGAAACAATTTGAAATAAGTTCGATTAAGTTTAATATGAGTCAAAATAATTTAATATAAGTTGATACAAGTTTGGTTAAGCTCGATATAATTCAAAAAAACGTGAAATAAGTTTGATATTATGTCGAAACAAAATCAAAGTATTGTAATTAAGTTCAAATACGTTCAAGTTAGTATAAATTATTTTGAATGCATTTAATTAAAGTCGAAATTAGTCAATCTCAGCTGTAAAAGTGTTTAAGTTGATATAAGTTCGAAAACATTTGGAATAATTCAAAACAACTTGAAATAAGTTGGTATACATTGAAATAAATCTGATTAAGTTTGATATAAGTCAACAACATTTGAAATAAGTTTGGTATACCTTAATATGAATCTAATTAAGTTTGATATAATTCAAAACAACCAGAAATAAGTTTGATATAAATCTAAATAAGATAAAATAACTGTTATTAAGTTAAGTTGTAATGAGTATGAGCAATTAGTAATACGTTTGATTTAAGTCGAAATTAGTCAACATCATTGAAATAAGTTCTTTTAAGTTGATATAAGGTCGAATACATTTGTAATAATTCAAAACAACATGAAATAAGTTGGTATAAATTGAAATAAGTCGGATTAAGTTTGATATAGGTCAACATCAGTTGAAATAAGTTGATATTAATCTAATTCAGTTTAATATAATTCAAAACAACCAGAAATAAATTTGATATAAATCGAAATAAGATAAAATCACTGTTATTAAATTCAAATGAGTAAGAACGATTTGAAATATGTTTGATTTAAGTCAAAATTAGTCAACATAATTGAAATAAGTTTTTTTAAGTTGATATAAGGTCGAATAAATTTAGAATAATTCAAAATAATTTGAAATAAGTTGGTATACCTTGAAATAAGTCTGATTAAAAATAGTTGAAATAATTTAGAATAAATTTGGAATAATTCCAAACAACTTGAAATAAGCTTTATAGAAATTTAAATAACAGTCACTAAAATGAAGTAAATTGAAATAAGCAGTAACCAAATCGCTCAAGATATCAAAGAAAAGTTGTCGTATAACACATAACAAGAACTTCATCCAACACAAAAATCACAAAACCAGTTTCACAAAATAATTATATCAGAAACGTTTTTGGTAACTTTTTATAGAGTTGGATGCACTATAAAACTGGCTGAGAGACTGACCTATACCATCTTCTTCTTTCGGTTCCGTCTTCACCTTAGTGAAGGTTGGCAACAATCTCGGCGAACTGGGTTCGGTTTTGAGCAGCTCGGAATAAGGAATGTGAGTCTAGTCCGGTCCAGTCTCTTATGTTTTTCAACCACGAATGTTGGCGTCTTCCTATACCTCGTCTGCCTTCTATTTTGCCTTCCATTATTATTTTCAGCAGCCTCATTCTATCACTCCTGATTACATGTGACCTATACCATAACTAATATAAACTAAAATTATTAATAATTATGATGCACAAAAAATCTCAAAAGTTTTAAGCTTGTAAGTTTACCTTCATGGCTAGATATGTATCGTTAAGAAATTTTAACACTTTTTCGGACTCTAATATTTTAGATTTTTAGGGAGAGTATTTTTCGGATTTCCTTTTTAAGAATACGATGAGCTTATATTGCTTTTAATAAAAATACAATATTTTAGCATAAAATAGCTAGACCACATTTTAGAAGCCTTTTTAGTATTGCTCATGATGTCAAAATAGGGAAGCAGAACATTATCTGCGTAATTTTTCACATTGTTTTCTACACACCACTTTAAAAATCGTTCATATCCATTCTCATATTTTTGTTTAGATTTTCCAGGTAGTAAATCATTAACTGCGTTATCAGCAATATTGCGAAGTTCTGGTGGAGTGCATGATAATTCAAAATTCGCTGTTTGGTTCCATATTAATAAATTCCGAACTATGTATTAGCATTGTATAAGGATAGGCCTATCCTTACACAATGGTATTAGTAACATAATGAACATTCAAATGTGAGTACCAACATATATAAATATGTAAAAAAATATCTAATTGCAATTTTATTTTTATTAAAAACATTTTTGCAACGTTCATTGTAAAAAACAGTAAAACTCGTATCATAATGACTCATTTTGTAGTACTCGTGCGTATTTTACAGTATACTATTATTATTTCTTATGATTCCGTTAACAAAAGCTATAATAATAAACAACAAACAATAAATGTGTAAGCAAAAATCGTTCTATTAAAAAATCACTTATTTAGAGATAAAGATATCAATATAAATGAAATGTTATTGCCTTATTCCGTCCCTGTTAATCAATATTATCAGGGCACCCCCAGATTACGTATTATATATATATGTTTAAAGTAAGCCCTTATAGCCAGAAAATAAATACTTCTCAAACGTAGTTTTTTAAAAAGCAATCAACCAAACATACACTGATTTTCTCTATAAAGTTTTTCTTCGTACAGTTTATTGGCCGAGTGTACTTATACAATTAGACCAGACGTACTTTACCGTAAAATTAAAACGTTTCCTAGCGAGAATTTCGGTTGGGCGGTTGTTAAAATCCTTAAAACGTATGTGAACTCTTTTATACGATATTTGAAAGGGTTAAAAGATAAATAAGGTAGTTTTTTTGTATTACATAAACCCTTTTATATGAAATTTGAAATTCTAAACCCCTTTATTTTGGTACTTTTCATTATATTTAAATTTAACACGTGTGCGTTGTTTCGTTGTCTGGATTTTCGGTTCGATATGATGAGAAACGTTGTGTGTATTTGATTTTAGAATTGAAGAAATGTTAATGAATCGCCTATACAGCCATATAATAATAATATTTATATTATCATAGGTTTAAGTCTAAATAAGTTGAAATAAGTCAAAATTACTTGAAATAGATTTTAAAAAGTTAAAATAAACTGTTATTAGTCGAAAACCAGTAGAATAAATTAGTAGAAGCCAAAGTCAGTAGAGATATGTTACAATAAGTTGAATTAGGTTGTACCAAGTTGAAATAAGTTGATATTAGTTCTATATGCGTTGAAACTAAGTTGATATGGATATTAGTTGAATATTTTTTAGTTGACTTGTAACAAGTTATATGTTAAATTAAGTTGAATTTATTTGGAATCACAAAAAAGATTCGATAAGAATTGAAATAAACTAAAAATAAGGGAAAATATGCTTAAATGAGTTAATATAAATTCGAATATTTCGAAAAATTTCTAGAAATGGATCAAAACGACTCAAAATAAGTTAAAATAAGTCTAAATAAGTTGAATTGAGTTGAAATATGTTCAAATAAGTTGAATTAAGTCGGGCTTAATTGAAATAAGTTAAAAAAAGTTTGATACAAGCTGGAACAAGTGAAAATAAAATTGAATTGAGTCAAATCAGACCACGGATAAGTCGAATAAATTGAAGAAAATATGACATAACTTGAAATAAATAGAAATAAATTGAATTAAGTGAAGGTTGAATTAAGTTTGATATTAGTTGAAACAAGTGCAAATGAATTGAATTAAGTCAGGATAAGTTGAATTGAGTCAAATCAGGCCATGGAAAAGAGGAAATGAATTAAAATAAGTAGTACGTAAGTAGAAATAAGTAGAAGTAAATTAAAATAAGTTGAAACTTGTTCAAATAATTTGAATTAAGTCGAGCTTAATTGGAATAAGTTGAAAAATGTTTCATACAAACTAAAGTAAGTGGAAATAAATTGAAACGAGTCTGAATGAGTTACAACTTGTTGAATTAAGTCGAACTTAATTGGAGTAAGTTGAAAAAGTTTGATATAAGCTAGAACAAATGAAAATAGGTCGAAATAAGTTGGAACTTGTTCAAAAAAGTTTAATTGTAATAAGTTTGGTATACGCGGGAACAAGTGAAAATAAATTGAAATAAGACTGAATAAATTGAATTGAGTCAAAGCAAACCAAGGAGAAGTGAAAAAGAGAGGAAAAAAGTATGACGTAACATGAAATAAGTAAAACTTAATTAAAATAAGCTGAATTAAGTTAAAATGAGTTGAATTGACTCAAGATTAATTATTATAAGTATAAATAACTTGGCTTGAGTCAAATCAGACCAAGCAGAAATGGAAATGAATTGATGTATGATGTAATTTGAAATAAGAAGAAATTAATTAGAATAAGTTGAATTAAGTTAAAATAAGTTGAATTACGTCACGATTAATTGGAATACGTTGAAAAAATTTTGACATTAGTTAGAACAAGTAAGTCCAATCAGACCAAGGAGGAAGTGAAAATTAGTTGAAAAAAGTATGACGTAATTGGAAATAAGTAGAAATTAATTAACTTAAGTTGAATTAAGTTGGAGCTTGAATGTATGTTAAGCAAAGCTTTGCCAAAGAATTCCAAAAAGGATATTTTATCAGCAAAAACTAGTTCAAGAAAGCCGAACAAGTAGAACTGAATTGAGACCATGTTGATTGAAACTGAAAAATAAGAAAATGATTTGAATAATTTTAAAACAGATTATAATAAATTGAAATAATTGGAAATAAGTTGAAAAAAGTCGAAAAAAAAAGTAAAATAATAATCAACATGTCGCAACAAGTTGGGTTAAGTCGTATTTGGTTGTATAAAGTCGAAATAAGGTGAAAAATTTCATACAAATTGAAATATGTTGATTTAAGTTGGAATAGGTGAAAATAATTTTAAGTAGGTCGAAAAAAAGAATAAAATGAGATTAAACATGTCGAAACACGTTGAATTAAGTCGTATTTGATTGTATGAAGTTAAAATAAGTTGAAAACAGTTAGATATATATTGAAGTAGATTGAAATTACTTGAGATAAGTTGAAATAAATATAAAAAAGAATAAAATCAGATTGAACAAAGTCCAATTTAACTGTATTTGGTCCTAGAAAGCTGAAAACGCTTTGATACAAGTTGAGGTATGTTGAAATTACTTGAAATAAGTAAAAATGAGTTGAAAAAGAATAAAATAAAATAAACATGTCGAAATAAGTTGAGTTAAGTCGTACTTGAATGTATAAAGTTGAAAACAGTTTGATAAAACTCAAAATATGTTGAAATAAATTTTAAAAAAGAATGAAATGAGATTAAGCATATTTAGATAAGTCATATTTAACTGTATTTAGTCCAAAAATGTTGAAAATACTTTGACACAAGTTGAAATTTGTTGAAATGACTTAAAATACGTGGAAATAAGTTAAAGTAATTTGAGAAAAGAATAAAATAAGATTAAACATGTCGAAACTAGTTGAATTAAGACGTACTTTTTTGTATAAAGTTGAAATAAGTTGAAAACAGTTTGATACAAATTGAAATAGGTTGAAATTAATTGAAATAAGTGAAAATAAGTCGAAATAAATCCAAAAAAGAATAAAATAAGATTAAATATTTAATTTAATTTAATCCAAAAAAGTTGAAAACAGTTTGATAAAAGTTGAAATATGTTTAAATTACTTGAAATACGTTGATATAAGTTAAAGTAATTTGAGAAAAGAATAAAATCATGTCGAAACAAGTTGAATTAAGACGTATTTTATTGTATAAAGTTGAAAACAGTTTGATACAAATTGAAATAGGTGGAAATCTATCGAAATAAGTGGAAATAAATCCAAAAAGAATAAAATAGGATTAAACATGTCTAAAGAAGTCGTATTTAGTAGTATTTAGACCAAAAAAGGTGAAAACTTTAATACAAGTTTAAACATGTTTAAATGACTTGAATTAAATTGAAACAAGGGAAAATAAGTAAAAAATGATTAATCGTATGAAAACAAATTGAATTAATTCCCCCTTGCAGCCCCCAGTAAATCCGCCACTTTAATTACTTCGTATAAGTTGATTTAAATTGAAATGGAATTGATGAGTTCAAGTTAGTTGACTATTACAAATATTCAAAAATCTAGATTACTCTTTGTGTAAGTCGTCATAATTAACATCAGTTTTATTAACCCTTTCTTATAATGATAACAATTAGAATTACTTTCCCATATTATGGTTATCCAGTAAACATTAATGATATACGTTAAACAGTTACAATGTTTGCTTTAATTCCTTAGGAACGCAATCGAACAAATAAAAGCGATATTATTAAATGTTCACAAATATAATAAAGTTTGATTTACAGTACAATAAAGCCTAGTGTGGCTTTATATTTTTGTATCGCGAAACTAGTTTTTCGTTCAAGTACCGACTATAAACCATTTATAGTACGACTTTTATTATAGAGGCCACCATTTTATCTATCAAATTTTAAACGTTTGCTTTACTTGTCGTGCAATTAGTAAATCTCCTATTGGATTTTTTGCAAGTTGAGAAAACATTTCTGTATCGAAACGGACGATGGGCAATATCAGGTGGATATACAGTGCGCGTCCAATATATGGAAACAATAAATTAAGATTTCAAGCTTTTTTTAGATCCTAGAGTATCGCTAATAGCAAAAGAGTACCGAAAGAGAATCACGCATTGAACATGAATTGGAGCCGATGCGTGGCATGAGAAAGAAGAGGTTGTGGCTGCGATTTATTTAGCCGAATTTTCGCCCCTTCTTTTTCTTTTATACATTGACCTTATTTTATGACTTTTCATAATGTTGTCCTGTTTTGTTTAATTTTATATTGCTTGACGTTTTACATAGTTATGAAATTTTTTCCATTACTATTTTTATTAATGATTTTCCCTACACTATATCTCCTCATTGCCTACTTACATATGTCGGATTCTGCTGGGTGCCACGGACATGTGACGACTTTCCCTTTATAATATTTTACATGTGGGTTGATGTATACATTAAGGCCTGATGATGGCCCAGTGAGCCAAAACTTGTTGCCCCCCCTCATATTTTAGTAATATTGGGCTGTAATACGGATTTTGGGTTTTACTTCCTGCTATTTACCTACAGACTACATTCCAGATCGATAGTCTTTTTCATTTATAATTAATACTGTTGAGGTGATTTGAAGGAGTTATAACCTATAAAAAATATCAAATTTGCAATTATATTCCCGAAAAGGCATCTCAATAAAATGTGTATATATTCCGCACATTTTTATCACATTGTATCTCACAATTTAATAATATTAGAAAAACATTGTTTCCAAATATTTTAAACATATCTTAACTTGAATCTACTGTATTTCACATTAAATAGCAAATAAATCTTGTCCTGATACACAAGGTAAACATTTTTTATACACACTTTTTAAAGAAAGTGGAACTTAACTTCTTGAGATACAGTAAGCATATATACGACTAGTACTTATATGTGGATTCTTCAGATTAAACCAGATGATTAGATAACAGATGAAACGCAATGAAATGTCAAAAATGTTAATAGTTATGGAAGGTATTTCATGATTAGAATTTACTAGATTATTGTAACGAACCCGTTGATGACAGTGACATTGTAATCACAGTGACAGTGTTAAGTTAGTTAGATATTCTTCTTTCCCCTGTTAATTAGTTTTAGGTTCGGTATTCTTCTATCTCTTTTGAGTTGTCTTATGTAAGTTAGGTTGAACAGCAATAGATTGTTCGATCGATGATTTTGGTGAGTTCGAAATGTCATTCTGGAAGATTGAAAAAAAAAAAATATATATATATATATATATATATATATATATATATATATATAAGGAGGTGCGACAGTTGCGAAGAGGAGTTGACGGGAGTGAAGTTGACCGTTTTAGCGAGACATTGTGAATTGTATTCCTTGTTCCTGAATAAACTATTTCAAGAAATCTACAATCGTGTTATAATATGTTACAGTAGTTAATTTTGACCCGCGGTGTATAATATATGCATGTATAAATACTTCAATTAGTTACCCATTAGGAGATAAATCGTTTTCAAGTGACCGATAACTCTTTCTTTCACTTTATTTAAATATTTACTGCCCATTCACGCAAATCGGTCCCCGTACTCGTTCATTTTCTTTGTTGTGGTCTGTTCCTCAAAAGGAATTTAGCCAGTTCGGCTCATAAAATATTTGCGGTGACTAGACAATGATACAGTAAATATAAGCAATAAATATATATTCTTCTTCTTTTTTTATATATTTTTACGTCAACGTTCATGTTAACGAACTAGAAGGTCATTGATTATTGCGATTTTAACAGTTGACGATTTTAATGTCTGGCATCAATTTTTTATACAGGGTGTTGTAAGATAAGATGCGAAACAGAAGAAATTTATATATTCCATATTAGATTAAGAGCCAGGGTTGGCAAGACATGCGTATATAGTTGGTAAGCGTGCTTACAACATCTTCATAACCGATACTCCATCTGACGAATGTTTGTGTAACTAAGTTAAGTTACATTGTTGTGTTTTGGGCTTTTATCATATACAGGGTGCTTCTATATTCGACCGACAATGCTCTACCACCGAGAGATTCATTTTGATATAGAAATACGAACCCTTGCGGGGCCTAGTTGCTGAGATATAAGGTGTTCAAAATTTTAAATCAAAATCAAAAATTTGCCATATGGTTTAACCTACCAAGATCGTGTCAAATACACAAAGTGTCACGAACTATTAAAAATATGAGACGTGCCCACTAGATTATAATTTAGAAATATTGAGAAGTATTTAATTACCTGCAGACTTTTGTTTAGAGGCAAATTTCTACAACACCGTTCATTTTAGCTCCATAAAGGGTCAGTAGTTTTTTAACTGAGAATAATCAGGCAATTTAAAACAAAATTTAAAAAAATAATTTGCTCCAGTGGCGTAAAAAATAGGGGGATAAAAGTGACAACTAACCCTGACAGCGTGCCACTGGTTAAATTTTTCCAAAGCTTGTTTATGTCAAAATATTACTTTATTAAGTAGCATAGTGGTCACCAAATTTGAAAAAAAAAATTAAAGACGTCCTTGATTTATGGCAAATTTTTTATTTTGATTTAGAATTTTGAACACCTTATATCTCAGCAACTAGGCCCCGTAAGGGTTCGTATTCCTATATCAAAATGAATCATTTATTGAGATCTCTCTGTGGTAGAGCGTTGTCGGTCGAATATAGAAACACCCAGTATATTTATAGTGAATTTCATTAATTATTTTATGCGTACAGTATTTTTACTCAATATTAGAAAAAAACGATATCTCTTCTTCCTCATCTTTCTCATTTTCATCAGTGTTATTGTTGACTGGCAATAAATTGGAATAAAACTGCAACTGCAAAATCATTTGAGGTGCTGTAAGTCTATAAATTCATCTGGTTTAAAACCAATCGCGCCAGCATAAAGTACTACAGATGTAGTTGCTGATGACACTGATGTATAGGCCCTGATTTTTTTTTCATGCAGGATAATGCAAGGTCTCATACTGCTGCGATTACTATAGATTTTCTTCTCTCTCTAATCTGTTTACTCTCGAAAGAGTATGATGACATCATGTCTCAATTGCTTGGATTGTGGTTCTCTATCCTTCTCTGTTTTGAGATGCAAGAGAAGCTTCCTGCAGACTATGACCAATGATTTCTTTGGTTTAATCCACCCAGCGCGTCGGTGACCTTCCTCTTGGTCGTTTGCCATTAACTTTTCCCTCCACAATAAGTTTTTCCAGCCCATTCGTCCATCTTGAGATTTGTCTAAAATACCGTAAATATGATTTGGTTTATTTTGGTTGATAGCCTTGTGGTGATTTCTAATTTCTGAAGAATTAACACGTTAGTAGGATATTCGGTGTATGAGATTCTCAGCATTCTTCTGTAGGCCCACATTTTAAAAGCATATATTCTTCTTCGATTGGTCATTTTTAAAGTCCAAGTCTCAGAGGAATATGTGGCAATAGGAAATATCAAGGAGTTCAATAATTTCAATCTATTGCGTTGATATATTGCAGAGTCTTTCCTTATTCGAGTTAGTTTTATCGTTGAGTTACGTGCTATGACCAGTCTGCGTTTCGTTTCTTCGTCACAACCCCATTTGTTTGTAATAAGTAAGTAATTAAATTTTTTAATCACTTCAAATCCATCGATCTATCTAACATTGATAGGGTAGCGGTCTACTATCATAATTTGCGTCTTCTTTTTGGTTCAACACAAGATCATGTTCTCTGCTGATCCTGTCCAACTTATCATAATTTCCGTGAGCTCTTCTATTCAACAAGCTACTGTTAAGGTGCCTTCTGCATATCTAAGCTTAGTAATTCTTTTTCCTCCTATGGTTAGCCCCCCTCACCAACCTTGTAGAACGTTTCTCATTATATACTCCCAGTGACTAAATACAGCCCTGTCTTACAACGCACTTTGGACTAGCAGGCTTAGATAGCGTATTGTTGATTTTCACTTTCCCGCAGCTGTCGTCGTAAAGAGATTCTTAAGCAAAATAATCATATGTTTTGGTAGTCCCATGTTTTCCAAGATAAGTCACAATTTCTTCCACTTTCACAGTCAAATGCCTTGCTGTAGTCGACAAAGCCCAAATGTTTTACATTAAATTCATATTCTTTTTCTATTATTTGTCTTACATTCAGGATTTGTACCCTTAACGATGAAATAAACAATATAATTTGCTTAAAACTTGATGCGTTTCACTAACGCAGTATTAATAGCAGTAGCAATAGCACAGTAGCTTTGACAAGTAAAAGCCTCATCTATTCAATTTGTACCCTTGTTCCCTTTCCTGGCATGAATTCTGTCTGTTCGCCGGAAATCTGTGGAAGTAAAAACGGTTTTAAATGATTGTTTATGGTATGAAGCAGAATTTTGCTTGCATGTGACATAAGCGCTATTGTTATAGTTACTACAGTCTGGAGGACAGCCTCTCTTGTGTAGCGGCATGTACACCGATTCACACCATTCTTTTGGCCATACCCCACTTTGCCAATTCTCAACACCAAGCTCGCCTATAGCTTTTATTATTTCGGCGGGTATCCTATTATCACCAGATAATTGGTTGTTTTTTAGAAATCTTATGGCTTTTTCTACATCGGCTTTTAAGATTGGTGGCTCTTTTCCTACCTCATCAATTTTTGGTAGACCTTGGTCTTCGGCTCCATCAGTAGAAAAAAGTTCTCCGCAGTATTGTCTCCAAACTTCTGCTATGTTCTTGCCATCTGTAATTGTCTCTCCGTTGTAATTTTTTATTATTTGTGTCTGCGACTTAAATTCTCTAGGCAGATATTTGACTGTATCATATAATTCGTGGAATCTGTTTATATTTGCATGTTCTTCAAGTTCTTGTGATATTCTTATTGCTTTTGCAAGACTTTTGAATTTTTTGTCAAGAGCCTTCCTATTCTCTGGGGCTATAGCTTTGAACGGGATTAGTTTTCACCGGCCGCCTATTAAGCCGATTGTTCCTTCCGTCATCCAGTGTTTTTTCTTTATCGTTTTTGGATTCGTGGTTTTGTTTCAGACACGATCCATGTTTTGATCGCTTCCCTCTTTTGATTTGAGTCTCCTTCAGACAGCGCGAGACCGGAAGTTTTTTAAAAAACTCTTTCGTCGGGTATCGGTAATCTTCCACAAGGCTTGAAGAGAGATTTTTTTAACGAGCTTGGAATTCGTAAAATGGATTGGCCAGCGATAAGCTCTGATCACAATTCAATTGAACACTTATGGGATATATTGGACAGACAAATTCGACGCCGTCCAAATGCACCTCAAACCCTTAAGCAGCTAACAGAAGACCAAGTCGAAAAGTGGGACAGTATACCACAGGAAGACCATTCGATGGCACGTGAGAAATATGCCGTGAAGTAATTCATGCTGCTGGAGGGCACACGTGATACTAAAAAAAATTGGTTTTCAGATAGCGTTAACAAATCTTTTCGTTTCATTTTGTTATTCGCACCTTTTTTAAATTAATATTAGTTTACGAAGAAAAGATTAGTTGAAATTTCTATTAATCGATTTATCAGAAGAAAAGATGTGTCTTTCTGAATATACGAGTAAACGTTAATATGTATATAACTATCACTTAATAAGTTACAAGGTTATTCAAAAGTGTTCCTTTAATGTTTTTGAGCACTGTATTTATCTGTTTACGTGTTTCATTGGCTCTAATATTTGTTCTCTCTTGCAACATAGGTCAGGGGCGGCTCCAGTATTTATTCTCGGAGGGGGCACGCACATTCAAATTATGTACTCTCGTGACGTATTCCGTATTCGCGGGCTAGATTATTATTGATTAGTCAGAGTAGGCAATCGTGGAGTACCGTATGGCAAATTCTCTTATCCACCTAACCTCCAAACTAACTACTACAGCTGGAGTAAGCATACCACCGGTTCTAAAGGAACTGCCAACATCACCGCGTGAATTTCTTTAGCAATTTACAGAAATATAAAACCAATATAAAGTTGATGTTTATAATGCATGAAATCATGCGAGATTCTGTTTGTAATACAAACGAGTCATATTACTGTTTTAAATAAAACTTACTGTTTCTAGTTAATTCTCCAATATATTGAAAAGATTTTGAAAATTCTAAGATAATTGACAATTGTTTCGACATTAAATATCATTGTCAGAATGACAGAAGTTACATTTCATTTGAAGCCTATCTGATGTTTAATAATTATTTTGGCTAGACCAAGAAGTGACCTACCTAGTGATTGACTTAATATATGTTTTCCAATTAAGATCAGTATAACTGTGCAATGATATAGAAAACCAGGAAAACTATATCTGCTGATCTTTACAATTATCACTTAAGAAGACAGTTTAAAAGTGGAGAACTCCCTAGATTTATCTGTTCATTGACAACTTGATATTGTGGGTTTCTTAAATGTCTTTTAATTTCTAACTCTTCAAGGAAATCCAGTTCTTGTTTCTTATCACAAATATGTAGTACTTCTAGTTCTGTGTTAGGTGTCAATGAATGTTTGGTGTCAAGTAGATGTTTTGCGTAGTGAGACTTATCTGGTTGTGTTAATCTATATGCTCGTACCTACCGTACAACTGAACACTACCAAGAAACTGGAGTACTTAACATCTGCCAATTATAGGTTAAAGTCATTTTACTAAAGCAACATAAAAACAAAGCCACTCTAAAGGCAATTCAACATAGCTATTCAACCAGATATAAGAAAAGTTCTGCCGTAATACCCTTAATGAAAAAAGATATAGGTAAAAAAAGTTTCACATACCTGGCTCCAAAGTTATATAATCAATTACCGTCTGATTTGAAAGAAATTAACTCTTCAAGTTTATTAAAAAATAAACAAAAAAACTGGATCCTATCTTTTCCGGCCGATACAATGCAAAACTTTATTTCTCCACGAAATGAGACTTATTATGGTCTGTCAATTTTATCGTGATTTGTAAAACCTAAATAATTTTTGTTTTATTGATATTTTGAATGATTTTGTTTACGTTTTTGTTGTTGTTGTGTGTTTTGTATTCTATATGTTATAGCTCATATTTCAATTCCTTGAAATGTTCCCATATATATCTATAATATTTGTCTATGTAAATGGCTTTTTAAATTCTATACAACTATTTTTTACGATAAATGAACTACCACATTCTCGCACAAGCCTGGCTTTTGTGAATGTACGCTTTAATCTGCTTGTATCTTTTTGAATGTATATTGTAATTATTGTAACTGTAACTGAGGCAAATAAAGATAATTATTATTATGTAAATGTTCACTGTATCTGATCACAAAATTTCTAAGGGTTTGACCCAAATAGACAGCATTACATTCTGGACATTCAAGTTTATATATACCGGACTTCTTTAATGGGGATATCTTTGTTTATACATTTAACAATTTTGTACTCACTTTATTTTCTGTTTTAAAAGAAATTGTTGTATTTGTAGCTGAAGATATTATCTTTGAAATATTATCAGAAATATTACCTGCATATGTGATGGTTTTAAATTTTTTTCTTTCGTTAGTTTGATTAGGAAATATTAGTTGTAATGCCACTTTTTCCTCTTTTTTATTAATTCATTTATTTATCATATGTAATGGATAATAGTTGGATGTTGCTATTTGTTTAATTGTATTGAATTCCCTAATAAAATTACATTTGTTCATAGGAACCGAAAACAGTAAAATGAGTTAGATTTCACGAAGTAAGGGTCGTGACAGTTATTTTTACGATTATTTCAATTTGAAAACGCCGCTAAGACAATTATCAACATGACCCTGTATAAGTGAGGTATCGTGATGTTTTCTTTTCAAATAAAAGCTTCCATTCAACTATTATATTGATATATACAGAGTCGTATCGAGATGTTAAACGACCCTCTTTGATTGAAATTTATGCCAGTATATAAACACAAGTAAATTCAAAATGTCGTAAAAGATAATTTTCTATAGAAATACATTGTAACTTTATGTTCAGTATCCATGTATAATGGGTATTTTACTGCCTGTACCATACGACATATGTACCGTGGACATTCACTTATTATATACCATGAAGTATTAAATTGTTCATTCTTTTTTTTCGCTGATTCTTGTTAAAGATGTTTCGTTCGAAAATTCGCGGAAAATCTTTCTCGGACAATTCTTAAACGTTTACATATTCGAGAAAAAATAAATGAAATAATCTTACGAGGCGCGTACTATAGTATATTACATTACGAGTGCGGTGACACTATTCACACGAGTGGGAAATATTGTAGCACGAGGCGTAAGCCGAGTGCGACAATCCCACGAGAGGGAAAAGTCACTTTCGCACAAGTAATGTACAATATTGTTCCTACGACCACCCATTTTATTAAACAATATATGTAAATATCAGATCGTGTATATTGAGTTGCCTCACTAATTTTACGTTTTATTTGTTAAAGTATATGTTTAAATATTGTTTCTGTAAAAAGTGCTCATGAATTTACAATAACTGAGAAAAAGAAATAACGATAATTAATGTTCATTTGAAAAAATTACAATAAGTACGTACATATTAGATACAACTGGGGAACAAATTGAATTATTTGGGACCATAAAAATTAAAAGTGAATTGATTATTGTTACAATAATAAATTAACAGTTTTAGAATTTCGTTGCTTTCCCTTAGTTGTTACATTTATTTATGAAAAGTGAGTAATAAACTCTTAATTTACTTTAATAATAATACATTTTTCTAGAACAACACATTTTAATTCTTCAACGACACACTGACATATTTATAACAGTCAGATAAATTAAACTAAACCGTAACATTAATTACTTGAACTTCAAAAATAGCTAAAATTTGTTCTAATAAAATGAGAATATAAGAAATATCATAATTAGATTAATGTAAATCGACTTACAAGATCTGATAACCATAATTCAAATCTGAATTAGCTCAGTTGAAAGAGTATCTGGTTTGATGACCGAAAGGTTGTGGTTTCGATTATCGGTGTCAACAATTTTTTTCTTTTCTTTATTTTTTATAAATAATTAGTTTTCAGTCCAGTTTTTTTTGTAAATAATATTAATCAGGAACAGCAATTAATAATTAGATCTGTAAATCTTACAGGATTCACGGGTTCGACAGCTGACTGCCGTACGGAAAGTTACTTTCCGCACTAGTCCGGAAAGTACTTTCCGCACGCGTGAGAATAAAGGCCTCTTTCTATGGGAGTAGAGAGTGCGATATGTGTAACTTTCCTATGTGGTCGTAGGAAAAAATTTTTACCGAATCGCTAAATGGTGCTGTAATGTTATCTACATCACTGTAACCCAGCGATTCACTAAGTGTGTTCCGCGGAACCTTAAGGTTCCGGGATACCCCCGTAGAGGTTCCACAGAAAACAAAATCAAAACAATTCTCTCTGGTCGACCGTTTTGACGCGGGTGTATCACGAGGTGCAGCCGAACTTAGTCGCCAACCACAACAGTACAATTTTACTATGCCGCCACCGCCGATATTTACTTGTGCGCGCTCACAAAGTCGAAATTGTTTACACCGCGTTTTTTGTATTTCTATTTTTATTTCGGTTTTTTTATTTAAAAGGCGTCAACTCGAGTATTTTTGAGAATGTTTGAGATCGAGTTTAGGACTATAAAAGTGACGATCGCGCCTCAACACTCATCATTCGACGATTAGCGTTCGGAGGGATAAGTACCTACCTACTTCCAAGCTAGTTAGCGAATTGCGAATTTTAAATAAGTGAATATAAATTAGTGAACTGTTTATATAAATTAGTTTAAGAGAATATACTGTGTATATAATTAGTGAATAGTGTATTGTTTAAATAAATTAAATAAGTGAACCCAACGAGTGTTTAAAGTATATCCCATCCGTTTGCTGTTTAAATAAATTAGAAAAACATTACATTAGTGTCAGAAGTGGGATAATATAAATAAATTGCTACGTAAAAATGGCCAAGAGACTATGTGACCTCAAAGTGGCGGAACTAAGAGCAGAATTGGAAGATCGTGAGTTGGAAACGTCCGGTAAGAAAAGTGAATTAGTAGAACGACTTAAAGTGGCACTGGAAAATGACGGCTTTGATCCAGAAACAGAATTTATCAGCCGATATGGAGTACCCCTGGAAGTCCACAGTGACCAGGGAATAAACTTCGAAAGCCACCTATTCCAGGAGATTTGTGACAAGCTGGGAATGAAGAAGACCAGGACAACAGCATTACATCCCCAATCAGATGGAATGGTCGAGAGAATGAACAGGACTATTGGAAAATACCTGTCCAAAGTGGTTTCCAGCCATCAGAGAGATTGGGACCAGTATCTTTTCCTATCCGCATTGCCTTATCGATCTGCCGTCAATTAGTCCACGGGTGAAACACCTGCGAAAATCCTGTTTGGACGTGAAATGAGGCTTCCGTGTGACCTGGAATTTGGCTGTCGGCCTGGAGAAGATCTAGCAGGACGATAATCATGAATTAGTCCGAACAAATCTTCAAGTTGCCAGCGACAGAATGAAAAGTCGGTACGACACGCAGGCCACAGAAGGCGGTTTTAGAGAAGGGGACAAAGTATGGTTACACAACCCGACAAGGAGAAAAGAATTTTCTCCAAAATTACAAAAATCCTGGGAAGGTCCATACTTAATCAAGAAAAGGATCAATGATGTTATATATCGCATAAGCAAGATCCCCAACGGAAAACCAAAAGTAGTTCACCAAATCGACTAGCCCCATTCGAAGGAGACCATGCCCTAGAGGAAGGAGTAAACCATATTCGAGATGTATCTGACCCTACCTTCGATGAATTTATGGGCGCGTATTGAGGTACCGGGAAAGCTAGATATGGAATTACTTCAGAACAACGACAAGATTTGTTCACTCTCCCGGAAGATTATTCACTGGCATACAACATCCCCGCCCGTCTCAAGAACGCACGAGGGTTGGCATCCGTCAATTAGAAAAACTTGAAGACCAGATTCCAGCCCCTGGCAAGACACTGAAACTGAAACATAATTTGCGGTAGGTCTTCTACGTGGTAACTAAAAATGAATTTCAAGATCGATCTACCTACCGCGATGTGTGGGAAGCACTTCGAAACCTACGAGACCATGTGTTGGAATCCAGCGTGAAGAAACTGGCTATGCCTAAGATAGCGAGTAACCAGTTGGATTGGCGAGTTATCAGGAACATGGTAGAGATTATCTTTCGAGATACTGGTGTCCAGATATTAATTTGCAGCTACAACCCCCGTTATCAGTATCCGATGAAGACGGTGCCCTGCTATTTTCATAAGATCGGAAAGTGTAGAAATGGGGCCAGTTGCCGATTCAAACCTCCAGTCTCGGCTACACAAAAGTTCCAGGAGAAACTTCCATTTAAGGAGGGGGTAATGTTACGAAGCAGCACACTGGTATAGTTCCTATATCCAACTCTATCTAAGCCAGGTATGAAAGTTAAAATTATGGCGAATACGCAGGTTTTTTTTATATATAACTGTTTACGATTGTGACTATCTTATATAAACATTGTTTTTGTGACCAGTCTTATCCAGAAAATGCGAGAAAGCCAATTGTTTTTGAGTAAGCCGCAATCTAGAGTTATCTAGTGAAAAAGGAATTAATATATAAGGGACCGACCAGGAGAAGTTCAGTTTAGTTGATAATTTGACATCGTGAGATAAACAAGTGAATAAGTGAATATAAATTAGTGAATTGTTTATATAAATTAGTTTAAGTGAATATACTGTGTGTATAATTAGTGTTTAAATAAATTAAGTAAGTAAGCCCGCCGAGGGTTTAAAGGTTATCCCATCCGTTTGCTATTTAAATAAATTAGAAAAACTACATTATTTAGTAATAATTATTTTTAGGTGGCTTTTATAATTGATATTTCCGGTGCATGCTGAAGAGAAGAGTTGACAAAACTAAGAATCCCAGATATTGAAGATAAGGAAATAATGCTAATCATTAGACTTTCTGAAACTAAAAATGGGACAGAAAGGGGTTTTACTATTTTAAATCCAACTAATTCAAAAATAGATTATTTGGCTTGTATTAGAAAATATATTGCTTTAACTCCTCCTATGGTGGATACTTCCAGATTCTTTTTAAAATAAACAACCAGTGGGCATAAACACATTTGGCAAATTGCTATCTATTATAGAAAAGTACCTTAATTTACCTGATCCAGCTATGTATTCAGGATATTGTTTTAGAAGGTCATCGACAACCATGTTAGCGAACTCTGGAGGAGACCTCCTAACCGTATAGAAGCACGAAGGGTGGAAGTCGTCTACAGTTGCAGAGAGCTACGTAGACTCTACATTAAGTGAAAGAAATAATATTTCTAATTTGATGTTAATGGATGATGATAATTTCCCTTGTACATCCCAAAATAATGGTAATAAGATTTTATTGGAAGATAACACCCTTTCTACTACATCCACGCTTCCTACCGCCAATTTTTCATCCGATGAAATATGTAACATTAGCAATACTAAGTACTGCAGTTTCTAAATCCACCGACAATAAAGGATTAAAATTTAATAACTACACAAATTGCACCTTTAATATTAGTATTGTTAATAACTGAATTCGTCTGTTGTTTTATTAATTTGTTCTAATTTCGATTAAAATGTTCAAAATATTAATCAATATATATTTTATTAGGAATCAATAAAAGCGTTATAGTTTCTTCTAAAGAAAAATTAAACTTACTTTACGCACTAGTGCGTAAAGAAAATTACTAACAAACTTCTGTATTTTGATAAAATTTTCAGTAGTATAAAAAATATTGTATGCAATTCGTGTGTAAATGCCTTTTTTCGACTCGTGATTGTCGTATTCGCCAATATTCACATTCGTCGAATAAAGGCTACTTTACACACTTGTTACATAAATAACTATTTTGTACGTAAAAAAGAACAATTATTGGAAAGTCAAAAAACGATTATGCTCGTAACCCAAACTATCAATTAAAAGGCCAAGGTAGCATCATATTTAGTTAGCCATCGCATTGCACAATCAGATGAAGCACACACTATCACTGAGAATTTAATGAAGCCATGTGTGTTAGACATAATAAAATGTATGCTTGATGAAAAATCTGCAAAGCATCTTTCTACTGTGCCGCTATCAAACGATACTGTTTCACGGCGAATTCATGATCTGGCAAGGTACGTTAAACAAGAAGTAGTTACACTTAAAATAGGTGCGTTCTTTTTGACTGAGATCTCAGTTCACTTCAGTTAAGGTGATCTGAGATAAAGTGATGTGAGTAAGCACCAAAAAGAACGACATCTCAATTGAAGCGCGCGATCTGTCGATAGATTTAAACTATACGACAGATTCGTATCAGCATCTATTAATGTTAATTAATGTATCCAAAATTTGCAACAAAATAAAAATAGATTATGTGTGTTTATTGTTTATATGTCAATGGTTAAAACCATAGAAAACCTTGGTTAAAACTACAAATAAACCAAGCAAATCAAATATTTCTTCATCCCCTCCACTTTATTTCCGACTCAAGTCCAACTTATTCCCCCTTACAACACATTCAGCATCCGTGAAGGGGGAGGAAAAATCTCAGCTCACTTAAAGTGAGTAAAACAAAAATAACGCTCACATTACTGATGTGAGCTGAGATTAACTGAGATCTCAGTCAAAAAGAACGCACCTTTAGATTCACCTTTAACCGTGCGTCATTATTATCTGATAACATAACCGACAAATGTTAAATTATTTTGTTCTGTTCTTCACTACTAATAGAAAAAGATACCACTTAATAATTATGTCGGCTATGTTATCAGATATTAATGATGTCAGGGTAAAGGTGTGTACACGTCTACAAAAAACACGATTCGTCTTGCAAATGGATGAGTCGACTGATGTCGCTGGTCTGGCTACCTTGCTAGTTATCGTGAGATATCCATATGAAAGTTCTTTTGAAGAAGACATGCTTATGTGTTCATCGCTGCCCACAAACACTACCGGAGAAGATACTTTTAATAAAATAAATATATTTGTTGAAGAAAATAATCTCAGTTGGAACGATTGCTTTGACATGTGTACAAATGGGGGGCTAAGGCGATGTCGGGTAAAATAGCAGGAGCAATGTCATTAATAAAAAATAGAGCGCCTAATTGTAGTTCTAGAAATATTATCCTGCATATACAAGCACTTTCAATGAAGCAAAAGCTGTCAAATTTAAACTTAGTTATGGATGAAGCGGTAAAAATAATGAATCTTATCAAATCACGACCACTACAATCCCGATTGTTCTCATCATTGTGTGAAGATTATGGCAGCAAACATAAAACACTGCTGCTCCATACAGAAGTGCGATGGCTGTCTCCGGGTAAAACTTTAACAAGGTTATTTGAACTTAGAGCCGAGTTACCTATGTTTCTTTCAGATACTTCTTTTAATTTGAAAAATTCTTTGTATAATTAAACTTGGTTGTTCTAACTGTCTTTTATGGCGGATATCTTCCAAAAACTGAACGATTTACATTTATCATTGCAAGGTGTTCCAGGCCTGTAATAAAATAACTGCCTTCTAAAGAAAATTAGATATTTGGATTATTTGCGTTGGTAAGAGAAAAATTGAAAGCTTTACGTCACTCAGTGAGTATGTATTAATAAAAAATACATTTTTAAAAACAATTGTTTTATTGTAGGATTCCGTCAAGAATTTCGCTTTCCAAAAGCGTTCTGTCACCAAAAAAATTTGAAAAACGCTGCTGTAAACAACGCGACAATAAATAAGAGGATAGTAGGATAGTTATTCTTCTGACTCTTCACTAGCCCAAAACAAACCTCAATCAACCCCTGTACTATTTACGAACGACATGCTGAAGTAAATTACTGAAGATTCTGTGGTTTCCCTGCAGTCTATTTGAACCACCTAGCCAAAATATTGACGTTAAGCAACAAGAACCGCCACCAAGATAATCACGCTTCTTATTACTTATTTCCCATACGACTTCAAACAAAAAATCCCAATCCTCAAGTGCTATACTTATTGGCACTATCTTCTGATAAAATACAACTAACACTCATAGTAAATTTTTGGTGTATCCTAATCTGATCATCTGAACCTTCTACAATAGGAAACAATTAAGGAATAGATTTTTAAACAATAATTTCAGTTTAAATGATAATCCTGTATAAAAAATGGAGAAATTTAAGACTATGTTGATTCCGAGTCCGTTCATACCTAAGCTCTAGCACTTACCATTCTTCCGCTGAATCTTTAAACGGACTGAGGGACGGGCAGATAAACACCAGAATATATAATTCTTCGATTTTAGAAGTCTAAAAACCTTTTACTTCATCATCTTATTCATTTTTGACTTTTATATTAATCTCTTTTCTCTTCTTCTCCAACAATTGATATTTTTAATTATGCTGATTTTGAATTCAACCTCTAGCGATGTTTATCTTCTCAAATTTTGTACAGAAACGGATGAAAAAGAATAGCAAAAGTATCCAAAAAGTTTTTACCTTGATACAGTTTCTTTTTAACAATTCTTTTATTAAAATTATCTCTTTTTAGAACGCCTATGTCATGTCTATAACATGCATTCTCAGTTCATGGTGAATTCTATTGTCATATTCGCTTTTTTCTCAAATGAGGCCGCACATATTGAACACTCTGTAGGCGGTACCGACGTTGATAGATACCTGTATAAATTAAGCCATTTCATAAATCATCTTTTTTTTAACTCATTTCGACATATTCTCGAATGCAGCCTCGATTTTTTGTAATAAAATTTGTTTAATCATTCAAAATTATTTTAAAAATTTCATTTTTATAATTAAATTTCGTGTACGCTCCTAGTCCATTAGTCCAATTCGGTTTTTTATAATCTCACTTACGTAATGGGGAGTTTTTTTACTATAAAATAAATGCTTCATCAAAAATACCAACAGCTATTAAATATTCACCATCTGCTCGATCTATTATATTGAACTAGTTATGAATATATTATTCAAAAATATTAGTTCTTTGAAGTGTGTGGTTTAGAGGACAACTACTTTGGTATATGCAAGATTACGGATAGCAAAGAGAAGAAGATGTTAATGAATGTAGGTAAAAGAAGAAGAAGTACAAAGTTTTTATAAATACAACTCGTTGAAAATTAGGTAATCAAATCAAGAAAGAAGTATGAAATGGAATTGAGTTATAAAATGAGAAATAAATATATTGTAAATATAGCATATTAAAGAAAGCAGCTGTACAAATGCTAGAATTTAAAAAAGAAGAGTGTTCGGGTATTTATTATTATTATAATATGGTATTCTGATGTTTTAGCTTCTACTATGTTGTTTTCGAGCTCACTTTAACACCATAGACCAATAACAACCGAAAGGTTGCCCACTCTAGTTAAAAATTTAGCCTTGTCAAATGTGCTGCCATCTGTAGTTGTCATGATAAATTAAAAGGCATTTTAAGCAGTTACCTATAAAAATTCGTGGCGGTAAATTTAAAATGTATATCCTTTAATTTCAAAATTATCAATTTTGAAACCTCATAAGTAGAAAATATCAAGTTTAGATCGTTGGCATTTCATTATTTTTTTTTAATAAAAAATGCCTATGACCCAAAATTGAAAAGATATTTTGGTTTGAAACCAAACAAAATATTAAAACAACCACATTTTATTTTAATTTGCAATAAATATTATGTAGGTATACATATTTAAATATTATAATAAAAATTTACCTTTGAACATCTGTTAGCATGCTGAGAAACACAACAACGAACTAATCCCATCCCATCAATAGTCAAAATCATGTTTTTGATAATAGTCTATTGCCAGTTACACAAAAAACAACAAAATAACACCACTAAATGCAAGTAAAAACTGCACAATCAAATAAATAATGTATTTTTTTTTGTTGTTATTGTATAAATACAGTTCCTCTATTTAAAATGTAAAAGAAACATTAAAACAAGGAAAACTATTCATATTTGTATGCAATACTTTCGATACACACTGTATTATATGTATAATCAATAATTTTGAAAAATTCGGTATACAAATCAAATTTGACATTTTAATTTTCGGATGACGTTTATGTAGAATATATTTAATGATAGACAGATTATATTACAATTTGGAGAATATATTTGAAATTTTAAAATACAGATGTCTCTGCTATCAGAATTACAATGGTAATAAAAGAATTCAAATCTCTCTTTGTTATAGGGAAACATGAATTAGTATTTTTTTTTAAAAGGAATTTTTCGTAACCACCGGAGAAGAGATTTATTTATTTGAGAAAAGTTTAGTTAGTTGAATTTGAAACCCCCAAGAGACAACATCGAGATAAGAGTTGCCTCAAATTTTGTTGAGAATTTAATAAAAATTATAACTATACAATCAGATTATAAAGCCATATTTTGTAAAGCCATTGCGTGCATAGTTCATAGAAGAATTGCATCGTATCAAGTGTAAGTGGTTCCAGTTACTAAATCAGATATTTAGAAACTTTTGCAGTATTCTAAATACATTTAGAATACGTACGAGTTTTCCTGTCCTATTTGGTGAGTCCACTCCAGTTTAAAATTATTTCTCGAGAATTAACAGGCCTTTTAAATACATTTCGAAAATAGATGCATCTATAGAATAATAATATTAGCTAAACCAAATTAATACATAAAAGATCTTACATTAAGTGAAAAATTTTGAATAGACAATTTGAAGACAAATTTGCGTTATTTGACATTGATATACGTCAAGGGTATATTAAACGAGTTGAACTTTTGCATAAAAAAATTTACAATTAGTCGAGTTTTAGAATAGGTTGTAGTAATATTAAGATTGGTAGAAATTATTATCTTTGTTTCGTTTACAATATTTTGGGAAATAATAAAACTTTTATAATTTGTATTCTGACTATATAAAATATTATTTTGATTCCAACTCACTGTGGTATTTATTCAGTATCTATTTTCAACGTATTTAACATTTTGCATGCTATAGTAATTTTGATTTAATCAGTGACATTTGCTTAATTTCCAGTGACAATTAATTTGTAAATGTCACAAAATAATTCAAGTGCCTTTTATTATATAAAAAAACAGTTACTCGAGATTCGGAATATAGAATAATATTTGATTGGAATAATATTTCAAAATTACAAAATTTAAATTATTATTATTAAAAAATGTTTGATCCCACCCTGAGATTAGAGTGATTAAGTATATTGTGAATTAATTTATCTTTCTAAATCCAGAAATTAATATTTATCTTGGCCGGGCATTGTTTGACTACTACTGTCAAAAGTAAATTAGGTTACGTACGCTACTAAAGGTGTGTGTACAAGGGTGTCGCTAGAATCACAAATTGTGAAAACGTCGACAAGTAATAATTGTATATCATTATATTCATATATCAACAATAATACAACTATAAATTAGATTGAATATATTATAATATATATCCGTAATTATTAAGTATATTGTTAAATTTTGTACATATTATTAGGAGTATTATAAGAAACTACAGATTTAATTGGTATCGATATTTTATTAAAATATAATTTGAATTATTAACAATATCTCTTACATTATTAGAAAACTTTTTTGTTCGATCTGCTCTAAGGATTTGTATAACTCTAGATTCTATAAAGTTATTTATTTTTGACTTAAAATCTTTAGTTTTTAATATAACAGTGGCGTTTCTCTTGTCAGATTTGGTAATTGTTAGGTTATTATTTTTTACTTTCTTTTTGATTGAATTTAAGATTGCAATGCCATTTTTTGTTTGGCATTTAACCTTTGACAGTTCAGTATTTTTGATTAAATTGGCAATTTTTAATTTCTGATAAAGAAAATTAGGTTTTAAAGCTATTTCTCATTCTGTAGCTATTATTTGTTTAATATTATTCGTAAATTTTGGTGGTATGCTGTACTTTAAATCTTTATTTAAAAAGTATATTTCACTATTTGTAAAATTAGTGTCTGAAAGGTTTTCAAATCGTGGTGCAAAGTGTGTTGGTATGTAAGTATTTACAGTTTCATGATGTTTAGAGTATTGAATCCTGTTGTGTGTATTCAAGTTTCTGTAGTTTTTATTCTTGTTTCTTAAATTTCTTGTGTTTCATCGTGCTGACACTGAAAAAAAAATCTAAACAGTCAAATTCTACTGGATGTAGTTGGAACGTGAGTTCAGAATGTACAACTTTTATGTAGTTATCTAAGGAGTCCCTTATTTTAAGCAATTTGTTACATTCTTCTTTAAGCCATACTCGTTGAGTACATTTTATAGCTTTTTGTGCTTGAGTTGTTATAGTATGGCATTTTATATTTATATAATTTGCCTCTTTTCTAAGGCATTCTTGGTTAAACCAGATGTTTTGTGATGCTTTGCAATGTTTTTGTAGTAACTTTTGGAAATTGTTGAGGGCCTTTATTTTGGTAAATAATTGTCTATTCCAAGTAAATTTTTTTAATTGATAATGCATTTTAGGCCTTACATGCGTTACTACAGTTTTGCAATTTCTTTAGTAAATAAAATATACTATTCAAGAATATATTTTTTTTTTCTAACGTATATTCCATTAATGTGGTACACAAGTCAATTTAATAGAAAAAATCCAAATCGTCCCACTATCTGCATGTGGAAGATCGTCTTCAGATATGGCTTCATCTTGTTCCTCGTTAATTATTGCTTTTTTAGAGTTTTTAAAAAAAAAGTTTCTTCATAGCAATATCCCTTTATAGAAGGTGACAACAGCCCTAGTAATGTTTTATTATTATATTATTATTCTGCACACATATCTATTTTTTTTACCATCGTAACTATCGTAATTATTAATTTTTCGGAACATGATCATACAAAAATCTTTGCTTAGAATTTTGTTCTTTATATATTTCTGTAATTATAGTTAAGAATATATTTATCACCTCCAAGAAGAGATAGCTGCCACCCCCCGGGCCATACTGGCACAATACTTTTTTATCTTTCAGCTATTCTCTGTGAAATTAACTAAATTTGCTGTCAATCAAACCACTGTCACAGAAATCTGTCTATATCTGATAGGTCACGGAAAACAAGTATTTGAATAAGCAAAGTAATTTGATGATTGTATTGTTATTTATTCCTAAATAAGTATAATAAATTAGAGAATTACGACTGAATGCACTCTTGTCCTAAAATTCCCTACAATTAAATCAAAATACATATGAGAATATCATAATGTTACAAGAATAGTCCACTCTTCTTTTTCAAACTTATTCTTTAACTATTACCAAACTCGTTAAAAGATCGAAGAGGCAATTTAAATATTATAAAATATCCGAAATGATCGTCAATTAACTTTATATTTTCCATTGAGAATGGAATGTTCACTATTCAAACTTTTCCTACGGAAGTGAAAAAGTCGTCCATCAAAAACCGTCGCTCTGTTGAATTTTTATTTTCGAATCGCGTAAATAGAATAACAGAGATATTAAAATATATTTTATGATGCATAAGCGTTTCTGTTTCTGTGTTAAAACACATTCATTTCGAATGAAAGATAAATCTCGTTCACCAGACATCCGTTCCTATACATTTTTTTACGTAGTTTGGTATTAAAGTTACGACAAGATAAAAATACGTAGTTGTAATTGTAAGTATACAACGCGTTCATGTGATTATGGAAAAAAATTACAGAAGTTTTCAGGGGTACAACTGTATACTAAACGCAGTACGTATTTCACTTTACAATAACTCCATAAGAACATTTTATAGAGTTTAATGCACTGTTTTGATGTGTTAAAGAAAAGAGATATGTGTCATCGTTGTGAATATATTCATTTAGAGATCAGTATTTTGTTCAAAAGCATCAGTACAATATAGACTGCTTGGATACTGTAGGCCAAGAAGTTTCGAAACAGTACAGGTATTAAATTTTGAAGAATGGCGTAAATACTGTTGATTGTTTCTTCGTTTAAAGAATTGCAATAGTTTCTTCCAGAATTAAATGAAAAAAAAATGACGTACATGGAATTATAAATAAAGAATACTTAGGACCAAACATGAACGAGAACTAGCAAGAAAATGAAAAATTATTCCGTGGAAACCTGAAACAGTTGAGGAAAAATGTTTTAAGTTTCATAAATTAACCCAAGAAGGCTTAGGTCCTCTTCTATACAAAATTTTCAGGCATATAAAAACGATTAAACTTCCCAAAAGTGGCCACAAGAAAAATGAAAATCGTTTAAAACAATGCTAAGCTTTTCAGTTTATTCCCCTACGGTTTCAAAAGTAATTTTGAAAATTCCTCACTCGAAAAACCCATTTTGTAATGTTTTTCAAAAATTTCAGCAATCAATTTTCAAAAAATTTAAATTCACATAACAACCAAAAAGGAAAGAAAGCATACAAAATTTCATATTTATATTGAAAGAAATAAGAGAAGAATTGATGTTGAAATTAAGGATGTACCTAACAAGAAGGTAGCTCATAAATTGAACAACACAATCTGTGTTCAAAAGTAACTAGCTTACCTCAGTACAAATGCGCATACATCTTTGTTTTTCCTGAATTTTTGGAGTTCCCTCGTAAATGTATGTTATTAACACAATAAATGTTTGGTACATACTTCAAATCAAAAATGTAAATGAGAAAATAGTTGGGAGGCACACTTGAAATTACTAGATTAACTAAACCTGAAGAAATTTTAATTACTGTGAAATAATTTCTACCAAAATAAAAATAATTCCAATAATAGTTTTTTCTGGATGAATTTGCTAATTTTGAGTTCCAATAAGAGGAAAACACAGCTTTAAATACGATATCAGGCGATACCAATTTTTACTTTCAAAAAAATCCAAAACAGACAAAAAATGTGTAGTAAATCATAGATGAATAGTATATAGGACAAAGGTGGCATCTGGTGCAGGTGTAGTTTAAAGAACACAAATTATAACTTCGAATAATTGAATTACTAAATCATCTGTAATAAAAAATAATTGGAAGCAAGTAATAATTTATTTAAATAATTCAGAAACGTTCAAAAGATAATGATAGTGTTAAACAAAGTCGTTTTACATAAAAAAGATGTTAATAACGACAGTTTTTGTGAAGAACAAACGATTTTATCGTATGAGAATATCTCAACAGTTTGTTATAAAATGCCAAAAGGAATGTTTACCAATTTTCGTTAACCGCTCAGTGGAATTAACACATATTATAATAAAAATATAGTTAATTTACATATTATTGAACTTGCAACTAAATAATCTTTCACGAAGAAAGTTTTAGCCGAAGCTGATGAGTTTACTACAAAATAATTCCACCAAAAATTATTTATTATGCTATAAAATATTCATTGTGGCATCCGCTTACATCTCTAGACAATTCTAGAACTTTGCCCGCTATATAATAACTTTTTAAAATAAATAACGACAAACATGTTCGTTTTTTATCGAATGCTAATGCTATTATCCTTAGAATAATGCTAAATGTTCTCCAGTAGATTAGTCTCGCTGATGTTTTATTGCTGTCTTTCAACATTTTTATCCCTTTACAATAAAAGAAAAGCGACCCTTCTCCTTCTATAAAAGGAAATTCCAAAAAAAACAATATGAATTGAAGCTTATAATAAAAGGAAAAGATTGAATCTAAATTTATTAAAGCAAGTATGATACTGAGATAGAGCTGATTGTTGATATTATTATAGATTTGAAAATATTCAAGATAAAATTACTGAGCAATTTTCAAATTTTTAGAAAAATTGTATTTAACTTTTTTAAAGAAAGTTAAAAAAAATTAAAATGGGATTAATTTGGAGCCATTAGCATAATAATGAACAGAGTTCTATTGAAAACAAAATGTGTTGTTCAATTTTTCGAAAAAACAAATGATTCAAAAATTAATTAATTTGTCGTAAATTTTGAAATGAAAGCTAATACTTCTACAATATATTTTATTTAGATACCTCATGCTAAATAAGTGTTAGACATTAAAAAAAATTTCAAATTAAAAAAAACACTTATTTCGAAAATATCTCAAAAAATAAAGGAGGTACAAAAAAAAGTCAAGAGTAGATTTCCTTTCAGTCAATATTTCGGATCTTCTTTTCTTTCTGTAGGATCAAAAATAAACGAGATATCGCTACCAGAAGTTTGCAATTTAGCGCGAGAACCATGTTTCAAGTCATTTAATATGAAAAATTTCAAAAACGAAATATTATAAAATATTCAATTTAACAGAAGTTGAAATTTCCCGTGAAATAGATATTGAATCAACATCATAGATATAAAATGAAGGAAGTTATCGTTGAAAAATCAACGTCATCTTCTGATACCATTTTCAAAATATTTAGTACTTGATGCATATAAAATACCTATATCTTCCTTCGTACAGTATAATATGTAGCTTGTAAGACCTACCTTTATGCTCCATGACATATTTTGTGAATAGGGGTGGGTTTTAAGCGATACGATACATAACAAATTATATTGTAATCAGTTGAAACATACTTTATTAGATTTCTACTTCAATCAATTTTTTTTACATATCTTGCCATCAGGGGCTGTTTTTGATGGTTAAAACATTATAATGAATTATTTATTACCACCATAAGCTATTGAAAAGATGTTTAAGATAAAAAATTATTATTTGTGTAATTTTGTTATAAAGGGTGGTTTTTAGGGGTTGAAATTTGATACACATAATGAAAATCATAATCCACAATGTTAAACAATATTAAGACTACTTTATTCGGTTTGATTTTAGTGCAAAAAACATACATTTGTATAGTTTTCTTATTTTTTAACTAAATGGTTTTTACCCCCTAAAAATTAAAAACTGCTTAAAGAAATGGAAATTAAATAGGGTGATAGTGATGGCCTTTAAAACATTGGCTCCGTCTGCTTAACCAGTTCTAACAGTTTTATTTTGTAATGTAGATAAACCCAAGCATTGAAAGAAATATTCTCAATTAAACTATATCAAATGATTTTACAAAAGTTTGCCTATTTGTTTAGTTTCAGTATAAAAGTCGATACTCCATTTTCAATTGCGAACCAAAAACTAAAATTTAATTCAGTATAGGGTACACTGAAGTTACGACACGCAAACTGTTAGTAATTAAGTCATCTAAAATAATCTAGTCTGCTTTCATTTTCGTACAGCTAACAATACATTTAATAAGAATAGTACTATATATCCGTATTATAAATCTATTTTCGTATCATCTGAAAGACGATTTATTATCGGTGGTCGAGAGACTCTTCTTTATTCGCCAAAAATATAATAATAAAACAAATGATGATGAAAACATTCCTCTTAATTTTGTTATTTAAATATAGAAACTTCAGCCAAAACGATAGGAAACTAAAATATACACACAAGCTGAGTTGCTAGATGATTTTATAGTAAAACACTTTTCTCTATTTGTTTTAGTTTTTTAAAGCTTTATCGTCTTCTTCTGCATCTTATTTTAAGACTATGTCTTATTTTTCAAAGAAGCAACCAAGTTGTGATTTTGATGACCAACTCACATACCAGCGCTTTGGTGTCTTCCTCGAGGCCGATTGAAATTCGGTATCTATTTCTTTGGGGTTTTTACAAGTCGATCATCGTCCAACCCATTAACATGATCTCTCCATGCCCTTCTTCTAGTTCTGGCCCATCTTACTGCATTGTAATCTGATAGATTACAATTTCATTATGTTTAGACCTTTCACTACTATCTCCACCTCTCCTATCAAATCCATCATTGTTCGTCACTGACACAACTAAGATCAAGAGTAAAAGTACGCCTTCTCGTATTATACTGTCTCTTCTGGTCATTGACTGTCTTTTTTGACACTTCTTAACTAAACCTCGTATAATACTGCTACCTCCCCCTCTCCTATCAAATCCATCATTTTTCATCACTGACACAGCTAACATCAAGAGTAAGAGTACGCCTTCTCGTATTTAAACGGTCTCTTCTGGTCATTGACTGTCTTTTTTTGACACTTCTTAACTTTACCTCGTATAATACTGCTATCTCAACCCCCCTATCAAGTCCATCATTGTTCGCCACTGACATAGCTAAAAGTAAGAGTAACAGTACGCCTTCTTGTACTACACTACACTTCTGGTCATTGATTGTCTTTTTTTACACTTCTTAGCTTTACCTCGTCTAATACTGTTATATCAACCCATCTATCAAGTCCATCATTGTTCGTCACAAATATAGCTAAGCTCGAGAGTAACAGTACACCTTCTCGTATTATACTGTCTTTTTTGGCACTTCTTAATTTTACCTAGTGTAATACTGGCTGTTGGAACTTTCTGGTGATTGACTGCTCTTCTTTTACTTTTTAGACAATTCCTAAGGCTTCTATGTCCATGTACTTCTCTTTCTATCTGAAGCGCGCCACCATCTTGTGACAACTACATACTAACAGCAATTCTAATTTTTGCATCAAATGAGTTAAATATAAAGAATTGACAATATTTTTAAAGGGTAATTCAAAAACAGAAAAACAGACGTATTCAATAACTTATTTTTCTTCTTTGTCAGCATTTGTCCACATAGACATTCCAGCCATATTTGTTTCAAGCTCGTTACCAGCTATTTGTTTGATATTATCTGTCTATTTTAATGGGATTCGTTGTAACTACCTTAGTCGTGTTCCTTTTACAATAAGTGAGGTGAGACAAACTGAGATTTCTACCTCCTACCTTACCGATCATGAGACCGTCTTCACAAGTGAGATTTCCAAACTCATCGAGAAAGTAAGGTTACGTCTGACTGTTGTTAGTGTTGATCACCATTTCTGTGGTGTTGATGTTGACTGTATTAGAGGTCAGAGGAGTCTGTTTTTAATTTTGCGATGGACCATAAGCGTACAACGGTAAATGCGAAGGCTTCATTTGTACAATTTATATTAAAATACTCGATTACTTGAATGATGATGGTTTCTGAAACATCTGGAGTCTTCAGATGATGATGATGAAACGTCAGAAGCGAAAATCGATTAGTGTTTCATGATGATGCCTCATCTTCGGATGACAGGTCGTCTGTCTCAGTTGGTTGCGTTTGTCGTTCCTTTTAATCTAAGTAGACATTCTGAGATGAAATGAGTACCTTACCTCACCTCAGTTTCGATGTAAAAAGAACGTGCCTAATGTAACTGCTCACTGGAATTTGTTATTACAGGCTTACAGAAAAGAGGCAGATATTAACAGCACAATCGCTTTATCGATTCTGGATCGAGACCGAGCTATAGAGGCAACACTTCTGTCGAAAGTAGAACGCCCTGGTGTTGAACAAGAGAAAAATTGTGATGGGAACAGGGTAATAAATAACCTACAAAATGCAAAAAATGAATAGATCTTTTTATATTTTCTTTGCCTGGAAAAATTGTTGGTATGTAAGATGGCTGTAGGGGGTTATCTGATTTGTGATTAATGACAAAATGAGCACTGCAAATTCTAGTATTTTTATTTGGTTTCCAATCCTTTGGACGTTTACTGAAATGTAATTAAAAAACTTGAAGTGATTCATTTTCTACAAATGTTTACTTTCTTTCTTTTAAAAGTATTTAATTATTTAAACTTATTATATAATATTATAGTCAACAAACGCATAACAAGCTTTTTATTTTATATAATAAATGAAATCGTTCAGAAAACAAAATTTTATTCTCTCGATAATAATCTTTTATTTATGGAAAAAAAATTTAAAACTTTTCTAACAGCTGCAAAATTGTAGTATCATACTGATTATACACAAAATAATAGCTAATCATTTTTTTAATGAGAACACTTCACTCACATATTATGGTTTTTTACTGCATTTATCCATTTTTGACGTTTTAAGGTTATCCACGCAGTGTTCAATGAACTTTCGGGGAAACGATCAAATTTCAACTGCTTATGATTTTTATACGGCATATTTGAACAGCCATGAATACAGCAAAATACTTTTGATGAAAACATCACAAACGCTTAATATCATTTTAAAAAAATTAACATTTAAAAACGCTGATTATACAAAACTAATAGTGTTTACATCACTTCGTTTGTGTTTTTTCACGGCAGATGGCATAATCGTCATCTTTCTCGACCCCTATATGTCTTTGCAATAAACTAACTAAAGTGACAGTTCTACCAACTTAATTAAATAGTTTCGTATCTTCGAAAACTTATTCCTGGATTTACCTGCTAAAATTGCAGTATAATGATAATTGGGACCATTGGACTAGATATTGACGATAATTATAACCTTAAATTCAGTTACCATAAACTAACTAAACTGATCGCTATACTACAAACTAAATTCTATAGTTATGTCACGGGAGCTTACTCCTGGATTTACCTGCTATAAATTGCAAAATTAATATAATCGGCAACAATGAACTAGATACTGACGATAATTATAACCTTAAATTCAAGTTACAATAAACTAACTAAACTGATCGCTATACTACAAACTAAATCTTATAGTTCTGTCTTCAGGAACTTATTCTTGAATTTACCCACCATAAATTGCAAAATAACGTTAATTGGTAACAATGGACTAGATACTGACGATAACTATAGGTAACCTTAAATTCAGGTACAACAAACTATCAGAACTGACAGCTAAATATTTAGTTCCGTGACTTCGGGAACTTATTCCTGGATGCACCCACAATAGAGAAAATTATGTAGAATCTGTTTCTGAAAATAATTGAGAGATATATTACTTTGTTGACACGCCACTGGTTTGTTTACAATGTAATAAAATTAAAGCTAGTAAGCGGTTTTTAACGTGATGATAATTGGTGATTAATTTAAAAAATTTCTTGTTATCCTGTGGGAAGAAATGCAGTTAAATTAATTATCTATATACTTTATTTATTTCATAAGACAGGATATAGGATGTGCTTAAAACAGCTATTCAATATAATACTGTTTTTATTAATAATTTTGGAAAATATGTTTTTTTTTAACTTTTGTGTCTTTCTATCTGCTAAAAAAAGTTATACAATGTTTATTTTTCAATTTTTGAATATAACAGCTGTCAGATGTTGTCAAAATGAATTAACTATTAATCTAACCTAATTATTGATGTTGTCGTCGATATCTCTTTTCAACATTATCAGGTCATAATAATGTATCCAAAAGAATGAATGTCATTATATAATAGACAAGTGTATGTATTGTGAATATGTTTCTACTGTAGTTAGAAAAGGATAGAATATATAAAGTTTGCTTACTGTTAGTGATATCAGGATAAAGGTCAATTTCATCGAATCTAGAATCCTTCATTATTGTATTGCTTTAACCCGGCGCTTTCGCCAATATTTGAATTTTACTATTTTTTTCTAAAAATCCATTTCTTACAAAGAAAATCGTAAAAAAAGGATATTAAAGTTACACAGTTTCTCCTCTTTTATCATTATTCATCTGAGAAACGATTTTTAGTGCAAAATATCAGCAGATCTTTCAGGAATACTGTGATTGTCTTGGTTGTTGCATAAATGGGACAAACTCTTTCTCGTTGAAATAAATTAATTTTAAATTGCAAAAATAATTTAAATTTGGACATATTTTGACTTTATATATTGAAAAAAGTTTGACATACAAAAATATTCAGGTATTCTTTGAGAAATTACTCTTTTCTTTGAAATACATCGATTTTAAATTGAAATAATTGAAAGTAAATGCAAACAACCATTTTCATTGTACTTGAAATAATAAATTAATTTTAAATTGAACTAATTTTGTACTGTAGTTCAGATATGTCGGTAGAAAAGTTGAAAAACAGCTAAAAAAAAGTTGGAAAAGCTTATTTAATCTACAAATTTGAAGCACGTATAGCTTTATCTGTGCAACATGGATACTAAACGAAATTATACGGAGAAGGGAAAGGGACATATGGATCGAAAAATAAAGGAGACAAATATTTAAGTAGAACTAATGCAGAAGTGTATGAGATCTACAATGAAACGCAGATAGACATGGCAGTAAAATCGAGAGGAATACAGTGGCTGGAACATTTGAAATGACGGAAACTAGGACAGTGAAGAACGTGTTAACGGTTCAAACTTGTTTAATTTAAACTTAAAGATAAACAGAGCTTAATAAATAAATTTGGGAGGTAGATAAACTAAAATCGATTTAATACAAAGTTAATCTTGGTTGAAAACTAAAATAGCTTTGAGAGTGACCTAATGGCAGAAAGCGCTTAACTGAATTTTAATAATAAAATACACACTGAGTACTTGTCGTTTCATTCACTCAATTTAAAATAAAAATGTTTCTATCTAACTTACCGCTTAATAATGATATTACAAAAGAAAACATACATCCCTATTTAAACAAAACTAAACTAAAATTTCAATAAATTAACCAAAACATTGTTTATTTACAGAATAATATGAGAAATTCTTTTATTGTTCTCTCACTTTAAAGGGTCTAAATATAAAGGGATATCCCTACCTAAGTGTCTAGCCGACCAGTAATTAAGGTTGGTACTTGACTTAACATACTGTCAATATTATTTTGTTTCCTCTCTTCCGTTTTTTCTTTCATAGGTGCATGAGGTTAATCGAACTTTTTCGAATTTTTGAAGCTAAAGAGCTAAAGGAAACCACTTTCATACACTATTTATTTTCTCTTAATATCTTGAAAAGCCCGCAAGGGGATATTTACGATTAGTCTATTTAAAAGCCACTCCACCTTTGGTAAGTCTATCTAACCTAACCCAACCACATTTCAAGTAACCACCATCTAACTGCTTTGTCACTCTTTTACGCTTTTTCTTCTATACTATTATTAGGGACTGACTGTAGTACAACTGTTGATGTGATCACTTGCATGGTTTACCTAAAATAGGCTTCCCCGAGAACAGCTACCACTAATTACTATACACAACGTGAAGAAGAAGGAAAAAGAAGCTGAGAAATTGAAACAAGAATCAATCAGAGAGAAAAAAACAAGAAGCAACCACAAGAAGAACTGCGAAAAGAACCAAAGCACCATCAGTAACAGAAGTTACCTGTTAACAGGCTGATATAATCGATACTGGCAATCAAGATAAAAATCCTAGTGTTTCCCAAGATATCACTGTAGGAACTTATGTTATAATAACGTATAATCAGAAATATTTTCCGGGCATAGTAGAAACTATTGACAATGATGAATATGAAGTCCGCGCTATGGCACCAGCTGGTCTTAATACCTTTAGATAGCCAGATTGTGTTGACCAGATATGGTACAAGAAGTCTTCAATTGCAGAAGTGATCGAAGCACCTAAGCTTATTAGACGTGTCCCGAAATTCGTAAATATTCTGAAAATATCAATCCGAGCAAGATAAGGAATATACTATCTTCCCCAGAGGATGATATCAACAGGGATAAAAATGGAGCAAAAATCAATGATTCACAAGAAATTACTATTGGAGCTTATGTCATAATAATGTATGACCAAAAATATTTTCCTGGATTAGTGGAAAATGCAGAAGGTGATGAATATGAAGTTCGCGTTATGACGCCAGCAGGTCCCAATACTTTCAAATGGCCAGAACGTGTTGACCAAATATGGTACAAGAAAACTTCAATTGTGGAAATGATTGAAGCACCCAATCTTATAAGACGTGGTTTTTTCGAATGTCCAGAAATACTGAATTTGACTGAAATAATATTAGATCACCATATGTTGTGTTTTCGTTGATAATCATTGATTAAAAATTGTTCAACGTCTATTTTCTTCATAAGTTCATTCATTGGATCAGCCATGTTCAATCAATGGTAGCATTCGTTCATTTACTGGGGTATCATGCAACATTTTATTTTTTTACTAAGTCTTAAACTGTCTACTCCTGTAACTATCGTATGCAACGTGTTCACTATTTAATTGAACACGAAGTGTTATTTTTCTGGAGTTGAAAATCAGTACGGATGGTTTATAAAAATACAGTGAAGTTCAAAAATGTCTTGAGTGTTCATTCACTGGTACATTTACCCTACGTCATTTTATTTTCTTCATTTAAACGAATGCGAATGGCTAATGAGCTAAAAGTGGACGCTCCCCCTGGAAGTTTAGTCGAAATTTCTGAAACTGGCTACATAACAAGTGATCTATTTTAAAAGTGGATTAGGAATTTCATTGAAGTAGTAAAACCAACTATTGACAAAAAAGTAATTCAAGTTTTGGATGGGTATACTACAGCGGCGTGCAGTGGCATTAGGAGTAGGGTAGGCAGTTGGTACGAAACAAATAAAAATGTGCCGCTGGCAAAAAGTTTTCGAAGTGCATTCGCCATTTTATTAAAAAAAATTAAACACAACAAATGTAACAACAAAAACGACTAAATACTATTAGAACTAAACACAAACCGAAACCAAAAATATCTATTTTTTATAAATGAGTTCAATACGACGGTGTTTAATCAAAAATGCATTTATCACATCATCATAAAACGTAAGGTTACGTTTTAAATCTAGCAATAGCTCTTTCTCCAGGGAAATTGTTGACAAACTGCTAAGTCGCTCTTGTCCTTGAGTATTGCGTAGGTATGTGTGAATGCGTTTTAGTCCAGAGAATGAACGCTCTACAGATGCTGAACTAGCGGGTATTGTCACAATTAATTTTGCTAACTTAATTATTTGAGGAAACACTTCACATATTTTTTTTTCATGACAAAATTGTATAATTTCGTAGGCATTCATGCCTTTGAATTCTGGTGATGAATACAAACAATGTAGCTCATTTTTCAATCTGTCAAAATCAAACTTTGTTTCATATCTTATTTTTAATTCATTAAATATTTCCTCTGGAAATTTACTTGTAAACATTTCAAAACAGTCTGGATCAAGAATACGAAAAAAATTTACTTGTCTAATTTCTCTGTACCGATCACTAATTTCATTTTTAATGTTATCTACTATTTCTCTAAAAATTCTTCTGTATTGCGTCGTAATGTCACTTATATTTCGTTTTCTTTGAGGCTCGCCATAAACTCTTAGACTTTTTGCATAAATTTCCTCGTAAAAAAATGTCCAAAAACGCTTTGAAATTTTCAATTTTTTTAACAGAATAAACAATATCGGAGAGTTTTTACTGTATTATATTATATAGTTATCCGTCTGGCCAAATATTTCATTGAAAATGTCCAAAAAATAATTAAATTCAAAATCTTTCAATGTAAATAAATACATTCTAGCTGCCGAAAGAGTTTCTCCATTCCAATTTGCTTGATTCTCAAGCATGTCATTAAACATGGTTTTTAAATTATAAAGTTCACTAAAAATTACATTTACCGTTCTGGAGTTATAGGTCCATCGAGTCTGAACTACACGTGGTAACTTTTTAGTGCAAAATCGGTTATAGAATTCAGAACGTTTCGTACTGGTATGGAAAAATGTGCCCAAATTTTTAATTGTTCCAAAAAGTGTTTAGTTTCCGCGATTCTTTCACAGGACTTAGACAGAACTAAGTTTAAAATATGAGCATTACACCATACATATAACGCGTCAGGACAAATTTCCCGCACTTTTTGTTGAACCCCATTGTTATAAAATGATAAAACAGCTGCTCCATCGTAAGTTTGAGCTACTAGTTTGGAAGTACATTCATATGCACTTAAAATGTCTGTAATTATTTTGGTTAGCGTGTCTGCAGTTCGATGTGAACTTACGTCGATAAAACCCATAAAACGATCAACTATTTCATTCGATTCTGTAAAATATCTAAAAATCACACAGAGTTGCTCTTTACCGCTTATATCTGGTGTCTCGTCAATCATAACCGCCACGAAATCCGTTTTCTGCAACTCTCCGTATTTTTGCTCTAAGTACAAAATCGATTGCAGATATCAAATCATTTTGTATTCGATTGGAAAATCCAGAAAAAACATTTCTTCTTTCATTTTCATTTGATTCGTTTAGATGATTTTCAAGCCTCCCATCATAACTAGCCAAAAGTTGTACGCACTCGATAAAGTTGCCTCTGTTGGATGACTCAGTGTTTTCTGTATGTCCGCGAAATGGTAGTTCTTGCTTTCCCAAGAAGCAAGTTATATCAATAAGTCTTCGCATTAGGTTACGATTTCTATTCACGCTAGAATTATGTCGCTCTATTTCCTCTCTAAATTGGCGAGAAAGGTTCAGTTCTATCCTATTTTGTCCAAAGTTGCATAAGGAAAGAGCAGATTTCAAATAATTTTCACATTGGTCATGTTTTTTTGCAGCATTAGTAAAATTATTCTTCGTCTTCGTTGCCGGTATTAGTCAACACATTCTTTTCTTTCGAAAATAATAGACATGACCAACAAAACATCTTATTTATATGTTTACAACCTGTAAGCCAACTAAAGTTTTCGTAAAATTTATTGCTAAAATACCTGTTACAGTTTTTCTTTTTCTGCACAATATAAAGTATAGGGGTTGGCCGACCAGTCGCAATAATGGAATGTTTGTTTTCAAATGTTCTGGAGCTAAACGGAATTATTTTCAGCCGTTGTACACAATTTTCACTTTCGTCAGATTCACACTGCATTTTCACAATTCAATTTATCTTTAAACTCTCCACTATAACACTATTTAACTTGGTCAAATTATTAAATTAAAGCGAAACTATTGAAAAGTTATTGAAAATAATTAGTATACCCGATACACTATACCGTCAATAATATTGACACTTACTAGTTGAGCGAAAGATGGAAATAATTCTCGAGTATCGCTGAGTCGCTCCATCCTTTTTCAGTGCACAGAACCACACGTATACATACACGCTGTTGACGACCGTAGGTACAGACTTTAAATATCTGTTTGTTTCCATATAATCGCTACATGTCCACCTTAATACGCGCTCTTATGGGACACCTACATGGGAAATATGAAGTGTGTGTAAAAGCAAGATTGCATTATTTTGGATTTGAGAAAACACAGAAATGTTTACGTGTGTTAATAAATTATATAAATGTATATAAGTAGCTGATATAAGATTTAATGAAGGAAGTAGTGAAAATAAATTATGGTATAATATAAATTAATTTGCTAGGGTAGGCAATGCCTTTTTGCCTGTATTGTTTGCACGCCGCTGGTATACTACACATTAGAAGAATCTAGAGGCAATTGAAATGGCCAGGGAACATGGCGTAATAATGTTACAGCTGCCTGGTCATACTACTCATCGACTACAACCCCTCGATAAAAGTTTCTTCAGTCCACTGAAAAGTAACTTTAACAAAGCTATGGCTAAGATCGAATCTCGGAATGTGTGTTACGCAGTACCAGGTGGCTAGAAAGCGTCTACAATTGAGAACGCAATCAATGGATTTAGAGTTAATGGACTGAGACTTTGCGGCAGCTGAAAATTTATTACAACTGTGTATGCCTACTGACCCTGAGTGCTCAAAGAAGGAAGACAATAACTTAACTTCTCAGCCAGAAATTTCAAACCTTGATAATAGCCAGCATTCGGCAATTAAAAAGCTTTCAGTTCCAATTGAGACACTGTCTCCTATATCTAAACCTAAATCAAAATCCAAGTCTAGGAATGTAGGACAAAAAGCATCTATTTTGACTAGCAGCCCATACAAAAATTAGTTGGAGGTACAAAAGGAGCTTAAGTTAAACCAAGAAAAGGTTAAAGCGTTGAAAGAGAAATTGGGTTCTGCATCAAAGAAAATTTGTATAAAAAAAGAAAAATCTATTGAAAGGAAGATGCACAACGTGAAGAAAACCCTTGGATTCCGTGGAAAATCAGCAAAAGTTTCCTCTTGGTCCATGGTTAACATCGCATCTTCTTTAAATCAATCTGCTGTTGTGGTAGAAGTGCAACCTGAAGAATGGTATTGTTTCTTTTGTGAAACCAACCTGGTAGAAGATATGATTCAATGTCAGATTTGTAATTTGACGGTGCATGATTCTTGTCCAGGAATCGCCAACAAAGACAGGCCTCAATAGTTTACATGTGTCAAATATAGATAAATAGTAGGCCTTTATCTTAGTTTCATTATAAATCCTTATATCTACAGTACTTGTATATTAACTGTTCATGTTATGAAAAATGAAACTGAACTCTTTATAAGTCTATTATTTGTAATTTATTTCATACGCTATTAACCACATATGAATTGTACAGGGTACGATCAAGGAGCCACCTGGTACGATAAAGGCAACTAGTTTTTCATTGTACCACTTGCAGGGCCTTAGTAATTTATTGTTTCCAAGTACTAAATGAACTTGTTTCACATTTTAAAAAATTTATAAGGTGGGGAAAGAATGGATTTAACTATACAATAATTTTGGGCATAACAACTAGCAGTATGTGAGCTACATAAATTGAAAGACGTCTATACGGGGTATCGCGGAACCTTAGGGTTCCGCTGAACACACTTAGAGAATGGCTGGCTTTTAGTGTTAAATATTTTGTTTGAACTTTTCTTTAGAACATAACATCTCGTGAATCCAAAATCTTATTCTAAACTAAAAATTTAGGAACCTAACTTTCTTTACATTTTTCGTGGAGCTGAGGAATAAAATCATAACATATCACAGTAACTAAAACCCCATGATATTGACTTACCCACCCATATTTTCCGTATAAAGAAATATTATTTTCACCAATTACGACGGTTTCTTCCATATTCGTTTTAGAATTAGGAATTTTAATCACTAACATGGTGTCTTATCTTTTATTTCATCTAAAGCTCCTCACGACGACAAGGAATTATATTTAATTATGTTACCGTTGTCATTAAGTAGATATCTCCAGCATCTGATGAGAAGCAATTGTAATTTCAATAAAAGCGCAAAATATATGCGAAAAAAAAACAAAAATTATGTTCCTTTCTAATTTTTATTTTCCGTTTTCCGACAAACCGGCCTAATTCCACTCGCCGCGAGATTTACCCAAAAAAAATTACAGCTCTCAGTAATATTTTGCATTAGTTGCCAGAAACACTGTCTGAGAATTGTAGTCGACCAAATGAAATAAAATAAAGAAAACCGTTTGTTCTAATTGCGTTCGAAAATAGATTTCTATTTCCAAGAAAATGCAATCGCCTCATACATACTTCACTTTCATTACATTTACTTCCAAGTGTTTGTATCAAATCGGCAAATACGCAACAATTCATATACAGGGAAGATTTAAACAAACATATACATCTAATCAATCAACCAAAAAGAGTGACACTTTTTTTTAAATTATAGGCACGTCTATGTATATTTTTCTCATTTTATCCTGTCATGTCAGAATTTGTAAAAAACAAAAATTAGATATTCGAGATTATAGTAAAGTAAAAAAAAATTATGTCCACTCTATATATGTATATAATTGATAAATTACAGCACCTAATATAGAAGATTTACGGTTCTTATAACTGAAAATTGTTTTGAAACGTTCATCACATTTTCTACGATGTTATACAAATTAAGCCATGATTTAATGGGATTTTAATTGGTGTTACTTTACCATCTCATTATGCAGATCATTTTTTTTTCTTTCAAGACACCATGAGAAATAGTTATACAAATTTCCGGACTCGTTTTTGTAAAATACAACCATGTCAAAAATTTGTTGAAACACAAAATATGTAGGAGGGGGGGGGGGGGAATCACATCAAAAAGTTTATACTTAATTGCTTTTTGTTGATTGACAAGTTTGGTTATCTGATTGTGCCTTCCTAAGTAAATAGATTCTGCAAGAGCTATACAGCCATCGGTGATATGCTCGATGGTGTCACCAACCGTCCCGCACTTTCGACATTTGTCAGCTACATCCAACTTAAGACAGTGCTTTTCGTAATTTCTTATAACTCTATCTTGAATAGCAATTACGAAGCTCTCAGTTTATGAGTAAAGTTATATTTTGGTAAGCCACATAAACGACGATACCAAGAGCTGCTGCAAGTTTAGGATATCATCCGTGAACAATTTTCCTATTCAATTCTGTTATTCTACCTGTAGCTGATGGCTCTTCCAAAACCAGATTATGAGCACTTAAGTTTAGATGCGTATACTCTTTATCCTGTTGTATAACCACTTCTTTGATTCATCAGTGGATACCTCATACACTTTTCTTGACGCAGACATAAGTTTTTAATATTAAGGAGCCCTCTAACTCCTTCTCTTCTTGGAATATGCAGAATTTTAACAAACAAGTTGGGATGCAAACATATTTGTAGAATTCTACGGCGATCAAGTTCCTCCATGTCAGTGTTGTACCATTTGACTATTCCAAATGAAAATATTAGTGCAGGCACATGATTTTTGTATTCAAGAGAGTCATCCAGTGTGTCTATATTTTTCTCTAAGCTGTTGTTTTAATAACGTATCATAACCTGGTACTGGGGATTCCCAAGTAGCGATACAACTCGTCTGGCGGAAGCTGCTTAATCTCATACATAACTGGATGTTGATCCTGATCTAGGACTCCTCTTTAAACAATTATTGCACACTTGTCCATTCCAAATGTCATCCTGATATCATCGCTGAAAGCTTTTACTAAACCTAGGAGCTGCGAATGTTTTTGCTTCGTCTCGGCGTAGAGCTTTAGGTCATCCACTTAGCAGATTATTATTATAAATTGATGAGGTATTAAGCCCAAAAAAAATACATTTCAAAAGAAATACCTACTAGTAGTGAACAAACAAATGAGAGGACGAAGTAATTACGATTAAGCTCTTAAAGTTATTAAATAAGTAACACTGATCTAGTCTATTTTCGAATATGTTGACACTTGTTGCTGATACAATTTCACTGTCCAAATCATTCCAAATATTGAAAATTCTGTTTGGTAAAAAGTTTTGTCTCGTTCTAACCGCAAAATTTTTCTTTTTTAACTTGAACTGGTGTCCTCGATGTCTCGTGTCCGTATTTAGGGTAAAAACTGTATTTAGATCACCAAAATTATATTTAAGAATTCGAAAGGCTACAATAAGATCGCCTCGTATCCTCCGCAGCTCAAACGTGGTATTATTTGCCATGGATAATATTTCTTCATATGAAAGTCTTATATGTCCAAAAGCAACTCTGGTAGCCTTCCGCTGTACACTTTCCAGCAACGTTCTATCACGAGTCCGGGTACCAGACTGGGCCGGCGTATTCAAGATAGGTCTGACGTAAGTAGCATACAATTTGCAGAAGGTCTAAAAGGATACTTTTGAGAAGCATTTCCTAATAAGATAAAGTCTGGTATTTGCACGTTTGGATATTGAGAGCATATGATCGGACCACAATAGTTCACTATTCACGATAACACCCACGTCATTATGAGAGGTTACTGTGATTAGAATTTGACCGTCAATAAAATAATCAAAATGTGGGTTGTTTTTACCGACGTGAAGCACTACACATTTTTCAGTGTTCAATGGAAGTAACCATTCCAAAGACCACTGATGTATTGACATGCGATAGATAATCTTTTTGGTGTCCTCATATTAAGTTTGTAGCCATCTTAGGTGTTGTTCAATAAGGTTAATAGCCGGTCAAAATTCCCCGCTTTATATTGATATTCCCAATATTCTTCCTAGACACGTATAATTGATCATGGTTGATAGAAGATTCATTTGTTTTGTATAATTTAAGAGCCTTCAGAAGGTATGAGTGTGGCACGCTGTCAATGGCTTTCTGGTAGTTTATCCAACTCATGTTCAAATTTCTCTGTTATAATTTTGTTTTGTCTCTGCTCCCATCTTTCATACATCCTTTCTGTTAATTTGGGAAAATTTCATTTATTACTAGGTGCTCAAAGAGTCTGCTACTTATTATAGTGGTTAGGTTTTCAAACACGGTTATTAAACAGATGATTGAGCGATAGCTTTTGGTTTCTGCTGTTTTATAATTCTAGAGAAGCAATAGTGAATTTCCTTCTGTTATCCATTCTGGCACACCTTCTGGGAGTTTCATTATATTGGTGGGAAAGCAGTTGGTGTATTTCCGTGAGAGTTTTCAGCCATAAATTTTGTATTATGTCTTGCCCAGGTGCTTTCCATTTGGATGCTTTTTTAAGTGCTTCCTGGACTTCTTTTACTATAATGTCTACCCATTCCAAGTTCCTGATATTTTTGTATCGTTGATTCTCCCACTCTATCCACTGTACGTTGTCATTGTGTTGTAGTTTATATTGCTAAATGCCTTACCAAAATGTCTGTATTTGCTCTTTTTTCGGTGTTTTTTAATGTTTATGCTATTCTGTTTTAATATTTATAGAAGCTTTTGGGGGTTTCAGCGATTTTTTTGTTATTCAAAAAAAAACTTCTTCAAGCTTTGATATTGTCCATAATTTTGTTTTCGTCCATAATTTTGTCTTCATCCTGTTTGTTCATTATTTTATGTTTTTGCAATAATCTTTGCTTTATTATAGCATATCCGTATTGTTTCCCCGACTTATTTCGTTCATTTAAGAAAGTTCCTTATCTGTGCTATTCGTTATTCTATCCTGATTTTGCATTTTGGTTTTTCTGGATTTTGCCCTCGTTTTTTCTAGCTTTATATTGAGATAAGCATAATATTACTGTTCCTGTGGCATATATAAATTTATTTATCTCTGTAATAGTGCGCTGGCACTCTGTCCAACTGTCTATTATTTGTATGATTGCCTTGTTAGCATGAGCTATGAAGTTTGTTGCTTTTTGTGTTTCGTTGATTTTTGGTAATTTATCTCTCGCCATAGAATCGGTATCATTGAGCTTATATATTTACCATATTTTCTACGCTCTCTTCACAGTTGCTTTGTGCTGATTGATTAGTTTGCGTCTCTACCGTATCTGCTTCGATTTGTTTATCTGGTATTCTTTATTTTTGGACGTTTGTTTGCAAGTTTTGAACCCGTGTCAAAGCTGGAATCCAGGGGCACAGACAGGACAATCACCCGATGGATAGAGAACATGCTAAGCAGGAGAGTACAAGCATCCCCGTGTGGTGTCACAAGAGAGGTGAAGATAGAAAGAGGATGTCCACAAGGAGGTGTTCTGTCACCAAAGCTGTGGAATCTGGTAGTCGACGACCTCCTTGTTGCACTTAACTAGCAGGGATGTGCTGAACACATTGTCATTCTAATACGGGGAAAACACGTGGGCATCTGCCTGGAACTAATGCAGAGGGCACTGTCCGTAGTGGAGAGATGGTGTGATGCGGAGGGATTGTCTGTCAAGTGGTAGGATTCCTAACTGGCCACTGGCTATTCAATGCACACCTAGCGAAGATGGGGATTGATGCAACAAACCTCCATTGCAGGATGTGTGGAGAGGTAGAGGAAACCTGCCTTACGCAGAAGGAGAGCCTCCTGTTTAGATATCTTCCCAGATACAAATTAAGAGGGACTGCAGGAAAGTATAGTCTGAAGAATCTCACTGTTGGCTAAGAAATTAGGATGGGACTTAATATTTGTGAATGGGGGTGCACAATAAGCCTAATTAATGGCTGAGTGGCAACCATTAGGGCACCCGAACCATAACCCCCTCGTGACTAAAAAAAAAGTTTTGGACCCTTTCATTTCCTGCTTCGTTGTGTGTGTTCTGCACATCTTTTATGTATTTCTGGACTAACAATCTTGATTTGGTCTATCTCGATTTCAGTTCGCTTTAAGTGACTCATGATATATCGTCTTTGTATTGCCAGTGTGTTTGCGGAGATGTTGGGACGACTATTTGGATTTCTGCTCCTCCACAAGTCATAATCATCTTTGAGACTTTTCGTTCCTGTTGTCTCCTGTAAGTACTGTCATATTGGGGGATCAATAACAGGTGTGGTGTTGATTATATGTCCTTATTTTATATCTGTTTTGTACAATTCCTTTCTTCCATTTAGCATATTAGGCGCCAAACAACTGTCAAAAGTCAACCCCGCATGGGCTGTGTTCCGCACACTCACATACATAACAGGTACTAATAGCACCACAATATTTCCTTGTATTCGTTTTTACTCCATGTTTGTCGTTTATTTTTTTCTGCTTCTTTTTGATAATCTTGATTTTGTATCCTCGAAGGGCCTGATTGAATATCCTCTGTTAGTTTCTTAGTTTGTCGGAGTATAATCTTCCTGTCCAATTTCTAGTGTACTATTTTCGTTGCCAGGGGTCGCTTCAGGTAATTCCTCCTGACGGTTCCGATCCTAGTCCTGCTGCCTTGGTCCGCCCGAGTATATTTTTCTTCTCTTATTGAAAGTTTACTATTCACGCTAGGAAGATAGCTGGCCATCCTAACCGTTCTGGTGTTTGTGCGCCCTCGGTGTTCTCCAGTATTTAAAGCTGACGAACATACCCCATAGTCAGGGGCCACATTTTCTCATTGAAGAATGTCAATTTATAATTTAAATTTGACGTGTTTCTGTATTTTTTATAATTATTCCATCCGGCTTTTTCACACTATAGAAAATGTAATAGTTACTTACGCGCAAAGGGGAAACTCAAAATCCAATTTAATCTAAAAGTGCGATATTTGCGGTTGTTAATTAGCGTAAAAATGTCTTCGAAACAAACGTACGAACAGAACAAACCGCAACCAGCGAAATAGATAAATCTATTTTAATCTGAAAAGACCCGTTTGAATTTTTGATCAAATAGAATTTCTCAAGTGTGTTGTGCCGGCAGCCAAAAATTTAACATTTCAAATGAACAAAAAAATTCCCCCTTTTAACTTGGCTCAATCGTCAGATATTACGAGCGCTTTAATTAGAATTTAAATGTTGGAATACAAAAACAAATCGATGATCAACTTTGCGGAGCGCAAAATAAATTTAAAATTATCGGGAAAAGGTTAGGTCGGACGCAGGACAGGCCTAAGATTATTTCAAAACGAGGTTTTTAATTTTACGTGAATTTTTATTGCTAAAAACGATGTCACACAATAGTGAACTGTTAATTGTCACTGTAATCAAAATATTATTCAAACTCAGCCCAACACTTTATTGGCCAGAAGTTTAGGATGTTTAAAATAAACAGTGGCGGCCTTAGGGGGTGGCGAATAGGGCAATCGCCCGGGGACTCGCTCTTGCAAGGGTCTCGCGCAACAACCCAAGCAAATTTTAATCAATATAAAATTATTTAACGATTTTTTTTATTCAAAACTTTCGATTTTGATCCTTAATTAATTAATTAATTAAGTTAGATAACAAATTCATTCATTCAAAACATAGTTGAAAAATTCATTATGTACACTGAGAGAAGTTTATAAGTACAAATGTGTGTAAACAGAAATAAACTTCGGATTGTTGTAACCATAAGATGTACTTTATTCTATATTTTTCTTAATCTTAGTACAGTTTTACTTATCATAACCCAAAATTTACTACGATCTACGTACATTTTCACTTGTTAACCTCGAATCGCGTGTGTCACGTTTTGTACTTGCGGTTATCGAAAAAAATCTCTCAGTGTAGTACTTGAATATCGCGCCTCGAAACACTTGATGATCGGTTTTTTAATCGCATAACACTCGTGAGTCGGGACATAATGTTCTGCTTCTCTATCGCTCGGGGAATCCCCGTATTTCATTTCATTTGTTAACTCTTGTCACCTTGGAATTATTTTACTTGCAGTATGAGCTACAAAATCTTTACCGTACATATCTTTCAATTTTATTGAATATTACGTTTTTATAGTATTTAAAGTATTGAATGAGCTGGAAAAGTGTAAATTATAGTATTTGAAATATTCAATAAGCTGAAAAAGTGTGAAAAAACTGTGTGATACTTAAAAATTTATTTCCGACTGTTTGTGCGAAACAAAACTAGATTTACGAAATGAGTTCGCGCGATCGTGATGCCGGTAGAAACTTTGAGTAGGGGAGTTCAAAAAGGAAACGAACTATCAAAAGAAAGCAGGTAATCGAAAATTTACGTGGATCTTTATATAAATATATAAAAAGTGATGATAAAGAAACCTCTACAAAACATGTATTGACTGAAAGTGACTCTAATCCTGCTCCAGCTGAAAATATTCCTTCCACATCATCATGGGTGCCGCCGCCGGCATTAGGTAAAAACAGCGAGGATGATGATGAACTAACTACATCATTGTCTCTTAAGTCACCAATGCCACCGTCAACGCTATCCAATCAAGAACAAAAATCTGAGCCCGAGTCTATGTCTACATCCATGACTGCTGGAACGGAAAATATGAATCCTCAAAATGACCCCGGTTTGTGGCCCATAACAATTACTGATGTAGACCGAACTGAGATTGTATTAAAAGGTCCAATCCGGGTTAAAGTTGATTTATTCCCCGTAAATGATAATGGACGTCGATTCAGCGAATATCATTATAATAAAATATTAGTTAACGGTGAAAAGCTTCACAGGCGCTGGATGATTTATTCACAAACAAAGGATGCCGTTTACGGTTTTCCGTGTCGAATATTCGGACTAGAAAATACAAAGATTGGATCGAGTGTGTGATTGGAAACACTTGGGTGATTACCTAAAGTCTCACGAATCTAGTCGACAGCACAAAGATTGTATGTTGAAATGGATTAATTTAGAGAATGGTTTAAAAAGCTGTTCCACTATTGACGTCTTGGTCCAGTGACAAATTGGACAAGAGAGGCAACGTTGGAGAGATATTTTAGAACGATTGCTCGCAATTGTAAATTTTTTAGCATCTCACAATTTGGCGTTCAGGGGTCAAAGAGGGAAGATAACATCTGACTCAGATTCGAGTGAGACAAGCGGCAACTTTATAGATTTAGTAAAGTTAATAGTCCGATTTGATCCCCTGTTGAGACTTCACCTGAAACAAGTAAAGGATAAGACGATTAATGACCAGTATATCGGAAAAAGTATTCAAAATGAGCTCATACAATGAATGGTAAGTCACGTGAAAACTCAAATTGTTGAAAAAATAATAAATTATAAATATTACTCGATTATTCTTGATTGTACTCGCGACGTTTCTCGTGTTGAGCAACTTTCAATTATTATAAGCTTTTTAATACAAATACAGCTGAAATTGAAATACATTTTATTGGTTTCTTAGCCGTCGAAAAAATCACAGCTGAGAGTTTGACTAATTATATAATCACAGAATTAGAACAGTTACGTATATCATTACAAAATTGCAGAGGACAAGGATATGATAATGGTGCCAATATGCGTGGTGAAAAAAGTGGTGTCCAAAAACGTATTCTTGAAATTAATCCACTTGCTTATTTTTTATCTTGTGGGAGTCATAGCTGGAATCTCATCCTAGGAGATGCAGCATCGTCTTGTGTCCAAGCAAAATCTTTTTTTGGTTTGCTACAAAGATTGTACGCTCTGCCGGCTCAAGTCAGAGGTGGGTTATTTTAAATGCTCATGTAAAATCGTTGTCGCTAAAACCACTTTCTGTAACTAGATGGGAGTGCAGGGTAGCATCGGTGAAGGCCGTTAAATACCAACTAAGTGATATATGTGATGCTTTAAAAGGATTTAGCAGAAAACACAACAGATTGTCAGTTGGTCAGTGAATACAATTCTATAGAAAAAGAACTAACTACCTACGAATTTGTAGTTTCACTTGTCATATGGTTTGACATTCTTATAAAGATAAATGCTATAATTAAAATGTGGCAAAGCGAAAACATGCACTTAGATGTGGCTATACAACACCTAGACGCATTCACAAATTGGCTCGCTAAGTAATTATCGAGAAAATGGTTTTCAGTCATCCCTTGTAATAGCAAGAGAAATAGCCGAGAAAAATTATATTGACAGATAGTTTAAAGAAGTCAAAAGACGACGTAAAAAAAGGCATTTTGATTGTGAAGGTGAAGATGAAGCGCATGAATTGAAAGCGGAAGAAATTTTCAAAATAAACTGTTTTTATGTCATTGTCGACAATGTGCGCGCAAGCTGTCATCCTAGATTTGAGGCTCTTAAACATCATGAGAGTATATATGGTTTCATGTATAATATAAAAAAATTAAGGAAATTAGTGATAGTGAACTTTTAAAGCAATGCAGCGACTTGCAAGTATCTATGACAGTAGGAGAATCATGTGATATTGATGGACATGAATTGTACGAAGAACTGAATATGTACATCCGCGTGTATGAAGGAAACGATGACATTATCTCGGTGCTAAAATACATAATAGCAAAAAAATTACCCCACTATCGAAATAGTCCTGAGAATTATTGCTATCACACCTGTTACAGTTGCGCCTGCTGAAAGAAGTTTTTCGAGGCTTAAAATTATTAAAACATATTTGAGGAATTCGATGACACAAGATCGGCTTTCAGCCCTTGCTATTCTTTCGATCGAAAACGACGTAGCTCATTCGTTAGATTATTGTGCTTTAATTAAAGATTTTAGTCTTAGGAAAAGCCGCAAACATCAATTTTAAAATTTATCATCTCTGCATTTGCTAATTTTGTAATCTTTCAATGTAAAATATTTTAAAACTCAAATTTGATTTATTTGTATAATTTTAGCATTTCTCCTTAAACATGACAAATACCTAAACCAAATAACCACTTTCGCGTCACATACTTTACACGAAGGACAAAAGGCCTCGCAAAGACCTGCTGCCCGGAGCCTCGCAATGGGTAAGGCCGCCACTGAGAGTAAATAACAAATAAAAATGGACTTCTTCAGAATAAGCTGCAGTCAAAACTAGACACAATTAGAACCGATCAATAATTGGGGAAATTGAAAGGAGGCAACTGATTTAGTTTTTGCACGTAAAGATAATGTGGAACAGGAAAATACTAGTGCGGATACCATTGGAACGATGAGAGAGAACCAGTACCAGTAAAAAAATCCGTTTAAAAAAATATATGCAGAAGAGGATAATAAAATAAATATATTTGTTTCTTTGATTTTTTTTGAAAAATCTACACACCTAAATAATAAAGTCCACTATTATTTTATTTATTTAGTCAAATTACCAACCACACATTTCTGCTTACTCAAATTAATCAAAAAACCGCATCGTTACTTAACAAAAGTAAAAAATTCTGATTTGTTTCGAAGATGACGTAACCCGTCAACTAATATTCCGTAATGACGAGTGGTCCAGATGTTTATTTAAGCATCTAAAGGGTCAAAAACCGAATTTTAAACGAAAATCAACCTTATAGAATACAGAGAGAACGTTGAAAAGGGTCCGAGTGATCGTTAGAGGAAGAGGGAATGAGCGTGCTGGAAACACATTATTTGTACAAGTGTGTACCTATGATGCGTATGGTTTAAAATGGGTCTTTTAGAAATTAAAATCTCCGAATATCATTCAGAACCACGTAGACATCCATCATAGATGGAAATCATTGACCTCTACTAAAAAGATGATAATTTAACAAAAGAAATGAAAAAAATTGTGAATGAAAAGATGGTTTTATATTTTGTATGGCTTATAAAAAATATGTACAATGTGAACTAGACTATATAAAGGATTAGAGATGTAATTTTCCGAAATATAGGGCGGCTAAATTGAAAAAAAAATTAATAATTTGATATAAAATATGTTAACAAATTGATTTGAAATTTTGAATTGTAGTAGGTAATATTTTATAATTTGATTGAAATGAAAATAATTGAGATAATCGCGAAAATGTAGCGTGAAAGGAAAAATGTATGTTCTGTTCAGATTAGAAATGTTATTAACGCGAAATCCGAAACCAGTCTATTGCTTTAGCTTATACAACCCTTCTTTCGACTGTGGACCCAAATGAGACAGTATGAATGGACCAATAAGTCAGTTTCTCCGAGAAAATGTAACTCAATATTCATCGGATCCTATAGCTACGAAATAAGTTGTTTTCTCAAAATCTACTTTTAATAACTGTAATTTTCAAACTAGCAAAGTTGTGATTAAAAATTTAATCTCTATCACAGAACTCTTCGAAATTAACAAGTGTTTAAAGCATGCATTTTCGCCCTTAAGAATATGCCATTAGACAGTCAAAGACTTCCACAACAATTATCTGTAAAGATGGTCCTAAACTATTACTAGCATATTCCTTTGATAATATTTTTAAATCTCTTCAGAAATAGCCTTTCAAAGGGTTTTGATATCACAGGGGAAATTGCTGGAAGATTTAGCTTCGCTTGCATGTTTCACTGGTTTTAGAATCATAATAACGTCAGCCATTTTCCAATCCCTTAGAATATGCTTCAGGCTGAAAACTGCATTGATCAAATTAGTGAGTTTCAAAATGCTTTTTCTTGGTAGTTGTTTTAATATTGCTCTTGTGAGCAGGCGTTTTTTTTGGATTCAGGTTTGTTTTATTTAATCGGCCACTTCATTTATTTATCTTCAGCTCTCCTCCCCCATGAGTAGCTAATTCATTAGGTTGGAATATACCCCTTCAAGGAGTTCTGCAAAGAGGATTGCCCTTTGCTCTTTGCTTCTTTCCTAATTGCTGGGGTTTGGGTGATTGGCCTTTCAAGTATTCTTGTTGCTTTCTAGAGTGAGTATTCTGTATTATTGTGGCCTGTAACTAGTATTTTTTGTATCTCCCTTTCTAACTGTTCGGCAAGTCTATTAGATACTGTTTTGTCTTTAGGGTTCCTAGAAGATTGCTATTTCTTCCTTGCCTTTCTTTTTTCTGTCACTAATTCACAAATTTCCATTGGGTAACTGTTTCCAGTTGTTTTTTTTTAACTTCGACTGTGTGACTGTTGGATATCTATCACAAACTTTTCCATTTCATGTTCCAGTTATTGTATTGTTTTTAATGGTACATTGAGCTTTATTATATTTTGTAGTTCCTCTCTAAAATGTATCAAATTTGTTGTTTTGTTTGTTAATGTTGAATTTCTATTCTTCATAATTATATGTTCATTATTATGGGGGAATAGGAGGAGGGCATTGTGTGTGAAACTAAGTAAATACACTATTTCGTTGACAAAGTCAATATATTCGCAAACATTTTTGAACACGATTTTTATGAACCGTTATATAGTTCCCATTTTCACTCTTTAACCTAATAATAACAAAAGGAGTAATTTTTCATTTAGAACATTATATTATCCACTTATATAAAATCTGTTCAATGTGCGCGAGGGCCGTATGATTTCGGCCTTATTCCGTAAAATGTATGTGCCTCGCTTCCAAACCAAAATATTTATTTGTATTGTAGGAAATTTCTGTACACACACGACGGCAGCTAGACTCCCAGTTAAATTCGAGTCAACGTACTCTATGTAAACAGAAAGTGAAAGTCGAGGAGATTAAATTCCAACTGATTTATGATTAATAATTTTCATCGGCAACCAGTTTAGTGTGTATTACAAATTTACCGCGTTGCAATTTGTCGTTTTTATGAATAACCTACAATGTTTATTTACTTAGATTACTATGTGGAGGTTTCATAACCACGTCGAAAAAACCAAAATTATTTAATCGTAGCGAAATTTCACTGATAACGTGACTTTACGGAGACAAAATCATACGCTCCGGGCTCTTGATTCTAGTTACAATTAATTTCGTTTTAACTCTTGCTTATTGTCTATCTACGAGGAGAGAGCGAATTATGTACCACAAAAAAAAATAATTAAATAAATAATACCGAACTCCTGTCCGGTTATATACACCCTAAAGAAAGTTGCAATGTTCCTACAATCTGGGCGGAAACCTTACTATGTTGTCACACACGATAACATCATATTCTATCTAACGAGCGGTGCCCAAATTTGTGAGCCTGGACCTGCAGTATTTAACTGAAACCTGCCAATTAGTCCAATCCCCGTGTAAGAATAAATGAAAAAAAATACAACGTTATAGCTTCTACCTAGGCATATAGTCATGTTATAAATACCAAGTTTAGAACCAGCGTACAACAACAAAAAAACGAATAAATTTCTCCTCAAAGAAAAAAAAAATCTCAACTTTTACTGCGTTGGAAACTCCCTTTCTCCGGTCTTCGTTACTGCCCGTTTTCACTATCTCTCTAGAAACCGCGTGTGAAGCTAGTAACCGGTATCGAGCTATGCTGCGTTTCGGGCAGAGGGTGAGTTTTTCCCGTTTTGTGCCACCGAAGGAGGACAGTGTTCACCGTCAAGGATATCTAAGTATCCCTTTACGCCCTGACACAACGGAGAGAAACTTCTTCCTCTGAAGCCGCTAACACAAAAAAAACTGATACCCGTTACCGTGACAGGGAAACGACTTTCCCTTCGCGTTTTTCGCCCGACTCTCTCGCTCTCTCTGCTCTCAACTTGGTTTTTACTATTCCCCCAAATTAGGTTCGGGTTTTTTTTGTTGAATTGCAAAAATCCATTTTTTGGTTTGAAGCGGCCTCAATTTTCGTTATTAACTAGTTTGTGTACAAAACAATTATTTAATTTTGACCTAGTAAAATGTTTTATTTGTTTCAAAACTGTTATGGTTCTGTGTCATTTTGCTAAACAAAAAAGTATTTCGCATTCAATTTTTAATTATATTTGAAATAAAATATGTTTTACCGTGTGTTCTGAAAGTTACTAATTTAAATTTTCCTATTTGGTATTCGCATTTATTACACCAAAAAAGTTTGAGAACCGCTGATCTAATAAAATAGGGGGCATCAAAAGGGGGATGCTTTATTATTTTTCAATATTTAACATGAACCGAATTGATTTGAGACGTTCTACCTCCTTGTTTATACAGTGCTATTCAAAAGTCCCCTCCCCCCTCATATCTTTTGAACGGCTACACTTACATTAATAAAATTTGGAGGGTGAAAATAAAGTGCTGTAAACTTCTCTACGAATGGTAACAGGTGACGTAATAGTAATAGATGACGTCACAGTGCCACTCTGGTCAATAATTTTAAATAGGACCTTCTGGCTAGTGATATCTCGTTTGAAAGGCATTGACATTGGCTACATAGCGTATTAATTTTGTTTGGGTTAAAATTAATTATGACGGATAAATTAAATAAATACCAAAATTATTGAAATTATTTTTTTAAATTTAATTAATCAAATATTAACAATGGATTCTTATAGCAAGTGTTCGAAATGTGCTCCGTCTACTTCCTAACAGTAATACATCTGTCGGAGAGGTCCTATAGAATGGCCACCTCGGTCACCAGATCTGACACCATTAGATTTTTTTCTATGGGGGTACTTGAAATCCAAGGTTTATACTACGGCACCAGATAGTATTGGCGTTTTGAAAGAAAGAACTACTGAAGAATGCAATGCTATTTCAGCTGACACATTCGAATGAGTACGCCAAGAGTTTACTAATAGGATGTATTACTGTCAGGAAGTAGACGGAGCACATTTCGAACACTTGCTATAAGAATCCATTCTTGATATTTGATTAATTAAATTTAAAAAAATAATTTCAATAATTTTGGTATTTATTTAATTTATCCGTCAAAATTAATTTAAACCCAAACAAAATTAATATGGCTATGTAGCCAATGTCAATGCCTTTCAAACGAGATATCACTAGCCATAAGGTACTATTTAAAATTATTGGCCAGAGTGGCACTGTGACGTCATCTATTATTATTACGTCACCTGTTACCATTCGTAGAGAAGTTTACAACACTTTATTTTCACCCTCCAAATTTTATTAATGTAAGTGTAGCCGTTCAAAAGATACGAGGTGGGAGGGGACTTTTGAATAGCAGTGTATAGTTAAATATATCATAAATTCTGTTAACATTAGAGACTATAATATTTTTGCTGTCCGTATTTTCGGCTCTATTTCTTCCATAATTTACTGTTGTTCGATTTAGGAGATCTTCTAGTACGCTCATGTAAATAAATCTTCGTAAGTAATAAAGTAAAAACAGTCGAATAACAAAGTAAGTGAGCGAGTTTATGAAATTTTATGAATAATAAAAAGAGAAGACCTAAATTGGTTAAATTGGCGTTCAATTGTCGTGAGAGTACGGGTCGACTATGATTTCATTGGATTCAATTTGTAGTGATTATCTTCAACGACTTGCATATGGAAAAAAAGGGAGACAGCTCATACGTACGTATGAATAAATATATACATACGTCGAAAGGTTAGATTTAATATTTCCTTTTTTAGACCAACTGTTGGCGATGTTTATACATCAAAATCAATTTAGAAACACCAGTGTTGAAATTACTAAATAACAATTTAATGGAACTTTACAGTTTACACTGTGTTTAAGTGTTTCCTTTGACTCTTTTATAAAGTAATTTTCTTTTTTATCAACTCCATATACAAGGAGTGTTTTATAGGTAGATATATATACCGGACGTCTAAAACAAATTCGGTTTATATCAAATATTGAAAAGGTTTGGTGTCCCCTCTTTTTAGAAAACATACTCAGTGGCGTTACAACTCATGATAGGATTTTCACAACTTACCACCATCTCTTCCATTCGAGCTTCACTGTCATTTTATATTCTCAAATTTTGCTATATTTTCCCTCCAGCCGTTAGCAGTTGGAGCTTCTTCTGCTAGTTTTAAGATCGTCTCATCTGGCATCGCCTTACACGTCCAGCCTATTGCAGACGTCCTGCTTCAACTTTTTGAGTGACGTTTATGTATTATCCTTATAGCTGGGTCTGGATGAATGTAAAATAATATATATATCAGGTTCTTTATTCCAGTTCAGAAAGTCACCCATTTACAATCTAGGCATGAACAACAACTACCTTTGTACTACTGTTGCCATCCTAGTCAATACATAACTTAATAAATGTTGTTTGCCTACTAAATAATAGACAACTTTATAATCTTATACAAAATAAGCTTATAACACAATTTATAAGGATCTTCAGTGTCCTTATTTTAAAATAATCCTCTAGGTGACTAGTTTTATGAATGGATATTGTTCGGGGCGTCTCATAGATGAACTCCATTGATTTTCAGGCCAGTAGAGCCAGTATAGCGGGACGTATGTGTTTATGTCCCTAACAAGTCCGAAAATTTACCGTAGAATCTTTCTTTTAAATATTTTTAAGACGTAAAGGGCCATGACGTAATTGTAGATGGATACTTTCAATGACCTTATTTTACTTTTCATTGTTTACCAGGCCTGTAGTGACAAGTACCAACTGTTGCTAGCTTGTTTATATCCTCTGATCCCTCAGCGTTTTCTGTTAAAAAAATTCCAAAAACTTGAACTGTTTAACTAAGTTGTGTTATATTCTGTCCAACCATATCTCTGTTATGGACATTTATGATGGTCTAATGGCCGTTTGAACCGTATAAGCCTGTGAATACTTATTCTTCACTTAAATTCAAAGAGGTATTTTTCCTTTGCAACTTTGTTAGTTACGTAGTACTTTAGTAAGTGAAGACAATTTCGGCAACACTGCTGAATCTAGTCATAATTCTGATAACTTTGCATTTGTTATTGCGCAGGTTGACAGATATGTACTTTTGTTGACCGTTTAGAGAGTGCCAAATATGTTTAAACATATTTGGTGAGTAATGTATTCTGTGATTGAACCTAACATTGACCTAATTTGATAATTATCTTCGTTTTTTTTTGTTTTCTCCACTTCCGAAACTCTTTATCAATTATATTATTAAAAAATAATGAATACAGATACTTCAAGAAAAAGGGTGAGATAAAGTAATTCATCATCGTCCGAAAAAAAAATACTGCTTAACTTGGTATTTAAGTACAAGGATATTGTTGAAAACAGAAAAACAGACCACGTATCTGTAGGCGAAAAAAATGTCCTGGACGAACATCACAAACGAATTTAATGCATAAGCACTAAACGTGTAGAGTGGAGTCTTTAAAAAAAATAGAAATATCTTCCTTCTTTCGCGAAAAGGAAATCAATAAACAAAAAATCCAGCGCAAAGTTTTTAATTGATACAGTCCACTATATTGCAACATAAAATTTGTTCTTCGATCCGGATTTAATTAACTAATTAGATATCTCGATTAAAAATGTGTGAATCGTCCATTTATCAAGGCACGTGGTCGTCAGAGTCAGAAGTTTGTTGTAAACAAAATCGCTTCTCAACGAAATATAATGGTACCTCTACACTTTTAGTTACGGGGTTTATAAGGAAAGGAAATAAATATGTGAAAAATTGTAATTTAATTGTGCTTTGGTTAATTTGGCATATATGAACGTTGAAAACAACAACCATTTTACAGCAATTAAATTTTTAAACTATTTCGTAGTATTTATATTTAGTTTTTCTTTTTTTGTTACAGCTATGATGGCACAATCTTTGGCACCTACGACCCCTAGAGAACCTCTATCGTCCAACCAACTTTTGAACAAAACTACCAGTCAAATGGACTATTCTAAGTATGTCAAGAAATTCTCGTCTTCGTTGGAATGCGGAAGCACATACTGCAAGGACTTGAATTACAGGTCAGTTTTTCAAAAAATTTCCTTTACGATTTAGAATAATAAATAAATTATTTGGCGAAACAAATCTGGCCCTTTATTTTTAAACATATTGATCCTGATTTTCGAACTATATACTTCGATTTTCTACTACACCTGCTTTTAGTCGAAATTTCAATAATTTCGACGTATTGGCCCGACCGTTCTTCGAAAGGAAAAACAACTACATTCCTGGCTTAAACCACGCAGGATATTGAATTTCATCCCCTTCGAAAACCGTGACGTCGATCGGCCATTTTGCTGATACGGACATCTGTGGTGATTCGCAACTGATAGCGGAAGGGCATAGTACACTGACGCGTTTCGACTTTCTTGGGTCTCTTCAAGAGTGCCGTAATGCCTTCCAGTTCAGAGTCTCTAATCCGAACTGAAGATTACGTCCTCCGACAACTTCTACTTGGCTCGTGTAGTTACACAAGCGAGAAGTAGTCAGCTGGCGCTATCTTCACTTTCAGTTGCGAACCAACACCTCAGATAAATGCGACCGTATTAGTCGTTTGAAATGAAATGAATATAATTTCATAAAATACGAGGAGTCTATATAAAACATAACCTTCGATTTTCTACTACACCTGCTTTTAATCGAAATTTAAATAATTTCGACGTATTGGCCTGGCCGTTCTTCGAATGGAAAAACAACTACATTCCTGGCTAATACCACGCAGAATATTGAATTACATCCCCTTCGAAAACCGTGACGTCGATCGGCCATTTTGCCGATACGGACATCTGTGGTGATTCGCAACTGATAGCGGAAGGGCATAGTACACTAACGCGTTTCGACCTTCTTGGGTCTCTTCAATAGTGCCGTAATGCCTTCCAGTTCAGAGTCTCTAATCCAAACTGAAGATTACGTCCTCCGACAACTTCTACTTGGCTTGTGTGGTTACACAAGCGAGAAGTAGTCAGCTGGCGCCATCTTCACTTTCAGTTGCGACCCAAAACCTCAGATAAATGGGACCGTATTAGTCGTATGAAATAAAATGAATATAATTTCATAAAATACGAGGTGTCTCTATGAAACATAAACTTCGATTTTCTACTACACCTGCTTTTAGTCGAAATTTCAATATTCTGCGTGGTATTAGCCATGAATGTAGTTGTTTTTCCCTTCGAAGAACGGCCAATACGTCGAAATTATTGAAATTTCGACTAAAAGCAGGTGTAGTAGAAAATCGAAGTTTATGTTTCATATAGACACCTCGTATTTTATGAAATTATATTCATTTTATTTCATACGACTAATACGGTCGCATTTATCTGAGGTGTTGGTTCGCAACTGAATGTGAAAATGGCGCTAGCTGACTACTTCTCGCTTGTGTAACTACACGAACCAAGTAGAAGTTGTCGGAGGACGTAATCTTCAGTTCGGATTAGAGACTTTGAACTGGAAGGCATTACGACACTCTTGAAGAGACCCTAGAAGGTCGAAACGCGTCTGTGTACTATGCCCTTCCGCTATCAGTTGCGAATCACCACAGATGTCCGTATCGGCAAAATGGCCGATCGACATCACGGTTCTCGTAGGGGATGTAATTCAATGTTTTGCGTGGTATTAGCCAGGAATGTAGTTGTTTTTCCTTTCGAAGAACGGTCAGATCAATACGTCGAAATTATTAAAATTTCGACTGAAAGCAGGTGTAGTAGAAAATCGAAGTTTATTTTTCATATAGACACCTCGTATCTTATGAAATTATATTCATTATATATATATATATATATATATATATATATATATATAGGATAAACTTTTTCTTTTGGGGAATGTTTGCCTAACTAGTTTCAGCAACGAACTACTTTCCTCGGCAAATTAAAACGAGTACTCTTCATAATTTTTTATGTCCAAGCTTTCGGAATTTATTTTTTCCGTTTTCAAGGATACAGTATACGAGGATGTATATTATAAAAGGTGTAAATGGTATATTTTATAAACCATCAAAAGACTTTTTTGAATTTTTTGAAAATAATTGTCAAATTGAAAGTAAATAATATTGTTTTAAATAGTTATTCTTTTTAAACATTGAAATAACTAAAGGAATTAACTTAAATATAAGTGTTTCAAAGTCGATGCGATTAAGATCTAAATCTCTGGGGTACTAAGCAAAAGGTGCCCTTTCCAATGCAACCTGCAGGATATAGATAACTTCGCCGGAATGCATAAAAAATTTGATAATATGCACAAATAATTTTCTAACAATTCAAAATATATACTGTTCATAATTTTTTGTCTCAACTATGTCCAGAGTTTCCTTCCAATTTTTTTTTTTCATGATCACGTCCTCTCGGATGAATTTCTCTCAATAATTCTTGCATTCAAATTAGATTAACTTCGTTACGATCTTGTCATTTTTTTATGTTTCAGGGAACATTTCCATTGTTTAGACTGCAATTCACGGGTATTCATAAAAAAAGAAGAAATGATCCGTCATTTCAAATGGCACAAAAAACGAGACGAATCACTACAACACGGTTTCATGAGATACAGTCCTTTAGACGATTGCGGAGACAAATTTGCCAATTGTACTCACAACAAAAAACAAACGCACTATCACTGCATCAAAGAAGGGTGCGATAAGGTCAGTATTTATTTATGATATAATAATTTTATATGACGTGCCTGAGACTTTTTATATTGTTTACCACTACCTAGCAGAATCAGTTGCAGATCGGGATGCATCTGTCTGTCAATCATGAGTGTGCAGCTAAATCCAGTTTAATGAGTGATTCTGTATAAAGACTGAAAATTTTCTCAATCGGAAAGGTTTCATACCATGCTGATTCCGAACCCGTTTATACCTAAACTCTAGCATTTACTACTCGTCCACTGAAGCCTGAAAACTCATGTTAAGACGTCTGAAACATCGACTACAACATGAATATGAAATATTTTTACAATGGAACAGGATACAACCCACTCCGAAGCGGATGCCCAGGACACAAACACATCGGAATAATGGGATCCACTCACCAACTCTCTCCGGATCATTGGCCGCTAGTAGCTAACAACGAGGTTATGGAAGTTGATGTTTTAGGACAACTTACATTGTATTTCTTTAAGTTTCAAATTTTATTTCCATTAAAATTTTTTTTTACCTTTTTTTCAAACATTATGCTTGACAAAAAGATTTATTTTAGATAAAAATTGTATTTTAAGGTATACATATCGACGTCGGATGTGCAGATGCACGCGAATTACCATCGAAAAGATTCCGCAATTATCCAAGAGGGTTTCCAAAGGTACCGAGCGACTGAAGAATGCGGTGCAAGTTACTGCGCCTTTTTCGGCCAAAGAACCACACATTTCCATTGTAGAAGGAGCGGTTGTAGGTTTACTTTCAAGAATAAAAGTGATATGGGTGAGTATTTAGTCGCATTTTGTACATGCTAGCGGTCTCTAGTTACTGCATAAAAATTAATAACAAATTTTTCGCATGAAAATTCCAATTTTATACAGTGCGTCCACGGATTGGGTGCCCAAGAGGAAATAGTATATTGTGCAACAAGTGGGAAAAGTTCAACTTTTCTCACAAGTGTGGAAGTTTGTGGCACGAGCAAGGGCGAGTGCCGCGAAGACACGAGTGAGAAAATTACTTTTCCCACATGTTGCACACTATACTTTTTCTACAACTGCACAAATTTAAAGAATGCAAGTAAATAGTTTTGTAGAAAAAGTCTAAGCATCGAGGACCACCCACCGAAAACGGCTGGGAATGGAGTATAAGTTTCTGAAATTGGCTGGGCATAGAGGATGCCCTACTGGATTCTCCATATAAATGTATGTAGTGTGGGCAAAGTGCCGTGAGAAATGACATTTCTCACAGTGTGAGCAATATATGGTTTTGAAACTGAGTAAGCTATGAGAAATATGCTACCTCTCATAGCAGTTGTAGAAAAAACTTTTTTATTTTCAATTTCAACGTTGGAAAACTCCATAAAGCAAATTTTAGCAAATTGAATATTACGATGAATTCTGTAATGACGATTCTCACTAGCCCAATACCGTCAGTGTTGGAATGAAACAGTTCCGTTTGTCATGAACGTTGATTCATCAGAAAATAAAATATTATAGTGAAAGCAATTCACAAGCAATTGCACAAAAGTCAATCCTGCTCTCATAATCACAATCTTGTAAAGTGTGAATAAATTTCAGTTTGAATTTGTTTAACTTCAATATGTTCTGAAAGTGGCTCTTGTTGAAACCAACTTCTGCTGCTCTTTTTCGTAAACCCTTCTGAATGCATAGCTGTGGCAGTAGCTGCATCACCCTCCTCATTGTATTTTATTTTATTTGTAAGCATGTTTTTTTCTTTTTTCAGAAAAGCATAAGTCCTACCACATAAAAGACGAACAGTTATCCCGAGACGGTTTCAAAAAATTCATGAAAAACGAATCGTGCCCTTTCGATAACTGTCGTTTTTCAAAAGTATGCAACCACATACACTGCATCCGGCCGCAGTGCAGCTACGTCCTACACAGTTCCGGGCAGTTATTCTCCCACAAACGTAAACACGAAAGAAAAGACTCCGAATTAGCGTATAGAAAATATAAATTAGCACAAAGTATGTTAAAAACGTTGACAGACGGAAGCGTAGCGCCACCTATGAATTTCACTAGAGACTACGAAGCGCAAATTGACAGCTTAAATTTATCCCTCTACAACCAATCATCTGGGGGAATGTCTAACATGTCGAATACCGAGAGTTTGAGCGAGAGGAACTCGCCGGTGAGTTACGAAGAATCCGAATCGTTTTCGGCGATAGATTTAAGCGCGAACGAATCGAATTTCGCTCAAGAAGATCCGGTGTCTTTCAACAGCGATGATTTTTGGCGGAAATATTGTCAATTCGTACCAGAGAATCAGTGCCCGAACGACAAATGCGAGTTCATGTATACGGATCATTTCCACTGCTTCGTCGAGAACTGCGAAATGGCATTTAATTCTAAAGAATCCGCTAGAGAACACGCCAGAAATCACGAGCAACAAGAAACGATCACCGATAATTATTTCACCACGGTCACAGTACAAAACGGAGGTTGTGAAGAAAACTGCATCTATCAAGACAAAGAAAAACATTACCACTGCAATTGGGATAGTTGTAAAGAGGTGATTTTACCGATGGATAAACCGTTCAGGCGTTTGGAACATTATAAGATGCACGAATATTCCAAAAAACTTAGTTTAACGAAAGATCCTCTAACGATGACGCATTTATCTAGTAGCATCGACGGCATGTTCTGTAGGAAAAGAGGACGACCGCCAAAAAATAGGGTCATCGAAGTCTGGAACGATTATGTGAGTATAACAATCAAATATTAAAACTGTGGTGTTAAGGTAAAAGAGGATAAGTCAATAAACACAACTTTTCACCAGAGGCGAACAAAGAAAACACACTTTGGTTTCAAAAGATAAATCTATTTTACTTAAGAATACAAAAGGTATATATAGTCTATTTCTTAATGTCTGACAGCACAGTAGCCTCATTAAATATTCAAATAGAAAATTATCTCTTACAGAGTGATCCTAAGAATTTTACAAGTAAATACTAAAATTCTAATGCAAAACAAGTAGGTGTCTGTATTGGTTATCTGTACATCCCTGTTTCAGCTCAAAATACAATATGGTAATAAAACTGAACAATGCCGGCTAAACGATAAACAGTGCGGCAGTGGCGGAGATTACGATATTAGTTCATTTTGCTTATTTAATTAGATTCGGTCAACATTACAGTTGAAATAAAATTCATTCGTTTAGGCCTATTAACAAGTTACATTTTCATTTTTATTAAATTAAATTAATTAAGAAAATATAGTTTAATTCTCATAATTTAAATTTATTGACAATGAATTAATGTATATTAAGTAAAGTAAACATACCATTTATAGGAAATATAAAATTCAATTTATAGTATCATCCTCTTCGCTGGCCATACAAGAATCATCCGCAGACTCGTCGAGAGAGATCACTATCGGTTCTATAGTTTGTTCTATGAGGTTATCTAAAACCCACATTTTCTCTTCCTCTTTAATTACATGATTCACAGCATCTCTCCAGTACTCTTCAGTTATTGTTGTCAATGAGTACTTCATGAGTTCACGAACATCTCTCATTTTAAATGTTTTATTATGTCTAGCTACATAACCTTTCATTTGGGCCCATATTAACTCTATCGCATTTAATTCACAATGGTATGGCGGCAAACGAAGCACTGTTATCCCACGATTCTTGGCTATTTAATCAATAACAAACTTTTTAAATTGTAGCTTGTGATCTGAAGCAACCTTTAAAAGTTCTTTTTTCAACATATCATCTTCAAATGGTATATCTTTTACGATTAACCAGTTTCTAATATCAGCTTTTCTCCAAGAGGTAGATGGAAGATTTTCTGTTAATCGCGAATGATAAGTGGCATTATCCATAACGATTACAGCATTATTTGGAATTAATTCGATCATTTGTGTAAAATACATCTGCAGTCATTTCTTCATGATAGTCTTTGGTTGATGTTGACTGAAATTCCAGTAAACCACCTTCAACGAACCCTTGATTGCATCCAATATGCGTTATTATTAGTCGGCGACTTTTACCGATAGGAGTTTTCAGTCCAGTAGATAAACCTCCTATGAAAGCTTGACGACTGGTTTGAATACTTTTGTCCTGCCATATTTTTTCACTGAATGTCCTTTATTGAGCCATGTCTCATCTAGATAATAGATTTGTCTTCCCTCCTGTCTGTATTTTCGGATATCTCGTAAATACTGGCGTCTCCAACATATTATTTCTTCATTGTCGATTAGCACTGATTTACGACTTTGCTTCTCCCAAGTAAGATTTTATTTGTGTAATATTTTCCACAAAGTTTTTCGCCCTATGTCAGGCAAATTCTCGTCGTCCTTCACCATTCTTAGAATTCTGTCAAGGGTTGGGATCTCTTTTTTAAAATATAATTCATGTAGTTTTCGTCTTATTGTATTTTGCATATGTTCATCAAGGTCAAATGGTTTTCTTCCAGTTGACTTTTTAGGTGGAAATATATTTCCATTTTTCCTCTCTCTTAGAAGCCTGCAAATAGTAGATTCACTAACTCCTGTCATATTGGAACATGTCGAAACTATATTTCTAACAGTAGCAGCCGGTATTTGATGTACTACAGCATCATGCAAATTTAACACTACAGTCTTCGTTTGTAAGCTAATCACGCTCTTACACTTTACTGGGTTAAAACTTGAAGACATTTTTCACAACACAGTTAACACTTATGGAACATAAGCGACTCTAAGCAAAACAAATTATACAAATTTGGGCGAGACCAAGTTTCACCGTATATACCTGCAAAATTTCTAAGTAGTCATTGGGACAATCCCTAGTAGGTCCCTATTGTAATGTTTCTTGGAAATGTTATTATCAACATTTCGAAAATCAGAAAGTAATTATCTGGAGAATGAATTGATAAATGATTTGTTAATATGTCTCCCAAGAATTGACCTGCTTCAAATTCTCAAGATAATTAATGAAATATTCAGTCAGAATAGTTGCGTTACAAGATTATTTCAAAAATAATTTATTGTTTTAACTCTATGTACTCTACAAATGTATGAAGGTCAGTTAGTTGTTTTAACTAACCGAATTTACATTTATATTACCTTTATATATCAGATCGGGTATAAAATTAAATAGTAAATAAATTCCTTAGATGAACTGTGACGCTTATGCTTTACTACCTGACTAGCATCTGTGACCTTTTCGCGTGCTGTCAGTCAATAAGAAACAGACTATAGTACACATTAATATTTATTTTTGTTTAACAATATTGTCTCTTGTTTAACGTAATTTTAAAATTTGTTTTTATTTATTATTATTTAAAATAAATGACATGTATCGTTTTTCCGTAACAAGAAAAATATATATATAATGCTCATACTACTGACTTGTCTCTTTATGCAATGTTTATTTTTGTTTTGTTCTGCTTATTAATCGTGGTTTTAAATTTTTCAAGGATTCTATTTAAATTAGTATATTAATTGGAATAGTCAGTAGGGGTTGCTTACAAATTAAAAAATACTAAAAACCTAAATATCATTGAAATCTTCAATATCGGGAAGAATATTTAACAGGTCTTTCTTTTTTTCCTGGCTTATGGGCACTTGCCCCTCATAACATTTCTCAGGATTCAAAGATACATTTGCTTTGCTCCTTCGACAGAAAGAAATGTCTTGAAATTCGTTTGTGGTGTCTAATTTTGTTTTAAATTTAATTACACCCGATTCCTATTGGCCACTATATCTGAACCATTTCACATCATGCCATACGAATTTCTCACCAGATGAATCTACTTCTCGTAGCTGCAATGGCCCTTTAAACAATGGTGCGAAATTCAAAAACATTTAGTTTGTCATTATTATGACAGAAATATTAGTACTCGTCATTCTTACAAGATTAAACTAATCTCGCGGCACATGTATAGCCATGTCAGTCCTTTTTTTCTTTCTTTCGATTTGGGCATGGATAGAATCGCACTCCATGTGCGTATGTCCTGAATCTAAAAACTTATGATCTATTAGCAAATCTGGTCTCAGTTTGCTTATGCATAAAAACATAGCAGCCACGTGGCTATTTTTATTTTGCCCACCACACGTATCGGAGTAAAAGGTTACTGCATTTACACGAGGTGTGGCAGTGACATTAGAAAATGAAATAGACACGACGCTATTTGGTTAGCTCCACGTCCTCCATCAGTTTCACTCCACATGTAGCAAAAGCTTTTTTTGCTGTAACAATCGTGAATTGTTAAATTGAAAGTCCATAGAAGTCGTTTGTAAAAAACGATATTAGTTTTTAAAAAGGGGGTTGGGAGACATTGCTGCAGATCAAAACAATAAACTCTTTTAACATCGCTGGACTCTTCTTCCTTTTTCATTGAATATGCTGAGTCAACTTCAAGCTGGTGAATCTCAAGTTCCGTCTTCAAAGTTTCAGAATCTGACGGTAAAGCCAGTTTAATTTTCATCTTATATGAGTCACAAGTATTTCAGGTATACAAAGAGGGTTTTTTAAAAGACAAACCCATTGAACGCAAAACATTTCCAAAATATGTGTATGATACGGGGTTAGCCACTTTTTCTTCGTACATTTGATACATTAATGTCAGTGAGAGTCCTGTCGGTAAATCTTTTCTGTTAGTATGACTTCGGCTATAGTGCGATTCGTATAATGGATACGAATTTATGTGATTTTTTATAATCTGCATAGCTTCATCTCCTATTTTATTAGGAGGTATATGTGATCCACGTTTATCAGGGCTTGGAATTCCTGATATTCTAACAGATTTCTTCTTTATTACCACCTCCACACATTTATTAGAAACTCCAAATATTTTCAGTAAACAACCCTTACAAACTTCAATCATAGTGCCATTTACTTTTAAGTTGTAAATATGATTCGTACTTCTTAGTTTAGGTTCGCCTGATGTATTACGTATGCGTTGGGTCTTCTTTGGTATATATAAAATTAATGATGACAAATACGCCGTACGTTTGTTGTAATCACCCACCGCCCATAATTCATCAAAAAATGCTTTCTGGTTTTCTGAACTAATTTTTTCGGAACATTTGTTACGGCAAAGGGGTAAAGATGTAACTTGTCTTGACGGAATTATTTTACCTGATTGTGTTTTATACATCAATCCTATATTTCTTTTATTATGAATTATTTTCCGAATGTTTGTTCCCTTACGTTTCCTTCGTTTGCTGTTTCCTTCAACAGTGACTTCAACATCACGGTTGGCATTTTCATGAAGTGGTGCAATATTCTCAGAAGAAGAAGACTCGAATGAAGAACTATCTGTTTCAAGAACGAATGTCCGATCACGCACACTATCGTCTGAGTTGTAATCAGCTGGTTCGGTTGGCTCTGGGGTAGTTCGTGGAGTAATTTCATTCTCAAATGTTTCATGAACTGAAAAAAACATATGGATTATTAATCATTTGGTACCTACATATCTGCAGTTGACAATGTTCCCGGTAGACCACTTTTCGAAGTTGTTTGATTAGCTCACTGCTTACTATAGATATATTGACCGACGTGCTGCTGAGATTGTCTTCTGATAAAAATCCTTGTGAATCTGTAAAATTACACAAATTTTCAACAAAGTACCTACAATATTCAACGTAATAATAATTATTTTGAAGGTTAGAAAGGTGAAAGTTGTTATAAAACAATTATAATTTCGTTTAGAAGGACTTTCATTTAAATCCAATGACATTATCTTATTAATTTTTTAAAGAATTGTAATAATATTTTTTACCTACGACCACCCCTGTAAGTAGTCAAAAACACACAGTCAGCAATCAATGTAAGACATCTATTACGCATGGTAAAACAAAACGCACGGCTGTAAAGTAAAACGCACGGCTTCCATAGCAACCACTTAGCAACTGTCAATAGACGTAGCCTTTTTATTCAAAATGTATTACTTAGATATTTGACGTTGAATTTTATTCTATATATGAATGGTAGATAACATTTATTAGATACGAGATTGCATTTAATACTAAGAGTTATTTGGAATTATATGATAATTGGTTCCGTTTCATTCAATCCCCATCTTTTAGCTGTCTTAGTGTATCTCATATTAGTAAACAATTAGTATATTATACACCAAGCGGTTAAAGTGACCCATTTAATGCCGCGGGCGGTGTTTGATTTCTGAGAGAAGTAATCCACCTAAGAGATTAATGTCACTATAGTTGACATTTTTGATAAAAATAAATACTACTTAGAATGAACTTTTACGAAACTTGGCTGGGCATCGAGGATGTACGTTTTAATTTGTACTTTAAATCCCCTAATAAGATTATCAATACAAATAGGTCGTAGGTAAAGTATAGTACGTAACACGTGTTTTAACGCATTTTACGCACTCACGGAATTACGCACTCGCCGCTACGCGGCTTCGTTCGTAACTTTTCCGTTCGTGCGTAAAATGCTTCTTACAACACTCGTTACGTAATATACTATTATAATTCACGTATAAAAGAGACTTCATTATAACATTGTTAACAGTGTCACAATGAAGCTATTTGAACACTGTTTTAGTAATTTCTAGTGTACAGTTGGTTATTGTATTTAGTTATATTTTTATTTGACATTTGACTTTAACCTTGACACAAGTTATAAATAAAATAGTCTAGCGTTGTTCTAGCTAGCAAATTATTATATTAAATGTTCTTAAAGGTAAATTAGAATGATTTATATATTAAAAATATTAATGAATAAAGTAAGCTAACGTTTATTTATCAATGATTTGTCAAATTTTTATTTTTATGTTGCATAGAATCAATATATAGGAATATATAACGTTCGATTTTTGGGATAAATTACCTGATATCTATGTGAAGATGTATCACAGAAATAATTCTGTTCATGATATAATATAAATAGATAGCAAGAGCATATACGAAGAAGCTCTTTTTCAAACAAATAATCCTCTGTTTGCTTAAATGAAAGTTTGTTTACAATTTACACAATTATTGCTGAATAAAACCATCTGACCAATCAGGAATCTACAGAATAGCCAACTTAAATTCAAACCACTCCTCCTAGTTTGAAAACAGGGATTATATGTAATTCTATTTTATTTAAAAAATTAAATAAATGCGAATTATAAAAAATATTGTGTAAAACTTGTGCCACAATGACTTTCTGTAGTACTCGTGATTTGCGCAACTCACCGCTTCGCGGTTCGTTGCGCAAACTTCACTCATACTACAAAACGAGTCTTTGTGACACTTGTTTTACAAATAACTATTGTAAGGTTAGGAAAATAAAAGTTGTTATTAACCAATTATACTTACGTTCAGGACTTTTATTTAGAGCCAATGACATTATCTTATTAATTCTGCTCATTTTCAAAAATTATAATACTCTTAAACACTAGAAACACAAATGTACAATTTTTTCACACACTTCAACTTCGCACGTGAAATGCGACTGACAGAGCACAACAATATACATTTAGGGACGAGTCGACTTATCTCATTATGCATATCACAATTAAAAAATATTAACGTACCCAATAACGAGACGTGTATACTTAACTCTTTTCACATTTTTAAGTATCCTATTGCTTCTGACTTGACTCGATTTGCAACTTTGAACTTAACGAAATTGTAACACAAATACTGGCTCATATCCTTTTCACCTTAATTTATATTCATGTTTAGTATCGTATCATGCTAGTAACTCATTTTATGATATATATGACTTATCCCCTTTTACCTCAACACCATAGTATACAATCCTATTTACTGCGCCAAATACTTATGGTCAATAAGCAATAATAATGTAATCCGTCAAATATTTATTAATTTAAAATTATTATATAAAATTGTGGTACTTTTAGAATCATCCTATGGGTACTCAGAACCTCATGGACAGTCCTCAAGCTATTTTTACAAGCTTCAAACTTCCAAAACCGTCAGCCACTCCATCTAGTAGCAAAGAAACTGATCATCCAGATTCTAACGATGACAGATCCAGTACTCACAGTCCCATGGTAAGCAGATAATAATTGAAACTTTTGATCTCAACAAAAACTTGAAATTAATCGATTTAATGTTTTTCTAGCCTCAAGATTATTCTCTGCAAGGTTTTGACATTTTCAACGAAAATACTAAATGCCCGGACAATTTATGCCCTTACCTAGGTGCAACCCATTTCCATTGTGTCCAAAATAGGTGTCTCTACGTCTCCGATAAAGAAGATACCCTCCTTTTACACGCGAAAGATTTCCACGATAACGTTGATATACTAGATGGATTTGAATTCTACGACCGAAACGTAGATTGCCGGTAAGAATTAAAAATTATATATTTATTCCAAAATATATAACTTTATATAAATTATTTTCCAGGCTCCTGAACTGTCCCAGCAACAAAATAAACAGGCATTTCCATTGCACTAGGCCAAACTGCAACTATTCCTTCGTACAGTATTCCACGATGGCAATCCACAATCAAAAACACGACGAAGAAATGGCTCAAGCGGCCCAAAATAGTCAACCGAAAGCTGAAATAAGAGTCAAAAGCGAGGCTCAATTAACCGAACAAAAACCGGAGATGGCCGATGGACACTTCAAAGCTATGAACTTAAGTCAAAGTGCAGATAGCAACAAAGTATCTGGTAAGTTTGTTATAATATTTTGTGTACATATTTTTGGAGGTAGTTTGAAATGGTTAGGTTTAGTCATAGATAAATGAAAATTTAATTGAACAAAAGTGGAAAAACTATAAGATATTATTGGAAAATGCCACTCGGAAGACGTAACATCATTCATTGATAAGAATATTTAATAGCCGAAAATTGATAATTGATAAGTTCATACCGCAAATTCATAGTAATTTCTGTTAAAAATGTGAAATATAAAAAATAGTTAGTGGACTGTACTTCAATTGGTTTCATAAAATTTAACACATCATCATCGCAACTTGAAAAAAATCTATAAGGGTACTACCTGGTGAAGCTATATTGCTGTCCTACCAAATCTATTGTTTACCGTTTAAATTTTTATGATTTACTGATGGTCTGGGCATGTCGACGTTTTCCTCAAACATGCGCCAATGATGTGTGTTACGCTTCAAAATTAAAGAATATAAGAGACTCCTTAACAATTTCGAAAACACAATATATTCTTTTTAATTTTGAGAGAAAATAAATCTTTTTGCATAATTTTTCATTAACGAGCTTCATTTTGACCAACTATATTCCCTTCTTGAAAAATTGAACAATGAAAAGCCTAAAGTCGCACCTGGAGAGAATATGTATATACTCCCCAAAAAGCTATGTCAAAATATATAGGGTGTCCCATATAACAAAAAATTAATTTGGTATTATATTTCCTTAGTGAGATCCCTTAAAAAAATTTTTGGTACGTCACTGAACTGTTCCATAATATATCTATCAAAAGATCCTATACAGTTTTTTAACATTTTTCTTAATAAAGTAGTCGTTTTCGACACTTTCCAACAACCGCCCTCTATCTTTCTAATGAAGAGACCTATTGAAGATTTGACTGGGCAATCCTTACTTTAACACATCTTAAACTTTTTTTCTCCTCTAGTTTGCGGTATAACCTGCCAAACATAGCAACTTAGGACACACTGTACATAAATATCAACATAAAATATTAAGAAAAATGGGAAAAGAAGCTCGCAAATGCAAACGGTCACTGATTCTAACTGTGCTACTTTTTCTATTTTTATGTCGATTGGAGTAACTCGAATGCTTATTAAGGCCGTTTCGAAATTAAATTAATTCGAATAGAGCAAAAAATTGGTATATACCTCAAGTACACTATTATAAATCATATATTAAAAGCACCCATCGATCTCCTGTGTGTTAAAAAATGTATTCAAGGTCAAAGGTAAAAAAACAGTTTTTTGCCTTTTCTTCATAAACGCTAAATGTTATGGCAAAAATAAGTGAAATGAAAGTTGTAGTGCATAAAATTGTCTACAAAAATTACCGACTTTTTTTGCCAGGAGTCATCGTTTCAAAGAAACCGCAATCCCTATAACCGAAGAAGTCGTTTATCAATATGTACACATTTCATCACCACCTATAAAGTAGTATTCTTGACGCTTTTTTAACGTTGCTTTCGACAATAATTTCATCGCTTTCTTCTTCATCTTTTTGTAAATACAACCCAACCCAATCGAAAATTTGTTAGTAACATAAGGTCATTACTTAATATTAAATATTGTGCACTATTTTATTTTTAAAAAATGCTCTACGTCGACTATGGAGGGTAGAGATGAGGAACACAATCTCTGTGTCACAAAAAGTGTTCCCTAAATTAATAACTTTAAATAAAGCTGGCGTTGCTGTACCAGAGAACCGTTTTTTAAATACTAAGACAGTCAAAAATAAACATTTTACCTCAACTTACCAGTACACTTTTAGAATAGATAATTTATTTAACATACCCTCCACTTCACCGGCTTTATTTAATACTATTTTGTGAAAACTTTCTGAGTCAAACAGCCATATGAGATTGTACTCCTTACCTCTACCCTCCATCAAGGGCGTAGCCAGGATTTATAAAAGGAGGGGAAAACCATGGTACATGGTCGTCCAAAATGTAAAGTTTTACGATAAAGAGAAAAGATAAATGAAAACAAAACTTTGAGAATATAATTATACTTAAATTAAACTAATAACATTTTTTTTGGGTTTAAACTAAATTGATCCAAAACTTTCTTCACTATGCAGTCCTGATTTTCCTTCAAAATTTTTCGATGCATACTCGTCAAACAAACCCAGTGGGTCTGTCATCACCCATTGTACTCCTGAGCCAGGTTTTTACCCTTCGTAGGGCACTGAACGATCTTTCCACGGTAGCAGTAGTGGATTGGAAAGCACTTAATATTAGCAGTGTGTGCCTTGTTGCAGGGAAAAAATATTAGCTTCCTCCAAAAGTGCAGCCACTTCAATGTCCTTTAATTTGTCTTCTGCTAAATTCTTTTTCTTCCACATATTGTACCACAAATCGAATTGTCCAGAGACATCACCCAACGTATAAAATTCTATGAAAGATTCTGCATTATTTTTGAAATCTTTCGGAGCCATTTTGAGCATGCTTGAAGGATGAAGATAAGTTAAAGCAAAAGCAGGTGTATTTTCGTTGGAGAATCTAGCATCCAAAGACGAAGTTCAACAATCAAGATAGGGGATGATCATTGACCGCTTCCAGTATTCAACTGCAGACTTAGATGGTGGATTACTTATGTGTACTTGCTTTTGAGTGACTCGTGGTACTGACAACTCAACCCCTACTTTCTCTGCGATATCAAGTGATTTTTTAAATAAATCATAAGAAACATTTTCGACATCTTGTCGATCTTCTTTGATTACATCTAGAATAGCATCAATATGTTTCTTCGCCATAACCAAATCCATACTTTTACCTTGTAAAACGTTTACAACGGGTTCCAAAATTGCAGAGTATCTTGCAATTATGTTTAAGCCTAAGATGAATATTGGTTTAGTAACTGCTTGAACAATGTCAGTGGAGCTTTCTGAAAATTTATATTTTTCCGACCATCTGATCTCACAGAGCCTTGAAAGATTTGGAACCGATTTCCTACGGGTTGGCGATTCACGAAAGAAGGTTATTGTGTCTTTAACCGTTGCAATTGTGTTTCTAATTTCTGGTAGCTTGCTACTATCATTGGCCACAAGATTTAGTCTGTGGCTGGAACAACGGAGAAATAAAGATTTAGCGTACTTTTTTTAAGAATGACATGTACACCACTTTATTTGCCGGCCGTCGTGGAACACCCGTCAAATCCGAATTCCACACAATTATCGGTGGACAAATTATTATCTTCTAAAAAACTTTGAACTGCGCTAGCGATTGTAGAAGCATCTTGACATATTAACTCAATGTAGCCTACAAATTCCTCTCTGATTGTTTTTTGGCTTTCATCATAGAACCTTAATCCAATAGATAGTTGCTCTTTTCCAGCGATACCTGCTGTTTCATCAGAAGCTTTTGCCCGTTCACAGTCTTCGATTATTTTTTCTTTGATAACTTCGCCACATAATTGTATGATCTCATTTTGAATTGTTGGTGAGGTATAGACTGCGTTTTTTTGACATTTACCCAAGTGGCTCTTTAGCTTCTCATCACCAGAGTCAATCCTCAAATTTAAAAGGTCAAAGTAAACTCCCTCATTTCCTTCTTTTCCTCTAAGCGGCAAATCATGAATTCCACAAAATATTATGCATGAAATAATTGCTGACAATATTTGTTTATTTTCTTCAATCGTCTTATGGTGCAACTGGACATCAACAGGAGCATTTTCAAGAAATGCTTTTGCAGCAGCTGTTGAAGATTTGTGGTAATGGCTGCTTTCTACAATCTTCATGTACATCCTTAAACTTCATGTAACGCCTTACCATAAATGAACCAAAAACTCCTTTAACTGTAGCAATTCTTGGCGGAAATAAAACACAATACAAACATAGAGCACCTTTCAAACGACTTGAGTACACCAGCCATGCGGTATATTTATCTAACCAGCGATGGTTAAATTTTCTTTTCAAGTGAATGGCATCAGAAGTAAAATCGTAATTGGATGATGGAACCCAAGGGTTTGCCAACAATTCCCTATTTTTTTCAGAATGCAAGTTAATGGCACAACTAACATAACGACCAATGTCATTTTCATGGTAGCCATCGCGTTCTTCAGTTTGTTTAGAGGTTCCAGTTCCAGAGACAGCTTCATGTAGATTTGAAGAACTGATTTGAGCCTCCTTCAAAAATAGATTCCGATTTTGATGTTCCGACCATTTTATTTTCAGCTTCATCACAATCATTGCTTCCACTTCCACTACTGTCATCATGAACTTTTTTCCGTTTTAGAGACTTTTAACCTAAAAATAATAACCTAATATCATTCGTGTTCTTAGTCCCTAGTATAAAAATTAGTATAAAACAAAACTACCATGTAATGATAGCTTATAATGTGGCGTGGATATACTATATCTGATGTTAATATTTTTTCTCTAGATTAAAAACACAAAATGAAATTAATAGCATGTATAAAGTGCTGTTTGATTTTTAATATGTGAAAATTTCAAGTTTTTATATTTAGTCCCATTTGAGATATCAGCTGTCAAAATCGGTGCATTATTATTTTTTGTTATGATAAATTAACTCCAATGTTAAAATGTCATATACCTGGAAATGTTATTGTCACTTTGCCATCGATAAAAAAGGTGCATCCTTTTTTATCGCGATAAAAACTTCTCTTCCTCAATATCTAGTAAGCGGACGTCACTTTTACACAATGACAATGAGTCGCAATTATTGTTGTTGTTCATCCATATATTCTGTCGTTAATTTATCTTGCCAAAAAACACTCGAGCTTTTCTTTTATTAGATAAATTCCTCTTTGACTCAAAGTTTTGCCAATCACTAAATTTGCTCGAAAAACTGACATTAGATAAAATCGCTCCACCTTCGGTGTCGCGATTTTATCATGTCAGTTTTTCTCGTAAAATTAGTGATTGGCAAAACTGTTTCGTTGCAAAGAGAAATTTATCCGATAAAAAAAAAGCTCTTGTGTTTTTACTGTTGATAAATTAACTCCAATGTTAAAATGTCATATACCTGGAAATGTTTTTGTCACCTTGACATCGATAAAAATGGTGCATCCTTTTTTATCGGGATGTCACTTTTACACAATGATATTTACTTGTTAGTAATTCAGAAAGAGTCAGATTCATATCAAAATGAAAATACGACATATAATAAGAAGAAAGGAAAATATTAAAATAAGTAGGTACACTAATGCAACCAATCTATAATAATTAATTGCGTTTTTAATTACTGTTCTTTCAATTAATTTGTTCTGTTAATTATTAATTAATTGTTCAATAAAAATAATTTTTTTTGTTTTTTATTCTTATGTTCTGTCGTTAATTTATCTTATCAAAAAACACGCGAACTTTTTTTTTATTGGATAAATTTGTCTTTTTATCTCAACATTTTTCCATTAGTAATTTTACTCTAAAAACTGACATTTGATAAAATCGCTGGACCTTCGGCTTCGCAATTTTAGTTTTTTTCATAAATTTACTGATTGGTAAAATGTTTCGATACAAGGAGAAATTTATCCGATCAAAAAAAGATCTTGTGTTTTCACCCTTGATTAGATTAGAAGACAAAAAAGTCGGCATCATAATAATGGAAAATGTATAAAATTATAATAATAATGCACAGAATCTTTTACCAAAGCTAATATAAATTGTTTCACAAAGATACAAGCAAAGAGTAAATATCAACCGGCAATTTTGTAAAGGGCTGCAATTCGATTTTTTTCCAAACGTTGTGATACAAAAATGGCCGAGAATTAAAAAAATAATTTTGAACAAAAATTAACATCGGATATAACTTATCTACATTATAAGCTATCATTACATGATAGTTTTGTTTTATTTGGTGCTGTTCGAGCAACCAATTTTCAAATTTTTGGACCATTTCTAATGGAATGACTCTAAAGTTTTAATTGAAAATTTAATTGTCTACTGAAATTATTTAACCTACCTTTTTGTAACCAATTTCTTATATCCATATTGTCTTTTATGTCTCTTAATTCTGCGGTAAAACTATTGTTACGGATTTTCCCTCTTGTTTCTCGTGCCTCGCTTTCTATTCGCCGTATGCAACTTCGTATCCTGCACTGTGTACTGTACTGTACTCTGTCTTCGCGCCGGATAGGCAACTAACTTTACATACCCTTTTGAGCCTAGAAATTGCCAGAACATTCGCATCGCCGGCTCCCGTATATTCCTCACTTGTATCTCGATTCTCTCGAACTCGAAGAAAACCAGTGGCGTTTCGTTACACTATTAAATAGGACACTGTCGCTAGACAAGAGCACTTACACACCAACTCAATAGTTGTTATAAGAGTACTTCGGATTCTGATGTAGGATTGTGTATTGAATGTTTAAAAAATATTTCACACTTATTGAGTAAATTTATTTTAATTAATTAATAGGATTAAAAAATGTAGAATGTAGAAATTGACAATTTTTTTACTATTTTTCTCAAAAATGTCCGAGCACTAAAAATTGATGTATCCTGAGAGTAAATCCAATTCTGGTGTGGGACAATTCTGGTGTGCACCAATGCATAGATCGAAAACGCTATTAATATATATTTAGCAATGTCAGTTTTGCAAACAGCTTTGTTTTTTGCTGATGAAATATATTTTAGTGACAAAGGACACGTGAATAATTTTATTTATTAGAGCTTATGAATTAATTTTAAAATGTTTATAAAAGCAACCAAACGACCACAATAACAAACAAAATATATAGAACAGATAACAAAAAAATATGCAGAACAGAAAAATATGTATATTTTAGATTTAATTTTTTGTTTATTAAAATATAAAAATAATTTAATTTATTTTTGCTTCAGGGGAGGCAGTTGGCCCTCCCTTCCCTTCGCTGGCTACGCCCATGCCCTCCATAACGTCGACCCAAATAAGACGTAAAATTTCTAATTGTAATTGTGATAATATGATATCGTTTCCTCAAGTGGCATTTTTGAAATAAACAAAAAATATAGTTTTTTAACTTTCCTACGTCCAACGTTTCACATTTTTTAGCTTATAGAAAATAGAAAGTAGTTCGAAGTAATAAAATATTGACAAATAGAATAGCAGTAGCGTAACCAGAAAGTAATGCATAAAATTTCGAAATCGATTTTAAAATCGGAAAAAAATATTTGTGGCTCAAATTTCCCACATAAATAGAGCATGTTAATACTTTATAACAATTAAACAACAAAATCAGCTTTTGCTTAACCTCTAAATTGTATTTGGTTACGCTACTGTTTTGTTAATTGTAAATATAGTATGTTCTTTTTCTCTCTTCTAGTGGTGAAGGCGTCAGGGACTTTCTATCCTTTGTCTACACTGACAACAGAAATTCAAAAATTGCCAGAATATAAAACTACTGTTTCAGGTACGACAGTACTAACTAACCAAAAAAAAACTAAAATGCTAAAAAATGCTAAACTAACATCTTTTTATAAAAACAGTAGGCTTTTTTTATAAAAAAGTAAAATTAACAAATTTCTTTTCAATTAATTAATATATTATTCTTTTTGAAAACATTGTTAGATCTGTAGTTATACATTGGCATTTAGGAAAGTTATAAAAATAAAATATACATTTGACATATGAGTTATTAGACGTAAACAATTTATTATAAATAGATTTGTAAAGTTACTTTGAATAAAATTAGGTAAAGTAATTATCGTAATATAAAAACAACTTTACCTTTCTCTATAAATCTGTTTAAAAACATCTTGTGTATTAAAAAAGTTATATAGTGCTATTCAAAAGTCCCCTCCACCCCTCGTATCTTTTGAACGGCTACACTTACATTAATAAAATTTGGAGGGTGAAAATAAAGTAAACTTCTCTACGAATGGTAACAGGTGACGTAATAGTAATAGATGACGTCACAGTGCTACTCTGGCCAATAATTTTAAATAGCGCCTTATGGCTAGTGATATCTCGTTTGAATAACATTGATATTGGCTACATAGCCATATTAATTTTGTTTGGGTTTAAATTAATTTTGACGGATAAATTAAATAAATACCAAAATTATTGAAATTATTTTTTTTAAATTTAATAAATCAAATATCAACAATGGATTCTTATAGCAAGTGTTCGAAATGTGCTCCGTCTACTTCCTGACAGTAATACATCGGCCGGCGAAGTCCTATAGAATGGCCACCTCGGTCATCAGATCTGACACCATTAGATTTTTTTCTATGGGGGTACTTGAAATCCAAGGTTTATACTATGGCACCAGATAGCATTGGCGTTTTGAAAGAAAGAATTACTGAAGAATGCAATGCTATTTCAACTGACACATTCGAACGAGTACAACAAGAGACTAATAGGATGTATCACTGTCAGAAAGTAGACGGAGCACATTTCGAACACTTGCTATAAGAATCCATTGTTGATATTTGATTAATTAAATTTAAAAAAAATAATTTCAATAATTTTGGTATTTATTTAATTTATCCGTCAAAATTAATTTAAACCCAAACAAAATTAATATGGCTATGTAGCCAATATCAATGCCTTTCAAACGAGATATCACTAGCCATAAGGTCCTATTTAAAATTATTGGCCAGAGTGGCACTGTGACGTCATCTAGCACTATTACGTCACCTGTTACCATTCGTAGAGAAGTTTATAACACTTTATTTACACCCTCCAAATTTTATTAATGTAAGTGTAGCCGTTCGAAAGATACGAGAGGGGGAAGGGACTTTTGAATAGCACAGTATACGTACCTGTATTATACCTAAACACAAAACAGAGAAATATAAATGAAATTTTCTCAAAAACAAATAATAGAAATCACATCAATATTCACTTCATAAAGAATATCCTGCAAATTTGTACAAAATAAGATAGGATATATTACTAAGAAAAAAAGGTTGGTTATAATAGAATTTGAAATGAAAACCACGTTAAATGTGCTAGGAATATCCCTTAAAAGTACTATTATTAATTATTAACAATTTAAAATATTGGTAGACTCGTATATTCAGTTAGCGACCAGGTACAATAACTCTAATTGTGGTTGGTGGTAGGACATATTACTAAGAAAAAAATGATGGTTAAAGTAGAATTTAAAATAAAAACCGCGTTAAATGTGCTAGGAATATCCCTTAAAAGTACTATTATTAATTATTAACAATATTTAAAATATTGGTATTCTCGTGTATTCATTTAACGACCATGTACAATAACTGTAATTAACTGTCTCGACCCTTACTTCATGGAATCTACTCATATTAGTGTTTTAAATGAAACTCAATATTTCTAGCTAATTCCACAATATAATGAAAATTGTTGAAAATTCTAAAAAATTGACAATTGTTTTGATGACTAAATATCATCGTCAGAATGACAGAAGTTACATTTTATTTGATGTCTACCTGATGTTTAGTAGTTATTTTTGGCTAGACCAAGAAGTGACCTAACTTGTGATTGACTTAATATAGGTTAATAGAAAAAAGAAGAAGATGTGATATTACAAATATTGAAGCTTATCATTTTTCCAATTTAGATCAGTATAACTGTGCAATATAGAAAACCAGGAAAACTATATCTGCTGATCTTTACAATTCACAAATCACTTAAGAAGACAATTTATTAGTGGAGAACTCCCTAGATTTATCTGTTCATTGACGACTTCATATTTTGGGGTTCTTAAATGTCTTCTAATTTCCATTTCTTCAAGGAAATCCAGTTCTTGTTTCTTTTCACAAATATGCAGCACTTCTAGTTCTATGTTAGGTGTCAATGAATGATTGGTGTCAAGTAGATGTTTTGCGTAGTGAGATTTATCTAGTTGTTTTAATCTGTATGCTCGTAAGTGTTCACTGTATCGGATTTCAAAATTTCTAAGGGTCTGAACCAAACAAATAGACAGCATTACATACTGGACATTTCCTAATATTTCCTAAACAAACTGATGAAATAAAAACTTATAAAACCATCACATATGCAGGAAATATTTCTAATAATATTTCAAAGACAATATGTTTAGCAACGAATACAACAATTTCTTTTAAAACATAAAGTAACGTGAGTACAAAATTGTTAAATGTAAAAACAAAAATACCACCATTAAAGAAATCAGGTATATATAAACTCAAATGTCCAGAATGTAATGCTGTCTATTTGGGTCAGACCCATAGAAATTTTGAAATCCGATACAGTGAACACTTACGAGCATACAGATTAAAACAACCAGATAAATCCCACTACGCAAAACATCTACTTGACAACAATCATTCATTGACACCTAACACAGAACTAGAAATACTACATATTTGTGATAAGAAGCAAGAACTGGATTTTCTTGAAGAATTGGAAACTATAAGACACTTAAGAAACCCACAATATGAAGTCGTCAATGAACATATAAATCTAGGGAGTTCTCCACTAATAAATTGTCTTCTTAAGTGATAATTGTAAAGATGAGCAGATATAGTTTTCCTGGTTTTCTATATCATTGCACAGTTATACTGATCCTAATTGGAAAAATGATATCCAGGATATCACCATAGAGCTAATAATATCTAAGCTTCAATATTTGTAATATCACATCTTCTTCTTTTTTCTATTAACCTATATTGAGTCAATCACAAGTTAGGTCACTTCTTGGTCTAGCCAAAAATTACTACTAATCATCAGATAGGTATCAAATGAAATGTAACTTCTGTCATTCTGACGATGAAATTTAGTTATCGAAAAAATTGTCAATTTTGTAGAATTTTCAACAATTTTCATTATATTGTGGAATTAGCTAGAAACAGTGAGTTTCATTTAAAACACTAATAGAATAACTGTAATTGTGGTTGTGTAATCAATATTCAATGATTCTTTTGCGGTACGTTTTTCAACTATGAAAAACTTTTATAGAAAAGTAATATTATGATTTTGATTATTACTATAATCTAACTTTCCAAAATGTAGCCTCAAATTAAAAAATGTAAATTTCTGAAACGTTAGTTTTTCTGTCGCATCTAACAAAATTGGCTTATAACATGACTGTGCATGTTTAATTTATCTGCTGACGAATATATTTTATAATGCTTGATTGGTATGGACGTACAGGGTGATCCAACGTTAAACTTACAATAAGTGGTTTATGAATAAAAAAATACTTTACAGTTAACGTTTTCTGCTGTAGATATCAATCAATGTACAGAACATTCCTTTACATCCATCTTATTAAAAAGTTTTCGTTGGATTTTCTTGTATATAATAATTATAGTTTAATATAAAAAATACGTTTTCTATTAAAGTAATTGTTTCTTCTTCGGAAAACGTTTAAAATTCATTTTGAAACTAGTTAAATATTTTTTTTTTATTTACAGAATCATCTCCGTTGCAAGAAGCTATTCCACAAGCAGCAGGTAGCAACACCCTTTACGGGCCAGAGCTGAGCTGTTCTCGACCGTTCTGCAAATTGAAACGAAAATACCACTATCACTGTAACGCTTGCAATCAAGCACTCAGCGAGTTAGATAAGTTACTGTCTCATGTAGCTAAGCACAGTAGTGGTGCTTTGAATAGTCAAACTCAAGAAGAATTCTCCCCGCAATCGTTTTCTCCGCCGTCTCCTCAAACACCTACAACATCAACGCCGGCTAAACCTTCCACAGAAAGCAAAATTACCGTTGCTCCTCTTCAGTCCTTACAAAATCCTCCGATCAATCAACAGAAGGAACCTCAGGAAACTTATTTACCGCCAACATTTGACGCATACAATCATTTCAGTAATTTCCCCGCTAATCTGCAGTTTGCCCTGATGTCGCAACAGCAACAAATGCAGAACCCTTTCTTGCAACAAAGTATCTACCAAAATCCCCAGTTGATATTCCAACACGCCCAACTCATGCAAAGCCCTCTTCTTACTCCCCAAGCACCTTATCCCGGTGAGAATCTGACAAATCCTCTTGCCGTCATGACGGCTAATTTGAATAAAAGAGCAATGAGTCCTCACGACATATCTCCTGAAGCTAAAAAAGCGAGAATTCAAAATTCTATGAGAATTTTAAAAGATGAACCAGTACCTGAAGGATATTTGAGATTTAGATTTAACGAAGATTGCCAGTATCAACATTGCGGATACAGGGAACACCAGACGCACTTTCATTGTCAAAGACAAGATTGCGGGTATAGTTTTTGTGATAAAACGCGTTTCGTGCAACATACGGCGAGACACGAAAGACTTGATACGCTTATGGGCGGTGATTTCCAGCAATATAGAGCGAATGTACCATGTGGAAGAGTGGACTGCGCTTATACAGCTAATCTAGGTAAGCAATAAAATACATTATCAATATGCTATAAGTGTATGATTCAACCATAGAATTAAAACTCTAAGAAGAATTGAAGTGTTAAGTGTCAATTTGAATGTGCTTACGAGTAGAAATAAATGTAGTACCCGCATTTATTTATGAACTTATTTTTGAATTAGTCAAAATTTTTATTCCAGGCTGGTAATCTGTATACGAAATTATCATTTTTCTTACTTAAAGTTTAATTCTGTGGATTTAAACGATTTATTTTGTGTTCATTGGCCTTTTTCCTCGTTGAATATTCAACTACTGTTATATAGTTCACTTTGCTATTATGTTATTTATTTATTGTCACTGTCAAGTTGAAAGTTGATTAAAGCCTCGATTCAGTTTAGGTTTATTATTACAATTTAATCAACTTTATTTTCTTCTACAACATCAAATGGATAAGCTACTCAGACCTGAAAAGTTAGAAGTCGATCCCTGTTCAAGCGATGCACCTCAACAATGGACCCATTGGATTCGCTCTTTCGAAAATTTCATCGAAGCTGCTAAAGCTACGGAAGAAAAAGATCGACTGTATCTTCTCATCAACTATATTAGCCCTACCATTTATGGATATATTAGCGATTGTAGTACATACGAAAAAGCGATCGACATCTTGAAAAATATTTATGTCAAACCAAGGAATGAAATATTTGCCAGACACTCCCTTTCAACGAGACGATAACAAACTAGTGAATCCATTGATCAATATTTTCAAGTTTGGAAGCAAACGAGTAAAGAGTGTAATTTCAAAGCAGTATCTGCTGATGAGCACAGGGATGAATTTATCCGAGATTCATTCATCAGTGGTCTTATATCATCACAAATTAGACAAAGACTACTTGAAAATAATACACTAACCTTGGAAAATGCTTTTGACAATGCGAGAGAACTGGAAATGGCTCAATTTCATTCTGAGGCGTATGTATCACCATTTGGATCGTTCAATGCTGCTGCTCCTGCTAACAGAAACGAAGACCAATCTCAAAAATTTACAGAAAATTCAGATTCGCCAACAACGTCTGCTGCTTCTTCCAAATGCTACTTTTGTGGATATGATTATCACCTTCGTAGTACGTGTCCAGCTAAAAATTCCAACTGTCATGCATGTGGCAAGAAAGGTAATTTCACAAAAGTCTGCAAATCCCGAGGAAACTCAATGAAATATACCAAACAGACATCATCTCTACTAGCGACTCTTTCAGCTGCTTCGCCAGCTTGTCTTTCGAAATCCATCCTTCAAGTTGAAGTTGACGGAGTTCTGACAGATGCATTGATCGATACGGGAAGTTCGGATAGTTATATATCAAGTAAAGTTGTAAGATCCAGAAAATTGAAGATATTTCCTTATGCATGTGATGTAGCAATGGCCTCCACATCGTCAGTATCAGAAGTGATTGGATATTGTATCGTTTCTATAAGAATACTGGATAACATCTATCGAGATTTCAAACTTCTAATAATGGATTAATTATGCGCAGATATAATTATTGGTCACAATTTACTCAAATAACACTCAGATGTGAAAGTAACTTTTGGTGGATCGAGGTGCCCACTCACAGTGTGTAGTTTAGCTATTGCTAATCTGGACCCAATTCCTCTATTCTCAAATTTATCTATAGACTGTAAACATATTGCAGTGAGATCACGTCGATATTGTCCTGACGATCTCGAGTTCATAAAAAAAGAAGTCGAAAGGTTATTGAATGAGAACATTATCGAACCAAGTGCACCCTGGCGTGCACAAGTTCTGATAACTTCAAACGATAACCATAAAAAACGAATGGTCATTGATTATTCCCAGACAATCAATAAATTTACTATGCTTGATGCTTTCCCTCTACCCCGGATTGAAGATATCGTGGAAAAGGTATCAAAGTATGATATATTCAGTTCCATAGACCTTCGTAGTGCCTACCATCAGATCCCCATCAGAGGAGAAGAAAAGAAGTTCACCGCTTTCGAAGCTTGTGGTAACCTTTATCAATATCTTAGAATTCCGTTCGGAGTTACCAATGCTTTCAGAGGGTAATTCAAAACATCATCAACAAAGAGGGTTTGAAAGATACTTTTGCGTATTTAGACGACGTGACGATTTGCGGATCCGATAAAGCACATCATGACCATAATCTTCATCTTTTCATGAAAGCTGCCGAGAAGTATAACCTAACTTTAAATAAAGAAAAGTGTGTGTTTTCTTCGAACAAAATGAAAATTCTTGGTTATTGTATAGAGAATAAAACAATCAAACCTGACCCTGATAGACTGAAGCCACTTCTGGAACTACCTATACTAAACAACACGTCCTCTCTCTGTCGAATAATGGGAATGTTTGCACATTACTCAAAATGGGTTCCCAAGTTTTCTAAAAAGATTCACCCATTAGTAGAATGCAAAACCTTCCTTTATCTGAGAGTGCTGTAGCAGCCTTTGAAATTTTGAAGAAAAGCATTGCTAATGCAACTGTTAAATCAATTGATGACACTGCTATGCTCACTGTGGAAACTGATGCCTCAGAGAATACGACAGCAGCTCATCTCTCCCAAGATGGCAAACCTGTAGCATTTTTCTCAAGAACTCTCTCTAGTACTGAAAGAAGCCATTCATCTGTGGAAAAAGAAGCATACGCTATAGTTGAAGCAGTCAAGAAGTGGAGACACTTCCTAATTGGACGACATTTCAAACTCATAACAGACCAGAGATCAGTGTCTTTCATATTTGATCATAAAGTTTCAAGTAAAATAAAAAATGAAAAGGTTATGCGGTGGCGCCTAGAATTATCCTGTTTCAGTTACGACATCTTTTATAGAACTGGACTAGAAAATACAGTAGCTGATACTTTTTCAAGAATAACTTCAGGTATATCAAGAGAACAAAGTGATAAAACTTTATATAACTTACATACCTCCTTATGTCATCCCGGAGTGACTCGGTTGTATCACTGGATTCGATGTAAAAATCTACCTTTTTCCTTGGATGATATTCGAAAAATTACCGCATTGTGTCCAGTTTGCGCCGAAATCAAGCCAAGATTTCATAAAAGCCAGGGAACTCTAATAAAATCGACATCTCCATTTGAGAGGCTCAACATTGATTTTAAAGGACCCCTACCATTAACAACTACAACAAGTATATTTTAACTGTTGTTGATGAATATTCACGATTCCCTTTTGCTTTTGCATGTCCAGACACAACTTCCGCAACCGTCATCTGGTGCTTGAAACAACTTTTTGCAATCTTTGGAATGCCTACGTATATACATTCTGACCAAGGAACCTCGCTGATATCCCATGAGATGAAAGAATATTTGGAATCAAACGGTATTGCTTGAAGTCGTACAACTGCGTATAACCCTCAAGGAAATGGACAATGCGAGAGATATAATGGTATAATATGGAAAACCATTCAGTTGGCACTGAAATCTAAGAACCTGAAGATAGATAAATGGGATTCAGTTTTGCAAGAAGATCTGTATTCACTAAGGTCCCTTCTATGTACGGCAACTAATTGTGCTCCTCATGAGAGAATGTTTATTCATCCACGAAGATCGCAAAATGGATTATCAATTCCAACATGGATACCTACTCCTGGCACTGTATTCTTAAGAAGGCACGTTAGAGCGAATAAATACGAACCTTCAGTGGAAGAAGTGGAACTGGTCAAAGTAAATCGAGAGTATGCTCACGTACGGTTTTCTAATGGTAGAGAAACTACTGTTTCAACTCGACATCTGGCACCTCGAGGAGATACATCATTGCTGAAGGAAACCAGTACAAATCTGGATCAAGAAAATTTGGGTTCAGGTTCAACTGATGATTCGGTGATATTAGAGAAAGGCTCAGACAAGGAAGAAAGCAATCCCAATGTTCAATTTGATCAAGTGAAAGAGATTTTGACTCGTCGTTCAGAACGAAATAGAAACCCTCCAAAGCATTTTGAAGATTTCATAAGAAACTGAAGAAGGGAAGAATGTTATATAGTTCACTTTGCTATTATGTTATTTGTTTATTGTCACTGTCAAGTTGAAAGTTGATTAAAGCCTCAATTCAGTTTAGGTTTATTATTACAACTACATACAGTGCAAAAGCAGGATATAAATATATAAAATGTTTCGCATACGTAGAAGTTTATTGGAAAATGATATTTTAATATATTTTTAGTTTCATTTTATAATGATCCTTTTAAAAAAAAATTTACAAAAAACTAAAATTTGACAGTTACAATAATTGTTTCTGTGCTTTTAAAATTCGTATGAGATCATAGACTAGAACCACTTGTTAGGCACTCCTAAATAAAAATTAAAGTGGAATTATAGCCAAAAAATGTCTGTCAACTTTAGAAGACAGATCTATCATTCCAAACTTTTGCATTGATTTTTGTTTGAAGACGTGTAATTTTTCTTTACTTTTACCTCAATCAGGTAAACGTTTTGATCAAAATAAAGACACGGATCTGATTGTGATTTTTTGATGCCAATTGTTGTTGATGGAAATTCAGTTTTTGGTACCAGCACTTTGGTGCTTCTTGCAAACCATAAAGTACCTTCTTAAGCTTTCATTTTGTTATCTCAACTCCATCAGGTATCTCCATGTAATTCAACATTTAGAAACGCACATTTCACATCAAGTTGACAGATGTACAGATAATTTTCGACACACAGTGATAAAAGCACTCGTATTGACAACATTCGTGTAACGGTGAATACACTGTCCTATTGACCACAAGCAAAAGACGCTTTTTTTCATCACTCCACCATCACTGAACCCTTTCTGTCAAAAAACCCATCTTGAATCTATCACTTTCACAGTTTCAGGTCTTTGAACTATTTTCCATGTTTAATTTATATTCAAAGCGTCTAATTCACTCTGTATAGCATCTTTCCATTCCATTCTCTTATATCACATTCAACATTTGTCAAATTGGCTTCACTTTGAGAAGATAATAACAAGTTTGAAACATACTAGCCTCCCTCTTGGTTGCCTGATACCAATTCATTGTTGTTACTTTGGCATACTGAGAACCTTTATACTCCATTTTCAGCACTGAAAGTAAGTTGAGGATAAGATTTTTGCATGCAAGTATATTTTCCAATCTTACTCGTAGACCTTTATCTGTTTCAAGATGTAACGTGCCTTCCACATTTGCTTTTATACATTCTTCTGCTGCCTCTGTGCTGTGATTTACCTGTCTGTTTTCGGTGAGAAACTTCTGATCAAGTGATTTGTGCTTCCTGAATCGACAATAAAGTTTATGGCAGCCGTTCTATTGTGGATTACTTCTTCTGATTTGTAGGTTACAAATGTAACTTCCGTGTCCTTTTCTATTACATTTACTCCCTTTTGTCTCTTTCTTATTCTTTGGGCAATCTGTTTTGTTATGACCTTTTTCTCCGCAAGCATAGCACCTGTAAGGTAACTTCTTTATTGTGCCCAGATAATGCATTGCTACTTTATACATGATCTTGTTTATACGCTTGTTCTTCAGCAAGTAGCTTAGATTTTACAAAATCAAGAGTCATATTGCTGTTCAATTGTGAAAACAGAAAGACTTTGGCTGTCACTATATTTTGATATTGTGGCTCTATTATCGAGGCTGATAATTGAGGTTTAACCTCGATTTCATCAAGTTTACCTCCTGCATTGTTTAATTATGTAACTGTGCATTCGAATTGTGTAATATACTGTGTAAGAGAGTCAGTGCTGCTGTATTTCATGCTCCTAAGTTTTCTTTGCAATTATATCTGAGAAGCAACACCATTTCTTGTACAAATTTGACTCAGAGTATGCATTATTTCCTCGACAGTAGTTTTCCTTTTTATTAACTGCAGGAGTGTCCTCCAAGCACTGGAGCACTTATCACACTTCTTCTTCCACATAACTAACTCATCCTGTTTTTCACGCAGCACAACGGATAATAATGACAACATACCATGTTGTTCCAAGAGTAATGTAATCCTGAATTCATTTACCATATCCCGTACCATCGAAGTGTTTTACTGTATGATTGTTTCCAGACGCTATTTTTACTACTTTCGGATCGCGAAACTCTCTGGGCCCATAACCTGCTTGAAAAGGTTAAGCAATAAAACGTTAATCGTTTTATGCGCAGTTTTTATTAATAATTAATAAAAGTATTTCAGTTTACAAATATCACAATGAATAATTCATACAACCAAAAATGGCGTTAAATTTTTAGACAGTGATGAAGTGTCTTTAATCTACTTAATTGTATTTTCTAATAATATTACTGCTATAAGAATTGCTTGAAGTGATCTAAATAAACGATTTCTGTTTTTCAGGGGCAACTCAGAATAAGGCTTCCCACTTCCATTGTCTGAAATGCGACTTCGTCTGTACTGATACGAATAAAGTGGTGGCTCACAGACGACAACACCAAAAATTGGATTCGATCCAAGCAGCTGGTTTCGAAAAATTCACTCCCAGTCAAATTTGTAGGGTACCGAACTGTCAACATAGTGGTAAACAAACTCATTATCACTGTCTTCAATGTCAGTACGCGGTACTTGGTCTTGCGCAAATGTCTGCACACAAATACAGGCATATGGAGTGAATATTGTAAATATTTTTTTTCACTATATTAGTTTATGGGGTGAGTTTGTTTATTATTTTGAATGCTGGTTATTAAAGAATGATGTTTGCAAAGGTATTTGATTTCTATATAGTTTTAGACATTCAGGAAAATGTTTGTTTATATTTAAATGAAAAGAAATTTTGCAATCTGCATCAAATTTTAAACCCTATGATATTCTCGACTACTTTCGTTTCCATTTATTTATATTATTTTTAAATTGTATTATATTTATTGACAAACATTTTCTTATAATACTGAATTATATAGAATTATAAACAACATTTTTTAATATTATTCCAGTGAAGTGTAAGCCTAATAATATACATATTGTAAATACATTTTGTACAAAAGAAAACCAAACGAAATTTTCCATTATGTAAATTTCTTGTAAATACGTAAAAATGGGCAATAACTATCTCAGAAAAAAATATATATTGAAAAACTCTACTTTCAAGAATAGGGTCAAGAACTGAATAACACTAAAAGTTGTAAAAAAAGATAATTGTAAAATACAAATGATGTATTTACTTTTTTTTTGAAAAAACAGTATTGTGTAGTGTAACTAACAGAAGATTTCTTAAAAAATAATAATTTATTTATATTAAAAATTTGAACAAAAAGTGTAGTTGTAACGTAAAGTTGGTTTTGTCCGAAACTGATTCTGAGCTGTACATAACGAAATTTGTTTCTTCTTTTTTCAAATTCTTTTCTTAAATATGGAGATAACAAACCCATCACTACCACTAGCGGATGCAGATAGCTTTCGAAAATTATTCCCAACCACGAACGAATTGCGAATTGAACCGAAATCCGACAAAAATATGGGTGGGAAAGGAATGGTTTTGATTCCAATTTATAAATTGCCTCCTTAATGGTAATTGTCACAGCATCTATATATTTTCTACTTCAAATAATTTATTTTTTGAACAACTGACAAATTTTTGGATTCCCTGTATCAGAAACCCACCTATGCAAAATGTCATGGAAATCACAATCAATTTTTTTTCGATTTCCAATCAATCCATCACTTAGAAATGAGAATATCGCTATAGACCAAATAAGATGTGGATATCTAGTAGATGTTGATAGGAATGGAATTGTAAAATATCACGAACATCAACTTTGAAATATAAAAATGATACAGAAATAAAGTTGTGAACAATCTCATGCACGTCTTGGGGTGAGATTGTTCACACACACCATATTTCACGCACAGGCTGCAAGCAGGCTAGACCATAGATGATCAATCCCAACCACGTACCACGCTGCTCTACGTCAAGTACTTTCGAAGTTATAGCTGTTTATACTGTGGGGGGGGGGGGTGAAATTGTTCAGTGAGGGTGAGATTGATCATGAGAATTATTTATCATACATTACCCTTTTTCACCAAAGTAAGATAGATTTATCATTGTTATGAAACCTTTTATTACATTATAAAAATGAAAATACATAAACTTAAAAAAAAAACTGTTTCTCCTGTATTTCAAAAGACAACTGAACTTTAAACCTAATTGAAAATCACTAATTCATCTCAAAAACGTAAATTACTTTTTCGAAGAAGTACTTGTCAGTACCATCAAGTTGCTTTATTGTCGGATTTGGTAAAATTGCTAACACACCAGATACATCTGACATGAATTCGTCACCGTCTTCAACTGCTAATATCTTGTAGGATATGTCCAATAAATCAATTTCCTTTCTTCCTTCTTCGTCCACTCTCACCTGCTGTACAATAGCTGTGTATCGATAGATAGTTTTTTTTTTCCTTGATCCACCGTAAACCTTAACCAACACAAATTTTCCCGCCGTAACTTCATTGTTATCTGGTTCGAAAAACTCTGTTTCTGCTCGCACGTCATCACTTTCATCTTCTAGGGGTTCGTTGTCGGAGTTGTCATTAGTTAATGGATCATCTACATCTGAATCACTAGAATCTGCATCAGTACTTGTTGTAACGCTTTTGCCAGGTTGTACAGATAGTTTTTGTCTTCTAATATTCCTTCTTGCTGTAAAACGTTGCTGCTGCAAGTAATTCACAAGAATGTTATCCACAGAGCCATCAGTATCATTGCCAATATATTCAGTTGGGATTTTCTGCAATACTCGTTCGGGATCAAAAGGTACAATTCCTATCGCTTTAAATGAAGCTATCAGATCTTTTTTATAGCATTTTCCAATTTGTTATTCAGTTCCAGAAGAGTGGAAACCAGTAAATGGGGAAAATCTTTTTTGTCAATAAAAGTTTATCGAGAATGGGTCTTCTTCCAATTCAGTAACACCTACCTCCAAGCCATTTTAAATGGGCGGAAAAATCCAACATCAAGAGGTTGGGTGAGATATGTCGAATTTTTTGGAAGGCAAACAAAGGCAATGTCATTTTCTTGGCATTGTTTTAAAACAGCGTCCGTGAAATGGGGCAAGAGGTTAGCGCCCAACAGCACTTTGCGACCTGGCAAACGTTTTGCGTGAGGTGAGAATGTCGACTCAAACCAATCGGTGAAAGTCTGGGCATCCATCCAACCATGGTGGGTACGATTGTAACGAGAACCTGAACTACAACACCTGTCCTTGTAACAAGGCTCTCCTTTTGGACCCAATTATATCCACTGCTGCCACATTTTCTCTGCCTTGTAGATGACGTAAGGAGGCAATAGTACTCCAGAGGCTGAACCGCACATCATAATTGATATTGATGTCTTGGTAAAGTTGCATATTCGCTCTGGATATCTGGTTCCACGACGAAGCAACATTTTTTGCTTGCCAGGGTCATCTTGCATATTTGTTTCATCGTTGTTAAACAAGTTACAGGCTGGTACATTTTGTAGCGTTTCCCTCAGTTTATTAAAGTATTCTACCATGGTATCTCTTGAAATATTAGCCAGAGATCTTTTAATATTCGCAGACACTTTTTGACTTATCTCTCCTTTGTGTCTTTCTAACAAACAACGGGCCCAATCTATCTCATGCATATTTGATTTAAGCTTGCTGATATTACGACCGTGGCTATCTAAGTAATTTTTTGCCAAGTATCGTAAATCGATAAGTGTAAGAGGGAACCCCCACTCTCCACAGCAGTTTGCCGCCCTTGCTTTTTATTCATTGAGTGTAAAAACTGTTTGACCTCCGCTTTTCTTAATACGGCTGCCAATGTACTTATTGCGTAGCGTGCCAATAGTAGTTTGTACAAGAAGTGCGCAAAGCGTTACTTTTCCCACGAGCGCAGAAGTTTGTGGCACGAGCCGTAAGGCGAGTGCCGCAAATCCAGCGAGTGGGAAAAGTGCTTTGCATACGAGTTGTACACAATATTTTTTCTACAACTATGTTTATTAATTAAAGAAAAGAGTAACTTATATATGTATTTTATTTAACTTGAACAGAACGAATTTAAGAGTTCCAAAATTAAAGTAAAAAGATTAAATAAATTGCAAATATATAAAAAAGTCGACAGGATTTGAACCCGGGCCTCTTCGTTCCAATGCTGATGTGTTTTCCACTAAGCTATCGCGGCAACAATCATGAAATACTGTATTTAGGTCTTTCCGCTGCTTTATTTTAATTTAAATTTTTTATTTAGATTTTTCTATATTATGAAGTACATTGGTTACTAAATAATAATAGATTGAATAACTAAAGATAATCTTTAAAAGTATGACTTGTTTTTTGAAACTCCAGGTAACAAATTTTCGATTGCATTTTGAGCCTTTTCGATAATATCTGGAGCAGTATTCTCAATATCGGAATTCGACAACTCGAAAGATAAATTATGATCTTGGTTCATAGTTCCTAAAATAATGGGTAATAAATGAATTTGTTTATAATCTATAATCAATAAACTGAAATACATAATATAAAAAATAGTTTACTTACAGAATTTTTAGTTTAAATTTAAAATTTGAACACCCAGAAATCCACTATAAAGTATTGTCAAAAAAATTTGACATTGACATTTCCGTGGGCAAAATGACATTTCCGTGCGGAAAAGTACCATAACGTGTACTTTTCCCACACTGTACATTATTACTTTTCTAACGTATATCAAACTAATTAAGAAAAGGCTTGCTTTGCGCATAAAAATTTGTGTAGAAAAGCGTGTTATGCATAGTAGTTGTAGAAAAATGGAATTTTAATTCAGCGGAAGCACGACAAATAGACCAATCTTCTTCAGTGATTTTTTGAAGTGCCAATTGAAGGTTGGCGTCTGGATAATCCATGTATGAACGTGCCCCTAACTTTCTTTGGTATTTTCTAGGCATCGCAAAAAATATAAGACGAATGAAGTAAATTTTAAGTTACAAAAAATAGATATATTCTATTATGTGGGGTGAAATTGATCAACGAGAATGATAAATCTCACCCCATGTACATGATCAATCCGACCTCACATAATAAAATGGCAAATATTATGAAATTGGTTAAGCCGACTGTTAACATCAAAACACACGAAGTTTACAAAGCATAAATACACATGTTATTTATTGGAAATTAACAAAAACTAGATGAATTCTGACTTACCGGACAAATTTCTGATCGTTCACTTTCACAGAAAAAAAATATGTCAGTTTTCGATTTTGATGTATAGTTTTCTAGAAAATCCCATTTATTTAAAATTTCCTCAACTTTTCACCCGAGATAATTTTTATTCAAACAACTGTCCAATTTTTTGGAATCCTCATATCAACCCATATATGCTAAATATCATCGGAATCGGAATGTAATTTTTTTTCCAAATTTCATTCCAAGGAAATTGAGATTTTGCATAAAACTGTCCAACATTGATGAGTTATAGCTCGGTTTTTAATATCGGTGGAAAGTTGCTGTATTTTTTTTATAATAGTATGAACGCTCCTCTTTCGATTTTCACTAATGTCAGTCCTTTCAATTCATAAACGTAGCTACGATTTTTTTATGGTAATTTTTTAGAAACATTTTTAGTCCGTCTTCAACCCTCTATAATTACTACAAATATGAAATGGAAGAAACTAAATATGGTCAGTAATTAAGATGCGTCTTTCCTTTATCGAATGGTATAAGAATGTAATCGATATCTTCTATAATTTCGGAATAACAGACTTTTATATGGAGGCGTGTCAAAAAGTCTTCAACAATTTCGAGGTCCTGAATAAAAATTGGAAAATTTTGATATACTGTAAATGTTTGGGGAAAATGGTCTAATACCATGTATTTTGACACGAGAAATCCATTTTTGCTATAAGAAATAATTTCTAAAATTTCTTCAAATACACTATTTGAAAAAAAAATTGATGGATGAAAACCTATAGATTAATCGTGACCGAAGATCCCTAATTAGATTTTTATGAAAATCGTTTAATAACTACTATTTTTAAAACTCCCAAATAAAACGCTTTTTGAAATTTTTATTTTTTTAAGGCTGTGAAATAGGCCTTACAGATTTTTTTTATAAGTATAATTTCCATCAAAATTTCGAAAATTCGGTGTTCAATCATTTTTTCACAATCCTGTATATAATCAGCATATACTACGAAAAATGTGACGTCACGGTCAACAGTCATTGAACAAATAAGACACAAACATGCACCATAATAATAGTTTTCGAACGCTCTCCGCAGCCGCTCCTGAAAATCGGTAGGAAAAACGTTTTGATTAGGTAGCCTTCTTCAGTAGAAAATGGCCCTTTTCGTTGTATCATTCAGCTGTTAGCATATCACTACGCAGCCAACTCAGTAAAGACCTTATCAGTTTCACAACTCTGTTCCGTGGTCTAAGTCAGCACGTAGACAAACTAGTATCAGCTGGATTTGATGTAGTAAAAAAGTTCACTCTAATTTAAGAACATTTTTTAATAACTACACTTTTTTAAATAATCTCTTGAAGCAGTTTTGGGTTAAAATTATATATCATATTTTACTGGCACTAAAATTAATTCTAGTGATATAAATTATATCTCCAATTATTTTGTTGTCACTAAAATTTATTTCTCGTGAAATAAACTTTGAACTGTTTCGTGCTTATACGCGCATTTAGTGAAAATGTCACGGACGCCATTTTCTTGTTATTGGATGACAATAAAAACAAACTTTTTATTCGTATGTTAATAATACCACTGAGCATTATTTGAAAGTTTTAATTTAAATATTTATATATTTAAGCAACGAAAAAGTCAAAAATATCTCGAAAAATATATACTATATTGGTAATTTAATAAGGTCATGTACAAAAAAGAAAATATCGAATTTTTAGATTAGGATGGATTTAGCAACACCAATAAATATACGATGTTACATACCTTTTTGTTCGTTTTATATTACTAATATAATAGCACAGGATTTATTTTACAAATACAATAACCTCAACAGATTCTTATTATTGTCATCGAAAACCTTGACTTGGCCCAACTGATGATGGGCACTAAATGAGCGTATTTCGAATGAGAGTATAAATAAATTTTTAGTTTTTCTAATATTTTATTGAAACAATTAATTTATTCGCATTAGTAGTATATTTTTATTTAAAAAAATAGGGATCAAAGTTGTAAAATGAAAAAGACATAGATTTTAGAGTAGATGTACTAGCAATAGAGGCCTTTTTCTGATAGTAGTGCCTTAGAGAAGACATATAAATTTTTGTGCCTTTTTTGGTACTTTTTGGTAGAGGAATTTTTAGAAACAGTTTTTAAAAGAAATACGTCATTCCATATATATAAATATATATACCAATCGTGCCATATTACAGTATATATTTACAGAATAGAGCAGGTTTTTCCAGAGTTAGAGTAGATATATATATAGATTATATATAAAGTGTCATATCTGAGGATCTTTTTTTTCCTTAATTTATATCTATCATTTTTTTCACTATTATTTATTTTGCATCCTTTTGTACATTTTCATTGTGAATTTTTTTGCCATATTTTTTAAATAGTTTGTAGTCTTCCATAGCATCGTGACATTTTTCAGAATATTCAAAACCAAAGACAATAAATGTAGTACGTAGGAAAGAAAATATTTTTCAAAAAATTATTCAAGTTACAAATGGCACTGAATTTTTTTGAAAAATGCCCCGATTTTTGAAACGTCTTGTTTTTTGTTCATAGCTAGTCTTTCTTTTCACCTTCGCTTTATTTTATTATTTTTAATAATTTTAAATGTAATGTTCTCAATCATAAAATGATTTAAATGAAAAATATTGACTCGAAAGTCCAAAATCTTTGTATTATTGTTTAAGCTAAATTTGTATGTTTTATTATTTTTATTTACGAGTGTATTTTATGTTAATTCTCTGTGATTGTAAGATTTTAAAAAAAATATCAGTATTTAAACCAATGTTCTGTTTTTATTTCACTTTCGCAAAAATCCCTCACAACAACTAGTAACCTAATGCAATCTCTTATGTTTGTTGAAGCCTGTAAAGGCAAAGGCAGAGTTAAACATAAAAAAGAAGAAATAAAGTACTACCATAGACAAATGGACTAAGCGATAATCTTACAAATGTGATCACTCTCTAGAAAGAGACAAAGGGATTATGCTGCCAAAACAACTACTAGCCACACATTGCTCTTTGACTCTCTCGTACTTTTTGGTCTGTTTTCACTGCACCACCGAATACGGATCGGTCAGTTCATTTCTCTATGTCTATGGGTACTACCGTAGGCATAAAGAATGGCTAAACGTTCCGTACTCCGTTGTACAGCGAATATAGACTGTTACAATTCGAGCTGTTTCAGTTTCAGAACTTGCCAATAACTTTTTTTTTTCGAGTTAACCTGATTTTCGGTTGAGGTTGATTTTCTTGGAAGTAAATATCTTTACCTTTAATTTTGGATTTATCGAAAAAGGAGGCGACGACATCTTGTTTAGGCTCCGGCACAGGTGAAGGAAAATCTTTAGATAACCAAACGTAAGTAAAACTTGATCCCATTTACCTTTTATCTGTTTACCCTATAACCCACTTCATAGAATTAGATTAGAGCTTTAAGGTCAAATGGAAGATAACTCGGGGATCCCTCCGGGGCCCCCACGTGTTAAACCACCGGACATTCCAACAAAATATAGATATCTAGACCCACTACCCTACATAGTAATTGTTGAAAGTATGGATAAAAATGTAGCAGCATTACACTCAACCGTGGTCGGCAGAATTCTTAAAAACAATAAAATTAATGGAGTAATAAAAGTAACAAGAAAAGGTACGAACCGGATAGGAACATTCTTCAAGAGTCATAAAGAAGCTAATGAATTTATGGAAAATGAATTATTAGTCTAGCAAAACTGGAATGGGCTGATCCCGGCAACATCGGTTTCATGTAGAGGCATAGTAAGAGGAGTAGAGTTAGACACAACGATGGAGGAAATAATTGAGCAAGGCAAATCAAATACAAGAATATTAGGAGCAAGGAGAATATAAGAGGCAAAAAGAGATCAAAGAACTTATAACATATGAAAACATATCTTTCTATGAAACAAGTAAAAGAATCCCAAGGGCAGGTAACCAAAGACAAAACGAATTCGTGTATGACAGGAACGCCTTTCCTAGCATGCCTACAAACAATAATGACCAAAATAATATAATCACAGTTGCAGAGAGACGACAGCACAGCACAACATCAAAAACATATTCCCATATGGCCAAATCCCCAAGAAAACGTATAGCCACATCTCCGGGGATACAATATGATAAAATAGCTCACAATAACTGTCTATTCCCAGCACCATGTAGAACTCCAAACGATAGAGATAACAGTCACACATCACTAGAGAATACAAATCAAGAGGATACAGTACAAATGGATGAAGAAATGACAGAAATAGTACCAATCAGCGAATTTTTAAAACATAAATTAAGACAGACAACGCTAACACAACAAGAAATTGATAAAGTTATATAAGCAACACAGACAATGGTAAATAATGAATATAACATCACTGAAACCAACAATACCAGGCAATCTAATGAAAACCCTAAAAGTCCCGCTGTCTCAAATGGCGCGGAATCCACATTTTAATAGAACTAAACAAAATAAAAATCATACAGTGGAATGTCTACAGTGCACTTGCAAGGTTAGACTCAATAAAAATTCTTCTCTCTCAGTATCAGGCAGATATTCTGATATTAAACGAAACACTACTGGACAGGACAAAGAGACTGAATATTGTAAATTACACAACCATAAGACAGGATAGATATGATGGGTATGGGGGTATTGCAATCCTCATAAATAAGTGCATTCCATATTCCATTAAGAACCTTCAATTAAATATTCCTGAATAATGTCAAATATTAGCTACAAAGGTCAATGATTTAACAATAGCTATAATGTACTGCCCACCACATATACCTATTAATAGTATGCAATATGCAGAAATTTTTAAACAACTGGAGCAACCGTTTATTTTAATGGGAGATTTGAATGCCCAACACCCAGCAATGGGCTCAGGCATTGCAAACTCAAGGGGAAGGAACTTAATGGAAACTCTTAATGAGTTAAATTTAGTATATTTAAATGATGGAACAAGAACTCGTATTACCCCTCCACACCAAAACAAGAGTTGTCCAGATATCACGGTATGTTCAAATAGTATCGCTGTGGTGGTTACTTAGTAAGGGTCCCTCGTATACTGGCTGTTTACCATAAAGGCATATTATTATGGAGGAAACCCCTTACCTTGCAACCTGTGTTCGGGAACAGAATAAACAACGACACATTTATAAAATCACTGGGTTCAAGTTTAATACATTTAAAAAATACACTACTATAAATATCAAACGACTTATTCGAAGTATCAATAACAATAATAATAATCTCATCCTGGTTCGTTCCCATCCATTATATAGGAAACATAGTTGTGTTTTTCTGCACAGCCGACCTCGATATGTAAACTATACATGTCTGTTTATAAAATACCAAAAACAATCTTTCTTTGGTGAATGACATTGAGTATGGTCGGCCAATGCTCCTTAAATACTATAATTAATATTAGATTAAATATTATTATTTCTAAGGTAGTGTCCTTTTGTCTTTAATGTCTTTTAGGGATCACTACATCATCCCCTCTTGGAAGAGAAAAATTATCATTTTAATTTTTCGATAACACTTATATCTAAAACTGTTTTAATGAATGTTTTTTGTTTTGTCTTTGTTTAGTAAACACTACTTGTTCGTTTATCAACACACTTCACTTATTTACAATTGTTTCCGCTCATTGTATACAAACAATCGATTCTTATGAACGGTCTGTTGTTTTTTCTCTGGAGATGTAATCTCACAATTTACCCCCTTGACTCCCGTTATTTTAAACGGACCTAGATAATGTGAATCAAATTTGTTTCTTGCTTCATTTTTTAGAATAACTAATTCCCCTATTTTAAAATTTACGGGTGAAGAAACGTTTTCGCTATTATTAACTTTACTTAATTTATTATTTATTAAAAACTATCTGGCCCTTTCATTAGCGTATTGTAATTTATATCTCAATTCATTATCATATTTTTCAAAATTGTAGCACGGTTCAATTTTTGCGTTTAAAAATTCTAGCAAATTGGGTTTTCGCCCATATAATAACTCAAAAGGAGTGTATCCGTGATACGTATTTGGTGTTGTATTATAACAATATGCGAACATTCTTACAAACTCACCAATTATCCCTAGAATCTTTGATAAAATTTCTTATATATTCGTTAAATGTCCGATGTAATCTTTCGCAACTGCCTATCGTTTCGTGGTGGTATGCTGTTGAAAAATTATGTTTTATATTCAATAGTTCTGCTAAATTCTTCATTATTTCGTTCTTATATTCCGTGATCTGTTCTTATTTCTTTCATCAATCCGTAATTTGGTATAAAGTTGTCGAAAATTGCTTTTGCTATTGTGTGTGCTTCCTTATTCTGAACTGGTATCATAACTGCGTACTTAGTTAATTCGCATAATATCGTAATGCAATAACGATTTCCGTTGTTACTCTCTACAAACGGGCCTATTGTGTCTATGTAAATAATATCAAACGGTTTTATAGATGTATCTGTTATAACAAATTTTTCTTTGTGACTGGGCTTTGCCTTATTCACTTGACATTTATGACAATTTTTTACGTATTTCCTTACGTCTTTCTCCATGTTTTTCCACTTGAAATTTGCTCTTAGTTTCTTTAATAACCTATTATTTCCTACATGTCCCCCAAACATTGGATCATTGTGGTATCTTTCTAATATTTTTTGGATCTCTTCTTTCTGCTGTACCGTTTTTGGTACGTCGCATATACATACTTGAATACTTTTTAACCTTTGATTTCCTATTTCTATAAATTCTTCTACTGTGCACTTTTTAAATATATCATCATTTGTATATATTTTCATTCTTTTTACTTCATTTCTTACCGATAGCTCTTCAAGCTTTTCCAACGTTCGTCCTAGGTCGAAGTTGTGTAAACCGGTATTTAAGGCTTCACTAAATTTCAATTTGTTTTTGATCCGAATGCTCATCCTAAGCGAGATACGGTTATTTTCAAAGTGTAAAATTGGTAATTTATGTGCCTCAAGATTATTTAAAACTTTTACTACTGCTGGTTTTTGTATTCTTACTTCTTTTGTTTCCACTTTATTCCTTTGATCCTTTGCTGTTTGTACTTTTTCTTTTTGCGTTTGGGCTCTTGTGATTGCCAAGACATGTGAATTATTTATGTATACATCCTTAAGCTCTTCAATGGATATTCTCGATAAACTGTCCGCGTAATTTTCTATACCTTTTACATACTGTATTTCAAAATCGTATTCTTCCAAATCGATTCTTATTCTCGTTAGTTTCGACGTCGGGTCTTTCATTGCAAATAAATGCGTTAGTGGCTTATGATCTGTCTTTACTATGAAATGTGGTGAACCATATAAATAACATTTAAAATGATTGATTCCCCAATGAATTGCTAATAATTCTTTTATGATGGTAGGATTGTTAAGCTCGCTTTTCTTGAAGCTGCGTGATGCGAATGCGATGGGTAAGTCAATCCCTTCGTAATTTTGACTTAAAATTGCCGAACATGCGCTATTCGAAGCGTCTGTAGTTAATATGAATTGTCTATTAAAATCTGGATATTTTAAAATTGGTGGGTTGAATAATGCACTTTTTAAGACCTGAAATGCGTCTTCGCACTCTTGTGACCACTCGAATTTTACATTTTTCCTCGCTAACTTATTTAAAGGAATGCATATTTCTGCAAAATTTTGAATGAACCTTCGATAGTAATTGCAAAATGCAACAAATCTTTTGACTTCGTTGGCATTTTTTGGCACTGGGTAATTCTGAATTACTGAGTATTTTGCTTTATCTGGTGGAACACCGTCCTTTGATAAATTGTGACCTAAATATGTGACTTCTCGCCTAAAGAATTGACATTTTTGTGGATTTAATTTTAAATTGAATTTACGACATGCGTCAAATACTTTTGTTAGATTGGCTAAGTGATGCTTCTCTGAAATTCCTATTACGACTACATCGTCCATATAAAGAAATTCTTTTTCCGGCGTTAGGCCTGAAAATGCTATTGACATCATTCGTGAAAAACTATTAGGACTTATATTTAACCCAAAAGGTAGTCTTGTGAATTGAAATGAGCCTTTTTCGGTGCTGAACGAAGTGTATTTTCTAGAAGATTGTTGTAAAGGTATTTGATGAAAACCTGACATAAGATCTAAAACTGAAAACCATTTTGCTCTCCCTAACTGATCTAAAATTGCATCTATCCGCGGTAAAGGAAATTTATCTGTGACTATTTTCTTATTTAGCTGTCTAAAATCTATACAAAGTCTCCACGCCTTATCCTGATTCGACGATTTTTTTGGTACTAATAATACTGGACTATTATATTCTGATACTGAGGGTTCTATTATTCCCTGTGTTATAAGTTTTTCTATTTGGCTATTTAATTCTGTTGATTGTGAATGTGGTGTTCGATAATTTTTCATATATATCGGTGTATCCTTTACTGATATCTTTTGTTCATAGAAGTTGTTGTGTGTTAGTATATCGTTCTTCAAAGCGAATATATCCTCGTAATTTTCACACAGTTTCGTTAAATCGTTTCGTACATATTCCGGTACTTCTAAATTTAATGCTTTCCTTAATTCTTTCATTCTATTACTACTCTCACTCTCACTTAATTGTGTATATATCGAATAAATCTAAATCTAAAGTTTCAATATTCTTAGTTTTTACTGAAATACTTTCATAATTTGTATTTAAAATTCTAACGTACGGGTTTTTCCCTGATATTATGGATCTGGCTACAAATACTCCTGGTGCTATTTCTTGTTGCTCTACTATTGTATCCTTTCTCAAATTCCTGAAATTCTCTATTAGCATGTATACTTCGCATCTAGGTGGTATTGCTAAAGTATCATATTCTGGATTACCAAAAATTTGTATGGTTTCTGGATTGTTAGACTTGCAATTTATATGTAATTCTGATTGTGAATAATCTAATACACAATTATTTTTTGTCATGAAGTCTCTTTCTATCAGTCCATTTGTTAGTATTGGAAAATTTTCTTCCACTACGTGAAAACAGTGTCTTAATATTATGTTATTGATATAGAGGTTTATGTATATTTGACCTAAAGTTTTAGCTGATCCTTCAGTTATCCCCTTAATATTTATTTTATTCCTTGTTTCCATCAAATGATGTGGAAAATTTTTAGAAATTTTTATTAAAGAAATGTCTGCTCCTGTATCTAATATAAAAGTGTAGATATTATCAGATAGACTTGTCTGAATTTCTATAAAGTTAGAAAGTGATAAATCTAAATAATATGCTGAATATGTTTCTGTAATTTTACTTTCGTTACTAGGTTTTTTATTCAAAACCCCAATTGTTTCTGATTCTCTCTTGCTTCTTCATTTTCTATTTCACATATTCTTACGTTACTTTTAGCTTGACTATTGTAATTTCCATTATTATTGTATTTCTTATATTTATTAAAATTTTCGTATCTGCCGTAGTTGTTTCCATGATTATACTGTCTAAATGTTCCTCTTGACTGATTACCATTGTAAAATCCTCTGTTGTTTCCTCTCCGGTGGTTATTCCTAAAGTCAAAGTTTGATTTCCTGAAGAAATTCCTGTTATCTTTCATATGTAAGACGTGTTGTTGTCCTACTATACCTTCTACTAAAACCAATTTTGATAATACTTCTTGTGTTGTTTCAAAACTTCCCGCTGCAATTATCGTTTTGCTTGCATCCGTTGCGGCATTCATAGTTACTGCCTTAATCGTTGCTTCTTTCGTATATTTCTCAGCTAGTCTTTCAGGCATCCCTTCTGAAATGTATGCTGCCTGTAATCTTTCCGCCAGTTTCTCTATTTCTGTTGCATACTGTGTTACATCCTTCCCGTTCTGTCTTATTTTGCCCAGTTTCGCTAGGAGAAGGCTTGGATTGTCTCCTCTTATCCCTGCTTTTAGTTTATCTTTGATGTCTGCAATGGAGTTTTCCGTTGTGATTAAACTTCTAGCTTTTCCTGTTAATCTCGTTTTTATCAATAGGATAGCTTTTTCCTCATTATCATTCGTGTTTGTCTGTAGTAAATCCAATGAGTCTAAGAATGACTGTAATTTACTTGCTTCGCCGTTAAACTCATTCGGTAAAACTAAAAAAATCGTTCATACTTGTTGTTCGAATTTGGTTTTTAATTACCAAATTCTCCCGTGATTTTATTTCAACTGCCCCTGTATACTACCTTTCGAATATTATGCTCAAAACAGATACCTAAATATATCATTAATTTCAACAGTAAATATTTCTTTACTTCACTAAAAAAGTCATTTAAATTTACTAACACCTAAGGAAAACAGATAAATATCGTTTTCTGAAATTCTACTGAACATATCAAAGTCCCCGACATCTTATCTCTTCATAAAAACTCTCTTCCAAACCCTGTTATCTGTATCTACGAAGCCGTTGAAAGCCCCAAAAAAAACATCTTCATAACTGCCAAATTCACTTGTTGTTCGAACGTTACGTTTTAAAATACTCGTATCCCATTGGTTAGACCCGACCAAGTGTATCCTACGTCATCAAACATATAAATACGACATATAACCTATATTCACTCTCTCTTCATCATACAACGTGGTACAACAAGGTACCTCACGTCGTAACATCACCCGGCGTGTTGATACGGGGAGCAACCATGTGTCCGTAAGCTTTAAGCATTTAATAAATCACCGAAGTATGTGCGAAATACACTCTTTTATCGCGAAAGTAATAAGTGACGTCTTAATTGTCGACGCAAAATAAATAAATTATAACTTCCTGATAATATAAAACCTAAGTGACATAAGTTTTTTTTCATTACATCATATACATCATTCCTAACGTGAAAAATACCCATTTGGTCCTTCGAGTGCATCGTATTTACTACAACGAAACTACATTCCCTCTAATTAACCCAAAGGAAAAGGGTTAATTTAGAACATGGTCCTGTCGAGACCGGATAGAACCAGAAAAAAGTGAAGCAGTCCTAGCGACCAGGAGAGAGCAGTGAAACAGCCCTTGGCGTCCAGAGAATATAGACCCTCAGCGTTACCGAGAAAACATTCATTAGATAAGGTATTTATTGATAATAAAAGATTTTGTATATTTGCTTATCAACCAACGTAGAATTTGTAAACATAGTATATAGGGTGATTTAAATGGTTTCACCTTCATATTAATTTGGATTTATAACATTCTTTGACATTGTTGGCGTAAAATAAAATAGTATAGTGCGGTTTAAATAATTTCACCTTAATAGTAATTTGGATTTATAATAAAAGTCTTTGATATTTTTTATGCAATATAAACATTTATATTACACAGTGTGATTTAAATAAGTTCACCTTAATATTAATTTGGATTTATAATAAAAGTCTTTGATATTTTTTATGCAATATAAACATTTATATTATACAGTGTGACTTAAATAAGTTCACCTTAATATTAATTTGGATTTATAATAAAAGTCTTTGATACTTTTTATGCAATATAAACATTTATATTATACAGCGTGACTTAAATAATTACACCTGAATATTGATTAATTACAATAACATCGTTGATATTTCTTATAAAACATACATTCATACTCTGTATTTGATTATTGAACTTTTGAAATTTACATGAGACATTGGGATTTAAATAATTACACCTGGATGTGTTTGATTATAATAACGCTAATTGACAAAGTAATTTCATATTTGTATATAACATACATTCATTGTACAGTGTGTCTTAAATAATTACATATTAAGATTGTCATGGAACCATAATAACACTAGTCGGTATTGTTGTGTGAGAAAACCAGGTACAATTACAGTGTCATTTTAACTTGCAACGAGCCGTAGAAAACTGAACAGGCACAGCTGGTAGCAAAATATATTACGCTAATACAAAATAAGCATTGTTCAAACATAGCTATTCATTTACATTTCATGTTAACCATATAATTAATACATCATTTACAAAATGGATTCATTAAAGACGCAACGAGCTAGTTGCAAAGCAGCAATTACTCGCATTTACAACTGGTTCCATAACAATCTGGACGAGTCAGACAAGTATGCTTTCAAATCCCGAATAGTCAACTTAGAAAAATATGACACTAAATACTCTGAGATTCAAGACCAAATTGAAACCATAGCCGTAGATACTGAATTAGAATTCGAAGATAGAAGTCAGATTGATGAAAAATAGTACTCATTACACTGCAAGTTACCAAATGCTTTCGAAAAATTGAACCCTAAATTCAATCAAACTAACCAATTCCCTATACAGTCTCAGAGTGAAAATCATATTAGATTACCTTCCATAGAAATACCGACTTTCTCAGGAGATAGCACTAAATACACTGCCTTTATAGACCTTTTTAACGCACTAATAGTGAATAACACCCGGCTTACATCTAAAACTGAAAAATTCTACTATTTGAAATCATACTTGAAAGGTGACCCGCTCAATTTAATTTCTCAATTACCGGTAAATGAAACCAATTTTGATGTAGCGTTGGATTTACTGAATTCTAAATATAATAATACACGGCAGATTGTTACTGCCCATTTTAACGGTTTGACAGCCTGTAATAACATTTCAAAATGTACTGCCCAACAATTAAGAACATTCACGTCCGAAGCTAGATCTATAGTAAAGTCATTGTTAAATCTAAATATTAATAAGGAAGAGTTATTTGATGCACTAATCGTTCATATATTAAAAACAAAATTAGATTATAATACAAAAAGATCTCTTGAAGAAAAAGAGACTGATCAAAATTTAATTGCTAGTGATACCTTTTTTGATTTCTTGGAAAAAAAATGTACAGTCTTGGAAAACTTGTTAACCCAAGATTCCAAACCCGATACATCCCATCATCGTAACCAGTCTTCTAATGTGACCACACTACCCAACAGAGTAACTTTACTTCCAAATCAACATTCGCTTCCCGAACAAAACCCACCTCCAACATGCTCATTTTGCAAGGAAACAAGCCATAAAATTTATACATGCCCCCAATTCGGAATGCTTTCCGTTCCTGATCGGAACAAATACATACACGGAAACTGTAAATCCGTTAAATCATGTTCCATATGTCAAAAAAGACATCACACGTTACTCCATTTAGACAATTATCCCCCTAGACAAAACCTTGACACAAGACCTGTCGAGAGAAATGATACTCCGACCGTCGCCATGGCCTATTCCTTTCATTCCATATTAAATGAACCATGCAACCTACACTCTCTCGCAACACAACCTTCAACTCAACATTCACTCGCTAATCACTCGTTACCCAACTCACTTGAAAGGGACACCTTTACTCAGCTATGTTGTGGTACAACTCGTAGCTCTAACCCCATCAACATTTCAACATGCTCATTCTGTAACAAAGCAGGTCATAAAATTTATTCTTGCCCACACTTCAGAGCACTCTCTACACTTGACCGCAAAAAATATATAATAAATAACAAAATGTGCACAGCATGTCTGGGTTTCAGACACACATTCGCCCATTGCTCGTCTACCGGTGTTTGTGCCATTTGCAGAAACAAGCACCACACTTTACTTCACACTCCTCACATTCACAAACAAAACACATCATTGAGATCTTTGAACATAAACCCTAACCACTCACCACCAATGCAACAATCTCCAGAATATTATCGTCAAGAAACGTACTGTTCTGGACAAGACTCATTCACAATACCTTACGGATAACACCTCTCATATTCATGATACTCATTCTTTTGGTGTGACCACACCACTTTCAAACCACAACTTACCCTCAAAAACATTCTTAATTCACAAAACACTCGTAACTTATAAATAAATAATTTTCAAACCAACACTTACACTCGAATAAACGATTCACTTTCATACTCAACGCTCTTTCAGTGCAGGATAGCACTCATGCATTACTTAAACTCTTTCTCGTCAAGAAAACAATCTTTTAGTCCTCTGAAAGAGAACAGTGATACTTATATACTTGACACTTAAGAAAAACCAAAAACTTTGTGAAAAACTTAAACTTATACTTAAACATTGAGACACAAATACTTTAACATTTAAAACCATGGACGATTAAAAAAAAAGCTTTGACATGAACATTACTCTTATGTGAATACCTGGATAAAGGTATTGAAATGTAGAAGATACTTGGTTGAAAAGAAGAAGATACTTGGTTGAAAAGAAGATGATACTTGGTTGAAAAGATGAAGATACTTGGTTGAAGAAGAAGATACTTGGTTGAAAAGAAGATGATACTTGGTTGAAGAAGAAGATACATGGTTGAAAAGAAGATGATACTTGGTTGAAAAAGAAGATGCATGGTTGAAGAAGATGATACTTGGATAATATAAACACTTGGGTGACGTTTAGAAGAAAACGGCATCCCCCCTTACTCATATGTTACTTAAACAATCACATTGACGACACATTGAATTTAACACAACTTGACAAAAACATTATATACATATTTTACCCTCCTTTTCTTGACGAGAACAGAAATAACTCCTTTACATTAATTAAAACATTTTAAAAACTCATTCTTACCCGCAAAAGAGTCGGGTCCCCTTAACACAAACATCTATAATCATAAAAACATATATAAAAACAATCTCAAAAGAGTTAGAAAAAACTCTCTCATCATACTTAAACACTCGTGGTCACTACCTTACATTTACTTTTATGCTAACTCACACTTACATTATTACTTGCACTAGCATACAATTGCACCTTAATCATACTTATACGCATACTCATATTGGCACTCAAAGCTCACATTCATAATACTTTTACACTTATTCGTACATAGTCGTATTTACATTTGCATTCACATTCATTCATACTTACTCTTACTCACTTGTTGTTGCACGCATTCGTACTTGCTCTAGTCTCATGATCATACTCTCTTACAATCACCCTCACTATACAAGTCATTCCTCCGCGTAGAAAGGGAGTAGCGCAAGCTACATTGGAGTTTTCACGTTCTCCGAAGAAAAACGTTCCCTTTCTTACCCAGCACCATTCATTCTGATACAATAACAACCCAGAAAAAACACCCACATGAGCTTTCCATGCTCTCTCATGGAATTTCACACCCCTTCACAACTTGGCCCCCCTTTTTGTTTATATATGCCCGAGGTTCCTGGACCGTTACTCCTCAAACAAACTGGTACCACAATTGCTTTAACCTAGAGTCGACGCTTGGCGTGACGTAAGTCGCTAGGCCCCAATCGGACCGGGTAAGCCTCTGCCGGTGGCGAATTGCACTGGTACATAGACCCAGTAGGCCCGAAAAAACTGCCGCTTGGCCCTCTCCTATCTCTCTCATTACTTCATCTTTCCTTCTCATGAAACTTAACCCAAACCTTACTCTTCTACAACATAATCATGTACTCAATCACTTACGCTCTCTCCTTCCTTTTATATTGCTTATCTTCTTATCGTTTACAACTCTAGTCCATTTCTAGAGTATATTGCTTACACTCTTATCGTTTACAACTCTAGTCCATTTCTAGAGTATATTGCTTACATTCTTTACATTCATGACGTTAGAGTCCTTACAACACTCTAACCTCAAATCTTATTCATTCGTTACATTCATGACGTTTGAGTCCTTACAACACTCTAACCTCAAATCTTATTCATTCGTTACATTCATGACGTTAGAGTCCTTACAACACTCTAACCTCAAATCTTATTCATTCGTTACATTCATGACGTTAGAGTCCTTACAACACTCTAACCTCAAATCTTATTCATTCGTTACATTCATGACGTTTGAGTCCTTACAACACTCTAACCTCAAATCTTATTCATTCGTTACATTCATGACGTTAGAGTCCTTACAACACTCTAACCTCAAATCTTATTCATTCGTTACATTCATGACGTTAGAGTCCTTACAACACTCTAACCTCAAATCTTATTCATTCGTTACATTCATGACGTTAGAGTCCTTACAACACTCTAACCTCAAATCTTATTCATTCATTACATTCATGACGTTAGAGTCCTTACAACACTCTGACACCGACATTAGGTTACTTTACAACCCCTATACACCTATTTACATAGTTAATCTCAAAATTATTCACTTCCATTCACAAACCTGCATCAACACTGTACACACACTCACGCTCCATACCCTTTCACTAACATCAGCATTCGATGTCTGAGAGCAGCCATCTCTCACCTCTCTTCCATTCTTCCCGCGCCCCCAATATGTTCGAATTTGGTTTTTAATTACCAAATTCTCCCGTGATTTTATTTCAACTGCCCCTGTATACTACCTTTCGAATATTATGCTCAAAACAGATACCTAAATATATCATTAATTTCAAGAGTTAATATTTCTTTACTTCACTAAAAAAGTCATTTAAATTTACTAACACCTAAGGAAAACAGATAAATATCGTTTTCTGAAATTCTACTGAACATATCAAAGTCCCCGACATCTTATCTCTTCATAAAAACTCTCTTCCAAACCCTGTTATCTGTATCTACGAAGCCGTTGGAAACCCCAAAAAAAAACATCTTCATAACTGCCAAATTCACTTGTTGTTCGAACGTTACGTTTTAAAATACTCGTATCCCATTGGTTAAACCCGACCAAGTAGATCTTACGTCATCAAACATATAAATACGACATATAACCTATATTCACTCTCTCTTCATCATACAACGTGGTACAACAAGGTACCTCACGTCGTAACATCAGCCGGCGTGTTGATACGGGGAGCAACCATGTGTCCGTAAGCTTTAAGTATTTAATAAATCACCGAAGTATGTGCAAAATACACTCTTTTATCGCGAAAGTAATAAGTGACGTCTTAATTGTCGACGCAAAATAAATAAATTATAACTTCCTGATAATATAAAACCTAAGTGACATAAGTGTGTTTCATTACATCATATACATCATTCCTAACGTGAAAAATACCCATTTGGTCCTTCGAGTGCATCGTATTTATTACAACGAAACTACATTCCCTCTAATTAACCCAAAGTAAAAGGGTTAAATTAGAACACTTGTCGCCATTTTCAACTGTTTGCTTATTGTTTGTAATACAACCGTATTCATTTCCTCAAATATAGAGTTAGGTATGTCTATAATACAATTTAACGCTTGAAATGCCCTTTCAGCTTTATCCCTAATCCTACTTGAATAACTTTTACAAGTCTCTTGTTGTATTGAATTTAAATTTTTCCAATTCTTGGCTATTAATCTAGTAAAATTATTGTAAAGACCTACTATGCTACTAATTACTTCTATATGTATATCAGGATTTTTAGGAGTTTCTTTCTTCAAAACCCTTTTCCCCTGTTTATTAACTCCTTCTACAATCAATCGTAATTTATTCTCAAAATCTTCCCACGTTATTGACATTTAAGAAAAAAAAACTTTGTTCATAAGAATAGAATGCATGTGTACTTACAAATTATTTATACGCTGAGAGTTCCTGTTGCCTGCTTTATTGCATTGCTTCTGTTGATATCTCTTTTCAACGCTCTTCGGTGTGTTTTCCATACTGACCAAATGAATTTGCAGATAAAAGCTATTGTTATAATGTATAGTAATACCATGATGTGCATCGCAACATTATCTTACTGTACCAGGAAAGTGTTATTGACAATTCCTGTTTCTTTTGCTTCCTGTTTGGTTGATGAACCTCCCATTGTTTCTTTTCTCCAAGGTCCCAAATTTAAGTAGAAAACCATATAGTTCTATCTTTATAACATCAATTGTACCATAACTTATCATTTACTTTACAGGATAATTATTATACTTTTAATTTTACCATAACCATGTAGTGGCGATATCTATTTTACCATTAATTCTACCATAACCATTTTATAATTACCATGTCCCAATAGTTTGCAGGATCGCCATGTAGTGGCGATTACTATTATACTATTAATTTTTCCATTATCACTACCATTTCCATTTCGTTCGCAGGATCGCCATGTGGTGGTTACTTAGTAAGGGTCCCTCGTATACTGGATGTTTACCATAAAGGCATATTATTATGGAGGAAACCCCTTACCTTGCAACCTGTGTTCGGGAACAGAATAAACAACGACACATTTATAAAATCACTGGGTTCAAGTTTAATACATTTAAAAAATACACTACTATAAATATCAAACGACTTATTCGAAGTATTAATAACAATAATAATAATCTCATCCTCGTTCGTTCACATCCATTATATAGGAAACATAGTTGTGTTTTTCTGCACAGCCGACCTCGATATGTAAACTATACATGTCTGTTTATTAAATAACAAAAACAATCTTTCTTTGGTGAATGACATTGAGTATGGTCGGCCGATGCTCCTTAAATACTATAATTAATATTAGATTAAATATTATTATTTCTAAGGTAGTGTCCTTTTGTCTTTAATGTCTTTTAGGGATCACTACATCGCTAGATATTATCACTGGAGAACAATAGAAGATGTAGATACAAGTGATCATGTCCCGACATTCACAGAACTAAGCATAAACAACAATTTACCTACATATGAAACAGCGCGAGGATCAAAGTGGAACATCAAAAAAGCTAACTGGGAGCAATACTTTTTAAGTTTTGATACTGGGAAAAAATATATCTCATATCAAGAAATCAAAGAGGAAATAGAAAAGGCAGCAGAACAAGTTATTCCAAAAACCAATACAAAGCCAAGGGGAAAACTTAAGATAAGAAATCCTAAATGGTGGGACAGGCAGTGTGAAGAGGCAAGCAAGGATAGGTAGGAATGGAGCACTAAAAGATTATAAAGATCTAGCAAGTGAAGAGAATTATACAAAATATAAAAACACAGCTGCCAGAACAAGAAGGATCCTAAAACAAAAAAAGAAAAACAGCTTTATTGCTTTTACAGAAAGTCTAAACAGAGACACACCAATAAATAAAATATGGAAAACAATTAGAAAGTTCTCTAACAAAAAAAAGTACTCTCAGCACGCTTCCTTAGAAGAGAATTGTATAATCGATATGCTTGATGCAATTGCCCCACCGTACATTCAATCAGAAGATCAACAGGAGTACAGTAATATTAGACCATCCAAACCATTCTCAACAAATGAACTTAATATGACACTCAGAAACAAGCAAGACTCAGCACCAGGATTGGACGAAATAACATACAGGATGATCAAAAATATGCCTACAGGAGTTAAAAATCAGTTACTTGATATCTACAACAAGATTCTGGCTGGGAAAGAGAATATACCTGAAGATTGGAGAAAACAAGTGGTGGTACCCGTCGTAAAGCCAGGAAAAGCACCAAACCTGTATACCAATTACAGACCAATAGCAATGGAATCATGTATAGTCAAAATTATAGAAGCAATGATCAAATCGAGGTTGGAATACCATATAGAAAGCAAAGAGTTGCTAGCAAAAGAGCAATATGGTTTCCGAGCAGGCAAAGGGGTCCAAGAATGTACAGCGAGATTAAGCACTGAAATATATTCCAATATTACGGTAAACAAGAAAGTAGCAACAGTATTTTTGGACATTTCAGCAGCGTATGATAACATACTAGTTCCCAAAATGGTAGAATATCTTAACAAGATCAAGATAAATTCAGATATCATAACATTCATTCATAACCTTCTAAAACAAAGAGAAATCTATATTAGGTCTCCAAACTCGAATAAAACAGTAGGACCCCAAAGGACTCCTTCAAGCATCGCCACTGAGCCCAATATTCTTTAACCTGTACACAGCAACACTAGCAGAAACCATGGAAGATGAAGTGAATATAAGTCAATGTGCAGATGACACTTTGGTATGGTGCAGCAACAAGAATTTGGAGACATCAATTCAAAAAATACAAACAACACTAAATAAAATATGGAATTGGCTAATTGAACATGGATTTTCAGTGTCGCCCACCAAATCAAAGGCCATGATGCTTGCAAGAGGAGACCTAAGAAGGGCACCACCCAATTTAACCATAAACGGGGAGATTATTGAATGGGCTAAGGAAACAAAATACCTGGGAATAATATTTGATAGCAGGTTAAATTGGACAAAACATATAGAACATATATGCAACAAAGCAACAAAAGTAATGAAAGCCTTAACAAGAGTCTGGTGGGGCGCAGATCCTAAAATTCTACTGAATATATATAAAACAATTGATAGATCTCATCTTGACTATGGATCAACACTAATATTTAAATGTTCTCAACAAAACATGAAAAAGTTAGATAGAATACAATTCCAAGCACTGCGTATAGTAACAGGATGCATGAGAAGCACCCCCACTAATGTATTATTGGAAAAAACAGCAGAGATGCCATTACAGGACAGGAGATTATGGATATGTGCAAAATCGTCACTGAAGTGGATGGCACAAGAAAACGGCACAACAGCTGCTAGCCTCATGAAATTCTATGAATTATATAATGAATCTCCGAGATATTGGCAAAACTGGCCTCCACCAACATTAATAGAAGGATTTGACCTTGCTCTAATGTTCATAGGAGACTTGGAAAGAACTAATAAATTACCCTGTTACGAAGGAACATATGAAGCTCAAGTAAAAGAAATAAAATGGATTGATTCAAAATTAACAAAAGGTGACTCATCATGCAAAACAAAGTTAACAGACATACTCAGTACGAAATTTAAGAATATCACTACAATATACACAGATGCCTCATTAGATCCAATAACCAAGAAATGTGGAATTGGGGTGTTCTGTCCCAGCTTACAAACAGGATTTAAAAAAAGACTGAGAGATGACACTTGCATTTCCACTGCGGAGATTCTAGCGATAAATGAACCACTGAAATTTGCATAAAGGGAAAACATCCAAACAATGTTAATTCTATCAGACTCGAAAAGCGCCATACAAAAAATATCGGGAGCAAAAATATCGGCAAAAACAGATGCAAATACAATAAAAACAAAAGAGCTGATCTACAGAATAGAGGAAGAGGGCAATAGGATACAAATAATGTGGATTCCGGGGCACTCAGGGATACCAGGAAATGAAAAGGCGGACAAGGTGGCAGCAGAAGCAAGAACACTACCCGAAAAAGGCAACAATAAACTACACTATGCAGAAATCACAAAGAACATCGAGGAAAGGATCTGGAGCGAATGGGTTTTCAAGTGCCAAGAATTAGGAAGACAAAAGAGACAGAGCTATACTATGCTAAGCCCCATACCAACAAAGAAGCCTTGGTTCAATTAAACTAGCTACAAATCAAGATTCCACATTTCAACTCTATGTAGAATGAGAACAACCCACTGTTGTACACCAGCCCACCTAAATAAAATCAATATTAAAGACAACCCCCTATGCGACTGTGGGGAATATGGAGATCTCAATCATATACTCATACTCATAATCACAAAAGGACCAATCCATGTTAATAACATTCTTAGATACCCTAATTCTGAGGAAGTTTGTATACTTACCAAGTATTTGCTTGCTAGTAATAGTAAGCTTTAGTGGTATGGTTGCTGGCTTAATTACCAGATGAAGTATTGGCATGAAACATTTTGAGTAAATTTGACAAATTTCTTTTAGCTAATCCTCTACCACCATATCCTGTATACCGGGCGTGACCTTTGTGATTAGTTCTGGATCCGCCACAGAACGAGAAGAGTCTGTAAACCCTTGTTATACCTTATCCTTCCCGAAGAGCATGGGACAAACCCAGATGCACTTAACGGTGCACTCTTCGTGAAACTGCATTCTAGAAGGAACCTGGCCGAATGCTGTAAAGCAATAGTTCAAAAAAAAACCAGAAGAAGAAGAACTTGCCAATAAAACTAATTTTTCGTCTCACGTTTTATTTGACTTCTTTGACTTTTTAAAATTAACATGACAGTCACAAGCTTTTATTTTGAATGTACATAGGGTAACAAAATATTCAATAAAGTCAAATATAAAAACTCCAACATGTTTTAACATTCTCCCCCTGCTAGAGAAACTATTTTTCTTCTTGCTTTAGTCGACAAATTTTCGAGATCGGACGTCGATATTCAGCAGTTTAGGTTTTCACAACCACGACGCGAACCTTTCCGTCTGACCCAAGATATATTGCAATTACTCGGTCCAATTTCCAGTTATATCCTGGAACGTTGTTTCCCACCAGTATAACGACGTCATTAATCTGGAGTGTGTTTTGATTATTCGTCCATTTGTTTTTTTTTTTATAGAGTAGGTAAAAAATTTCCTTGGCCCATCGTTTCCAAAAATTCTCTAGCAACATCTGTGATTTTTCCATTCAAGTCGGAGGCAATTGATCACTAATCTGGGGAGGCTCTGAAGGCAGGAAGTTACGCGCTAAACTTCCGTTTTGGGCGTATCCGTCTTGGGATAAGGGAAAAAAAGACAACTCCGCGGAGGATCCAAAGAACATGGAGATACCCTCCACATCCGGAACCTCTGGAAAAGGGGAAAAATGGCGAAAGCTTGACCTTGGGTCAGCCCGAGATCTCCTCCGGCTCTGCTGGGGTGACTAGGGATGCGGATATCGCCTCTGTATCCCGGGAAACTGGGCGGAGCAGCTTGGGGGGTCGAGAGTCTGACTCGAGATCAAGAAACCTGCTCGAACTCCGAGAAAGATATTGCCATGGTGCTCGATGAGGGTCAGGGAGAGACAATGGAGGGGGATGAATAGAGGCTGACTAACTCGGTCTCTCTCAACCATAATAATTCACCTTAACGTTCACGAATGTAGCTCAAATTAACCTGCATCACGCGAAGGGAGCTTTCGACCGTGATTGCAAGGTTGTTCGCTAAACTACAACTGGATATTGTACTGATCCAAGAACCATGGATCAACAAAGAAGGCCAAATCGAAGATTTGGCATGCAAGGATTCTAAATTGATTTATGATCAAAGGCAAGTATCTCCGCGTGCATATTTAATCATAAGAAGTAACATAAAATATATTTGTGTTTCAGAATACGTGTCACGGGACCTTGTTCCAATCATGGTTCACCTCAACATTGGGGGTATCGACCGAGTCATCATCATTGCCTCTGCCTACTTCGCTGGAGATGGGCCGATTACACCGCCAGAAGAAGTACAAGAGTTAGTGAGACACTGCAATAGCAAACGGCTGCCAATCATAATTGGTTGTGATGCCAACGCACACAATACCGTGTGGGGAAGCACTAACAACAACGCCAAAGGTGAATGTTTATTAGAATATCTCTTAGCAAATAACCTTGAGACCTTAAACGTGGGGGCAACCCACTGACCTATAAACAACAAATGGAATGACAATACATTAGAATGCGCGAAGAATTTTTACGACCACTATGCGAGTGTTGAAAATTGGATACGGCTCATGCGCATTATGTATTCTACGTTACAGTGGATGTATGAAATCAATTATCTGGTGTGCTGTTGATACGTATGTTAATTCTTATTGCAGATTTTACCAGAGCTGGCACAGCCATTTTCATATTTAGTCGTTCTAGTACGTTTGAATCGTTAGATTATAACCAACGTTATTAAAATTTGTGTTTGTTTTTCGTTATGCCATTATCGTTTTACTACTGTGTGTGAACTGTATTTCATTACCAACAGTCATCAGCGTTACTGAACTTTTTGAGACTTTTTTCATCAGTTTTTTCCATAATGGGGAAGAATTGCATGGTGAAGTTTTGTAAGAACCAAGGAGACATTGATAGAGTGGATTATTTCTGGTACGATATATTTTTAATTATTTTAACAATAGATCATTGTTTGAATAAATTATTTTTACATCATACAAAATTATTCCAACACATTTATGATTACAGCTTAACTTCTAAGCGCTACAGGCCATGGATGAGAGCCATTGGAAGAGATCCTCCTACTCTGGAAAACTCCATCCTGGTAATAGGATATGCAGTGAGCATTTTTCAGAAGACAGCTTCCATTATGTCAAAGGAAAACTATGTTTGAAATGAAGTGCCATACCTACCAAGAAGCTTGGTCCTAGGAAACCACTCATGATTTTGAAGACACATGAACCTAGGTTGGTGCCTACTCAATATTTTGTTGTTTGAGGGTCATTGATAATGTAATGTTTCAGATCCCCATTGTCCGAATAAGTAACTGGAAACAATTAGTAGTAAAAATTGAGAAATAACATAAATTTCAATTTTATTAAATTTCATTTCACAGTATTTTCATTGTAATCAAAACTCTTCCACCCTTTTCTTTTCATTTCAATACTTCATTTCACAGCATTAATCTAATATCTAGCACTGAGCAACAGTGTAGCAGACGCCTTAGAATTTCTAAAATGTGATATCAATCATCCAGATTTCCAAGAAGCAGATGGGACTATTCAATTCAGCAGACTGTTTGATAGAGCCTTTGATTTGTGCAATTCAAGAAACCCTATGGGCCGAGGAAGTAAAGCACCTCTTAGAAGAGCCAATAAAAAGAATTGGATGTCGATCTTTCACCAAACAATTGAATACATAAAAACATTAAAAACTCTGGATGGAAATCATGTATACGAAACTAAAATCAAAACTCCTTTTAAAGGATTTTGTATTACAATTACATCCTTGATACGTTTTTTTGAGGATTTTGTTAATGTTGAAAACTCCCCATTGAAGTACATCATGACATACAAATTCAGCCAGGATCATATCGAGTTGTTCTTCTGCTGTGTAAGGTAATTTGATTGATAGAAAAATGTCACATTCATTTTATTGAAATCCATGAAGGTTACTTGGAATATTAAAATAATTAATAAATATTAATTTAACGTAGCTGATACACAGTAAATTCAGAATTATTATTCATGTGAATGTAATTCATCTAATTATACAGATTCTTCAATTTTATAAAAATAAGTTTATGTTTTAGGTCCAAAAATGGCTGGAATAATAACTCCACTGCACGCCAGTTCTACTTCACCTACAAAAGACTGGCTCTGAACCATGATATAAAAGATATCCAAGTAAATTGCATAATTGATAATGAAGTCAATATACTGACTAAAACATCGTCTGATTTGCATAAGATATCAGGAACAACAGTTGATGATATAGCACTGATAAAAAAATATAATTTAGATATTTCTGACATTAATATAACAGAAGGCAATATAGAATGCGTCGTTCAGTTTTTACCATCAATTACTGCGTTAACTGAAAATGTGGTTACATATATAAGTGGTTTTGTAGTGGTAAAACTGAAAAAAAAATATTTCGAATGTTGAAGCACATTGAAGCTTTGAATCGTAGCTCCACTGATGCACATCATTTCAAATTATTGATTAGGAAAAACAGGGGTGGTCTTGTAAAGCCATCAGCTGATATTATAAAAATTTGTACTTTTTGTGAACGAAAAGTAAGGCATATCATGATAACAAATGATAATAGAGTTCCAAAAGAATCAAACTTTTTTAAAGTAGTTGTAAATGAGCCTGTGAAACAATTATGGAATAATCACAAATCATTTGATGTTCTAGATGACCACATGTTTGATCAGTCTGTTTCGGAAAGTCATAAACTAAAAATTATAAAAACTACCATGGAAATTTATTTTCGAATTAGGTTTTTCTACATAGCTAAAAAACAAACCGAAAGTATCAGAGGCACCTTGATTCGGAAAAAACTGTGCAAAATAATATTGTTTTCTAAACAATAATTCTGATTATCGCTTTTTTTTCTATTTTTGTAAAATATATTTATCAGGAATTCATTACTGCCGAATAAATATTTCGTCATCCAGAGAATTCTGAACAACAAAGAAATCGCAATGTGCGCATTCCTGGATATATCTGGGGCCTTTGACAACACAACTCATGTGTCTGTCAACGAAGCACTAAAAAGGCGAGGAGTGAATGAAACCATTGTAAAATGGATGTATGAGTTGTTGACGACGAGGATAGCTGAGACACAGGTAGGGAATCAAACCACCTCAGTTAAAGCCAATCGCGGGACACCTCAAGGGGGAGTGATATCTCCCCTTCTATGGAGCCTCGTAGTAGATGAGTTGCTCTACAGGCTAACGGAGCTTGGCTTCGAATGTATGGGCTATGCTGATGACATAGTTCTAATAGTCAGAGGCAAATTCGAGAGCACCTTGTGCGATTTATTACAAAAGGGCCTCAGAATCATTGAACAGTGGTGCTTGTCAGTGGGGCTAAACATTAACCCAAACAAGACCATATAGTAATTCCATTTACATGGAAAAGAACACTTCCAGCCATGAAACTCCTATCTTTAAACGGGAAAATCATAGAATGGAAATCAGTAGTTAAATATCTAGGGATAACCCTAGACAGTAAGCTTCTGTGGAATAATCATGTTGAAATAACGGCTAGTAAAGCAATAAGAGCTTTCAGGGCGTGCAGAAATCTAGCTAGTAAGAGTTGGGGCCGTAACCCAAAAATACTGCGATGGATGTACGCCATAATTGTGAAACCAGCAATTTCGTATGGGGCAATAGTTAAGCATACAAAAGCAAGTCAGTACAGCACGAGGAAGGCCCTCGACAAAGTTCAAAGGCTTGCCTGTGTGTGCATTACTGGAGCTATGAGAACGTGTCCAACTAGGGCACTTGAGATCATTACAGATCTCACACCTCGACATCTGGCGATAGAAAGATCTGCCCAAGAGGCAATTCTTAGAATATCTAAGGAAGTTTCAGGCAATGAGAGTATTAAAAATCAGGGAGCCTGATCCTCTATAACAAAATACATCTCATCAGCAAATCTTCCCAGTGACGAAATGATCAAGAAAGTAAGTATCGAAAAATATTTCACTACGATGCTGAATAAGAGGAGAGACTGGGAAAGGGAATACACCACCCAAACTCTCAAAGAAAACACCATTAGATGGTATACAGATGTTTCAAAAACCACCACTGGAGCAGGCGCTGGAATATTTGGGCCTTGCACCAGATACTCATTATCGTTAGGTTCCTTCTCGAGCGTCTTTCTGGCAGAAATACTTGCGATCGGAAGATGCGTGGAAATGAACCTATCAGAAATGTGACATATCGATCCATCTATCAAAGCATTGAGCTCTCATGTCATTAACTCAAAGTTGGCATGGGAGTGCCGAAGAAAACTTGATGAATTAGGCAAGAATAATAAGGTCTCTTTAGTCTGGGTTCCTGGCCACTTGGGAATCACGGGAAATGAAGAGGCCAATACACTTGCCAGGAAAGGAGCACAAACTCCCTTTATTGGCCCGGAGCCTTTCTGTGGTGTAGGAAAATGCTCCTATAAGAGTTTCGGAAGAAAAAGGAAACCGAAAGAGAAGCACTCTGGCGGTGCCTTCCCGGGTTGGAACATTCCAAAAAGTTCCTGCGGAACCTTGACACTGCTAGATCCAATAAATATTTGGATCCCAGTAAAAATAAGCTACATTTCCTCATTGACTTTTTTACAGGACAGTGCCGCCTTAGAAAGCACCTGATGAGAATAGGTCTAGCAGAAATTGACGAGTGTAGATTCTGTGGGGAGGAGGATGAAACTCCGGATCACCTAGTTCTAGAATGCCGCGCCATTGCATGCCAACGCAAAGAATTGCTTCAAACAAGAAACTTGTAAGAGTGATCATCTAACCTCGTTGAAGCCGTCCCAAATGCTAGAGTTCATCAGAACTCTGGATCTGGAAAGCGAGCTGTAGTAGTAGCGAGAACAGCTCTGATAGGGGGGCACAATAAGCCTTAGGTAACAGTGCATTGCAACCCCGTTAAAATCTAATCTACAGAACGTCCTCTACCAGTGACAAAGATGAGCTCCTAGGATTTGATAAGGATGTAGCAGTTACTACAACAGAAAGCCCATGGCAAGTTGTAAAAACCAAAACTTTGAACAAAAAGAAAATCAAAATAAGTGATGAGCCACAAGCGACAAACACAAGCAACAAATTCAGTGTTCTAAATGATCAAATGGAAGACATCGGCGAACCAAATAAAGATGAAAATGTAAGCACAGCTCCTAAGCCTCCTCCGATATATGTGTACAGAGTAATGAACTATGCGGAGATAATTAACAAGCTCAGAACCTTGGTAGACAACAAACAGTATATCACTAAGTGTCTAGCAGACAACACATTTAAAATAAATAGTGATACACCAGATACCTATAGAAACCTAATAAAATTCTGATAATAATGTTGTTCATCACACATATCAACCAAAAGAGGAGTGGGCTTTATAGAATAGTTTTGAAAAACTTGCATCACACAAAAGACCTTGAAGATATCAAAGAAGAATTGCTCAGAAGTGGACACAAAGTTTTTTTTCTAAATAGTTGGGTGGCTTTGGCAGAGACCAATTAGCCAGATTTAATTTGTAATCCGTTTTTACGGACGAGTTATTAAACAGTTTTCTTGAAAACAATGAACATTTGCAGATATAGCTTCTCTGTGTTAGTATGTTACGTCTGTTGTTAGTACTTGTGCATCTATTTCTTCAAAAATTGAATAGATGAGGCTTTTACTTGATGAAGATCCATACTGAACGATGAAATAAAACAATATAGTTTGTTTAAATCTTCATATATTTGAACTAATGTTCAATTTAAACTTGTTGACGCGTTTCACTAACACAGTAGCTTTGTCAAAACGAATGAAGGTAAAATATAAAAATGTCCTTATATATACAGTGCTAAATCTATTTACTAAGGTTAACAATGGTATTCAAAGATATTACCTGGAAATTCATTCACTACAAACATTCCTAAGCTATCTTCTAGGTAAAGAGGTTCAATAAAGGAGACTGATTGATATCTATTTGGTCGTTAAGGAGATTACCTGAATATTTATTTTTGTTAATCTCTAGGGCTTCTAATAAATTTAAACTAAAGGATTTACCGACTACATGGAGAATTTCAAAATTTGGGTCGAAAATGTGTTGGTTTTCTAATAAATGATTTGAATAGTTAGAATCTAATTTTTTGTTGTCATAGCTACGTTTGTGTTCCGAAATTCTAGTTTTAAAATATCTAAAAGTTCTACCGATATAAATTTTATCACAATTGTCATTACCACATTTTAATTTATAAACTCCTGATTTGTTTAATTTCGAAGATTTAGATTTATTATTTTTAATGAATTTGGATAAATTGTGATCAGTTTTAAAGGAAATATTCATGTCTAAAGTTTCTAAAAATGATTTAATTTTTAAGGATGGTGTTCCAAAGTATGTTAAGCTTTTAAATTGTCTATTATTTTTATCTGAAGGGAATACTTGTTCTAAAGTCTGTTTTTTTATCTTTTTATTTATGATATTGTCAATTGAATTTGGATCGTAATTATTATTAACTGCTATTTGTTTTATGATATTTAATTCTTTGGTATAATTATTAATATTTAATGGGACTGTTAAGAGTCTGTGTATCATACTATTGAAAGCTGCTAGTTTATGACTGAATGGGTGGACCGAACTATTATGAATTGTAATATCTGTATGCGATGGTTTATGAAATATAGAAAAATCATGTTTTATATTTATATTTGAAATTGTAAGGTCTAGAAAGTTTATAGACTTATTTTGTTCAAGTTCTACGGTAAATTTGATATTATTGTGAATCGAGTTTATGTAAGTAATGAAGCTCTCTAATTGTCTATTTGTACCGATGAAGCTAGCTAAAATGTCGTCCACATATCGGTGCCAGTACATAAATTTTTTACTAAGGGGGTGTTCATGAATTATTTTTTCTATATTATCCATGAATATTTCTGCTAGTAGGGGGCTGAGAGGGTTGCCCATAATCAAACCATATTTACTGCTATAAACCTCTCCATTAAAATGAAAATAACTTTGATTCAAACACACTTTTAATAAAGTAATGATATCAGAGTGAATTATAGGATTAACGTTATTGTATGTGAGCAAGTTATCAACAAGAGTTTCTTTAGGAGGTATACTAGGGAATAGATTTGTTACATCGAACGATATGAATTTAGAATTATGGGGTAGTATTATATCTTGAATATTATTAATTAATTCCGTTGAGTTTTTAACTTATTTCACAGCACCTTCATTCAAAATTTCAAAGATTCTCATAGATGTCATTTCTAAATATTGTTCATTCATACCTCGATTTTCAGTTAAAAACTCAACGGAATTAATTAATAATATTCAAGATATAATACTACCCCATAATTCTAAATTCATATCGTTCGATGTAACAAATCTATTCCCTAGTATACCTCCTAAATAAACCATAACTCTTGTTGATAACTTGCTCACATACAATAATGTTAATCCTATAATTCACTCTGATATCATTACTTTATTAAAAGTGTGTTTGAATCAAAATAATTTTCGTTTCAATGGAGAGGTTTATAGCAGTAAAGATGGTTTGATTATGGGCAACCCTCTCAGCCCCCTACTAGCAGAAATATTCATGGATAATATAGAAAAAATAATTCATGAACACCCCCTTAGTAAAAAATTTATGTACTGGCACCGATATGTGGACGACATTTTAGCTAGCTTCATCGGTACAAATAGACAATTAGAGAGCTTCATTACTTACATAAACTCGATTCACAATAATATCAAATTTACCGTAGAACTTGAACAAAATAAGTCTATAAACTTTCTAGACCTTACAATTTCAAATATAAATAATAAACATGATTTTTCTATATTTCATAAACCATCACATACAGATATTACAATTCATAATAGTTCGGTCCACCCATTCAGTCATAAACTAGCAGCTTTCAATAGTATGATACACAGACTCTTAACAGTCCCATTAAATATTAATAATTATACCAAAGAATTAAATATCATAAAACAAATAGCAGTTAATAATAATTACGATCCAAAGTTAATTGACAATATCATAAATAAAAAGATAAAAAAACAGACTTTAGAACAAGTATTCCCTTCAGATAAAAATAATAGACAATTTAAAAGCTTAACATACTTTGGAACACCATCCTTAAAAATTAAATCATTTTTAGAAACTTTAGACATGAATATTTCCTTTAAAACCGATCACAATTTATCCAAATTCATTAAAAATAATAAATCTAAATCTTCAAAATTAAACAAATCAGGAGTTTATAAATTAAAATGTGGTAATGACAATTGTGATAAAATTTATATCGGTAGAACTTTTAGAAATTTTAAAACTAGAATTTCGGAACACAAACGTAGCTATGACAACAAAAAATTAGATTCTAACTATTCAAATCATTTATTAGAAAACCAACACATTTTCGACCCAAATTTTGAAATTCTCCATGTAGTCGGTAAATCCTTTAGTTTAAATTTATTAGAAGCCCTAGAGATTAACAAAAATAAATATTCAGGTAATCTCCTTAACGACCAAATAGATATCAATCAGTCTCCTTTATTGAACCTCTTTACCTAGAAGATAGCTTAGGAATGTTTGTAGTGAATGAATTTCCAGGTAATATCTTTGAATACCATTGTTAACCTTAGTAAATAGATTTAGCACTGTATATATAAGGACATTTTTATATTTTACCTTCATTCGTTTTGACAAAGCTACTGTGTTAGTGAAACGCGTCAACAAGTTTAAATTGAACATTAGTTCAAATATATGAAGATTTAAACAAACTATATTGTTTTATTCCATCGTTCGGCATCTATTTATATTTTTTTTGTTTTTGGTTTTTTTTCCTTTCCTTTCTTTTCTTTTTTTTTTCTTTGTTTTCTTTTTTTTCTCTTTTTTTTCTAAATATTTTTTTCCTTTTTTTTTCTCCTTTTTTCCATTTTTTTTCGTCGCCGCACTTACAAGATATTTAATCGAAAAATTGCTTACAATTTATTTATGTTAGTATCAGGTTTTACAATTTCATTTTGCACCTTTTCAGGTGATTATAAAGACAATATAAAATATTAATGTTGTTGCTGAATACAATTTGGTTTACACATATAGGTAGTTTTGCTTTAAGATCTATTAAATCTTCATAGAAAGTAAATACTTTTTGCTTGGAATTGGGAGCATTCTAGTATTACATGGGTTAAATCACCAAGTTCGCCACATGTGCAAGATGGATTTTCAATCATACCTATTCTCTGTTTATATAGCGGTGTCATAGCATGTCCTGATCTTATTCTATTTATAGTAACAATGAATTCTCTATGTGATATCCCGTAGAACCATCTCTTACGTGGAATCTTGACTTGGCAGCTTTTGTAGTTCTGTCCATGAGTGTTACTTTCATAAACTCTTTGCCATTCGAGTAGCAGACTGTTCCTATATTCACACTTAAGGTCGGAATGGGGTACGGATTTTATGACATAAAGTTAGAAATATAATAAATGGAACTAATAAACCTCTTTATCGATTTAGAGCCAAGTGACAACAATAAGGAAATATACAAATTGACAAATCCCAACAACAGAGCCATAAAAATAGAACCCCCAAAATGAATCAAAGGAATAACGTAATGTTTAAGTTGCCAGCAGTATGGACATTCTAAAACGTACTGCAACAGATTATATTGTAATAAATGCGAACAAGAGATAAATTTATTGTAGAAAATTTCAGAACACACGGTAAAACATATTTTATTTTAAATCAAAATAAAAAATGGAATGCGACCCACATTTTGTTTAGAAAAATAATACGAAGTCAAAACAGATTAGAATAAATAAAACATTTTACTGGGTCAAAACAAAATAATTGTTTTGAATACAATTATTTTGATAACGAAAAATTAGCACGCTTCAAAACGTAACAAGTTGATTTTGCAATTCGACAAAAAAAACCCAAACCTAATTCGGGGGAAAAGCAAAAACGAGGTGCAGAGAGCGGCAGCAGGGAGTGCCGGTCGAAAACGCGAAGGGAGAAGTCCTTTCCCTGTCTCGGCAACGGTAGTAGTTTTTTTTAGTGTTAACGGTATCAGAGGTAAAGTTCTCTCCGTTGTGTGAGGGTGTAATAGGGATACTGAGATATCCTTGATGGTGAACACTGTCCCCCGTTTCGAGACACAAAACGGTAGAATCACCCTCTACGCTAAGTTCTATTCAATATAGCACGATACCGGTTATTGGCACTACCCGCGGTGGCTAAAAAGATAGCGAAGAATAAGCAGTATCCAGGCCAGAGAAAGGAAGTTTTCCAACGCCGTAAGTTTTTGAACAAGTTGAGATTTACACTTTGTTTGATTTTGAGACATTTATTCGTTATTATTTGCGCTGGATTCTGAACTTGGGAGTTATAATTCAAATGTTATACATATGGAGTAGCGATAACAAATATATTTAGTTGATTTTCTGATCTTTCAAGGGGACTGGACACATCTGGTCGTTCTCAGTTAAACATTGCATGTCCAGGCTCACAAATTTTGGGGGCACAGCTCGTTTTGTAATATATATAATCTACCTTGTGTGATGATATAATTAAATTTTGCGGATTTTCGCCAACCTGACAAGAGTTAGGTTTTTTTTTTCTTAATTAGTAGTTAGTATTTTGTTGCGCCACATAATTCGCTTCCACCTCATAGGTAGGACGGAGATAGAAATTTACGCAATTTGTACGCGGTATCAAAAAGGCCGGAGCGTATGATTTTCCATTTTCCTTAGGTTACAGCGAACTTGTTCTGATAAATAATATAATATAAAAAAATTGTTTTCTTTTGTTCAGACGTGATTCGAAATTTCTTATTTATTAGTAAAGCACATAAATATTGTAGGTGATTCCAAGACTTGGAATTTCGCAACTTGAAACGCCAGTGTCGATAAATATTTTATTGTTCTTAGCTCAGCAGTATTTTGTACGAATAAAATTTACTTTCATTATTCTATCAAGGTCAATGGCGAAAAACCATCGTAAGCTGGAATAACATTTCGGTTTAAAAGGTAAATACATATAATATTTTATTTTTCGTCTCGACACCGGTGAATATCACATTTAGGAGAAAAGAAAACATACGCCTCTCATGCACTTTGGAAATACCAAAACGATAAGGAGTTAATTTATTTGTTCTAACGCAAGGCGAGGGCTTCGTCATAATTTTGTTTTGTGGGATAGTTACATGTTATACAGGGGTAGGTTAGGATGCACCATTTATAGATAACTGTATAGGTAGTCTTATACCGGGGGGATTTTATTTATTTGGGTAATATCGGGATTCTGTTTTATATCAACATATATATATATATATATATATATATATATATATATATATATATATATATATATATATATATTGAACCATATATCATAGATATTAAGAGAATTAGTTCTATAAATCTATGTTGCTAGTATGAAAATGTATGAAAATAATATAATTTAATTAAAAATTAAAATTACCTCAATAATAATATAAAATATAGAGATTGCCTAACCAATGTAATGATGTAAATAAAGTTGCCTAAGACGAAGAATATCTTCTGTAACGTGATCACCTGTTCACCTAAAAAGAAACAATTATATAGTCAAGTCAAGAGAATTTTAGATATAAGTAGTTACATTAGAATACAAATATAAATATTTATTAGAATAAGGAGTATAGTTTTTTCATAGATAAACAATTAAACATAAAGAAAATTATATATGTCTGTAAAATGAACATAGGATTAAATAATAATTTATTAATTGCGTTAGTAAAAATAAGTTAATACAAGAATTAGATAGAGAATACATAAAAGGATTTATGATTTAAGTCATATAATTGTAACAGTAATAGATTGTTTATGACAATATTAGATAGAACTATTTAAATAACATCTATGTATATAACCAACTCTAATTTATTTGTATGATTAAATTTCAAAAGACTCTCTACAAGTATATTAGAAATGTGAAATAGTATATTTATGAACTTTTCTATTAAGTAAACCCAAATCAAATAATTCAATTGCATAGGACAATATCTGATTGGTTAGAAACAAAATGACAGATAAAATTTGCAATCAACAAGTATTGAAACAAACTTTGGTAGATAGTGACCTGAAAACAAACAAAAGACTTTGTTTGTTGAAAAAAAGTGAAAATCGAGAGGAAGCGTGGATTATTGGAAGTGGCGTCGATAGGTGTGTACTGTGTGTTAGAGTGTTCCCGAAATTTTTATGAAATTCCCTAAATAACTTAATAAATTTGAACATAACTATGAAAAACAATCTTGTGTAGTACTCACCGATAATCAGACACAGTTGTTCTGCAAAAAACCAGCAGAATTTCTCCAGAAATTGGTATTGGAACTGCAGAAAAGTATTCCTGGGGTCCAGAAGAGTTATCCCAATTCCAGAGCATCAGGTCAGTGTTCTTTTAAACTATTATTGGCCAATAATAAGAAAAAAAACTCAAATAAGTGCTTAGTTTCGTATTTTGATAAACATTCACAACAATGATCGATCTAAAATATAAAGAAAACGGACTTTATTTAATTAGTTAATAAATTAAATCTTTAATAATAACAAAAAGGCCTAATTTCAATAAATAAATAATTCAAAAGTACGTACGCCATTTTATCATAAGATGATACTTAACTTGTTTCCATGTAATCTGTCTATCTGTTTATAAACTGTATAACATTTCCATGTATATATATATATATATATATATATATACTCAGAGAAACTTTTATTATATTTTTTTATACAATCTTGTGGTTCCACCATATTTTATTTATCATCCCTACCCCGTAATTCCCCTAAAGAGTGTAACAAACTTGGATGTGGGACAGAACCGGGAGAACAATCCTGTCCTGGCAAAGGAGTATCAAACCGTTTTAAGACCAGGCGTATCCAGCTCAAAACGGACTGGATTTGCCTTACACGCTCAGCCGCACATTGGAGAAAGAAATTGGTGACTCGAAGGTCGGGATCAATATACCGAAAGGAAAAGGTAGGATTTTATTACAAGTGCTGACAGCGTTTTTTTTTATTAATAAACAGCTCTATTGAAGGAGTTTTTATTACAATATGTCTGCGTTAAATTCGGTGAACCACACAACACTACAGCCTGCAAGAAAATTAGGGACACTACAGCTAAATGCGCTTTATGCAACAGACCTCATCCAGCTAACTATAAAGGTTGTGAATTCTACCACAAGCTTCTGAAACCAAATAATGTGAATAACAGATTGAACATCCGTCACAATGCAAACGAAACTCCAAAAAGAGCCACTATGGCAGTACCAGTAACTCACACTCAACATCCAGGGCAACAACTCATAAGCTCCGCCAATATAACTAAAACTAACACTCAACAAATTACAGACATAAACAGCATAGTGAGAAAATTCTTAGAAGAGTTCAAAAACATGTTTCACCAACTTATACAACAGAACATCATAGTTTTAAACATGCTAACCACGCTTATGAGTAAAATTCAATAGCTTCATCAAAATTGCACAATGGAATGCCAATTGGCTTCTACAACATAAAAACGAAGTCGAAATATTTCTACATCACAATAAAATGTATCTTACTGATAAGTGAAACACATTTCACAGATAGATCCAATTTCAAGATTCCATAGTACACTACATAATCTACTAATCATCCAGATAACACTGTCCATGCTGGTTCTGCCTTACTAATCAGAAGTTCCATCAACCATATAGATCTACCAAAATGTGAATTCAACCATATACAAGCAACAACCATAAAAGTTAAATTATCAACTTATGAATTAACAGTTGCATCTGTTTATTGTCCACCTCGTCACAATTTGAAGAAAAAAACTTCAATAATCTCTTTGAGATCTTGGGAAGACTGCGGAGACTTTAATAGTAAGCATACACTATATGGGTCACGACTTACTACAACAAAAGGAACGGAACTAGTAAGTAGAATACAAGATAAGCATTATCAATTCTTATCAACTGATACTCCTACCTATTGGTCGACGGACTCCAACAAGGTTCCGAATTTACAAGATCAGTTCATTACAAATGATATTTCGTACGAGTATATGGAAGTTGCCCCAAACTATGACCTCCGTCTGAGCACTCTCCTATAATAGCAATAATCAGATACTTTATCATACATTTAAAACCAAACCGAAGACTACACAACAGCAAAACAAATTGGATTGAGTATGAATTCAAGTTAAAAGAAGACTTTAAACTTTAAATAAAACTAAAAACAGCAACGGAAATAGATGAAGCAGGGGCGGATCTAGGATTTAACAAAGGGAGGGGCTTGAATAATTTTTTTAAGTTTTTTAATTTGACAAAAAAATGTATTATAATATAGTATATACATAAATACAACAACTTATATTAACGATAATCTAAGTAGACCAATTACAAGTTTCAATTCTTCTGGCCTTCATTTGACAAAAAGTTTTAACTATATCATTTATATTAAGTTCTCTAGATTTATTAATGTATGCCAAAGCTAGCTCATCGAGTCTCTCCTGTCCCATCGTTGATTTCAAATAGGATTTTAGTAGTTTTAGCGATGAAAAACTTCTCTCGCCCGTAGCACTTGTTACAGGGATTGTGGCAAAAATTTTTAGTAGTATCTCTATATTGGGAAAGCATTTTTTGGACATACGTTTTAAGGTTTCTGTTGATGATTTTGGTAGATCAACACTGACAGTGTCACTCCCCGTATGTCTCCATATCGCTAAGTCCGCCTGTAATTCCAGCATGGATCCTGGCATATCATTTTCATAATATATTCTTGCAGACTTAACAATTTTGGCATCAATATATTTTTTAAGGTGTATTGGAATAATATCTTCTATGGGTATTACAGTAGAAAGTTGATTAAATCGGTCTTTCATTTGGATTATAATATGATCCAGGAAAGGTATGAATATCACCCTTCTGTAATATTCTTCTTCGTTATTCGCCTTTATATTGCTCCTGTTTGTTTGTTGCAAAGTCTAGGCATAGTAATAGTCGTACCAATTCTCTGAAGAGCGTGATGGGCCTCCAAGAAAATTGGTTTAAATTGGAGTTCTTCATTTTGCCTTATATTTTCTAGTTTGCTTGTAATATCGTTTATGTATGAAAAGGCAGTGGTAAGATCAATTTCAACACTCTGTAAATACTTGCTTAAATTTACAGTGTACGACATTAAAAACGAGGCGACTTCTAAAGCTATAACAAAATCACTTCTTCTAATGGCGGCATTAAAAGCCATTGCCTTACTTGAAGTCTCTGTATCGTTGTCCTGTTCCAAACTAGCAAGAGCATTGCAAATTGCTTCATATAGTTCTTTAAAAGTTATTTCGCTATTATGACGCTCAACCCAGCGCGTAGCACACAGAGGTTTTAACTTCTTTTTTTTAGTTTCGGTTATTTCTAAGTCATCAACGGCTTGTTGAGAAACTAAAACTCTTTTTGCAGAGCAACTAAAAAAAGAACATACCCTACCCAAAATACCCATCATGTTCGTAATTTCAGAAACTTCACAACTTTTGGAAATAGCTAAGTTAAGGCAATGACTTAAACAGTGTAAATACATAGCCAAGGGCTGTTCTTGTCTTATTAAGGCTTGGACTCCATTGAACCTTCCAGCCATATTGCTGCCTCCATCATATACTTGTCCACGAAGATTATCAATAGAAAGTCCAAGTTGCTTAATTTGATTTTTTATGGCCTCTTTGATGCATTGGCCAGTTGTAGAGTGCAGTTCAATGAAACCCAAAAAAACTTCCTTTATATCATACGTACTATCCAAATACCTCACACAGAATGTCATTTGTTCTTTGGTACTTATATCGGTTGTTTCGTCGCAAATTATTGTAAAAAATTTTGATTGTTTTATAGCATTAACAATTTCAGTAGTTATAACCTTCCCAATGCAAAATATTATTTCATTTTGGATTGTTTTACTAATCATTGTACAGTTCTTTGGTGCTGTTAGTATATGATTTTTAAGGTTTAAATCTCCAGAATCTATACGAAAAGTTAATAAGTTCCTAAAAATGCCATCATTACTTTCTGAAAGATTTTGGTTTGAGCTATCTTTAATATCTATATTACCATCATCTCTATGCGCTCTAAGTGGTAATTTGTTATGGGCACAAAATAGAATTGTTTTAATAATTGGCACTAACCGCTGTCGATTAGCTTCAATTATTTCTGCTTTTTGTTTATCTAATTGCACAGAAATACTGACAGACTTTTCAGACATTTGTATGTTTAAAAAATCATTTGCTTTTTTAACTGAAAATTTATGGTAGTTGGTGTTTTCATGCTGCGTAAGCATTTCCCGGGCTTTTTTAAACTTAGTTAGCGGTTCCCTTACAAGCATTTTAAGAATCTGAAAAATAATAAGCTTAGGTTACGATATAGTTTAGTTAGTTTCAGTTAGTTTTTTAAAACCTTATTTCATTAAAACAATAGGCTCATTTACCAATTTTTTTTATTGTGAATTCTGAAATAACATAATAAATTTAGTAAATATCAAATTTTTTCAATGATTTTTAACCACCTAAAAAAATTATTAAAGTTTATAAAATTAATTAAAACTATGACGTCAGACCATCTTTTTTCACCAGGTAATTCGTTGCCACAACGCATTACCTTTGCTTTGCGTCTGTCAGCCTGACGGAAAAATATTAACACTTTTTGTGACAAATGTCAGAAAAAGGTAATGACAATGTTTTTCGAAGCATGTAGCGCAGGTGTCCAAGATCGCAATTTGTATGTAAAAAATATTGTATGACGTCACATTTTAAAATAGCCTTCGATTATTCTAGCTCTAAATTTTTTGGTAATTTTCGTCCAATTGAGCTAATTCTTTTTTTAAAGCTTAAAATAAAAGATAAACTACAGTAATCGTATAAAAAGAGTAACTTTGGAAATATGACTAAATGAGCCTATTATATAACTATTCTACTCTTACTTGGCTACCCATTCCTCCGCCATCTGGTGCAAATAGCACACAAAATTTACAAAATCCTCCAGTTTTACTTTCGCTATACGCAAGCCAGTTATATTGTTGTAGCCAATGAACACCGAATTTACGCATTTGCTGTTTCCCTTCTTGTTGCAATGGAAAAACATATTTTGAGTCAGGGATCCAAGTATTGCTTAGAAAATTTATTTTTTCATGGACACTTAAAGATTGTCCGACTGCATTCCCAATATCATATGCCATTCTTAAAAAAAATGAACAAATTTAATTTCATAATTGTATTGTAGTTTTTTTATTTTTATACGATATTTTTGACATATTGTATTGACGATACAATATTTAAAAGCAAATTTCTTTGACTTTTGGTTGACCTATACATTATTCAACAAATAAAGCAGGTCATAGGTATTAAACTCAAAAAAGTATATTATTTATAATTTTATTTAAATTAAGTTAGAATTATATACCAAATTTGAACTTTACAAATATGACAGAAAAAAAAATAGAACGAATAGTACGAATTCAATAAAATCCCTTTTTTGCCTATGTAATTAAGATTTTAAACTCAAACGCAAAGACAAAATACCATTACTATTACCATCCTAAAAGGCTTAAATAAACCAAAATCAATATAAATTCCTTTTTTCGCTCTAAGAAGCTTCTAACCCAAATCAACACTTAACAGTTTTCACATATTTGAAAATAACGGTAAAGTAAAACTAAAATACAAAATGTCAAAATATTTTTTAGATCTAACTGTACGTCACATCCTGTAATTCTTTGAACATACAAAAAAATATTGTTTATTTTTATCCCTTTTTCCTTTTTATCATTTATTACGAAATATGAAAAGGCATATTATAATTATATACTTACGCTTTGCTGTGAGGGCTCCTCAGGAAAACGGCTAGGTTGACTCAAATTCTTGTGAGCCACTGCCAGTCAAAGATTATATACACAGTAGCCAGTACTGCCACTACTTGATGCTTTTCTTCTATAACACTACTACCACAATGTCCCACCTCCACAACCGTATTATTTTTTGGCTTTTTTGTAAAAAAAGATGTCGTTAATGTCGTTTCATCGCTTCATTTTCGCAGGTCCAAATGAGACAAAAAATAACTTGTATTCGATATGAACGTCAAACACAATCTGAATAATAAAATAAATTTCTTCTTATCTTCGAGAAATATAGATTCATTATTTAAAGCCATTTCACAGAGAAAAAATGCATAAAAACACGTTTTTATTTCAATGTTCTGCAAACCAAAGAAGCGGCCTGCGATTGTCTTTATCTTCAATCGGGAAGCGCCGCGTTTGAACATTTTGCCGACTACCTAAATTCAGACGCACTCGGCGCGGCTGGTTTTGTGGACGTAAAATAAATAAAATTAAATGATTATTTTAATAAAATGATATTTATTTTATTATTTATATTCTCAAATAAAGATTTTAGTAAACATAATATATAATTACTGTATTTTATTATTTATTATTAGTATTTATAGCGATGTTTGACTTTTTATGACATAACAAGTCTTCTTAAAGGGGGGGCTTGAGCCCCCAAAGCCGCCCCCCCCGTGGATCCACCCTTGAGATGAAGCATTAACAACTTTAGCCAGTACGCTTAAAGAGGCAGTACAGCACGCCACGCCAGAAACAAATGATACTGGAAATAAAATGTTCAATGTTCCAGTCAAGATAAAAAAAACTCATAGTAGATAAAAGAAAAGCCGGGGCAAAGTGGCATCGAACTCATGCACCATCAGATAAAAAAATACTTAACAGAATAAGTAATCAACTGATAACAAAAATAAAAGAAGCTTCTTTTACGGATTACATCACTAGTTTTAACCGATTTGACAACTCCATTTGGCAACTGGTCAAACATTCTAGGAAATCCAAAACTCACGTGCCACCTATTCATAACGACATAATCTACAATGGGCTAGAAGCGACAAAGAAAAAACAGTGCTATTTGTGGAACAGCTTGCAAAAGTGTTTAATCCCAACAAAGGTGTACCTAACCCTGAAATTGAAATTATCTGAAATTCCTCTAAACGTGTCAGCAATTAAACCACTGACGGTAAACGAAGTTCAACAGGAAATCAATTACATAAATTCCAGACAAGCTCCTGGTATAGACAAAATAACCCCAAAAATTATAAAGGAGTTACCAAGGAAAGGTAAAATGCCCACATATTTAATGCTATTTTAAGTCTTAATTACTAGCCAAAACTGCTGAAAATTGCAGAAATAACAATGATTCCAAAACAAGGCAAAAACCCACATATTGTCTCTTCATATCGCCCAATAAGCTTACTGCCAATCCTGTCGAAGGTCCTTGAAAGATTACTGCCACTACACCAGTTTGGATTCAGGAAGGAACATTCAGCTATACAACAAATCCACAGATAAATCACACAATAAATCAAGCACTAGAAGAAACAAAATATTGCACATCAGTGTTTTTAGACATTAGCCAGGCATTTGACAGGGTGTGGCACACAGGCCTATTACATAAAGTCAAAAAATGTCTTCCAATCACATACTTCAAACCGTCAAAATTTTACCTAAGTGACAGAGAGTACAGAACAAAAATCAACGAAAGCAGTTCAGATAATTATCCAATAGAATCAGGCGTACTACACGGGAGCGTCTTAAGACCATTACTACATGTATTATACACGGCAGACCTACCAGCAAATATTAAAACCAATATGGGTACTTTCGCCGACGACACGGTCACATTAGTCAGCAATGGAAATCCAGTTGCAGCTTCCAGGATTCTGCAGAAGGTATTGAACAATACATTGCTACTTCATATTAGCATTTTTTTGCAGGAGTTCTTTATTAGATTTCATGTTTAGTAACAGAATAAATTACATCCCCTTTTCGATTTCAGGACTTAACTTGTCTGAAATGTCTCAAAATTAAATTTGGGATATATTCGAAGATGGAACTAATTCCGATATTGATGAATTCCATGACGAAGACATAGAAACAGAGTCGCGCCTTGATAACAAGTTAGCAGACGATGACAACGTATCTGAGAACGAAACTGATAACAGATCTGAGAGAGACAATGACAACGGATCTGAGATAGAGTATGTTATCGAATCTGAGGGTGATTCAGATGAAATTTTCAATCCTGACGTACAATCTTCATCAAGGGTCCAGAAACAGAAGCAAAAACCGAAACCTTGGAAAAAAATCCCATTTTATGATAAAGAACATGACTATCCAGAATTACCAAAACAGCCAGTTCGACTTCCAACGGAATATTTTCGGGGGGCAAGGCCGAAATAGCAAAATTGTTTGGTGTTCACATCATCAGGGTAGTTATTCCCTATCCCAGATTGCCCATGTATTGGCGAGCTAATACAAAGTTATTGTTAATATGTGAGAAAATTTCTCGTGACCGATTCATGGCTTTGCGAAATGCTCTTCATGTCATAGATCACGACAGACCAACCGATGACGAAAAATCCAACCCATTGTGGAAAGTTCAGCGTATGATTAACAAGGTACTTCAGACTTGCAACAGACTACGAGTTCCGTCGTATTACTCCATAGATGAACAAATGATCCCATTTTTGGACGATGTTCTTTACGCCAAGGTGTGAAAAATAAATCGCGGCCGATAGGATTTAAAAATTTTGCGTCGACTACTAATGAAGGATTAGTGCTCGATTTTTCTATTTACAAAGGAGCAAAAACAATGTTTAAAGAAACTTCATTGGGTTTGGGTTCATCTGTAATTCTACATTTGGCCAAGTGTTGCTCCAGGCAGCTGCGTATATCATGATAAGTATTTTACCTCTGAACCTCTAATAGAAGCGATGGAAAAATTGAGATTACACGGCTCCGGCACGATAATGAAAAACCGTATTCCAGATCGTAGTGCTCTTAAATTTAAAAAGGATAAAGATGTGGCTTGCGGAGAAAGTGAGCATTATGTCAGGGAGCCCGTTGTGATCGTGAAATGGAAGGACAACAAATCCGTCTTAATGGCCTCAAATTGCACAGCGACTGGGACTTCCATCAATGTAAAAAGATGGGATAAGAAAACAAAAAGCCACGTCGATGTATCTATCCCGAAGGTCATCAAACAATACAATGAAAATATGGGCGGGGTAGATATATTATATCAACAGATGGAGTATTATCGGGCGTTCTTAAAGACAAATAAGTGGACATTAAAAGTCCTTATCCATTTTTTAGACTTAGCCTTAGTAAATTCATGGAGACTATAAAAAAAACTGCCTGGCGAATGGTTATCCACGAAAGAAAACATTGGACTTGTTGGATTTTAGACTGTGTTGCCGATGCTTTAACCACTTTTCCAGACAGAAAGCGTGAGTGATACACGCGACTCTGAAAATGATGAAATTGAACAGCCACCAATAAATAAACAACACATGCCAACAAATCATCTCTAGGTAAAAGTTATGATGGGTATGACCACTTGCCAATTTTTGATGATAAAAGCACCCAGATCTTGCCTCTTTGAAGAATGCAGTGGTCGTTCCAAAATTAAATGTGCTAAATGTGATGTGTACTTGTGCCTTTCACGCAATAATAATTGTTTTATGTTGTACTACCAAAAACCATAAAAGAAAATAAATATTTTCAAGTTTAATGTTTTATTCACACATAGATATAGAAAAGTGCAAAACTCACGATCGTGCGACTTGCAAGTCTCACGATCGTGACGGTACATTTTGCAGAAAACTGTATTTTCAGGATTTTTTTTCTATTTTTCTGGACTTCCTTCAAGTCCTAACACAAGGTTTAATAAAGTTTTGCATCAATATATAATATAGGAAAAGTACGACTTTGCTCCCTACAATGAGGCCAGGAAATGTATACTTTAGATATAGGTAGGCAGAAAGTTTTTATTTACATGGAGCATGTTTCATTGACATGGATGACATTTAAAAAAACTGTCAAAATCAAAAATTCAGCTCTGCTCTTTGTATCATAATCATTAAATTACTCATTGAAATAAATGTATTATATTTTCAATTTTTTGGGAAGACTTTTTTCTCGATAGTTAAAAATTAAAAATTGACCACAACGGAAGAATTTCCCTGTCAGTTGAGTTACTATGTTTTTGTTCTGGTTAAACCAATAAAACTGATTACTTGATATTTACCTATCACTATATTTTGTTCTTTGATTGGAGCTTACGTTTTGGAATTATGAAATGATTCGTTTTAGGAAGACTACTTGCTAAATAATAAATACATTGTAACTAGAAATATTTAACCATTTCTGTAGTTTATCAAGGGATCAAATCTTATTACAATCGTAAAATGTTTAAATCATTATACTATTTTTACTTTTTTTTAAATACCAACTAAAAATGTAGCAAATCATAAAATTTTTATTTCACAAAATTACAAATTAAAAATATAAGAACTGGATAATATCCTTTAGTTGGAAAGGGAAGAAATAAATAAAAAAAAACGAATCAGATTAAATAACCAGTATTTATTCCTTTCTTTTTTCACTTTTTCAAATAAAAAATAACATTTTTAAACGGATTCTTGTACTGGTGGTTCATAACCCTCAGGCCTATCGACTTTAGATCCCGCCTCACCTGTGGAATCTCCAACACCGCCTTTGCCGCCGTCACCATGCAATTCCAATAATTTGGAAAGCTCGAAACGTGGCTTCTTCAAAACCTAAAAGAAAAAAATATGCATCTATATAAAAAATATTCTCAATTATTTTAACATTTATAATACCTTTACGATTTTAATACTGAACTATGCATACGTTTTAGGTAACTAATTAACACTTTGAGTTGTTTAAGCAAAATTTGACTACAAAGAACGAAATTTCCATGCCTAGTCATTGATCCATCTTTATTAAATGTCTTTAATTGTGTGAATGAATAAATAAATGTTAGAATAAAACATTTCTCAATAAATTTCGCATTCTTTATTAATAATTCTTGTAAATATAATAAGTTGTTTTGCTATTTGAAATCCGTATTAATCATATTATTCAAGCATCATTTATAATAGATCAAGTAAATACAGGAAGCAACACAAACTGACTGACCTGATAGGTACAGAGGTAACATATACTAGGTACATTATTACATACTAGGTACGTTTTTCATAAAATATAAAATTATGCCATTACCGTCATTGTTTTTATTTCATACTCTAATTGAAATTCATGGGAAACAGTCAATGTTGTCTAGAAATTCAGATATCCACGACTACAACACTCGTAATGCTGACCATATCAGATGCAGCTACTTTCGGCTAAATAAGACACAATCAAATTCACCAAACTATGGGCTTTTTAATATTTTGCCATCAATTGTAAAATCCTTGGGCTCGAATGCTTTCACAAAATATTTAAAAAAGTTTTTGCTTAAATATTGTTTCTACTCTGTTGATGATTACATTGTGCATTGTCGAGGCAATCTCAACACCGTATCTCTGCTGTGACATTTTACTCTGTTTTTATCTTAAGATATATTTTGTATATATCTTTTGTATGTATTTTCTTTTTGACATGCTACAAACATTTTATTGTAAAGTAGTTAATAAATATATATCTAGCTATCTATTAGCTCAGATAAAAGTGTACTGTATTCAACAATTTTTATCAGAAAATTGAGAAAAAATTATAAGCAACTAGGAGGGAGAAAATTACTACTAGCGATGAATAATGATATTTATCTACAATCACTATATTATAAGGTCATAATTCAACTGTTTGGTGTACTTTAACATGGTCTATAAAACTTTAGTGTTTTGTAAGTCATAAAACACGATGAGAAACACTCAAAATGAATGTATTTATTTATTGAAATGTACCGGGTAGTCCAATAAACCGATCTCTCGGCTATATATCAGAAACTATTCATGTTATAACTTTAGGAGGATAAATTTCTTAGTAAAAGTGGCCAAGAGGAATTGCTGGAAATAACTTTCAAGTTTCTAGGTTAACCTATGAAGAGAAATTTAAAAACCAGTTTTTACTGAAATATGCCCAATTATACCAAGTGTTAAATAAGTAATCTAGAAAGAGGCCTAAATTTTGCACAAATTTGTAGTACTTTTTTTTTACCAAATAAAGGGTGGGGAAGTGTTTGTGGATAAATACCTATTAACTTTGGTTTGGATCAACCGATTTTAACGAAATTAGTGCCATTAGAAAGAGTGTAGATGAGTTAATTACATCTACTATAAAACAATTGCGTTTAGTTTTAATCGTCATAGGTAGAGGGTACTTTCGAATGAAAAAAAATAAAATTTGTTTTTCTTACAAATGTTTAATAGAAACACTTAATTATTGTAAATTATAATGGAACTGGATTAAATTTGTAACAAAATGGCGCAAACTGCATGTTGATAGCTTTTGTCGAATTTGAGATATAAATAAAAACGCTTTGACTCACCCTGTATCATAACTTAAATTAAAAAAATCGGTTGTCATTACTACTTTCATAATTTTTTATAGCAGAAGAATCTTAGTGTTGCTACCCAATTTGACGATTGTTATGATTAAAAATAGTAAGCTGCCACAATAAATTTGACAGGGACTTCATATTGTTTATTTATTGACAGCAGTCAAAACATTGCATTCACTTTAAGAAGTGTTATATTATAATTCGAATTGAAGATTGCACTTTTTTCAATAGATATTAATATTACTAATATTAGTAATTAATTATCAGTACTAATAATTTGTGATGAGTACATCAAATGCAGAATTGTATGATATGATTGGAGTTGAAGGGGAGTTAAGAGAACAGGCCACAAAGGTTACAAGAATAGCAGGATGTTTAAATAACAGTATGGCAAAATAAAAATATTAAAATCGAAACCAAATCAAGAATTTACAAGGCAATAGTAAGACCAACCATGACATACGCCGTTGAAACTACAAACAACCAAAATGAAGGTACTTTGCAGAATAACTAGAAAACACTCGACAGGAAGCGAAAAATATAAGAACATGCAAATTAGAAAAAGCAAATGAATGAGGACTAGGTAGAAAGAGGAATGGAATGAGTACTAGGTAGAATGGGGAATTGAATGAGTTCTATATAGAAATAGGAAATGAATGAGTACTAGATAGAAATAGGAATGGAATGAACACTTCACTAGAATGGACTACAAAAAAATAGTAGGAACTGCACGCAACAAATCTCCAGGAGGTCACAATTGTTTAGTACGCCCTCAAAAGCGATGGAGCGACAACTTAGCAGTGTAGGCAAAGAAACAACGAAAAGAAACAGGCGATTTTTCTAGACTAAAAGAAAGAAGGTTAATGTGCTATTTCCATTTTATATCTATCTATCCCTCAGTCATTGATTTTATTTATACTGCATGTTCATCTAATGTTTTTACTTCTTTAAAGTTTTCCCTGATATTCTTCAAACTATTTTCATTTTTGTAGTTTTGAATACTCTTTTTACATTGTGTCGGGTTTCTGCTGCATAAGATAATACAGAATCTAATTTCTGTACTGTATATCAAAGTTCAGCGTCAATTCAAATATTTTTATTAAACTAGATTCGTGTTTTTGATGTAAGTTGTTGTAGCGTAATTCTTACTTTCATTTCCAGGTCTGCATAACTAGATATCAATATGATTACCAAATATTTTAATTTAAATATTGATGTTACAAATACATTAATTTTGAGTGTTTTATAGCGTGTTTTATCATTTATAAAACACTCAAGTTTTGTAGACAACATTAAAATGTACCAAACAGTTGAATTATGACTATAATTATAATGATAGTGATTCTTTTAAAAATAATCTTGCTATTAAAACAAACTATAATCTATTTACTTTTGGTTCAAGTTTGATCAGATTTGTATATATTTTAGCGTCTTATATAGGGAACAAAAATGTATCATCATGTTTGTATCAATGCGAGCTGAGTGTATCATCATTTCAAACGAACCATCAAGTGATTTTCGATATCACAAAATAAAAAACGTATTAGAAAAATAAAAATGTCTTTGAAAGAAAACTTTCAATGTTACGAAACCTTTAAACTGTAATTTCAGTTAAATTTAACGTTATTTCGCAAAACAAAACTAATATTAAACAAAAATTTTTGTTATAAATTAATGAATAAGTAAGTTATTTTATTTACCTTTACTTTACGGATGTATACATCATGTAATGGGTAAATGCCTTGGCAAGCCTTTTCAATATCCTTAGCTATGCTGTCTGGAAGAAGCTTATTTACTACTTCTTTGATGTCAGAGCCCTGGATGTCTCTAGTTATAATTTCTACCATCTTCTTACGAATAGCTTTAACCTAAAAAAATTATAAATGAAAATAATATATATTAACTATTAGAAACATTGTTAAAAACAATATTATCACCCTACAATTATGAACTAAGTAGGAATTAATGATGTGGGTAAAGGAGAAAAATGACTTCAAAGTATTGGAAAAGTGCCCCAAATTTGTTGGCATCAAAATGTATTAAGTTTATCACATCTATGGTATACATATATTATCTTTCTCCTTACAGTGTTTTATGCCTATATTTAGAAAATAACTAAAAACTTCGTCAGTCAATTTTATGAAAATATATCAAAAACGCAAAAATGCATGAAAAAAAGTATCAAACCTAAAGCGTAGATATTAAAATTTTCTATAAAATTGCCTTGAATAATTTTGAACATACAGAGGGTCGATTATCTGAATTAATTGGGGGGACATGGATGTTCAGAATACAGGTTTTTTCGGATAATTAACTGTATTCATTAACACATACATATTTATGTACAGGTGAGTGAAAAACATAGTTATTGATAATATACAGGGTGGGGCACCACATACGGCACGGAATCTTTTGCCCAAACCATAACAATCTAAAGAAATATTTTGATATGCATATATGTAGGTCGATAAGAGGTATATTTTAAAAATATTTATAAATATACAGAGTGGTTAAAAAAATTGGCATATCACAGTTATACTTTTTTAAATGGAATAACCTGTATATTAACACATTTTCGAATTTATTAAAACCAATAATGTCTGTTTCTTAAAGATTCCCTATACCTAACTTTTATGGTTTTCGAAATATCTCAGTTTTCTCGAAATAGAGTTTGTCACAAAAATAAGAATAATGATAAAATGAATAGGAATAAAAAAATTCCCTTGGATCAGTTGATTTTTAGCCTTTGGGCTAATAGTTGCAATATTTAGGATTATGTATAAATGTACAGGGTGTTCTAAAAAGTGCGAAATATTATGGATTCTTGCTAACTTGAAAAACATGCTTATCTTAAATAGAACACCCGGTATTTGTTTATCCTATCCGATACAGTGAACGATTCTCTTTCAAACGGTATTAGGGTTCCCTATAGCCAAGTTTGGTATATTTCACGTAATCAATAGAAAACATATTTTAAAGTCAGTTCTGTGTCTTTCTCTTATGTTAGAAAGGAGTAAGTAGTAGGCTGTGCATTATTCTAAACAATATGTGAAATGTCAAATTTTATGTCAATGTTATGTCAAGTTGTTGAAGTTTTCCATGAAACTTCGCCAATTTAAGTACTGCATTAAAATATTCATAATTAATCCATTATAATATTCAGAATGAAAACATATTCAATGCAAGAAAGAATTGCCATGATGTTAGTATTCGGCGAGTGTCTAGAAAGTTGCCTATTAGCTGTATATGCACGTGTATATACGCAAAAATACCCCGACAGGAATCATCCGAAAAAGGAAAGTTTTCAAAAGTTACTCAACGCATTTCAAAATACTGGATTTTATAAAAAACCCAATAAACAAAGTACGATTGTAGGCAATGAGAATATTGAATTCCAAGTAATTGGTTCACTTGTAGAAAATACTCGTACAAGCCAAAGACAGATTAGTCAAGAATTGGGAAATAAGTAAAAGAAGCGTATCCAGAGTAATAAAAAAATACAAAGTTCATCCTTATCACATACACCAGGAACTTTACTATAGAGATTTTGGTCAACGGATAAATTTTTGTTTATGGGGAATGGAACAGGTAGTGGTAACTGGAAACTACTTAATTTTGTAATGTTTACTAATGAGCCCACATTCCATACAAATGGAGTAGTGATCAGACATAATTTTCATTACTATAGCGATGAAAATCCCCACTATTTCCGGACACTCGACCATCAAAAACGATGGTCATTCAATGTATGAGGAGGGATAGTCGGATGAATGGTGATAGGTCCTTACTTCTTTAATGGAAATTTAAATTTTGCAAAATTTCGTAGATTCTTACTGCGTCAACTTAATCCCTGAACTTTTGGAAGGCGTTCAGTTAGTAGTAGACGAAGAATGCGGATCCAGTTAGATGGTGCTTCAGTCCATTTAAGTTTAAGAGTAAGAAATTGCATAAATAAGTTATTTTCACGAAAATGGATTTGTAGAGGTGGACTGCATAAATGGGCACCAAGATTCCCAGATTTAACGTCTATCGTTTTATTTTTATGGAGCTACACTAAAGCTAGCTAGCAGAAGATGTTGACATTATACAAACAATGAAAGAACAAAATGAGTTAGAAACAACAGAAGATACGGTATTGAAAGTACTAGCAAGATACAAACAAAAGGGCCAACAAAATAAAGGTAATATAATATTAGAAGTAGATGTTGCATTACAAAAAAAATTCAGACTGCAAGGTAAGCTGAACTTGGGGTGGAGAAGATGTGTTGTCCACGAATATTTTTCTGTCATAAGATGTTTCAAATGTGCTAGATATGGGCAGGTAGCAGCAAATTGCCAGAACTTTTATAACATGTTTTAATTGTGCAGAAAATCATAAAACAGGAGATTGTGCTTCTAGAATTTTTAAATGTATAAACTGTTTCGAAACAAATACTAAATTAGGAAAATCTTTAGATTTTAATCATAAAGTATCAGATGTAAATTGTCCTTGTTATAAGAGATTGATTGGCATTGAATCTAGGAAGACAAAATGTACATAGCAATTACAGAGTGACTTACAGCCTCAAAACAAATCTGGTATAAAATTGTTTCATCAAAATGTTCAGGGTCTGTCAAACTGTCTAAACAATATGAATGTCGTAATCAGTAATCTAGATTTACAATTTGTAGCAATCACTGAACACTGGCAGAATACAGATAGTATTGGTGCTTTTCAGTTGCAATGCTTTAAACTTGTAACATATTTGAAATAGAAATTGTAAATTTGAAAAAAAAATTTTTAAGTACCAAAATACACATCCAAAAAATACATTTTATATTGCCACGGAAGAAAATTCTTGTGTGTGGATCAAAAGATAACAAAATTAATGACTTACATATGCAATATATAATGCTATACTATTATAAAACAAAACCAAAAAACGTATTAAACTTTCTTAATATTTTAGAAATTTTCATAAATTTATGAATCCATGATCCCCTCCTAACGGCACCGGTCCAAAAAAGCAATGCAAGGTGAGAATAAGTTTTTTCCTGATTAATGAGAAAAGTTCGTTTATAAATTGACTCTCATCTAATTTTTTTATGTAGCTACTCTCGTCTATATTATCATTAGTCAAAGGCAAACTTTTCTCAAAGTGTAAATTACAAAAAAAGGTAAATGATCAGTGATACTATAATCCAAAACAGCGCTTCTATTTTTAAGTTACTTCTATTGTATATAAAGCAATGATCAATGCAAGTGCCTGTATTATTAAAATGACCTCTCCTAGTGATGCAATTTATATAAGAACTAAAACCGTGCGTGTATAAAGTATTTAGATACTCATTTTGAATTCTTCTATTGTTGGCACAATTTAATATATCAATATTTGTATCACCTAAGAATACTTCCACATCACTTTTATTCATATTTTGGAGATACTCATTTAAATTTTCAATAAAAACATCAGCATTTATATCCTGTGACCTATATTGACAGGACACAGAAAAATTAACATTATTAAATTTAAATTTAAGATTCATAGTATTTAATAAACCGCAAGTAGTATAACGTATGGACTCGCAAAGTTCTAACCTTATATAGCACACCACTCCGTCACATTTATTTGGCGAATTGTTACTACTAAAATACTTTTATGTTAAAAAGTTTTAAAATTTTTTGATTAATCTCATTCCAGCTTTCTGAACATACTATCAAATGGAATTCCTCCTTATAGGAATTAATTAAAAATTGCAAAAGATCAAAAATTTTACCCAGACTCCTCACATTGCAGTGCAATATTTTTAGACCAGTACCACCAAGAAAGATCGAGTTACAAACATCCTCAGGTGTATCACACTCAGTTTTATAATCTAGATCTTCAATATCATCAATAAAGTTTGTGTTCATTCTAAATTATATATTATTCTAAAAAAAAAACAGAGTGAAAACAAAACTAAAAATTATTATACTCTAAAAAATATAAATGAGCGATTTTAAATTTAAATATATTTATAATACCAATGTTTTCATGGTAGAGCCCAAAATTTTCTATTACATTTTAAATAAACGGTTTCAAGGATTAAAACTAACTTTTCCGCATCTGTGGCCCTGAACAATATTCTATCATAAAATTGTTACTTGTATACACTTCGAGGGATGTATCGTGCTAACAAACCGAAACTTCTCCAAAAATTCAGTATATCTGGATTTATAGGACCCGCTGTACTCGCTCTAGTCAACTGAAAATCAATAGGGTACATCTGTGAGACACCTTGTACAATTTTCAATCATAAAATTGATCAATCGTATACTCTCTGGATGCTGTATCCTGCTAACAATCTGAAAATTCTCCAAAAATGACGAAAATTTGGTACTTCAAGTACCATAGCACCCGTTGTACTGGCTTTAATGAGTTGAATATCAATAGGGTTCATCTTTGAGACGCTCTGATTAATATCCAATCATAAAATTGGTCACTTGTATATACTCCGGTGGCTGTATCATGCTAACAAACTGAATTTTCTCCAAAAATGACAAAAATATCGTACTTAAAGTACTGTAGCACCTGTTGTATTGGCTCCGGTGAGCTGTAAATCAATAGGGTTCATCAGTGAGATGCCCTGAATAATATTCAATCATAAAATTGGTGACTTATTGAACTCCGGAGGCTGTATCGTGCTAACAAACTGAAATCTCTCAAAAAATTACAAAATGTCGTACTTCCAAGTACCATAGCACCCGTTGTACTGGCTCTGGTGAACTGAAAATCAATAGGGATTATCTGTGACATGTCCTTAACAATATTCAATCATAAAATTGCTGACTTATTGCACTCCGGAGGCTGTATCATGCTAACAAGACATGCAAGGAAAAGTGGCCGACGACAACGACGACGACGTGTAGGATTTTTTTTCTAAAAACCGTTTTTTCGTGTTGTTAATGGAAAACGTAAAAATAACTCAAAAAAAAATTTCAAAATTCCAACTTTTTTTGGGGTAAACCAATACTTTTCTCGCATATAGAAAGGTTGGGAGGAAAAGTAACAAGTCTTCTTCACATCTAATTCTAAACTTTTTTGCACCATCCATTTTCCTCACAAAAATGTCACCATCAACAATCCATAGAAATCTGTAACCTAAACGCTTTTTAACTTCTTTGGCCTTAGCAAGCAAAATTCTTCTACACGCAGTTAGGTCATGGTTTATGTAAATTTTATCAAACTTTCCATTACCATTAGTGTAATCCAGATCCTCCAATTTGATGTATTTCTTTTCTTTAAGTTTTGTTATCATATTCGATTTATTTTCACTATTGTCAAATTTTACCAAAATATGGGCATCAGGCTTAGATGATACCCTGTAGGCCGAAAACTTATTTAATTCTTCCATATTTAACAGACCAGCAATTTTCTTCACGATTCCGACACAATTTTCATCATTTTTTTTTGGTATGTTGCGAATGACCATATTATTTGATAATTTCTCCTGCTCTAAGCAGTCAATTTTATGATCTAGTGAAGTAATCTTTGATCTGCATTCCACTAATTCATCATCCTTTTTCGTGAGAAGCTGGATCAAGTTGAGATTATCATTCTGCAGTTTTTCCATCTTTATGCCCAGTTCATGTATTAAACGTACAACACTGTTTAAGGAAGGTTCTTCTTCATTATCGCTAGAATCGGCTCTATTATGCTCATCTTTTCTATTCCCCGGGGTTATAGATTTTCGTACTTTTGTACATTGAGAGCAGACAAAATCTATATAGTTTTTTTGGTAATCTTTGATAGTTAGAATTGATAGATTCGAACATCCACTGCAGTGCCATATCTTGCATTTAGCACATATTATTTGACAATATTTTTTTGTAAGTTTTGTGCATTTCTTGCTTTCCACCATTTTATCAGAAATAATAACCATAAAATTAATTTGTAAACAAACTCCAAAACCAGTTCGAAGACACGGCAATCATACATATAAAATTGTACTTCAAACCACAAAAAAACTGGTTCGTCTGATAAGGATGAACAGATATTTATTAGCAGCACAAATTGGAAGTTTCTATATAACGTAATTATGTTTCAATTACTTACACGTAATTAGCGAAGATATTATGATCACATCAACAGATTTTTGATGGTTACTGGTACACTGATTAATATTTACTTTTTCACAATTTTTGGAGCTTGATTTCCCATGAAAAAACTAGTTTTTATACGAGCATTTTTGGAGCTTGATTTCCCATGAAAAAACTAGTTTTTATACGAGCATTTTTGAAGCGTGTGATACGTTGTAAATGTAAAATATAATGTCGCAGAAAATCAAGAGCCCATGGGGGAGTAGCTCTGTATTGTGCAAATTATCGGTCTCCAGTAATAAGACACGATATTAATCAATTAAGTGAAGAATATGTGTTTGAATGTACTGCTGCAGAATTTAGAATAGATAGTGTAGGATATGTGGTTTGCATAATATATAAACCGCCCGATACTAGCACAGAAGATTTCATATTAAGATTAGACCAACTGTTAGATATAGCCTCAGAAGGTGAAAAATTTGTGCTTGTAGCAGGAGATTTTAATTTGGACTTATTACCATTAAATAAAAATGATAAAAATATTAACACCTTAAATAGTTTCTTGAACTTGTATAATATGAAGTACATAATAAATACTCCAACAACAGTTACTGCTAATACAAAATCATGTTTAGATAATGTGTATGTACCTAGTTTTGCAGATTATACCGTGAATGTTTTGAATACCGACATATCGGATCATTTTGGTCAAACAGTTACCATTTTTAACAACCTACAAACAGCAAATAATACATATGCCTATAAACGTCTTTTTGGTTCTGAGCGATGTGAGTTTTTTTGTAGTCTCTGAAGAAATGAAATGTGGACTTCAGTATATGAGGGATCAACAGTTGACTACAAGTATGATCCGTTTATTCAAATATTAACAAATCATTTTAATTCGTCTTTCCCTGTAAAACAGGTTAAACGGTTACCAAATAAAAAATGTAAATGGATGACTACCAAAATTACTGTTGCCAAAGATACCCTAAATTTCATGTTTGAGCTTTATACTCATAATCATATACCCAAACAGGCATATAATAATTATAAAACCTATTACTCCAACCTTGTCTTGCAGGGAAAGAGGAATTACTATGACAGACAAATTTGTGACTCGCATAACAAAAGTAAGACCATCTGGAATATAATAAAAACTGAGAAAGGCCTCAGCAAATCAACAAAAGAATCTTTCACTGGTATTAAGTCAAATAATGAAACAATATCATCTATGTCCCTTGCATCTAACATTTTTAATGAATATTTTGTCACAGTAGCTGCAAGTCTTGTAGACTCTTCAGTAAAAAATAGAAACCTGAATCATATAAATAACAATGTGTTATCTATGTACCTATCCGAGGTGGATGATGTTGAAATTCTGGAAATTATAAATGGTTTGAAAAATAAATGCTCAAGTGGCGAGGATGGTATCAGTAATATTTTGTTAAAAAAAATAGCAACATTTGTTTTAGAGCCACTGACACATGTTGTAAATTCATCATTCTCGGGTGGAGTTTTCCTATCTAGACTGAAAGTAGCAGTTGTACAGGCCCATCTTTAAAAACGGAGATACATTTTTGGTGGAAAATTATAGACCAATAAGTCTCCTCTCTATTTTTTCCAAACTTTTTGAAATTGCTATGAGAAAAAGATTGGTTAGTTTTTTGAATAAGAACCAGATCATAGCTTCGAATCAACATGGATACCAAGAAGCAAAATCTACCATAACTGCTGCTTTCGGTTTTATTGAGAGGATTCTGGACGCCCTTGATAGTGGTAGTCTCGCCCTTGGAGTTTTTTTAGACCTATCAAAGGCATTTGACTGTGTGAACCATCAATTATTGCTTGACAAAATGGAAAAAATGGGGATTCAGGGTAGATGCTATGATTGGTTTCAATCTTATTTAGCAAACCGTTCTCAAAAAGTCTGCATTAAAACAAACTCTTCTGAATATACTTCTAATGCCAGAGAAGTTACACTGGGTGTACCTCAGGGCAGTGTGCTTGGTCCAATCCTGTTCATACTCTACATAAATGATTTAGAACTGTTTTTAAATGATATAACAACTACACTAACAAATTATGCTGATGATACAAATGTGCTCATTGTTGGAGATAATTATAATGAAATGAAAACTAAGACATCTGTAATTTTAAAAATGGCTGAATGGTTTGAAGGGAACTCTTTAATCATGAATAACAAAAAGACACAATGCATTCTATTTAAACACAGTCGTAATGAAATTGTGTATCCTAATAATATTGAGATTAACAATAACGTAACTACATTTTCGTCAGAAATTAAGTTTCTGGGAGTCGCAATAGATGAGCACATGAGCTGGGTGGAGCATGTGCAGCTGCTCTGTGGTGGATTAAGTAGAAATTGTTATTCTTGAAAGGAATTAAAGAAAGTAGTTAGCAAACATACATTGATAACTGCATATTATGGTAATTTCTATTCATCGCTGACCTATGGAATTGTTTTTTGGGGTGGCTCACACGGTCAGACTGTCTTTGCATTACAAAAGAGAGCAGTTAGAATTTTGGCTGGTTGAAAACTGCGTGAAAGCTGTAAGGGATATTTTAAATCTTTAAATTTATTAACAGTACCTGGTATATACATATATGAGTGTCTATGTTATGTGTATAGAAATAGGGAATATTTTTCAGATTATACAATTGCACATGAGTATCATACGAGACAGAAACACATTTTCCGATACCCAATTCATAAAACATCATTGCTTGAAAAAGGTTGCTTATATAGATGTTTGTTAACGTTTAACCTACTACCTAAAGAACTACAGGATATTACTAACATACATAGATTTAGGAGGACTATAAGGAAATGTCTTGTGTCTGCAGAACCATGTAGTATAGACGATATAAATAGCAATACATTTTTGGATTTGTGATTCAGTGTTCTACGTATATCTTTTTATAATTGTTTGTGTGTTACACATTTGTTTTTTGATTTTGATCTGTTTTTTAAATAATTTAAATATAGTTTGGCGCATATTAACATTGTACAACAAGTGAGAACGTTTAACATTGTAGATTGTGGTGGAAAATTATAGACCAATAAGTCTCCTCTCTATTTTTTCCAAACTTTTTGAAATTGCTATGAGAAAAAGATTGGTTAGTTTTTTGAATAAGAACCAGATCATAGCTTCGAATCAACATGGATACCAAGAAGCAAAATCTACCATAACTGCTGCTTTCGGTTTTATTGAGAGGATTCTGGACGCCCTTGATAGTGGTAGTCTCGCCCTTGGAGTTTTTTTAGACCTATCAAAGGCATTTGACTGTGTGAACCATCAATTATTGCTTGACAAAATGGAAAAAATGGGGATTCAGGGTAGATGCTATGATTGGTTTCAATCTTATTTAGCAAACCGTTCTCAAAAAGTCTGCATTAAAACAAACTCTTCTGAATATACTTCTAATGCCAGAGAAGTTACACTGGGTGTACCTCAGGGCAGTGTGCTTGGTCCAATCCTGTTCATACTCTACATAAATGATTTAGAACTGTTTTTAAATGATATAACAACTACACTAACAAATTATGCTGATGATACAAATGTGCTCATTGTTGGAGATAATTATAATGAAATGAAAACTAAGACATCTGTAATTTTAAAAATGGCTGAATGGTTTGAAGGGAACTCTTTAATCATGAATAACAAAAAGACACAATGCATTCTATTTAAACACAGTCGTAATGAAATTGTGTATCCTAATAATATTGAGATTAACAATAACGTAACTACATTTTCGTCAGAAATTAAGTTTCTGGGAGTCGCAATAGATGAGCACATGAGCTGGGTGGAGCATGTGCAGCTGCTCTGTGGTGGATTAAGTAGAAATTGTTATTCTTGAAAGGAATTAAAGAAAGTAGTTAGCAAACATACATTGATAACTGCATATTATGGTAATTTCTATTCATCGCTGACCTATGGAATTGTTTTTTGGGGTGGCTCACACGGTCAGACTGTCTTTGCATTACAAAAGAGAGCAGTTAGAATTTTGGCTGGTTGAAAACTGCGTGAAAGCTGTAAGGGATATTTTAAATCTTTAAATTTATTAACAGTACCTGGTATATACATATATGAGTGTCTATGTTATGTGTATAGAAATAGGGAATATTTTTCAGATTATACAATTGCACATGAGTATCATACGAGACAGAAACACATTTTCCGATACCCAATTCATAAAACATCATTGCTTGAAAAAGGTTGCTTATATAGATGTTTGTTAACGTTTAACCTACTACCTAAAGAACTACAGGATATTACTAACATACATAGATTTAGGAGGACTATAAGGAAATGTCTTGTGTCTGCAGAACCATGTAGTATAGACGATATAAATAGCAATACATTTTTGGATTTGTGATTCAGTGTTCTACGTATATCTTTTTATAATTGTTTGTGTGTTACACATTTGTTTTTTGATTTTGATCTGTTTTTTAAATAATTTAAATATAGTTTGGCGCATATTAACATTGTACAACAAGTGAGAACGTTTAACATTGTAGATTTAAACTGTTTATTTTTAAATTTATGTATACCTTATGTTTCGTTTTTACAAAGAACTTTTGACATGTACCATACAATGTACATATTTTTTTTTCTAAAAATGTATCTTGTCACTAGTACGAAATAAATATCTATCTATCTATAATACCAAGCCGAACACTCCAGATGACATGAAAATGAGAATAATAGCTGCTTTCGCAACAGTATCTCCTCAACAGTTAAGAGAAGTTAAATTTTTTTTGTAAAAGAGTTCAATTGTTTATTGAACAAGATGGCCATCATTTTGAACACCTTCTTTAGTTGTTCTGTTAAGTTTGTTTGATAGTGTATTGTCATTGCTAGATCTTGTTTATTGTATTCTGTTATGTTATGAAATTGAATAATTTGGATTCAATCATTTCAATATTAAACTCAAATTTGATATTTCATGCATTGCTCAGAATAACACACAGCCTGCTACTCCTTTATAATATAAGAGAAAGACACAGAGCTGACTTTAAAATATGTTTTCTATTGATTACGTGAAAAATACCAAGCTTGGCTATAGGGAACCCTAATACCGTTTGAAAGAGAATCGTTTACTGTATCAGACAGGATAAACAAATACCGGGTGTTCTATTTAAGATACGCGTGTTTTTCAAGTTAGCAGGAGTCCATAATATTTCGAACTTTTTGGAACACCCTGTACATTTATACATAATCCTAAATATTGCAAATAGTAGCCCAAGCGCTTCAAATCAACTTATCCCAGGCAAATTTTTTTATTCCCACCCGTTTTTCGTTATTCTTTTTTTTTGTGACATACTCTATTTAGAGAAAAACCGAGATATTTGAATACCATGAAAGATAGGTATAGGGAATCCTTGAGAAACAGACATTATTTTTTTTTCGCTAAATACGAAAATGTGATAATATACAGGGTAATCCATTTAAAAAAATATAACTTTGATATGCCAAAACTTTTAGAACCACCCTGTATATTTATAAATTTTTTTAGAATGTAGCTCTTATTGACAAACATTTATGCATATCAAAATATTTTTCAAAATTGTTATAGTTTGGGCACCAGATTCCGTGTCATATGTGGTACCCCATCCTGTATCTTTAATTTGACCATAAAACATCCATAAAATTATGTAGATCTCACCAAACGGTATGATCAAAAATGAAATAAACCATATACTTATTGAAAGCAAACATATGATGGCAGTAACGGATTGTAGAAGCAACAGAGGAGCAGACAGCAATAGCTATCATATATTAATAATGACCAAATTAAGACAAGAATTGCAAACGATAAATAAAGATACCGTGAAAAGACACCTTTACAATACCGAAAAATTAAAAGAACCAGAACAGATTAAACAGTTACAAGGAGAAATAGAAAAAAGACTTTCAGAATGAAAGAAAAGTATCAATCAATCGATAGATGAATGGGAAAAACTTGAAAAGGTAATTATAGAAGATGCGGATACCAGTCTAGGGAACAAATTAAGTAAAAGAAGAATGGTTTAATCAAGAGATGCTCTAAGAATAAAGACTAAAGCAAAAATAGAAGTGGACAAAAATAGAACAGAAGTGACTACATAAAATTATGAAGAGAAAAGAAAAGTTGCAAAAAGAATATGTAGGCAAAATAAAAGAGGGCATCAAAAGAAACAATGTAACTCGATAGAAGATCACTACACCAATTAAGAAATGAAATTTTTGTTATCAATAAATCAAAAATAATAAACAAAAACCAAACAACAAAACAACTTTTTGTAAAAATAAAGAGGGACAACTAATGGGATAAACAAATCAAAAATTAAGCAGATGGGCAGAGCATTTTGAGCAGCTCCTAAATGAAGAACTAGAGAACATAAACAGGAGCCCCTCGCAAATAGAAGTAGGGAGAATAGAAAACAATGAACATGAAATAGAGCAAGAATTAAGAGAACCAATGGAACTAGAAATAAAAGAAATAATAAAGCATGAGTTCCCAACCAGGGGGGCACGCCTCCCAAGGAGGGCGTAGAGAGATGTCAAGGGGGGCGGAAAGTGTTTTTAATTTCTTTTTTTATACCACTGAGATGACAAACAGGCAAGAAAAAACCAAAAACCATGTGTGCAATTCATATGTGGTATAAGTGAAACCTTCAAAAATAGATGAGACACAAATGTAAAATTTCGGGAAGAGGATAATTGTGTCATTTCATTGTGAAGTTCCTATGGCCACCTTCCAGCTCAATCATCAGATCCATACCATGATGATAAGTCATCATAATATTGCATTGACACACCATTTACACATCCAAAACACCACAGTTGTAAATAACACACGTCATATTGTCGCTTTTCGTTTCATCGATTTTCAAATCACAACGATGCTAAGGAAGTTCTCCTTCAAAAAATGAACAAATAACATTTCAATGCAATGTTTGATTTACACGCATAAAATTAATGAAATTAAGCATCATGTCTATTTACTTTTTTTGTCAACCATTGTTCGACGTCATTAATCGCAGTTTATACAAGTTTCGAGAAGTCACAACATGAAACCCGCGCGCACCCGCTCCGCTTAACATTTATCACTTAGAAAACAGTTGTGAACCTACCATCAGCATGAACATCTTTAAAATTCATTTCCGCAAACTTGCGACAAATTTGACGTATCGGAGTACATTTTTTGTTGAAAAATCAGTTTGAGTGTGCAAAATTATTGTGTTAAAAGGAAAGTTTGTGTTTATAAACTTCAGTCACCGCGTTCTCAAATCGGGCATGGTGCCTGATTGTTTATTAGTTGTTTTATTGTTATAGGTGCAAGATGTCAGAGAAAAAAAGAAAGTTTTCCGAAGATTACATTAAGTTTGGATTTACTTTCATAGAAAAAGACAAGTTAGAATTGCCTCAGTGTGTGATAAAGCAGAATCACTCAAGCAGATGAGATTGGATAAATCTGGAAGTTATCACACAAGCGTATCGCAGCATCTCAAAGCTGCATTTGAAATAGCTTTTATGATATCAAAGCAAAAGAAACCACATACTACTGGTGAATAATTAATAAAACCATGTGTCCTAAAAGCCACGCAGATAATGTTAGACGAAGATGCAGAGCAAAAAATAGAGTCTATTTCTCTTTCGAACAACACAGTCAAGCGTAGAATCGATGACATTGCAGCAGACATTAAGTCACAAATAATTAACAAATTAAAAGTATCGCCATTAGTTGTGATGAATCCACCGACATCCTTAATTGTGCACAGTTAATAGTTTATGTTCGTTACGTCGGCGGAAATATCATTGAAGAAGAGATTTTATACTCCCAATCTTTGACAGCAGGTACTACATCTGAAGATATATTTAATTCAATATCAAATTTTGTTGAAAAAAATAATTTGGATGGGAATAAGCTCATTGGACTTTGCACATATGGCGCACCTGCAATGATAGCTAAAAATCTCAAGGGAAAAAATCCCGCAATGATAAGTACACTAGAGGTGTGCTTAACAGTTCATCTCAATGAACTAGTTCATGTGAAATAGTTCACCAAAATGAACTAGTTCGATTGAACTAGTAATGCCAGAAACCGAATTACTATTACAATACAATAATTCTTATTTAGTTACAATAATATATCATATTATTGTTATTAGCACGTTTTCATTTCTAAAATATTTTACAGTAATAAATACATAATTATTAATTAGACAATATTAGTAAAATTTTTCGAAATAGAATAGGTCGGCAGTTCCTCAAATCTTCACTAATCCATATTAAAAATATGAATTAGTTCATTGTTTCTAGTAACTTGGTAGCTCGTTCGCGTCGGAAGCGCCACGTTACCGTGCTATTGGTTATGTGAGTTCTGTCGTTCAGTCATGTCATAGTAGTTCATATTTATTGGTTCTGTCGTTCAGTTTACAGTCCACGTTCAGTCATATTAGTAGTTCACCTTGAACTAGTTCATTTTCCTTGTTGACAGAACTAGTTCCTTTTTCTAGTTCTTTCGCGAACTACCCATCTCTAAAGTACAGATTGTGTTATTCATAGGCAAGCTTTGGCTTACAAAAATTTGCCACAGAAATTACGCCAGACTGGACTCAGCTATAAAAATTGTCAACTACATCAAGAGCAGCACTTTGAACAGTCGGTTATTTACATTACTCTGCGAGGATCTTTATTCTGATCACAAAGTTCTTCTGTTCCATACAGAAGTACGCTGGCTGTCCAAAGGCAACATGTTGGTTCCCCTTTATGAATTGAAAGAAGAGGTAATTATTTTTCCTGAGTTCAAAGAAAAACACGATTTCCTAGCAATGTTCAAAGATGACATATTTCAATGGAAGTTGGTTTATTTAACTGACATATTTGGTGCCTTGAATGAGCAATACTTGAAACTTCAGGGTAGAAACTACTATAATAAACAATATTATATTCAGGGGCTCATAGCAAAGCTTCAACTTTGGAATCAAAAATTATCTTCTGAAAATGTTATATCTTTTTCTCGGCTGTTCGAAGCAACTAAAAATAACACACTGGACGTAAATTTGAAAGCTAACATAAAAGCTCATTTGCAAGCGCTGGAAGACGTATTTCGCCGATACTATCGAGACATCGACTCCGAGTCACCAATATGGCACATGACAAGAAATCCATTTGTTGTTGATGTGTTACAGTTACCAGAAGAAGTTCAGGAAGAATTTCTAGAAATGAAGGCTGATTCGTCCATGAAAGATGACTTCCATCTTTTGACATTGGATCAATTTTGGATCAAAAGATTGCCTGTTAATTCGAAACTTGCCTCTCTTGCTTTGAGTACTAGTTCCTTTTTCTTCAACTTACTTGTGTGAGACAGGCTTTTCTGCAAAATCATCTTGATGTCGATAGCGGCCTAATGATAGCTCTGACAAAAACAGAACCTAGAATTAACCAACTGGTTCTGAACATGCAATCTCAAGTGTAGTAGTACCTACTCTTATTTTTTTTTTGATAAAACCTTTATTATTCGGCCTAATGATAGCTCTGACAAAAACAGAACCTAGAATTAACCAACTGGTTCTGAACATGCAATCTCAAGTGTAGTAGTACCTACTCTTATTTTTTTTTTGATAAAACCTTTATTATTTTAATTTCAAATTTTAAAAATTGTTTATTAGAATTAAAATAAACGGCTTTTAAGTAAATAATGTGCGTTTTTTTTTGTATTTATTGAAAATATATAGGAAGGGGGGGAATGAAAAAATTATTAATAGTTTGGAGAGCCTCAACAAATCAAAGGTTGGTAAACCCTGTAATAAAGTCTAAAAAATAATAAAGCACCGGAGGCATAACTGAATTCCAGCAGAGGTGTTATAAGTAGGTGGCGAAGAACTGCATAAAAGTGTATACAAATAAGTATATATGGAGAGAGGAGAGAATACCAAAACAATGGAATAAAGCTATTTGCCAGATATTAAAAAAAGGAGATAAAGCCCTATTTAAAAACTACAGAGGAATAGCCTTACTTGATATGACTTAAAAAATACTGGCGATGATGATTCATTCAAGGCTCAAGAATTTGATTGAGTCAGTAGTTTGAGAATATCAGGAAGACTTCCGAACAGGAAGCTCAACAGCCGATCAAGTATTTACGCTAAAGATGATGCAAAATAACAGTTACAAACAGAACCTGATCCTACATCTGCTTTTAATAGATTTCAAACAAGCATACATCTCCATCTGCAGACAGAAATTGAAAGAAGCTCTCGCAAAGTTGGAAATACTGAACAAGTACAACTAATAATGACGACACTTGCAGAAATAAATAACAAGGTTTTAATTGAGGGGAACCTTTCGGATAGATTCAAGACTCACAGAGGTTTAAGACAAGGAGACCCACTTACGACGGACTTATTTATTTCAATCTTGGAGATTACTATGAGAGAAAGATACCAACCAATGGATTGATCTTCCACCACAAAGATGACTTGGTATTCCTAGCAAGAACAATTAGAAAAAACAATCCTAAGATTCGAAGAAGTGGCAAAGACATATGGCTTACAGATAAACGGAAAGAAGACAAAATACATGGAAATGAAGGCAAATTCTAAAGACGACAGGATTAAATTCAAAAAAAAAGATATATAATTTTATTTCGAGACGGTAGAACAAATAGAGTATCTGGGTGTAATCTTAACAAATAAAGGAAAAGAAGACAAAGAAATCGGCAATAGGATCCAAGAATAATTAATGATAAAAATATAACAAGAAACACATAAATAAGAATATACGAAATGATAATACAACCAGAGGAGTTATATGCAAGCGAAAACTGGACATTGACTAAACAAGAAGAAATCAAAATCGAAATATGGGAAAGAAAAGTATTGAGAAAGAGTACATGATAATACATGGAGAAGAAGAACAATATATGCAAAACCAAAAATTTCCCAGAAAATCAGAGCACAAAGCGTTAGAAGAGAGAAGTGGTTCTAGGTCAAAATGTGTGCATGGAACTTCTGGACCCCTGTATATTGATCATTTTTACACCAGTTATTCCCTTGCAAAATTAATGTTGGAAAAAACACTTACATTGTTGGTACCTTACAGGCTAACAAGAAGGACATCCCCAAAGAGGTTATGTTAGCAAAACTAAAAAGAAGGAAGAAAATGGAAGGACGCTAGAGATGTCAGAATGCTTTCAACATAACATGCACCCACAGTGGTAGACATAGAACCAAAGCCTTGATCTACCCAAAAATCTAAATATGGTGACCCAAAACCTTCCACCAGCCATGATGACTTGCCTTTACCAACTAACGCTCCCCTCAACTGCAACCGGGTATCTCTGTTATACCATGTAACAAAAAAAAAATAGAGAACGTAAAGCAACAAAAAAACTTGGCAATACTTGCCTATAACAAGGACAAAGGAGGGATTGACCTATCTGACCAGATGGCCTCATATGTAACAACAGGGTATTAAGTGGCATGGTATACTAGGACATAAACTCCTATTAGGTGTGGCAGTAATAAACACTTGGGATGTATTCAAGAAAATCACTAAAAATAAAATGTCAACTCGTGGTACTCCAGAAACTTTAGTAGAAGGCTTGTTGTGGAAAGAAAAAAACAAAAAAAAATCATCAGCGCAAAATACTCATTATTTTATTTATATAAAATACAAAAGTGAGCAAAATACACAAATGTACTTTAGAAGAGAAAATAAACAATAAAGGTTAGAGATAAGAAGTTGTACTGGGTGATACCCACGATAAAACTGCCAGAAGGTATATAACTATCCAGGAAACACACAAAATTGGTTTACATTTATTGTCTAGAATGTCCTGACCCATTTCTGAACTGTCTCAACTTTCAACATAAGTAAATTTGTACGTTATGAATGTTTTGGTTTACTTTTTCAAAATTTTATATTTTTTTGCTTATAACGAAGAAATAAATATTTTTTTGCAAATTACAATTATTATACCTTAAACCTATAAGACAGTGGTGTTACAGCCAACAAACAATATTATTTTTATTATTCTTTCCAAGAATAACACTGTCTTCTTTGTAGAAATTTGGTATAATACAATGATTCATTTGAAACCCTCAACAAAAACAGCGAAAATCTGAATTTTCCAAAACCAAGTATACTGAAATTGTTGGGACTTTAGTGTGTCTAACTATAGTAATCATAAAATTGTGACAGTTTTGAGTTTGATATATAACAGTTGTCAAATAAAAATAAAAAGGTCGTAAGATTATTTTCAATTAATAATTAATAAATCTCGACCCAAAAACCCATAAATTACAGAAATGTTCCCCACAGGCTACTTTTTAAGATCCAATAAGGAAATCCATGTATCATCAATCATCGATGATTGACACAGCCAGGTATGAAATAGTGCGCGTCAATCATATATGGCAGAAACGGCCTGGACAGAAATATCAGAGTCAGGCATATATGCCTGACATAGCACGCAATGTATTAAGCACAATACAATTACACACTTTTTAAATTAATAATATATATTTACTGTACTGTTTACTATGTTTGTACACATTCTTTATTGTGTACACTGTAAGATTTCCTGCTGATACAGTAATATAAGTGCAAACTTAAAAGCTTAGTATTGTAAAGGCTGTAGGGACTACAGTACACTATTATTTACTTCTGTAATGAATGAACTTTATAATATGAACTATGTCTAAGTGGAACTACACGTAACTCGAATGAGAATCATGGTGCCATGGAATTTTGAGTTAACAAGAGTCGACTGTATTATGTATTTTAGTAGGTTTTGGATAAACTCTATATAAATAAATGTAAAAACAAAATAATGATAAAAGTGGATACTCTGTAATAAAAAATAATAACATACTTACTTGAGTATGTTGAGCGTAACACGTTTTTCTATTGGAAAATTGATCTTTGTTTGTGAACCCTATGCAGAAAACTCTAAGTAAATATCCATCAGAAGTCTTAACATCAGCAGATGCTTCAATTAAAGTTTGCCATTTTTTAACCATAGACCTCAATTTATCTGTAGTTAAATCCATTCCATGGAAATTAGTTAAAACGTTTCTACCTACAAGAAAAATACAATTAAATGATATATAAACATCATACTTAAAATAATTCAATTTATCTATAAACTGCCTTAATTTTGTTTGATCAGATTTGTATCAAATATTAGCGTCTTATATAGGGAACAAAAATGTATCATCATGTTTGTATCAATGCGAGCTGAGTGTATCATCATTTCAAACAAAAACTATAAAATTACTTAATCTTCTGATTAGGAATATAACAGAATATTTACCTTGAACATCTTCGGCTATTAAACGGAATTTTCTGAATGATCTTTCACCATCGTTATCGTTTTGTAAATCAGTTAACGAAACTTCGAAAACTCTGAGCTTGAGTCCTTCAGAAGCGATTTTAGTACCTTGGGTACGGTTAACCAAAGTTTTACCAACCTGGCGGGTGGCGAACATTGACGGTGCCTTAACATCGTACCAGTCTTTTCTTGTGAAAGGATCGACCCTAAAACAAAGATTTACGATAAAGAAAAAGCATGAAAATGTATTTGAACTGGTACCACATGTAAACAATATAAACCTAACCTATAATTTTAAATAAAAACTAAAAAATGCGAATAAAACACTACAAAATTTTATTACTAACACAAAATCTTACAACTAACTTTGTTCACTGCATATAAATTCGATAAATTTACTAATTTATTAAAGTTAAAATAAAACCCTAGGAAATATGTATCTGTTTTATTTTAAGAAATCCTCAATTAATTTACACAATTTATATAAAATATTGATTAAGCAATGTCTAAAGAATAATTATTTAAGAATATTTTTTACTTACACCTTCTTTTTAACTCCCTTTTTACCTCCTTTCGACAAACCTTTATTTTTACCGACGGCCATGGTTCCTATCGTTCTTGCAAAAGAGAATTATGGAGCTACTGACACTCTCAGATTGACAATGACAACTGACAATTTAAACCATTAATCTTCTCTTTTGTAACTTTGATTTTATTTGAAAAAGATGCTAGAACCATTTTACACTTACGAGAATTATTGCGAAATCTACTTTGAAAATTTTCGTAATAATTATTTTTGCTGTTTTACACGTCATAGAATTATTGCCAAAATTTTCAGAGTAAAAATATAGAACGAGTTGACCAATGAGATACTTGTTTTTTTGCGTTTAATTAATAAGAAATAGTAAATAACAGCTAACTGCTGCAGCACCTAACACCTAACAGCAACTTTTTTTATCTTGCAGGCATAGCTGTAAATACCAATTAAATTGCCAAATAGTATAATATGAAAACTTGAAGTTTTTACAAAATAACGAAACTAATCTAAAATAAATGGTTTAAAACAGCTGATTACTTAAAGAATGTCAATCGTGACAACCACAGATGACAACTTCTTCCGAAAACAATCTCACTGCGCAGACGTATGGCATAAATTATTATGTAATTTTTTGTTGTAAAAATATTACGTGTGAAACAGACAAGCGATGAAATATTTTTAAAATTCATATTAACATTATTTTCAGAGTAAATTTCGCAATAATTCTTGTACGTGTAAAACGGTTCTTATAACATAACGTTTGATAGTGATTACGTTGAATGTATGAAGACTGGGGTTTCTATGATGCTTAAGTATTTATGTTTTAGTTTTGAAGCTAAAAATTTAGTAAATATTACTTTGCAACTTTTATTATTTCTCTACGTTTAATGAATGTTTTATTTTTAATTGTACTTAACCCTAGAGCGGGAGCGTGAAATATTTGGAAAATAGCGGACGCGTCCGGCTCACAGACCGATTTTATAACATAACGTAGTTTTTGAAACTTTTATAATTATCTTTATCTATCACATTTTGTTTTAAAATTATTAGTTTTATTTTTAACATAGAAAACATGTTTGAAGAGAAACTTTAAACTAAAAATGGCTACTTATAGAAATCGTATAATTTTTTAATTATTTTCATAACAATCATTACAAATAATGCCCACGTGTTCTAGACATAAAAACTTAAAATATTATGTCTTTTGGCTTTTTTTTATGCTGTATATAGCGGCGCATCGTCTTGTCTGTCCATCCGGTGTAGCATCTTGTTGGTGTGTAGTGTCGTGGTTTCCTGATATTTCGCGAAGTCTGTCTCTCAAGTCCTTGGAATGTTCTGCTGGTTTGCGCGAGCCGTTAAATGTGGCTGAATGAATTCTGAAGCTAAAGTTCTCGAAAATGACCGTCTCGATTTAGAGGATTTTGGATTATTTGAACTATACACAAGTGAATTTATGCCAACAACATTTAGAATGGAATAAAATAATACCATTGGCCATCGTCTCGTATTTCGACTAACATTATAATCACAAATCATAGAGTAGGTGATTTGTGATCATAATTTGCACATAATCTGTCAACAACGTGTCCACACCCCCTTGGTGCTGTTATAATCATGAATAATTTCTGGTTTTCCAGAATTTTGATCGATCTTGTCATCATGATGCAATGATGAAATTAATAAAACAGTTTGTTTCTTTTTGGGATATATGATACAATTGTGCAATTTTTTATGAATCCAAGCATACATCATCTATATTGCATTTAGATTTTTCTTACTTTTTATATGGAAGCAAAAACACAATTAAAAATTATTATTGTTCCTATATTTTTAGTCATAAAAACACAGTTTTGTTTCTAATTTACTATTTATTTTTAAATATTTTAATGAAAATACATCAACAATAACATAATATGAAAAAATATGTGCAATTTAACTTACCTTACTACTGTAAAATATTCACTAACAAACTCGTATACAGCAGGTGCGTCCGTCTCATAGACCGAATTTTACAATATTTCACCTATAATCGACCGCTATGGGTAAACGTTTAACACTAGTGTGTGGATTGATGATCTAGGAAGGTAGAAGGGGGGTGTAGGCGGTAAGACCGTGCGTAAACAAAAATCAATAAATTAAAAATTTGGTCGGTCTCTCAGACATGAAGCGCCCGCTGTAGGGTTAAATTAGTAATAATTCTGGTCTCTTCATAATACGTATACCGTTTATGTACTAAGTGTTATTATAGCAATATATTTTTACATAGCTTTGTCAATAAGATCAAAAACTTTGAACAATGAGGCTGAACTTCATTGATTTTACTCATGTTAATATTAGAAATATGTATTGTATGTGCACATGTCAAAATGAAATAAAATTTATATTTTGCAGTGTAAAATAATTGTTTTTCTAATGCATTAAATATCACACACTTTAGGGACAATGAAAAATAAATCCCTTATATAACAGTTTATTTTTTTCCAAAAATCCCAAAAAAGTCTAGAAAATAAAACCCCTAATGTCATAGAAACAATTTCACAAGACAACATCGACAAAAAACAATAATTTATGAACTTATTACATAATTCCAAATACATATATACAATTATTGAAAGGCTAACTTCGTTCAACATTTATTTACAAAAAATACAACACTCTGATTTCATTTCAGAAGGTTACACATAATATATCTCTTAGCTAAACTATTTATGTTTCTCCAACATGTGGATTTTCCACTAATAACGATTTAAAATAAGCACTCTTCATCTTAAAATAGGAAAATTATCCTTCTGAAACATTACAAAACACCTTAAAACCCCACAAACATAGATAAAGGATAGGTTAGATTAGGTTGATTTTCAATACACAAAATACCAAAATACAAGGTAAACCGTTTTATAAGCATAAAACTCTGCAGCTTTCTAAACATAAATGACAGTACTGAATCCACTGTTTGATCGTTGCCGCCATATTGACAGCTAAAAAGTCACGTGGTTTGGATTGCCTAATACTTATGTTCTCTGGAATTTGTGTAATACGCGGTATTAGTAGTGACGTCATAATCTTAGGTTATGTCAATTTTGTATCCAAACAACCGTAACTAGCCATTTAGATACCACAAATCACCCGTGCAAACTAATAACAATATACATATATCAAGTCTGAATTTTCGCCAATCTGGCACTGGCATCTAATTTTAAATTACCAATTATTTCCATAAAAAACGCCTGGCTCTATAGCTATGTAGACCAAAAGCAAGTTACTTGATCAAAAAAATAAAAGAAGAACACACCATAGACAAATATCCCTACGGAACACACTTTAGAACTAGCTTCAGTTCCCGTGCTTCAGTTCTATTTTATAGGATCAAAGAACAGAAAATACGGACGGGTCCGTTTTCTGTGATCAAAGAATTTAATATTTTTGAGTGGTATCTGTGATGATTATTTTAGTTGTGAAAACCCAGAAAAATTAATCATACTTTTTTTTCTAATGTATCCTTAAAGTAGCAATATGTACGAAGTTATATTTTTATTCTTATCATTGTGCTTAGTTCTTTCTGAAAGTCTACAACATAACCCTGCCGAATACGTAAAGCTTAAATATAATGAAATATACACTAACACTATAAATAGTGATACAGAATTTCTTCTGGAAATAACAGAAACTAACGTAAGTCAATTATATAATATTAATAGATAGCAACTGTAATTCATTGTTATTTAATTTATAATTTGTTGGCAAAGTAAATATTTGCGTCTTAAGTCAACACTTAGTGCGGTAGATATATTAATGGGTTTCGTTAATTTATAAACCCATTGCAATTATTTTATACATAAAATCTTCCAGAATGACACACTCAATAACAATCCTCCAAGAATATGGATTCAAAGCAATGCAACTGCATCTTTGCCATTAATGATAGTAGCAAGACAAACTAAAGAAATGATATCGTGGCAGTTGCCACTAGAAATTGAAGGAGATGTGGGTGAATTTGTATATAATTACACCACCAAAACTATGTGCCATGACATACTGAAACATTATAAGGTTAATGGTAGGTAAAGTCAACAAGGCACAACTTTCTGATTTAAAACGTTAAATTCATATTTTAGGAAGACGTCAAAAACTTGTACAAGAAGATCCATTTATTTCCATAGCTACATCTTCAAATGTATCTATAAACTTTACTATACAAGTAAGAAAACAAAATACATTTATCGTAGAACTTTCAAAGGAGCATAAATTCAACATTACTCCGAGTCAACCTAGGTAAGTCTTTCTTTTTATTAAAATACATGACAGTCAAAAAATGTTGTTCAAGTTAAATTTAAATTTTGGTGCTCTTAGGCTTGACTTCAACATTTCACTGTGCATACCTGCTCATTTATTTTTGTATTCTGTTTAATGTCAAATAAAAACTTTTATTTGTACCTCCTATATTATTCCAATAAATACAAATCATCAAATATATATGTTTGTAATCAAAAGAATCTTTTAATTCAAATTATAACATTTTCGAACTTAAATATTTTGTTATATTTGGTTACTTTTCTTTTCACAGCTACTTCTTTTACAATTTCACTACAGATGACTCTTTAATTCAAATTATAACATTTTCGAACATAAATATTTTGTTATATTTGGTTACTTTTCTTTTCACAGCTACTTCTTTTACAATTTCACTACAGACGACTCTTTAATAAGAAAAGGGGACTCTAATTACGAAACTGTTATTCTAGAAGTCAATTCAGATGATGACATTTGTATGGTTGTCAGTATACAAAATACTAGTGTAAGTTTTTTTTGTTTTCTCAGTGTAATATCACATATATTTTGGCATTAGGATAATTATTGGTGCAGTTTTCATTTATCTAGATCTATATTTTCATTTTTAGTGCCCCGTTTTTGATACAAACCAAGACGTAACGTTTAGGGGATTTTATGAAACTGTTAATCGGCAAGGAGGTATCACTATCCCGGTGGGTAAAAAAATTATCAGTTAGACTTTTTTTTTCATGTATTTATTTTTATAGAAATACAAATTTCCCCAAGGATTCTTTATAGTGTTTGTGGCAAAACCTGACAATTATGCTTGCGAAAAATCAGAAGGATTCAGTGGTGAGAACAATTCGGAGAGACTGAAACAAATCTCTCTCATTATTAAACCCAGTATTACATATTCTGATTACGTTATGGCTGTTTTGATCACTTTGGGATGTATAGGTGAGTATCTTCCAACTTTTTTTAACTATCTCATGATATTTGGTGAAAAGCGTTTTTTACTGTTATTACAAGAATGTGAAAGGTATTAATTTCTTCAAAATCTACTTTGTACCCCATATTTTTGTACAGTAACAGTTTTAATACTGTAATGTTTTTCTTATTTATTTAAATAGTTTAGGTATATTTATGGGTGGGATAAATTTATACATACGGTATACTAATTTACTCCTAATTTATTTACACATGTCATATTTACTTACACTTAATTTATGAACACACTTCACTACTAATTTATATTTCAAATACACTTCATTAATTTATATTCACTATTTACTCATTTATATTCACGAATTAAGTCGTCACCTTACATAGTTCCCATAAGAAGATGCTGACGCTACGTATCCCACAGTCCAGAGCATAATTTCCCCGAATCCACCTTTTGTGGAAATTCAGCAAGATTGCGGAAGTATCTAATAGACGAAGCGCTCACTTTCAGTTCAGTTGTAGACTCGATTTATACTTAGAACATATATTTTTGTAATTGTTATAATATTATATTAAATTTTTAAAAATAAAGTTTTTAAAAAGTTACTTCGAGATATCTGAATTAAAATTGGCGCAGTCAGTAGGATATCCGGGTTATGGCGTATCGAACGTGGTGATTTCGTTTTAACGATTTACTGGATACCGAAAATAGTTGATTCGTTGTGAAGTGTTGAAGAGGACCGTCTACCAGTGACCTGTCTCAAGCCCTTCGTCACCGGAACATCGAGAATTGGAACTTACATTGTCCATTTCTGCAAGGATCGATACTTCTGGAGGAGACATAATTCGCAAATCCAGGGCTCTTCCTTATAGCTGTTAGAAAGGATATGCTTGAAGTAACTCTATTATTTCTGTTAGTACATTTGAATGTCTATCGAGAATTTATCTGAAAATTTAAATTTGGGTGACTCTAACTGACTCTCAAATGAATTGTAGAAAACTTGATTACTCAAATCAATCTATAATGGCCCAATTGAAATCAGAATATTTAAATTGTATTCCCGAGTTCAATGGGAATTCAAATGAATTAAATCAGTATATTTCGATTTGTGACCAAATTATTCAAAATTTTTACGATTTTGAAAATCCAACTAATTTTCAGAATGTTTACTTATTAAATTCATTTGTTTCTAAACTCACGGGCAACGTTAGACTAGTTGTAAATATTCAATTAGCTACAAACTGGAAAGACCTAAAAGAAACGCTACAGAGAAACTTTTCTGATCAAAGAGACGAAGCTTGTCTCAACAGAGATTTAGTAATGTTAAGACAAAATCAAAACGAAAGACCGCAACAGTTCTATGATCGATGCCTTAAAATTTTGAATCTAATTTGTAGCTATGTAGATATGCATGAAACAAGCCAAGAAGCAAAAGTTCTGAAACGCAATTTATACAATGAATTAACCTTAAAAACATTCTTGTAAGGTCCTCTTGGTACTAGGATACGTTGTATGTGACCACAAACGCTAAGTGAGGCCTTACAACTCGTTACCCAAGAAGACAACACACATTATTTTCAAAATTCAAACCAAAATAGGCAAATAGCCCGACAAAATAATTTTCCCACAAGGCAACTGCCACAACAAAGATTTTCAAATAACTATTCAAACGATAATTTTAGTAATTCATTCATTAATATTAATTAATCAATATAGGAATCAAAATTCACAAGTGTCGTTTCCTTCTCAACCTATAAATATACAACCGAAACAGAATAATCGCCCGCAAAAATTTTTCACAAATGCTCAAGTATTCGGTACAAACAATCAACAAAATAGAAATGTTTTCAAACCAAATTATACTAACAATAGTTTCGATAGGCCTACGCCAATGAGCGTAAGCACTAGAAATACATTTAGGCCCACGCCAATGAGTGTGAATACAAGAAACACTCCGAGACCACCAATGAACTTCCAAAATGATTCAAATTCGCGATCATTTGATCAATCAATGCAACCCAGGCGAACTTTTGTTTCAGAAGAATTGTATAACACAGAATTCAATGAAAATTACTATAATTTCGAGGAACAGTGCGAAATTGTATAAACTGATGATTTGCAAGAACAAGCACTCGAAAGTGAGAACGTTGCCGGTACAAATCAAACTTTTCAGAAAACGTTTTGCGACATGAACCCGATTTAGTATCAAATACCATACCATTTAATACTACAGACACAAGTGAATTACCATATGTTATATTACCTGAATATAATATAAAACTTTTACTTGATTCTGGTTCGACAAAATCGTTTATTGACCCAGAGATAGCTAATAAGTTTTTCCCTAATTTGATCAGGCATGACCCGTTTGTTGTATCTACAGTGTCTCAAAAATCAGCACACAAATTTAGTGCATGCATTCCAGTTTAAAAATTATTTAAATTGCAAAAAAAAATAAAACAATAAAATTCTATCTATTTAAGTTCTATAATGTCTTCAGAGGATTGATTGAACTCGATAGTTTGAAATCATTACAAGCTACTATTGATTTTGATAAGGGATTTTTAATTACACCACACACAAAAATTAAACTACTATTCCAAAAAACACGGATTTAAACCTAATAAATGTGAATGCCAGATCAGAACAAGTTATTAAAGTAAAAACGTCCATAAACAATGGCGAAATAATTATAGTCCGGGAAAGTAAGGAAATAAAAGTCAAAAGTTTCCCATAATTGATTTTTCATTTTTAAATGAAAATATATTGACCCAGCATCACTCTCCTAGATTGTCTAATAATTTCCGGTGGAGCTTGCGACGCAGCTTGCAAGCACAGCTCAGACCACCTAAAATTCAAGTGATTTATGCTCGTGTCATTTCCGGATGTGTTCTTACAAAAAAATCGTAAAGATGAAAATTGAAGCAAATCTTATGCTCTTGAAGGTGACGTAAATAGTTTTTTCAAAAAAAAAATTAACGATCTTAAATTATCCAAAAATTGAAAAAATTTACGAAAATTATATTTTTGGTTGGTAATTATAAATAAACTATTAATATCGAGGTCAAAACATAGAGGGCAAACTTCTAAAAATTTACATTTTTTCAGATTTGGAAAATTCAAAATGGCGGCTGCGCAAATTGGAAACAAATTTTTTTTTCAATCGCGTCAATATTTATGAACATTAACGATATTGAGAAACGGTTTGTTGCAATCGACAGAGTTAAAGTTATATTTTTATAAATAACATAAACAAAATTTTACATAATTTTTTAGAACATTTACCGAAAATAAAAATTTTTCCATCTAGTTTTTTCTCATTTTGCCGTTGAAAAATTTGTTTAAAATATGTTTTCACGTTATAAATATGTGTCTTTGAAAGACGAGTATTTAAAAAAAATTTTTTTTAGATGCGACTTTTACAAGTTGAGATAAACAAATTCAAAGTCTGTTAGATTCTGTGATAATATTGATTGAAATTTTCAAATTTTGATTACTTCGCTAGGTTGTCGAATCCCAACTCAACTTAAACACAAATTATCATTTTTCTACCGTCAATTGGCCATTCAAAAGAGAATAGTAATTAGTAATCCTAGCTCGCTCGGCCAAACGGTGCGGAGGCAGCTGCTTGGCGTTGTGGTGTGGGGTCAGCGCTCGTTCGCAGTTGAAGGAAGCTCAAGCTTTTATTTTAGTTTTCTTTGTAAAAATTTTGCATTTGTGGTTTGCTAATAGTATGGTTATAATCAACCATTACATATTGCTAGAAATAAGGTACAATGATATTAATAATTTATATCTATAAATCCATTTATTATATATATTATACATAATTCGAAACGTAGGTACTAAGAATAATATTTATTTACAAATTTACATCTATTTTCTACAAATTCTCGCCCTTTTTGGTCTCTGAGGAAATGGCTCTGTACAATTTTCCTCGTCATTGTCAAATACCGTACTTACAATTTCGATGTTACAACAGTACAATGTATGCCAACTTTTTTACAACCACACCTGTGGTACAAGAACACGAAATAATGTTCAATAATTCGTCGGGTACAAGTACGTCGTCAGTCATGTTAGTAAGGGTCTTTTGGGCGTTCGAAGAGAATGAGCGCTGACCCCCCACCAGAACGCCAAGCAGCTGCCGCCGCACCGTTTGGCCGAGCGAGCTAGGATTACTGTTCTCTTTTTAATGGACCAATTAACGGTAGAAAAATGAAAAATTGTGTTTAAGTTGAGTTGGGATCCAACAACCTAGCGAAGTGATCAAAATTTGAAAATTTCAATTAATATTATGACAATATCTAGCAGATTTTGAATTTGTTTATTTCAGATTGTAAAAGTCGCATCTGAAAATTTTTTTTCTTCAAAATACTCGTCTTTCAAAAACAAACATATTTATAACGTAAAAAGATATTTTTAAGAAATTTTTCAACGCCAAAATGAGAAAAAACTAGATGTAAAAATTTTTATTCTCGGTAAATTGAAGATTTAGTAAGAAAAATAATCCAAATAATCTTGAAAATGAACAAATAATTCGAGAAATATTTGAATCACAGGACGCAAATAAACAACGAGGCATAGACAATATCTCTATGCAAGTACAAGCAGACGAATCTGTTTAAAACATAAAACAAGACGAAGAAAATGACGAAACTATACATTCCAATGCCTATCAAAATCCTGTTGTAGGTATTCCAATATCAGACACACCTCTAAACTTCAGTCAAAATCAAATTATTATATCAACAGTACTACATTCCACAGCAAAGTCAAAAATCACGATTTTATTTGAAAGAAAACAACGTATTAGTCCAAATATCCGAAAATAATTTTGAAAATGATATTACTAATTTTATCAGAGAATATATCCCACCAAATGTTCAATATTATCTTTATTTCCAAAACCCAAATAACTATGAGAAATTTTCAGTAGTTTTACAAATAAAAATTAGATGGCCTTCTATTAAGTTTAGATGTAACAAATTTTTAATTTATGTGACAAACAAAAATGACATTGAAGAATTAATTTCGAATTATCATGAAAGTAATACAAACCACCGCGGAATCGACGAGACGGTAAAAAGTATTAAAGAAAAATACTATTGGCCGCATATCAAAGAATCTGTTCAAACTTACATCAATAATTATTGTGAAATTTGCCAGCAAAGTAAATACGAGCGACACCCCATACGGATGGAAATTAATATTACTCCAACAGCATCAAAACCGTTTGAAATAATTCATTTGGATACCTTTACTCTTGAACAATCAAAATTCCTAACTATCGTGGATATATATTTTCAAATATACTCAGGCAAATCATTTGAACTCATCCTGTGGAACTGAAATCGTTGAAAATTTAATAAAATTCTTTTCACATCACGGTACACCTAAACAAATAGAAGTTGACAACGGTACTGAATTCAAAAACTCTGTCGCAACAGAATTACTGAAACTTCACAAAACTGATACTCACTTTTGCAGTCCAAATCATCCTCAGTCAAATGGAATTGTCGAGAGGTTCCACTCGACAATAATCAAACATGTCAGAATATTGAACACAAATTCTTAAAAACCCCATTCTAAAATAAACGGTTTTAAGGATTAAAACTAACTTTTCCGCATCTGTGGCCCTGAACAATATTCTATCATAAAATTGTTACTTGTATACACTTCGGGGGATGTATCGTGCTAACAAACCGAAATTTGTCCAAAAATAACCAAAAATTCAATATATCTGGATTTATGGGACCCGCTGTACTCGCTCCAGTCAACTGAAAATCAATAGGGTACATCTGTGAGACACCTTGAACAATATTCAATCATAAAATTGATCAATCGTATACTCTCTAGAGGCTGTATCGTGCTAACAAACTGAAAATTCTACAAAAATGATAAAAATTTGGTATTTAAAGTACCATAGAGTACCCGTTGTACTGGCTTTAGTGAGCTGAATATCAATAGAGTTCACCTTTAAGACGCCCTCAATAATATCCAATCATAAAATTGGTCACTTGTATATACTCCGGAGGCTGTATCGTGCTAACAAACTGAAACTTCTCCAAAAAAGACAAAAATATCGTACTTAAAGTACTGTCACACCTGTTGTATTGGCTCTGGTCAGCTTAAAATCAATAGGGTTCATCAGTGAGATGCCCTGAATAATATTCAATCATAAAATTGGTGACTTGTTGAGCACCGGAGGCTGTATCGTGCTAACAAACTGATATTTCTCAAAAAATGACAAAATATCGTACTTCAAGTACCATAGCACCCGTTGTACTGGCTCTGGTGAGCTGAAAATCAATAGGGATCATCTGTGACATGTCCTTAACAATATTCAATCATAAAATTGCTGACTTATTGCACTCTGGAGACTGTATCGTGCTAACAAGACATGTAAGGAAAAGTGGACGACAACGACATACACACAGGATTTTTTTTCTAAAAACCGTTTTTTCGTGTTGTTATTGATGAAAAATGTAAAAATAACTCAAAAAAAAATTCAAAATTCCAACTTTTTTTGGGGTAAACCAATACTTTTCTCGCATATAGAAAGGTTGGGCGGAAAAGTAATAAAATCACTTATGCAATTTTGGCCTATATAATTGTTGTTATAGACAAACTTGAAGAACATTTTTAAATACTTGAAGAATTCAAGATACATGTAATGGAATTGCAGGAAATGTGGATGACGAAAGAGATATGAGAAGAAATAGATCGGTGACCGACAAACGATAATAAATAATGCCAGTGGCATAGCTATGGGGGAGGGGGGTATAAAACCCTACTCGAACCCTAAAAATTTGCGCAATTAAGGAATTAATTAGTTATCGTGGTAAAGAAAGAAAACCCTTATAGCGTTTCCTCCCTGGTAGTTCATTGCCCCCCCCCCCCACAGTCTCTTCAAAACACATCAACAGTATTAATTCTGTCAAATTCTAATAAGCCAGTAGCATGGTATTGTTACGAAACAGCACACTGGTATAGTCCCTAAATCCGACTCTGTCTAAGCCAGGTATGAAAGTTAAAATTATGGCGGACGCGCAGGGTTTCCTAGAATTGTTTACGAATAGTGACTATCTTATCTACATTGTTTTTGTGACCAGTCTTATCTAGAAAATGCCAGAGCCAATTGTTTTTGTGTAAGCCGCAGTCCGGAATGGTGGCAAATACATACTGGTTATAATGGATTATTTCACAAAGTGGGTGTAAATTTACGCTATCTCCAACCAAGAGGCCACAACTGTTGCGGATGTTTTGGTGAAAGAATTTATCAGCCGATATGGAGTTCCCTTGGAAGTCCACAGCGACCAGGGAAGAAATTTCGAAAGTGATCTATTCCAGGAGATTTGCGAGAAGCTGGTAATTAAGAAGACCAGGACAACAGCATTACATCCACAGTCAGATGGAATGGTCGAAAGAATGAACAGGACTATGGGAAAATACCTGTCCAAAGTAGTATCCAGCCATCAGAGAGATTGGGACCAGTATCTTTCTCTATTCGTATTGGCTTATCGATCTGCCGTCAATGAGTCCACGGGTGAAACACCGGCGAAATTCCTGTTTGGACGTGAAAAGGCTTCCTTGTGACCTGGAATTTGGTTGTTGGCCTGGAAAAGATCTAGCAGGCGAAGACTACGTGATCCAATTGAGAAGAAGGCTGGACGATATTCATGAATTGGTTCAAACAAATCTTCAAGTTGCTATCGACAGAATGAAAAGTCGGTACGACACGCAGGCCACAGAAGGCGGTTTTAAAGAAGGGGACAAAGTATGGTTACACAACCCGACGAGGAGAAAAGAATTTTCTCCAAAATTACAAAAATCCTGGGAAGGTCCATACTTAATCAAGAAAAGGATCAATGATGTTATATATCGCATAAGCAAGATCCCCAACGGAAAACCAAAAGTAGTTCACCAATACCGACTAGCGCCATTCGAAGGAGACCATGACCTAGAGAAAGGAGTAAACTATATTCGAGATGTGTCTGACTCTACCTTCGATGAATTTATGGGCGCGTATGGAGGTACCGGGAAAGCTAGATATGGAGTCGCTTTGGAACAACAACAAGATTTGTTCACTCTCCCGGAAGATTATTCACTGGCATACAACATCCCCGCCCGTATCAAGAACGTACGAGGGTTGGCAACCGTCTTTCGAAAGAAGTTCGGGCAATTAGAAAAACTTGAAGACCAGATTCCAGCCCCTGGCAAGACACTGAAACTGAAACATAATTCGAGGTACGTCTTCTACGTGGTAACGAAAAATGAATTTCAAGATCGATTTACCTACCACGATGTGTGGGAAGCACTTCGAAACCTACGAGACCATGTGTTGGAATCCAGCGTGAAGAAACTAGCTATGCCTAAGATAGCGAGTAACCAGTTGGATTGGCGAATCATCAGGAACATGGTAGAGATTATCTTTCAAGATACCGGTGTCTAGATATTAATTTGCAGCTACAACCCCCGTTATCAGTATCCGATGAAGACGGTGCCCTGCTATTTCCATAAGATCGGAAAGTGTAGAAATGGGGCCAGTTGCCGATTCAAACATCCAGTCTCGGCTACACAAAAGTTCCAGGAGGAACTTCCATTTAAGGAAAGGGTAATGTTACGAAACAGCACACTGGTATAGTCCCTAAATCCGACTCTGTCTAAGCGAGGTATGAAAGTTAAAATTATGGCGGACGCGCAGGGTTCCTTAGAATTCTTTACGAATTGTAACTATCTTATCTTATCAATGTTTTTGTGACCAGTCTTAACTAGAAAATGCCAGAGCCAATTGTTTTTGTGTAAGCCGCAGTCCGGAATTTTCTAGTAAAAAAGGCACTAGTATATATAAGGAAACGACCTGAGAGAGTTTTAGTTGATAAAGTGATCTCGAGAAATATACAAAAAATACACCGAAATAGCGAATAGTAAAGTAAGTATATATAAAGTAAGTGTTGGTGAGTTAGTGTTTAAATAAATTAGTAAGTAGCCATACCGTGTGTTTAAAATTTATCCCACCCGTTTACTGTTTAAATAAATTAGAAAAACATTACAGTATGAAGGGTTCGTAAACTTTTATTGTACCATATTTTTAAAACACGCTGTATTTAGAGCTAAAGACTTTTGTTTGCAATGATTTATTAAATTTCCTACATAAAAAGTACTCTTTGTTGAACTCGATGCAACACTCCATTTTCAATATTTTTAACTTTTTATTGCAGTAAGATACTTTTTTATGTTGCAAAATTTGTTTAAACAATAAATTTGTAGTATGTACAGGGTGGCCCACAAAGAATTGACGCCGGCCATATCTCAGGAATAGATAATCGTACAGTTTCTATAAAAAAAAATTAATAGGTAAATAGGTCAAGGGAAATCGCTGGAAATTATTTTCAAGTTCGAAAGATGGCCTCTTGTATCAAATTTGCAACACTTCGTTTTGATATCGGGGGTTAACCAGATGAAGAAATAGTTCCAGAAAATGAACCAAGATCTTCAAAAACTAAGGATAAAAAGCAAAAAAAAACAGAAATCTTATGGCACAAGTAACATTGATGATGCACTAAGATTCAAAGGCAATTCGGAGCTCCCAATTAATGTGTTAGTATGACTAAAGTGTCAAATGCCTAATTGCAAAGAGTTTACTCACTTCAAGTGTGATAAATGTGTTTAACCGAAGACAAGAACTGTTTTACTGATTTTCATTCGAATTAAATTTTACTGTATTTCCATAATATTGCTGATTTTGCAACACAACGTTTTTTCCAAAATTAGAACATGTTTTTTATTTTTGTTAAACAAGACATTCCTACTTTACCTACCTACACATCAGCCAGAAATACCATAAATAATTTTATTGTAAAGATTTTAAAATGCATTAAATGAAAGGTTAAATATGATTTTTCTATCTTAAATTTCTTTTGGAAATCTATTTGATAAGTACTCATGTAACCGCATTATAAGATGTGAATTTCAATTCGGATATTTCGAAGTAACTTTTTAAAAACTTTATTTTTACAAATTTAATATAATATTATAACAATTACAAAAGTATATGTTTTAATTATAAAATCGAGTCTACAACTGAACTGAAAGTGAGCGCTCCGTCTATTAGATACTTCCGCAATCTTGCTGAATTCCCACAAAAAGTGGATTCGGGGAAACTATGCTCTGGACTGTGGGATACGTAGCGTCAGCATCTTCTTATGGGAACTATGTAAAGTGACGACATAATTCCTTCCCCCATAGTCTCGGTTCCGAGAGTTAAAGAGGAAGGCGAACATCGTGGTGTCCATCTGTGGGGGTTTTGAAGTCCGAAATCTGTTGGTGAGCTTCTTGTAGATTAAGTAGCAGCTTGTAACAATCATAAGTCCATAAATGAGGATCGTCCAGGCACTGGGGACGTAGATAGGACTCTCGAAATGAAGCTTGGGCTGATTTTTCATCACTTGGCTGCGGATTTCTTGAAGTTCGTCTAATTGGAGGTCTTCTTAAACGATGCTAATGTTAACCTTTGAGGGCGTCGAAATAGCAGCGTCTATATCGAGGAACAGGATCGGCTGCTTCGGGTTCGTGTATTGCTGTTCATTGATTATAGTCAAATGGTCGACGGTGAACTGGCAACCAGGAACGTGCCCATTAATTTTCGGATTTCTTCTTGTCTGGAGCATTTCAATTTTATGATTGATTCGTATGGAAATAATCCGATCCATTGGTTAGATGCGTCGAGCTGATTTAGCAGTGGTTGGGTCAAATGGACTTTAGTCTGGCAGCATTTCGAGATGTTTCTGGCCTCGAGGAGTTGAATTTCTTTTAGTTCTTGTTTGTCGCAAATATACCATTGAGGAAGAATTTCTTTGCAATTGTTACTCTTAAATGTAAAATACATTTGGTTTTTTATCAAGAATTTATTTTTTGGAATAATTGTCTTAAACTGATTCTCAGAATATATTCTCAGAATATATTGGAACCAAATAAAAATGATATAATTCAAAATCTAAAGGAAAAGTAATTGGAATATGTAGAATATATGTGATTTTATTATTTAGTATGTAGCTATCGATTTTAATGTATTTCTCATAATGTTCAGTGTTATTGACATTCACTGGAAATGGTAGTTGTTTCGATTCAGTTTGATTGATTCATTTTTTAGGTTCGATGTACTCATTTATTGAAATAATGCTCAGGTGCATAATTTGTAATTTTGAAAAAGTAATAGAATTCTCGATGTCTTGTAGAATTGAATTAATTATTTCGTACATATTTATTATTTGATTGAGAACATCTTTTATTATTGAATTTTCTCTATATGCATTATTTTCAACTATCAAACTAATTTGGTTTAATTTTGAAGTAATAAATTGTTCATTATGATTAATTTTTTGAATTGTTTTATTGAATTCATTTATGACATTCAGAGATAGCAAATATTGTTTTCCCATATTTGACACTATTTGCTTTTGATTTGACTCTAACTGAGAAATCAATTTTTCGTAGCATTGACCATCATAAGCGTCTAAATTTCCAGTAACGGATTTGAATATTTGGCTCAAGTCGTCGATTAATCCTCGTTTACTGATAATATGAAGTGGAAAAATGTTTTTCATTTTTGATTCAACTTTGTCTTCAGTGAATTGTAAGATTTTTAGATAGTTTGATGTATCAAAAGAATAATCTTTATTTGTGAGTATTAGCCTGGTTATATTATGAGATTTAAATCCTAATTTGTAGATTTCTGTAATGATTGGATTCATATTGTAATAGTGAATAAGTGTATGTGTGTATTGTTCGACTTTGGCAGTTCCTAATTTAACTGGAACAAGGCCGGGATTGTTTTCTAATTTTTGAAGTAGAATTTTTTCCTGGAGTCCGAGGATCCCCGGGAGTCTGAAATAGCAGAAATTAAATATTTTATCTTTTGAAAGTATATGTTTGTTTAAGTTTTTTCGTGTGTTGAGGTTGAAACTATTTTTAAATCATTATTTACTGTTGTTAGTTGAGTAGAAAGAGATTAGGAAGGTCAAAAGGCTTAATTTTCAAGCATTTTGCGAAAAGATCACTTCCACTGACACAGCGCCCAGACTACAAAAGGTCATGGCAAACGGGGGAACTAACCCCACATCGTCGCTGAAAAAGCCAGACGGATCATACACGGAAGGTGAAGAGGAACGATCGATTCTTCTTCTTAGAACCCACTTTCCAGGTAGTGAACCAGCAACAAACTGAAATAGCAATGAAATACGCCAAAATATCCCGCAAGGAAGATTGGGACATTGCTAAGAAAATATTTACCAGACAACGGTTGGAATGGGCAATAAGTACCTTTCAACCATATAAATCACCAGGAGTGGATGGAATATTTCCAGCACTTCTGCAGCAAGGGATAGAGGAAATTCTTCCTCACCTGCTGAAGATTACAAGAAGCAGTCTAGCAGTGGGTCTAATACCTAGAAAATGGAGAAGGGCAAGGTTAACCTTCATACCAAAAAGACGGAAGAAAGATGGGACTGATCCCCGATCTTTTAGACCCATCTGTCAATATCGTTCCTACTCAAAACGATGGAGAAAGTAGTGGATCACTACATAAGAACAGAGAATCTGGAGAATATACCACTTCATAAATGTCAGCATGCTTACAGAGCGGGTCGATCAACTGAGACGGCTCTGTATCAGCTGAGCGAAGCCATCCAGAGAACTCTGAACAACAAAGAAATCGCAATGTGCGCATTCCTGGATATATCTGGGACCTTTGACAACACAACTCATGTGTCTGTCAAAGAAGCACTAAAAAGGCGAAGAGTAAATGAAACCATTGTAAAATGGATGTATGAGTTGTTGACGACGGGGATAGCTGAGACACAGGTGGGGAATCAAACCACCTCAGTTAAAGCCACTCAGGGGCACCTCAAGGGGGAGTGATATCTCCCCTTCTATGGAGCCTCGTAGTAGATGAGTTGCTCTACAGGCTAACGAAGCTTGGCTTCGAATGTATGGGATATGCTGATGACATAGTTCTAATAGTCAGAGGCAAGTTCAAGAGCACCTTTTGTGATTTATTACAAAAGGGCCTCAGAATCATTGAACAATGGTGCTTGTCAGTGGAGCTAAACATTAACCCAAACAAGACCATAGTAATTCCATTTACCCGGAAAAGAACACTTCCAGCCATGAAACCCATATCCTTAAACGGGAAAATCATACAATGGAAATCAGAAGTTAAATATCTAGGGATAACCCTTGACAGTAAGCTTCTGTGGAATAAGCATGTTGAAATAACTGCTAGTAAAGCAATAAGAGCTTTGATGTCGTGCGGAAATCTAGCTGGTAAGAGGTGGGGCTGTAACCCAAAAATACTGCGATAGATGTATGCCATGATTGTGAAACCAGCAATTACGTACGGGGCAATAGTTTGGCATACAAAAGCAAGTCAGTACAGCACGAGGAAGACCCTCGACAAAGTTCAAAGACTTGCCTGTGTGTGCATCACTGGAGCTATGAGAACGTGTCCAACTAGGGCACTTGAGATCATTACAGATCTCACACCTCTACATCTGGTGATAGAAAGATCTGCCCAAGAGGCAATTCTTAGAATATCTAAGGAAGGTTCAAGCAATGAGAGTAATAAAAATCAGGGAGCCTGGTCCTCTCTAACAAAATACATCTCATCAGCGAATCTCCCCAGTGACGAAATGATCAAGAAAGTAAGTATCGAAAAGAATTTCACTACGATGCTAAATACGAGGAGAGACTGGGAAAGGGAATACACCACCCAAACACTCAAAGAAAACACCATTTGATGGTATACGGATGGTTCAAAAACCACCACTGGAGCAGGTGCTGGAGTATTTGGTCCTGTTACTAGATACTCATTATCGTTAGGCTCCTTCCCGAGCGTCTTTCAGGCAGAAATACTTGCGATTGAAAGATGCGTGGAAATGAACCTAGAAAGAAACTATCAGAAATGTGACATATCGATCCATTCTGATAGACAAGCAGCTATCAAAGCATTGAGCTCCCATGTCATTGACTCAAAGTTGGCATGGGAGTGCCGAATAAAACTTGATGAATTAGGCAAGAATAACAGGGTCTCTTTAGTCTGGGTTCCTGGCCACTCGGGAATCACAGTCTTTCTGTGGTGTAGGAAAATGCTCCTATAATAAAGAGTTTTGGAAGAAGGAGGAAACCGAGAGAGAAGCACTCTGGCGGTGCCTTCGCGGGTTGGAACATTCCAAAAAGTTTGACACTGCTAGATTCAAAAAATATTTCATCTCCTCACGGGCTTTCTTACAGGACACTGCCGCCTTAGGAAGCACCTAATGAGAATTGGTCTAGCAGAAACTGATGAGTGTAGATTCTGTGGGGAGGAAGATGAAACTCCGGATCACCTAGTTCTGGAATGCCTCGTCATTGCAAGCCAACGCAAGAAATGCTTCGGACAAGAAACTTTTAAGAGTGAGGATATAACCTCGTTGAAGCCGTTTCAAATACTAGAGTTCATTAGAACCCTGGAACTGGAAGGCGAGCTGTAGTAGTAGCGAGAACAGCTCTGATAGGGGGGCACAATAAACCTTAGATTTCAGTGCATTGTAACCCCGTTAAAATCTAATCTAATCTAGTTGAGTAGATTTGTCAAATTTGTTTGCTTGTTTCTGCCTTATATGCTTTTCCACAAAAACTTTTTGTTCTGGCTGAAATATTTCAGGTTTGTCTTGCCTTGAGTTTTTGTATAGTCTTTGATTTTAGAGCGATAAGATCTGAGTTAATTTTTGAATAAAGTAATTTTGATTTCTTCCTATGATCATTTATTAATATTTGATCGATTTCCATTTTAAAAGTGTTATTATCTGTTATATGTCCGTTTATAATATCGATTGGTTTGAATTTCATTGAAGAATATAGAGAATGATTATTATAGTACGTGATAATAGTAATATTTCGGCATATAAAAAATATTAAAGGAATTCGGTTTTTTTTTTATTTTTTTTTATATATTTCAGGTGCTTTTTATGTAATTTTTGGTCTTCCGTATTTTTTGTATACCGTGAAGGTAAATACACCAAAAGCAATGGAGTATATTGACGACGATTTCTCCACCACACCGAGGGCACGTAAGTGTTTCGATTTAATTTTAGTTTTCTTAAAGGAATAATTAACATAATTTCCAATAATATTAAATATTTTATTGAAATCTAGGGTTTATACAAACTTAATCTATTTAAATAGAGTGCGAGTCCCATTTGTTATGGTACTTATTAATGTGGCTACTTAACATATTATATTTTTTTGCACTTTTTGTTGTTTTTTTGCAATTTTGCACGCCAATAACATCACACATAATTTAAATACCAATGAATTGTGTTGTCTTTTGTATGGGGTCTTTGGTAGAATGTTGAACAAACGGAAATGGTGGGCAAGTAGATATTGACATGCGTTTAATGCTATTTGGTTATGAATTTGATTTAAAATTCAAATATTTTTATTAGATATGGGTCCATATATGTTGCATAACTAAGGTGGATGTATATGTAATTAAAATTGGAAATAAAATTTGATTAATTTCAAATTCAGTCATATCTACTCCCATAGTTTATTTCCTATATATTTTTATTTATAAAATTTATTACTTTTTTTTTTAATTTTTATTATTTCATCAGGAATTGTTAGGCTGAAGGTCATGAAAACATTCGATGGCACAGGTACATTAAAATTTCAATTTTCACTACTACCTTTTATTTTTATTATAATTATCCTTGCTTAATATCCTTGCATTTCCTACAGAACACGGTTCGAATTTGAAGTTCATTAATTATTCAGTAAATTTATTAAAAATGGACAACAAAATATACTTCTATAATAAAATATATTAACTTTTACCAGATACCTAAAGAATTTAATTAAAATTTTATTTTAAAAGTCGTGTATTTTTTCTTTATTATCTTCTGTTCTTCATACTATTTTTTTTCTTCTGTAACAATTTTCCTCATTTTATTTCACTTTAAAGTTTGTTTGATTGCTAAATATTTTATCCTAAATACCTGTTATATATTCTTTAAAACAATCTAATTAATTTTCTCTTATTTTCCTACTTATTATGCTTTTTTCCTTTGTATATATCATTTACTTCGCATTTATTACATTTACATTTTTTTTTTGGAACTGATCAATAAAAATCCTTCGTCCTTTAGATGCGTTTTCGTCCCAATTGTTCGACCAGCATAGTAAACATATTAAGAGAGTGTTCGTTCCCGTATAAACAGCACTAGCGGATGCGGAGAGCATGCGAAAACTGTTCTCAACCAAGAACGATTTGCGAATTCAACCGCCAAAAGTATGGACAGGAAAGGAATGTTTTTTTTTTAATTCCAAAAACAAGAAAGTTTACTTAACTTGTACATTTACTTTTTTAAATGAATTAAAAGAACAAAACATGTAAAACAGAAAAAAAACAGAGTTGTTTTAAATTGCTATCACAAAACATGAAAAAATTATTTATATCTATATCATTAATTTACCATACAGTTACATATTATTATTAATCACAAAATTACATATTTTTACTAATTCATTATTACATCAGATTGCACAGTTATTTTAAAATTATCGACAACAAATATTTTAATAAATAGGATTTAAAAAGTAGATTCCCCATTTCCATGAAGACAGGAACTGGTCTGAAACAAAAAAATTAAACGCATTATACGAATCCTACAATTTTGTCATTAGCCACATCGAAAGTCAATTGTAATTTTAATGCTATTTCATGACATAAGAGTACACCATTTTTATCTATCTGCCTCATTTTGACAATCTTTTCATGAAGCCTATTAAAAATTGCTTTATTAATTCCAGTTTCAAATGGCACTGATCTTAGAAGTAACTGCAAAGTAGATTTATCTATAAAACAGCTTAAAACATTATATGCTCGTCGTCCCTTTTTATGAATGACCTTATCTGTTGGTGACCATGAAGGTTTATGTTTCTTAGAGTTTGCAGTACTACTTTTTAAAAAGTCTCCATGCCTTCTGGATCTAATTTTGAAATAACTTTGAGTTAAGGTCATTGTGGAGCTTTTTAACAAAATCAATCTGCGTATGCGTCGAATTTAAAGTGCTTTCCTCAGGCACCTGGCACATTCCACCCATCGTGGGCTATCCCTCATGGCGGCAAAAAGCATTAGCATATAACTTTGTTATTATTTATCGGATTGAAATGGGAATAACGGCATTTTGAAGGAAAGGGACAAAGGGATAAAATCCAACATGGCCACAAGGGCATTAGCATATAACTTTGTTACTATTGGTTGGAGTGAAGTGGAACAAACGGCACTATGAATGAAAGGGGCTGCGGGGTTAAGGCCTGCCACATATTCAACCCACCACACGCACAACCCACGCACAACCACACACAACACACACGCAACCCACGTCCACGATTCTCTTATTTACCGCATATTGAACCCACGCCATACCCAACACAGACCCAGTTCCACAATTACTGCAACATGGATTCTGAGTCCGAAGAAACAAATTTGACTTTAAATGACCTTAAACCCTTTACTTAAGGTTAAAAGTATTGGTGGCATCGAATATTTGCCTTTAATTTCTATAACTTTTTTCCGAAAATGTAATGTTCTTATCTTATTTCGCCGGTCGGATTGAAATGGGACACCCTATATAATACTTTACCTTGAAATAAAGAAGTTTTATATGTAATATAAGATACCTCTTAAATGGTCCATATTATACATACTAATATGGAAAATAATACTACACACTGTATATAACCGACACAAGTTATTTTTAACATAAAAATATTAATGATTATAAAATTGATGAAGGAAAACTATTTAAGGGCTCAAATTAAAATGAATCGAGCTAAAGAAAATGATTCAAACTTTATAATATAATAAACTTGTACATACATACAATAGATGTAGTATGAATTACTTAAAGAAAATTTAAACAGATCCCTGGTATAAAATAAAAGAATCCACTTTTCAAATGGAAATATCCATGGTTTTTATGTATTATCTTGAATTTCTGTTACGTAACATTAACATTGCTCAAAAGCACTAGAAACTTGTAATGTATCCAAGGGTAGAATTCAAAATAAAAAAAACAGTGCGGTTATAAGATCTGTGACATTTGTGAAAGTATTTGTCATCTGGTGTAGGGCAGGGTACGAAATGTAATTGCCAGATAGAAAAATAAGAAATAATTAAAATTAAAACGTGAATTGTTTATTTAGGAATGTAAAACATGATGTTTTATAATTAAAAAGAGTGAATACTTTGAAGGATATAATGAATTATATGAAATAAATAACTATACGTTGTTTTCATTGGTCAATTTTGTCTAGCAATTTTAATAAGTAGAAGGCTGATTCTTGAATAATAAAAAAAATTGGAGTTTGTTAAAAAAAAGTTGTTGATTTTGAAAAAAGAATAGTGAGTCAGTTAAAAAGCTATAAGAAGCACATTATTTATCATCTGAATAATAAGAATTGTAAAAGTTATAACAAGTACTAAAAATTGTGAATGGTGAAATTAACCTTTCTAAACGATTCCTGAAGAAAATAAACAGTCTGAATAGTGAAAATAACCTGTTATACGATTCTTGAAGAAAATAAACACTGAACGATAATCACAAATGAATTGATTCAAATGAACCATGAATCCAGTTTCATCTTCCAGGGCCCCTGAACAGCTTAAAAATAAAGCAAAGTGAATATTCATCTCTCGAACATTAGTGGAACATGTAAGGCAGTGGTTCCCAACCTTTTCTGGACCACCGCCCCCTATAGAAGAGAACAAAAATTTCGCCGACCCCCCTCGCCCCCAGTCGCTGGTTAGTCCAAAGTAGTTAATTTTATTTGAATATCATCTGTAGCGTCCCAATTGATCAGTATTTAGCTTTAATTTTAGTTAATGCCTAAATTTTATTTTAGAGGAATGATGAAGTAGAAATTTATTAAACGGCTACCAAATGTACAATAAAATTGTTTATTAAACTTTTAAATATAAACACAGAATCAATAAGAAATACAATCACAATAGAAATAAGAAATGCAATACAATAAGAAATACAACATTAGTAATAAAGAAAAAATCAATGAGGCGGTTGAGGCTGGTGGAGTGTTACCAGTTTGTTAATATCGGGTTCCAATTTCGTTAACATCAATCGCAGATCGCCACGTTCACTGATGTGTAGTCTGTTCCTCTTCTTTGACAGCAAATCAGTTACTGCACTGAATGCACGCTCAGCCATATAGGACGAAGGAAATGCAATTAACAACTTCTGTACTATTGTCCACAATCTAGGATAGAGAACTGGTATTGGTTTTTGAAGTCAGAACTCTTGATATCCACGTTTGAATTTTACTTTCAGTTCTTCGTTAGTTGTCAGTTCTAATAGCTCCTCTTCCAAATTTGATGAGCCTTCAGTATATGTGTTTGCGAAAGGATCTATAACCCCACTTGGTATTTCCATGTTTAAAATATCTTGGAAACGCTCTGTAAAATCAACATGAAGAACTTCCAAGTGGTGGCAGTAAGTAAGTAAATCTTCCGGTTTTGCAGACACTGTTGATAATGTAGGAAAATGGTTGTACTCACCTCTACCAAGATTTCTTTTGAATAGAAGAAGTTTTCCTGCAAAAGCAGCTATGACGTTTTTAGTTTTAATTAAATTTAAATCATCACCTTGCAATTGTAGATTAACTTGATTAAATACTTTAAACAGATCCGTCAAATAAGCGATGTCATTTTTAGACGTAATCAGGTTTTCGAGCAATTGTTCGTTTTCTTCAAGAAATTCCAACACTGAGTCAAATAGATTGAAAAAACGATTCAGACAAACACCTTTAGAGAGCCAACGTACTTCTGTGTGCAGCAGCAAGCGATTGTAATCTTCATCATTTTCATTGCAAAGCTTATGAAACAAACGGTCATTCAATGAATTGCTTCTAATGATATTGATTGCTTTAATAACGTTATTGAGGGACGCATGCAGACGTTCATTTAATTTTTTTGCAACCAAATGCTGACGGTGAATAATACAATGTACAGCGAGTACATTTGGCACTGCTTTTCTCAAATGTGCTATAAAACCCTTATGACGCCCGGTCATTGCTGGAGCACCATCAGTAGCAGCAGACAAAATATTGCTAATAGGAATTTCTTTCTCTTGAAAAAATTCTTGCATGATATTAAATATAGAATGTCCCTTTGTATCAGATTCCAAATTCTTAGCAAATAATAACTCTTGATGAATTTTTTCTTCTTTTATAAATCGTACGTATGATAAGAGTAGAGCTTCGTTACTTGGTAGAGTTGATAATCGCATAATGATATTTCAACGTCATTTGCCATTTCATCTATTCTTCTTTGTACTTAATTATTACCGAGAGGAATTTTTTTAATGATATCAAATGGTGTCTTATGATGGAGAACAGTTTTTAATATCTCTTCGACTGCCGGCTAAATTAATTCCTCGCCAATGGTGTGTGGTTTTCCTGACTTTGCGATTAACAATGAAACGTTATATGAGGCTCGTAGCCCATCATCGTCTCGTTTAGAACACGATGCAAAAAGATTTGATATAGTTTGCTGTTTTAAATATTGTTTTTCGAGTTTTTGAAAATAGAATATATCTTTGTTCTTCTTATCAGGATGCATTTTCTTGTAGCCTAGAAGGTTTCATAGCTTCATTTGAAAAAACTTTTCGGCAAATTAAACACATAGGTAATGATTTGTTTGTAGAAGATTCCGCAAATCCATATTTTAAATATTCAATACTGTATTGCCGGCGTTTCTTCTTTAATTTAGAAGTAGATTCAGCCATTTTCATACAAAAATTAAATTCTCAATAGATTTATAGATAGTAATGTTTATAAAATGACACACCACTCACGATTATTTACTACGGCAGAGCTTATGATTCACGACTATATATCGCGGCCAAGCACATACAACTAACTAACAAAAAATTCGTAGAGCTGTTGCTTTTATACGTTTCATTTCGTGCATGATTCAACTTGTCTGTGTGCGAACATGTCGAAACATGTTATTTTGTATGAACATCGCGCGTTCGCTTATCAACGTGCGAGGAAATGTCATTTACTTCTATTCTGAACTAAAAGAAATTATTATAATTATTACTATTATTATTAATGCTAATTTTAAACTGCTTATTAACCCTTATTAAATCATTTTTATTTCACCATTCCTGTTGACTGCTTACTATTTGCTTCTGAATCCGCTACCGCCCCCCTAAAAGGCTGCAGCCTAACCAATTAAGGTATTTTATAAACTTCATTTTAAATAAAAAAACTTACTTGTGTGTTTATAAAAAACATTATAGGTAAGTTTTAAAAAAAGCGTCTACCGAAATTAACTTTGCCTCCCTGTGAAAATAAATTATTTGTTTAATATTATACAATTTTCACAAACAATGATAAAGAATGATTAAAATGTGTAGTTTACTGAAGATCAAAATTTACCCTGTTATGCATACACTCTTAATTTGGTAGTACAGGACAACCTCAACATGGTTCATGACACTGTGAAAAAAGCAAAGGATATTGTGACGGTTTTTCAAAAGTAGGAGTAATTAATAATTTATTTTTTGTGTTATAGATAACAAAGTCAACATGATTGTGTTTTTGCATAAAAATAAATAACCGCTCTACCTTAATTTGTTCTTTTATAAAAATATTTGTGTTTTTAAATAAAAATAAATAACCGATTTGTTTTAATTTGTTCTTTTTTTTTCAAATTAAATGTTCTGTATTAATTTTCTCTGACTATCGAAAACTATCGATATTTAAGTCGCTATATATCGAAAATTATCGATAGTACTAACTATCGATAGTTTTAGACCTCTAGTCGAAACCATCATTCGATTTCTGACGAAAACAGTTCGAACGAAAACGCATCTAAAGGACGAACCGCCTAATAGTCCAGTTACTAGGGAATTTTTGCTCCGAAATGCGTTTATAAAAACCGATCGGCGTGAAAATTGGAGAGGAAGTAGAAAAAAGATACGAAACAGAAATAATGTGGTGCCGAAAGTTGCTTCCGCGCAAGGGGTGAAAACAACCCTTTCTAGCGGGTGGATTTTTAATCGTGAATAACTCTGAGAGTATAGATTTTCAGAGAAAAAGTTATAAATATTTTTTGCTTAGAATTCATTCCTCTAGCGATTTCAGCGGTTATTTTTACAATTATTTGTTCCCCCCTAGAAGAGATGGTTTTTACCCACTGGGCGGAAGCAACTCTCGGAACAAATTTTCTCGCCAATCGGTCTTTATAAACGGATTTCGGAGGTTACCGTGTTATTTTCTCATCAGTTACTGGACTATAAGAGATAGCTGTAATATTCTATCGGATGGTACAATCGATCCTAATCGATTTTTTTCCTTAGACTTCAAGGTACAAAGCAATTCGAAAACCGTCAGAATTTATCAAATCATCATTTTCCTAACCTAACATAATCTTCCAAATAATTGGTGGTTAGGTTTCCATTTTTATTTAAAATGACGATCATTTCTTCGGCGTTAATATTCAAGAAGTATAAAAGATTTAATTTTTTTCCAAATCATTGGAATTTCCATTCTAAGATTCAATAAAATCTTCCAATGATCGTTGGACTGAGAGTTTATTGTCTATTCAGAGTTTCTACTTTAGCCTGGTAAGATATTCATTTATCAATAGTACTTTTCATCACATAACAAGCGCATGCGCTGCCGCCATCTTGGAAGAGCGGGAGTTTAAAAGTTTTGTACTGTTTTGTACAATAATGGCTGGGGATGCAATATTATCTTCACAAACAAATCCATCATTAAGTCAAATTATTGATTGTGCAGTACTTGTTGACAAATCAGTTGAAGCGTGTAATTGTGAACGATTAAAATGTGGTTAAAGTGTTATGGGCGTTCTCAAAAATGCGAAATAAATCTGTTAGTTGAGAGGTTAGTTGTCAATACAATCTATTATCTAAATAAAAATAGGTACCCCTAAATAATTATTATCTGAATAAAATTCAGAACATAATTTTATCCTAATTAAACATAATTTATTGTCAGCACATGTGCTTTGCTGATAGAAACATATTATATTTTTAATCATAGGGTTACGCGTATACATTAAGTACATCTATATAATTAGGTTTTCACTGAATTTATACTTAAAAAAAAACTTTATTTTCCACAAAAAATATACAACCATTATTCTTTACAACTTATGATTTTTTATAACTAAACTATAAATGAATCTAAATGTGGTACAGCAAAGAATGAATAATTTTATTAGATGAACAATGTTTTTATAGTAACGATTAGCTTTATCTTCGGGTTCAACGTGGGGTCGGTCGATAATGGTCCTACGGAAAGCGTTGGTTTTATCTTATCTTCGGGGTCCAGTGATCTTATGGTTACATTTCTCCTCCTTCCTTGGGATTAAATTCCGTCCTCGGAATTTCGAGAAGTTCTTGTAAGGTAGCAACTTGCTTCTGCGGATTTATTTTCTGTCCCATAATGTATAGAGTTTCATCTGTAGAGATTGCACTGGAGTGGTAGACGGTCTGTTCTCCAATGGTCAATGGGTTGATTCTATCATGTGTTTTGGGAATTTCTAGTTTTTCTAATACGAGCGAATGCCGTGGCTGGAGTTTCATCTGAACAATGTTAGGGACTTGTAGTTCTTGAATAGTTAAATAGACCTCTTTTTTGTGTTCGTTTACGGGTAACGTGTTAATATTTTAGCGTTTCCCATTGATTCTGAGTAGTAACCATTATTGGGTATTTCCTGTATCTTGACTAGTGCCTGCAGGTGCTGAAGGACTGTCCTGTAAAGAGGATTGCTTATAGTGTTTTCTAAGTCTTTTGGCCTATTTTAAATGTGTACTAGTTTTATTGTTTTTTGTTGTTAAGCCGATAATTTTAGTTTTATTTTGTGAGGTAGGTGTTATAGTATGGTACAGGGGGTCTAGTTTCGGTTGTATTTTCTTTTTCTTAACGTAAATTGTTTGCGTAATTTCGGGTATTTTTTCAGCATTTTTGTTTATTTTTTCTAAGGCTTTGTCTTTTTTTCTTTTGTTTTTTCATATACTTTGTCGATAAATGGGAGTAATTCGTTTTTATGTTGTTGATTGTAGGCGTCATAAATGGGTAAATCAAAGTCAAAGTTTATTTCATTCAGGTATGGTCCGTAAAGAATAAAAAATGGTGAATAGCCGGTCGCACTATGTATAGATTGATTATAGACGAGGACAGCATTTGTGAATGTATCGTCTAAAGAATTTTGTGGGTATTGTGCCTTTAGTGTACGGAGTTTTTCTAATAAGGTTGAATGAAAACGTTCTATGGGAGAGTTGGATGAGGAGTTATTGACGGTAGTTGTGTGTATTTCTATCTTGTGAAGATTTAAAAATTCTTTAATTAGTGATGAATTGAATTCTTTTCCGCTATCAAATGCCGTTTTCTTCGGGTAGTTGTGATGAGAGAAGTAATGTCTAATTTTACTTAAAATAGATATTGAGGCTTTGTCTGGAAGTTTGTAACATTGAGCGTATTTTGAGAAAGAGTCGATTATTGTTAGGTAATATGATTAGTTGCACTGTAAAATATCTACATGTAAAATGTCAAAAGGTTTTTGTCCTAGTAGAGGACCTAATTGTGGTAGTTGGTATGGTTGGCGTTCATATTTATGCTTTAGGCATATTTCACATTTATTCATAAAGTTTGCTATAATGGTTTGCATTGAGGGCCAATAAAATTTTTGCTTTAGATGTTTGTAAGTCTCGATTATACCATTATGATTTGCATTGTGATAGGTTTTTACACATTCGATTTGTTTTTCCTCGTTTTCTATGTCTTGTGAAATTTTATCGCAAAAATGTGCTTTCACGGTATTATTTATATTTATTCTGAAAAAATTACAAATAAATGGTTTGAAGAGATGTGGTGTTTTTATTCCGAATTTTTGGTTTGGTTTTAATATTGTTTTAAAAGCGTCGGCAATGCAGTCTTCCCAATTATCAGTAGTGTAAATGGAATATTTGTGTTTTTTAAATAATTTTTTATAGAAAACGTCATATTTATTTGAGTTAGGAATAATTATTATCTGGTTAGTCGATAGGTTCAAAGGGTATTCCGTTGATAGGATTTTCCGTTGATGTGTGTTGTGTATTTCCGTCATCAGAGTCGTTATCTTGAAACTCGTTAAATTGGTTTATGAATTCGTCTACATCAAAATCTGTGGTATCCGGTGGTTCAGCGATAACCGATGATCTTGTAACGGCATTAATTTGTATTCTAGAAAGTGCATCACTGACTTGGTTATCGCGACCTCGTCGATATTTTACTTCGAAGTCGTAATCTTCTAATTTTAATCGCCACCTGGCTAGACGGGATGTGGGGTCTTTAATCTTGTAAATCCATACCAGGGGGTTATGATCTGTTTCTATTGTGAATTTTTGACCGTGTAAATAGGGCCTAAAATGTTTGCAAGAGTCGATAATTGCAAGTAATTCGCGTTCTGTCGTACTGTAATTTTGTTCAGCTGTATTTAGAGTACGTGAATGATATGCAATGGGATGGTTGTCTTGTGTTAAAACAGCATCTAATGCGATATTAGAGGCATCGGTAGTTAAGGTAAAAGGTTTTGAAAAATCGGGGTATTGTAATACAGGTGAATTAGAAAGTAATTCTTTGCATTTGTTAAATGATTCTAGGTAAGTAGGATTAGTGGGATCGATTATTGCGTTTTTTCTTGTACACCTTGTAAGGGGGGAAGTAATTTTTGCAAAGTTAGGAATGAAACGCCTATAGTATCCAACGAGTCCTAGGAAGGATTTTATGTCCTTCAGTGTTTTGGAAGTGGATATTCTCTTATAGCTTTTAGTTTAGCGGGGTTTGGTAAAAGACCTTCGGGAGTTACAACGTGACCTAGAAAAGCGACTTCTTTCGTTAAGAATTCTGATTTATCGAGTTGGATTTTTAAGTTAGCATCTCGGAATTTTTGGAAAATGGTAGAAATATGAATAAGATGTTCTTGGAGGGATTTCGAAAAGATTATTACGTCGTCCATGTAAACAAAACAGAATTTGTGTAAAAAGGGGCGTAGAATGTTGTCCATTAGTTTTTGAAAGGTAGCTGGACTGCATTTTAAACCAAAGGGCATTCGAGTAAATTCGAAGTGACCGTGAGGGACTGTAAACGCGGTTTTTTCTATTGAGTCGGGGTGAACTTCTATTTGGTGGAATCCTTGGGCTAAGTCTAAAGTCTTAAAGTATGTTGCTTTACCTAAGTTATCTAGAATTTCGTCAATTTTTGATAAGAGGTACTTGTCTTCTATTGTGTTTTCATTAAGTTTACGGTAATCTATTACCATGCGAAATTTCTTCTTGCCGGAAGCGTCGGCTTTCTGGAGAAATTGAGGGGCGGATAATTTTATTGTCTAGTAATTTGTTTATTTGTCTAGTTATTTCTTCTTGCATTGCTTTTGGATGTCTAAAGCTTCGTGCGTAAATAGGGTTTTCGTCTTTTGCTCTTATGTGATGTTTTATTTGTGAAGTGAATGTTAATTTGTTTTTTTCGTCATAAAATATGTCTTTAAATTTGTGGCACAGTTTTAATATTTTTTGTTTCTCTTCAGGGTTTAGATGTTGTGTTCGAATAATGTTAGTATCAAAGTTGGAAGGTATTTGGTCTGTTACTTCGTAGTCTCCTAAGTTTTCAACGTGTATTGGTTCTATCTGAGCAGGGTTATCAAGTGTAATATCGTCTATGTAGCCGTTGGTTACGTTATGAATAGATTCTGGGAAAATTATGTTATTTATTTTTGTCTCAGGTAGTATTATTTCGCCGTTATTTATGTTTACAGGTATTTTAAAGGATAGTGTTTTGAATGGTATTTCTGTATTGTGTCGTACTAGTGTTAATGTTTTGTTAGTGTAGTTTAAAATTGCTTGGAACGAATCTAGTTCGAAATTTCCTAATAGGATATCAAAGTCTTTACTCCAGTCAGCTATACGTGCGTCAATAAAGTCAGGTATATTTAATTCTGCAAAAAGAGGTGTTCTGATATTGTCAGAGTATTTAGTGGTTTTTTTCATTGAAGTAATTGTGAAGTCTTTTTTGTATGTGTGCTGGGGGTTAAATAATTTTGATGCTCGAGGTGAAATGATTGTGTCAGATCCACCCGTGTCGATGAGAACTTTCAATTTGCTTTTAGGTAGAATAAAAAATGGAAGTCTTGGGTGGTTTTTTATGTTGTTTAAGTCTATTGAGGAGGGGGTTGTTCGTGTAACGAGGGGTCGTGAAAATTTTCTTCTTCATCATAGTTGTCTAGGAGTTGCTCTTGAGTATAATCGGTTTCGTCGTGATATTCTACGTCGTGAAGATTAGAGTCTTGGGTATGTTCTGGGTAATTTTCAGATTCTACATTAAAGTTCTGGGTCCATCGTGTCGATGTTGACATATGTTGTGTTTGTGTTCGAATGGTTTGTACGCCACTCATTTTTTGAGGAGTGTTATTTGGTGGGTTTTGAAATGTTTTCTGTGTTGATTGGTAATTGTTTGTCGTGTTCCTGTTAAAGTTTGAATTTGGAAAAGGTGTATAATTTTTATTAAACCTGTTATTTTGATGGTTATTATTGGGTGTCGCTGGAATTTTCCGATTAAAGTTCGTATTAGAATTTTGATTGAATTGGTGATTAAAATTTGTGTTAGTGTTGTGAGGGGTTTGTCTAACTTGATTTGTTAGTTTTGGTCTAGTATTTTGGTTTTTAATAAAATTCATATATGAAACTTGGTTTCTATGGTTGTCATATGCGATACATTTCTGTAATGCTGTATCGAGTGAATCTAATTGAAAATGGGAAAGATATTCACAGTATGGGTTATTAACACCTGTACAAAAAGTTTTTAAAGCTAAGTTCTTAAAATATGGAAATTTAAAATTTACAGTTTCTACATTATTATTCAAAGAAATGTGTTGCAACAAATCGCTTAAATTATTTGTAACTCTGAAAATACTCGTCGTAGTTTTCAGATGGTTTTTGTACTGTTGTTGTTAATTGTGTAACTAAGATTTCCTCGGATCTCCTATCACCGTATTTGGCTAATAATGCTGGGCGGACATCCGTTGATTTATTAGAGAAATTTAAATAATCTCTTGGCTCACCTTTAATGCGAGAAAGAATGTTTGCATTTAAAATGAATTCTTGTACGTCGGTAGGATTTTGTCCTCTTAGGAATTGTATTAAATCGTCTACAGATTTGATAAATGTGGAAAGGTTTTGTCCCGTCGTATATTCAGGGAGAGTAGCACATAGGCTGGAAATATCTCCATTTGAAACTGGCATGTTTGTAATTGAGATATGGGGATGTGTTTGGGTATAAGTTTCTTCGAGAGAATTATTTATGATAGGGGGTCTTATAAGAGGGCTTCTATCACGAATATGATCTTTTGTGGATTTGGCGAGAATTATATTAATTTCCGTTTAAGTATAATCAGAAAAAACACTCATAAGTAAAATAATATAAGGAAAGACTTACAGGAATACTAGCAGTGCTGATTTATTCTGCATCGGTCCTTGGTTCGTGGATCCTCTACTAAACAACTGAATTGACCAGGAATTCTGTAGTTCTGTGTAGTGGATCCTGTTCGCAGCGCCAATTATGTTTTCACTGAATTTATACTTTAAAAAAAAACTTTATTTTCCACTAAAAATATACAATGATTATTCTTTACAAATTATGATTGGTTTTATCTTATCTTCGGGGTCCAGTGATCTTATGGTTACATTTCTATATATTGCAAGCAAGGTTAAGGAAAATTCATAAAATGATATATATTATGTATTGATTTAAAATAATTTATAACATGTATCACTCTTTATACTCACTCCATAAGAACACCGTTTTCCTTTTCGTACAGACTTGAGAATTTTATTTTTTAATTAAGACAGTTAGTTATTTTGTAAATATTCTCATAATTTAATTGTAATAAGTATTATTTGTTTAATGTTTGTTGACTTTAACTATTTGTATACAAGTATTTTAACATGCGTATTTACAAAACGGTACGAAAAAGATGGCTGAACTGCACGCATGCGCACAAAAACAAATTGTGATGAAAAGATCTATTGACATGTTCTGGTTACAGCGACCGTTGTCCACCTATCGGTTTATATAGGAGCTAACTGTAATTTTAGATGGAAACTGAACATAGAGCTATGACAGCTGTATATACAGGGCCCCCGTAAGAGCTACTGGCGCCTGTTGCAAAAAAGGGTTTTGGCGCCCCTTAAGGCATTTTGGATCATGTTTATTTATTTTTTTTTGAAGGTAGGTAGGTGCTTGAAATAAAGCAAAAAACTGAACTTTATTTGTAGACTAAAATATCAAAATGAAACAAACCGAATAAAATCATAACAAAATAAAATCTTGTTCGCACCCATTTAAAAGCATTTATTTAACTAATGGGGTACGTACACGTTGCTTATAAATACTAGAAAATAACACCAAACTAAATATCACATTTTTTCTAGAGAAATATTGCCTAATGTCTACATATATATAAGTGCTACTTTCTACTTATACTTAGATAGGGGAGAACCGGCAACAGTGACAACCTTTTGACATAAATAACTCTAAGTCAGTGGTTAATTGATATTTATCCTTCCAATTTTGTATAATCAAACAAAGGCTTGAGAGCGACAATATAGCCTATCAAAATTTTCGAAACATTAAAAGAATGTTCCTCCTCATTGTTTTTTATCTTTAACAAAAAAGTGACCACTGTACCCTCTATATAGGATAAAGTGGTCACCAATGGGGTATACAGCGGACACCACCTTTTTATTGCTAAAACTACACTTTTTGTGCAGTATTTCTTTTATTAAACACAAAACGAACAAATCTAACCAAAGTTTTAGTTAATTTCTTACGCTCTCACCTCACTTTGAGTATAAATATTATTACTATTGTACTTGTACAATCTGTTCTTATGAACGGTTTGTTTTTTATTATTTTGAGATAAAATCACAATAATTCAAATTGAGTGTATCCGTGATACGTATTAGGTGTTGTATTATAACAATACGCAAACATTTTTACAAACTCACACCAGTTATCTTTAGAATCCTTGATAAAGTTTCTTATGTATTCGTTGAATGTTCTATGCAGTTTTTCACATCTGCCTATTGACTAGTGATGATATGCTGTTGAAAAATTGTGTTATATTTTTAAGAGTTCTGCTAAATTCTTCATTATTCCGTTTTTATATTCCGTTTGTTGATCTGTCCTTATTTCTTTCATTAAACCGTAAGTTGGTATAATGTTGTCAAATATGGCTTTTGCAATTGTGGTTGCCTCTTTGTTACTGACTGGTATCATGGCCGCGTATTTTGTCAGTTCACATAGTATTGTAATACAATAACGGTTCCCATTGTTACTATCTAAAAAAGGATATATTATTGTGTCTATGTATATAATATCAAACGGTTTTGTTAATGTGTCCGTGATGACAAATTTCTCTTTATGACTGGGTTTCGCTTTATTCATTTGACATTCATGGCAATTGTTTACATACTTTCGTACATCTCTCTCCATGTTTTTCCATCTAAAGTTCGCTCTTAATTTCTTTAATAGTCTATTGTTTCCTACATGTCCTCCAAACATTGGGTTGTCGTGATATCTTTCTAAAATCTCTTCCTTCCGCTGTACCGTCTTTGGTACCTCGCAGATACATACTTGTACGTTTTTCAACTTTTCATTTCCTTCTTCTATGAATTCTTGTATTGTGCACTTTTTAAATATATAAATGAAAAATACTATCCATCTCCAATGTAGTCTGTAGGTAAATAGCAGTAAGTAAAACTCAAAATCAGTACTACAGCATATATTAGTGAAAGGTGAAGAAGGGCAACTAGTTTCGGCTCAATGAGCCATCATCAGGCCTGTAAAAGGTATCAAGATAAAAATAGGAATTCACAAGATGTCGAATTACCTTAATGAATTGAAAGAGAAAGCCGTCACATGCCCGTGGCATTCAGCAGACTCCGACATATGTCAGTGGAAAATATGAGGATTTACTGTAGGGGAAATCATCAATAAAAAAACAGTAATGAAAAAGTCTTCATAACTATGTAAAACGTCGAAGACAGTAAAATAAAATTAAACACAACAAAACAGGACAACATTAAGAAAAGTCATAAAAATTTTTGGTCAAAGTATAAAAGAAAACAAAACTGGACATCATCGTATGACAGAATATGTCCGAAGCTAAGCCCAGTATTGTAGTGTGTAAGAGCACTAAGCACAATGTTTTCTTTTATACTTTGACCAAATTTTTTTATGACTTTTCTTAATGTTGTCCTGTTTTGTTTTGTTTAATTTTATTTTATTTTACATTCTTCGACGTTTTACATAGTAATGAAGACTTTTTCATTACTATTTTTTTATTGATGATTTCCCCTACAGTAAATCCTCATATTTTCCACTGACATATGTCGGAGTTAGCTGGATGCCACGGACATGTGACGGCTTTCTCTTTCAATTCATTGAGGTAATTCGACATGTTGTGAATTCCTATTTTTATCTTTTACAGGCCTGATGATGGCTCAGTGAGCCGAAACTAGTTGCCCTTCTTCGCCTTTCACTAATATATGCTGTAGTACTGATTTTGAGTTTTACTTACTGCTTTTTAAATATATAATCATTTGCATATATCTTCATTCTGTTTACCTCAAATTTTACCGAAAGCTCATCAAGTTGTGTGTTCCGGTAGTTAAGGCTTCACTAAATTTCAATTTGTTTTTGATCCGCATGCTCATCCTTAACGAGATACAGTTATTTTCAAAATGTAAAATTGACAATTTATTCACCTCTTAGTTGTTTAAAACGTTTATCATTGAAGGTTGTATTAAAAGTTTTCCGATTGGTTTCGTTATTTCCCTTACATGTTCATTTATTCCATCCTGAATGTATTTCTAATTCATTTTCCCTCTAGTTCTTTTAGACTATATACGTTGTCATTTATCATTAATGTATTATCAATTATCTTAGCTTTGGCTCCACTTTCTCTCGCCTGTTTCATATATCTTATTAGCTGTTTCCTATGATCTAGTATGTCTTTTGGGTAATCTTCATCCATATATATCTTTGTTCCTTTTAATTTATTCGTTCCTTCCAAAGTTTCTACTGTGTTATTAACCTTTTTCATTACATCTTCTAATTTATTTTCTAGTTGATCCTCATCTTCTTCGTTGCCTTCTTCTATACCATGTAATATCAAATTCTTCTCTCTAAAATTTTTCTTGGTCTGTGTCATGTTTCCTTGCAAAAATTCTGTTTTTTCCTTGAGTGCCATATTTTCCATCCTTAACTCGTAGTTTTCTTTCTTTAACTGTGCTATTTGTCTGCTCATTTCTTCAATTTTATGTTCTATTTCGCATATTCTTACATTATTATTAGTATGGTTGTTGTAATTATTATTCCTGTTAAATGTCTTGTCTTTATGGTAATCTACGTATCTCTTATACCCGTTTCCTTGGTTGTACTGTCTGAATGTCCTTCCTTGAGAGTTGCCATTGTACATTCTGCTGTTGTTTCCTCTTCTTTAATTGCTCCTATAGTTAAAGTTTGGTTTTCTGAAGAAATTCCTATTGTCTTCAAAATGTAATACCTGTTCCCGACTTACTATGCCTTCAACTGAAACTAGTTTATATAGTACTTCTTGGTTGTTTACGAAGCTTCCCGCTGCTATAATTGTTTTCGTCGCGTCCGTTGCGGCGTTCATCGTCACTGCCTTAATCGTTGCTTCTTTGGTATATTTCTCTGCTAAATTCTCTGGCATACCTTTCGACACATATGCTACCTGTAATTTATCTGCCAACTTCTCTACTTCTGTCGCGTAGTGTGTTATATCCTACCCATTTTGTCTTACTTTGTTGAGTTTTGCCAAGAGAAGACTTGGATGATCTCCTCTTATTCACGACTTTAGCTTGTTCCTGATTTCCGAAATCGAGTTTTCTGTCGTTATCAGACCTCTTGCATTGTCTGTCAGTCTGGTTTTAATTAATAGAACTGCGTTTTCTTCGTTACCTGTTGCATTTATTTGGAGTAAATCCAACGAATCCAAAAATGATTGTAACTTGCACGCTTCGCCATTAAATTCAGTAGGCAATGCCTTACTCGCGAAATTAAAGAAATCATTCATACTTGTAGCCATTTTCACTTGTTTGCTTATTGGTTGTAACACGGACGTATCAGTCTCCTCAAATATAGATATAGGTATTTTAATAGTACAATATAGCGCTTGAAATGACCTAAAAGTTTTATCCCTAATCTTATCAGAATAATTTTTACAACTTTCTTGTTGTATTATACCTAAGTTTTTCCAATGTTTACTTATTAATTTTGTAAAATTATTGTAACGAATTATTATACTATTAACTATTTCTATATGTATCTCAGGATTTTTAGGAGTTTCCTCTTTTAAAATCCTTTTCCCTGTTTATTTATCTCTTCGACGATTGATTTTAACTTGTTTTCGAATTATTCCCAGTAATTGACATTTAAAAAAAATCAGTCCTATTTATATTACAATTCGTTCATAAGAATGGAGTGTATAGGTACTTACAATTTTATACGGTTAAAGTTCCCGTCGTCTTCTGAACTGCTATGCTTCTGTTGATGTCTCTTTTTAATGCCCATCGGTGTGTCTTTCATAGGGACCATGCGAATTTCAAAATAAACACTATCGTTATGATGTATAATAAAGCCATTATTTGCGTTGCGAAATTTTCTTGCTGTACTATGAAATTGTTGATCACCGTACCGGTTTCCTGTACCTCTTGTTTTGTCGCTGTACCATAGTTCTGCTCCGCCAAGTTACGAGATTCAAATAAAAGACCATATACTTCTTTCGTTCTGCTTACCAATTACTTGTTCCAATTATTACCATTTATTTCAACTACCATTAGCTCGCTCAGAATCGCCATGTGGGTATTAAAGAATGGCGCCCGTGTGCATTACACATATGGTAGCGGAGGCCCTGTGTTTATGGCAACGGTATACTTCTCTTTTGTTAGGGACTCGTCGAGAGAACATATACATCTCGTCTAGTGAACGAGTAAACAGTAATCTTGGTAGTCTCCCATTTCTGTGGTTATGTGTTATTTTATCTATTATTTTAGCCATTGAGTGTTGTTTGGTTTGTTTTGTTTTTGATACCCGTGTTTAGTTTTGGTTTAGATTTTATTGCTTACTGTTGTGTCTACTTTATTATTTTATTGCTCTTTATTCAGTGTTTGCTATTTAGTATTTTTGTATATTTATTCAATATAAAGTAGCTAACGAACACTAAGTGGCAGCTTTGTATTTTTTATAAAGTGAGTTGGCCTTTAATAATCTAACCACTCAAAAATAAATTAGAAATTTGTGACAAAAAAAATAATACAAATCGAAACACTGAAATAGGCCCCATACCGCTCATACAGGTAGTGAAGATAAAACATAAAAAAGAAGACATGTGACGTCGTTCACTTGACGAAAAAAAACATCCTCGTTCTCCTGGACGAGTCCCTAAAAAAATAAATATACCGTTGCCGTAAACTTAGGCATAGCTGTCACAGTTCAAGTTACAATTTTCTTTTAAAATTACAGTTAGCTTCTATTCGTTCCTATATAAACTGATAGGTGGACAACGGTCGCAGCAATCCGAACATGTCTTCCGTTAAAATGGTGTATACTATAAGTTTGAAATTTGTATACGAAACTGTGTCGAAATCTTTCTCGAAGTTCAAAAAACATATTCTCAAATATGCGATGCGAAATATACGAAATACCCGCTATAGCAAGAGTTACAAAACAAGAAAGGTATTATGTAACGAAAATTCTATCCGTGTAAAAAATTCTGCATATATCTCTTTATGCGTAGTATTTAGCAACATTTTAATTTAACCACTAACAGCCGACAGCCCAGCAATATTAATGTTTAACAAAGCTTGCAAGTCAAGAGAAAATATCTATATAATCTGATAATACTTATAAATTGGGATAAAACTGATTGGAAATATTCCATTTTAAGTAAATAAATATACATGATATGAGTTTTGTTGTTATTTAAATACAGGATGTTTAGAATTTTCGAAAGAATAAGCTTTGACTGCAATTACCCAATAATTTTCTTGAACTACCTGCAGGTTCCAAAAATTAATAAAAAAATTATATTAAAAGGTGTCTATTGGGAATTTTAATAATTTATTTTATCAAATCTACTTTCTGCTTTAGTTTGTGTTCAGTAAAATTATTCTAGGACTCCAAGAGTGTCAGTAACATAGAAAAAACGTCACCCACAATCATTTTTCATTTTAAATTGGAAAGATTTAAAAAATATATCGAAATCGAACCATTTCTGACATTCGATTAATTTCACAACATATAAATTTTACAGATGGAAAAAATGTAGATGATAATTTCTCTTGACTTATTTGTATGTATTAGTAGATACTGTAAATAACTCTTGAAGACAGTGTATAAATAAATTTAATTTATTAACCTTTCATTGGTCTTTTACACTGTTTCATGCACTTTGTTCACACTAACACGAAAGACACAGTAGCTGTAGAACAGATAGGTAAGACGCTCATGCTACAGCTATGCTCAATAATATGCTCTAAATAGCAAAATATTTGTCTAGATATTGTGATGTGACTTAAGGCCGTTTGCACAAAGTAATATTTAAGTATACTTAAAGTTAAGTGGTGCTTTAAGAAAGTTTTGATTTGCACCATTTCATTTTAAGCTGCGTCTAGCTAAGCTTAGAAAATCGTCCGCTTATTCTCCACTTATCCTAAAAGTAGACATTTCTAACCTAACATTCTTGTGATGTTTTCCTTTTTTCTGTTTTCGGATCTTCGTTTTCCGTCTTCCAATTTAAGTGTGTTTCTTTTGATTTTTGAAGGAGGATGATTTGGAAGTATTGGATATCCTTGAAAATGGATTTTCAAGAAGATGGTACAACCATAAAAACTACTATGAAGAATTGTCACTGTCAAACGGATTTTCTAAGCCAAATACGGTTTTGTCATTAATTATATTAAGCTATCGTCGGTCATACGATTTTGTGAAAGGACCGCCTCCAGTTAAATACACTTCCCTTTTTTGCTCTGCCACCTTTTTTCTAGATTTTTTTTCTGGTTTTCATACAACTTCCGCAAAGACTCATCACTCCTGAAACACAAGTTTGCGACCACCAGGTTAAATTCAGATTCAATTTTTTCGCTAAATTTCATTTTAACTTTTCCGCCTAACCTTTCTATACGCGAGAAAAGTATTGGTTTACGCCAAAAAAAGTTGGAATTTTAAAATTTTTTTTCAGTTATTTTTACGTTTTCCATCAACAACAACAAGAAAAGATGGTGTTTAGAAGAAAAATCCTTTATGTCGTCGTCGTTGTCGTCGGCCACTTTTCCTTACATGTCTTGTTAGCACGATACAGCCTCCGGAGTGCAATAAGTCAGCAAATTTATGATTGAATATTGTTAAGGACATGTCACAGATGAACCCTATTGATTTTCAGTGCACCAGAGCCAGTACAACGGGTGCTATGGTACTTGAAGTACATTTTGTCATTTTTTGAGAAATTTTAGTTTGTTAGCACGATATAGCTTCCTGTGTTCAACAAGTCACCAATTTTATGATTGAGTATCATTCAGGACATCTCACTGATGAACCCTATTGATTTTCAGCTCACCAGAGCCAATACAACACGTGCTACAGTACTTTAAGTATGATATTTTTGTCATTTTTGGTGAAGTTTCAGTATGTTAGCACGATACAGCCTCCGGAGTATATACAAGTGACCAATTTTATGATTGGATATTATTCAGAGCGTCTTACATGTCTTGTTAGCACGATACAGCCTCCGGAGTACAATAATTCACCAATTTTATGATTGAATATTGTTAAGGACATGTCACAGATGAACCCTATTGATATTCAGCTCACTAAAGCCAGTACAACGGGTGCTATGGTACTTGAAGTACCAAATTTTTGTCATTTTTGGAGGATTTTCAGTTTGTTAGCACGATACAGCCTCCAGAGAGTATACGATTGTTCAATTTTATGATTGAATATTGTTCAAGGTTTCTCACAGTTGTACCCTATTGATTTTTAGTTGACTAGAGCGAGTACAGCGGGTCCTATAAATCAAGATAAACTAAATTATTGGTTATTTTTGGAGAAATTTTGGTTTGTTAGCTCGATACATTCCCCGAAGTGTATACAAGTAACAATTTTATGATAGAATATTGTTCAGGGCCACAGATGCGCAAAAGTTAGTTTTAATCTTTAAAACCGTTTATTTTTTTTTCAGAAACAGACAGACTATCAGTCTTCTTATTTTCAAGAACCTTTTGATATTTTGCTGCTAAGGATATTAGCAACTCCTTTTCACGAACTGTATAATTTGCTGATCTGCCTTTCGTATTACTTTTCCGCCCAACCTATCTAATATGCGAGAAAAGTATTGGTTTACCCCAAAAAAAGTTGGAATTTCGAATTTTTTTTGAGTTATTTTTACGTTTTCCTTCGACAACAACACGAAAAAACTTTATAGGAAAAAAAATCCTGTGTGTATGTCGTCGTCGTCGTTGTGGTCGGCCACTTTTTGTTACATGTCTTGTTAACACGATACAGCTTCCGGAGTGCAACAAGTCACCAATTTTATGATTGCATATAGTTAAGGACATGTCACAGATGAACAATATTGATTTTCAGCTCACCAGATCCAGTACAACGGGTGCTATGGTACTTGAAGTACGACTTTTTTGTAATTTCTTGAAAAATTTCAGTTTGTTAGCACAATACAGCCTCTGGAGTTCAACACGTCACTAATTTTATGATTGAATAATATTCAGGACATCACACCGATGAACCCTATTGATATTCAGCTCACCAGAGCCAGTACAACAGGTGCTATAGGACTTTAAGTACGATATTTTTGTCATTTTTGGGGAAATTTCAGTTTGTTAGGATGATACAGCCTCCGGAGTATATAGAAGTCACCAATTTTATGATTGGATACTATTCAGGGCGTCTCAAAGATGAACCCAATAGAGATTAAGCTCACTAAAGCCAGTACAACGAGTGCTATGGTACTTGAGGTACCAAATTTTTGTCATTTTTGGAGAATTTTCAGTTTGTTAGCACTATACAGCCGCCAGCGTGTATACAATTGACCCATTTTATGATTGAATATTGTCTTATAGATGAACCTTATTGATTTTTAGCTCACCAGAGCTAGTACAACGGGTGGTATGGTACCTAAAGTGCCACATTTTTGTCATTTTTGGAGAAATTTCGGGTTTAGTACGATACAGCCTCCGGAGTGTATACAAGTGGCCAATTTTATAATTGGATATTTTTCAAGGTGTCTCATTCAACGTGTACAGCGGGTCCTATAAATCCAGATATACTACATTTTTGGTTATTTTTGGAGAAATTTCGGTTTGTTAACACGATACATCCTCCGAATGATAATTTTATGTTAGAATAGTAATCAGGGCATCTCACAGATGCGGAAAAGTTAGTTTTAATCTTTAAAACCGTTTATTTTTGACTGCGTTTTCCATTATAATCAGTTTTCTTATTAAAAAAAAAATAACAAAAATAAAATCCTTTGATTTTCAAAGAAATGTAATAAATTGACTGAATTGACTTTTAATACGTTATTTCAAAACACAAAAACGAAAAGCTACTAGAAACGTTTAGCTAAGAAGCAGAGCAACTGAACTTCAAATAAGCGACCCTTAATTTTTAAGCTCGCCATAGTTATTCTAAGCTTATACTTCTATTTGTGCAAACGGCTATTAGTTTTTTACTATTTTTCGCCAAAATTGTCTGTCTTTTACTTTCTTCGCTTCCATAATATTCATGATCTTTAAATCAGCATTTACTTGGTTTTCCCATCTTGCTTTTGGACTTCCCCTTGCTCTGTATACAACTGGTATCTATTCTGTTATTTTTCTTAGTGTATCTTCTCTACTTCTTCTATAAATGTGGCGGTACCATCTCAGTCTGCGCGTTTTTATAAATTTTACAATGTCTTCCCCATTATTATTTTTTCACAATTTCATAATTCATTAATTAGTCTTCTCATTTCTCCATCTCTTATTTTAATTGGTCCGTACATTTTTCTCCTAATTTTTTTGTCGAGAATCCTTAATTTCTTCTGAAAGTATTTGGAATGGTGAATAAATACTAGGTCCATTAAAAACTTCACAGCGACATCTACAGTGAGACCCATTTTTAATGGATCACCCCCCTAAAATTTGAAGCTGTAAACCGATTTTAATAAAAAAAATTTTGAAATGTCAAGTACTAAAAGGTCTACCTTGGGACAAAATTTGAAATGTTTATTCCAATTTTCAGAGCATACTACATTTTTTCTTAGTCGAAAATCGGGATTTTTTATTAGCGATTTTTTTATTGAAAAAATCACTACGCCACTGGATTCAGAGTGCCTCTAAACAGGTGTGACCAAAATTTCATGAAAAAATATTCATTAATAACAAAGTTATGGCAACTCAAAAATTCTAAAACTCACACAGCTAACAGTCACAAAAACACCCTATATCAACAGATATAGCCATGAGAATATTTTTTTTATGATTTCAACAATAAAGTGCCACCAGATGGAAAAAAAATAAATAGCGTAAATATTTTTAATGAAAATAACGGAATTACATTCAAGTTTTCACGCAAATTAACTAAAACTAAGACCTAATAGATGTTTCAATTTAAATCTTAGTTGCCTTGGAAATGATATTACAGTTTGACATTTGTGAAAGATTTAAGTGTACTATTATCAACAATATTCACCTTACAGATCTTCGGATTATTTTGTGTCATGGCTGCAAGATTGAGCGTAAGAGAGAAAATTGAAATTGTACGCCTTTCGGGAGATGACGTTAGAAGTGCTAGAGAGGTTTGTAGAGTATTTAATGAGAGACATCCAGATCGTCCTCGTATTAGCTGCGGTACGGTAAATAAAATATTCAATGAAACTGGTGCAGTATCAAAAATGATGTTAAAAAGTAATCCTGTACAAAGACGAAACAGAAATGACAGGAATGATCAAATAATTTTAGATTATTTCGGAAATAATCCTAATGCCATTATAAGGAATGCCACTTTAGATTCGAATATTCCACGAAAAACTATTCGGAGATGTCTCAAGACGAAGAATATTAAACCTTTCAAGCCAAAATTTTTACACACACTGCAGGAACGCGACGAAGCAAGACGTATGGAATATTGTTTATGGGCCCAAGGGGAATATTTAAACAATATAAATTTCCTACAAAATATTTTATATACCGACGAAGCCACTTTCACTACAAATGGAGTAGTGTCATCACAGAATTGTCGCTATTGGGCAGCGGATAATCCTAACTGGGTAATAAATTGTAAAAGCCAGTATTCCCAAAAAATCAACGTCTGCTGTGGGATATTGAACGAACGAATTATTGGTCCTTTCTTTTTTGAGGAAAACATTAATGCGCAGAGGTTGCTAGAATTTTTAAACTCAGAGTTTTGGGATGCTATTCACGAGCTGCCAATCAATGAACGATCAAATTTAATTGTCCAGTTAGATGGGTGTTCAGTTCAATATGCCAGAGCTGTGAGACAATGGCTTAACGAACATTTTCCAAACCGATGGATAGGCCGTGGTAGTCCGTTTCTAGATTGGCCACCCAGATCTCCAGACCTCACAGTTTTGGACTTTTTCCTCTGGGAACTTATCACACAAAAGGTTTACAAAAACCGCTCAAGAGATAGAAATGAACTTTGTGCAAGAATTCGACAGGTATGTGCAGATATTACCCCTGAAGAACTAAGGAACGTAATCAGAAACATTCGTAAGCGCTACGACAAATGTATCGAAATACATGGTGGATTAGTAGAGGCTACTAGAATATGAGTTAGAATTAATTGTTGCACTGACTCGAAACATTTCAATGATTAGTTATCATAGTTCGTTTATTATAATTTTTTGCTTCATTATTAGTTGAATTGTGTGAATGTAATTCCGTTATTTTCATTAAAAATATTTACGCTATTTGTTTTTTTCATCTGGTGGCACTTTATTGTTGAAATCATAAAAAAAAATATTCTCATGGCTATATCTGTTGATATAGGGTGTTTTTTGTGACTGTTAGCTGTGAGAGTTTTCGAATTTTTGAGTTGCCATAACTTTGTTATTAATGAATATTTTCTCATGAAATTTTGGTCACACCTATTTAGAGGCACTCTGAATCCAGTGGCGTAGTAATTTTTTCAATAAAAAAATCGCTAATAAAAATCCCGATTTTCGACTAAGAAAAAATATCGTAGTATGCCCTGAAAATTGGAATTTCAAAGTTTGTCCCAAGGTAGACCTTTTAGTACTTGACATTTCAAAAAAAAAATATTAAAATCGGTTTACAACTTCAAATTTTAGGGGGGTGTTCCATTAAAAATGGGTCACACTGTATATACTGTGCTTCTCAAGAGTCCCCTACCCCCCCCCCCGCTCTTTTCTTTTGAACGGTGATACTTAGACTGATGAGACTGATGAAATTTGGAACGTGAAAATGAACTATTGTACACTTCTCTACTACTGGTAACAGGTGACACCTCGTTTGAAAGGTCTTTAGAATACATATTCAATCATACTAATTTTTTTGGATTTACGATGTTTTTGATGGTAAAAATAAATAAACACTAAAATTTGAGTTTCGCTTTTAATAGACAAGACAAAATAAGCGATACGCTACCTACAGTTTTATTTTGAAACCTTCCAGTGTTTATATATGTGATTCATACGTTGATTTTACGGTTTCTGTTTGTACGTTATGTTTTAAAGTCGTAAAATTTATAAAAAACTGTTTAATTTATCAAAATAAACCATTACTGTTGCGTTCCGAAGAGTAAATAAAGAACTTAGTTTTCATACATTTCCCAAAAAAGGGCAACGTGTTTTGGTGGAAACTAAATTAGGGAAACGGGAAGCTGTTAATCGGAGGGAGGAATGGATAAGGAAATTAAATATTGGAAACCCTGTGATTGCGTACATGAGAGAATGTTCGTTTCATTTCTCTGAAAACGATTATTTTTATAGAGGTTAGTACCCAGTTGTTTTTTGTGTTTCTGTATTAATAGTTTTTGTTTGTAGGAGACGGCTCTCAATTACATAGATTAAAATTTAATGTAGTACCGTCTAGGAAGTTACCTGTGGGGAGTGTGTGGTACCTGTAAGTAAGGTAACTACATAAAAGATCGTTCCACGAAAATATACGATTTCTCGTGTATAAATAAATAATTTAAAGAAATAATTTTACACGAGTAAAGGTAATAGTGCACAAATTCCACTGGGATAAACAAATGTATGTATTGCATTTTTCTTTAAGAGTTTTAAGAAGAAAATTTTATTAAATAGCCAGCTAACAATAGTTAAATAACGGAGGTTAGTGAATTCTAGCAAGTTTTTTTCTGATAATTGACCGATAAAAATGAGAAATATTTAAAGGTAAAGGAAGCCACACACTATTTACTAATAATTATGGACGGTCAGTCTGGTAGTGCAACTCCGATGCAAGAATTACAGTTTCAGTTGTTAATGGAGCAGCTGTCATCATTAACAGTTGGAATGAATGAAATTAGGTCACTCCTTGCTGAGCAGAACAAGAAGATTGATGAATGTAAGGTTAATGTGACTCATCCAACTAGAGAGAATGAACTGTTGAAAATAAAAATAGAGGATCTGGAGAAAAGACTATAGATACTACATCTGAAAGCTCAATTTATGCAGAACTTACTTCCAGGAATATAAGAGAGCGAAACATTATTAAGCACGGTGTCGATGAATCAGTTGATATTCAAAAGATAACATCCGAGATTTTAACTACCTTTTTTCAACAAATACCCCGAAGCCTGTTAATATCACTAGAATAGGTAAAATAAGCAACTTGAGACCTCAGTCCTTTGAAGGTTGAGTTTTCTTCCAGTCGGGAAGCAGTTACTATCTTAAAGAATAAGTATAAGCTATCAATTAGAAAACACTCATATATAAAAATAAAAAATGACTATACGGCAAAACAACGGGACGAACTTTCTAAAATCTTCCAAGAAATTAATAGTAGGAAAGATAAAGGGATAAAGGAGAAAAACTACGTGTTAAGTTTATTATGGGAAAACCTACCATTGTTTCTGAAACATACAAAAGGCAACGTGAGGAAGAGGAATCACCTAATAAGAACTACGCTAAGATTAGTAATGTCCAACCAGCTTCTTCAAAAAACTTCGCCTAATGTTCTGGAATTGTCATGGCCACCAAAATATCTTCAATTTATGTGATGAATCCGTAACATTTGATATATTGTTTGTTAGTGGAACTTGGTTGACTAGCGATAAATTTACCATACCCATACCTAATTGTTTATATGATTATAAGTATATAACTTCATCTGCAACTAAAGAAAAGTCGTTTGGTAGGCCAAGCGGTGGTTCATAAATCTAGCTCGATTCTTATTTGTTTGTTTTCTGTTCATTATTTTATGTTTATTGTTTGTGGTGTTTACTTGAAACCGTCTCTAAAATTAAATCACATACTTGATGCTTTAATGATTGTAATTGCTGGCGACTTTAACTGTAGAATCGGATTATGTGGTTATGTTTCTGAAATTTTGGAAGGTACTAATTTATTTGATGAAAAATTGAGTTTGGATAGTAATTTGAATACAAGGGGTAGGCAACTTATTGATTTTATGGAGAACAATTTATTTTCTGTATTAAACTGCAGAACTTCTTCGGACTGACCTGGTCATTTTACGTACATGGGTACACAAGGCAGCAGTGTTGTGGATATAATGTGGGTAAACAACGTATTCCTCACAAAAGTGAATGATTTTTTCGTCATTGATAATGATGTTTTGTCTGATCATTTCCCTATAAATTTGGTTTTAGAACATCACAACTCCGTAGAAGTTTCTGGTTCTGTTACCTTAAAATCTTCACGAATGTATTCGTCATTGATTTGGAATGTCTTTAAATTATAAGCAAAATATGCAACACTAGTCGACTATTTTTTATCCCCGACCCAGACAAGTCTTATAATAACCTATGTGCAGCTATTACTGAAACTGCTCATAATATAGGGTTTAGAGACAAAACAAGAATTCTACTGAATACCACTAGAATCCGAGAAAATAAACCATCGTTTGACGAATCTTGTATCCAAGCTAAGAAATCTATGAATAATACACTTAAAAACTGCAAGCAAAATAATTTTGAGGATGAATTAAAAGATGTATACATAAAACTCAAATGTAGTTATAAAAATCTACGTAAGTTGAAGAAAAGAGGATATGAGAATGATATTATTGAAAGATTCTCAAATATAAGTAATACAAGGGAATTCTGGACAACGGTTAGGCAGATTAGAGGCAGTTTTACATCCAAATCTTTATCTGTTGAAAGCTGGGAGAATTTTTATGAAGATTTATATCAGCCTAAATTAGTTCTCTTGAATAGTTTTCAAGATGTTAATCATCCATATCTTGACACAACTATTTCTCAAGAGGAAAAATATACTGTAATTAGTAAAACTAGAAATAATAAGTCTTCAGGATCAGATGGCATTTGCTACGAGTTTTACAAGAATCTACCACATAATTGGGTTATATACTTGACATTATTTAATACCATATTTGACACTTCTCTTATTCCTAAAAGCTGGGCTAATATTTTACTCATCATACTGCATAAAGGCGGGCCAGTTAATAACCCCAAACATTACAGAGGGTTAGCTTTGGCGAACTGTGGACTCAAATTATTCACCAGCATTATTCTAAATAGGTTGTCCTCCTGGGTTGATGACTGTAGATTATTGCCTGAATCCCAATCCGGTTTTCGGGAAGGTCGTGGCTGTATTGATAGTGTTTACACTTTGAGTTCTGTGATTCAGCTACATATCAGACATCAAAAACGCTATTTGCTATTTTTGTTGACTTTAAGAGAGCATTAGACTCAACAGTCCATAAGTTATTATGAACTAAATTATTTAAGCTTGGAATATCAGCAAAAATACTTCGCGTTATAATAACATTATACTCTCAAGCAACAATTCAAATAAAAGCCTCCGATGGAATTACTAGAAAATATAATGTAACAATGGGTGTTCTCCAGCAGGGGTTCTCAAACTTTTTGACACTGCGACCCCCTTTTTAGACCTAGTATTTCGGCGACCCCCTATTTTTAAAAATAAACAAAAATGAAAAAAAAACACTATTGGCTAAGTTTTATTCATAAAAATACTATTAACTAGTAAAAATAAATACAAATTGTTGTCACTTGAATTGTTTTATAATAATGCTGAAAATTAATGTGCAGAAAATTACTGCAACCCTCTGTCGAGCAGTTTAAGGTAAAATTAATGAGCAGTGGTTTTCTGCAATTGTTTACCGAGGAAACTGTCAGATGCTTTTAATTCTGCTATGACTAACATTTTCAATACAAATGTAGTCTTGTTGCAATTCAACTTAATTGAATGCTAGTTAAAATAAAAATAAACTCTGTTCATTATTTATTTATAATCTTTATTTATTCTGTAATTATTTATTATTTATACACTGACAAAAATTGTATTTTTGAATGTCCAACTCCAACAATTTACAACAATTCACATAAACGATTAACAAAACTATATGACCATATGGAGAAAACACAAACTTCAAATAATGTCAAATTGCTCGACACAGGATTGCAGTAACTTTCCGCACACCAATTTTGGGCATAAGAGAAAGTGGGATAACTCACTTCGTGATACGAACAAGGACAAAGCAATGATGACTCATGGGGCCTAGAATAGACTGCAGTCACAGCTGTCTGCGCGCGCGCACTCTGCCAGCCGGTGCCCGGTAGACGACACGACAGTCTGGCTTCTTGAGTCGATCACTCAACACTGTGCGTACTTTGTGAGTAGTATTGCGACCAAATACAGTTGGAAAAAGTAGCAATGGATACGTTTTTGAAAAAAACTGTCGTCAAGTAGTGATGCTAGTGAGTGCGGAAAGACATAATTCCGCAAATATGACCAATTCGGTTTCACTGAACTGGCAAACAAACCTCAATGTGTGGTGTGTAGTGAAGTGTTGTCAGCTGAAAGCATGAAGCCTTCGAAAATGAAACGCCATCTTGAAACTAAACGTTTTGCTTTGAAAGACAAACCAGTGGAATTTTTCCAAAGAAAACTGTTATCCCTTCGAAGTCAACAGGTAAATATTACAGATCTTGCTAATGTTAATAAAAATGCTCTTAAAGCTTCATACGAGGTAGCACTCAAGATTGCTAAAAAAGGGAAACCCCATACAATTGCTGAGGAATCTGTCAAGTATTAACGCTACACTTCATCTCTCTCCTTACTAGTATCTTCTCATCTCGAAGGTTTGATTGAACAGCTGACAGATTACATTCCAAATAAGGATACGAGTGGGGTTTTGTGGGTAGTCAATCCGTTCAGTGATCAAGTCGTAACAAAAGCTGAGCTAACTGCTCGTCAACATGATCAACTGATTGAAATTTCAAGTGATCAGTCAGCAAAATTCACTTTTAACAGAGCTTGTATCGACAAATTTTGGATAGGTATTAAAAATGAATACCCAGAACTGTCCACAAAAGCATTACAGACTTTGATGCCATTTTCTACGTCTTATAACTGTGAACAAGGTTTCTCCATAATGGTGAATATCAAAACAAAATCAAAAAATCGTTTGACCCTGGAAAATGACATTCTTTTGTGTATAACAAAACTCAATCCGGACATAAAAAAATTGGTTAATTCCAAACAAGCGCATGTTTCCCGTTACATAGTATTAGGCCTTTTTCAACTTGTATGTGTATTACAAATTTGTGTAGCCTATAAATTTTGTTATTAATAAAAACTACAGCTATGACTGATTTGTTTTTTTCCTCCTTATCCCGCGACCCCCCTGGACACATCACGCGAACCCTCTGGGGGTCGCGACCCACAGTTTGAGAACCCCAGTTCTACAGGATGAACCGCTAAGTCCACTTTTATTTACTTTATTTATTGCCGATATTGAATCATTTTTCTACGAAAGTGGAGCTCGGGGTGTAAATATTGATCATGTGAACGAAGTTCTGGCATTACTATATGCCGATGATATTGTTATTCTTGCACGTTCTGAAATTGATGTAGTTAAAAAATTGAAAATATTAGAGAAGTATGCGGCAGAGAATAACCTAACAATTAATATACAAAAAACCAAAGTTATGCAATTTTTTAAAAGGGGGATTTCAAAAATCTAAATTTAAATTTCACTATAACAATCAACCCATTGAAGTTGTGAATAAATACATGGGTGTAACAATGTCATCTTCTGGTGTATTTAATGAAATGTCAGTAGTTACTGCAAACAAAGGAAAGCGAGCCGTTGGAACTATATTGCCAATTATGGTTAAAGCGAAAATGGACTCCTGGTATCCAAGAATTAAGCTTTTTGAGACAATGGCTTTGAGTGTCATGTTCAACTCGGTACCTGTTTGGGGTCTCAGGTATTTGGATGTACTAGAGAGAGTCCACGTACAGTTTATCAAAAGAGCTCTCCTTGTTTCTATCAGCACACCTGACGCCATAGTACGTTTAGAGGTGGGAAGAGTAAAACTTGAATATACAATCTTCAAATTATCTCTCAATTGGTTGCTCAAGATTCTGGCTATGGATGATACTAGATATCCTGTTCTTTGCTTTAGACAACACATTCGTACATCCGTTAGTACTGATTCCAAGTTTAACTGGGCGGTACAAATGAAACAATTTTTTATTTTTTATTAAAATAACTCTGATAGAAATGTGGAACAACTTGAGCTATCATACATTAATTAGGAATAGAAAAAAATTACTTGAGACGTATTATACACAGTTGTATGAATCTGACTTGTCTTTGGTTTCTAGGTATTCCTATTTATATCTATATAGTTTGTTTACTATTTCCAGGAATCCAAGTTTGTATTTACTCGTAAAATTGCCCATTCAGTTCACCCGCACACTTGCTCAGTTACGTACGGCAAATGCTTTTAAAATTAAGTTCACCTTAAATGGAACTACGTGTTATATAGGTCCCGATAGTGAATGCTCCGCATGTAGCCAGGCAAATTTGTGAATATGTGTGGAATATTATAAGATTACGATCATTTATTATCAATGAGTAATTGTCTTTTAAGATGTCTTTTAATGTCATAGATTATTATTGTTAAATTGTTTGTTAGTGTATAGCGTATTGTTTAATTTGTACACATACACCCTTGCTGTAAACCAGTGCCGTTCCTGGCGGGTATGCAGCGAATGCCCCGCACGCAGGCGCCCAATTTAAGTGGCGCCAAATTCAACTATTCGCTACTCTTGCAAAAACGCACTTCTAATTGGAAGAAAAATCGGCATTAAAGGTTTTAAAAATCAAATTATAGCAAAGCTGTAAACTTTGATTACAGGAAGAAACAGTAAACTAATATAAGAAGTAACTTCTAGACTTTGCTTCTACACTGGAATTTACATGCAAAAAATCTGTTGACGGCGTGTCGGAACTCGGCTTACGTGCGGCGGCGTATCTTCAAAGGATGCCGCTCGCCTTTGGCGGCTCGCTCGATAAATAATATACATGTTATTGTTTTTTATGCATTTATCGGCGGCGTGTGCCTCAGAGAGGTCGAAGGTGCAAAAAATATTATTTTCTGAAAAGTTCTAAAAAAAAAACTTTTTTTCGGGTCCAGATTTTTCCACCAGATTTTAGCGGTGATATAGAACAGGAGAATGTGGCTTGTTTCAGTCAGTCAGTTCAGTCATCGAGTGTTCGTCGGTGATTTTTGACGATTAATAATAATTTCATTTGAATATAATATTACGTGTTGCCGTTGTGTTGCTGATTTTAAATCTTAAGGTAAGAGAAGATGAAAGAAAACGTGTTATTAAATCAAGTAATATTTCGATTCGAGAGTTTTCTGATTATATTTTGACTCCGGTCAGCTTTTTTTCTAATTATTTTTTTTATCTCTTCAGAAATGAGTGATTGCAGTAAAAAAAAATTGTCTGGAGCCCAAAATAAAAAACGTCGATTAAAATTGGAGGCAGAGCGGGATAAACTCAGCGGTTCGCTGAACAAATTCCTTCAACTCAGCAGTTCTTTGGCGAATCCACTTCTGTCAAGAGAAGAACAAGTTGTTGCAGAACCGATGATTATTATCGAAGATCAGCAGCCATCCACGTCTGGAAGTTCTGGAACGCCTGTTTCACCTGATCCAACTCCTGAACTGGGTTATCCGGTAAGCGAGAATGAAGAAAGATCTGAGCACAGTGACATTGCTGATATTAGTGATATTGATATTGCTGATCCATCTACATGGCCAAATAATTTGAGTCATCATCTAATTCAATCAACCGTGACAAAGGGAGCTGTTCAAATTAAAGAAAATTTTCCTGTTGATGAGTCTGGTAGGAAATTTTCAGTAACGCAATATCTTAGGAAGTTGCCAAACGGCGAAATAGTTAATAGGGATTGATTGGTGTATTCTAAAAAAATTAATTGCGTATTTTGCATTTAATGTAAAGTTTTTAGCGCTTTGTCTCATCAATTGACCACTGGGTACTCCAATTGGAGGCACCTTTCAGTTAATATTTCCCGACATGAAAATAGTATGGAACATATGAAAGGGGCTCAAAAATGGCACGAATTAAAATTGCGTTTGAGCAAAGATTGCACAATTGATAAAGAGCAACAACATCATTACGAAAATGAAAAAAGACGATGGCGTGCAATAATCAAAAGAATGATTTGTATTGTGCAATATTTGGCCAGTCAGAATTTAGCATTCAGGGGTGACAGCTCTAATATTTTCGAATCAAATAATGGTAATTTTCTCAAACTGGTCGACACGATTTCCAAATTCGATCCGATTATGATGGAACACCTGAGCAATATTCAAAGGTCTAAAGAGTTGAAAAAAAACATTCCCCATTATTTAGGCAATCACTTTCAAAATGAATTAATCCATCTATTATCAAAAAATATTCGCATAGAAATTTTGAACTGCCTCAAGAAAGCAAAATATTATTCAATAGTTTTGGATGAAACTCCAGATGCTAGTCATGTTGAGCAGTGACTTTCATAATTCGCTTTGTTCATTTTTCGTCAAATGAGGTTGAAATAAGAGAACACTTTCTGGGGTTTTTTAAAGTTTTGGATAGTACAGGAGAAGGGCTTTTCAATCTGTTGAGAGATGAGATACTACCAACTTTTGAAATTTATTTTCCTAATATGAGAGGTCAGGGTTATGACAATGGCGCAAATATGTCTGGGAAGCATGTGGGCATTCAAGCTCAATTTAAAAAAGTTAACCCGAGAGCTATTTTTTTGCCTTGTTGTGCTCATACATTAAATTTGACAGTTAATGATGCAGCTAAAATCTCAGACGAGATTGTAGGTTTTTTTTCAATTATTCAGGAGCTGTTCAATTTTTTTTCTGCTTCACCCTACAGGTGGAATATTTTAAAGCGAAATTTACAAAATGTCTCTTTAAAGTCAGTGAGTAAAACTCGATGGGAAAGCAGAGTCAGAGCCGTTCAACCTCTTAGATTTCAACTTCTCGAGATTTGTAGGAGTTCACTTGATTTGATGGAAGATAATTCAAGAGACATGGATACCAAACATTCAGCAAAGGTACTTTTAAAAAAAAATTAAAACGTTTAAATTTATTTGTTCCATCATTATTTGGTACGATGTATTGTCAAAAGTCAATATAGTGAGTAAAATGATGCAGAATCCAAATACAGTTGTTAATGAATGCCATAGAGAAATAAAAAGTCTCATCAACTACTTCACTGAAAAAAGGTCAGATGAAAATTTTGATGTTTTTGTGAATGAGGCTAAAGCCGAAGCTGGAAAAAATGATGTAGAGCAAACATTTCTTTCAATTAGGGAACGAAAGAGAACGCGTCAATTTTCATATGAAAGTACAGACGATCCAGTTATAGATCCAAAGCGAAAATTTAAGATCAGTTTTTATTTCCAAATTTTGGATACAACAGTTCAATCCCTACAAAGTCGTTTCGAGAGATTGAAGCAATGCAATGATTTATTTGGATTTTTGAGTGATTTTCAAAACCTAAATTCTGATGAGATTAAACGATCGTGCATAGATTTGGCTTTGCAAATTCACCATGAAGGAAATGTTTGCAAGGATATTGATGGTCTTGATTTGTACAATTAAATTTCATCATACATAATCCTTAACCCTGTCAAAGACTCTCGCAATACCTCAGACTCACCCATAGATATTCTGAATTATATAACCAAGAAAAATTTGCAGTCTTTGTTTCCAAACCTGTCTATAGCATTAAGGATATTTTTGACGCTGCCGATTTCTGTTGCGTCTGGCGAAAGGAGTTTTTCAAAGCTAAAACTTGTAAAATCTTATTTGAGAACTTCGATGTGCCAGGAAAGGCTTTCAGATTTAGCTGTTATTTCAATCGAAAATAAAATATGTGAAGCCATCGATCACAATGAAATGATCAATGAGCTTGCATCTGCAAAAGCAAGACGTGTTATGTTCTAAAACTACCTTGTTATTTGGTCATTAGGTACTTAGGTATTAGACAGATCTTGCACATTTTCAAGTTAACGGATTTGTTTGCGTTGAGCGCCGTTTGAGAGTTTTAACTCAATTCACTCAGTTGAGTGAATTGAGTTATATTAGATTTTTTGTTAATTTCCGAATGGACGTTTTATTTATGACCTATATTGTACGTTAATAGTCTATTTTATTTGATGTCGAAAATACATTTTTTGTCATATTTTTGCGTTGTTTTATTTTATTACGCCCATTTTCATAATCAAACACTTACACTAAAGTGACTTTAGTCTTTAGTCTATAAGGAAACTATTCAGTTTAAACCTCAAATTAAAAATGATTATGAAAATTGGCCTTATCATCAAAATTTAAGCATAGTATATAGGGGCGCACAAAATTATTCTTGCACGCAGGCGTTCGCCACCCCAGGAACGGCACTGCTGTAAACTCATGTGTCTGAAGCAATAAATTATTATTATTATAAGTAACCTTTGGAAGACGAAAATCAACCTGGTCCTTCTTTTAGAAGTTTAAGGTTAGAAAATAGAGAACATAAAAAAACATTGTTCCATTGTCCAATATTAGTGGCTGAAAAGTGCATATCTCATAATGAAGAAGACGCTGGTTTGGCATACAGAAGAGGAAATGCAAGCTGCAGAACAATTAATAAGTTTGTTGCATTCACAACCCAACTATTGTGGCCTAAAAAGTTTTAGAGATTTTGGTGCACAAGTAAATACTACTGAGGTATTAACATTAAGCCACTTTATTACAACTGAGTCAGCACTTGATAGCTTTACTGGTATAAACAATTTTAAATTATTAAACTGTTTAGTGCATCAGCTGGAGAAAGTGTATTTAGAAAAAAAGGTACATTGTTTGTCTTTGAAAGACAGAACAATTTTTGTGATGACAAAACTTAAAATAAATCTATCATATGCCACATTGGTTGTTCCAATTTGGCATTTCTCTACCATTATGTAGAGATTATATTTTGAAATTTTTTTTCAAGGCATCGATTTCTGAGGTCATTAGCCTTATACGCATATGTAACCACATGTAAGAATGCAAGTCACAGTTTGGAGTATATTCCTGTTTCTTTTAAGAACTTCAAAACCTTTTTCAATATATTCCATTCGTCTTTCAGGCACGTTTGAATATCATTCGGTAGGGCAAGTCTTTGTCTCATTACATCATATTGAGGGCAGTCTATGATAATATGTTTTACTGTCAACCTGGATTGACAGTAGTCGCATCTAGGTTGTCTGTCTCCCGCTAGCATGAATGCGTTTGTGAGGCGGGTATGCTCGATTCGTAGTCTGGTTATCACAGTCTGATCTCATCTTCATTGGTAAGGTATTAGCGTCCAAGGGGTGACCTTTGTTTTGATGTCTCGAAGTTTGGCATCTGTTCTATTCCCCTCATTTTGCCATACCTCCAAGAACTTATGTTTCAAATGTAGTTTTATGTCGTCTGGTCTCGCAGGTATATTTTCTATTGTATCTGCTTGCGCAGCTGCTCGCTCTGCTTGTTCATTCTCTTTAATTCCTTGGTGACTTGGGATCCAAATGAACGTTGTGAGTTTACCGTTAGTTTGAAGCAGAGGCAGTATCACCAAAATAATTTGGACCAGCGGATCTCTGCTGAATGGATTACTCAGGGCCTCAATCGAACTCTTGGAGTCAATACGGATTATGTAATGCAATTTGTTTCCAAATTCAACATATCGTAGGGCTTGCATAATGGCGTATAGCAGCAGTATACACGCTGGTTTCCCTGGGCAATGCCCATGAATGGGATATTCCCAGCGTAGTGAATGCCGAACCACAGCCTCCCAGAGTTTTTGATCCATCTGTGAATATAACTTGATCTCCTGGGTATCTGTCAACAATTCTGTTGAATTCTGCTCTAACAATTGTTCGACTGACGTCTCCTTTTCTATGTATCCCAATATCCATAACTGCATGTAATGGGACGATCTTCCAAGGAGGTATTTCTGGTGGACCGAAATTAAGAACATTTGGAAAGGAATATTGCATGTAGTCAAGATCCTCTTTCAGACGGATATCTGCTGGGCGTGTTATTGTTGGTCTTCGTTGCAACAAGTCGTGTTCCTCATCATGGTATTGTGGATAGTTTGGATGGTTCGGTTGAGTCCATATTCCCATACAGTAGTTGGCTAGCAGTTGCTTTCTTCTGATACTTAGAGGTGGGATACTTGCTTCAGCACACAAGGATGCATAAGGACTTGTTCGAAATGCTCCTAGAGCTAGTCTTAGAGCGGTGCATTGTATTGATTCTAGAACTTAGAGCCTTGTTTTTCGGCTGATCCATAAATCATACAGCCATATTCCATTTTGTAGGCTATAAGTGCCTTGTACATCTTTAGAAGGACGTATTTATCACAACCCCAGTTGATGTTTGCTAACACTCGTAGACATTTCAGAGCAAGTTCGTTGATATGAGTACTCCAGTTGAGTTTTTTATCAAATATAAGCCCCAAAAATTTTACGTTGTCTCTACACTCAAGATCGTCGTCATATAGTTTCAGTTTTGGATCTTGGTGAATTGATCTTAGCCGACAGAAGTGCATGCAATGCGTTTTTGTACTGGAGAATATAAATCCCAGATATTTTGCTCGACCAGAAAGAGTGTTTATTGCAGCCTGCAGGGTTGTTTCTATTTCTGCCATTGTCTCGGCCGCGTAGAATATTGTGAGGTCATCGACATATAAGCATCCTCCTATAGGTTGGTCAAGATTAGCAAGGAGTCCATTGAATGCTATCGCAAAAAGCAGTACACTCAAGGTGGATCCTTGGGGTACTCCATTTTCTAGTTGGTGTAAGTTTGATTGTGTTAACCCATTGCGTACTCTGAATTTTCTATGGAGAAGAAAACTCTGTATGAATCTCGGCATATTGTCTTTTATTCCCCATTTGTTCAGTTGATAGAGTATGTTGAATCGCCATGTTGTATCATAGGCCTTTTCTAAGTCGAAAAATATATCCACCATATGGCTTCTGTTAGCAAAGCAGTTTTGAATTGCCCTTTCCAACATGAATAACGGATCAGTTGTGGATCTACGGTTTCTGAACCCTGCTTGAGAAGTTGATAGTAGGTTGTTTTTTTTCCAGATACCATCGTAGCCTTAGGCTTACCATCTTTTCCAACAATTTGCTGAGGCAACTCGTTAGTAATATGGGTCGATAACTTGCTGGAGATGTTGGGTCTTTCCCAGTTTGAGTGAAGGGATGATGATAGCTCCCTTCCACATTTCTGGGTATGTTCCGTTCGACCAGATTTCATTATATAGTTCCAGTATAATGTGCCTTGTTGATTCTGGTGCTTGTTTTATGAAGTCGTATGTGATTCTATCTCCGCCTGGTGTTGAGTTAGTCATTTCAGAGAGTGCGTAATCAAACTCCAAAGTAGTGAACGGTACGTTGTAATCTGAGGTAATTTCTTCATGAAAATTGATTTCTCTCTCTGAATATTCCCTATGTTGTTGAAACTCGTGGTCCAGAATAAGTGTGCTACTGGCAGTTTCGAATTCCTGAGCAATTTTTTCTGCGATTTCTTCTTTATTTGTAATAGTTTGTCCATTTACTATGAGAACTGGGGTGACATCTGATACTTTTTTTCCTATAATGGCACGAATTTTCTTCCACACCTGTGACACCGGTGGCTCAGATGTTATAGTAGAGACATAATATTTCCACGATTGTCTTTTACTATCGCGAATTTTTCGCCTAGCCTTGGCTCGTGCCTGTTTGAAGGCGATCATATTCTCTTGTGTGGGTGGTGATCTTTTGAATTTGTTGAATGCTTTATTTTTTTATTTTATTAAAAAAGCTGTTTCTCCGTTCCACCATGGAACCATTTTTTTTTACTTTAACGCCCTTTGAGGCACTGATGTCAGGGCGGCTGATATGATCTTATCGGTGACTATTCTTGTGGCTTCATTGACACCTATAGATGGCAATTCAAAATTTTCCAAGTTCTCCTTGATTGATTTGCATTATCGAGTTTCCATCGTTTCGGAATGGCATGTGCTTCGGTTCGACCCACAAATTGGATAGATGTTGGAAAGTGATCTGTCAAATGGTCGCCGAGGCATTTCCGAGACATGCTGGAGCAACTGTTGGGGAGCAGAATGCCAAATCGAGAGCGGATAGGTTATTTGATCTTTGGTTCATGTAAGTGCCTTCACCGGTATTTAAAAGGATCAGGTCATTATCGTTGAGAAGGTTTTCAATTAGTTTTCCCCTTCTGTCCAATCTTTCAGAGCCCCACAGAGGATTGTGGGCATTGAAGTCGCCCATAATCAGGACTGGAGTTGGTAGTTGATCGATTGCTTCTTGGATATCACTAGTATCCCAGTCACCTTCTGGTAGGTAGATATTACAGATCGATAGCTTGATTGGAAAATCCACATGAACTGCAATTATTTGAAGTCTAAACTGGAGTAGAATTTGTCTGTTGGGGATGTTTTCTTTGATGAGTACTGCAACTCCCCCTCTGGCTCTGAGGTGTGGAACAGTATCTTCTCTATACGTCGTATAACCTTTGATATCGAAAATGTCCTGTTGTTTCAGGTGAGTTTCTTGTATACATATACAAAATGGTGATTTTCTATTCACTATATCTCTTAGCTCAGGATACTGGTTTTTGCAGCCGTTACAATTCCACGAGATGAGATTCATTACATTATCCATTAGGATTGGTTTGTAAAAATTTGGACATTCACTTTTAGTACATAGAAACATAATGATATAAATTAACTATATATATACATGTATATATAGTTAATTTATATCATTATGTTTCTATGTACTAAAAGTGAATGTCCAAATTTTTATATTCTTATCTAATATCACAGATTTTATCACAAATCAAAAAGTAATGATACTAGGTAGGTGTAGTTGGGGCAGACTTTTTGGATTCACCATTTTTACGACCTCGCCTTGGTTTTGGTTTTTGTGAGCTTTCCCAGTCAGAGTCTGATTCCTCCACCGCTGATATATCTTCGGCAGATTTATTTGGAGTAAGTTTTCTTTTTTCAGCCGGTGCCACAGATACCGTCGATGTATCACTCAAATCTGGTGCTGAATTGGTAGTTACTTTTGCATCCTTAGGCGGGATATAACCCTGAATGGGTGGAGGCATCAGGTTCCTCATTTGTTGGAATGTATCTCTATCTCGGTACAGATTCTAGTTATCTCTGGTATAAGTTGTCGAATAATTTCTTCTATGGGTTGTTGTGTTGCTCTGGCAGCTTGCGCATATGATGTATGATTGATTTGTTTGGGTAAGTTTTCTGTTACTCTTCTTCTTGCTTCTGCGTATGGAATACGATCTTCCACTTTAATTTTTTGTATTGCAGCTTCTTGTTTATCTTTGAAAGACAGAACAATTTTTGTGATGACAAAACTTAAAATAAATCTATCATATGCCACATTGGTTGTTCTATTTGACATTATGTAGAGATTATATTTTGAAATTAATACCTGTTTTGAGTAAAATATTGGCAACTGCCATATACTTTCCAGACAGCAGTGAAATTAAAAATAATGGGCCCAAGTGTTTCAAAGAATTTTCTAATGTGCGGATTGTGCTAGATTGGACGGAAATTTTTATTCAAAAGCCAAAATGCTTGTGTTGTCGAATTAAATTCTACTCTTATTATAAATCTAACTTAACTGTAAAATTTATGACAGGTGTATCACCTGGAGGACTAATTACTTTTGTTAGTGAATCCGCATTTTGAACAATTATTATAAGAACTTGTTCTTAAATATTTATTAATTAAAAGCGAAACTCAAATTTTAGTGTTTATTTATTTTAACCATCAAAAACAACCTTAAATCCAAAAAAAATAGTGTGATTGAATATGTATTCTAAATACCTTTTAAACGAGGTGTCACTTGCCATAAGGTCCCATTTAATATTATTGGTTTCAGTTGCATGGTGACGTCACCTACGCCTATTACGTCACCTGCTACCACTAGTAGAGAAGGTTACAATAGCTCATTTTCACGCTCGAAATTTCGTTAGTCTAAGTATCACCGTTCAAAATAAAATAGGGGGGGGGACTTTTGAGAAGTATATTATACTACAAGAAGTGAAACTTTGAGATACCTGTACTGCCACCCAGAATTCCAGCTCAAATGATCGCCCGTGTAGTGTTTACCATTTTTCTTTATATCCGGCCTAAAAAATCGAGTGAATGGTGGCGATTGCCGACTAGCTACCGTGTCGTGTATTAGTGTATGAATGAATATATTTTGGCTCACTGTAGCATAGCTTCTGCACGCGTCATGTTAGACTTTCTGCATCATAATCGAAGTGGGAAGTACCTATTTTCCGCCGGGTATGAAGAAAATAATTTTAAACTGTTCCTCGTTGCAGGTTTTGTAAGATAGACAACACTATTTGCTATATTTTCTTCTTTTTTATTGTTATCCTTGTATAAGGTGAAGGTTATAAAATGAGTATTGTATTATATCGAATATTAATATTATTACAGATCATAATTAACAATATTGTTATTCGTACAGAAATGGCGAACATTCAACGTGGAATTTCCACATTGTCCGGCCCCTCGGTGGACATAACTGACTTCGATACATTAAACGAAGTAGATACCGACAGAAATTTGCGATTAGGTCGAGGCCAACCGTATTTGATAGACTTGGCTCGAAAACATCCAAAAGAATTGACGAGAAAATCCTATTTGTATTTGTACAACGTTCTTACAGTGGCCATATTTTATGCCTTACCTGTACTGCAACTCGTTGTAACCTATCAAAGGGTAAGTATATACCTAAATAAGTGTTTTTTTTCTTTCTTTTGATGTCCATTTTTTTATTTATTTTTTCTTCTAGTTCAGGCAATATTTCAATCTATTTTCTTTTATTTTTGATTTGAAATCAAAATTTTTCTAGAGCTATTTGCAAAACACTTATTTTATAGTATATTAAGTACCAAGTGTCAAAAAGGTTACTTTAGTCACGAGTTCCTTGTGAAACGAGTGACTAAAGACGTTTTTAACACGAGGTGCTTACTATACTTTTTCTTCGCCCGCGGGAAGGAAAACATTATATTATATTTGAATTATATTCATCACATGACGGACGATGACTGACAGCTGACTGATAAATCAAATGACGTAGAATAACAAAATTATCAAGGAGCAGGAAATTTAACATACAAAAGATACACTTGATTTGACGTTTAAAAAACAAAAGATAAACGAGATGTGACTTTTCGCATTTTAAACGCTAGTGTTTAAAGAGTCGTTTTGTGCATGTCAAACCCGTGTTCAAAGTGCGGTTTTAGTAGCGGAAGTAGAAAAAAGAAGTTTTTGAAAGGAGAGACAGATCGGTTTTGATCTGCAAGATTCGGGAAATGTCCGATTTGGGTGCAGCGGCTGCAATATTTAGAAATTGGGGATAAAGGATTAGTATTGGACGATTCGCCTTGATGTGGGAGTCCGTAAAATTGTATGCCGGATGATAGGACAAGGTGGTAGTGAATTTCAGAATATGTAATTATTCGAAACATTGATGTAGGTTTGTTGATGATTCGCCAAGTCTTTAGGATTGTTGTTTTCTAATATAGCTTTTATACACATTTAATTCAGCATGAGATACAATAAAATGATGTAGAAGTAATGCAGTATCATTTAAAAGGTTTTAATCTGTGATAAAAAAGCAAAACTTTTACAACTTGAATGAAAACGTCAATCGAACGCAATATCTCGCGGCGAACGTCTATATTCTCGAACCTTATTGGTTCGTCAATGAAGGTAGGACGAAAACGTTGCTTTGGAACGAGGCATGATTCTGTGACTGGAGGTGGAAATCAAACAATAGTTCGGAACGGAACAATTGGAAATTTTTGGTTTGGAAGAATATCTTCAAATTTTTCTTGGGTACGTCTACATATCTGCAGACTAGAGAAAATGAGGGTCTGTGAGTTTTGTAAAGACGGGGGGACTCACATACTCTGCTTATGTAAAAACTTACAAGGACTCAGGCAGAAGCATTTCGAAAGGAAATAATACAACCATCAGATCTACTCAAAATTCCTCCAAATAAGCAAGTGGCCTATATCGAAGACACGAAGCTTCAGGAGTGGAATTAGATAATATTGAAAATGGTACAGTGACTTAGATCAAGTTGAGCACAGCCCTAACGAATGAAATAATGAGGACTTTGGGTGGAGTGCTATTTGGGATATTGTTTTATTGAAGTTAACTTTAAGGTATGTACTTTGACCATTTAGGAGTTCGAATGTGTTGAGGAGGGTGAATAGTGCCTTTGGGGTTGAATATTGTGTAGGAAGGTTTCGTAAGTTGAGTTTAAGAAAATATTTTTTGGAAGTAAAATTCGGTTTTAAAAATTTTAAATGTGATGTCCAAGTTTGTATAATGTTAAAGGTTTATTAACCTGTTCATTAATGGAGGCGATGAAGCCAGGAAATTTTATTATATAGAATCTGACAATTAAGCACTGATGATGGCTCTATGTCTAGAGAGCTGAAAGCGCGCTATGCAAAAGTAAATTAAATTTTACACGTGATACAAATATATTTTTCTTTGTTACCCTATACGTGTACACAGCCACCAGCATCATTTGATGTCCTTCATTTCTTCTTTTTTAACGGTTTATTGTTATTTTTGTGAACTCAAACACCTTAATGTTGATTTACTGTATGTTTATCGTTTAAACAAGACTTAATATAACGGGTGGTATCTGTTGAAATTACTCACATTAAGAGTTTGTTTTTAATTTTTTTTTTTTAATTTTATTTAGGTATTGAACGAAACGGGTCAACAGGATTTATGTTACTACAATTTCTTATGCGCGCATCCGTTGGGTTTTCTCAGCGATTTCAATCACGTTTTTTCGAATATAGGGTACATTTTATTGGGCGTCCTTTTTTTGATAATAACCTATCTAAGGGAACAATCACACAGAGACGCCGAGTTTGATAAGGTAAATTAATTATTTACAGAATTAATGAATTCCAAATTAACTTCGGCTTAAAAATGTTTTAGGAATTCGGCATTCCCCAACATTACGGTATGTTTTACGCCATGGGGGTAGCTCTGATAATGGAAGGTATACTTAGCGGAAGCTATCACGTTTGTCCTAATTCGTTGAATTTTCAATTTGGTAAGTAGAAACGTTATTATTTTATCGTGTTTAAATTATCAATTCTGTTCGGTTTATGACGGTAGTTATAACCTAAACAGTAAATCGGGTGTAAATGAGACATGGGCCATCCTTGTTTTATATATAAATTAGGCTTAATTTTGAATATCTTGACTTGAAAATATTACCGATTTCCTGTTTCACTGGAAACGATATGAAAATTAATTCAATTCAAATGAAACACACTGTATACATATTTGAATTCTGCTGCTTCAAATAAATTTCATCAGTCAAATGTCAATTCTGACGCCACTTTAGTTCTATTTTTCAAATATTTCTTTTTTCATCGTAGGTGGCTGTGACGTTGAATACGTATTGTTACGAAACAGCACACTGGTATAGTCCCTAAATCCGACTCTGTTTAAGCCAGGTATAAAAGTTAAAATTATGGCGGACGCGCAGGGATTTTTTACGATTGTGACTATCTTATCTTAACATTGTTTTTGTGACCAGTCTTATCTAGAAAATGCCAGAAAGCCAATTGTTTTTGAGTAAGCCGCAATCTAGAATTATCTAGTGAAAAAGGAATGAATATATAAGGGACCAACCAGGAAGAGTTAGTTTAGTTGATAATTTGACATCGTGAGATAAACAAGTAAATAAGTGAATATAAATTAGTGAACTGTTTATATAAACTAGTGTGAGTGGATATACTGTGTATATAATTAGTGAATAGTGTAGTGAATAAATAAATAAATTAAGTAAGTGAACCTACCGTGTGTTTAAAGTTTATCCCACCCGTTTACTGTTTAAATAAATAAGAAAAACATAACATTGGTGTCAGGTGTGGGGTAATATAAATTAATATATACGTAAAAATGGCCAAGAGATTAAGGGATCTGAAAGTGGCGGAATTAAGAGCAGAATTGGAAGATCGTGAGCTGGAAACGTCCGGTAAGAAAAGTGAATTAGTAGAAAGACTTAAAGTGGCACTGGAAAATGACGGCTTTGATCCAGAAACAGTTTTATTTAATGACGAGGCTTCCACCTTGATCTCGTCAATTTCTGCTAACATGGACGAGAATATTTCTACTATGAAGAATGATATTTCGGCTAACATGGACGAGAAGATTTCTGCCATGGAAGAGAAGATTTCAACGAATGTGAAAAACGATATGAAGAACGACATTTCTGCTAATATTGACGACAAGATTTCTACTTTGAAGAACGATATATCTGCCGATATCTTATTAATGAAAAACGACATTGCCGCTGACGTTGAAAATGAAATTTCTTCTCTAAAATCTGAAATCGAGAATAAGATGTCAACGACGGACGAGAAGATTGAGAATAAGATGACAACGATGGACGAGAAAATCAAGGAGTTAGAAAAGAAGATGACAGATATAAGAACTCAAGACACGCCAGCGGAAGAAAAGAAGACCGAGCAAACGAAACCTTGCAAGACAGAAACACACTCTAAGTGAACCTACCGTGTGTTTAAAGTTTATCCCACCCGTTTACTGTTTAAATAAATAAGAAAAACATTACAGTATTGACTTAAAATTATTCTTTTTTTATTATATTAACGGTTAAATTTCAGTTTTTGTAAAGAAGTATACGAGACACTCTGTATAGTAAATAACTCCCAAGAAATTACTTTAAGATTATGCACATATTAATTTATTTCATTCCTAAATAAAGGAGTAATTTATAGTTTTCTAATTTTTCACGTTGTTCTTAAAACCCACCCCGTTTACGAAAGATGACACAGGACATATTAAAGTAGCTGATAGATGACGTCACATAGGATTGGTGGGATATGGAATAATTATATTGGTTCGCATATATCTTTGATTACACAGGGTATGACGTAATGACGTGTATCTCACTCCAATACAATAATACCTGAGACACATACTAATGCCTTTTTGGTATGATCTTCATTACGACTATACCTTATAGAATTATGTCAAACCCCGTTTAATAACTTACCCCCACCACCAACATCTACGGACATGACGTCACAGCCTGACATATGACAAATGATAGGTATCTCGGGAGACACAAATAGATGACAGGTGATTCTTGACGTCGGCGCGACCGATCCGATAGCAGCTAAGGTGGAGTGGGCGTGGCCATAACGCTAAAAATTGGAGTGGTGGGGGTTTGGTAAGTGGCCCAATACCTACTTGAAAAGTTTTGGAAATAGTACCTACGTTTATTTAAAAAAAACTTATTGAAAATGAATTTTTAGAAAAAAATTCCACTTTGAGTGTAATTTTAAATCAATTGCCTATGGTTTAGACACCCATCTACGACGAGAAAGAAAATTTATAAAATAAAACGTTAGAATTGACATTTGACAGATGGAATGAACAGCGTATTTCATTATAATTTCATTATAGATTGTCCGAATCTAGAATTTTTTTAGAATAATTTCACATATATTTGTATTCCGTATTTTTATTTAAAAACCTTGAAAATCTAGTTCTCAAAATAAGAGAGATAGATCCACATATGCATATATAGATCAGGAGAAAAAGAGCTACCAAAAAAATGGAAAAATATACAGGGTGTTTAATTTGAAAAAATTAAATTGCATTTAATATATTGTCCATCCTGTGTATCTTTCATTTTATAGAATCGTTCTGAAAAAATTTAGTTGATTTAGTGCAACTTTTGTATAAAACATTTTTATTATATCTATTTGCTCTTAAGTTATAGGGGGGGGGGTCAATTTATAGCGGAAACAGTGGTGTAGCTAGGCGTGGCCTCGCCCACGGACTCTTTAAATGCGGTGCCGCCAGACTTAAATAAAAACCTAAAAAGTATTGGCCACATTCGTCACAAACTGGCAACGCAGCTTAGCTTTGTAAAATGTTTTCTTACACGCATACAAAACAATGAAGGTGGTAAACATTTTGGAAAAAGGGAGGATTTCATAAATTCTATAAGTAGGTAGTTTAGAATAAGATAGATTATTCGTCTGTTTAAAATGGTATTGTACGAATTTAAGACAAGCTTAAATTCTTCCTGTAAATCACACAATAATTACATTTATCTTCCACCCGTATATAATAATTATTACACACACTAATAATTCCTGCCAAAAAATCGTTCATAATATCTCTTTAATACTTCAAAATCCACAAATATCAATTTTAACCTTATCTTCACATACAAAAAAAAGTTATCTTAAAAACATCCCTTTTTGTTTTCCGTTGGGGATCTTGCTTATGCGATATATAACATCATTGATCCTTTTCTTTATTAAGTATGGACCTTCCCAGGATTTTTGGTAATTTTGGAGAAAATCCTTCTCTCCTCGTCGGATTGTGTAACCATACTTTGTCCCCTTCTTTAAAATCGCCTTCTGTGGCCTGCGTGTCGTACTGACCTTTCATTCTGTCGCTGGCAACTTGAAGATTTGTTCGAACTAATTGATGAATATCGTCCAGCCTTTTTCTCAATTGGATCACGTAGTCTTCTCCTGCTAGATCTTCTCCAGGCCGACAGTCAAATTCCAGGGCATAAGGAAGCCTCATTTCACGTCCAAACAGGATTTTCGCAGGTGTTTCACCCGTGGACTCATTGACGGCAGATCGATAATCTAGTGCGAATAGGGAAAGATACTGATCCCAATCTCTCTGATGGCTGGAAACCGCTTTGGACAGGTATTTTCCAATAGTCGTGTTCATTCTCACGACCATTCCATCTGACTGTGGATGTAATGCTGTTGTCCTGGTCTTCTTCATTCCCAGCTTCTCGCAAATATCCTGGAATAGATGGCTTTCGAAATGTCTTCCCTGGTCACTGTGAACTTCCAACGGCACTCCATATCGGCTAATAACCTCTTTCACCAATACATCCGCAACAGTTGTGGCCTCTTGGCTCGGGATCGCGTAAATTTCCACCCACTTTGTGAAATAATCCATTATAACCAGGATGTATTTATCACCATTTTCTGTCGTCGGAAATGGTCCAGCGATGTCTAAAGCAATCCTTTCGAAAGGGCTTCCAACATTATACTGTTTCATAGGTGTCTTTCTCTTGCGATGTGGTCTTACACCAGTCCTTCACATCATAGGAGCTGTTTATCCAATAAAACCTCAGCTACTCGTGTTCTCGGAATAACTAGCTGTCTCCTCATCTTGGAACTATCATCGTTTTCAAGGACTCTTTTCAACAGCCCTTTTTCCAGGACAAGGGAGTCCCATTGAGCCCAATACGCCTTGAGTGTCGGTGAAAATCTTGACACTCATTTTACGTCCAAACAGGATTTTCACCGGTGTTTCACCCGTGGACTCATTGACGGCAGATCGATAATCTAGTGCGAATAGGGAAAAATACTGGTCCCAATCTCTCTGATGGCTGGAAACCACTTTGGACAGGTATTTTCCAATAGTCCTGTTCATTCTCTCGACCATTCCGTCTGACTGTGGATGTAATGCTGTTGTCCTGGTCTTCTTCATTCCCAGCCTGTCGCAAATCTCCTGGAATAGATGGCTTTCAAAAGTTCTTCCCTGGTCACTGTGGACTTCCAAGGGCACTCCATATCGGCTGATAAATTCCTTCACCAATACATCCGCGACAGTTGTGGCCTCTTGGTTCGGGATAGCGTAAATTTCCACCCACTTTGTGAAATACTCCATTACAACCAGTATGTATTTGCCACCATTTTCGTTCGTCGGAAATGGTCCAGCGATATCTAAAGCAATCCTTTCGAAAGGGCTTCCAACATTATACAGTTTCATAGGTACCTTTCTCTTGCGATGTGGTCCATTACTTGTAGCGCAAGTCGTACATTTCTTACACCAGTCCTTCACATCATCAGAGCTGTTCATCCAATAAAACCTCTCACGGATTCGCTGGAGGGTTTTCTTCACTCCCAGATGACCTCCCGATGGACTGTCGTGTAACTTCTTCAGTACCTCAGCTACCCTCGTTCTATGGATAACCAGCTGTCTCCTCATCTCCGAACCGTCATCGTTTTCAAGGAGTCTTTTCAACAGCCCTTCTTCCAGGACAAGGGACTCGCACTGAGCCCAATACGCCTTGAGTTTCGGTGAAAATCTTGACACTTCTTGCCATGTAGGTCGCCGATTTTCCTCCTTCCATTGCCGGATTATCTTCAGGTGAGGATCATTCTCCTGATCTTCTCTGATCCTGGGCTGCGATTTTCGAAATCAATCGACGGTTATCGTATACGACTAACCGCATGCGACGGCCGCATCGAACGATTTATAAATGTTGTATTTTGGACTTCCGACCGATCGCTTATTTCGAATGCTAAATTTTGAACGTGGCAACACAGTAGATGTCAAAAATATAATCTCTAATTTTATTTGTGTTGAAATGAAATGCATAGCGGTTTGATAGTTGTTGATGTTTATTTGATTAAATGGACTATTTTTGATGTCTTGGGTGTTATTGTCCTGCTACAATAATTCAGAGAATAGGTATAAATTACGTTTTATCCAAAAATGTCAGGAATGACAGAAGAACAAAAAAAATTATGATTGATTATGTTCAGCAACACCCACATTTACACAGTGGCAAATTTTCAAAAGATTTTTCATTTAAAGAAGCAAAAAAATATTGGCTGGAAATAACTAAATAACTAGTATACTAAATGTAATTCCTGGATCTCAAAAATTCATTATAGTACCAATGGAGCATTTATTATATAAACAAAAACTAAGGATAAAGATTATTCATGACAAAAATAGTCTCACAGTGACAAATGACACATACAAATCATACAAAATTACCATCGTACACGACAGCAAACATCGCCTACTTTAGATCAACCGATGCCATATCGTACACGACAGATTGAATCGTACACGGAGATTCGAAAATACATGTTCTTTGAATTTCGTGCGAAAGAGCATGCGACGGCGCATCGCATAAGCTCGAAAATCCCACCCCTGGTGGGTGACCATTTCTCGTTGACTACAGTAGTTCTTGAAACTGCAGCTTCCCTAGATTCCGCCTTGTTGCAGTGGGACCAGTCTATTGGGCACGGCCGTCTGGACAGGGAGTCGGCATTTCGGTGACACACCAGTTCGATGTTAAAATCGTACTCTTGAAGTCGTTCAATCCATCTAACGATCTGGCCCTCGGGATTCTTGAACTGCATCAACCACTTGAGTGCTGCATGATCAGTCCGGATTAAGAACTTCCTACCATAGAGATAGTGGTAAAAGTGTTCCACGGACTTCACTACCGCCAAAAGTTCCCTTCTTGTGACGCAGTAGTTTCGTTCTGGTTTGGAGAGGACTTTACTGAAATATCCCAGCACTCTTTCTTGCCCTCCTTGAATATGTGAGAGCACTCCTCCAATTCCTACGTTGCTTGCGTCAGATAGATAGATAGATAGATAAATAGAAAATTTATTGTTCTTTCGTACAGAATACATGAACAAGGAGGTGACAATATTTCCAATATAAATATAAAAAATAACTAAAAAAAAGAAATGAATTATAATTTTATAGATATGCTTAGATGATCCCTTGACGGGAGTGAGAGGATACTTACTACTCGTTTATAATGAATGATCTGATTTTTAAAATATTCTTTGTCACATTATATATTTGATATAATAATTGTGGTTCAGCTTCATTAATTACTGTTTCCAAGTCCGTTAGGGACTGATAGCTTTTATAGAAGAAATATCTAATTTGTTCATACATTGGACATACAAATAATAAATGTTGTAGGGATTCTGGAACTAGACAGTTGCAAATTGTGCATATTTCATTTGTTTTTATGGTATATGCATTGTTATTAACATACATACACAGATTTTAGTGTTAGTAGTGCGTAGTTGTGAGATGAAGCGTTTAATATGCAAAGGGATTGAAAGATCTAAGTGGTTTGTGCTTTGAAAGGGATGCTTGTCTTGTAGTATGTGTTTATACATTGGACAATATGTACTTAGTAATATTTTATTCCAATCCTCTACATGACTATATTGTTCGTATTTTTCTAAAATAATGTTGATTTTATCCCCATCGAAACTATGCATATCAAACTCTGGAGCTCCAATTTCAGTTAAAATATTATTTATTTTGTTGGTATAGGTGGTAAGTTCTATCTAGCGCTATCTTAGGAAATCTTTTTGAGGACAATTTTATAATCTTTAGTAAATATTCTAGAGCTTGTTTTATAATAAAAAATCCAATTTTCACTAGTCTGATTTCCGCTCTCAAAATGTAACTGGCAGTTGTTTTCTGTAAATAGAGAAAAATTTTCCAAAATTGATTTTGAACTATTTCTCCCTCATTTATGTACCGAAGTCCCCATATTCCACTGGCATATGTGTAGGTTGGAACTACAATGCTATAATAAAGCGATTTAACACTTTCCATATCGGTCATATGTGAGGATTTAATTAAATTTTGTGTTGCGTTTTGTGTTATTTTCGTTTTCTTTATACGTGATTTTAAATTTTCTGAGAACGTGCCGTTAAACGAGAATATCACTCCTAAGTAATTATAGCTGTTTACCTTTTCTATTAGTGCATTTTTACACCAAAATTTAGGTTTATGTCCGATATTTGGGCTTTTTCTGAATATAACTACCTTTGTTTTATCTACATTAACTTGTAATTTATTAGTGTCGAAATAACTCTAATATTTTCATTGATCTATTCATCTGAATTTACGAGTCTTCTAATACTATAAAGTCATCACCATAGCCCAGCAATGAAATGTCTTTGTTTTGATCTAGAGATAAACCTCTAGCTCCTCGTTGTTTAAAGTAGTCGTCTATGTCTGACACATATAAAGCAAATAATAGTGGACTTAGCGAGTCGCCTTGGATGATGCCTTTGGTGATTTTAATTTTTTTTGAGGTACAACCGTTCTGCTGAATTGTTATTGTCCCTAAAGAGTACATATTTTTTTAAATTCTTATTATCTTGCCGCTGATTTCATTAGAAAAAAGCTTTTGCCAAAGTATATCCAAATTGATATTATCAAAAGCTTTTTTGAAGTCGATAAAAAGTGCAAAAACTTTCCTCCCAGGCAGTCGCAGATGGTTACTTATCACCGAGTAAAGAACAAAAATATTATCTTCCGTACTTCTTTGTTTACGAAAGCCAGCCTGACATTCTGGTAGCGTTTCAATTGATTCACTGAATGTATGTAGTCTCTGATTTATTAGTTGGGTGAATAGCTTAGTTTTGTGATTGAGTAAGGCAATACCTCGGTAAATTAGAGGATCGTTTTCAGAGCTTTTCTTATGAAAGTGAATCATGTTAATATTTGTCCAATTGCATGGAAGATGTTCTTCCATGTATATTTTGTTAAATAATTCTTTTAGATGTATGATCCAGTTAGTAAGCAAGTTTTTATAAAATTCGTTTGGTATTTTATCATCCCCTACCGCCTTATTATTTTTTGCTATTGCTATTACATTGTATATCTCTTGGATTGTAAAGGGTGAATCTAGATAGGGATGTCTGGCATCCATTATGGATAGGTTCATATTATCTTCAGTGGTTATAATAGTTCTCCCATTCTTTGGCCGTAATAGGGTGTTCATTATAGTGCTTTTTTTTATGAGGGTTTATATATTTCCAAAATTCGGATGGGTTTTTAATGTTCAGAGATTTTGCTTGTAGGTTTTGTTGATATTTGATTTGTTTATCTTTGATTAACATCTTAAATATTTTCTTTTCTGTTTTATATTCTTCGATTGTATTTATGCTGTATTTATTTTTCTTAATGTTATTTTTCTTTAATTTTAATAATTTTTTTTCTTTCACACATTCTTTATCAAACCAGAGTTTCGATTTCTGAATTAAAGTATTTTTATTAAGCCGTGTTCTACACATATCTAAAGTTTCGGCTGTAGAAATGATGGAACTTATCAATTGTGCATCGAGTTCTTCAACATTGTATGTTTCTGGGTTTATAGTCACCTCTGACATAACGTTTTTATAGTTTTGTGTTTCTTGTGGGTTCCACTTAAGATATTTTCTATCTTTTTGTTGAATTTGTGATTGGGCTAGTTTAAACATTTTTATGTCTAGTTTTACCGTAAAACTTTGATGGTCTGAAATAAAATCACTGTTCACATAAAAAGTTTTTATACAATTTATGCTATTAAGATTAGACCAAATTAAATCTACTACACTATTGCCTCGCTCACACAAATATGTGTAGTGTCCTAAATTACCATCATAACGGCCACTAAGGGTGAAGAAACCTACATCTTCAAATACGTCATTAAGTAAGGTCCCTCTTTTGTTAATCGTTAGGTCCATTGAGTTTCTAGTTCCTAGTGGAAAGTTATTTTCAAATAAGTCATTATTGTTGAAGCTATTAAGTTTCCCAATTCTAGCGTTAAAATCCCCATAAATAAATATTTTATACTCGGAGTATTTACGACTAATACCCTTCACACACCCATCAAACATATCTATGCAAACCTTATCATCTAACTTTGGCTTAAAGTATACTATGCCTAAAACAAGCTTAATTTTATTAATTTCTAGTTTAATAAATATCCAAAGATTTGATTTTTCTATCATAACAGCCGTATTATCTAATTTTCATGATTTTGACAGGAGGAACATTAAACCCCCACTTCCTCTGCCTCTCTGCTTGTCTTTCGTTGCGCAAGATTGTAAAATATTATAATTATTTAGAAAATATGGTAAAGTTGGGTTTTCTGTAGTTATCCATGTTTCTACGATTCCTATAATTGGGAATTTACAAAAATTTATCTTTTCTTCCGTATCAAAATTATTTATTGTATTAATTCCTTGACAGTTCCAGAATAGCAGAGGAAGTAGAGCTTCTATGTTCCTTTTTATTTCTATATCATTATTTTTATTTTTTCCATTATCCTTTCTCATTTCCACTTTTATCGCCCGGTCAGTTTCTTCGTCGTTTTCCTCGTCTGTCGCTATTAATTTTTTGATTTTGTGATTTTAGTTATTTTCCTAAGGTTTCCGCCTGTATTATTCTCAGCTGGGGATCTTTGATCTGCCGTTCTTTTATGGCTGCCACTTCCATTTTCGTCATCTTCGGATGTTTCTATGTTATGGTATACTTGCTTATTAATTATTAGCTTATTATATCTAATGTATGCTGTATATCCTTTATCCCTAGCTTCCTTCAATTTGGATATTAATGATCTTCTTTCCTCTTGAATTTTTTTGGGTAATCTTCATTTATCCATATTCCTGTGCCTTTCAAATTTTTTGCAGATTTTAGTATTTTCGTTCTGGTGCTTTCTTTAGTTAATTTTACCAATACTGGCCTCTTCGCATCTTTCGAATAGTTCCCAAGTCTTTTTATTTCATCTATATCTACGTTTTTCTTGATAGACGTTCCTATTTTATGCATAATTTTATATATTTTATCTTATGTTTCAGATTCCTTTTCATTTTCCTCATCGCTAATGCCCATTACCACAATATTTTTCTTCCTGATTTCCCTCTCCAACTTTTCTATCCTTTCTTCTTGCTTCATAATGTGTTCTTTCAATGTTAAATTTTCATCTTTTATTTGTTTCATTTCCAATACAAAAGAATCTATTTTCCCATTCGTTTGTTGTGCAGTTTCGTTTATTTGTTGGAACATCTGTTCTATTCTTGCCATATCCCCCATCTTTAATTTACTTTTCAATAAAAGTTTTATCTGCTTATTATTTTTCTTTTGTTTTCCGCTTTATAAGTCAGTCTGACAACGCCGCTTTGATATCGACCAGGATTCTTTTTGTACTTACTAATTAGCTTGTTATTGAACTTCACTTTCACTTTATTTGTCTATTAATATTTGTTTATCTTACCAAGAATGTATATTTAATGAGTTTTTTTTGTTCACTGGTATTAAGTTCATCACTTTAACTATATTGGAAGTCTTTCAGAATTAATTAATTTTCTTTGTAACTCTCGATTTTTACGGCTTAATGCAGGGCAAAATCAAAACATTGTGATCTCCGTGAACGCACCGTTGCCGCCCCGATTGCGTCAGTGTCAAGAATAAAGTCTCCCTCAGGTAATGGGTATCATAATATCGGCGCCGCGGTTAAATGCCTCTTCGAGGTTTCAAAAGCCGTTTGACAGTCTTCGTCCCATTGGAAGGGCTTCTTCTGTAAGTCGAGTTAAAGGCTTGGCAATATCTCCAAACTTCCCGATAAATGTTCTATAATATGTCCAAACTCCTAATTTGATGTTTGTCGGTTGGTTGCGGCCATTGCTGAATGAAAGCAATTTTTTCTGGATCCAAGCCTTCACTTTCCAGTGCCATTTTGAGTCTATTTATTAATTCGCTCTTCTTACGGGACGTTTCCAACTCGCGGTTTTCCAATTCTGCCTTTAATTCCGTCACTTTTAGGTCACTTAGTCTCTTAGCCATTTTCGTGTAACTATTTATTTATATAATCCCACTTCTGACACCAATGTAATGTATTTCTTATTTAATTAAATAGTAAACGGGTGGGATAGACATTAAAGACACGGTATGGCTACTTACGAATTTATTTAAACATCAAACTACTCACTAACACTCAATTTATATACACTTAACTATTCACTTACATTTAATTTATATACACACAAACTTAATTATTAACGTATATCAACACTTTACTGTTCGCTATTTCGGTGTATTCTGGTTTATTTCACGAGATCACTTTATCAACTAAACTCACTCTCCCTGGCCGGTCCTTTATATATTAGTGCCTTTTTTACTAGATAATTCTATATTGTGGCTTATACAAAAACAATTGGCTATCTGGAATTTTCTAGATAAGACTGGTCACAAAAACAATGTCTAGATAATATAGTCACAATCGTAAATAGTTCTAAGAAATCCTTTAACTTTCATACATAGCATAGACAGAGTCGGATTCAGGGTCTACACTAGTGTGCTATTTCGTAACAGTACAAAAGTACACTTCCCCCACCAATTAAGAAAAAGTGATACAGAAAAATTACTTAGATAAAAATTGTAGAATATGGACAGAAGTATCTAATTATATTTTTTAACTGATAGAATGCGCCACTTGGCCGTTTTTAAAGCCCGCTTTTCTTATAACAATTTTTTCGCCCTGTATATTGGGTAAACATTTTATAAGAGTGAGTCGTGTACAAATTTTTGACATGATGTTTGCGCCACTATTGTGACATTAGTATAATAGTATAATGCACGTATGAATTACTGTGCAGTTTATAAATAAAAACGTTTTGATTAGTATACCTAAATCTTGTTTATTAATCTTATATCGAAATATATAGTTACATAAATATTTCACACCACATTTCATCCGAATATGTCCTAAACAAAAATGCAAATAATAACTTTAATTCTACAATCGATACCTTAGTAAACTTTGAAAACGTAATACAAGAGGCATTCCTTAATAGAGAACATCTTGTAGCTATCATTTTTGATATAGAAAAGGCCTACGGCAGGACCTGGAGGCACTCAATTCTCGGGCAACTGCACGAGTGGGGTCTCAGAGGACGTCTACCATTGCTTTTAAAACATTTTTTACACAACAGACAATTTAAGGTAAGGGTCGGTGCTGAGGAATCATCTCTGAGAGTGCTTGGGACTGGAATCCCACAGGGTTCTGTCCTCAGTGTATCATTATTTGCAGTTGCAATTAATTTCCTCGTAGAAAAAGGTCAACAAGATGTTAAGAAATTGCTTTATGTTGATGACCTAATAATTTTTCAGAGAAATAAGTCAATGGCTATACTAAACCAATCTCTTAACCAAGAAATAAATGAAATACATATCTCATCACAAACTAGAGGTCTTACCTTATCAAAAGAAAAAACGAATACCATCCACTTCTGTAGGCAGCGACTTAAACACGAAGACCCCTCACTCCATATCCAAAATCATAGGATAGAAACAAAAAATGAGATTAAATTTTTGGGCCTTGTTTTTGATAAGAAGTAATACTGGGTAGAACAAATCGTTCAGCTTGAAAGTGTAAAAGGGCACTTAATGTTATTAAATGCATGTCTAATATTAGATGGGGCGCAGATAGAACAGTACTCTTAAAAATGTATCAGTCTATGATTCAAGGTCGAATTGATTATGGATCAGTAGTATACGGGTCTAGCAGAATTAGTAGACTTCGCCGACTGGACCGAATTCAAGTAGCTGCCTTGAGATATGCAACCGGTGCTTTTAGAACAAGTCCTGCAATTGCCGTCAATTGTGAGGCAGCTGTTCCTCCTCTAGATCTTAGAAGGGACTATCAAGTAATAAATTATACCTCCAAGGTTCTGTCTCGACCTAATCATATTAATCATGGGTTGTTTTTATCTGATAATGATTTTGCTCCTAGAAGAACTATAACAAGACCCTTACGAATACGAAACATTGAGACTTGTGAAAAGTACTCTGTGCAACAAGATACAATTCTCATGGACCTTCCCCGTAATATCCCACCATGGAAATTGTCCTCTCCAATTTTAAATTTTAAACTTACATCCTGGAAAAAAGAAGAAACAGCTGCTTCAACCTATAAAAATATTTTCAAATGTGAACTGGAATCATGCAATAACAGTCTAATCATTTACACAGTAGGGGTCGAAGTCTGAAAGCGGAGTAGGTTCAGCTATTGTTATAAATAACAATGACCACAAATGGTCTTTAAGACCAGAATGTTCAGTTTTATAGCCGAATTGTATGCGATATGGCAAGCGCTGTTATTCTTCATGATGTCTGAACATCAAAAGTGTGTAATCTGCACAGATTCTTTAAGTGCAATACAAACCCTAGAAAATCCATTTACGTAAACATTCTATGCCAACAAATTTTAGAGCTTGTCAGGCATCTTGAATCTAATAAAAAAACTTGCAACTTCTTGTGGACTCCAGGTCATTCTGGTATTCAAGGAAATGAGTTGGCTGATGAAGCTGCTAAGCATGCTACGCCATCACCAGTAGACAAAGGAATCTACATTCCCATCGAAGACTTTAAAACTGAAATTAAAAGTATTTTAAAGATTAAATGGCAACAATGCTGGAATTACTTCACAGGGCAATTACGACTTATTAAACCATCAGTTGACAAGTGGTTATACTCCGTAAATCTAAGTCGATATGAACAAGTAAAAGTATGTAGGTTAAGCATAGGACATACTCACTTGACACATTCCTACCTTCTTTGTGGCAATCGGCGCCCACGTTGTGAACACTGCAATCGTCATCTGTCCGTAGAACACCTGTTTTCATGCGACTACTATACTTGGCAAAGAAACATCTTCGGGATAAAGTCAGATATAACCACAACGTTAAATAGTAGAAGACATACAAAACAAGTACTACTTTATCTCAAAATAATTAATAAGTTAAATAAAATATAGTAAAAAATTAAATATTCTAAACCTATATTCATAGCAATTTGAAAAACCCGCTATATACGATATAACTTACACAGGGGGTTTTGGTTGGTAGATCATGTCAATGAAGTCCAACACTACTCTCATGAGTGAACACGAGTTTTCCCCCTGCCACCTGATGAAAAGAGCCAATGGCAGCAGTCGACGCTCTATAATCCAAAAAAAAATAACTTTAATTTAAATACTTCATTATATTTACATTTAATATATGTCTTTTTCAGATTCTAGTTTTATGTATGTAATGGCCGTACTATGTATGGTGAAATTATATCAAAATCGCCATCCTGATATAAACGCCAATGCCTATACTACTTTTGGAGTATTGGCCTTAGCAGTGGTATTAGGTACGTTATACAATATTTCTCATCCTATAACTATGCAAAATGTGATCAAAAACTACAAATCTTGCTTCCAGAATTACTGCCGGACAAAACGAATTTCAATTCATAAACTTTGAGATAAGAAATTTAAAAAGTTACCAATTAAGATTAAACGGTGGAATTTCTATCTTTGTCGACATATTTTCAAAGCAATTAGATGTTCTCACTTATCTCAAATAAATTAAAGACAATTATTTGTAATGTTTTTTCAGCTATGATAGGAATATTAGAAGCGAACCTATATTTTTGGGTAACGTTCGTTATCATACACATTTTAATGTGCTTTTATCTCAGCATAAAAGTATATTACATGGGATGTTGGAGATTACGTAAGTCATTTTCTTCTGAATATAAAAAATATTTTATTTCGACTATTTTTCCAGGCGATTTGTCGTTACAAAAATTCCGACAAGTTTGGATATACGACTTCTGGTCTGGACCGGTTAATGTTTTAAGACCGTGCCATAAAGGTAAATCTATTCCCGATTAACAATTTGTTACTGTTCATAATAATAATGTTAAATTTCAGCTCGCTTCGTGTTACTTTTTTTGGGAAACCTGTGCAATTGGGGTTTAGCTACTTTTGCTTTGTACCGTCTACCGAAAAACTTCCCTGTCTTCCTATTGACGATATTCATGGCGAACACTATGTTGTATTTTGTTTTTTACATTGTGATGAAGGTTAGTACAATTTTATTCTAAAAAATTCAACGTTGATACATGAAAAAGAGATTTTTGGAATATTTCTTTCGCTTTACGAATCGAATATTACCAATACGAAAATTTGGTTTGAGATATCAACTTCGGACCCTCAAATGAAATCTCTACGGGTCAACGCCGTCATGAAAAAAAAATACGCCCCCATCCTCCCAACTTAAGTGATGCCATCCAAGGAAAAAACAATTTTTTATTATTTGAGCTAGCGGAAAAATAAAAATTGCATCTGAAAGAGACAATTCCGACTGGTACATACACTGATTTATTTATTTTAAGTGTTATACAGGGAAAAATTAAAAAGTATTTTTGCAAATTTTTTTTCGAATTTCGAGAAACGAATAAGCCAGCGTAAAGATCACATCAAACCCTCTTCAAAAACATATAACAAAACTTTGCGGTCCCCATTTTTCGGGGGTCTAGAGATGGTCAAAAACCAACTTTTTTCGATTTTGGTACTTACGGCTTGGGACTTTTTACTTTTCCTCCCAACCTATCTAATATGTGAGAAAAGTATTGGTTTACCCCAAAAAAAGTTGGAATTTTGAAAAAAAAATTAAGTTATTTTTACGTTTTCCATCAACAACACGAAAAAACGGTTTTTAGAAAAAAATCCTGTGTATGTCGTCGGCCACTTTTCGTTGCATATCTTGTTAGCACGATACAGCCTCCGGAGTGCAACAAGTCACCAATTTTATGATTGAATATTGTTAAGGACATGTCACAGATGAATCGTATTGATTTTCAGCTGACCAAGGCCAGTACAACGGGTGCTATGGTACTTGAAGTACGACATTTCTGTCATTTTTTGAGAAATTTCAGTTTGTTAGCACGATACAGCCTCTGGAGTTCAACAAGTCACCAATTTTATGATTGAATATTATTCAGGACACCACACAGATGAACCTTATTGATATTCAGCTCATCAGAGCCAGTACAACAGGTGCTATAGTACTTTAAGTACGATATTTTTGTTATTTTGAGGAAATTTCAGTTTGTTAGCACAATACAGCCTCCAGAGTATATACAAGTGACCAATTTTATGATTGGGTATTATTCAGAGCGACTCAAAGATGAACCCTATTGATATTAAGTTCACTAACGATAGTACAACGGGTGCTATGGTACTTGAAGTACCAAATTTTTGTCATTTTTGGAGAATTTTCAGTTTTTCAGCACGATACAGCCTCCAGAGTGTATAAAAGTGACCAATTTTATGATTGAATATTGTTTTAGATGTCTCACATATGTACCCTACTGATTTTCAGCTGACTATAACGAGTACAGCGGGTTCTATAAATCCAGATATACTACATTTTTGGAGAAATTTCAGTTTGTTAGCACGATTCATCCCCCGAAGTGTATACAAGTGACAATTTTATGATAGAATATTGTTCAGGGCATGTCACAGATGCGGAAGAGTTAGATTTACTCCTCAAAACCGTTTATTTTACTATAAACTACAAATGAAAAAGGGGGGTTAATGGGGGGGAAATATACAGGAAAAAATTCACAAGTAAATTAATTTTTTTTTCGAATTTCGGGTTTTATGTATGATGGGACATGTCAGGTCAAATTCTTTATAATGATATATGGGGGCACCCCCTCCCCCTATTTTTTTGGTGGTCCAGCAATCGCTAAAAACTGATGCTGGATCGTGATTTTCGGGGATCTTCTGGATTTGGAGTGCCTATAAGCGTCATGGGTTTGAAATATTTTTAGGGCTCCCAACAGTGGAACGGAATTGAACGTGGAAGTTCGAAATGGTGTTGTTAGGTATATGTCCATCCGGTATATAGCTACAGAGGTCGAAAAAATTTTAACCTTAAAATTTAGCGCGTCTTGTGGAGCCTTTTTTGTTCGTTACAATGATTAAACTATACATATATACCAATCGATAGAGAAAAAAATTAGAATTTTCGTGAGTGTCTACAGGATTGTGAAAAAATTATTTCGAAATTTTTTAATATCGAATTTTCGGAATTTTTAGACAAATTATACAACTTTTGTGGAATCTAAAAAAATTCTATGGGGGCGTGTCTAAGTGCCATCAGCATTTTTACGATATCTCGCAATTTTTTTATATCTGTCCATTTATTTCATTGTAGTTAGCGGGGCAAGCGTTGCCCATGGGGGGGGGGCATAATTTTCGTGTGAGGTACCTATTATGGACTATCATACCTCACCATCAGGTAAACGGCCAAATTTTTTTTATTAATACTTGCCCCCCTTAACCCTCTCATATTTTTTGGGTGGCTCAATTTCTACGCCAATGTTCATCATTTTTGATTCTCTACACGACAGTTTTTTTTCTACGATTTTTCCTTCCCCTTCAAAAATCCAGCTTATGTTGCCGTGTAACAAGGTGTCAGAACCAACTTTAAAGGGCAAATTTTCAAAATGCTCTGAAAGAAAAGAAATTTGGTACGGGGGTGTAAAATTGGTCCAGGAAGACGGTCCCGATATTGGAAATTCTCCAAAACGAATTTTCAGCTGTCAGAACGTAATTTGAAATTTTCACCAGGACCCATTCAGGAGGGGGAGGTTGGTAACTTTTATGCTGCCATTTGGATGAAAATCTAGGGAAATGGGTTTTCGGGGACGAGAAATACGATGAGCAAATAAGTTTCTCTGTAAGACCTATTTGACAGGCTCACAAAAAATAAAAACGTCAAAAATATTTTTGCGATTTTTAAAAATAGTAGTTTTGACGCGATTTTCATAAGAATTTGTAATTAGAGGTTTTCAATCATGACGAATGGAATGACATTATTAGTGAGATTCAAGAAATGGACTATCAGAATGTTAGCACATGCCAAACATCTTGCACTTGTTAATTCCTGGTTAGAGTATAAAAAACAAGCTATTATTTTTGGAATGGAGAAGAAGAATATAATTGATCTTCTTGCATTCCGACAAGCTGTGGCAGAAAATCTCATTCTGCATAAAAACCCACCTAAACGAGGTAGACCTTCCACAAGCATGGATTCTTCGAAATATTCGAAGAAAATGTGCAACGAACCAAGACCTTACAAGGAATCAAGATATGTTGGCTACAACCACTTCCCTGAAGTTGACTCAAAAAAAGATAACTCACGCTGTAAAATGAAAGGCTGTACTCTAAAAACATATGTATCTGTACTAAATGTAAGGTACATTTGTGTCTGATAAAAGACAGAAATTGTTTTCACAAATTTCATTCACGTTAGACCTTAATTGGTGTATGTATATGTGTACTATTTTTTATTTTGTTAATACAGAATTATTTTGAAATATGTTATTTATATATCACCATAATTCCTGTTTGTCTCTTCTGAGGGACATGCTATAAAATGTAGTGGAGGGGGCAGAATATTTTTTTAACATTTTTAAATGTTTATAATTCATCCTCTAAGGTATTATTATATAATTTTGAATTTTTTTTCAAACGCTTTACACTAGGTACAGTGAAAGGGTTAATAATACTTATAACTAAATTAGTGCCTACCGAGTAATATAATTTTAAATTTACCCCCCAATTACTTATCCCCATTTTCTACATACCCAATTACAAGTCGCGATGCCGCGGCGCTTCCAACAAAGACGGGGAGGTATCAACTTTGGACCTCAGATATGTTTCTATTCAAGTCAACGCTGTAACGAAAAAAGAAATGGTTTGCGAGTTTGAAGGGGACTGAAAAATCGAAGAAAAAAAATTGCGTTCGATTTCGAGTATATTTTGCTTAGAGGCGTTTCTGGATATGAGAATTGCAAAAAAATTATCAGTTTTATAAAAACTACTGCCTCCATTTAGTATGATAATTTTCTTTTTCAGTACATCAATAAAGAGAAAGTGAAGCTTTTGACATGGACATTTCTAATTATTTCCGGACTGTGTGCTATTTCTGCAATGTATTTTTTCTTGCACAAAGCCATATCTTGGAAGGTAAGTTACTAATTTTTTGTTTTATCGATTTATATCAACGGAAATAAACATTTTCAATAAAAAGTACCAAATAAAGTATAGATAGAAACAGGTATTAGAAATTCGCCATACTGAAGATAAATTTATAATGATGGGTGTATTAACAATTAGAATCAACAATTGTTAAGGTTAATTTGTTGGCTTGTGAGGCTTCACTAGTGTCTTAATAAGAAGGTTCAGTAGATTAGCAAAGCCACTACCGTCATACGGGGTTAAGTGAATAACTTTCAGAAAAATAAATCTAAAATTATCCAAAAATTAATGAATACAGATTCATCTTGTACGAAAATAGTAAGGAATTAACAAAAAAATCAACATCAAAAGTCAACTTTCTGAGTTTTTTTTTGTCAAAGGGTGATTCACTTTACCCACTAGTGGGGGGTGTAATGAACTATGCGTTTAACTACTTTAAAAAAACCTTTGGAAGATAACTTTTTAGTAACTAAACATTGAACAAACTAAACACTAATCAGCTGAACTTATAAATAATCACAGCTTCAGGAAAAAACGTGCTTTCCTCTTTTTACATATTTAACATGCATTTTCTCATAAAACCGAGTAGGATCTATAAGTGACAAGTCTGGAATCTCAGGATAAACACAATATCCTTTCTCTTTCTTCCTGAGAACATTACGGGCCCATTCTTCCGAGCCATGCTCTCTAATTTTCCAACAAGCCGGCTTTCTTTTTATGAGGTTGGAAACTTGGCTATGACAAAATCGCCAAATTGAACATTTTTTATATCGAAATTTAAAGGGTCTGGTATTATTACTGGTGGCGATTGATTCATTTTACCCATTTTACTTAACCCCGTATGAAGTCGGCCATCTTGATGACGTATGTCAAAGCGACGCGCACAGTGAGGTGACGTAAAGGTGTTATCTGTCATGTGTCGTCTGATCTTTGTTGTATTATTTCTTATACGGTTGGAGTTTGATCGCAATATAGTTGATAAAGCAATACATTTTCAAGTTTCTTCTACAAAAGTGACAAGCGGTGAAAAAATAAAACTGACATTGTAACAGTTCGTCTCCTTAAGCTGTCCCTGTGTTGCATTCCTCTCTCCCCAGACCATAGTTGCGTGCGACTCTGCAGCCCTACTACCACATGCGAGACAGCGCGCATGGGTAAAAAAGAGTAGTCAGCGACAAGAGGTGAGACGACGATCATCGATTATTCTTATTGATGATTCGGTAGAAGACAGACGTGACTCGTACTTCGCAAAGAACTTTTATTTTTAGTTGTATTATCGTTTCTACTTTTTCATTATAGATTGAATTTCTATAAAAATATTGAAGTATCATTGCCGCCCTTCTAGTCGTTAAAATAAATCCAATGGTACACTGGCGCCCAACGTGGGGCTTTCATTTTATTTTGTGGATTTTCGATTTTGTGGAAGATTAGAAATAATAATATTTCTCAATAATCAACTGCTAATGAACTTTGGTGTTGCTTTGTCAGAAATATACAGATTCGATTATCGACATTCGCTAATAAATATTTTAGAATCGCTCTTGTATTTCTGTAAGGAATAGAACAGTGCACATTTACGGTAAACAATCGCCACGCGTTTGGCTTTGTTTGTCTGGATTATGCGCTACTTTTCAGCTTAAAAACATTCGCTCACTACTACTAGCTTTGTTTCTAATAACAATCGCCAATATTGTGGCAGTGTTTTCGAACTCTAAAGATCCTCGACAAAATATCGATAAATTCTTTGTCATACCTAATTTTTACGTTATTACAATTTTGTAGTAACCCCCAATTTGCATAAACTCTTGTCATATTTGGCTTTGTTTTGTAAATATTTAGTAAATTCCTGAAATAATTCGTATAGTTCCTAGACTGAGAAACTTTTATTCGCTCGCCTTTCAAATTATTTGACGAATATAATCGTTTATTCAAATTTGCGAGCACGAAAAGTTTCTACACTAGGAACACAGTTAGCTAACAGCTCTCTTGGATTTATTTAAGTTAATTTTTGCAAAATTATGGACCCAACTCAGGTTTTCACTCAAGAACCTCGAAGTGAACGATTAGCAAACAAAACCACCATGCAGATGACCAATGAACAATTTACATAGCTCATTAAAACAATCACTGCCTCACGGGTGATAGCACCAGCTGCAGCGCAGATTGGAAGCTTCAGTAAATGTCACGCAAGGTTTGATGGGAATGGATGTCATATGACAGTTGAATCCTTCATTACTACGATTAATATATACAAGGAGATAGAAAAGATTCCAGATGTCGACGCCCTTAAGGAATTGTCTTTATTGCTGACAGGCAATGCATCAGTTTGGTGGCAAGGTGTAACATAGGACCAAGCAATTACACTGATCCGAAGTGCGTTCTCGCCTTCTAAACTAGCACATCAAATATATATTGAACTCTTTAAGAAGCACCAGGAAGAAAATATGCCGATTGACGAGTTCATATGCAAAAAGAGCCATAATACACAGTTAAATATGGTCTTTGGACTTCTAATCAACATACGCCAAAAGATCTCACGAGACTCTCTCAATAACTACACTGACCTCCTCCAAAAGGGGAGAGAAATTGAGCAGCTCCACAAAGAGGAATCAAAGAAAACCACTAAAACACCCGAAAGAACACGTTTGTCAGAAGCAGCCCCCCAACGGACCAGTATTAAAAAGAACCGTTGCAGTTTCTGCCATAACAGAAGACATACATTTACTGAATGTAGAAAAAGGTTGGCAAAAGAGAAAGAAGAGCCTTCCACCTCCGCTACAGCCAAATCAGTAAGTTCAAAACGGAAACTCAACCAAGCGGGATCATATGCTATGGACGAGGAAAGGTGGGTTATTATCGCAGTAACTCAAAATCCGTCTGAAGCTGAAGCAAAAGCCATTAACTTTCACTCGTTAAATACGCTTAGACATCTAAGTATTCAGGTTACAACAATCCCAATTACTGTGGAAGGTATTCCTGGGATATCACACCTAGATACAGCGGCGTAAACTTGTGTTGCAGGCAGATCCCTGTACGAGAATCTGAAGGTAAAATAACGAGAATTTCATTTAAGAAGACACGAGCTACTGTAACCTTAGCCGATGGATCCAGTCGAGCACAACAAATACTTAACACTGTCGTCAAGATAAATATCGAAAATAGAATAATTGAGATAGACTTCATCATATTTCCCGAAGCCGAGGACAACCGAACGCTTTTAGGCATCGATTTCCTAGAAAAAGCGGCAATGATTTTGGTACTCCCACAACGTTGTTGGTCTTATGCGGATAAACCAAACAAAATTCATAACACAACCGGCAGGAAGTACGCCTCAACTCAAATACTCACTCCCATCATGTGATATTCATAGGAATAAGATATGCGAGGTCGGAGTAACGCACGAACCGCAAAGACGCTCGACGTTCTTAGAATTGCCACATCAGGAATCATATATGCTACAGGAAATCGACGTCCCAGCACAAACAGATTACCCTCTTGATGATCTATATGCAGGAGATGGCTCGTATTCCCCAAGCACTATTGATTACATTTTCCGGGATGCCTTACCTGCCACGTATAGTCCGAAGAAACACGATCCTAGAAAAAGGAAAAGATTCAGCCTCTTTAGCGTAGATATAAGACTACACCCAGAGGAGACAACCAAGTCAGAAACACTCTTTTAATGAGCTCCTTCTCAGACATAAAGACCGATTTATTAAGGACTGTCCAGCAACAACATTCGCGGAGCACAGCATCGAAACCGGTAGCTCTTCACCAATTGCACTTGCTCCAAATCGGCTAAATCCCAGCCGCCAAACTGTACTTCGAGGAAAACTGGACGATTTATTGGCATCAGGGATTATTGAAGAAAGCAACACGCCATGGATGTCGCCCATAGTCCTAGTACCTAAGAGTGACGGCGACATACGACTATGTGTTGACTACCTACGAATTAATGCCGTTACAGTACCAGATCGGTATCCCTTACCGCGAGTGGATGACTTTCTCCATGCTGCGAAAGCACTGCCATATATGTCCAGCTTAGACCTACAATCTGGCTATCATCAGATCCCAGTTCGTGATAGTGACAAGAAAAAAATTGGATTCATTACTCCATAGCGTCGAACAGACTGCTTTTGAAGACTTAAAACGCTGCCTGCCATTGTCGACCATCAGCCCCTCAAGTGGTTATTGACCTTGAAAACGCCAAGAGGAAGATTAGCTCGGTGGGCATTGCAACTTCAGGCGTACAATCTCCACATTTGCTATGCACCCGGTAGAACCAAACGCGTGGCAGACTTCCTCTCCAGACCACCATGTGAAAATGACATGCCGAATTGCCAGGTATGTACTGTCCAAATCGACCTGCTCAGTAAAACGGAGAAAGACATCGGGATCAACAGTTGAATGATCCTGAGCTGCAAATGATAATTGGCGCCTTAGAAGATTTATCGAATGATGAAAATAACCAAAAGTGGATCAATCGTGGATATTTCCTCCATAAAGGGGTACTGTGTAGATATATGGACGATCAAGAAGATAACGACGCTAGACTAGTTATCCCTAGCCAGGAAATATCTACAATTCTAAAGGCATACCACGATAGTCCGACGGCCGGACACTATGGCATCGATAAAACTACGCTCCAGATCGCCACACGCTACTATTGGAATAGAATGCGCCAAGACATTGCCAAACATATAGGTGCTTGCCTCGAATGTCAACGATATAAGAAACGTGGCAGTCCAAAGAAGAAGATTATCCAGCACCCACAAGAAGACTGCGTACCCGTGAACCAGTCTCAGCCGAACAGTTATCTAGGAATACTGGTTCCTCATCAAGAAGATCGAGAAACCAGAGGGGGAGATTGTAACAGTTCGTCTCCTTAACCCGTCCCTGTGTTGCATTCTTCATTCCCCAGACCATAGTTGCGTGCGACTCTGCAGCCCTCCTACCACATCCGAGACAACGCGCATGGGTAGAAAAGAGTAGTCAGCGACAAGAGATGAGACGACGATTAGTGATGGGCAGAATCGGATACATAGTATTCGAATCATTTTAGGAATCGATTACTTATCCGTGTACTGAGTTCTCGAGAACAAAGATTGTAAATGGATGAGGACGAATACGAACGAACGCGAATACCGATACACCAACGGATACCGGTGCCTGAGGAAACTCGTTTTGTTTCCACTGTTCTTAGGTGGTTATTTGTTAATCTCTGTTTTCTCTAAGGTAGCAGTTTAAAATTTTGGTTTCTTCGTTAGGTAAGAGATTATACAATACTTAACTATAATATAAATATTTTGTAGAAATCAAAACAAACAAAATTGGTCGTGTATTTTAATTTGAAATAAAAGTTCAGGGTTTCCCTTAAAATGTTTTTAAAGAAAATATAAAATATTTAACATGATAGTGTACATGTTTCGATAAATGTAAAAATAATAAAGATTCTAATAAAAGAACAAAAATAAATTCTTTAAAAAATAAAAACGAAAATAAATAAAATCAAAAAAAATTAAAAAATATTAAATAGATGATATAAATGTAAAAATAATAAAGATTCTAATAAAAAAACGAAAATAAATTCTTTAAAAAATATAGGCCTATTTACAGAAACTGTTTTAAAATAAAATCATCTCCAAATTGTTTGAAGATAAACGGTTTCGTTTGTTAGTTGTCCGGCTTTGGAAAATAATCTCATACTTTTAACACTTTATTATCAAAGAATGCCCATATGTCATCTACTTTTCTAATATCAGTAGTTGATGTCGAAGGAACTGTTGTTGACGTACTCGTAGATAGAATTTCATTGTGATCCTGTTGAGCTGTATGTTTTAAATTAATTAAATTAGTTAATTCGTCTGTTGTCTATTTTTGAGCATTGTTAGCATTATCCTCTAATCTGAAACTTTTTTAAATCTAGGGTCCAAAAAAGTGGCTTTAGCGACTATTTTATTTTCTTCTAAACTTTGTTTTCGGTAGTTCGCCACATGGAGTTTTAGTTTCCATGCTCCGAAGCGAATGTTGGAAGCCCCTGACCAATGGAATAATGATGGATAAAGTAGGGTATTGCTCAACCGAGAGTATTGTTGTTGAAACCTCGGCTGGTTTTAAAACAGAAGTACAATCTTCTAGAATTATCCATTCGAAAGCATCTAGACACTCAGGAGCCTTTGGCAATTTGACCACACAAATAAGGCTGTCTTTAATTTGCAAGGGTATTTCCATCATAATTAAACTGGAATTCCACCGTGTGGAAACATCCTGTTTCACTTTCAATATAGGAACATTCATTTATATTTGAGTGTTATTTAATATTTCTGTCGCCAGAACATTATGTTTGAAATACGTCACCAAAGCCTTGCACTGTTTTAACAGAAGGGATAATATTTCGTTTGAATATATGGCGTCGATAACACATACATTTAATGTATGTGTCACACACGGATGATGATGTTTTTTCAAATGTTCATTTATTGCGTTTTTCATATTAGCTGCATTATCTGATATAACAGTAACCACTTTGTTAAATAAATTCCATTCATTTAAAATTGTCCTAAGAACTGTGTTAATATTTTCGCCTGTATGGCTTCCCAATATTTCCCGGGTGGCGATATTATAATAATGCAATTTATGATTAAATATAAAATGAGCTGTTACAGAAATATATGCCCTAGCACTATCGGATGTCCAAATGTCAATTGTAATAGATGCATAATTAACTGCATCGAACTTACTTCGCAAATATGAGACCGATTATTTATTTAAATTAGGTATCATAGTATATGAAAAGACTTTTCTGTTGGGTATTTTATACTGACTGTTAAGATTTTGTGTATATTTCCAGAATCCTTCATTTTCCACAATCGACAATGGATGATATCTGTTACAATCAGTTTTATTAACTTGCTGTCTATTTCCGTTTTCTTGGCATTGAACATTTCAGTTTTACTAGCACCAAATAACTTTAGTTGGCGAGGACGCTTAACAACAGGTGGTCCTATAAGTAACTTATCTTGTCTCTGCTCTTCTACTTCTAGTGTCCTTTTGGGTATCAAATTTACCAATACCTTAGAAGTTGAAACACCTGCAGTTTGAATGGTGCGTTATTTTCATCGACACTTTTTTCTTCGTGAGATTAGTACTTTCAGCAAATTGTATAGGATGTATTCTCATCAGATGTTTTTTCATACTTGTAGTATTTCCAAAATATTTTAATTCTTTGTTGCACAGTGAACATCGCACTACTTTGTTGTCCTTCTCCTTTTTAAAATATTGCCACACAATAGACTTAATGCAACCCGGCCTCATTTTTTTATTTTTAAAAACCGCTATCTCAAAAAATTCTAAAACAGCACTCTGCAATTTACCGTGTAAATCTGTGTTGGATATACGAGTATATTATAAATGTGTAAATCCCACCGCATGTATTTTGTGAATGTGAATCGCACGAACCTAGCTGACACCTAAATGCATGCGCATGCGATATGAGTTCTCAATTCGTCTGAGCCGAGCAATCCGTCCGAGTCCTCAATCGGAATCTGCTGACAGTGCTGACTGTAATTTTCGAGTTTATGCGATCAACCATGCCGAGATCCGAGAACAGCCGGTATTCGAACACTTGGACAAAAGAATCGAATACACCGAGTACTGTTAAGAATCGAATAGTTACCGATTCCCCATCACTAACGACGATCATTCTAATCCATGATTCGGTTGAAGACAGACGTACCTCGATAAATACTTTTATTTTTAGTTGTATTATCTTTTCAAATTTTTCATTAAAGATTGAATTTCTATAAAAATATTGAAGAATTATTGCCGCCCTGATAGCCTTTAAAATAAATCCAATGTTATATATTTTCAATTTCTTCAAGGTTTTATTTCTTAGATCCTTGATTTTAGGTCTATTTTAATAAATACTATGTTTTTTATATAACATTTTTTGGACGTTTCGGCTGCAATCAAAATATTTTTGTAAAAGTTAAACCGAAACGTATTAAGCTTAATAGAACCATAAACACACATAATCTTATTTAATTTTATGTTGTGTGTGGTGGGAGGATGGCATCAGCTTTAGCTATTTATTTGCCACACACATTTTTTTTGTGAACAACAGTTATATGTTTATATTGGTTGCTTTTAAAAATTTTATGATGGAATCAAGGATAGGTTTATGGTTTGTTGAAGTTATTGTGGAAAAATTTAAAGGTAGTTGAAATCCATATTTCTTTAAATCAGCTATTAGTTCATTAGTAGGTAAAACATGATTAGTGCACTCAAAAAATAAATGGTTTAAATCAGCAATTTTATTATTATTGCAAGAGCAATGACGAGAACTTACTAAACCAAGTCTGTGAAGATGCGCCAGAAAGCGACCGTGATTTAACTTTAGTCTTGTTATTGTACTAGAGTAATATCTACTTATATTGGGAAATGATAGATGCAAAATTTTATTTGGAAGTTTAGGGTGGATGAGGAAGTATTGGTTTTTGGACTCCTTAGCAATATTATCATATATTTTTGACCAATCCGATTTAATTTGATTTCTGTAATTAATAATGAGATCAGAGTATTGTGGTTGATAGTCTATAGTTGTCCCAGATACAGATTCATTGGCTTCCGAATCTACTTTTTCATTACCTATGATACCTACATGGGCCTTAGCCCAGATAAATGTGATATTAATATTTGAAGACCGAAAAAAATAAGCAAGTTTTTTAATGTTGAAAATAATATTATTTTTAAAATGTTTGTAAGGCGAGCCCTGAAGAGTTTCAAGAACTGGTTTGGAATCAGATATTATTACAATGCCTTTTGTTTTCAGTTTAAAACACCATGCAAGTGCTTTGTCTATGGCAAGAGCTTCCGCGCTAAATATTGAGCATATATTAGGAATTCGGTACTGAAGTGCTGTATCATTATTGGAATCATAAAATGCTAAGTTCCAGCTTCAGTTTTCAAACCATCGGTGTAAATAAGTGTATGATCTTTAAATTTATTCAATATAGTTTTCATTATTGTATTATTTAATGAGGGAATGTGGATAAATTATGTTTGGCTTGAAAAAGATAGCCTCAAATTTGCAGCAATAAATAGGATATATTTGGTTACTTGAAACATTTATAATATTTTGGGTATCAACAAAAGCATCAGCTAGTAGTGGAGAGTTTTTCTTCCTCCAATAGTTGTTGGTAAAATTTTGTATATTTAAATCTGCAATTTTTGAAACCAGTAATGCATTAAATGATCTGTAATTAATAATTTGTTTACGAGCTAAAAAGAGTCGTCTAATATTTTGAGGAGGTTCTTGTGCTTCTGCTAGAATTGCATGACATAGGGAAGACTTAATAACGCCTAAACATATTCTTATGGCTTTGTACTGGATTCTGTCGAGAATGAGTAAATTTGTGTTTGAAGCTGTTCCGTATAATGTGCAACCATAATCCATGAGCGAACGTATATAAGCCCTGTAAAAGATAAGTGAGATGCCTGCATCAGCTCCCCATTTTGTTTTGGAAACAGTTCGAAGAAGATTAAAAACTTTCTCACATTTCTCTTTCACAAATTCAACATGTTTAGACCAAAGCAGTTTTTTGTCTAGAAAAATGCCTAGATATTTATAATGATCTACTATAGGAAAGGAAGTATTATTGATTATTATTGTGTCCGCCAGATGAAGCCGGTGTCTTGTAAAACACAAAACCGTCGATTTCTCAGATGCAAGACTAAAACCAAGATTGTTTAACCATCCTTTAATACAGTATACTGCATGTTCGAGTTCTTTCACGCATCGCTCATAGGTATTATGGGAGACATAGATACAAATATCGTCTGCGTATTGAATTATTTTGATATTATCGTCCATAATGTCATGCAAGTCCGCGGTGTAGATATTAAAAAGAATAGGGCTAAGAATAGAGCCCTGTGGTAAACCATTATGCACTGTTCTGGGGCCATGTAATACATTACTGTTATCCCGAATAAAAATCTTTCGATTTTTAAAGAGTTCCAATATGTTAGCGCATACATTTTTGTTTATATACCCATCATATTCATTCTATTAAATAAAATATTATGATCTACAACATAATAAGCTCCTTTGAGGTCAATAAAAAAACATAGTAAGTATTCGTTCTTCGAAAATGTTAACTGTATATCTGAGACAAGTTGTGTTAAAGCATCTAGTGTCCCTTGGCCCCTATGAAAACCATATTGAGTTTTTGGTGCCAAAGAATTACTTTCTATAAAGAACTCTAGCCGATTCTTAATGAAACGTTCAGAGGTCTTTGTTATACATGACAGTAATGAAATAGGTCAAAACGATGAAGGTGAATCAGGTTTTTTATTGGGTTTGAGTATTAACGTTATAATAATATCCTTCAATTTATCTGAATAGTCTTGCCTAAGCCACCAATTATTATATAGAAAAGAAACATTTTAGCTGAAACGGGTATATTATATATCATTTTATATGTGAAACTATCCATACCAGGAGCAGTATTTCGCGAAATTTTTAGTACAGTGTCCAGCTCTTCTAACATAAATGGTTTTACTAGGAAATCCGATTTAGACTGAAATGAAAAATTATTATTTTCTGTTGATACAAACGGGGGATTTGACACTGAAGGAGGAGCTAACGTGTCTAAAATTTGATCTATTAATTCAGGAGTTAAGTTGGGTTTTTTGTTTTGGTGATATTTATTATTAATACATTTAACTTTGTTCCATATTTTCGACAAAGGAGTACTTTTATTTAAACTATTTAAATAATCAATCCAGCATTGCTTCTGTTTTTGCTTAAATGTTCTTGTTGCTTTAGCAGCAACATTTTTATAATGCAAATAGTTCTCTAAATTAGCCAGACATTTATATTTATGTAAAGCTTTTTTCCGTTCATTAGATGCTGATGAACAGTCAGCATCCCACCAGTAGGGTCTAGGATAGAGCTGTTTGTTGGGTTTTTTATAAGCATAGCTTGATTTGCGGAATTGGAAAGGAATTCAAAAAAGGAGGAAAGTTTGTCCCCATTTATAGACAAATTTAAGTCAGAAGAATTCAGTTTGGATTCGATATTACTTTTGAACAAGGGCCAATCTGCGCGGGAATCGCTCCATTTAGTTGTCGGGTTGATTAAATTAGAAAAAGATACGGTTTGCAATTCCATGATTATTGGGTAGTGATATTATCCCATTGTATCATCAATTATTACTTCTCAGTGTCTTTTACTTGCTAATGAAGGAGTTGTTATGGTTAAATCATCAGCTAACATTATTCCTTGTGGTGTATCTGGATGGGGGCTCCACATACTAAAATGTGAATTAAAATCTCTACAAAAGATTGCTGTTACAGGAAATTGTAGGAACAATTGCTTCCAATCATTGTTGTTTGCATTAATATTAGGTGGTTTATATATTGATACCAAGGTAAGATTGCAGTTAGTTATTTCGGCTGCACAAACTTCTTTCTTTTTATTAAAACTCTTATTGACTTGCACTTGCTTATGATTGATTGAATTTTTAATAAGAATTCCGACACCGCCATAACCGTCATCTCTACATTTTTGTAAGAAGTTATAACCTTCTAAATGATAATTATTTTGTGGTTGTAGCCATAATTCTGATAAAACAGTAATATCAATATTTTTTTCATTCAATTTTCAAGGCTACCCTTGTTTTGGTGAAAAGATCGAATGTTCCATTGGAGAATTTTTATATTACGATTAGTACTCGTCATCACTATTAATAGTTATGTATTCCAAACTATTTTCATTATTTATATCAATATTTTTGAACAAATTGCCTCTTTTATTCAGTATTGAACACAAAAAGTTCCGGTTTTTGTATTACTTCATATATAAAAGAGGTAATTTGTGTAATGATTTGATTGGGATTGAATGAAGAATTATCTTTGGGGGAATTAGAAGGTAAGGCAGATATATGGGTCATATTGGAGTGAACTTTATTGAAATTATATGATGAGATCTGTGAAGAATTTCTGGTATAAGTAGATTCAGAAGTATTACAGGTTGGCGAAATGGGCGGTGAGATGCATTTTCTTTTTTTGGATATTTTAGAATTATTTCTATCTGTGGCGTGGTTAATTTTAGGTTTTCTGAGAAGAAAGTTATTCACACCCGTTGATGGCAATTCTGGGAAATTTTCGTCATTTTTAAGTATATCGAATCTATTATTTGTGGAAATTTTTGCATAAGTGGGATTTTCTATCAAAAATTGAACTTCCTTGAACGTTGTATTCTGGTAGGCCATCGTTTTTTAAATATTGTATTGTTTGATATAATCTGGGCAGTTTCTAAAAATAGATGAGTGATCTGAAGTATTACAATATATGCAGAATTTCTCTAATTCGCATTTTTTGTTTTCTTCATCTTCTTCGTGTTGATTAGCGCATGTTTGACATCGTTTTTTACCTTTACATTGAGTGTGTGTATGACCATAGCGCAAACACTTGAAACATTACACCATAGGGTGTACATATGGCTCTACATTGAATCTTACTAGATTCATTTTTACTGTGTGGGATTTTGTTGCCTAAAAAGATAACAATTATCATTTGCTTATCTACATAGCTGACTTGCCTCGATTCTGGGTCGATTACCCGTCTTTTCATACGTTTCACCTCAACAACTGGCCTATCAGATTCAATCTCAGTTTTTAAAAAAATTTCTGAAAAAAAAGTATCGACCATTCGAATGACTCTTTTTTTGTCTGAAGAATTTAGGTATGAAAGCGATTAGACTATTACTTTTTATTAACCCTCCGGTAGTCGCGCGAATTTTTCTTTCAAGTTTAGTCGCGCCGGTGTCTGAGACCAGGTCGGAAAAAAAATATTAAATGACTTTTAAAATTTTTTATTTTGTAAGAATACGGTAATATAATGAAAAATACACAGTTTTAGTGAATTTTTTTTATCAAAACTCATTTAACAAATGCTTAACATTGGTTTGAAAAAAAGACTCATAAAAAAACATACATTCAAATATAACCCAACTAAAAAAATGGCACATTCTATTGAGATCGGCAAAATTTAAAAATGGTAACTAAATTTATAGTGAACATATTATAACAAAATACCTAGAGCCAACTATTATCACTGTGCTGCCCTGCAGTTCTGACAAACACATATAATATGCTCTAAACACATATAGGTACTGCACTTATAACAATAAAATCTTGTTTTTCTATTTTTCCTCCATCCACAGGGGGCACATCTTCCAGGTGGTAACTGTCTATCTTGAAGGTCTCGTTTTTCTGTGTTAGTAACTTCCAAAAGTCTGCACTTTAGTGTCCTTGGAAGATTGGTAAGAGCTGCTCTTCGTTTCAACTGAGGCTGGATCAGTACGTTTGCTATTTCTCTCAAAAAATTTCGCCGACGTAAATTTTTTTCATTGGGATTGTTAGCCTTGTATATAACCTGACTATTGATTCCTGCAACATTCAACATGGTGTAAAATATCACCATGGGCCATCTTCTACTATTACGGGAGCAATCATATGAAGCACATAACTGAGCGACGACGTCGACACCCACTTTTGTCTCATTATATGTAGTAACAATTACCGGCTTACATTTCTCACCACTATCAGGGTCAATATCGTCATGGTGGTGCATACTGGATGTTAATATAACATTTTTCCCTTTTTTAGGAATATATGAAACTATTGTTAGATCTTCGGCGAAGCCAAACATACTTGTATAGATGGGGCGTTTAGTTGGTCTTGAAAATTCAATTGGAAGTTCTGTTTTATTTTTTCTCACTGTTCCAATTACAGTTATTTTGTAATCCTTCAGTAATTTTTCCACCAAAGGAATAGGCGTGAACCAATTGTCCATGGTCAAGTTAATGCGTAATTCTTAAAACCAGGTCATAGGTTTTGTTAGAAAGTTTATATGGGCCTTCGGGTTGGGATCCCACATAAACTTCCAAATTGGAAGTATAAAAGACTTTCGCGTCACAAACTGCTATAATCTTCAGGCCGTATTTGTTAGGTTTCGAGGGTATGTATTGACGGAATTGGAATTCACCTCTAAACCCCGGAAGCATCTCATCAATGGTAACAAACGCCGAATGATTATAACCATTCATACAATTTCTTACGAATTGATCAAATATTACACGAATGGGAGCTAGTTTATCAAATTGTATTCGATTTATCCTCGTTGCTTTATCATCAAAACGTAAGCAACGTAAAAGGAATCGGAACCTTTTTAGGCTCATTGTAAGGAGAATCATTTCTATGCCATACCCATCTCTCCTCCAAAGATCCACAGCATTTGAGCGGTTGGAGTGACCAAGACCAGATAAATATAGTAGTCCTATAAAAGCCCGGATTTCAATGTTGTCCGTTAGACTAGCATCTCGGTCTCTTGAAAGATTTTCTTGGATGGACAATATGTATTTGTTTGTACTGTCAACAATAATTCGAATTATCGTATCATCGAAGAAATAATTCCAAATTTCCTCAGCAGTCTTCAAATTTTTTGTTGCCTGTGTAGGCCCTGGTAAGCGAATAATTATATTATCCTACCTTGTTCTTACAGTTTTTGGGCGTGGGGGATGCTTTTTCCAATGCATGGTACCATTCTTGCCTAAAAGAACAACAGTAAATTTTGGATAGTTATTTTAATTTTTGTCATATTTTTTACAATACCTATGTAGACAAGTGGGGAAATTGGATGCTCAACAATTTCTTCTGAATCAGAAATTTCCTGTTCAGAATCACTTTGGTGATTTATAAGTTCCACATTGTCCTGTTCCTCTTTATCTGATTCATCTTCGAAAACAATTTCTTCATTGTCACTATCACCTAGTCCTATATCATCCAGAAGATTTTGCAAATATTCTTGGTCCTTTTCATAGCAAGCCATGGCTATAATTTAACATTTTTTTCTAAATACAGTGATCAAATAACATAAAAAACAAAAAAATACCTTTTTACAATTTTGTATCACAACAGGTCGCGCCGGTCTCAGACACCCGAAATGATTATTTCTGTACACACATTCACCCAGTAACGACTAAAACACGACTGAAGGTCAACTGTAACGATAGATGAAGGTACTGAAGAGCTCAACCGAAAATGACTAAAAGCCGATTTATTACGACGCAAAAAGTGACGACCCGGTCTCACAGACAGCAGCGCGACTACCGGAGGGTTAAATTGTGGTTAACCAAGGAATTGGCGATATGATACGATTTAAATTCCACTCTGACTCTTTTAATACCTATGGACTTAATATCTACAATATCATTTTTAAATTCTGATTATTTCCTTCAAGAAATAACCTACTTTAATAGGAAATAATATTCCTAAGTTTTTATCTACATGTTCAAGATAAACAAAATAAGGTCCCTTATCAGAATTTTGTTATTTATTATTGAAATCATAAACCGGTTGAGATTCATTGTAGTTTTTGTCGGGCGGTCCCTTCGGGTCGCCCTTGGGATCGGACATTGATTATTCAAAATACCAAAATTATAAATATATTATTTACGAACTATACTAATTAGGTATACTTATAGTTTGAATGACAAAAAAACTGATAACACTTTTAATGGCACCAACGCTATGTTAATGATCCTACTCGTAGCAGTGTTAGAACTCGACTGAATTTTATAAGTTGTACACTATAATTTTATTATTTAAGTATTTAGTAAAGTTGTTAATTCTAAATTTCTTCAATTATCTTTTAAAAATAATATTTAGATTGGTAATAATATTGACGAAATAGGGGTATTATAACACTTGATCAATTTTCAGTTGATTATATTATTATGTGGCTATTTAAAAAAAATTAGAATGTTTAATTGACTAAAAAGTACCACCGACACTTTCGTTTATAACTTTTTTGTTTACAGAGGACGGCGGCACAATCAAGACAATTCAACGTAGAATGTAAACTATTCCGATTTTACGATTATCATGACATATGGCATTTCTTAAGCGCCATCGGAATGTTTTTTACTTTTATGGTATTGTTAACTCTCGATGATGATCTTTCACATACACATCACTCTCAAATTCCAGTATTTTAACCTATTAACAATCAAAAAAATATCGAATTTCAGCATCGTTTGTAAGTTTATATTCGCACAAAATGTTGCTCAAATGAGCTTCAAACTTTTATTTGGGTACTATACTGCTAAATATTAACAAAATGTTTTTATAGGAACGAATATTTCGAAAAAATCATTATCAGTTATTGCGTTGGATGGGGAAAGAAATTATTTATTACTAAACGTTTAACGGATGAAAATGCGCTCAATTTTTGTGTATTTCACGATTTTTCGCGAAAAAATGTTCTTCCACGGTCTCAGCTGGTTTAGGGATAAAATATATCCAGTAGCGTCTTCTATAAAATGCTCCGTATAACGTTGAACTGGTTTATATTGTTTTAACCAAAAATACTAATATTATCATAGTTTATTTGAAATTTTCATAAACACTTTGAATTTCTCCCGTAAAAAGCGTACAACTGTCATGACTTCTCTATTAACTCCACCGTAGAATGGGTAGAACTGTCATGGCTTCTCGAATGATGTCTGGTACGAAAGTAGACGCAAGCAGTGGTGGGGGTGTGACTGGAAATGACGGCACGCGTTCTATCCGTTATATACTTTGATTATTTGATCATAGAATAAAAGATTATTGTGTAGCACTTTATTAACTTTATCATTTACAATAATTCCCTCTCCACGTCAAACGTCAACTATACGAAAAAGGAAGAATATGGCCTTTTACTGAATAGCATAAGCCACTCACAACACTATCGCGATTGGAAGTGACGTTACGCGTGTTCTGTGTCTTTTGTTTTGTGACGTGTATCATCCATCTTGTATCATGTGTTACCCATCTTGTGTCGTTTGTCATTCATTTTGTGTTCTGTCATCCATCATATATTCTGTGACATTCATCATGTATTTTGTGTCATCTGTACTGTGATATAAATGACATAAGCGCTTACGTAAGACTTATTAAATTAAAAAATTGTTGGACCAGCGCTAAGGCTCGAAAGCTCGCTATACTTAACGTTACGCTATGAGGACATATAGAAATACAGTATCCGCCAAAATAAACAGTACCGAAAATAAAAATAAAAATTAATTTTTAATTTCTGTAATGTAAGTGTTCAAAATGTTCACCATTTCGACGCAAACAAGCTTCATATCGATTTTGTAAGTCAATAAACATATTTATAAAAAGTGGTTGATGTAACTGCCGAAAAATATTTTGTCCTTCATTATGCCCCAAATGTATGCGTCAGGTGGCGTCAGATCAGGTGAATGAGAAGGATATTCGAAGTCTGTTCCCCGAGAAATTATTCTATTATCGAAATGCTGACGGAGTAAGTCTAAGGTGCGCACAGCTGTATGGCTCGTTGCACCATCTTGTTGGAACCATTGTGTGTGAAACTGTAGATTTCGTGCACGGCAAAAGTTATTTAGATCTCTCACACAAGGTATAATAATTTTCTCTCTATAACGCTCTTGGTTGACAGTAAGTGGATTCTGATTATCATCTTCAACGAAATAAGGACCAATCATTCCATGACCAGATACCGCGCACCAAACGGTAACTCGAAGTCTGTGGAGTGGTTTCTCTACAATGACATCGGGACGTTCAAATCCAAGGAATCTGGTTGTTTGTCGATTAATATAGCCGCTAAGATGAACGTGACTCTCGTCTGAAAACCATATGTTTTTCAAAAATTCGGGATCTTCGTAAATTAAACTCAACATACGACCACAGTAAATTTCTCATGCACGTTTGTCCATAGCATTTAGTCGTTGTTCAACTTGAATACGGTATGGATAACCACCAATTGATTTGAACATGCGACGTAAAGACGTTTCACTAATGTTGAGTTTACATTATCCCATTACGTTACGTTATCTCATTAACACCCGAATTATTTTTTTGTTGTAAATTATATGAAATTGATCAATTTTGAAATGTTTATAGTGTCAATAACAAAGTAGTGTTAAATTTTTTTCAATTTTTTTATAAAGATACAAAAAATACCGTTAAATATAAGTAACGCTAGGACAATATGGAATTTTTAAAAAACAAAATTATTATATTACTTCGTTTTTGTATGAAATATATAATTGCAGTCCAAACACAGACCAACTTCGCATTTCTTGAACATGGTTCTGGCACTAGTATAGCAACCCTCTTCTGCTCACCTTCTTCTTTTCTTGTCAGGAATATAAACAAGCAAATGGTTTTATTGGTCATATCTCACATCGTCCGACAGTCTGCTGCAAGTTATACTAAATTTTAAGGTAGAAAGTCGGCCTGCACCTTTTCCAATGGTCCCATATATTTTCAGATACGTTTGAGCTTTGGATCTTCCAAATATTAATTGATTCATACGCTGGTCACATCATTTTCTATATAAAATCCAAGCATTGCTAATGGCAGGCTCCAGACACCAAGTGAATATACACCACCACCATTTTTTCGATCTGATGTCTATACGATAAGTGTTTATATTATGGTCCATCAGATCTGTGCCGCCCATGTTGCTGTTTTATTCTGAGATTGGGCCGTTTCTTAATCGTACTGTATTTTTTACATCAATTAATGGCAAAACTCCATAACAATTGTCACCACGTTATTATCAACCCGTTCAACAAAAATTATCCTGTTGTCTTTATCTAGAGCATGCTCTAACGTTCCCCTTTTCCTCTTCTGTAAGTCTTTTTTTGCAATTAATGGACATGCTCCCAATCGATCTTCTCGGTCTGTGCCAGTACACTAATAATCATTTTCTTTTATAAATGAAATGTATAAGCATATTCCTTTTTGGGTAAATTGTTTATCATATTTACCAAAGAAGCTGCTGCTTTCCCAAACAATGTCTCTCTCTCTTTCTGGCACACATTGATTTGTTTTCCTTGGTATACATCAAAATCGATTAGTTAACCATCTAGTTCATCGACCAAGCTTTAAAACCAGAATAAATTGTACTAGCTTCTAGAGGTTCAATAAATATTTGTTCCATATCCTCACTAAAAGCAATGTCCAATGCTACTTGCATACTTATTCCTCTACAATAAAATAATAAAATATTTCATATTATCCTAGAGGTACAGTACATATATATAACGCTCACATTAGATTGAATAATAATAATAATAATAGGTAATTTTTGTTTAAAACTTAAATGTTGCTTTACTATAAAGAAATATATATATAATATGTTACATAAATACGAAGTAATGTATTATTTTAATAAAAAATATAAATTCTATAATACTTCAAGTTCAGTAGTGAATCCATGCTCGCAACAAAGTAATGTATTTTCAAACGTTCTCAAAACGAACAAGAATCGACATGAGATGACCACAATGCTTTATAATTAAGAATTAATAGTATCTTATTCGCGATTTTAGCGCTATTTACCATCTAAAAGCCTAAACCATACAAATCTTGTTTGAATGGAAACGTGTAATGGTTACATATGTGTAACGCTATGATATAATGGGTTATATAGGATATGGTAAAGTCGTTTGATACGGCATTATGGTCCCGTTATACAGGATATGGTCAAGACGTTGAACGTCAAAAAGCACACATAACACAAGATGGATGACACAGAAAATATGACGGATGGCACAGAATAGATGACACAAGATGGATGGCACGGAACATATGTCACAAGATGAATGACACACGATACAATATTGATGACACGTTATACAAGATGGATGACACATAACAACTAACGAGTGAGGTCACTTCCGGCCACGACAAGACGCGTGCTGTCACTTCCGGTCGCAACCCCACTTCTGTTTACGTCTATTTCCGTTCCCCTAGTAGCGTTGTTCATCTGCTGACGTACAATGTGACGTGACTAACGGATGTAATTTGAGACAATTTTCTATTTCAAAAATATGAATTAGTCCTTTCGATCCATGCAATTGATTTTTTACATTTTTATATCTAAAATTAGCATTAAATGTTTTTTTGTTACTGTCAACTACCCTATTATTGTCTTTATAAGACGACCACCATGAACTATGAAAAAAGTTTTAGTAAAAATCAAATTATGTTAGATTCTTCCTAACATCGATAGCAATCACTTAGCAATACAATTTTTTTACCAACCACTTAATATGTGGTTGTCGAGAGTATTTTTTGAATACATACTATTTTTAATATTCATTTGGAAGTACCTCACGGTTCTAATAACTTGACGTACTCAGTTTCTTAAAAAGTTCAATAAAAGTAGGTTAGATACAGTGTCACCAAGTGTTTGGAACCAATCCCCCTAAAGAGATTTCAAAACCTACTAAATTCAAACTAAAACTCCCCAAATGACTTTCATGGTAATAAAACAAATTAAAATATTTATTTAATGACATTAAATAATAAAATCGTATTATAATTAAATTAACGTTTAACAGTAATATCATTTTATCAATTAAATTTTTTTATAAAATTACATTTTATCCCTAAAAATACCTCTCAATACATTTTACCCCGTAAAAAACTCCCTATATACTCGTAGTTCCCCCTCCCCTAATTTTAAGCAGAAAATCCATATCAAATAACTGGCATTTTTGAGCATGGACCTATTCTTCTGTTTTTTCACGCTTCTGCGTCTTGCGCGAGTTTCATCTACCTCGGTACAGGGAACTTCTTAACCCTCCGTCCTCCAACATATTTTGTTGTATGTTCCTCCTACCGGGATGTGGAATACCCCATTGAAAAAAACGTCCATAGCAAGTGATAGATCTGCACCCTAATCGTAACACAGATGTTTAATAATTAACGTCTACTACTTTTATAGGAAAACTACTTTTTAACACGAAATTATAACTGTAGTATACAGTGGCGGCCTTACCTATTGCGAGGCTCCGGGCAGCAGGTCTTTGCGAGGCCTTTTGTCCTTCGTGAAAAGTATGTGATGCGATAGTAGGTCTGGTTGTTTGGTTTAGGTATTTGTCATGTTTAAGGAGAAATGCTAAAATTATACAAATAAATCAAATTTGAGTTTTAAAATATTTTACATTGAAAGGTTTACAAAATTAACAAATACAGAGATGATAAATTTTAAAATTGATGTTTGGGGCTTTTCCTAAGACTAAAATCTTTAATTACAGCACAATAATCTAACGAATGAGCTACGTCATTTTCGATTGAAAGAATAGCAAGGGCTAAAAGCCGATCTTGTGTCATCGAATTCCTCAAATATATTTTAATAATTCTAAGCCTCGAAAAACTTCTTTCAGCAGACGCAACTGTAACAGTGTGGTAGCAATAATTCTCAGGATAGTGGGGTAAACTTCAATTAATTTTTTTTCTATTATGTATTTTAGCACCGAGATAATGTCATCGTTTCCTTCATACACGCGGATGAACATATTCAGTTCTTCGTACAATTCATGTCCATCAATATCACATGATTCTCCTACTGTCATAGATATTTGCAAGTCGCTGCATTGCTTTAAAAGTTCACTATCACTAATTTCCTTTAATTGTTTTATATTATACATGAAACCATATATACTCTCATGATGTTTAAGAGCCTCAAACCTAGGATGACAGCTTGCGCGCACATTGTCGACAATGACATAAAAACAGTTTACTTTGAAAATTTCCCTTCAATCAAAATGCCTTTCTTACGTCGTCCTCTGACTTCTATGAGTTGTCTGTCAATATCATTTTTCTCGGCTATTTCTCTTGCTGTTACAAGGGATGACTGAAAACCATTTTCTCGATAATTAACGAGCCAATTTGAGAATGCGTCTAGGTGTTGTATAGTCACATCTAAGTGCATGATTTCGCTTTGCCACATTTTACTTATAACATTTATCTTTGTAAGAATGTCATACCATATGACAAGTGAAACTACAAATTCGTAGGTAGTTAGTTCCTTTTCTATAGAATGGCATTCACTGACCAACTGACAATCTGTTGTGTTTTCTGCAAATAGTTGGTATTTAACGGCCTTCACCGATGCTACCCTGCACTCCCATCTAGTTTCAGAAAGTGGTTTTAGCGACAACGATTTTACATGAGCATTTCAAATAGCCCACCTCTGACTTGAGCCGGCAACCAGAGTGTATAACCTTTGTAGCAAACCAAAAAAAGATTTTGCTTGGGCACAAGACGATGCTGCATCTCCTAGGATGAGATTCCAGCTATGACCCCCGCAAGGTAAAAAATAAGCAAGTGGATTAATTTCAAGAATACGTTTTTGGACACCACTTTTTTCACCACGCATATTGGCACCATTATCATAATCCTTGGCCTCTGCAGTTTTGCAATTATATACCTAACTGTTCTAATTCTATGATATAATTAGTCAAACTCCCAGCTGTGATTTTTTCGACAGCTAAGAAACCAATAAAATGTTCTTCAATTTCAGCTGTATTTGTATTAAAAAATCTTAATTGAAAGTTGCTCAACACGCGAAACGTCGCGAGTACAATCAAGAAGAATTGAGTAATATTTATTATTTTTTCAACAATTTGAGTCTTCACGTGACTTGCCATTAAATGTATGAGCTCATTTTGAATACTTTTTCCGATATAATGGTCATTAATCGTCTTATCCTTTGTTGGTTTTAGGTGAAGTCTCAACACGGGACCAAATCTTATCAACTTTACTAAATCTATAAATCTATAAGATGCTCAAAAATTTACAATTGCGAGCAATCGTTCTAAAATATCTCTCCAAAGTTGCCTCTCTTGTTCAATTTGTGACTGGGCTAAGAAGTCAATAGTTGGAACAGCTTTTTAAACCATTCTCTAAATTAATCCATTTCAACATACAATCTTTGTGCTGTCGATTAGATTCGTGAGTCTTTAGGTAATCACCCAAGTGTTTCCAGTCACACACTCCTTCACTTGATCCAATCCTCGTATTTTCTAGCCCGAATATTCGACACGGAAAACAGTAAACGGCATCCTTTGTTTGTGAATAAATCATTATCTACTCAACTGCTAACTCAAATTTATTAGAATTAATAAAATCAACGACAAGACACTTTTCAATTCAAAAAATTACATCATCTTATTGTCAACCTAAACTAAGGGTATGTTCACAATATATGGTGTGTTCAAAATACATAGCATTTTCTTCCCCTTCTTAAAAATAGGACTACATATAATCAAAAGTTACAGGTCTAATTTACTAGGTATTTTGACAGCACGACCTGATCTGGTAACATTTTTAAAAATTGACGGAGTACCATGTCCTTCAAATTTATTTGATTTTTCAGTAGAACTTTTTGATTCAGTAGTACCTTGAAGTTCGATAACAGGACTTGGTACTTCGTTAACATAAAGACTCATGTTACTATTTGACACAGAGGTACTAGGTACATTATTTGTCTCGGTAGTGTTATTTGATAAGATAGGGTTATTTGACACAATTGGGTTATTATAAATCTCACTCTCATTCATAGGATTTGATTTACTTTGCCTGATTTCATTAATGTGATATAACTTAATATTGTCACCGCATCTAACTAAATAAGTACTATAACTCATACACCTAACAACTTTACCTTTTTGCCAGAGATTTGTATATTTATTCTTTACAAAAACTTCATCGCTTTCTGAAAACAACTTTATTTTTTTGCAAAATGTCAGGTTGAATGGATTTTTGCTTCTTTGACCAAGGTTTTAGCAAATCAAATCTAGTACGAGGACGAATTTTAAAAAGTGTTTCGGCTGGTGAAAATCCTGTGGAAGTACTTGGGGCGTTTCTATGTACATATAAAAAGTTTTCTAATTTATTTAAGATAGAGACTTCAGTTACATTTTCTCCCTCTTTAAATAAAGCTTTTTTTAACCCCTTTTTGATTGTTTGGACTCCCTTTTCCGCTAAACCATTGCTTTCTGGGTGTTTTGGTGGATATCCCATTTGCATGACAGAAAGAAGTGAATTCATAAGAATTACCAAATGGTGGACCATTATCAGATACAAGTTCTACTGGTAATCCAAATACTGAAAAAATTTGTTTCAACTTCAAAACTGTTTCTCTCACGTTTGTGCCATCCTTCATAAGTCTAACTTCGCACCACCCAGACTTATCATCTACAAGAATAAAAAATGTGAAATTATCTTTTTTGAAAAAATCAACATTTACTCTGTAAAAATTATTAGGAGCAGTTGGCCAAGGAAGTAAAACTCCGCTGTTTGAAAAATTTCGAGTTTGTTAGCATAGATCACAAGAATTCACATATTGCTCAACATCTTCATTAATACCAGGCCACCAACAATAAGATCTAATGAGCATTTTAGCTCTTACTATTCCTATATGTTGCTCATGGAACAAACTTAGAATATCCTTTTGCAGTTGTTTTAGAATTACTACTTTATTACCAACTAAGACGCAACCACTATCCGCAGAAAATTCTAATTTTCTTTTAAAATAAGGTTTGAATTGTCATCTTTTATCGAATTTGGCCAACCAGTTAGAGTAAGATCAAGGACTTTGGGCAAAATTATGTCTTTTTTTGTTGCTATTGCTATATTTTAATAAGTAATGGGTACTTCATAAGATAAGCTAAATGAAAATATTGCATCAGAGATTTCAGTTTGACTGTTCATTGGTAATCTTGAGAGACCATCCACATTCGAAATTTCGCTAGCTTTCTTGTAAATAATGTCATATTTATAAGCTGATAATGTTATGGCCCAACGAGTGATTCTAGCTGCGGCGGTAACGGGAATGTTCTTATTTTTCCGAAAATAAACTGAAGAGGTTGGTGATCTGTGATCAAAGTAAAATTTCGTCCAAAAACATATTTGTGGAACTTTTTTAAGGCAAATATTATTGCTAAACTTTCACGTCCTAAATTGGAATATTTCTTTTCATTTTCACTAAGAGTGGAGGAAGCAAATAAAACTGGTTTTTCAACACCATTGATTTTATGACTGAGCACTGCTCCAACCCCGTATCCACTGGAATCATACGTTATATACATATATATGGAGTATTGGATCATAATGTGTTAAGACATCATAAGAAATAAGAAACTTTTTACATTCACTTGTCCATATATACTCAGTATTACCTTTACATAATTCATACAATGGCTTAAGTTTGGTGGAAAGCATGGGTATAAACTTACCATAAAAATTAAGTAGACCTAAGGAACTTTTCAACTCTGTGATATTTTTTGGTGAAGGCGCTTTCTGAATACATTCAATTTTTTCATCTGTAGGATGAATTCCTGATGAATCAATTCTATGACCTAGGAACATTACAGAACAATAAAAAAACTTAAATTTTTTCTCATTAATTGTTACATTATACTTCTGTAATCTTTGTTACACTTTTTTAACATTTTGATAGCATTCATCTATCGTACAACCATGCACCAAAATATCATCTAAATAGCATTTAGTCTTTGGTAATTCTGATAAAATAACCTCCATCACATATTGAAAAATACCTGAAGCGCTACTAACGCCATAGGTTAATCTGTTAAATCTAAAAAGACCAATGTGGGTATTTATTGTGAAGAGTTCTTTAGAAGCATCACTTATCTGAAGTTGTTGATAAGTTCCTTTTAAATCTAAAACACAGTAATACTTGCTACCATGTACCATGTAATGTGGCAAAGATGTCAGAAGGCAATGGTCACTGACAATTGCTAAATTCAGCGTTTTTTTAAAATCCACAACAATTAGACTTGCCTAATTGCTATAGGATACCCTGGTCAAAACACCAGACTTGACCATTTTTGAAAGTTCCTCCTCGACTTTTGATTTTAGTGCAAATGGCATTTCATATGCCGTATGAAAAATAGGTTTAAATCTTTCTTTTATCTTTATCTCAGCTTTAAAATCTTTGATTGAAGGTTCTTCCTCAAAAAGTGACTTATAATCTTGTTTCAAAAAAGCAATCAACTTCAATCTGACATTCTCTAACTCTGAACTTGAAACTTGATTTGACTTGACTTGATTTTTTATATGAGACTTATTGCAACTGGACTTTCTGTTACTACACTTCTATCTAGCAAATAATTTCTCCAATCTTTATTCAAAATATTTAGCCAATTCCTCCCTAAGAGCGGTAGAAACTTGATATCTGCTTTTAAGACAACCAAAGGTAAATAATACATCTTACTTAAGTATCTAACATGCACATATACCTGTCCTAAAATATCTGTTTTTTGCCCTGTCAAAACTCTTAAAACTTACAGGCTCTAAGACTAAATTGTTGAACAAATACTTATACTTGCTCATGCATAACTGACCTCACTGCACCCGAATCAACTTCCATTTCAAGATTTTGTTCATCGATACACAATTTAACTTTTAAAGTGTCAACATAACTTATTTTAAGCGAATTCCAGGTACACTCCTCCGACATTAAACCTAACTCAAAATTTTCATCTGACTCTTCTTCCAACTCCTGGTTTTCATCTTCATACAACTCAAAAACTTTGTTTGCAGTGTGCCTTGTCATATTACAGGCAAAGCACTTCCAATTTATTGCTGGACATTTGTTATCAAAATGTATACGACAGCATCTTCTACACTTCTGCTTTTGACTATACCACTGACTTTGACTATCACTTGGATGGCTATGACTAACTAGACGACTTATTTTGACTGCCTTGACCTGACTTGACTCGTTTTTGATTAGACTGTAACTTGTAATTCTGACTTGACTTATGCTTGTGGTATACTTTATTCAAACTATTATCAGACTCTGACACCATAGCTTTAACCTGCCCCTCAGCTCACTTCATACTAAGAGCGATTTTTAGAGCTGCTTCGAAGTTATGATCTTTTTCTAACAACTTTTGTTTAATCAGACCTAATTCCAGATATCAACCTGTCTCTCAAAGCATCGTTCAAAAAGTCACCATAGTTACAAGTTTTTGGTATACTTTTCAATCTTGCAATGAATTCTGTGATAGTTTCGCCTGGTTCCTGGTAACTGTTGTTCATCTTGAAGCGTTCTGCTACAACTAGGCTTTTAGGGACTGTAGTGATCTTTTAATGCTTTCACCAAGTCAGCGTATGACTTCGCTTCAGGCAATGTAGGTGACACAAGAGCTTTTAATCTGATATATCCCTCTCCCCCGATAAAAGTGAGTAAAAGGGGTACTTTTTTTGTGTCTGCAACATCATTCACTTTAAAAATTTGCTCTAAACGTTCTATCCATGATGAAATATCCCCAAACTTTTGGTTGAAAGGTTCTATACTCCCAATTAAAGACATGTTTATTAAGTACTGATTTTCAGACAGACTAGACAGACTTTGACTTTACTCAGTATGGACAGGCTTGACTAATGATTGATGCGCTGTATGCTTAGAAAATGGAACGGACTTACTTGACTGTGTGTGATACACTGCGACTGTGGCAAAACCCTGATCTAGGACAAGCCGGGTTTCATTGACCTTCAATGTAGCAAAACATCGCAAAAACATGAACATCTTCGCGGATTCGTTTCGGTTCTCGTCGCCAAAAATGTTGTGTATTCGACGAGGAATCAATACACATCTACTCAACTGCTAACTCAAATTTATTAGAATTAATAAAATCAACGACAAGACACTTTTCAATTCAAAAAATTACATCATCTTATTGTCAACCTAAACTAAGGGTATGTTCACAATATATGGTGTGTTCAAAATACATAGCAGTTTTCACCATTAACTAATATCTTATTCTGATATTCGCTGAATCGATGTCCATTATCATTTACGGGGAATAAATCAACTTTAACCCGGATTGGACCTTTTAATACAATCTCAGTTCGGTCTACATCAGTAATTGTTATGGACCACAAACCGGGGTCATTTTGAGAATTCAGATTTTCCGTTCCAGCAGTCATGGATGTAGAAATAGACTCTGGCTCAGATTCGTGTTCTTGACTGGATAGCGTTGACGATGGCATCGGTGACTTAAGAGACAATGATGTAGTTAATTCATCATCATCCTCGATGTTTTTACTTAATTACGGCGGCGGCACCCATGATGATGTGGAGGGAATGTTTTCAGCTGAAGCAGGATTAGAATCACTTTCAGTCAATAAATGTTTTGTAAGAGGTTTCTTTATCATCACTTTTTATATTTTTATATAAAGATCCACGTAAATTTTCGTTTACCTGCTTTCTTTTGATAGCTCGTTTCATTTTTGAACTTCCTGACTCAAATTTTCTACCGGCATCACGATCACGCGAACTCATTTCGTAAATCTTGTTTTGTTTCGTACAAACAATCGGATATAAATTGTTAAGTATCACACAGTTTTTTACACTTTTTCAGCTTACTCAAAACTTCAAATAGGTACTATACTTTTCTCTTTTCCAGCTCTCAATACTTTAAATACTATAAAAACGTAATATTCAATAAAATTGAAAGATATGTACGTTAACGATTTTGTAACTCATACTGCAAGCAAAATAATTCCAAGGTGACAATAGTTAACAAATGAAATGTAACACGGAGATTCCCCGAGCGATAGAGGAGCAGAACAGTATGTCCCGACTCACGAGTGTTATGCGATTAAAAAACCGATCTTCAAGTATTTCGAGGCGCGATATTCAAGTACTACACTGAGAGATTTTTTTCGATAACCGCAAGTATAAAACGTGACACGCGATTCGAGGTTAACAAGTGAAAATGTACGTAGATCGTAGTAAATTTTGGGTTATGATAAGTAAAACTGTACTAAGATTAAGAAAAATATAGAATAAAGTACATCGTATGGTTACAATAACCCGAAGTTTATGCGATTAAAAAACCGATCTTCAAGTATTTCGAGGCGCGATATTCAAGTACTACACTGAGAGATTTTTTTCGATAACCGCAGTATAAAACGTGACACGCGATTCGAGGTTAACAAGTGAAAATGTACGTAGATCGTAGTCAATTTTGGGTTATGATAAGTAAAACTGTACTAAGATTAAGAAAAATATAGAATAAAGTACATCGTATGGTTACAATAACCCGAAGTTTATTTCTGTTTACACACATTTGTACTTATAAACTTCGAATAGCGGACTTGTCATTTTTTGTACTTCGGTTATCGAAAAAAATCTCTCAGTGCACATAATGAATTTTTCAATTATGTTTTGAATGAATGTTTGAGATTTTGGTGCGATGCACTTTTTTAGCTGTGATAATGTAATTAAAAAACGTATTCACTTCTCAGTCACTTTTATTTCACTGCACTCCAATTAAGATCTTACTCTTTTTTATGTACAGTTTGTTGAGAGTTGTTTTATTAAAAGATTTACCTATTACGTATAATTCTGGACGTTTCCCGGTTTATTGTTGAAAAGAACGTAAGTGTTCGCACTATGTTTTGCATAATTAGTAGTGAGGTATTGATGTATATATAATTCATTGAATTGCTCAGGTAGTGTTTTAAATCCGAACACTCGTTATTAATGGCAATGTTTTTACATTGGCATTCAAGTTGGCTAAATTGATTATCTGCAACAACTTTTCCCTTCCTAGAGACATAAGATTTCCGAGAATTGCATTACCACTTCATTTTTTCACGTTTCCACTCCTTTTTTGATGTTTTCCGGTATCTTTTTGGGCCTGCCTTCCACGGCAGCAGCTGCTCCATTGTCATCATTTATGGGACCATCAACCTCTTAAACCAAAATATGTATGTATGTATACTAGCACTACAGACCGTGTAGGTCCATGGCTGATGTTGCAACACTAGCGGTGGGTGCTCGGAGTTCCATACGAAACTCTTCTGCGACAATCTACTAAGTTCGCACAGACTATCCGAATGCCTACTATTTCGGTTCCTTCCAAAATTTCTTGTGTTCTGCACCTATTTCCAATTTGCACATTAATAACTTAACCCTCCCATGGCTTGGTTGACGACTTGCCTCCATCCCATCTTGTCATTTGTCTTACTTCTCCAATTTCTGACATTAAGTCTTCGTAGGTCCTCTTGAACCTCCGCTTTCCATCTTGTTCTGGGTCTACCTCTCCTTCGCCTTCCTCCTATAGAACTATATATCAATATTTTCGGTAACCTTCCCGTTCCCATTATTTCTATATGTCTTAACCATCTTAGTCTTTGAGATTTTATCATTCCAATAATACCCGGATTTTTATATAATTCTTCGAGCTCTTTGTTTGTCCTCCTCATCCATATTCCATTTTTTAATTTTCCCTATTTTCAAATATCTTCCTCAATAGTTTTCTTTCCCATATTTGTAGCATTCCTTGTTCTTTTTGGTTTAATGTCCATGTTTCTGAGGCATATGTAACTATAGGCCTAATCAAAGTCTTGTAAATCCTGTTTTTCGAACTCCTTGATATATTTTTGTTGTTCAATAATCAATTCAAGGCATAAATGCAATTATTGCCACGCATTATTCTGTTTTGGATTTCCTCCCCTATATTGGGTTTTCGTGTGATTATTGTTCCAAGGTACTCGAATCGATCTATTTCTTCAAATTTATATATCTTTCCTTTGGCTGTTTCTACTGTTAAATAATTCCCTTTTATAACGTCTCGATCTGTCCATTCCATGTATTTTGTTTTCAGTTCATTGATATAGAGCCTTTTTTCTGCTTTTTCTGCAATATTTTTTATTACCTGTCTTATTTCCTCTTTACTTCTCGCTAATACTGCTATGTCATCTGCAAATGCTAAACATTGATGTCTCTTATGATATATAAGTCCAGACCTATTTATGTCTGCTTCCTGAATTACTTTTTCCAATAACAGACTAAAGAGAATAGATGACAGTGGATCGCCTTGTCTTACGCCTTCAGTGACGACGAATTTCTCTGACACACCGTTATTTATTCTTACTTCATTTTCGGTACTTTGTAGTGTTAGCCGAATCATTCTGATCAGTTTCCCGTTTATTCCTAGGTCTTCCAGAGCTTTGTACAGTTCCTTTCTTTTTACTTTATCGAATGCTTGTTTGAAGTCGACGAATAGCACCATCGTCTGTTTTCCAAATTGATAGCTCTCAGCCAGTATTTCTCATAGCATGAAGATTTGCTCCACTGTGCTCCTACCTCGTCTAAATCGACATTGGTATTATCCGATTACATTTTCCAAATTTTCATTTAAAATATCCTTGATATAAGTGGCAAGTATCTTGTATGCTACATTTAATAGTGCTATTCCTCTATAGTTGTGGCATTCATTTTTATTCCCTTTTTTATGTATAGGAAATATTATAGCGTTTGTCCACTCTGTCGGTATTCGTTCTTTTTCCCATATGTTTTGCAGTAGTTTTTCCATTTCATCACCTAATCGCGTCCTCTGAACATTTCCGCTGTTATGTGGTCACTTCCCGGACTTTTATTGTTCTTTAGATTAGCTATAATATAATTTATTTTATTCCTACTCGGAGGAGGTTCTTTGCAGCTCGAAAGTTGTTCCTACATTCTCTTCATTATCCAGTTCTTCATCCTCATTTCTTCGCCAATTTAAAAGATGTTCGAAGTATGTTTTCCATCGCTCTAAATTTTCTTTTTCGCCCAGTAGCATTTCTCCATCTTTATTTCTAATGATTACGGGATTTGAATTGGATACTCTTTTTTCTCTTTTGACCCCTTGATACAGGTTTCTCAGATCTTTGTTTCTGTAATTATCTTCTACATTTTGCAGTAGTCACTCATTGTACTCCCTCTTCTTCCTTCTCAATAATCTCTTTGTTCTTTTCTTTTGTTCGCTGTATTTTTCTTTAGCATCGTGTACTTCTGTTGTTAGAGTCTTTAATCTTAGTTTATTTCTTTTATCTATTTCGTGCAACCATCAAACCATGGTTTCAGTTTCTTTCTTTCATCTTTACTCGTTTTTTGGCTGCAGTATTCATTATTGTCTTTATTGCTTCCCAATGATGCTCTATATCTCTTTCCGTTATGTCATCCATTTCCTCGCTGATTATTTTTTCATATCCTTCTTTCTCCTCATTTGTTAATAACCTTGCAACTATTCTATCTTCCATTCGTTTCCTCTTTTCATTTTTGTTTATTGGTATGAGTTGCTTTAATGTGACTCCCACCATGAAATGATCAGAGTCCAGATCGGGTCCTCTATACGTTCGTATATTGGTGATGCATTGAGCTTCTTCGAGTTCAATTAAAATATGGTCAATTTGGTTCATTGTTTTTCCGTCTGGCGATACCCACGTACCTTTATGAATATTTTTACGCTGAAAATATGTGCTTTTGATTCTGAGGTTGTATTCTTTCGCAAAATCTATCAACAATCGGCCATTTTCATTTGCTTTCTCATGCAGACTATATCTTCCAATTGTTGACATATACGTTTCCTCTTTACCTATCTTGGCGTTGGTGTCTCCCAGTACGATTTTCAAATCATAATTGGGGATAGCCTCAATTACTCTGTCAAGATTACAATATAATTATTCTTTCACTTCTATATCCTTCTCTTCTGATGGTGCATGTATGTTTACAAGTGTAATTTTGTGATACTTTCCTCTTATCCTTAAAGTGCACAATCTTTCTGAGATGGGTTTAAAGTTCATGACCATCCATTTTAGTTTTTTCCTAACTATAAAACCAGTCCCTAACATTCTGTTTTCGCCCCCACTATTAAAGAATACATAATCTGCCATTTCTTGTGAGCCTTGCCCTAGTTGTTTAGTTTCTTGTAATGCTATGATATCAAAATTATATTTTCGAGATTCCTGGTCCAACTGTTTTAATTTTCCTTCTTCATATGACCCTTTGATATTCCATGTTCCAATTTTATTATATGTTATTTGATTTTTTATGCTTTTTCTTTCATTTTGTGTTTTTCCTGTTCCTATTTCGCGCCAGTTTGTTTTCGTTGTTCCATTACATATTACTTTAGTTAGTTTTTTTATTTATACTTTATTATTTCCAGCCTATCTTTTCCCTGTTCCATCCCCATACTTCATCATAGTTTGTAATTAGTTTCTGGAATCCAATCTTGACTGATTTCCCGTTAATTATCTCGCCTTTTGCATGATTCCTAATTTTTGCTTGGATTTCCCTTTCTTTTTTGGTCATATCATCATTTATGTAAACTTTTCTGTGTGTGGCTTTCAGCTTGCTTTTATTTTGCATAACCTTCCTCTTATCGTCTCCACTATTAAGTTCTACTAGGCATGTATTCTCTCCCAGTTTTATTGCGGTATTTACTGCTACTTTAACCCCTATCTCCTTTTCTATAAAATTTTGCATTCCCTCCCGCAATTCTTCCGGTCTATTGGTATTCATTGGGAGTCCTTGAACTACTATATTTTTCCTTCGTTTTCAATTTTCGAGTTTCTCTAGTTTTTCACTGACAGAGTTAACTTGCTTCTTTAGTTCATTAATTTCTTCACTAGCTCGGTCATTACCCCTCTTCAACTCTTTGATTTGTTTCATATACTCCTTCTGTTCTTCTTTGATTTCCTGTTTGATGCTCTCCATATTTTTTCCTTGTTGATCTTTTATCTCTTTCATATCGGCTGCTAGTTGGTTCATTAATTTCCACATGTCCGACATCATGTTTGCGTTTTGATCCTCTTTTCTTGGCGTTCTCGATATTTTTTTTTATCTTCTAAATGTATCTTCTTCCATTTCATCCGCCTTCCTCTTCCCATCATCAGTCGTATAATCATCTGAGTCTATCATTGTTGGCAATTATTTATTGTTATTTCAATATTCTTCGTTACTTTGGAACGGTTCAGATCTTTGTTCCCAACTCTATTATTTTCTGCTGCAAAGCTTATCAGTTTATGTTTTCACAACACGTTCTTTCTTTTTCACACTATCGTTTACAATAAATTTATATAAATATTAATGGTTTCGTACTTACAGTTTACTAAATTAAGTTAATTTGATATCACCTGATTCCCTGTACAATATCGCACACAATGGTCCTTGTATTATGTTTTAAAGTACTCGTAACAGCCCAATATTTGGGTAATATCACGGAGCGGTTTTAAAACAACTTTCTCGATATCTAGAGTTGGACGTACTCCAAACCAAAATATACTGAAGAAAAATATGATTTACTTTGTTATGAAAATAGGATTTAAACAATGTAAAATAGGCTATGAAAAATTTGATGTACAATCTAAGTGGCCCAGTCGTTGACTGCAAAAATGGTGTAAATCCATTTCTAGGTTAAAACCAAAACGTTACTCTATAGTGATTAAGAATGGTTTTATGATGAAATCATCATCACCGGTGTTCATTATTAAAAAAAATAGTAATCAGCCACAAAAGTAATTGGATTTGATTAATTTTAATAAAAAACACTTAGATTCAATCCTTTCTTGGCTTTAGTTACTGCTCGAATAATGTATGTCCCAACTAAACTGGTTGTGCTGTCAACTAACAGGGGGTACCACTGCCTGCGCAAGCAAGTGCTGCTATCTATGCGGTTGTTAAGTGAACTAGGATTTACACAATTAGTGCGGTAAACGGAACGAATCTTCATCTACACTATACACAGTATCATGTCTAACTGAGAAAAACATAAAAGTGATGTTACATCACTTGTGCTTTAAAGCGCTCTTATATCTAAATGCAAATTTCCATTTTAATTTTACCAATTGAATAGACACATCTTTTTGCTACGGATCCAGTTGTTTCTTCAACATTTTTGGACACATTGGAACAGTGTTTTCAAAATGTAGATCGCGACCCTCAGAAGGGTCGTAATGCCTTACGCGATGGGTCGCGGTTAAAAGAAATAGGTCCTAGACTGATCCTAGTCCACAGAAGGATGTGCCTGTTTATTTTTGGTTATTCAATTGATATATGTCTCAACAAAAAAAATATAGTTTTTAAAATCGCTGGGGGTCGCCAGAATTAATTTGTAGAAGAGTCGCGTATTAAAAAATGATGAAAAACATTGCATTGCATTGTTATTTATTTGTATGAACGTACATCAAACTTATTTTGACATATCAATACCTTACTTTGAAAACCTCGTAAATACCTTCTAAGTAATTTTACAGAACCATTAAAAAATGACTTGAAGTACATTGTAAAAACTGTTTTGTGTTGAGTACGAGTTTGTCAAAGAGTCATTTGGAACTAGTTAAACTTTTTTATCCAAACGATTATTTAACAAGGTCCATTCATCACTATAGTTCAACTTGACATAAATCCCTTTTTCTCTCGTGTATTTAATAGCTTTTAAATCATTTACCACTGGTTCTCCCGATCGAATGCCTGGTCTGATGGAGTTGTAATATTTCAATGACCGCTATAAGGTTTAGGAAATTTTCGGGCTTTATGGCAGTGGAATGCATACTCTGCAGGAATACTTATATTCCTATTTTTTAGTCTCCTTTCAATGCAAGCATGCATACTATCAACTTCCATCTGTGTGTGGCCTTTCTCTAAGAATTTTTGAGTAATAGTTATGTTTTTCTCTAACAATAATTTCAAAAGTGCATTAGACAAAGTGATGTTTTTGTTCTGGTAGCTACAGTTATCACTATAAATGATCACTTCTTCCAGAGGCAATATTTCTTCATTTGATAAGAATTTGCAAATAATGCTTGCAAATTCATGAGCAGTTGTATCACCTTCTCCCTCATGCCATAAATAGCAAAACCGTTCATGATTCTTCATATTGTTGACTGTGAAATTGTGGACACATAATTTGCGTTTATAATACAATGAAGAAACGTTTGACCGTGGTGAGAGCAGTACTTTCTGTAAATCCACGCAATAAACATGTTTAGCTTCCATCTTGTCCCTTTCTTTTTCTTTTCTGGCATCTTCTTTTCTTTTTTGGTGCTCCAAAAACACCTCTTCGGCAAGATGTTTAGTCTTATAATTGGTACAAACATCGCACTGATCTTTCTTAGGAATGTATAAACTAATATTTAATTCTTCAAATACCATCGCAAATGTTTTAATGGAAACTGTATTAACATGTTGATCTTCTCGCTTAGAAAATTTCTTGTATTCTTCAAAAAGATCAGTTTTTGATTGCCAAATGGGTTCGAGGTAAAGTTTGTTACTCCTTGATCGGCAATAGTGGCTTTCCATTTTGGGCAGATTTTTGAAAAACCTAATCATCATTTCCTTTGCATTGCTTTTTGGCTTAGTTTTTGGTTCTTTTGTTTCGCCATTATTTAATGTAGATGACTGATTTAATGCTGTTTTAGTACAATTGTGCAAAGACCATTCGCCGATGCCGAATGTGTTCAGAAACATTTTTTTGAACACTTCGTGAGATAATCCATCTTTTTTTTAAATTTAAAACAAAAGTGGAACTCCTTTTTGATAACTTTTCGGACATCTTTTTAACTGTAGGCAACACATCCACCAAACCGCGATTAATTGCTTTCGTTGTTCCCAATTCAGGTTGGTCTAAAAGTCGTCGAATATTTTTTAACGATTTTCTGATGAAAATTGTCTACATTTTAATGATTTTCCTTTTAAACTCTGTTTGCAGTCACAAGGTGGCAACATTTTTCGAGCTGGTCTTGGTTTGTTGAACACAGCTTTTCCATCTTCAGAGTTTCCTCTTCCTTTATAATCCATCCCTTACATCATTTTATATTTGTTTTGATTATAATCCCATGTTTCTTTGTCAGCTGTTTTTTTGTGCCGTCGTTTTGTTTCTTCTACGTTTACATTTTCAGTCTCATCTTCGATGGTTAATGTTTCTTCATTTACGTCACTTGTTTCACAACTTGTACCCTCAGGAACATTTTCTTCTTCGTTATTTGGTAACTCTCCGTTCAAATTATTTGGGGTGTTTATAACATCAAGTAATGTTTCTCATGTTACTGTTCTATTGTCGTTATTGTATGTGGGTTTATTGTATCTAAAAATGACAAGTCTTCAATAGAAGACAATTCCATCCTCAAAAGGTAAAATTAGTATGTCTTCTGTAGCTGCTACTTCAGAAATGATTTCACTTAGATTCAGTTCCTTATTTAGCATGGAAATATTTAAGTCAAAGTGAGATACTGACTGCCCAGACGTAGGACATAATGTATTTGAACTGTTTTGTTCATTTTCTTTGTTTTCTTTAGTTGAACTTGTTTTTTCCAATAGTTGAAATATTTTCTTTATTCTAGAACTCATGTCTGAAACAATAAAATTTATTATGAAAACCTCGCAAGTTTTTTTTTTGAAAAACGGTAAATGAAATCCTCGTAACTAAAGTATAAACGATTCTGAAGTTTTTTACCAACTAAATTATCTTGTATGACACTTACACTATCTCTACATTGACAAAATGCATTAATCAACAAAGTAACTAATTGTTACAAGGTTTTGATAAATTACTTAAGGAGTAGAGTGCACAACTCACAACATACCACTGTCAACGGAAAAATGAAACTTACGAGGTTTTCAGTTTTGCAGATATGACAGCTTATAGCCTTCTCAGAGTATGTAAAGTACGGTATCCTTAACGTAAAAGGCAATAAATCTGAAGTTTGCCCAAAACTCAACTTACGAGGTTTACAAAGTAAAGTATCGATATGCTCGAATAATTATAATTTTTTTTCGTAATATTGAGGGTTGTTCCAAATGGATATGAAAATACTATAAACTTAGTCAATTAACTGTGTTAGAAGTTATTTGGTTTGTTTTTATGTTTTATAAAAGTGCCTTTCGTCTTCGATGACGTCCCCCGTGATTATAATAAATTCTAGAAATGATTAAAAATATACTTAATGAAGAATCATCATCGGGGGCTTCCAAAAATGTATTAATAGTTTTATTTGTTTTTTGTCAACTTTGGATATTCGATACTGTTATTGAGTGTAGAACATTTGGGTGTCAGTGCAATTTAGTTTATTGTAGGAAACATATTAATTATATTTTCAGTTGAAAATATTTATTATCCAAATAATTGACAAAATTTAATCTACTAAAATAAGTTGAAACTATTTAGAATATTAAAAAATATACATGTACATAATATGAGGTAATTGTGATATTAATTATATTTTTTGCTAATCTCTCGTTAAAATAATTTTTTATAAGATTTAACCTTTTTATGTAGAATTAATATAACAATGTACGCTTTGGTGCTATTTGATTTTGGTATAGAATGTTGAAATAAATGTTGATGTGTGGTTTATTGTGAATATTTGAATTTGATTTTTGAGTTTTATTTCAATCACCTAAAATTACCCAAAACAACAGATATGTTCTTCGAGAAATATCGAACAACTCAATTTAGAAACCAATTGAAACATTTAATGTAAAAAATGAAAAAGTTATATTTTATCCTGTATACATGAACTCCGATTTGACCTATGAAATTATAAATAAAATGGCGTGGTCAACACAGAGGCCACTCGCAATTTTTACAACTGGGCAAAATAATTTGAAATCGAATCACTGAATAGGGGCAGTTTTAGGTTAGAACCGCGAAAGCTATAGTAACTAGCAACGCAAACATGAACATAAAATAAAATCAGTACAAACCAATTAGGTTTTGGTGGCAAACGTAAATTAAAAAAGGGTCAAAATGTAAACGTGTCATTTTAGACATGAATATTTGAAACAAAAGTTGTGAATCTTAACCTGCTGATTAATTTTATGTACATTTTTGCCGTAATTCTGGTCCGAACGGAGATATTAGCATTTTGGATCATTTCTATCTCCATATACAGATTCGGCTTATATTTTTCTTGGATATAGGCAAAACTATTAAGTAGCAATAAAAGAGAACGATATTAATATGAAGCGAGGACAAGAGAGAGAACGTAGAAGCAGGCGGTGATATTCCTACTATTCATTGCGACCGCGATCTCACCAGTGTTGCCAACCTTGAAGTAAGCTTTTTCCCTCCACTTACCTTAAAAATGCCCACTTTTTTGAAAAAAAATCCCTCATGTTAACAAAACAGGTTTTATACCAGAAATACAAACATGTGCATATTTTCAAAAAAATATTTTATATAACAAAAACGAATGTAGTTACATAACAAAGTATAAAAAGTCTAAAAAACATAAATCTTTCATCAAAACGTTAAAAATACGTCAAAGAATTAACAATTTTATTTCATACATATTTTTATTATATAACTTTAAGTGCTTATCATTATACCTAACTGCATATACTTGGTACACTTTAAACTTTAACCAAAAGAAATGGTCATAAACAGTAAACCATTTATTAGTTTTCATTCATTCGAATTCTTTTCTTTTGCATATTTCTTGAAAATATTTTACAATTTGGACTAGAGTAAAAAATTCCCGTTTTTAGTTAACTTTTCCCTTTTGTGTTGAAAATTCCCGCAAAACGGGAAATTTCCCTCCGGTTGGCAACACTGGATATTGTAATGATGGGTATAAATAAATTATAAAAATTATTATTGGAATTGGGACAACCTATATCATATAAAAAGATGAAATAATATTTCTTCAGCTAGTTCGTTACGAAATTATATTAAACAAAAAATGTTTATCATGTCGTAAAACTAGGTTATCGGAAGTTATAGCCTAAAAGCTATTTCAACTGTATTTTAGAACCATAATTTAAAACAAAAAATTGAGAAATACATTAACTCATGTATGAAATCGCAAATTCAGCGACCCACATATGGAGTTTGGTCGACAGGTATTTGAAAAAATAAAATGAAGAGGGGAATGGAAAAATTGAAACAGAATTAGAGCATGTCCAGCCATCGTTCTGGAAATCACTCGCGGAGTTTTGCGCAAATCACTAGCATAAGTGATTTTTTGTTTGTTTGTTGTGTGCATATTCTTTGGGTCACCACGCTCCATGTCTGATGGGAAGAGATTCGTCTCCGGTGAGTAAAATTATAATTTTAATTAACAGATTAACCATTATTTGAGGGGTGTATATGCAGAATTGGGACATATAGAAATTGACTAAGGGTCGTCATATTGTATAAACTAGTAACCTTTTGATACATTGCTTCTCGCTATCGACTACATATAAAGTAACAATCAGATCGTCGGGGTATGTAGTTTACTTAAGTAATAGTATAGCATCTTTTAATTAAGAACTAGGGAGTAAATACCAATGATTTTAAATGGTTGTAAGGTTGGTATTATATTAATATAACAAATAAACCGGGCGCAAATTTTTAAATAAATTCAGTTGATCAGACAATCTCAGGCAGTTTTAAGTTCATTCATGTTAATTTAACTTATAAGTGGAATTTAGCCGGTATCACAGTTACTCGAATAGAGAGAGGGGAACGAATCCTCAGGAGTTCCTGTTATCTGGTGTAATTCGAAGTATATTTTTGTTAAAAAAAGAGTAAAATCTAATCTAGTGTTATTTCATTTTTCGTCTATAAATTTTTATTATGATCGTTTTCTCAATTGTATTTTATGAGCCTATTGCTAAGAAGTTAAACTGTCGAGTTTCTATATATTGTATAATTTCTTCTTTTGTTTTGTTTGTTGTTAATTATAAGTAATAAGTTTCGTCCCACTCATCTTTTCTGAATTATAAACCTTTTGTTCGAATTTGGCAACTGTAATTTGAATTAATTTCTGACTTTGTTAATTATAAATTTCGTCTAACTTATAAGGGAATATATTTATTAAGTGAACTCGGCCTTTCTTTTAAAATCACTCTAACCTTTTTTTTTATAAATCCTCGTATTGTAAACCGATGTCGAACTTCAAGCTCTTTTGGGAAGAACAGCCTTAGTCCGCTAAAAAGTAATGATTCTTCTTGTGCTAGTGAAAGAAACTATAGGTAACTAGAACATCCACGCATTGGCAAGGGTTAATCATAATTATAATTAAAATAAATACAAGGAATGCAGTTTAATCTTGATGTGAACTTTTTATTCAGTAAATTAACATAACTGTTCGCTTTTGACTGACAAGTTAGAAAAATTAAAATTCAAATCTAATCATTTATTTGTAGTCAAGGTAACGACTACCGACTGTCTTTTAGAACAATTAACATATAAAGTACAATTTTACTTTAACACTTTCCCTTGTTAATTGTTGTAATAATAATGAAATAAACAAACAAAACATCTTAGTACCCACTATGTTACTTTAAACCCAATTTATCGCGTAATATTTGTAATCGTATTGCACCCAAAGGCTTCGTCATAATATCTGCCAGTTGATTCTCAGAAGATATTTGTTGAACTGCTAATTCGCCTTCGGTTACCCTCTCTCGAATAAAGAAGTGCTTGATGGCTATATGTTTTGTTCGTCGATGAAACTCTGGATTTTCGCTTAAACGCACTGCTGCTGTATTGTCGACCTCAATTATTGGAACTTGCTTTAAAGTTACAATATTTTTAAACAATCTTGAGAGCCAAATAATTTCTTTAGCTGCTTCACTTGCTGCAATAATTTCAGCTTCGGTAGTGGAAGTGGCTACCGTAGGTTGTCTTTGACTCATCCATGAAATAGCCCCTCCTGCATACTTAACTACGACACCAGAAGTAGAGCGACCAGTTTTCGTGCATCCTCCAAAATCAGCGTCACTGAAAGTCTCAAGAATGCCCCTTTTTACCTTACGAGTATAGGTTATTCCTTTCGTCACTGTGCCTGCTACATAGCGGAAAACTCTTTTAACGCGAGCTACATCTTCCAAAGATGGATTTTCCAGTGATCTTGATAAAAATCCAACGCTGTATGCTAAGTCAGGTCGAGTTCCTAGCATCAAATACATGAGAGCTCCGACCGCCTGTCTGTAAGGGAAATTATGTGCTTTGGAATTTTCTTTCCCTGATTGAGAAATCTCAGAAGCTTTCAACATTGGCGTAGAGACTGGTTTGCAATCTGAAAAATTGAAACGTTCTAGAATCTTTTTAGCAAAAGCTTGTTGATTAATTGTAATGTAATCATCTATTTGTTCAATTTCTAGCCCTAAAAAGTATGAAGCTTTCTGTGAAGTGATCTTGAATTCTTTGCTTAAATCTTGTAAGAAAATCTTCAAATCTTGAGGATCTGTTGCGGCAACTAATCCATCATCTACGTACAGAGCCATGATAATACTTTTGTCATTTTCTTTTCGCATGAACAAACATGGATCTGCATCACTAACTTTGAAGCCGAGACTGATAAGATACTTGCCAAAACGTTTGAACCAGCATCTTGGAGCCTGTTTCAAACCATACAAACTTTTTTGAAGTTGACATACCTGATCAGTACCGTTTTTGTAGCCTTCTGGTTGCTGCATGTAAATAACCTCTTCAAGTTCGCCGTATAAAAATGCTGTAGATACGTCAAACTGTGCTAGATGCATCTGCTCACTTGCAGCTATGCTTAAAATCAACCGAATAGTTGCCATTCTTGCTACTGGGCTGAAGGTCTGGCTATAGTCAATGCCGTAGCGTTGACTGAAACCTTTTATAACTAGTCTTGCCTTGTATCGATTGACCGAACCATCTGGATTGGTTTTAACTCTGTAGGTCCATTTACATGGGATCGCTTTTGCTCCTTGTGGCAAAGTTGACAGCTTCCATGTGTGATTTTCATTGAGCGATTTCATCTCATCATCCATGGCTCGTTTCCACTGTAAACTTTCCCTACCTGAAACAGCTTCTTGGAATGATTGAGGAGTTACATACGTGTCAATAAAATCAGTGTTTTCAGCAATGTGTGCATATTCTTGTAGGTAACTTGGCTTTCTCAACTTCGAGCGATCTCTCAAAGTTCTTGCAGGTACTGGCGATGGCGTCGCTGGCTCTTCCTCGTCATCGGTTGCCGATTCAGGTTCCGTGCTTTCCGACTCGTTCTCAAGTGGTTCATCTTGTTGAACTGGTATCTCGGGGTACTCCAAAGGCTCTTCTAGTTCGACTGGAACCTCAGGATTTTCCTCGGTGTTATCTTTCTGTAAATGAGAATCTTTGAGTGGTAACTGAACCTCATGATCGCAATCTCTCGTTAATTCGCGAAATTGAACGTCTCTTGAGACAATAACTTTGTGCTCTTCCTTGACATAAATTCTGTATCTTTCATCGTTATCGTAACCTATCAAATAACCCTTGATTGCTTTCTCGTCCATTTTTCTTCTCTTTTCTTTAGGTATATGAACGTAGCAAGTTGATGCAATGATGCGTAAGTGCTTAATTCTCGGCTTACTTCCAATCCACAGCTCGTAAGGACTCACACCGTCTACTGATGATTTGCCTGTTCTGTTCAATACGTACGTAGCTGTAGTGACTAATTCTGCCCAAATGGCTTCAGGAAATTTCACGTCGGGATTGGAGTACTTGAATGTTCTAGCCATTTCAACGATTGTGCGATTTTCTCGTTCAACGCAACCATTTTGCTGTGGTGTATACGGAGCTGTCAATCTGTGCGTAATTCCATTTTTCTCTAGAATAGCCTTGACCTCCACATTGTCGAACTCGCCGCCGTTGTCACTCAGCAGCGCCTTAATCGAATGACCTTGCTGTTTTGCGTGAGCAATCATTGACTGTAAAGCTGCTGTGACGTCAGACTTCTCTGCAATTATGTAGCAATATCGAAATTTAGTGAACATATCTTTGAATATGGCCATATACCTCTTCTTGCTAAATGATACATCAAAAGGACCACATAAATCTGTAGCAATCAGTTCTCCAGGTTGGCTTGCTTTTCTTCTAGTACCGAAAGCTAAACGATGGGCCTTACCGTAAACGCACGGTTCACAAATTTCTCTGTCTAACTTGACGTTAATACCCAATTCTTTTTGTAACAAGTTTTTCACGTGCTGCTTGTCCTGATGTCCCCACCTCTCGTGATACAGCTGTAATTGAGAACTATCAGTAACAGCAACATTGAAACTTACATTACCAGCGGGAAAAATCGGTTTGATAGCTGCTTTGAATAGTGTTCCGTGAACATTTCGGACTCCACTTAGCAGTATCTTGTTATTCACTTTGAGCGAGCACCACGTAGCTGTTGATTCAAACATACTGTTTAGGTTTCTGTCTTGAGCTGCTAGAACAGAAAACAAATTCTTCGATATGTCGGGAACGTACCAAACATCGTGCAAGGTTAGGATGTATCGCTCGTCGTTCACTGTTGATACAACTTTTACGATGCCTTTCCCTACTGCTTGCAAAAGCTCTTTTCCTGCAGCCTTTATGCCACACGGATTCTTGAATTTTTCAAAATCTACAAAGAAATCGAAATTATTCGTTGCGTGCCTTGTAGCACCGTTGTCGATCCACCAGTCTGTAGTGTTGATCTCAGTATTGAAAATCTCTGAAAATGACAACACAAGACCTTCCTTAACCTCAACAGCATTGCTCTGAAATTTGTTTTGGTTATTTTTGTGGTTAGCTTGGTTTTGAGAGTCATTAACGGACTTATTTTTGGATGGTCGTCCATCTGCGATCCACTTTCTGCATTCACTGACCCAATGGTTTTTCTTACCACAATAATTACAGGTTGTACCTGCTCTCGACTTCTTTTTCGCGTCTTGTTTTTGCGTCTCGCCTTTTGCCACTAGAGCTTCTTGAGAAAATTTGTCGTTGTTGGTGCTTTTCTTGAAATTTCTTTCGAACATACACAACTGTGTAGTCAGCTCGTCAAAGGTTTTCTCTGTGTCTTTGGTGAGCAGCATCCAACTGGACCTAAATGTCTCAAATGCAGCAGGTAAAATATTGAGCGTTTTACACACAAGCATTAAGTCTGGTAACTTGTTTTCATTTCGAGCAGTGAGACCGTTGTTGAGATCACTCCAAAGACTTCTCAACTTAGCTAAATGTGTAGACACGTCCTCACCTAACATCCAACTAAAAGCGAAAAATGAATCACAAATTTGAAAAACTTGATCCTTGGATGTCGCTTCAAACTGCTCTTTAAGGGCCTCGAAAGCATCACGCGCGGTTTCTTTATCGATGATTTTCTCATACACCGCATCTGTAACTGAGCTAGCAATCATAGACTTTGCGTAGCTATTTGCCTTTCGAAAGAAATCATACTTCTCTTTGAATTCTTTTTGTTTAGCCGCACTAGCGCCGTCAGCTAGAGGTTCTGGTTTTTTAATCTTGTTATCGATAACGTCTAATGCACCTTCATGATAATCGAGCAGATCACGAATCTTCCGCTTCCAGATCGGCCAGTCTGCCTCACCGGCCAAGGGTTTGATGTGCTTCGCCAAATCCATCTGTGGCTATTCAACGATACTTCACAGTCCAACCGTTTCTTATACGAATTTATTCTTTCTTGAATAAAAACGATTCTAGTACACAATTAAGCGTTCTGGGCCCATAACCAATTAAAATAAATACAAGGAATGCAGTTTAATCTTGATGTGAACTTTTTATTCAGTAAATTAACATAACTGTTCGCTTTTGACTGACAAGTTAGAAAAATTAAAATTCAAATCTAATCATTTATTTGTAGTCAAGGTAACGACTACCGACTGTCTTTTAGAACAATTAACATATAAAGTACAATTTTACTTTAACAATTATTAGTAAAGTAACGTAAGGGTCTTTAAACAACCCTGGTAGTGTTACAATATTACCCGTCGACTTCCAACACACACACACACAGTACACAAACAAATTCAGATTCATTTTTAGACAGACAGTCAGCCAGACCTTCAGCCGATTCCATAGAGTGTGAAGGGCAAGACAATAGTTTGTGGTGTTTTAAATTAAAATTACAAACAACTAAATATGCCGACTGTTTATACCACAAGAGAAAAAATTCAAATCGTGAATTGGTTTTATGGGGTCATTCGGTTCGAGATGTTAATTCATATGCTGTTGCCTTTGAAAGTAGGCCAATTCCTTCGGCTACCACAATTTCTGCAATTATAGCCAAATTTGATAAATTTGGCTCTGTATATAATTGCAAAAAGTGTTGTCCATCTAATCGACCACGTCGAAATCAAATGACCGATGAACGGGAAATTAGGGAAACACAAGTCTGTGCACTAGCTGAGGCTACACTGTCTTCAAGTAGACAAATTGCCGATGAAGTTGGATTGAAGGAGAGACGGGTACGAAATATTTTTAAAAGAAACGGGTATTCCTCTTTCAAGGTACAGACCACTCAAGAAATTTGTCCTGACTACAGTTTTAAACGGATCGAATATTGCGAAATACTGATGGACAGAACTAATCAAAATATAAATTTTTTGAAACATATTTTATTCACTCTCCATCGAAAACATAATCCATCTGTGTTACGCTATTGGTCACAGAAAAATACATTTGAGTGTAGCTGTACGCACACAATACTCACAGAAAATGAATGTCTGGGCGGGTATCCTAGGGGATAATATCATCGGTCCTTTTTTTATTGAGGGTAACCTGGATGGCCCGAGATATTTACAGTATTATTCCTGCTCTTAGAAACCTTCAAGTCGACTTCAATGACATATGGTTTCAACAGGACGAATGTCCAGCACATAATGTACGGATAGTGACTACATACCTGAACCAGCAATTTCCTGGTCGAGTCATTGGTACTAGAGGAACTATAAAATGGCGCCCACGGTCGCCAGACTCAGCGCCTCTTAATTTTGATTTTTGGGGAATGCTGAAAAGCAATTTATACAGGTTTGAGTTCGAACGAGCTACCAACTTGGACGAATTAAGACAAAAAATCACACAATTCTGTGCACAAATCAGGCCTGAGCAACTTAATGATATGAGAATATCATTGTGCAGTAGGTTTGGTTTTTGTCTAGCCCAAGCTGGTGGTTTGTTCGAACCACTCTTGCAATAATTGTTTTTTTATTTCATAAGAATGTTTATTTTTTTTTATTTGATAAGGGCCATTTGCACCGTACTAGTGCAAAACTTCTGTTAACAAAACCAGGTTTAACTTGTTAAAATTTAGATTAACTGTTTGACTTGCACCGTCATTTATTTAAACTAGATTAAAGTTAAGCCACAGTTCTGGTAATTTTTCTATAAGTTGGTACTGTGACTATCTTCACTTGCATAATTCTTGACCTACATTATACCTGTTTGGAGTGTTTGGCCAATAAATGAGTATTTTTTGTGGGAGTATTTAGTTTGTGCAGTAATCCTAGGATTCTAAAATCTTCTGTCGATAATTTATTATAAGTGTATGCCGAGCGATGACATAAATCATGACCCTGTACATGGGAAAACAGAGTTTAATCAAAAAGACCATTTAAAATTCAGAAATATGTTAATAAATACCTTAATATATATTTTTTAATTATTAATTATTTTTTGTGACCACTGTTACTTAACAATGTTTTTTATCTGGTTTGGAAAAACTAGAAACAGGTTTAACAGAACAAAAAGCTTGTTATTTTGATTAAATATTTTTTGTGCATTTTTTCTCTGGACAGGTTCTCAAAGGTGACCTAAAATCAAACTCCAGACAGTTTCTTAAATATTTCTTTATTATATAGTATAGATAAACAGTGCGATTAATTTAGGATTAATAATAAAAATTAAACTCTTGAAATGTTTAAGGTTCCGAAAAATGGCTAAATAAGTTCTCTTCGAACTAAAAATAAAAAGTATCTCACAAAAAGCGGGATCCTTTTTTTGTGTAGGTCTAAATTCCTGAACTTGCATAAAATGTTAGGATGGTTAGGAGCTGATTAATTGGTGATATGGTATATGGATTCTAAAAAATAAGGAAATAGTAATCCTGTACTTTTATTTTTCCCTTTTTTTTCCTTATCACTAACCAAAAAATAATGATTCTATGATAAACTTACAAATCATGGGGATGTTCTAGTTGATCTTCTATTATTTCCAGAAGTGATAGCTGCCCCTTTTAATAATCTGAATCTTCTAAAAAACTCAATTCATCCAAGTCATCAAATAATTTGACCTTTCATAAATACGCCTACGAAAGCCGAAATCGTTAATATCCAAAGTATCTAAAAAATCCTCCAAGAAACTTTCTTCTTCCAATTCCAAATAATCCATATCTTTATACAAAAAAATACCACTTGTAGGCAGCGTAGGCGTAGACACACATACAATGTAGGGTTAAGATTCAAAGCTTAGCCTTAAACGTTAAATAATCCCTCGAATTTGGGAGATTAAATTTAACAGCTAGTTAAGGCAATTAAACTCTGTTTAAGTGACGGTGCAAGATAATCATTTACAAGTAAACTTGGTTTAGCTCGTAAACCATAGTTAACAACTACGGTGCAAGTGGCCCTAAGAATGTTTATTTTCACTTAAATTTTATATTTTAGCAGTCGTTTTTTCTTTTTTTTACCAGAATTATTGTTTTATTTTTCATGTCTGCTATGGCACAAAAGAAATTAAGTAAATAAGTTGGGAGATAAGATATTATTTTATTTAAAAGATAAAAATAATATCTTTCATTTGAAATAAAATATCGTAAAATACTCCGGCAATTGCTGCAGTTCGATGTACACCCTACCGATTATTGCACATTACTAAACTTAAAATCTTTACAGAAAATCAAAATTCACACTACGTGTAGGAGGAGCGCGTCCCCACTAATTAGTTCATCACAGAGTGGGGTTTAACGCGTGCTCGCTTTTTATAAAGCTGTCTCTTTTCCTCCCGTTAAACGGATATACAAGAAAAGTATATGCCGAATGTGTATATTGTACGTACGGGACCCATCGTTTTAGAGAAAAATATTTGAAACAAAAGTTGTGTAATTTGGTCAGCTGAGTAATTTCATTTATACACATTTGTGCCAAAAATTGACCCCCAACCGAAATATTTTGCAAATTCCCACTATTTAATATGTAGATAAGCAAAGTGAGTTCTGTAACACTCGTATGTGAAATGTCTGTCAGAGGGTGTAATGTATTTATATTCCTTATAGACAAATGTGTCTAAGAAAATTATTAATTGTCCGGAACTGGAACAATAGCCATGACAAGAAAATAAGATGATATGAGGTTAGGGGTAAAGAAAGAACATGCGACTCGTGAGATTCCCGTTAAAACATAAACTATTGAAATGTTTATTTTGTTAATCGAAGAGATTTATCACAAAATTAAAGCGTTTGATTTGAAAACCCTTCAGGGGGCGCGCGCGATGTCATGTTCTGTGTCGTACATCTTGCGTTAAGTGTTCCGTGTCGTCCATCTTGTGTCATATGTCATGTTGTTTTGTGTTTCGTCCATCTTGTGTTATACGAGGTCTGGCTATTAAATAACGAGACTGGTTACGAAAAAGGGTTTTATTATAAAAATTATTGTACATTCGAATGCTCCTCTTCAATATATTCCCCTCCCCTCGTCACACACCTTCCCATACGTTTGTTCCATTGATCTAAGCAGTGCTGGAAGTTTTCTTTGGTGAGGGCCTTTAGGAGCTCTGCCGTTTTTTGCTTTACCGTTTCAATTGATTTAAATCGGGTCCTTTGTAACGAGTTCTTTTTTTAAGCATTTTGATTGATTTTTTCCGATGGTATTTTAATTTTAATAAGTGGATATAACTCGTTACTTACTTTCCAACTTTGATTTCTGGTACCGTTTCAGTCCCGTAATATTAATTTAAGTATTTATTTCATGAGTAATTCAAAAGCCGTGAATTACCATCTAAAGAAATATGTAAACTTTATTAAATTCCGCTTTTCAAAATTTAAATTATCGAGGACACCCGGTATATAAACTACTTTGATTAAAACCAAAGCAGTCCAGTATAAAAGCAAAATTTCTGGTTGTAAGAAAATCGATTCAAGTTAATTCCCTCACCACCGTTATCGCCAAAAATTTTAGGTAGGAATTAAATTATAAATTCGAAAACCGAGCGTTTTGAAAGGGAGTTAGTAGAATCGAGATATAATTTGGTAGTAAGCAAGTATAAAATTGATAGTTGTGAGTAAGTGGAAATTTATTTTGAAAACCGAATAAAATATTTCACCGGGGTTTTGAAGTTTTATATTCAACTTCCATAAACAATTTAGTAGTTCGGCTATTTAAGAAAATAATTCCGTATTCTGATAGAGGTAAGCCGGTATTTTTTTTAAGCGATAAAAACAAAACTTATTTACAGTTTTTATCACCGCGTTCTTTATATTGTTTCTTTGGAATTAAGGTCTGAGCCTTCAATACATTGAAGTAACATTTTGATTTTAATTTTGCGATTTAGATTGTTATACCAATTGTCCTGTTTCAAATTACCCAAATACATATTAGAGTTTTATTTGCTTTTCTCCTCGATAATTGGATTCTATTTCGACTCTGATCTTTTGTTTTTTTTATTCAGGAATTAACCTCTCTGTTATATAATTTTAACTGACCGGAAATTTGAAAGCATAATTTTCTCTAAATTACTTAGATTTATTTTAGTTCAGAATTATATATAGTTTTAACTGACCGGAAATTTTAAAAACTAAAAACCGAGTGTGAAACGGATCAGAGGCTGTTGCCACCAGCCGTTTCCCTTTCGGAACGCGCATAATTTTCTCTAGATTACTTAGATTTATTTTGGTTCAGAACTATATATAGTTTTAGCTGACCGGAAATTTGAAAAACTAAAAACCGACTGTGAAACGGATCAGAGGCTGTTGCCACCAGCCGTTTACCTTTCGGAACGAGCATAATTTTCTCTAGATTGCCTTGATTTATTTTAGTTCTAAATTGTATATAGTTTTGCCTGACCGGCAATTTGGAAAAGTTAACACTGAGTGTGGGGCGGATCAGAGGCTGTTGCCTCCAGCTGTTCCACTCTCAGCCGGTAATAATTTCGTTTCATATTTATCTATTCTAAGACACATTTTTTATTTTGCTTGTATTTGGGTAACCGCTGTCCTATCCTACGACCAATATTTTAGAATTATTTTAACCGATAATTTGAAAATTTAAAGAGTAAATTCTCCTATAATAAGATTCTCAACCAAGTATGAGGCTTTTGCCACTGATTGATTGATAGTCTAGTTTAAATTCTTAAGTTTTTTTTGTTGTTATAAACTAGTCTGGTCACATTTTCCCACCTATCCCGATTGACCATCCCTACCGCGAAGATAGTTTTATCCCGTTGACTACCGTGATAGGTAATTATTTTTTTACTGCTGCTTACCGCATAATTAGAAAACTGCTAAATACCGCTTCCGCTGTTATTAACAATTGCATTTGCTTGCTTACACCTGGTTTATTGTGTCATTGCTCACATTCCTTAATACCGGCAAATTTCGCATGGTGCATAATAACATAAGACTTGAACACATTTGCTTACTGTATATATTTAACTAATTCGGTACCGCTTGAAAATAATCAGAAATTGTTGAATGTTATTTTGTATGTATATATTTTAACTTGTAATATACAAATAAATACGATCAGTGTTTTCTTCATATCCCGTAGCATCACCGTCTGAGGTTTATAGGTTTTGTAGATGTGTTAAATTCAACGAGACCCCTGGATTTTTCCGTAACCTCCAACTGAGGCTACCTGGAACTCTTGACGCGAAGGGTCAAGGGGCCGTGGAGTAAACCACGTAAAATAATCTGGCGCCCGAGCATTTGTTTCACAAAACTTTGCATCGAGGGTGTCCAAAGTGACGCGTCAGTTGGTAAGAACCTGCGTGAGAGGTGAAGGATAGAAGCGGCAAGAAATCACGTCACACCTTTTCAAAGCAGATTTTATCTTCGGAAACAAAAAAAAGTCGCACGGTGCCAAATCTGGTGAGTACGGCAGGTGTTCGAGCACTGAAGTGCGCTTACTGGCCAAATACTGCTTCACACATAGCGCGTTATGGGCAGGTGCGTTGTCCTGATGCAAAATCCACGAGTTGTTCTTCTTTTTACGAACTCGTTCTCGCAGTGCTGCCAAAACTGAGAAAAAGTAAGTCTGGTTGACACTCTGGCCCTCTGGAACCCATTCAGTCATCACGATACCGTTAATGTCAAAAAAAACGATCAACATTGCCTTGATTTTTGATTTGGATATCCTTGTTTTTTTGATTCTGGGTGATTCAGGCGTCTTCCAATGCATCGATTGTCGCTTTGTTTCAACGTATTGAAAAATCCACGTGTCTTCGCAAGTAATAACGTTTTTCATCAGTCCGGGATCTTCTTCTAACCTTTCAAGGAAATCTGAGCAGACCCGTTGACGCAAGAGCTTTTGGTCAGGAGTCAGATTTTTTGGCACCAACTTCGCACAGACTTTTGTCATGTGTAATTCCTCGTGTAAAACTTTTCTAACCGTTTCTTTATCGGCGTTTACAGTCTCGACAATCATCCGGATGCTCATTCGACGATCTGCACGCACAATTTGGTTGATTTTGGTCACTGTTTCCGGAGTTGAAACAGTCACAGGGCGACCTGGGCGCTGGTCATCTTCAGTGCTCTCTCGGCCCTCACTAAAGCGCTTACAGCACTCAAAAACACGCGCACGACAGAGAATTGTCCCCATAGGCCTCGTACAATAATTTATAACACTCAGTCGGAGTTTTCTTCAATTTAACGAGAAATTTGAGATTGATACGTTGCTCCTGTTTTTCGTCACACATGGTTTTCGGCACGAGAAAAAAACACGTTCGTTTCAAACCGCTACTGCACAAATACTATAATAGTGACGGAAACGTGTTTTCGGGCGTGCATAGATAAGATATCTATAGATACCCAACGCACTACTCGTTTTTTACTCCACCCGTCTAGGGCGCTCTCTGGGCGCACGGTCTCGATATTTTATAGCCATACCTCGTATATCATCATCTATCCTGTAATGTAAATGTGTTGGAGCAGCGCTGGGGTAACAAATATATATAGTGATTTATGGCATAATTGTATATGTGTTGGTCTGTTGATCGAGAGGTCTCGGTATCGAACCCAGCGCTGGTCCAACATTTTTTTTTCAATTTAATAAGTACTACGTGCTTACGTCACACAGGATAGATCAGGGGGTGTGCACTTATATTTATTAAAAAAGATACACGTTCTTTGCGCCACCTATATGTGTCACGAAGAACAAGTCAACTTCGGTTGCGTTAGGCTGAATAGCGCTGAGGTCTTCAAATTGGAGAAGAATTTCGGTCGCGCTTGTTAATATCTTTGACATCCACAGACAAATAATTGAGGTTGGGCATTCAAATGTTGCCATTATAATTGATTGCATGTTGTTTGGTTATTAATTTATTTTATTTGATTTAATTCAAAATGCCAGCCCTTCGAGAGCGTGTTGTTCCCAATTGCTTTAACCAAGATCAAGATGCTCCAAGGTAGGTTATAAATATCATTATAATTAAAATGAGTAATTTATATTAATATTTTACAGATATTATATACCAGCGGACGAGCATATAAAAAATATTTGGTTGGAACGAATCAATAATCCCAGTTTATTTAACCAGCCAAGAAGCATTTTAAGGAGGAAAGTAGTTTGTGGTAATCATTTTTTGGATGTATGTAAAGAAGGGGGAAAACTAAGAAAATTTGCACTTCCTGTTTTAAATTTACATAGTAAGGATTTTATTGTAATACTATCAGATTTAAACTTCTATGTGTATCGTTTTTGTAGATTTCATTGCTGGGGATAATTTAAAGAAGGTTGCTTTTCATTTTCACTTAAACCACAAAATATGCTTGCAACTCCTCCAAAAATAAAAAGTATGACATTAATTATAAAATCTGTTAGATATGTATGTAATACGATTTTTTGTAGAATTATATTCTAAACTAAATTTGAAGTAATTTTTTAAATTTTCCGCCATATCACACAATTTGAATTTACCACCATTTAAAAACTAGAATCGACGACATAACCCTTCTTTTAGTTTTTGGTGATCAATAAAGATGGCAGCACATCTGCCGAGGCATTTTTTGTCAGTGAGTTGCCCGTCTTACCTCTATTATTTGTCTGTGGGATAGATGACACAGAATACATGATGATAGACGATACAAGATGGGCGTCTCACAGAACGTACTTGACACAAGATGGGTGAAACACAAAACGTACATGACAGATGACACACTTGACAGAATATGGACGAAACACAGAATTCACATGACAGATGACACACTTGACCCAAGATGAACGACACACACAGAATCCATATGACAGATGACACACTTGATACAAGATGGACGATATACACAGAACGCACATGACAGATGACACATTGGACGAAACACAGAATCCACATGACAGATGCCACACTTTACGCAAGATGGACAACATAGACCATATGACAGCTGACGCATGACGTCACGCGCACCCCCTGACGGACATTTCCACCCTAAAGTGAAAACGTAGACGCATCATTTTATGGAAAGAGCTTCAAACAAAAGTTATGCATATTGACCCGAAAAACAACCCCCAACAGAGATATTACCATTTTTAATTTTCTTTCACTCACCCCCTCTAGAGGTGTTCGGTACTGTGTAATGTCACGAGGAAGCGGCAGGGGATGTACAAGGACAGTCGACGAGTAGAGTTAAGAGACAGACATTCAAGATTTATTTCAAGTCACACATATATTTCTTTTTTTATTACGTTTGTTATTTTTATGTCATTATTGAAAATTGTCAATATATAAGTCATTGTAAATAAAGTTACGTTACGTGAAATACAAATAATTTGAACTCCTAAACATTTCATACTGGTCCTTCTTCGACGGATACATCCACTTCACAAGTTAACAAACTAACGAAAATACAAGATTTCCAACGTGACCGACAACGAACGTTACTGCCGCTACTTTGAGCTTTGCCGCTGCAATTCAGGACTGAAACACTTGGGCATACTCCACTACGGCAGCTGCCAAACACCAGATCTATTTTCCACAACCAGGTCAGTGCGTTCCTTATTACAACCTTTCGTCGTATTAACAAGCATTTATTTGACATATTTTGGTTTATTAATTCACAATACGGTATTTTAATTAACCCAAACGTTTTATTTCGTGGTACTTTACTAACTTTACACTCAAATATTTACGTTCTGTACGAACAAGCCTAATTAAATCTATTATTGAAGGGTTTAAATTTGATTTATTGGTTTACATTAAAATTTATATTGATTTCACTGTTTTGCGCACACGAGTATTACATTTCTCTATTGCAAAACTGTACTGTTTTTTATTACATTCCATATTAGTTTCACATTCTGATCACTACGTTTTGCTAAGACAAGTAGGTATTACACTTTTTCTGAATAATTTAGATTTCACACGCGAATACTAATATTACATGCACTTTTAACATTGTTCACACTCTACCGATTCTTATCGTACATTTGATTTGTTTTGTTGTTTGACATGGCAGATATAGCTAAAAACAAACGAACGGCCCCAAAGGCTGCACTTACACGTTTTGATAATTACTTTAAGGCCCTTAAAGTGAGATTTATTAGAATTAGAAATGCGCCTACAAAGAATTAATACATATTTAGATGATTTTGACAGTGCTCAGTCAATTATTGAAGTATTAGACTTAATTTCGGAAACAAATCCTGCTGAGCACGCCTTAGAAAGGGAAAGCTTTGAAAATAAGTTTTATTCAATCACTTCTGAGGCTCGTAAATTCTTATTAGATAAAATGCCTAAATCAACGCCAAATATGTGTAATAATACGGTCAGTACACTTTCTAATCATTCAAATGAGGATATGTTAGACAACATTAAATTACCTGCGATTAATTTACCCACATTTGACGGATCATACGATCAATGGCTATTTTTTAGGGATACATTTGGTTCATTAATAAACGAAAATAAACAACTCACGGCTATTAAAAAATGTCACTACTTGCGCCTTTCTCTAAAGGACATAGCTGCTGAGACAATATCATCCTTAGAAATATCCGACGCGAATTACGACGTCGCATGGAAACTTCTGAATGAGAGATTTGAAAACAAACAAATTCTAGTTAACAATCATGTTAGTGCCATTTTTAATTTGCCTTCTTTGTCGCGTGAATCTTGCAAAGGTCTCAGAGAGCTACTTGGTGGCACTCAGAAACACATTGGTGCTTTGAAGGTTTTAAAAATGCCCACGGAACACTGGGCTGTTTTAATTTGCCACATTGTTACGTCAAAATTTGACAATGTTACCAGACGCGCTTGGGAATCTGCACTATCAGACAACCTACCTACTTATAAGAAACTAATTGACTTTCTAAAGGACAGATGTCGTATTTTAGAATCTGTTTAGTACAATTCTTCTAAATTTACTAAACAGTTTACGCAACCAAACACGTTTCATACTAAAAGAACTCATTCCTTTTTGACAACTGACAACAAACAATGTTCTTTCTGTAAAAGGGATCATCTTGTGTACACGTGTCCCAAATTTCTTCAACTTACTACCATTGATAGATTGAACGCTGCTAAACAAAATCGATTATGTATTAATTGTCTTGCTCCAAATCACTCCACAAAACAATGCCGTTCATCCGGCTGCAGGAAGTGTGGGCGAATTCATCACACACTTTTACATTTCAATAACACTGATGCTTCTAACTCCAAGCCACACCCAGTTGAACCCAACACATCTGTAGATAGTTCCGAAAACAATTATTTACCAAATCAGCCTTCTACCGCTTTATCGACACAAACAGGCATACAGTCACCTTGCAGTTTACTTGTTAATGAGCGCTCTACAACAAACCTCGTTTTGCTATTCACAGTATGGATAAAGGTCTTTGACGCCACAGGTAAGTCTCAGTCATGTAGAGTTTTACTGGATAGTGGAAGTCAGTCGAACTTCATTTCTCAAAGACTATGCAATATATTAAAATTACCTATAGAAAAAATAAAATATTCGGTAGCCGGTATTAGTCAGAAAATTGAAACTATAAATTCTAGAGTTGTCGCTAAAATTCAGTCAAACACTTCTAACTTCCTAGCACAACTATCTTGCTTGGTGCTTCCCAACATCACAGGTAATATTCCGGCTGCATCCTTTGACACCACCTCACTACAAATTCCGAAGAATATTGTTTTAGCTGATCCATACTTCAATTCTTCCAAACCAATCGACCTGCTTATTGGAGCTGACATTTTCTGGGAACTGATCAATATTGGACAAGTCAAGCTCGGACGAGGACTTCCCATTCTTCAAAAAACACAGTTTGGATGGGTGATTTCTGGATCTATGAGTATTCAATTGGATTCGACTACTCCTTCTGATTCACAATGTTTCCTTTCTCACACATTAGACGATCAATTAAACAAATTCTGGGAATTGGAAGAATATTCGGAAGTAAAACTTCTATCACCAGAAGAAACCTCCTGTGAGGAACATTTTTCACAACACACGACTAGGGCTGCCGACGGTAGGTTTATAGTACGACTCCCACTCAAAAAACCTATCGAATTACTTGGACACTCAAAGACAATCGCCTTTAACCGCTTCTTGACTCTAGAACGGAAACTGGATAAAAATCCGGATCTTAAGCAAACACATACCAGAATTTTATCTCAGAATATGAATCACTTGGTCACATGTCTTTATCTAAAAATCAATCAGACAATTCAGGCTATTTTCTACCCCATCATTGCGTGCTGAAAATGAGTTCAAGCACTACCCAACTTAGCGTCGTTTTTGACGCTTCCTGCAAAACTAATTCAGGATTTTCTCTAAACGACTTACTTATGATTGGACCTAATGTTCAAAGTAGCGTCTTTTCCGCTTACGGGGCTAGCGTTTACATACGCTCCACTGATTCTTTTGGTAACACATGTTGTAATCTTCTATGCGCAAAAACGCGAGTTTCTCCCCTCAAGCAAGTTACAATACCTCGTCTAGAACTTTGTGCTGCCCTAGTTCTGGCAAATTTAATGAAAACAGTTTTATCCGCTATATCAGTCGAATTTAACAACAAATACTATTGGTGTGACTCTACCATAGTATTAGCCTGGATGAAATCATCTCCTCATCTTCTAAAAACATTCGTTGCGAATAGAATTTCGCAGATTCAATCTATGACTACTTCTAATGAATGGAAATACATCAAAACTACCGACAATCCAGCAGACTTACTCACCAGAGGCATGCCACCTCTTAACTTAATTGATTCCGACTTATGGTTTCATGGACCTTGTTGGTTAATTAAAGATCAATGGCCAAATCACACTTTCGATCACTCAAACACTGATGTTTCTGAGTTACGAAACGTGCCTCTTGTTCTCGTTTCTTTAGACAAACATCAATCTAATGATATTTTGATTCATATATCTAAACACTCAAATCTGAATAAACTATGTCGCATTTTCGCTTATGTACTTCGTTTTAAAAACATTTTAAATCAAAAATCAAAATCTTACAAAACTGGTACAAGCAGACACATTTTCTGAAGAATACATTGCCCTACGCGATGGTAATAAGATCTCCAACAAATCAAAACTTTTGACGTTAAATCCCTTTTTCGATCACACTCACAATGTCATTGTTGGCGGTCGTCTTCAATATTCTGACAATGATTTTCAAAAGAAACATCCGATTGTATTACCTCCCAACCATCGACTTACACTTCTGATTGCCCAACATGAACACATAAAACTGCTCCACTCAGGTCCACAATTAACTCTCGCTTCACTACGTGAGCGTTTCTGGCCAATCAGCGGAAGAAATTTGGTAAAGCGTGTCTATCACAATTGCATAACTTGTTTTCGTTTTAATGCGAAATCCACACAATACATTATGGGCAATCTACCTAAGGATCGAATAACACCTTCCCGACCTTTCTCTATATCAGGAGTCGATTACGCTGGCCCTTTTCTCCTTAGAGACCGTAAAGGGCGTAATTTTAAAACTTCCAAGGCATATATAGCTTTGTTTGTTTGTTTTGCCACGAAGGCTTTACACTTGGAGGTTGTAAGTGACCTAGCGAGTGAAACGTTTCTGGCTGCTTTGTACAGATTCATGTCTCGAAGAGGCAAATGCTTACAAATATATTCAGATCAAGGTACAACTTTCGTTGGCGCGAATAACGACCTTAAGACTTTCTTCGAACATAATTCAGCTGCTATTTCGAATGACCTAACAGGTCGGGGTATACAGTGGAATTTTATACCGCCTCGCGCACCTCACTTTGGAGGACTCTGGGAGTCTAGTGTAAAGTCGGTTAAGTACCATTTGAAACGTGTTATCGGTAATTCAACCTTAACATTCGAGGAGTTTGTCACAGTTCTTCATCAAATAGAGGCTTGTTTGAATTCCAGACCCCTATGTCCTCTGTCTGACAATCCAAATGATCCAAACTCTCTCACTGCAGCGCACTTCCTAATCGGAGAACCACTTACTACGATCCCGCAGGCAAATTTACTGGGAGTAGCAGAAAATCGACTATCCAAATTCCAGCATAGGCAGCAAATGATACAACACTTTTGGTCACGTTGGAACAAAGAATACATTACAGAACTACAGACCCGCACAAAATGGAAACAGCACCATGCACAATTATTGAAGCCAGGCGTACTGGTTATCATCAAGGAAGATGGCCTTCCACCTTTGAAATGGAGAACAGGCAGAGTAACTCAGATACATCCTGGGCACGATGGCATCATCCGCACTGTATCTATCAAAACCGTTACAGGAACATTCAAGCGTCCTGTGACTAAGGTTGCTATCCTACCTAATCAAGTCTTTTAAAAGCCTGGAGGCTTTCAAGGGGGGCGGTATGTTCGGTACTGTGTAATGTCACGAGGAAGCGGCAGGGGATGTACAAGGACAGTCGACGAGTAGAGTTAAGAGACAGACATTCAAGATTTATTTCAAGTCATACATATATTTCTTTTTTTATTACGTTTGTTATTTTTATGTCATTATTGAAAATTGTCAATATATGTCATTGTAAATAAAGTTACGTTACGTGAAATACAAATAATTTGAACTCCTAAACGTTACAAGAGGAGTCGATCAATTTTTACCAAAAGCTTTTCAACTCTACCTTTTATGTCTAAGAATATACTAAATTTGGTGCCAAACGGGTCAGCGGTTTGGCCTAACCTAACCGAACCTAACCTCTATTATTTGTCTGTGGCCGGAAATGAGCACAGACAGGCCGACATCATCGAGATAACACTTGATTCGCAGTTCTGCTGCTTCAAAACGCGTATTTCCGCAAAAAAGTGGGGGGTCAATTTGAGGTAAACGCATGACCACCCTTTTACTACGTAATACGGGTGTTATTTGAAGAAGTCAAATGAGTGAGAATATACGAAATACTCTCATAATACTACCCTATACCCACCATAGTTCAAGGGGCGACAGACACCATTCAGAAAATTTCTGTGGCTTTTTCTGGCATTCAATTATTTTATTGCATAACATATATTTAAATAGCAAATTAAATGTTTAAAATTTGGAAAAAATATATGAGATAGGGCTTTTTCATTTGCAGTGGTTCTAGTACCTTTCTTGTTTTAGTTCTTCTGATATAACTCATGTATTCAAAAAAAAAGAATATGGAGGTTATGCTTAAATGACATTTCACAGATTCTATATTGTAAAGTAAATAAAGGTATTGATACTATAGGTGCGTTCTTTTTGACTGAGATCTCAGATCACTTCAGTTAAGGTGATCTGAGATAAAGTGATGTGAGTAAGCACCAAAAAGAACGACATCTCAATTGAAGCGCGCGCTCTGTCGACGCATACGTGAATAAGAAACAAAACATATAAACATAACATATCTCGATATCTCCGATAACCACGCTTGATTTTGTTATTTTTAGTTTCAAATAGTTCTTGGAGTTAAGATTTGTATTATGGCTAATATTCCAACATTATTAGTTGGTACCTTCCTTCGCCCTCTGTGCATCTTCAAGGGATAGCTTTAAACTATACGACATATTCGTATCAGCATCTAATAATGTTATTATATCCATAATTTGTAACAAAAGAAAAATAGATTGTCTGTTTATATGTCAATGGTTAAAACCACATATAATCTTGGTTAAAACTACAAATAACCCAAGCAAATCAAATATTTCTTCATCCCCTCCACTTTATTTCCGACTCAAGTCCAACTGATACCCCCTTACAACACATTCAGCATCGGTAAAGGGGGAGGAAAAATCTCAGCTCACTTAGAAGTGAGTAAAGCAAAAGAACGCTCACATTACCGATGTGAGCTGAGATTATCTGAGATCTCAGTCAAAAAGAACGCACCTTATGTATACTATGTAAATATAGTCATATATTTTTGAAAAATTCACTTTAGAATTTAAAAGATGCGGGTGCGTATTGTTTTAATTGAATTTTTGTATTATACTCGGGATAAAATTAATAACGCAGAGTGTTTTCGTCTTTATTTTTCACCTGCACTGTCTCTTGTCACCAAAGTGACACTATTAAGCTTAGATTATATATCCCTGAAAAGATGAGTGATGCCTATATTGAGAAATCATTAGGGGAAGTGTGCTCAACATCAACACGGCCAAAGCGGTAGTGGGATGTGTGTGTTCGTTAAAACCAGTGGCGTATCCAGGGGGGTTTGGGGGTCGTAATCCCCCCCCCCGAAATTTCAGGAAAATTGATAATTTTGATAGGGTATAAAGCATAATGTGTGAAAATATTGATTTGGCATTATTCGTTTTAAAGTACCTACCTACTGTTTAATACTCGTAGTTAATACGACTGAGTACTATATTCACGTAGTATCTGTATGCCAGTTAAAAACACATACATTAATATGAATCATCTTGAATAGGCGCCGTTTGACGAGCGAGTACGTATATGTAAAGTATCTACTGCCGATTACCAAGAACATAGAACAGAACGTCGCGTCATTTTGGCGACATTTATCACGAATCGACAAAATATGTTGAGTTCGCATTTACAGCGTACATTCAATCGGCTACTGAAATGAAAACCACATGTTGACGTATACGATGATGATTTCATTCAATTCTTATAGATTTTTATTTAAGATGAAAGGGCAAAACTATAGTATAGTATCGTATTTCTGTTCACAATTATTGGTGATTATTACCTTATTAACCGTGTAGTATACATCTTTGATCGCTAACTCCCGTCCGTTCAGTTTTGTACATTTGAGTTCATTGAAATTTTGTATTATTGTGTGGGCATGAATAAAGGTAAATAAATTCGCAGTTATTTTTCAGTTGCATCGTCATCATAAAAAACCCAACTTTTAGATGACGTATGTACAAGAATTTCTGCATTCATGATTCAACGTTTTAAAGTGTAGTATTTTAGTAACAAAGTTTTGCTATTAAAAAAAAATTTATAGCAAGAAAAACCGTGGAAAATGTTGATACTGAACTAGAACCAAAGTAATGCTCGTCTTCATATTTACATCCAGAACCACCTAATCAAAATGTACCACAATTACAACCACCCGATTCTCTACAATCATCTGTCATCTCATTCGACAATGATATAGGAGATGCGTTATTTTCGAGTCATATGAGTTACTTTTCTTTCTTACACAAATATTTGGTATTTTGCAAAAGTATAGGCTCTTTTCTTTGCTCTTTCGCCCCCATATGTACTCGTACAAAATTTTCTTTATGACTTATATTCCTTGCCCTTGTAGATGACTGATGAAAAACGAATGCAGTTTCTTGAAAATGCATGGGCACCAAAAGCAACGTGTTCTTTTCCTGGAAACGGTGAGCGAATTTAAAAAATTGGTGGTTTTCCCGATGGAATTGGCTTGTGTATTCAAATAAACTGGACGGTGCATTTTGCAAGTATTACTGTCTTTTTCATATCGAGACTGTAGGAAAAGGAAGCCATCAAGCAGTAGGAAAATTGGTGAGAGAACCTTATTGTAGGTGGAAAGATGCTGTAGAAAATTTTAATCTGCATCAAAAGTCGAGTTACCATCAAGATAATGTTTTGTTAAAGAACAAACGGATGGTCGACACGAGTTCCCGTCGATCTGGGGTGCGTGTACGGTACTCCCGGTAGAGGCGATCATGGTAGTCAGTCTAGATCTGGCAACGATACGGGGCGGTTATAATAATTTTAGCGCTGTTACTTTATTATTATTATTTCCTTATTAAATCTTCGATTAAAAGATCTAGGCTTTTATTTCCCGTAACAGTTTTAAAAGCCCTGAATTTTTCTCGTGTTTATACTGGTAAATAAGAAAGTGTAGAGCATCAATTAGATTGGGCTGTAAGGGGAGTGATTATGAAAAATGGAGCAATTTATCTGGTATTATTAAAACTGTGATATTTTGTGGAGGACAATGCCTTCCTTTACGTGGCCATTGTGATTATGGTCCTTCCAATTTTAACAAGATGGTGACTGAAAATTAAGGGGTCTTTCGAGCACTAATTAGCTTTAGAATTGAAGCTGGAGATACTCAGTTGAAAAAACATTTAGACCACGGCCCGAAAAATGCACAGTATTTGTCTCCAATTATTCAGAATGAAATTATTGTTATCTGTAATGAAATTATATTGAAAAAATTAGTTACATCCGTCAATAGTGCAAAATGTTTCACAGTGCTTGCTGACGAAACAACAGATAACTCGCAAAAAGAACAAGTGAGTATTGCTGTTCGCTTTGTGGATGAAATGGAATATAAAATAAAGGGTTTTAAAGAATAAAGCTAACTTTTCCACATCTGTGAGATGCCCTGAACAATATTATATCATAAAATTGGTCACTTGTATATACTCTGGAAGCTGTATCGTCCTAACAAACTGAAACTTCTCCAAAAATGACAATAATTTGGTACTTCAAGTTCCATAGCACTCGTTTTACTGGCTTTAGTGAGCTGAATATCAATAGGGTTCATCTTTGAGACGCCCTGAATAATATCCAATCACAAAATTGGTCACTGGTATATACTCCAGAGGCTGTTTCGTGCTAACAAACTGAAATTTCTCAAAAAAATGACAAAAATGTACTTCAAGTACTATATCACATGTTGTACTGGCTCTGGTGAGCTGAAAATCAATAGGGTTCATCTGTGACATGTCTTTAACAATATTCAATCATAAAATTGGTGACCTGTTGCACTCTGTCTCAACAAAAGACAAAATTGTCGTACTTCAAGTGCCATAGCACCCATTGTACTGGCTCTGGTGAGCTGAAAATCAATAGGGTTCATCTATGAGACGTCCTGAACAATATGCAATCATAAAATTGGTAACTTGTTGCACTCCGTAGGCTGTATCGTGCTAACAAGACATGTAACGAAAAGTGGCCGACGATATACACACAGGATTTTTTTTCGTGTTGATCTTCATGAAAAAACGTAAAAATAACTCAAATATTTTTTTCAAAATTCCAACTTTTTTTGGGGTAAACCAATACTTTTCTCGCATATTAGATAGGTTGGCGGAAAAGTAATAAAGGAACTGTTCCTGTAATCGATACTTCGGGGAAAAATTTGGCAGAAGTTATAGAAAGTTCCTTAATAAACTGGTTTAAATATGGATTACTTGAGGGGTCAAGGGTATGACGGAACTGCTGCGATGAAAGGAAGATTTCAAGGCGTCCAGGCTCACCTAAAGAGGAAATATCCATTTGCCATTTATTTATACACATTGTATCATGCACATTCTTAATTTAGCAATAAGTGATGTTTGTCAAATCACTCCTATTAGAAATGTCAATGGTATTGCGAGTAAAATATGTGCATTCTTCAATACACCAAAACGCCTGTCCTTCAAAATTCAATTGTGGAGATATTTCCAGAAAGTAAGGCCACTCGGCTAAAATCGGCGTGTCCAACAAGGTGGATTAAAAGGCATGACGCAACAATTTTGCTTCAGGAAATACTAAACGCAATTGTCGATGCACTGAGCGTTATATCAGAATGGGCTGATAAAGATTTGTCATCTTTGGCCACTCAATTTATCAATTCAATTTTGCAGCTAAGTTTCCTAGTTTCTTTGCATGTCACTACTAAAATTGTTGCTATCACTCTACTACTTTCTCGTTCTTTACAAGCGACAAATGTGGATCTATCTGCTGCTTTAAATCATGTTTCTAGTGCCTATGAAGAACTGAATACTATTCGAGCAGCAGCAGAGAGTGAATTTGAATCTCTGTTCATAATTATAATTGAAAAAGCTACAGAATTGAGTACAGATATAATCATACCTCGTTTAACTGATATTCAAACTCATAGGTCAAGTATTAATGTGAATACACCCGAGATATATTATAGAGCATCTGTATTCATTCCCCTTTTAGACCATGTACTGCAGGAATTAAACAACCGATTTCTAGATTACAAAACTATTTTGAGCGCTTTCAGCTGTTTAATACCGACAAGTAATGAATACGATCTTACAGGAGAAAAAAAATCCTTTCAGAGAATTAATAAAACTTTATGAAAGTGATCTTCAACAACAAGATGTGCTATCTATTGAAGTTCAAGCAATGTCAGAGTTGGCTTTGTGATACCGCGACCTCAATAAAATTTTTATAATTCGCGTATAAAAGAGACTTCATTATAACATTGTTTACAGTGTCACAATGAAGCTCTTTGAACACTGTTATAGTAATTTTTAGTGTACAGTTGGTTATGGAATTTATTTATATTTTTATTTGACATTTGACTTTAACCTTGACACAAATTATAAATAAAATGGTCTAGCTAACAAATTATTATATTAAAGGTAAATTAGAATGATTTATATATTGAAAATATTAATGAATAAAGTACGCTAACGTTTATTTATCAATTGTTTATTTTTATATTGTTTAGGATCAATAGTGCTATTCAACACTTCGATTTTGATTCCGATTTTGTTTATAATCGAAATCGAAATCGGATTGATGTTTGTTGAACGACCAAAAAAAATTGTAATTTATCATGTCATTTTACAAATCAAATAAATCGATATTGACATAACCTCATCAATATTTTGGTTCATTTCACGTGTATTTCACACTTTCCACAAGTTCATTTAGTTTAATTACGTTTAATTTCATAGAAGCTGTTCTGTTAACTGAAAATGTAATATACAATTGCAAAATATCACTCACATCACATAACCCATAGACAAACGGTAGTTTATTTAAATTTTTCGACCAATCACATGCTTCCGATTTACGATTGTTTTCAATAGCATCATAATTTTAGACCGATTATAATCGTAGTGATCGATTGATATCGAAAATGTATTGTTGAACATGCGTTTTGTAAATGGCAGGAAATGATTGTAATCGATTGTCGCGTTGAATAGCACTAATATATAGGTATACAAAACGTTCGATTTTTGGGATAAATTACCAGATATCTATGTGAAGATGTATTACAGAAATAATTCTGATCATGATATAATATAAATAGATCGCAAGAGCATATACGAAGAAGCTCTTTTTTAAACAAATAATCATCCTCTGTTTGCTTAAATGAAAGTTTGTTTACAATTTACACAATTATTCGGTTATAATATGTCAAAAGTCAGAAGTGCTGAATAAAACCATCTGTGATCTGACTAATTAGGAATCTACAGAATTGCCAACTTAAATTCAAACCACTCCTCCTAGTTTAAAAACAGGGATTATATGAAATTCTATTTTATTTAAATAATTAAATAAATGCAAACTATGAAAAATATTGTGTAAAACTTGTGTCACAATGACTTTCTGTAGTACCCGTAATTCGCGGTTCGTTGTGCAAACTTCACTCGTACTACAAAACGAGTCATTGTGACACTTGTTTTACAAATAACTATATTCACCCTGAATCTCCAAAATCGTGTATTTACTATTTACAATTATGCGATAAAGCAGTGTATTCCACAATCTACACACTTTTGAAAATTATGGCGCAACGGTAGCAGTGAGTACATGTGAAAATGAACGTTCATTTTCAAACTTACGACGCCTGAAGACCTATTTACGAAACACTACCGGGGAGTTAAGGTTGAATGGACTTGCCTTATTAAATATATATCCAGAAATATTGGTGAGCCCTGAAGAAGTTCTCGAAAAATTAGCTGAAAAATTAATATTCGTTTAAAATAGATTTAGAAATTCCTACTCGTAGGTTATAAGTTTGAAACCTGTATTTTTCAATTTTAGAAATAAAATTATAAAATATTTCAACTTTTTTAATTGGTCGCTGAGGACATTTCACCCCCATTCCGCCCCCACCGATTGAAGTCTGGATACGCCTCTGATAAGATGTTTTGACCTTTTAAAATTTTCGAAGACATTTGAACCCCCCCCCCCAAACTGAGGTCTGGATACGCCATTGGTTAAAACAACCAAAACAATTACCAGTGGTGCGTGACTTTAATGAAACTGGTAGATTACGATAAATAGAAGATGTAAGTATTCTCAACTCAAGCATTGTAAATGAATTAAATGGTATCTTAATCAAATTTTGTAATGAGTTTCCTGTCATACAAATTGATATATTAGGTACTTTTAGCATGTCTTCAATTTCTCACGTATCCGTAAAGAACTGCGCATGTATAGACCCGTTACGGCTTAGCCGATAGTACGATGCGTTGAACGGATTGTTACGTTCCCTACTCCGTATACGTATCCCGACCAAAATCAGTATTCTGTGCTATTTTACAGATCTTCTTTGATATTGGTTTGGTTTTATTATAACCACAAAGTTCATTTGTAGCTTTAAACATACAAACCAGTGACAACGTAAAAAAGTTTTGAGGTGGTACAATTAAAAACAGAACGAAACGATAAGTTTATCTGCTAAAAAGATTTTCTTGACAACTTCTTTACGACAACATAACTCCAATACGGATACGTGTAAAAACTTATGACGAGCTAAAAGTGTCTGTTAATAAATTATAATTAGGTATATAATGGTTTGTAGAACTGGAGTCATTGTAGGTTGGTGGCTCGTTAATGTTATTACTTGAGGCCACGTCAACTGTCAAGTCAATGGCAGTCAATCGGGAAAGTTTGAAGTAGGTGGCGCTAGTTAGGCTGGAGGTCTTTCAACTGTCAATATCAGGTTATTTACATTCAAATTATGGAGGGTAGAAGTAAGGAGGACCGTCTTGTATAGGGGACAAGTTGAAAAAGTGTCCAGCTGTAAGCAGCAAATTACAGTTCAATAATCGACCGCAATAACGCTAGCGTAGCTAGTGGAAAGGACATGAAATTTATTATTTTACAATACTGAAGTTAAGAAATATAAAACAATTACTCATTTTTTATAATAATTGTGAATCATTATCATAAACATTAATTAATAAACTTAAAAAGTGTTAATTTTATTATCCTACTCTAATAATTTATGGCGCTGTTTTTAAAATCTTTCCACCTGCTACTATGGCGCCACCTTAATTTGCTCCCTGTCAGCGGACACTTTTTCATACACTGAGTTGGTCCTCCTTAGTTCTACCCTCCATAATTCAAATATAAACGTTTTGATTAGTTTACTGTTAATGTGTTGATTATTGCTATTAAAATGCCACAACATTGTGCTATAGGTGGCCATAGTATCTGCGAGACACCAGTCTCATCACTTTTTCAACTAAAGAGCTGCTTTCAATTAGTCAAGAGAATCTTCACCAAGCACTTCAGAATTACAATGAGAACGATTTTTATTTGTTATGGAAACAATAGCCAAAACACCATAACTTTTAATGTTTTCCAAAATCGACGATGTACATACGTATAGTATCAAAAATCAAAACTAATGAGAGAACCCGTTATTTTGAAGTCCCAATGTTTGATAGACTCGGAAACAAAACTTTCATACTGCTACAAGTACTCCTTTTATTTCAATAAATTTGTGAAAATTAATTTTGGAGTTGTCCACTATGATTCAACTATTTTTGTATTTAAATAGCATATTTTTTTATATAAACGTATACAATTTCGGAAAGGAAAATATAATTGGCCTTTTTCATTAATAATAGTTCTAATACCATTCTTGTATTAGTTCTATTGATACAATTTTCATGTATTTAAAAAAGAAGAGTATATAGATTATGTATAAATGACGTTTCATATATTCGTATGAAAAATAAATGTTTTTAATACTATCTTTAGTGTATATTGTAGAAATATAGTCATATGTTATACAAAAATTTACTTTGGAATTTAAATAATGCAAGCGCATATAAATTATTAAAAAACAAGTATGGTATTAGGGCTCTTTCTACGAGTTATAGCAAAATTTCAATGGAACCTCCGTTTAAACCAAATGAATTAGACTGTTGCAATTCGGGCTGCAATCCTTGTATATTCGACATTTATGAAGAACAAATTAAAAAATATAATAAAAGGCGAAATTCGAAAGAACAGTATTATAACTGTTTATTACCAACTGCTTATACAGTTTTTAAAGTAACTAATATTGAGAAGAGTTATAACGATGCTTTACTGATTTCATTTGAATACGTAAAATTTTTGGACAATAATATAAGTGAAAGTGATAAATTAGAAATTATCTATAATCCAGGCCAATTCTTGATGCTTAAAGCTGGAAGAGAAAATGAACAATTCCAAAGATCGTATACCCCTATACCAATAAACAAACAAAAAAAGTTAAGTTTTACCATATTAATAAAACTATATGAATTTGGAAAAATGTGCAATTATATTAAAACGTTAAAATTAGGTTCAGAAACATTATGGCGGGGCCCATACGGAGACTTTCTAATAAATTATACCATCAAAAATATTTTATTTATAGCGCAAGGTGTGGGAATCGCTCCATTTTATAGCATAATTGATAACATAGTAAATAACGAAGACTGTTACACTTTTTTAAAACTATATTTTTGTTGTAAGAATGTCGATACCATCTATCTGAGGAACGAATTGTACGAGTTACAAAAATACTGGAATTTTAATTATGAAATTTTCCTCAGTAATCCTGATAATACTTTACCCAAATATAAGGAGACAATTCATGATAAAAAATTAGATGATAATGTTGTTAAAAAACATGTTAGTGAAAAAATCGAAAGTATTCAAGTGCTTATATGTGGTAATGAACATTTTATAACGCATTTTAAAAACATAACGTTGCAGTGTGAAATTGACGAGAAAAATGTAATCGGTTTTTAGTTCCCTAGTATTTCTACACCTCGGATTGTTATATGCAAATTAAATTGAATCTTGTATAATATGAATCGCTATAATTTATACGCTACAATTATCTAATTTGTAGTGATCGACCGATACCGATACATCGGCCGAGAGCCGATTATCGGTATCGGCCGATAGATGTAAATATATATCGGCTATATCGGCCGATGTATAAAAACAACCATAGCAGCTTAAAACATTTTTTTATATTTAAATTTAAAGTAATATTTGAAATAAGGTAATCTTAAGAAATTATGGTAAATATAACATGAAATAGACATTTAATATGAATACTGTAGTTTTGGCAAATTATCATGTAACAAAAATAAGTGTCTCGGTTGTTTCTGGATTCAGCCGATTCCTTTTCGCCGAATTTACGGTTCCAGCTTCTGAAAACATTTGCTCACTTGCAACACTGCCAACTGGTGCAGATAAATATATAAGAGCTTGATTATATAATAATGGTAGATCTTCTCTTTTTTCTTGCCACTAAGAAATGGGATTCGCTTTTCTTTCATGAAGAGGATGTTTCTTATATTCTGTAATTTCAGCATACACTTTTTCACAAATGGATGCTCTAGAAGATGATTTTGTGTCACAAGAAGATGTTGTTGGAATAGTTTTTGTGGAGCTCATCCCTTCTCCGGCAAAGTCTTCGTAGATTTCCCAAAACAGATTTTGGCCAGATGTTCGACTAGTCTCCGGTTCAGAAGTTCGAACATACTTAGCAAGTGGTTCATTGTCATCACTATCAATTTCTATAGTTTCATTTATTGTATGGTCTTGATCTTGAATGTAATCCGAAATGTCAGGGGAACTGGAATGTTCTACAGATGTATTGTTTTCTTTTATTTGGGACTTTAGATTTGTAATTATGTATTCGCATATAAAATCACGGCCTATTGTAAAAAATTGTCTTTGAAGCGATGGTATAATGTTTTTTTATAAATATATTCTCAAATCGTTTATTCAAGCTGTTTTTCAATTCTTCTTTCATTGTACCTACTCCTGAAAAATTAGCGTTTTCTTTGTTAAGATAGGCAGTGATAGTCGAAACAAATGGAATGACTTCAGATATGAAGCAGTTTGAAGAACTTGTAATTTTTGTTTTGTCTTCAAATGGCTTTAACAAATTTAAAATGCTTCCAACTAATTCCCATTCGGAAAATGTCAAGTCTGTAAGAGTCCCATGATCCAAAATATATAAATTTACTGCTTGTTTTTGTTCAAGTAGACGAGAGAGTAGATAAAATGAGGAATTCCAACGTGTTTGTACATCTTGGAAAAGTTTGTGTTTGGGAAGGTTTAGTTGTTCTTGTAGTTTACGTAGTTTATCGCAAGCAGTTTGAGAGTGATTAAAATGCGAGACGGTTTTTATTGATTTTGCTATTAAATCACTGATCGAACGTTGACTTCCTATAGCATCCTGTATTACAAGTTGTAAAGAATGAATGAAGCATGCTTCATAATTTACTTTTGCCTTAACAAAACCATTCCTCATATTGGCAGCATTGTCTGCTAATACTAAGTGAATATGTTCCCTTTTTATATTCCATTCTTGTAACAAAGAATTAAATGCTTCAGCTATGGCGTCTCCTGTATGAGATCCTCGGAACTTCTTGCAGGCAAGTGAAAAATGGGATCTCTGATTTAAACTTAAGCATGTTTTTTCAAAAAAATGGATTGTGAGAGACAAAAAAGAACTGTTTGTATATTTGCACGTCCAAATATCTGTAGTAAAAGATGCTTTTCCCAAAATATTTGAAAATTTTTGAGTCACTTGTGCTTTACATCTTGAGTAAATATCTGGTACAACTTTTTCTCTGAAGTATTTGTCAGAAGGAATTTGATAATTTGGAATAGCTCTCTTTAGTAGCCGAGTAAAGCCATCATCTGATACAATGCTGAATGGCTGATTATCTAAACATATCATTTCACCTATAAGGTAGTGAAACTCCTTCGCTCTGGATGAATCAATGTCCCACTTTTGCATTTGCTTGAAAGAGTCAGCCAGTGAGACTTGCAATAGCTTAGAGTTAGAAGTACTACTAGAAGGTCCAGCCGTTTCTAAAAAAAAATAGAATCATATCGTAGGTGTTAATGAAACGATTTAAAGTGATGAAAAAGAAAAATGTGCCCCCTCCTACACAAATTCCCAACAAATTACTTAATTCTTCAGATTTTTAGCAAAAAATCTTTAGGTGGTTTGCCCCTGAGGGTAATTTTTTTACACAAATTCCCTTAAAATGCCTAATAAATCCCTAGAATTTTAGAAAAAAATTCCTGGGTGGTTTGCCCCTCAATCCTATATAATAATATAATCCTGAATCAGCAGTCCTATTGTTGGTAAATATTTTTATAATGCGAACTGGAAAATAAAAATTTAGTACTAACCTGAGCTTGAATCAGTCCCTTTCAATTTATAATATTCTTGAGGATGTTAAATGGTATTTCATGTTTGAGGTATTCGCTCCCCCCAATGAAATGGTTATGTCACATAATTTACATTTTGCGGTGGATTTCTTATCTGCTGGGGATAATTTATTCTTTATTGAAATATTTCCAATAAATACTTTTTCCATCCATTTCGCTACTTTGCATTCCACCAAACTCGAATAGGATTATTATTAACTATTAATATATGTCTTTGTTAAAGATTAACTAAATTACGCCAAGAAATAATCGAACTTAAAACGATCTGTTTTAAGAATGCAATACTGAATGCACGGCAATAAACGCACGGGATTCACCGAGAAATTAAGGGGATTCACCAATGACTTGGCGCTGAGCCACATAAATTACCGCCTATTGCTGTGTTGCCAAAGTGCAATTTTTGTTTTTATTTTTATGATTTTAAATTGAACGTTAAAGAATTATAAATTATATTACAGAATATTCAGATTTTAGAGATTTTAGACAATAATAATGTTATCAACCAAAAAAGGCCGATATATATCGTTATCGGTCAAGACATTATCGGTATCGGCTAAAAAAGTCATATCGGTCGATCACTACTAATTTGGATACATAATGATTAATGAATAAAAAAAACAGGTGAATGAATTGAATAGATATGAAAAATGAAAAATTGTTGAAATATTTATTAAATAAATTGTTCATTAAGTTCTGTTGTTCTTATCAACCTACAATATAGAAATGTTCATGGTCAGTGAACTCAAAATATTGAATAAACATTATTACACGATCAGCAATTTCAAAACACTGATGAAATAAATATAGGTCGATTAATTAAAACTGCAGAATTCAGTATTAGTCAGTTAATATTTTGTTATTATATGTTTGTTTCATTTGTAGTAAATTTAATTTGAATAATTTTTTTTAAAAAGTTAAAAGTGTCCACAAATATTTCTATATAGATCCTACACTACCATGGGTAATTAACAGGAAAATGAATGGGTGTGAAAACAGCCACGGTTTCGATGTGGCAACACCGCGCACACATATCTATATTTCTATAAAAAAATAAAGCGGCATTGTGACTAGATAGATAATGTTCACATTCAACAGAATCATGATTGTAAACTAACAAAAGTCATTGTCGGGCCGTAGGAGGGGGCACAGATCGATTTAAATATTAATTAATTCTATAAAAAAATAACAAAGCGATGGCACGCAATGAGACTCGATACATAATATTCATCAGAATCATCATTGTAAACTGACGAATGTCATTGTCGGGCCGTAGGAGGGGGAACAGGTCGATTTAAATATTAACTAATTCTAAAAAAAATAAAGCGATGGCACGCATTGAGGGTAGATATATAATGTTCATATTCAACAGAATCATCATTGTAATCTGACAATAGTTATTGCCCGGCCGTAGGAGGGAGAATAAGTCGATTTAAATATTAATTAATTCTATAAAAAAAATAACAAAGCGATGGTACGCATTGAGATTAGATAGATATAACGTTCATATTCACAGAATCATCATTTTAAACTAACAAAAGTCATTGTCGGGCCGTAGGAGGGGGCACAGATTGATTTAAATATTAATTACTTCTATAGAACACTAAGAAAGCGATGGCACGTATTGAGACTAGATTGATACTATTAATATTCTCAACAGAATCACAATTGTTAACACATTGACGGACAGACCTGCTACAGCCGTCAGGTATGCTGTGACAGACCGGCTGCAGCCGTCAAAAAATAATTTGCTTTATAGGCCAAACCGGTTTTAGCAGGTATATTGCCTAGTAAATACTTGTAAAAGGCAGCTTTAGTGTCCCACGAAACATAAGTGTAATGTTGATTGCCTATGGATTGGGCATCTAACACCATGAAATGCAATCGAGTTTGTAATGGGTAATGTGGTGTCGTGTATATAGGATAGGTTATGTATGATTCATGATAGTGAAACGTGCAGTCATTTTGAGTTTTAGTTTCATTAGAATAGTTATTTGGGCGTAAGAGAGCTGACAAATAACCAAAGTATTTTTTGTTGGAATTTGCAATGGATCCAAAACAAGAAAAATATTTAATTAAAATTTTTGAGGAAATAGACAGTGATGAGTGTGACTGCTATAACAATGTGTCGTCTGATTCGGAGGCAGATAACACATATCGTCTTCAAAAAGATGATATAGATTCTTCTGACAGTAATATTGAATCAGAGGTGAGTTTCAAGTAAATTTTTATTTTTGGATACGGTCTTACAGGTCGGAGAAATTCCTAATGTGCGAGACAATGTTTCTGGGGAAGTTAGTCAAGAATCAAACTCAAAAGAAAATATTTCTGTAGAACTGGGTTCAGAAACAGACGTAGTTGAAGAACGAGCCAATGAGCATACTGATGAAACTGATGCATGGAACAGTGATACTGCGAGTATACCTGACTTCTTATTTGACTATACACAAATAGGAGTCAAGTTATATGGAGATTTAAATTCATCACCATATGAAATCTTCAGTCAACTATGGAATAACGATATAATGGAATTATTGGTGAATTCCACGAATAATTATGGAAAATCCTTAACTAGCCAAGCACGCCCTAAAACCAGAAATTTAAGAAGTTCCTCGTTCAAAGAGACAACTCGTGATAAAATGCAGAAGTTTATTGGTTTATGTTTATTGTAAGGTCAGATCAAAGTCCAGAGTATCAAAAAACTTTTTAGCCAACCCGTTGAACTATCATCCAATATGTTCTTTGATGATGACTGGAAGACGCTTTGAACAATTGTTACGGTGTTTTTCTGTGCACAGAGGCGCCGAAAATTCTGATACCAATGATCGACTTCAAAAGATCAGAAGCTTACTGAATATATGTCTTCGAAATTTTCAAGATGCTTATACTCCAGCTAAAGAGTTATCTCTTGATGAGTCTTCACTACTATTCCGTGGGCGGCTTTCATTCCGAACCTACATGAAAAATAATAAAAAAACAAAGTACGGGATCAAATTCTATGAACTTTGTTCTCATGACGGATACGTGTTGAATATAGAGTTTTTTAAAGATCAGGGAGAAAATGGGCCAGACAATAATATAACAATTTTGGAACGTGTAGTTATGAAACTAATGCAGCCATATGTAAATAAGGGATACCACCTATTTTATAGATAATTACTATAACAGTATCACACTTGCCAACAGATTGTTTCAGAATCAGACACATGTTACAGATACCATTCGCTCTAATAGACGAGGAAACCGTAGTTGTGAGTAAACGTCTTCGAAAAGGGCACCACATCTGGAAACGTCAAGGAAAGATTTGCGTTTCGAAGTGGAAGGCCAAGAGAGATGTTATTTGCCTAACAACTGCTCATCATCCTACTTTGGTAGAGGCCAGAAATCGCTACAATCAAATACGAATAAAACCAGTGGAAATTATTGGATATAATAAATTTATGTCTGGGATTGATCGCTCCGACCAAATGATTTCATATTATTCGTGTCCTCGAAAAACGATTTACTGGAATAAAAAAGGAATTTTTCATTTATTAGATATAACAGTTTGGAATTCCTATTTTTTGTACAGAAAATTGGCACAAAACACGAAAATAAAGAGATTCGTAGACACAGCGTGAAACGAGTGTCCATGTCTATTATCCTTTCTTCTTCGTTTTCTACGAATTCTGTTGTATAGGGCAATGAATGATGTGCGACTTGGATATGAGCAAAAATGTTTGCTGCGACATGTCCTTTGTTTCTCTTTTTAATGTCATATTACTTATTTATTCGTGGCTGAATGGGATCCACCTCTCAAAGCCAACAAACGAAAAAAAAGAGATATATACAATACAGAGAAGCTCTTATTAGATCACTATTAGGTATCGATAGCAACCTGAAGGATGGTCGCTTTCTTGTCAAGTTGAATCCAATACACCAACCTACTGGTCCAAGAACTCATTCTGCTACCAGTGCACCATCCCAACACTTCCAAGAACTTATACCAAGGCCAGACAACTATAGTAGACATTTTTATTACCTACGATGTAAACAGTGTTCAAAAGAGAAGAAGAGAACAGAAACCCATTGGAGATGTAAGACATGCCAGGACACTCCACCCCTTTGCGCTGGACCGTGTTTCGAAAGGTGTCATACAGAAAACAACTGATTTCTTATGTTCAATATTTATTTTATAATGGTCTAAATTCACAGTAAAAGCATTTCATGTAAAATTACGTCGACCGGTTGCAGCCGTCTTGTCCCATCAGCCATAATTTTTCTGCCTGGTGGGACAGTGACGGTTCTTACCGTCATTGTTTTATTCGGCTAAAATTATTGATAATAAGCTGATTAATCACCTCTGAAAACAACAGTTCAAGATATTCTACGATACGGTATATTTTTTAGTGTGTTGTTTTGATCAGAAAAATAGAAGTAGGTGTCCGTTAACTGACAAAAGTAGGCCGTAGGAGGGGCCACGGGTCAATATAATATTAATTCATTCTATAAAAAAAATAACAAAGCGATGGCATGCATTGAGACTAGATACATAATATTAATCAGAATCATCATTGTAAACTGACAATTAAATCGACCTGTGCCCCCTCCTCTACGTCGTCATCAAAAGTATCTTTCTGTATTCATGGCTGTTCAAATATGCTGTATAAAAATACTACGCAGTTGAAATTTTATAATTTCCCCGAAAGTCCATTGAACACTGCGTGTATAACCTTAAAACGTCAAAAATGCATAAATGCAGTAATAGTAATTTATGCAACAAGTGCATAAAGTGGTACTTTTTTTCACGAATGGAAAAAGTTGACCGGCAATTCCATGAGTGATAAAAGACACTTTATGCACATGTTGCATACATTATTTTTTCTACAGCTATATACAAAAAAATAAAATTCAAATAGAAATTTGGGATATTTTAATTAAGATCCTTCGGCAAATTACAATTATACGTATTCAAAGTTTCATGAAAGTCCATCCTCGATGCCCAGCCAAGATTCATTGTGTTAGCTTATGGGAAGCGTGAAATAAAGTTAACGTTATGGCACTTTTTTTAACGCTTTTTCACTCTAACCATAAAGTTTCATGAAAGTCCATCCTCGATGCCCAGCCAAGATTCATTGTATCAGTTTATGGGAAGCGTGAAATAAAGTTAACGTTATGGCACTTTTTTTAACGCTTTTCTACTTTTTTTCACTCTAACCATAAAGTTTCATGAAAGTCCATCCTCGATGCCCAGCCAAGATTCATTGTGTTAGCTTATGGGAAGCGTGAAATAAAGTTAACGTTATGGCACTTTTTTTAACGCTTTTTCACTCTAACCATAAAGTTTCATGAAAGTCCATCCTCGATGCCCAGCCAAGATTCATTGTATTAGTTTATGGGAAGCGTGAAATAAAGTTAACGTTATGGCACTTTTTTTAACGCTTTTCTACTTTTTTTCACTCTAACCATAAAGTTTCATGAAAGTCCATCCTCGATGCCCAGCCAAGATTCATTGTGTTAGCTTATGGGAAGCATGAAATAAAGTTAACGTTATGGCACTTTTTTTAACGCTTTTTTAGTTTTCTCCACTCTAACCATAAACAACCACTTTAAGCGCTGCAAACCGATGAAATACAAAGGTACTTTAAAGATAGGGCGTAGAAAAAAACCCATATGTAATTAAAATGTTCTAATTAAAACATTTTATTGACTATTATTTTGTGTATAATCAGTATAATACTACAATTGGCAGCTATTAGAAAAGTTCTAAATGTTTTTTTTTAAATAAATAAAAGATTATTATCGAGAGAATAAAATGTTGTTTTCTGTACGATTTCATTGATTATATAAAATAAAAAACTAGTTATGTGGTTGCTGACTTTAATACTATATAAGTTCAAATAATTAAATACTATGAAGGGGCAGTGCCGGACTGGCCAGGTGAGATAGTGAGAAAAATCTCACGGGGCCCACCCCCCATTTGGGGTCTCGGGGCCCCTAGGAAAACAGACATGGAAACAATAATTTAAAATTAATTAATAAAAAAGGTAAAATTTCGAAATCGGTTATTGCCAGAAACATGACAAACGCAAATATTCACTTTCGATTTGGTAGGATTTCTTGAGGACCTCTTGCAACGTGGCAACAGTAATGCGCGAGTATGTATGGTCGGTGCGCGGCGTATGCGAGACACTGAGACAGCAGAGAGTAAAGCCTGCCTGTGTCCAATAATAATTTTATTTGGCGTAGTTGCAAACGCGGCTAGGTAAATACAACTCTATACATCGGGTCGCTCAAAGTTTGTTATTGAGTATGATTAGTATGAAATTAATGTTTTAGATGGCAGATAGCGAAGAACAAAATATTAACAAAAAGAGAACTTACAGATCTGGCGCAAATAAGCGTCAAGAGAAGCGACAGAAACTATTAGAAAAAGCAGGCACTTCGAAAAATCAGTCTAGCTTAAATATTTTCCTAAAACCTAGTACATCATGTGAAATGTCTCATCAAATCAAAGAAATTGAAACAACGATGATTGCAGAACGGCAGAAACTAATTCGGATACAACGGAGAAAATCCCTTTACAGTTTCTCAATACTTCTCAATCTTTTCAGGCGAGTAGTGGCAAGACTGAAATTGATATTGATTGTGACACAATTCTATCAAACGAGGAGAAAAAAGGAGGCATAGATATAACATCAGGTCAAAGCACACATACTTTAAGTAATGTAAATGTAAGTAATTTTAATGACTTAAACAAATTTGTAGCACCTAGTTTAAGCACGCCGATTAGTGAGAAATTACAATTTAATTTTTATCTTTTCATCCAATCCAGCCAACTCAAGATAATGTCATTGGCAAGAAATTGCCGTTCAATCCCAATAAATTGTACCAAAAATTACTTCCAAATGGCGACAACTTAGCTCGAAACTGGTTATCTTATTCAGTCGATCTTAATAAGATATTTTGCTGTATGTGTATGGCATTCACTACAAATAATCTAAACCATCCGATATCCAATTTCGTGACAGGTTTTAATAATTTTAAAGTAATCTATGATAGAGTTTCCATTCATGAAAATTCGCAAACTCATATAGATGCAGTCAAATCATATTTTCTTGCCAAAAAAGGACAAAACATCGAAAATTATATTAACAAAAGAATGCAGGATAAAAAGACTGAAGAAATATTACGCAACAAAAAAGTTTTAACACGTCTGATTGACATTATTTTATTCATTGGAAAGCAGGGTATAGCTTATAGAGGGGACAATGAGAGTGCATATTTTCTTATCGACGATGAAGTTAACCAAAGAGGAAACTTTCTAGAATTAATTTTATTACTAGCCAAATATGATGATATTTTAAAACAATACGTACAAGATGTTGCCGTCAAGTCCAAACAAAGAAAAATTAATAATCCTGATAGCAGGGGTAGAGGAAATTTAACAACTTTTCTTAGCACATCTACGATTAACAAGTTAATATTACTTATTGGTCAAGAAATTAAGTATAAAATTAGTCAAGAAATTCGCCATGCTGGACAATTTAGTATCCAAAGATTTAACTCAAGATGTTAGCACATTGGAACAATGTTCATTGATAATGAGGTATGTATTTGATGGATACCTCAAGGAAAGGCTTTTAGCTGTTTTTAACGTTAAAAAACGACCGGACAAGCATTACATTTATCTCTATGGCAAGTTTTAGAAGAAAACAATTTGAAGGAAGAGAATATTATTGGGTGCAGTTTTGACGGAGCATCTAATATGTCGGGTCATTACAACGGCCTCCAGGCTCATATTAAAAATATAGCTCCAAATTCAGTTTACACTTGGTGTTATGCACATATACTCAATTTAGTAGTTAGTGATAGCACCCAATGTAGTGTAAGAATAAAAAATTATTTCGGTTTGTTGAACAGAGTAGCTTGTTTTTTTTCCGAATCTTATAAGCGTATGAAAGTTTGGGATCAGTTTGTTGAAGAAAGAAATAAATGTCACAAACGCATGAAAAAAATTCAAGAAACTAGATGGTGGAGTAAGAACAATAGCGTATTGACTTTACGCGGAAATGTTCATAACCAAGATAACGAACTCAACGCTTTTACAAGCCCTCAACTATCTTAGTGCTCATTTGGAATATGATGCAAAAACCTGCTCGGAAGCCACCTCCTTGTTGAAAAGCTTCTGTCAGTATGAAACCATATTAATGTCATTCGTTTTTCTCGAATTGTTTGGATATCTTAATCCGGCTTCTAAATACTTACAAACCGAGGGCTTAGATTTTATGTAGGCCTTCCACATAGTGAACAACGCAAAACAAAATATCAAAAACATGTACGAAAAGTTCGACAATTAGAAAAACTTAGCTGACAAATTCATCAGATATTTAATTGACAAAGACGAGCTGTCAGATGTAGACATAGAAAGCGAATTTCCAAAATTAAGAACACGCAAAAAGAAAAAGATGCCTGGAGAACTAGCTAATGACTTTGTTCAACCTGATCAGTACAAGAAATTTTAAACTGAAGTATACAAACCGATAATCAATCAAACTGTTACTAGTCTCCAAGAAAGGTTTGGCGCAAACGAACAAATTTATAATGATTTTTCATTTCTTGACCCAAGAAATTTCGCTCTAAGGTGCCTGGACTTCTTCACAATAAGGAAAAATGGATCCAGATGACCTTTATACAGAACTTAGGACATTTTCAGAAATTTTTCGAAGTTTGGAAAGAATTAAAACAAAGAATTGTATCCAAAGTAACAATAACAATTCTGAGTGTAACGGGTGCGTTCACTGTTGCTTTCAGTTGATTAGACAGTTTAATATGCACATTTCAACGTATACAAACCTGTATATTGCATATAAATATAAAATTACCTTATCTTGTACCAAAGTTGCTTGTGAGCGCGCTTTCTCAAAATTAAAAATTGTCAAAACGCGTTTACGGTCTAGTTTGTCTGAAAATTTATTAGAAAGTTTTAATCTTATGAGTGTAGAAACGGAAACGCTGCGTTCTATAGACCCAGAAAAAATTATTTTGCGTCTGGCTGCAGAAAGCTCACTGTATAAAAAAAATGTTAATTGGTTAAAGGAAAGTAATTATTATATATTTGCTGTTCTTCACCCCTATTTTTATTTATTTTGTTCCTTTTTGATGCCAAAAGTTTATTTATTAGGTCTTCAGTTCCTCGTTTTAGAGTTTATTTTTGTATTTGTTGTATTTATTTTTATAATATTTATTGGTTTGATTTATTAAAAAATGTATTTATTTTGTCTTTCTGTGTTTATTTCATTTTTTACTCTAAGACAAGTGTGTAGAGCTGATCTTGCACCTTAATCATTAATAGTACGAAAACCAATAATTTGTTGAAATTTCCGTATGCGACTCATGAAATAGAATGAACCTGGTAATTGGGGGCCCCAAACATTTGTACAAAACGAATCACTTCAAGTTTTTTAATTACATTTCAGAAAACATCGGGAGGAGTGGGAACCAAATATAAATACTAGAATTTGCAGTGCTCATTTTGTCAATAATCAAAAATTAGATAATCCCCTACACCCATCTTACATACCAACAATTTTTCCTGGCAAAGAAAATAAAAAGATCTATTCATTTTTCACATTTTGTAGGTTGTTTATTATACTGTTTACATCACAATGTTTTTCTTATTTAACACCAGGGCGCTCTACTTTCGACAGAAGTGCTGCCTCTATAGTTCGGTCTCGATCCCTATAGTATTTATTTTTATTTGACGTTACGAGGTACTGCTGTCAGATCAATAATCAAAAAGTTTATTTATATTTAAAACGATACAATGTATATATGAATATATAAATAAATTTTGCAGAAAAAACCAAATTGGTTCACAATGAAAATATACAATTTAAAAACTAATAAAAAAAGTTGTCATTGATACTTACGTTTCTCGAGTTGTTGTTGTTACCATAGGGACTTTAAAAAACGCGCGTGTTTGAAAGTTCGATTTAAACACGCTGAGGCGTGCTTTAAATAGGTAAAATGAGGCATCAATAAAAAAATGTTTTTTTATTTAAACAAATACAAATAATATAAAAATGAGTGAGAGCTTATAGTATAAGAGAATAGTATAAAAGCATATTAATAAAAAAACATACTATAACCTTCCTAGTCAATAATAGATTCTGCAGGGGACACTGGCGCTTGTAATTCGTCTAAAACCTCATCCTCAGCTTGATTTTCATCTTCGCTGACAGGACGCGTCAAAATCTCTTCCAACTCGACCGTTGAGGAGACGTTTCCACTACGCGGAGCGGGCAGATTAACCATAATTCGCCGCACGTACACCACTAAGGAAGCTATCACACTAACGCAAATAAGAGCCGCTAGCTCGCGGATACCTTTCCGATAGTCTCAACACACGCCTAAACACTTTCCACCAAAATATGATAAGCCGCAGATAAACAATAATAAATTTACTAAATATCGGACTCCTACACCAGAGGAACGACCAGTCCGAAAAATAGGACAGCCACAGCTAAAAAATTGAGCGGTCGTTATTCATTGTATTTCTTAAAAACGCTTTAATGTCGAAAAGCAACGCTCCAATTCTTCTGACGCTCTGTTTCAAATTACAAACTCTCTTGTTTCCTCTCGTAAAGCGAAACTATTTTTGATGTGTTTAAATCAGTTTTTTTTAAGTCTTTTCCAGTTCAATTCATGCAGTGATAGTGTACACATCGTCCACGAATTGAGTGCTAATAGTTATTTATTTAAGTAGAAACTATTTGAGAATTTTGAATAATATTAATTTTAGTTTAGGTACAACACAGAAAAATATAGTTAGAAAAAAAATGGATTATGATTCAGGAGACCCAGGGGGGGGGATGAGGAAAATTAAAAATTCAGATGGTACAACAAAATTAATACAAAGACAAATGATAATTGTAGGTAGTAACCTCCCATCTAGAGTGCAAATTAATTTATGTAATTTTGATGTTGAGCCGTATATATATCCGGTTTTCCAATGCATGAGATACGGACATACGACAAAATTATGCAAAGGAGTTGAGAAGTGTAGAAAATGTGGAGATAAAATGGAAGAAAATCATAATTGTAACGTTAATCATGAATATTGTATTTACTGTGAAAAATTTGATCATAATGCATTAAACAAAAATTGTTCCATATATAAGTTTCAATCTAATATAAAAAAACAATGGCATACCATAATATATCATTTAAGGAAGCGGAGAAAATAGTTAATAATCCATCTTATGCTAAAATTACCACCAATAATAGTATTTTCGGTACTTAATAATTTTCCAGAATTAACACCTAGCCCAAAAGACTCACATGTTGCTATTCAATTACTCACCCAAAAACCCCGGACACAACCGTCTAAACGTAAAAGTGTATCTCCTATTAGAGTATCTCAACCTGTCATTCCAAATCCTCACTGTGATGATTTCATGGCTCATAAAGAAAAAATAAAATTTGAAGTTAATTCGTTAATAACTAAAGCACTTACTGATCCTACATATTTTCAAAATAAATACAAAAATTTAGAAGAAATCCATAAATAGTATTAGAAATCAATTTAGCTCAATTATAAATAATCCAGTCAGTGATTTAGAGAGTATATATGATGAGGACTTTTGGTGAATTACATTTGTTTCAATGGAATTGTCGTTAAATTACTAATAAAAAAACAACTTATTACAATTTTTAGAAAGCTATTCATTTGATATTTTAATACTACAAGAGTTACAAACTAAAAAGGAAGATATTTTTTCTCTTCGAGGTTATTATCCCATACAAAAAGAAGGGATGATGGTTACGGAGGTGTAGACATTTATGTCAAAAAAGATATTAACTTTAGTGAAATTGAAATAATAAAAAATGTTAACGCTAGCATAGAAATTTGTGCAATAGAATTCAGTGACTTGAAAATAACCTTAGTAAACATATATAAGCCACCTAACGCAAATACTGTTAATGTCAATGACTGGATAAATATTTTCTCACAATTTTCAGGTAAGGTTATTATCTGTGGTGATTTTAATTGTCACCATAATTTATGGGGATCCCACAAGGATGATATACAAGGTAAAAGACGTATTGATGCTTTAGATCACTGCAATTTAATCTGTGTCAATAATGGTAAACCAACTCGAATACACAGGCCTAATGAAAATCCTTCTAGGGTTGATCTTACTTTTGCTACTCCTAACCTAGTTTCCCATCTAGATTGGCAAATTATGGAAGAAACTCTAGGTTCTGATCATTTTATAATATGTATTTCTCTCTATTTGTCAGGTAATCGCGCAAACATTTTAACTTCTAATAGATGGAATGACTCGAGAGCAAATTGGATAACATATCAGGACTATATTGATCAAATATTAACTGAAAATGATACTATCTCAGAAAAAGCTGACTTGTTAATTACAGCCATGTCAAAAAACGCAGATTTGTCTATGCCTATCAAAAAACCTTTTATTCCAAGTACTAAAAAACCTATTTGGTGGAACATAGAATGTACAGAAGCAGTAGAAGAAAGGAAACGACCTCTTCTTGAATATAAAAGAATATCTAATTTCCAAAATTTTATTAATTATAAAAGAAGTGTAGCAACTGCCAAATTAACTTTTAGAAAAGCCAATCAATTCTATTAATAGGAATACTCCCCAAACTAAAATTTGGAATTTCATAAAAAGAATTTCAAATAAACATTTTCAGAATAATCATACTCCTCTACCACCACAATTGCTTGAAGAAATATTTGATTTAATTTGTCCTGCAACTGTCCAAAATAAACTGGAACTTGATCCATCACACATCTTAAAAACAAATCCTTATTTAGAAATTCCATTTAATATGCAAGAATTAGTGTTTTAAATGAAATTCACAGTTTCTAGTTAATTCCACAATATAATAAAAGTTATTGAAAATTCTAAAAAATTGACAATTGTTTCGATAAATCAATATCATCGTGAGAATGATATTGATTTATCGAAACAATTGTCAATTTTTTAGAATTTTCAATAACTTTTATTACATTGTGGAATTAACTAGAAACCGTGAGTTTCATTTAAAACACTATTATGAGCAGATTCCACGAAGTAATGGTCGAGACAGTTAATTTCATGCAAGAATTACTTCACGCTGTCAAAATTTCTAGAAATACTGCGCCTGGTAAAGACAATTTAACATATAAAATGATAGAAAACCTTCCCAAAATAGCAAAAACAAATCTTTTAGATATTTTTAACGGCTGGTGGTTACAAAATGATTACATAGAAACCATAAAAGACGTAATTATTACCTTATTACCCAAACCTTTTAAGGATAGCTCTATTGCGACATCATTTTGGCCAATTTCTTTATTTTCCACCATTATAAAAACGTTTGAGCGAATGATCAAAGCGCGATTAGAATGGTTTACAGATAACAATCAACTTCTTCCGGCAACACAATATGGGTATCGTAAGGGTTACGCTATATATATAACACAATTAGTTAATCACGTACAAGTAAGTTTTTCTGAAAACAAATATCTTGCTTGTCTCTTTATCGACATAAAAGGCGCCTATGATGCTGTAGATTTAAACATACAAACAAAAAAACTTATAGAATTCGGTTTTGGTAATAAAGTGGCGACCAATATTTTTAATCTGTACACAAATCGGAAAATCTACCTCAGAGATCAGAAAAATGAACTTCATGGTCCGAAGGTATTGTCTCAAGGTCTACCGCAAGGATCTGTTTTGAGCCCTTTTCTTATTAATTTATATACAACAGAATTGCTTCAGATAGGAGATGATTCTTGTTATAAAGTTCAGTATGCTGATGATTTTGCCTATTACACGATCCAAAATTCACACCAAGAGTGCTTGTGTGTTCTCGAGAACATGATGAATACTATTAGACAATCCTTACATGACTTAGGTTTTAACATATCGCCTGAAAAATGCGCTGTCCTTTTTTTCACGAGACATCGATATCAGCCACCCGCAACAGTGCTTCTCTCTGAACTTACAATTCCAATGGTGAATAATTATAAATACCTAGGCATATTTATGGATAGTAAGTTGTTGTGGACGAAACATATTGAGTATATCAAATGTAGATATGAAAAAGGGATAAACATGTTAAGATGTGTTTCTAGGTTAAAGTTTGGTGTTGGTGTGGCCATTTCATTAATGTTTTATAGAGCATACATCCGCTCAATTCTGGATTATGGATCGACTTTGTACGGTTCTGCTAGCAAAACAAATCTACAAATTGTAGATCGCATTCAATTTAAAGCTCTACGGATATGTATAGGAGCAATGAGATCATCCCCAACTGATGCAATCTTAGTTGAATCTCTTGAACCTCCATTAGCAATTAGACGCGAATATCTGGCAAATAAATATTTAATCAAAATTAGAGAAAAAAGATTGATGCAATAATCTTGCTTATCTCACAACACAATTTTTAATAAACAAATATTGGAAGATTAAAAATAATCCACCTTTGGTCAATGCTTTTATTTTTACTAATAAATTTCAGAAGTTAATTCATACAGTCGACAAATATCCAATGTTTAGATTCAGCTATGCCTCATGTATGTTTGAACCTAACATCATATTCCCCTTATATTCACTTTCAAACATAGTTAACAAAAACATTATGATATCTATTCTTTCAAACTATACAAATTATTCAACTATTTACACGGATGGCTCAAAAACCAATAATGGAACTGGATGTGCCTTTAATCATTCGAATAAATGTTTTTCTGTTAAAATGCGTTTACATGATACATGTTCAATTTACACAGCGGAGATCTATGCAATATGGCAATAATCCTTCACTTATATATTTGAGAACAAAATTGGCAATAGTCTTATAATAACCGATTCAAAAGCAGCATTGGAAACTATAGGAACTAAAAAATTATATAATCAGGTAAAAAATTCCCTTTTATGGAATATTTAAAACTATATATACCTATTAAGTAATTCTGATACCAAAATAACATTCATCTGGGTAAAAGGACATGCTGGCATTAAAGGGAATGAAATTGTAGATAGCCTTGCCAAAAAGGCAGTTTTGGAAAACAAGTTTTCTGATTTTTATAACACACTTGACCTATTGCCGTCACTTAAAAGACAAATCACTCACAGTTGGAATAGTGTATGGCAGGAATAAGTAAGAGTCTAAAAACCCATACACACTTATACATCCAGAAATACCCAAAACAATACCACATATTCAAGAATACAATACAAATAAATACTACACTACGATAGTAACTAGAATGAAACTAAATCATGGTATCTTTCCTGCGCACCTTGCTAAAATAGGTTTTATAGGCTCTTCTATATGTTCATGTAACCATTTAATTTTTTCCTGTAGAAATCACCAATATCAAATAAATATATTTCTAAATTTTCTCATTAATCACAATATTTCTTTACCGACGAATTTAACTCACCTTTTAAGTTTAAACGAAAAACCTATTTTGGACGCCTTAGTTGAGCTATTTAAAAGCGCACAAATTTCAATATAAAGTTGAACATTAAAATTAAATAATTTTTGTGGCTAAGAACTAAGTTTTCTACGGCCAAAATTTCACACACACACACACAGAGACACATACACACATATTTAAGTCTTTTCGGCTTTTCATTTGAAAAATTTCCCAGTTCAAACAAATTCCAGTAGATGTTGTCAGTTATGCAGTTTTCACGTATGCTCGACTTAAAGTGGTAGGGTGGGGTATAGCTGGCGCTCTGTTTTAAATTACAAACTTTCTTATTTCCTTGTAAAATAGAAACTATTTTTGATACGTAAAAAGTCAGTTTTGAATAAGATTTCTCCGCTTTAGAGGTAGGGGTGGGTGGTGTTGTTGTTATAGCTTAAGCGCTCTATTCAAATGACATACTTTCTTATTTCCTTGTAAAACAAAAACTATTTTTGATATGTAAAATATCAGTTTTTCACTTCAAAAAATTCGGATTTGTTAAAATTATATCTAGCAATTTTTCTGTTCCAGAAAACGATTCGGATAAATTATTTTCTGATATAAATGACGGTAAATTGACAGCACCAATAATATTTTTCCAGGCGCAAATAAATAATTTCGAGTTTTGTTTTCAGTCGAAGCGGACATAATTGTGGGTGAGAAAAGGTAACAATGTCTAAAATATACACCCCACAAAAATTATCGCATCCGTAAAATGTTTGCAAAAGATTAAAATTATTTTTTTAACCATTTGATCAATTTGGACTTTTTTTTCGGATGATAAGTTGATTCTTCAAGAATAATAAACTCTATGATTATTTATATAAAATTAAATTTTTCAGTAAATACTGTGTTTTGTATTAATATAGGTTTTTGGTTGAAACATCCGTAACACCCTGTAGAGTGTACCAACAATAGCAGCACGTTAAAATTAACAGCAAACTTTGGCCTCATCTATTCACAAAATTTTATTTTTTGGTTTGTTTTATTATCTCTGTTATTATAGGAGATATGCAATAAAAAATAACACTATAACAAAAAATATTTGTTAAATTTTTAATAATCAAATTAACTTTATAAATCTACTCGTATTTTCTGATAGAATAATTTTCATTTGTGTGTATTGCCTCCTCGACCTGTAATTACAGCTAGCATTCATCTTGGCATCCCTTTAGAAGGTTTTGTACATAGCCTTGATCCATATTGTTCCAAACCATATCCAGTTTATTTTGAAGCTCATCCAGTGTCCTACATGGAATAAGATCTTTTTGTACTCCCTAAATGATCCCAGACGTATTCATGTCTAGGCTATAGGTTGGCCAATTCATTGCTGGGACATTAACCTCGTTTAGATACTCGTTGGCTTTTTGGCCGTATGTTGTTTTGCACGAATACAAAGTTCTAACCACCATATGGGATCACATGAGGTTCCAGAATATCGGCCGCCATCCTTCCTTGATTAACAGCCACTAACTTCGTTCGTCCATGATAAGCAATTCCACCCCAAAACATGATTGACCCACCTCCAAAACTTTCTAAAGGGCAAAAGTTGAATTGCGAATGACCTGGCCTTAGTTAAACTGGCTTACATATGTTCAACGAATATAAGCAATATTTGGATTCATCAGAGAATGGTACATTGGACCATTGTGGAAGACCACAGTCCAAGTGTAATTTGGACTGGGGTCTCCTCTAATAACAGAGATAATAAAATGAAGCAAAAAAGAAAAGTTTGCGAACAGATGAGGCTAAAGTCGGTTATTAATTTTTACCTGCTGCTATTGTTGGTACACTCTACAGGGTTTTTTTCAGCCAAAAACCTATATTATGACAGCACACAGTATTTACTGAAAAATTAAACTTCATTTAAATAATCAATGAGATTATTTTTCCTGAAGAATCAACCAATCATCCGGAAAAAAATATCCAAAGTAATCGATTGGTTCAGAAAAAAAATTTAAACTTTTGCAAACATCTTAGTAATGCGATAATTTTTGTGGGGTATTTATTTTTGGGAAAAGAAGTCAAAAATTTCAGAAATTTCATTGCTAAATAATTCAGCTAATTAGATGTGTCCTCGATACGAGAATCTCTCCTTCATTTGTGTTATTATTACATCACTAAATAATTGATAATTTTTAATAATTCTTTCTATTTGGATAGCTATAAAAACATTAAACATCCTGAGATTTTATTTGATAGTACTTACGAAAAAAGTAAACAAGATGAAATTACAAATCAACGAAAAATTATAATGGTATTTTCATAATTATTTAAGCAAAGTTAAATTAAATATTAAAATATTTATGTATAATACATTATCAAACGTTCAGTTATAAACTAAGTAAATTAAATGTTACTGTTGAAATTAATACGATAGGATCATCACAGTCAATGAATAAATTGTAATTTAAAATTTAAATTATCTTTGCTTGCATTACATCGTAGAAAAGTAAACAAAATATAACAAAAGATAGATCAATAGGTGTTTAAATTAATTTATTTTCCATTATATTTCATGTCCTGCAGCCTGTCGTAGCAATATATAAATCTTTTCCTTAATCCAATCCTTATTATAAGGAGCGTATGTATTTGTAGACTTTTGGTATACAAGACAGCTCAAATCCGTAAGCTGAAAGTTATTTATATATACAATAAGTAAGAAATATAGGGTATGTTTGACTTTACGGATGCATGAATTTAAAAAATCTCTATACTATTAGAAAGTAGATCCTTGATATATCGGACCTCAATTTATCGAAATCCTGGATATAACGAATTTTTCCTATTCCCCGTGAGATTCTATATTTTGAGGTTCCACTGTAGTAAGTAGTTCATAAGCTGTCATTTAACTGGTCGGACCTTGAACCTGTATCGATGATATTTATCTTTTTTTAAATTATCAATTTTATAGCCCACAATTAAATCAATAAAATATGCTAATCTTACTTGTAAACTAGCAAAAAGTTCTGCCCTTGACACTTTAGACTGTTATTTACTGTGAAATCTATTTTATTGATTATATTATTATTATTATATTGCAATTCCAAAAGTATCAACTATTGGCGACATTTAATTCTACCAGTGGCATAACATCAAGAGAGTAACCTGCTAGCTACCAAAGAGAGCAGACGCGATTTAGTGAACTTTAACAATAGTCTAGGAGACAAAACATCACCACGAGCAGTTCAAGTGATGGAGAATACTCAGAGATGGAAATAGAGGACAATGGAACATGGAGAAAAGTGCGTCACAAAAGGAAAAGGCGAGGAAACTCCCCTACATCGAATAACCCAAAACAATTTATTCCTGATGCTGAAGATATCCAAAGAGTTATATTTGGCCTCCCTACTAACAGCAATCAAGCAAAACAAGCTAAACAACAAATACACACAAAAAATTATCAGCCAAGCAGAAGTAATGTCAATAAAAACATGCATGAAGAAAGCTCAATGGAAAATACACTGCAAGACAAAAACAAGGCAACAAATGAAACAAATCCCACAAACTCACTATACAGACCAAATTGTTCTGCAAAAATGAGGGAGATCACAAACAAACCATTTAAATAATTATTCTACATAAAGGCCCCTGAAGACTTAACACGCAAAAAATTCTCAGACGTATGGGACACGGTTCATCCAAACACAGAGGATGTAATACTTTCAACAAAGCAGGGCTTTCTGCTCAAGTCCAATCTAAACAAAACAACTATAACACACTCTTCACCAACTAATTTCCGATAAAAAAATATCAAATTATGAGGAAACCCAAGCATCACAAACACCCACTAGGAGCTTACCTGACGCTGGTGCTTTATATAGTATCGTATAGGTTCGGTCGAGCACAACTTTTCCGAAAACGAAACACTTAACAAAATGCAAAATAGAACATCGTTATTGCTAACGAATTATATCAAGAGCAACAAATAAACCAACTTTAATGATTAGAGTAATCACAACCTGTTTGGAAGAGTCAGAAAAGTTGCTGGTGGAGGGGATATTCTATGAACACAGATACTACCTGGTTTATCCAAGCAACCTACCGGCACCAATCCCACAACCATGTTCTCGCTGTCAAGCATTCACTCACGCACGTGAACACTGCACAACACCTATAAAATGTATTGTAAAAAAGTAGAACAATCACTATGTGAATTTTTACAAAACTGGTGATTGACCTTAGGAACAATTAAACATAACTAATTCCAAAAGTTTCAACTATTGGGGACATTTAATTCTACCAGTGGCGTAACATCAAGAGAGTAACCTGCTAGCTACCAAAGAGAGCAGACGTGATTTAGTGATTTAGAGAACTTTAACAATAGTCCAGGAGACAAAACATCAGTTCAAGTGATGGAGAATACACAGAAATGGAAATAGAGGACAATGGAGAAAAGTACGTCACAAAAGGAAAAGGCGAAGAAACTCCCCTACATCGAATAACCCAAAACAATTTATTCCTGATGCTGAAGATATCCACAGAGTGATATTTGGCCTCCCTACTAACAACAATCAAGCAAAACAAGCTGTACACAAAATACACACAAAAATTATCAGCCAAGCAGAAGCAATATCAATAAAAACATACATGAAGAAATCTCAATGGAAAATACACTGCAAGACAAAGCAACAAATGAAACAAATCCCACAAACTCACTATACAAACCAAATTTTTCTGCAAAAATGAGGGAGATCACAAACAAACCATTTAAATACTTATTCTACATAAAGGCCCCTGAAGACTTAACACGCAAAAAATTCTCAGACGTATGGGACACAGTTCATCCAAACACAGAGGATGTAATACTTTCAACAAAGCAGAGCTTTCTGCTCAAGTCCAATCTAAACAAAACAACTATAACAGACACTCTTAACCAACTAATTTCCCATAAAAAAAATATCAAATTATAAGGAAACCCAAGCATCACAAACACCCACTAAGAACTTACCTGACTCTGGTGCTTCATATAGTGTCGTGATAGGTTCGGTTGAACACGACTTGTTATTGGAAACGAATTATATCAAGAGCAACAAACAAACCAACATTAATGATTAGAGTAATCACACCCTGTTTGGAGGCATCAGAAAAGTTGCTGGTGGTGGAGATGTTCTATAAACACCGATACTACCCGGTTTACCCAAGCAACCCACCGGCACTAATCCTACAACCATGTTCTTGCCGTCAAGCATTCAGTCACGCACGTGAACACTGCTCAACACCTATAAAATGCACCAAATGTGAAGGTCCTCACCACTATAGCAAATGCAACAGTCATCTACCACCAAAATGTGCATCATGCGGAGCTGGAGACCATTCAGCATGGTCCTTGAAGTGCCCTCGTAGACCAACTAAGTCAATCGAAGGAATTCTTAATAGTCAGATCAAGACACTCAACAAGAAATCCCACGAAATCGACCCGAAAATAACCAAAAACTCCAAAATACATTCAGCAGTCACAATTCACGACATGCTTATTGACACTTATGTCAACAATGTAAATAAAATGAATAGCACTAACAGAGATGAGGAAAAAATTCGTCGCCTAATACTCCATAGACACAGTTGCGCATTTCTCGGAAAATAGACTCTATATTTTGATATTTGACTTGGAGCAACCTTCGACGACTTCGCGCGCTCAACCTATCCAAGGGAATAATAATATTAAAGTTTACTTAAAATCATGTACGCCAATAACACAAACTACAGAAACTGGAACATTCTACAACTAAATGGAAACATAGTAAACACTAATGTGCGTGGTGGAAGTTTGATACAGGCGCATCCAGGACTAAAAATGCTAAAATAAAACCCTCCCAAAATGAATAACCCGCTTAATGAGGTGTTTCACTTTTCAATAACAATTCTAGGAGATAAACTACACATTTTTCTTGTATATATTCACCCAAATGCACCCATCGAACAAACACTTTTCAACAAAGCCTCCATGTACAAATATACTGTGATTGTAGGAGATCTAAATGTGAATCGGAATAAAAGCAGACAAATAAAGGATTTTTTCCTACGACCACATAGGAAAGTAACACACATCGCACTCTCTACTCCCATGGAAAGTGACCTTTATTCTCACGCGTGCGGAAAGTACTTTCCGCACTAGGGCGGAAAGTAACTTTGCGCACGGCTGTCAATAAACTGTCAATAAGCCGTCAAACCCGTGAATCCTGTAAGATTTACAGATGTAATTGTTAATTGCTCTTGCTTATTGATATTATTTACATAAATACTGGAATAAAAACTAATTACTTATAAAAAATAAAGAAAAGGAAAAAATTGTTGACGCCGAGAATCGAAACTACAACCTTTCGGTCATCATATCAGATCCTCTTCCAACTGATCTAATTCAGATTTGAATTATCGTTATCAGAGATAAGTACTTATATCTCATAAGTCGATTCACATTAATCTAATTATGATATTTCTTATATTTTCATTTTATTGAAACAAAATTTAGTTATTTTTAAAGTTCAAGTAATTAAGGGATAGCAACGAAATCCTAAAACTGTTAATTTATTATTGTAACAATAACCAATTCACTTTTACTTATTATGGTTCCAAATAATTCAATTTGTTCCCCAGTTGTATCTAATAAGCACTTACTTATTGTCATTTTTTCAAATAAACAATAATTATCGTTATTTCACTATAAAAGTTATTGTAAATTCCTGTGCACTTTTTATAGAAACAATATTCAAACATATACTGTCACAAATAAAAAGTAAGATTAGTCAGGCAAATCAATATACACGGTCTTATATTTACATATTGTTTAATAAAATGGGTGGTCGTAAGAAAAATATTGTACATTACTTGTGCGAAAGTGACTTTTCAATATTGTACATTACTTGTGCGAAAGTGACTTTTCACTCTCGTGGAATTGTCGCACACGGCTTACGCCTCGTGCTACCATATTTCTCACTCGTGTGAAAAGTGTCACTTTCCGCACTCGTAATGTAATATACTATATCAGTAATACACCCTTCGAAATGGCATTTTCTCCTCCAAGCGTTAGAATGGCCAATAACCCAGACTCTACACCAGATCGTATAATATACACGAAAAACATCAAAAATAATATAGTAACAGTAGAAAACCATCCAGATTTAGGAACAGAACATGATGCAATAGAGATAACCATCGACCTACAAAGACGAATCATAGAGCAAGAAATAATAAAGACGAACATCAAGAAGTGTGATATGGATAAACTTAACGAAAAGTTGGAGGAGTACATTGATCGTATGGGGGACGATCCGATTGATAGAGGAAAAATTGAACAATTCAACACCACAATAACATCACTCATAATAGAAAACAGCCCAGACCTGAAAATAAAACACTACATCCACAAACTACCACCATACATTATCAAAATGATAAAAAACAAAAGAAAAATGCATAGAGATTGCGTGAGAGATCTCAATGTTGAGGCAAAAATGCAGCTAAACAATTACAACAAAAATTTACAAGCCCTAATTAGACAATACAAAGAACACAAATGGGCTACAGTGTGTACTGAAATAAACGCTAGCAAAGGTAAAGATTACTGGCAACAAATTAGAAAACTAACAAACTACATAGGAATATCAAAACATTGTGATTGCCACCGATGAAGAAAAAGCAGAGGTATTTGCAAGTTACTACAAGGAAACGTTCAGAGAAAACCATGAACCCCAATATGACCAACAAATATATGATGAAATCGGACAGTGGTATGATGATTACTTTTAAGGGGAACATGGAGCACACAAGAGTAATATAGAAGATGTGTATTTTGAAATATTAAGCAAAGGAAAGAGTACTGCTCCAGGACATGACCACATTACTAAAGATCTATTACGAAAACTGAGTGAAAAGATATACAGATATCTCATCAAAATATACGAGTACTGTTTGAAGCATCACTACTTTACTAGTGAGTGGAAGCAGGGAACCATTATCACCATTCCTAAACCTAATATGAACCATCATAGAGCAAAAAACTACCGTCCTATCTAGGGATGTACCGGAATTCCGGCGGTACTATTAAATCCAGCCGATCCGGCCTAGGGGCCGGAACATCAAAATTTTATAGAATAGGTTAAATATAAGAAAAAAGTATTTTCAACTACAATAAATTGAAAGTCGTAAATCATTACCATATATTTTTTAAACAGATGAATGTATTAAACCGAAGTACATATAAAAGATTAAAGATATAAACCAAAAACTAATATTCATAATGTATTTTATTTAGACTGTGAATAAATAAGAGGTTTTGTGCATTTTCAGAACTTAGCCTACACCTATTATAAACGTATATGTTACCAATTTCCGAAAATAGTCTTTCTGAATAAACACTAGTTGCTGGACTTGATAAAAACTGCTTTACTAAATCAATTAGACAAGGAAATGTTCCACTTGCTCCACCACTCGAATGGACTCACGATTTTGGGATTCCCCTATTTACTGGAAGCCAGTGTGCTTATTAGAATAATAGATTGCACTACACATAGCAATGCCATTTAATTTTTTTATTTGTTTATAATTCATAAGGCGGAACGGAATAAAGTAAGGACCTGTGTATACAAAAGAAAGAAAATAATATAGAATTTTGTCCTTCAGATAGATAGAATCTGTAAAAGATGCAGGAATTTGAAATATTTCCATATAAATCTCGATCCGGCCGGAATTCCGGCGGTCCGGTCCGGCTACCGGCCGGAACCCCGGTTTCGGCCGAACCGGCCAAATACTCGATCCGGTACATCCCTAGTCCTATCACTCTTCTTTCAGTTTTGCGAAAGCAACTCGAAAACATCATTAAATATCTGTTACAAAATGAAATCAGACACAAAATTCCTGATTACCAATTCGGCTTTAAACATCAAACTTCTACCATTCACCCAGTAACCAATTTAACATCCAACATTAAAGCTAACCAACTAATGGGAAACCACTCTGCAGCCCTATTTCTTAATATTAGCAAGGCATTTGATAGTATTTGGCACAAAGGACTACTCTACAAAAAAAAAGGGACTTTAAGGGATTTTTTTTGAAAATCCCCTACCAAAATGCCGGTAGAGAAATGTTTAAAAAACGTAAATGCTTACTTTTTAAACATTTCTTGGATGGGGTACGGCTTATTTATAGTTTATAAATATGTTTGTTACATAATATTACATTAGAACTAGAAGGAACAAATAAAGGAACATTTTCTTTCAACCCCAATCAAAAATTCAACTAAATAAAGAAAAATTACTTTTTGTTGAAATAAAAAGAAATTATTGACGACTTTGTCTGAATTTTTTTGGCAATTGTCATAGACTCTGTAGAGGTTTTGTTTTAATCCTTTCTCAGCATTTTTACTCCATGTAGCATACCTTGGGCCAAAGTGATTTCTTCGAGATTTTTTTTTCAATTCCTGACTCAAGCCGTTTGTTTGCCTCTTCAAACAACTTCTCTGCTGCTTTTTTTTCTCCTCTTCAGTTTTCTGTTTTTCAACAAGTGCTTTTGCCAATTCTCTAAGTGTATCTGCTTCTTTACGTTTTTTATTAAATAACATTTTTTCATCTTTTTTTATCTTCATTTTTTGTCTCTCTCTTCTTTTTGTTCTAATAAATAAGCCTGATAGCTTCTATGGGCATATGTGGCGAGCATAATTAATTCTTTTGACATCTGTATCAGGGAAGGGTTATTTTTAAATCTTTTCATACCGGATATGTCGTTTAAACTGGCATTTATATGTCTCTCATTCATTGAGGTCTTATCTTTTGTTAGTACCAATCCAGAAGTGGAGAATCCTCGCTCTATAGTTGCACTGCCATGTGAAAGGCACAGCATCGTTTTCGCCACTTTTGTTACTGTTGGGTACTTTATCTCATGAATGTTGTTTTTTATGTCGAATATGAATGACCAATATTTGTCAATGGCGCTGACCTCTTCTTGTATGCTTTCTTCATATCTTAAAATTTTCCATTCATCAGCTAGCTGATTCAGATCAACTTCAAATGGAAGCTGCTTGCTCGCTTTCATTAGTTTTAAATTTTCCGATATCTAAGCATCTGGCATTTTTTTAAATGTTGTCCTCTTCATCCAAACTTAATTGCTTTACAAGATACTTAGCACTGGCAGAGAAATGTTTTCTAACCCCATTTTGAAAACGAATTACATCAGTTTCTTTCAAGTTTTTCAACTCTTTGCAAATGGCTTCACTAAAAATTATTTTCCTCTCTCTGCCGCAGGACAAATTGAAAGCCATCTTGAGGATACATGCTTAACAAACTGATGATTTGATACTTTTTCGGAATTCTGAACGTCTGTATATGCTTCCCAACGAGCATAAAAAAAGTTAAAAAGTTTAATAATCAAATCATTGACATTTATTCCCATTTGTTCGAGGCCTTTCAGAAAAGCATTATGAACTTTATGTAGGCTGCATGAGCCTATATTAATCAATTTTACACTTCACTTGTGACTCTCTTCTTCCAACACGACTTGTTAACTAATTATATCAACCAGGAATCCTGGATCAAGTGATCTAATAGGACAGGTAATAATTAGTGAGTACCAATATACTAGAGCAGGGGTTCTCAAACTTTTTGACACTGCGACCCCCTTTTTAGACCTAGTATTTCGGCGACCCCCCTATTCTTAAATATAAACAAAAATGAAAAAAAAACACTATTGGCTAAGTTTTATCCATAAAAATACTATTAACTAGTAAAAATAAATACAAATTGTTGTCACTTGAATTGTTTTATAATAATGCTGAAAATTAATGTGCAGAAAATTACTGCAACCCTCTGTCGAGCAGTTTAAGGTAAAATTAATGAGCAGTGGTTTTCTGCAATTGTTTACCGAGGAAACTGTCAGATGCTTTTAATTCTGCTATGACTAACATTTTCAATACAAATGTAGTCTTGTTGCAATTCAACTTAATTGAATGCTAGTTAAAATAAAAATAAACTCTGTTCATTATTTATTTATAATCTTTATTTATTCTGTAATTATTTATTATTTATACACTGACAAAAATTGTATTTTTGAATGTCCAACTACAACAATTTACAACAATTCACATAAACGATTAACAAAACTATATGACCATATGGAGAAAACACAAACTTCAAATAATGTCAAATTGCTCGACACAGGATTGCAGTAACTTTCCGCACACCAATTTTGGGCATAAGAGAAAGTGGGATAACTCACTTCGTGGCACGAACAAGGACAAAGCAATGATGACTCATGGGGCCTAGAATAGACTGCAGTCACAGCTGACAAAATTCCGCAAATATGACCAATTCGGTTTCACTGAACTGGCAAACAAACCTCAATGTGTGGTGTGTAGTGAAGTGTTGTCAGCTGAAAGCATGAAGCCTTCGAAAATGAAACGCCATCTTGAAACTAAACATTTTGCTTTGAAAGACAAACCAGTGGAATTTTTCCAAAGAAACCTGTTATCCCTTCGAAGTCAACAGGTAAACATTACAGATCTTGCTAATGTTAATAAAAATGCTCTTAAAGCTTCATACGAGGTAGCACTCAAAATTGCTAAAAAAGGGAAACCCCATACAATTGCTGAGGAATTAATTCTTCGTGCTGCAATTGATATGGTTTCAAATATAATCAGTCCCCAAGATGCTGAAAAATTGAAAAAAATCCCGTTATCAAATGATACTATATCAAGAAGAATATGTGACATGGCTGAAGATGTTCAGAACCAGCTAAAGAAGCAAATAAAAGACAGTACTTTTTTTGCAATTCAGTTGGATGAGTCAACAGATGTTGCCAACTGTGCTCAGTTTTTATGCTTCATCCGGTACGATTACGGTGATGCTATTCATGAAAATATTTTGTTTTGTAAGCCCCTGTCGAATAATACAACAGGTGAAAGTCTTTATAAGGTGTTTGTCGAAGCAACTGAACCTTGAATTGGATTGGAAGAAATGTGTGTCAATTTGTAGTGATGGAGCAATGGCCCTTACGGGAAAGAAGAGTGGCTTGATTGCCAGGTTGAAATCATTTATACCGAATGCAAGCTGGGTCCACTGTTTTTTACATAGGCAAGCTTTGGCAGCTAAAAAAATGCCAGATGAATTACGGCAAGTGTTAAATGAAGCTGTCAAGATAGTGAACTACATCAAAAGTCGCCCGCTGCAAAGTAGGTTGTTTAATAACTTGTGTGAAGAGGTAGGAGCCTTGCATAAACATCTTTTATTTCACACTGAAGTACGGTGGCTATCCCGTGGTAATGTATTAAACAGGCTGTTTGGATTAAAGTCAGTGATGAAAAGTGGTTGGTTAAGCTTGCTTATTTAGCTGACATCTTCTCTCACCTTAATATTTTGAACTTATCCCTACAAGGACCAGACAAAAATATGCTATATGCTCAAGACAGAGTAAATGCATTTGTAAAAAAACTCAGTGTTTGGAACGCAAGAGTTAAAAAAGAAGATTTGGAAAATTTTACACTAACTCAAGAGTTTATAGAGTATCTGTCAAGTATTAACGCTACATCCCCTGACACTTCATCTCTCTCCTTACTAGTATCTTCTCATCTCGAAGGTTTGTTTGAACAGCTGACAGATTACATTCCAAATAAGGATACGAGTGGGGTTTTGTGGGTAGTCAATCCGTTCAGTGATCAAGTCGTAACAAAAGCTGAGCTAACTGCTCGTCAACATGATTGAAATTTCAAGTGATCAGTCAGCAAAATTCACTTTTAACAGAGCTTGTATCGACAAATTTTGGATAGGTATTAAAAATGAATACCCAGAACTGTCCACAAAAGCATTACAGACTTTGATGCCATTTTCTACGTCTTATAACTGTGAACAAGGTTTCTCCATAATGGTGAATATCAAAACAAAATCAAAAAATCGTTTGACCCTGGAAAATGACATTCTTTTGTGTATAACAAAACTCAATCCGGATATATAAAAATTGGTTAATTCCAAACAAGCTCATGTTTCCCATTAAATAGTACTAGGCCTTTTTCAACTTGTATGTGTATTACAAATTTGTGTAGCCTATAAATTTTGTTATTAATAAAAACTACAGCTGTGACTGATTTGTTTTTTTCCTCCTTATCCCGCGACCTCCCTGGACACATCACGCGACCCCCCTGGGGGTCGCGACACACAGTTTGAGAACCCCAGTACTAGAGAGTGACTAATACCGTCATTCAGTCAGTTCTTTGCGATACTAAAGTGAAAAACCATACCACAGAGGCAAGAATTGTGCGAATTCACTGCTACCTGTACTAAGTCTCGCGATAGTTACCTTTATTATGTTAGGGTATTTTTGGTTCAGTATCGCATGGCACCGACTTATAACGCAGACATTAGTCACTCTCTAGTATTTTGGTACTCGACTAAATATTATTATATAAAATAAAAGCTTTTTCAAAAAAGCTAAAAGCCCCCTCAGGTTTTACATCATTGGGGATTTTCTCAATATGCTCCTCCTATCACAAAAAAGGGACTTTAGGGACCAAATTCCAAAAAAAGGGACTTTAGGGGACCATTGAAAGAAAAGGGACTTCACTAAAAGCCCTAAACAAGGTTACTTCAATAACAATAATTACATTTTGCAGTGTGCTGATGACACGGCCTTGACTAGTCACAACAGAACCCTCTAGAAAACCGTTGAAAATCTACAAGTATTGTTAGACAGGACCCTGATCTGGTTCAACAAATGGAGGCTGAAAGTTAATCCAGACAAGTCACAATATATAATATTTAACCACATTACTGCACCAAACTCACCTAAAATAAATATAGACGGCAAAGACATTCACTGCGTAAACTATGTGAGGTATCTGGGAGTAGACATGGACCACAAATTGAACTTTAAACAACATGCTAAACACATAAAGAGGAAATGTAACAGTAGGAGCAAACACTTTCGGAGTTTAACATTCAAGAATTCAGGGATAAGTAAGAAAACAGCTGCACATATATATATAGTTCAATATTCCGACCTATCCTAGAATACTGTCACCCAATATATCTTACTGCGAAGACTCCTACCATCAAGACGCTTCAAACTGTAGAAACCACTTCCTTGTGAACCATCACGAAGATAAGACACCCCAGAAATCCTCTGCACAACCCACCCAATAACCTACTGTATGAAACAACAGGAATTGTCCCCATAAATCAACGCATACACAACCTCTCTGAAAAATTTGCACATAAAGAACACAACCTAGAGATACTAAGCCGGTTCTGTACGAACAGGAATCAATAAAGAAGGCCACACAGAAAATACCCACACAATACCATATGGGAGCACATTCAAAATTTCAATATTTAAGGAATAAGAAGACCACATACCAAATTTCTTTTGTTTTTTTCCTCTGTACATATATTTTTAATTCAATACTATTATCTAATAATTATACAAACCACCATGTAATATATTGTAACAGGCTGAAGGACCTCGGTCGATGGCCTATTGGGTGACCCAATAAAGTACACTAATTATTATTATTATATTGCACGTAATTCTCCTGAAAAACGAAGCTTATTATGAAGCAGAAATCAACTAAACATTTCCCATATATAGAAGAACCCTACTAATTTTTTAGTTTTAGGGTAATCAATATTATATTCCTACCTCACAAAATCTAAGATTAAGATTTGTTTATACCTTGGTTTATTTATACCTATGTATGCTTAAATGAATGTAAATGAAATATTAGCATATCTATGTTAACTGTTGGTATGAATAAGAAAGTATTTTTGTTTAAATATGTGAAGAATAATATCTATTGTATCATAGGTTACCCTCAGTCCAGTTCAACATGTTGAGTGATTAGTCAGCATCTAATTCCAATTAGCTGAAGCGATTTTGACTAGTCAGCTAACAAATACCTAAACATTTTGAGATCAACTGAACCAGTGTGACCACCTTTGGTAGATTTTTAATAGGAATTGTCAATTTTTAGTAGGACAGAAATATGTAGTAGATTATTAGTAGATTCTGCCATACAGTATTTTATATAATGGCGACATGATTTTTACACTCAGTAGGCAACGTTCCTCACAAAGGTTATCTATGTCCTTCACTCTGAGAACAGAATATAGAATAGGCGATAGGTGACAATACCAACTTAATGAATACAGGGAAATGAAGATCGTCAGAAATTTAAATGGGTTGCCTTTTATATTTCGGGAATAGAGAACAAAAACAAATATTAATCATCGAAAATCACTTTATTGTTTTTCAAAATATTCCCCATGAAGATCTATACACTTTTGCATGTGTTTGAACCAATTGTTGAATAACTTTTGCCACTCTGATTGAGGTATCTCCAAAACATGCATTCTGAATGCAGCGACCACTTCTTCAGGTGTCGAAAAACGTTGACCTCTCAATTTGTTTTTTACGTACGGGAATAAAAAGAAGTCATTCGGTGCCAAGTCAGGACTATACGGCGGATGACTCATCAAATCGATGTTTTGGGTGCTCAAAAATGCAGTTGTTTGAGCCGATATGTGAGAGCTGGCATTGTCGTAGTGAAGAGTGATCTGTCTTCGGCAGTTGGTTTTCCTGATTTCTTGGAAGACACTGGCAAACAAATGATTGTGTACCACTCAGAATTGACTGTTCTGCGTTGTTCTAGTGGTACGGTTGCAACATGTCCAATTTTTCCGAAAAAACAGGCGACCATTTGCTTGGAAGTGCTTCATGTGCGAACAACTTTTGTTGAATTTGGCTCATCTTGAAACACCCATACAGTCGACGGCTATTTATTTTCGGGCTCATACGCGTAAATCCACGATTCATCACCTGTCACGATGTCATAGACGTGTTTCGAAGCACAGCGATCGTATTTTTTGAGAATTTCTTTCGACCAATCGACACGAGCCTTTTTTTGAGCTATTGACAAATTGTGTGGAATCCAACGTGAACAAATGTTGCTGACAGTCAAATGTTTATACAATATTGAATGTATGCTGGTCCCACTAATGCCTAAGGTTGTCTCAATCTCACGATAGGTCACATAACGATCTTGCAATATCAGTTCGCGCACAGCATCAATGGTTTTCGGAACAACAACTGATTATGGACGACCTTCACGGAATTCGTCTTGGAGTGAACTACGACCACGATTGAATTCACCATACCATCGATAAACATGGAGCTTCATCGCCAAAAATTGAATTAAGTTCATACATGCACTGTTGCTGAGTTAATCCACGTCGAAAGTTGTAAAAAAGAATCGCACGTAAATGTTCACGGTTTATTTTCAATTTTGGGCCGAGATGAATCTTTCAAGTTACTGTAAACAACACAAATAGCGTTTGTATGTCAAAACGTTCTGAGTACGTACAACCTCAAAAATGTTCAACTTTATGATAGAGCTGTCAGTTGCCAGATTGCAACACTAGGGTTGACAAATCCCGAAACATAAAAGGCAACCCTCGTACTAATACTAGCGAATTATCAGTTGACCCAGAAATATTTTGAAAAATTTTGGAGAACTATGCAATGCTGATAGTATTTTAATATTTTTATTTATTTAAACAGTAAACGTGTGGGATAACCTTTAAACACTCGGTGGGTTCACTTACTTAATTAATTTAAACACTACACTATTCACTAATTATATACACAGTATATTCACTTTAATCAGTTTATATAAACAGTTCACTAATTTATATTCACTTATTTATTTCTTTATCTCACGATGCCAAATTATCAACTAAAATAACTCTTCCTGATCGGTCCTTATATATTAAAGCCTTTTTTACTAGAAAATTCCGGACTGCGGCTTACACAAAAACAATTGGCTTTCTGGCATTTTCTAGATAAGACTGGTCACAAAAACAATGATAAGATAAGATAGTCACAATTCGTAAACAAATCTAAGAAACCCTGCGCGTCCGCCATAATTTTAACTTTCATACCTGGCTTAGACAGAGTCGGATTTAGAGACTATACCAGTGTGCTGTTTCGTAACAGTATCAATAAATATAAAAATATGAGCTTTTTAGCCAAACAATTTATACTATGTCTGCTTGTTTCAAATGTGAAAGGATTTTCTCAGAGGTAAATAGAATTAAAACTAAAGATAGAAATCCACATTAAAAATGTGTCTCCCATTGTAACAGCAAAAGAAGGTTAAAAGTATGTAGGAGAGTGTTAGCAACTTAATCCAAAGGAAAATATGTTAAAATCCATGGAGGATAATCTATTATATAAAAATATAAAATCTGGAGAAAATTATGAATTATTATAATTAGATTTAGATACCAATATATACTTTTGTAATCCTATACTAAACTAAGTACATTATTTTAAATGTTCCTAATTTTGTTAAATGTTTAATTTTATGATACGTAATTTTATTTTCATTAAAATGTTTTTTAAATCGATGGTTGAGAAATCAATTGATGGCAACATGCATTTTAGTTGCACCCGTTTTCATATTTCCTTACAGTAAATTATGTAGAAGATTTTCAAACCAGTGTAATAGATTTCTGTAAAATTTTCCTCATGCCTATAGTAGATTTCTATTTAGAAAGGTGGTCACACTGAGCTGAACGACACCATATATCTTATACTATGTAAATGTAGGTAATTATGCTCACTAGTTTTTATAATAATAATAATTAGTGAATTTTATTGGGTCACCCAATAGGCCATCGACCGAGGTCCTTCAACCTGTTACAATATATCACATGGTGGTTCGTATAATTATTAGATAATAGTATTGAATTAAAAATATATGTAAAAGGGAAAGAAACAAAAAAAATTGGTATGTGGTCTTCTTATTCCTTACATATTAAAATTTTGAATGTGCTCCCATATGGTATTGAGTGGGTATTTTCTGAGTGGCCTTCTCTCTTGATTCCTGTTCGTACAGAACTGGCTTAGTATCTCTAGGTTGTGTTCTTTATGTGCAAACTTTTCAGAGAGGTTGTGTATCCGTTTATTTATGTTGTTAGCATGTTGTTTAAAGTTGAATTTGTGGTCTATATCTACCCCCAGATACCTCGCATAGTTTACGCAGTGAATGTCTTTGCCATCTATATTTATTTTAGGTGAATTTGGTGAATTATTGTGGTTAAATATTATTTCATATATACAGTTAATTTTAAATTTTGTGTGTGTTTCATTGGATGATTATTTTGCAGGTACATTAAGGCAATCATATTTATTTTGTTTCACTTGTGATATTCTGTAATTTGTCATTTTTGTTATTCTTATGATTTACTGTTTCTACCTTTTGATTTTATCTATGTGTTATCTGGTACCTAGGTGCGTGTATGTATGTATATTGCTTATGGGGACTGTACCAAAATTGTTAATTTCCCTTTGTTTATGACCTATTTACACTGTTTGTGTTTATATGTATATATTTAGGTACTATAATAGTCATAATTTTTACTGACTGCTTTTTGTAGTAATATTGACATGTTCTACACCTGAAAAGGTATTTTTTGAAGGAACTAATAAAGAATATCTATCTATCTATATTATGACTTTTATGTATTAACTTTCAGCTTCCATTTGTTAAGCCAGATCATGGTCCTGTCTAACAATACTTGTAGATTTTCAACGGTTTTCGAGAGGGTTCTGTTGTGACTAGTCAAGGCCGTGTCATCAGCATTATGCAAAATGTAACGATTGTTATTGAAGTAGTCTTGTTGATGACTGTAGTTGTATATGTCGTGACAGTAAACATTATATAGAAGAGACAATGGCGATCCTTGTGGAACTCCTTGTTCGTTGTGGAATGTTGCCGAGTATTGGTCGTTGATTTCAACTTGCAGAGTTCTGTTCTCAAGATAGTCTTTCAGGAGCAGGATCAAATATCGTGGGCATTCTAGTGTCATTAGTTTGTAAAGTAGTCCTTTGTGCCAAATACTATCAAATGCCTTGCTTATATCAAGAAATACTTGGTGAATGGTAGAAGTTTGATGTTTAAAGCCGAATTGGTAATCAGGAATTTTGTGTCTGATTTCATTTTGTAACAGATATTTCATGACGTTTTTGAGTTGCTTTCCCAAAAACGAAAGAAGAGTGATAGGACGGTAGTTTTTTGCTCTATGATGGTTCGTATTAGGATTACGAATGGTGATAATGGTTCACTGCTTCCACTCACTACGAAGGTAGTGATGCTTCAAACAGTACTCGCATATTTTGATGAGATATCTGTGTATCTTTTCACTCAGTTTTCATAATAGATCTTTAGTAATGTGGTCATGTCCTGGAGCAGTACTCTTTCCTTTGCTTAATATTTCAAAATACACATCTTCTATATTACTGTTGTGTGCTCCGTGTTCCCCTTCAAAGTATTCATCATATATTTGTTGGTCGTATTGGGGTTCATGGTTTTCTCTGAACATTTCCTTGTAGTAATTTGCAAATACCTCTGCTTTTTCTTCATCGGTGGCATACACAATGTTGTTTTCTTCAATTGGCTGTGATTTTGATATTCCTTTGTAGTTTGTTAGTTTTCTAATTTGTTGCCAGTAAACTTTACCTTTGCTAGCATTTATTTCAGTACACACTGTAGCCCATTTGTGTTCTATCAAGATCGAAATTATCGTCTGATTTTAAAGTGTTAATTCTTAAGTTTCAAAAACCTAATAAATACATTAAGTAGAATAATAGTGCCCAGAAATAAGACTGTGCGTCTGGAAGTATTGTTTAAGCCGGAGGTGCAGTATTTCTTCCAAAAACGGTGACCTTCAAACGACCCCTACAGTTATTAAGAGAATAAGAAAATCGAGAAATAAATTAAAATAAGTGTAACATGGTTTCATGTAGTAAGTGCAATGCTGAGGAGACCGAGACGTATGCCCACGCAAAATGTGATGAATGTAATGTTTTGCTGTGTGTTAACTGCTCCAACTTATCGGCCTCAGAACATAAAGGAATAACTTTGAAAAAAAGATCACCCTCTGTAAGATACAGCTGTTGTGAGTGCCTAAAATCGATGAAGGATGAAAATAGAGGTAAAATTAGGAGATATAGAAACATCCCTTTTTAAAGCAATGCAAAAGGGATTTGATGACATAAGGGCAGACTTTTCAAAAACTGATAAGGTCTTAAAATACATAGACGCAATGAATAGGACAATTAACTCAATAAAATCTGAAAATGGAATAATAAAAGCAACAGTAGAAGACCTAACCTCAAAAATTTTAATGATTGACGAGTATATACAAAAACAAAAACCAGAGCAACAATTACTGCCCAACGATTCACAGACAAATTTATCATCTACCAAAAAAGACATGCAGAACAATATGAATGGTGCTACCAAAGATGACGAAAATAAGATTACATTGAGTCAAGTACAAAGAGCCGTAAACTCAGCACTTGTGACAGAGGATAATACTCGGGATGATACATCAGACTCTGAGACATGAAGTGAAAATAAAACTGTATCAAAACAATCTGAATTTACTGGAGTGCAGCAAAATAATGAAGCAGTATCATCCCATGTAAACAACCAGCTCATTGGGATACCAAATAAAAAGTGGTATTATATAGGACAGGTTTCAAGTAACTCAACAAATCAAATGGTTATACAATATATTAGAGAAAAAGCCAACATATCCGAAAATGAACCTGTAATTGTGACTCAGCTGCAAACTAAAGGGAACACTAAGTCTTTTAAAGTTGGAGTACAGTCCAAGCATAGTAAGGAATTAGAAAGTAAGGACTTCTGGCCACCGTTTGTAAGCTGTAGAAATTTCGTTTTTCGCAGACAAGGTTTACAAAACTCAAACAATAATTTTAATAACAACAATTTTGGACATCGTAGAAGTTTTTTTCTGAGAAATCGTGGGAACCATTGGAGACAATAAGTCAATGTCATATTGTATATCTCAATGCTCAAAGCTTTACAGCCCATAAAGATGAAATAATTGCTGAAATAATTAGTGAACAACCATGTGTCCTAGCTCTATCGGAAACAAGAACTACAATTGATATGGAGGAAATTGAACTTAATGTGCCTGGATATTCTTTGGTCCGTTGTGATGCTCCAAGTCGATATACTGGAGGAATCTTAATTTTTGTAAGAAGTGATGTAATTTATGAAAATGAAGTTACTTATTCTGAAAATGGTAATTATTGGTGCACTTTTATACATGTAAAAATCAATAATATTTGTTGGACTGTTGGATGTCTGTATAGATCACCTAGTGGTAGTTTAGCATGTTTTTTAAATAAACTGGAGCACATTATTGAGGATAGTATGAAAATGAATAGAAAATGGATATTGGTAGGAGACTTCAATATCAATTATTTAAATATAGATGATTTTTATTGTAAGAAATTAATAACGATGTTGCAATCTCTGGGAGTAGAGCAGATTGTTGGGGAAAGTACTAGATGTTGTGATTATTCTAGTACTCTTATTGATTATGTCTTGACAAATAATGATATGCTAGAAATTAAATTATTTAAAACACCAAAGATTACTGACCATTTAATTATAGGAATTAGATTAGAGAATGTTAATAGTATAAGTAATGGAACGAAAACAATTCTAACTAGATGTTTAAATGATCAGGCATATTGCCAATTAAATGTCGAACTTATAAACTGTGATTGGAATTTTGATTCTGTTGATATTAATGTGATATATAATGATCTGTATGAAAAAATTAATTCTGTGATAAATAATCATCACCCAATAAGGGAAAAAAAATGTAAGAATGAGAATGTTCCTTGGTATGACAATGAAGTTAGTATAAGAGCTCTTGAGCGAGATAGGGCATATAAATATTTCATAAACTATAGTAATGGTAGTAATAGTAACATTCTATGGAGTGATTATAAAATAAAAAGAAATTTAGTTGTTGATTTGCTAAAACAAAAAAAAATAAAATACTTTGAGACTATGATAGACAACAACAAAAACGATCCGAAAGAAATGTGGAAATGTTTGAAGACCATAATAAAAAATAAGGATCAATCCATAAATTATAAAAACATTAACTTTGGAATGAATGAAAGTACTGTTTTTGCAGAGAATGAAAGGGAAGCTGCATGTATGTTTAATTCATATTTTATAAGGAGTATTGAGGAGATTATAGCAAGCTTTGATAATGTACAGGAATGGTCTGATAGTGATCTACCTGTACTTGAATGCAACCTGGATGAATTTCAGCCTTTGACTATCGGTGAATTAAAAGAAATAATATTATCATTAAAGACGTGTAAAAATATAAATATTCCGCTCAATTCACAATTCCTAAAGAAAACTTTTGAGACAACGGGTTATGCAGTACTTAATTTTATAAATAGTTCATTAAAAAGTGGAACTTTTCCTAAAGACTTAAAAGCTAGTTCCATTACACCTGTCCCAAAAACTCAAGTTAAATCAGAGGTATCTTCATTTCGACCCATTAATACACTGCCTTGCATTGAAAAAGTGCTTGAAAAAGCCGTTTATAATCAGATAGTCTCATACTTTAATGAGCATAATCTTTTTCTAGGAAATCAGTCTGGGTTTCGAAAGGGCCACTCATGTGAAACGGCAATACAGCTTACTATCTCAAAATGGAAACAAACAGTTGATAATAACAAATATGTAGTAGCTGTGTTTTTAGACTTGAGAAGAGCATTCGAAACCATAGACCGAAACTTATTAATTAGAAAACTGGAATACTATGGTTTTAGGAGGAAGGTTATAAGTTGGTTTAAAGAATATCTAAATGGTAGATCTCAGTACGTTCAATTAGATCAGAGTAAATCTACGGAGCAGGGTAATTGTTTTGGTGTACCGCAGGGGAGCGTACTTGGTGCTTTATTGTTCATAATTTTCATAAATGACATTAATTATGTTGAAGAGCTGGAATTTATCAATTTATTTGCAGATGACACATTGATTGCATACAGTGGTTATGATATTTTTAAGGTAATTGGAAGGATGCAGCGGTTGTTAAAAAGAATTCAGATGTTTTTGAATACCAACAGGTTAAAACTTAATACAAGTAAAACTAAATCAATGATAATTTCTAGTAGTCATAAAATAAATAATCTTGACATTAAGAATATGAAATTACAAGTTAATGATGAAGATATTGAATGGGTGAATCAGATAAAATATCTTGGGTTTGTACTAGATAATACACTTACATTGAAACCTCATTTTGAGTATATTCGCAAAAAGATATCCAAAAAACTTTTTTTCTTTAATAGAATTAGCAAGAATCTATCACTATTCTCAAGAATGACAATATTCAGAAGTATAATCCAGCCCCATTTCGACTATTGCTCTAGTGTTCTATATTTGGGTGACATGGGTTCAATTCAATCGTTACAAATCTTGCACAATAGAGGTATGAGAATAATTCTAAGTTGCAACCGTTATACACCAATTGAGATCATGCAGTCTACATTGGGTTGGTTCTCAGTGAGGGAAAGACTTTACTACCTTACTATGGTTTTTATTTTTAAGTTAAAAAAGGGCATGTTACCTGCATATTTTGATGAATTTGTGTCATTAAGGGAGCAGATTCATTCATATAGTACAAGAAATGTTCAGGATTTTAATATTCTAAAAACAAACAAGTATAGTACTATGATATCTTTATTTCACAAATGTATGAATGAGTATAACCATCTTCCATCTAGTGTTAAATGTGCAGTGACAATGATGACTTTCAAGAGACTGTTAAAGGCCCATATTTTATCAGACTGAGATTTAATGTTAGTAGTAAGGTTGAATGTTGTATGATAAATTTTTGATCTTAATTAAGTATATATATTCATTGTAGTAGGATTTCTATTTCAAATAAAGCTTATTATTATTATGTATTATCTAATTAGGGCTTGTAAATTTTTGTTGTAATTGTTTAGTTGCATTTTTGCCTCAACATTGAGATCTCTCAGATAATCCCCATGCATTTTTCTTTTATTTTTATCATTCTGATAATGTATGGTGATAGTTCGTGGATGTAGTGTTTTATTTTCAGGTCTGGGCTGTTTTCTATTGTGAGTTATGTTACTGGGTGTTGAATTGTTCAATTTTTCCTCTATCAATCGGATCGTCCCCCATACGATCAATGTACTCCTCCAACTTTTCGTTAAGTTTGTCTATATCGCACTTCTTGATGTTCTATTATTTCTTGCTCTATGATTCGTCTTTATAGGTCGATGGTTATTTCTATTGCATCATGTACTGTTCCTAAATCTGGATGGGTTTCTACTGTTACTATATTATTTTTGATGTTTTTCATGTATATTACACAATCTGGTGTATAGTCTGGGTTATTGGCCATTCTATAGGTTGGAGGAGTAAACGCCATTTCGAAGGGTGCATTATTAATAAAATCCTTTATTTGTCGGCTTTTATTCTGATTCACATTTAGATCTCCTGCAATCACAGCATATTTGTATAGGGAGGAATTCCTTCAATTGGCTTAGTTGGTCTATGAGGGCACTTCAAGGACCATGCTGAATGGTCTTCAGCTCCGCATGATGCACATTTTGGTGGTAGATGACTGTTGCATTTGCTATAGTGGTGAGGAACTTCACATTTGGTGCATTTTATAGGTGTTGAGCAGTGTTCACGTGCGTGACTGACTGCTTGACAGCAACAACATGGTTGTGGGATTGGTGCCGGTGGGTTGCTTGGGTAAACCGGGTAGTATCTGTGTTTATAGAACATCTTCTCCACCAGCAACTTTTCTGATGCCTCCAAACAGGTTGTGATTACTCTAATCATTAATGTTGGTTTGTTTGTTGCTCTTGATATAATTCGTTTCAATAACAAGTCATGTTCAACCGAACCTATCACGACACTATATGAAGCACCAGAGTTAGGTAAGTTCTTAGTGGGTGTTTGTGATGCTTGGGTTTCCTTATAATTTGATATTTTTTTATGGGAAATTAGTGGGTGAAGAGTGTGTGTTATAGTTGTTTTGTTTAGATTGGATTTGAGCAGAAAGCCCTGCTTTGTTGAAATTATTACATCTTCTGTGTTTGGATGAACTGTGTCCCATACGTCTGAGAATTTTTTGCGTGTTAAGTCTTCAGGGGCCTTTATGTAGAATAAGTATTAAAATGGTTTGTTTGTGATCTCCCTCATTTTTGCAGAAAAATTTGGTCTGTATAGTGAGTTTGTGGGATTTGTTTCATTTGTTGCCTTGTTTTTATCTTGGCAGTGTATTTTCCATTGAGATTTATTCATGTATGTTTTTATTGAAATTGCTTCTGCTTGGCTGATAATTTTTTATGTGTATTTGGTGTTCAGCTTGTTTTGCTTGATTGCTGTTAGTAGGAAGGCCAAATATCACTATGTGGATATCTTCAGCATCAGGAATAAATTGTTTTGGGTTATTCGATGTAGGGGAGTTTCTTCGCCTTTTCCTTTTGTGACGTACTTTTCTCAATGTTCCATTGTCCTCTATTTCCATTTCTGTGTATTCTCCATCACTTGAACTGCTCATGGTGATGTTTTGTCTCCTGGACTATTGTTAAAGTTCTCTAAATCAATAAATCACGTCTGCTCTCTTTGGTAGCTAGCAGGTTACTCTCTTGATGTTACGCCACTGGTAGAATTAAATGTCCCTAATAGTTGATACTTTTGGAATTAGTTATGTTTAATTGTTCCTAAGGTCAATCACCAGTTTTGTAAAAATTCACATAGTGATTGTTCTACTTTTTTACAATACACAGAAAAACTCGTATTTTGATTTAAAGTTAACGATCTATTAAGTACCGATAAGCGATGTTTACTCATCGGCTACCAAAATAGGAATGCACTAGTTTTTTTATTTGCATAAATATTTTTTTATATTAACATGTCTCAACAACTGAGATCATTGACACATAGTACAATTGTTAACTACACGAAATAAACATTAAGAAACTATTTAGATTAGATGAGGCAAATTAGATTTCACTGACACAACATGGTACAATCATAAGTACAAAAACTGAACATTAACAAACTATTTAGATTACACGAACAAATTAGATTTCATAATATAAATTAACATCCTTTAAAACGTTAAGTAGGCAAGGTAACTGATCCGAAATGTTTAGAAGTTCGTAGTTGGTGGTTACGGTGTTTATTTTAGTATTGTAGCCAACTTGTGTGAGAGAGAGTGAGAGAGAGAGAGAGAGAGAGAGAGAGAGAGAGAGAGAATTATGTGTGGTATTTTGCAGTGCTATCATTTTTGTCGGTCATAAATGGCCATTAAATATCCACGAGTCAGTCGAGTACACTCACTACGTAGCCTGCATACAACAACTGCAATTTGCCATTTGCTTCTTATCAGTGACAATATCATCATGACGAATCAACGCAGATATTTCAGTCTGGATTCTATTGCCTTCCATTTGTCTTATTTTTGCCCAGACTTGTCCCAGGGGTGTGTCAGATGTAAGTGAGGAAACATAGTTATTCCAAGAAGCTTTTTTACTCTGCTTTACCACCCATCTTACTTGGGCTATTAATTTTTTGAAATTTATATAATTATCTGTATTTCTAGTCTTCCTGTATTTGTTTCATGGAGTTTTAGATTCGCAGGCAGTTGTTGCACAAGTTTCATTCCACCAAGGAATGAGTTTTCGGGAGGCTGGTAATAAATTAAAGATTTCCCCATGTATATTTCTGCTCCTTGGATATACAGTTACTGAATGCTGTAACCGGTTCCTCAATATTTTCAGAAAATTGTAACTGAGATATTTGATATTCAATGAATTCTTTAAATGCATTCCAGTCCGCATTAGAAATTTTCCATCTTGTTTTACACATAAATAAATATTTGATACAGATAAATTTGATAATTAGTGCTAAAAAAAATGACATTTTTAAAATAATGATTTTCTTGTTAGTTTTGGTTAGGCTACTTGTTTTTTTAATTGGAAAAAATACATACTTTGTTTTTTATTGGCAAACATTGTTTTATTTTAATAAAATTTGCATCTGCTCTAAGTCAAAAACCATTGAAATTGAATCATTTTTACTGTAATATTTAATGAAAAATTGATTGATTTGGATTTTGGTTTGTTTGTTCTGTGCATTTTTGTTTGCTAAACACTTCATATTTTGAGTTTTCAGTGGAGAATTGGAAACCAGTTTTAAGTGATCAGTTTTCCAGTGTTTGCAACCTTTAATTGGGGATCTCATTTTGCTAAGAATGCTGTTTATTGCAATTAAAAAAGGGTTGGGCTTAGTATTGACCCTTGTCTCGCCCAATTCTGGAATATTCTTGTACTGGTTGTGTCTACTCATTCTCCCTTGTACAACTCTTTTATTCAAGAAGTTAATTAAATTACACATTTTTAGGTTAAATCTAATAAAAACTAGTTTTTTTCAATTGCAAAAAGTAGTGAAAATATATAAATAATATAGTTTTTTTTAGTATTTCATCACCAAAGGTGTGTTGAAAATAATAATTCATATTATTGAACCAAAACGAATTTACTAAATTTATTGTATCCATAAAGTCAAACAAACAAAATATGGTTGAAAACATTAAACTATATGCAAATCAATTTAGAATTGTAATTAAAGATCTCTCTAATTAAGAAACAGAGTTACAGTACATATTTTTCTACATAAACTTAAACCACAAAATTATTTTTGTTTTACTGTTAATATTTACCTGATCTACAAAATCGAACAGTTGGGAGATATCGTAAGTGATGGTAGGAGTATTTGGATTCCGTCTTTTCAAGTGTTCTTCGTAAATCCTACAAACACCCTCCATGCACTCATTTACTGACTCGTAATCTGAGTAGGTTCGGGTTTCAGGATTCGTACCTGGTTGCACTAACAATATAGTATGTGCCTACAAAATAATGAAACATTATATTTACTATAAAAACGTGAAATATAAATAATATTACCATATTTGTATTGTTAATTAAAAAAGCTTCTTGTATTATAAAAGGCAAAAACTCGGGATTGTTTGATCGTTGCAAACTTTGTTGATAATTCCGGGATTGCTTCTTCTTTCTTTTAGTACCTATGTCGTTTACAACCACATAATGTTAATTAATTAATTATTAATACTCGTATTATAATATAATCTCGTTTTAGATTTACAATTGTACCTACTTTAATGTAAATAATTAGTAGTAACTGCAAATTAGAAAGATGTATGTATAACCAATGTTTCAAACCTACCATAGATAAATTAAAAATTGCAACACAGTTTTAAGATTGACTACTTGACAAGGAGTGTCCTTGTCTAAAATTGACCGTACCAACGTTGCCAAATATTAATTGCCGCGGGAAAATTTAAAATTATACCCTGAACATCGGACGCATTGAATTATGTAGTAATATACTTAATAGACGTAATATATAATTTTAAATAATCTTAGATCTACTTCAGTGCACATGATATGTATTTACAGATATATATATATATATATATATATATTTTATAATGCCAGTGATCATTTGATGGCAAAACTGATTTAGGAATAGCGAATCTATCGGTTGTATGTTCCAAGTTTTCGCAGATGTTTAGGGTTTCTTGCACAGAAGCTAAAAGGTTATGTATGACAGAAGCTCTATTAAAAATGTGAAGAAGTTTGCACCTCATGTGATGTTTGTATTCATGTGAATGCAAATTTTTTGATGAAATAAGGATCAAAACAAAATTTGAACCACACGTTTTGCTATTTGATTACTTGGGAAAATAAACATCATGCAATTTTCCAACGCCTATCAGCTTTTTGTCAAGAACTACGTACCATTGCTAAGAAAAACCATAATAAGGATAATTTGAGAGACCTAGTTTCAAAACTACAAAATTTTAATTTTGATGATCTGGACGACTCTATATTTGGTAAAATTCACAATCATTTATCAGTTATAAATAGTTTGATCTAATGTCCCAAAATGATTGAAAAGAACAAAAAGAAAGCCCATCGTCAATACAGCGATCAAGAGAGCTTCTGATCAATAAACCGTAAACATCTGCGAAAACTTGGATCATACAACCAATAGCTTTAGGTATTATTTTCAAAAAGGGGCGTAAAACACTTATTAGCACCACATAAACAAACAATTTTTACGCCTACCTCTATCCAGAGTATAAATTTCCTGGCCTCATTGTAGGGAGCAAAGTCGTACTTTTCCTCCCTAGGGAGGAAAAGTAAAAGTGACTTCATAGTACGTTATCAATGAAATAACTCTTCAATTCCGAGACTAAAGTAGTCACTTTAGTCTCACATGCTAGAAACTATGTTAGACCCAAGGGATATAAAGGGACAGTTAAAATCCCAAGGGATTTAAAGTATAAACAAAAACGTACATCACCGATGCCTAGCCAAGCATTTTAGAAGTCCGTCCTCGATGACCAGCCAAGTTTCATAAAAGTCCCTCCTCGATGCCCAGCCAAGCATTTTAGAAGTCCATCCTCGATGCCCAGCCAAGTTTCGTATAAGTCCATCTTAAGTAGTATTTAATAATTTTGTTTGTTAGTTTCATAAATAAATTGTTGAAAATGTCTTGTTATTTGAGGGAGGCGGAAAAATCATATTTATAACATGGGATTAAAGTGCCTTTTCCTCCCTTGAATGATTACTGCCCTCCGCTACGCGTCGGGCAGTAAACTTCATCCTCGGAATGAAAAGTAGCACTTTCCTCCCTTGTTATACAATAGTAATTTATGCAACAAGTGCATAAAGTGGTACTTTTTTTCACGAATGGAAAAAGTTGACGGCAATTCCATGAGTGAAAAAAAGACACTTTATGGATACATTATTTTTTCTACAGCCCTATACAAAAAAATAAAATTCAAATAGAAATTTGGGATATTTTAATTAAGCTCCTTCGGTAAATTACAATTATACGTATTCCAAGTTTCATGAAAGTCCATCCTCGATGCCCAGCCAAGATTCATTGTGTTAGCTTATGGGAGGCGTGAAATAAAGTTAACGTTATGGCACTTTTTTTAACGCTTTTTTACTTTTTTTCACTCTAACCATAAACAACCAATTTAAGCGCTGCAAACCGATGAAATACAAGGTACTTTAAAGATAGAGCGTAGAAAAATAGCTATTAACACATTAGAGGAGACGGGACTTAATAGTTAGGTGGCGCTGCGATCTTAATCTCAGATCTCAATAGATAAATTTAAATGTTATAAATGAATCTTCCTCTCAAATACGCGAGATTAGTGTGACGTCACAATTTGAAACTGTATCCAAACAAAATTTGTTGCCATAGGAAAACCCATTTGAGTGTACATTTTTGATTATTTAAGCGTTTCATACGTGTTTTTGAAAGGAATGAATTATTAAAAAGTAAGTAATCGTGTCTACTCAATATAAAAAATTATAGTTTTGATAGTGTAAGTGCAATCCGTATTTTTGATTTTAAAAGCTATTTTTGAGGTTATATTTACTGGATTATTGGATTTATGTGAAAATATGAGATAAATAATAGTGATTGTTTGTTCTAGTGTCATCAAAACATGTTTCAACATTCTCTTGAAACCTTTTTTAATGATAATATGGGTTTGTTAGTGAAAAATGCTTAATTAAAGTGAAGTATCCGAATGAAGAAATTCGCGCGCGCGAATTGCGAAACGTCGAACCGGCGCGCATTTTCAAAATCTGTCGATAGCTGTTCACTCAATTGGGTATATATTCGTAATAGTATATCTATTTGAACACGTGATATTTCATAACAATGTGGATAATCATTTGAGTTATTGAAGATCGGATTTCCGTTTGAAATAGTAAAGTAGATTGATATTCATATGTCTATTACAACACAAAATTAATTCAACTGAAAGAAAATAAATACCATTTGACAACGCCGCTAAAAATCACATGATGACAGAAAAGTCTCCTAATTTGTGACCCTGGCTGCCTAGACATAAGATGTCAGTGTCTAATTTATAACCTATAAGTGTCAAGTGAAAATAATGATGCCTAAGAATATTTTTTTAAAATTGGCAAAATTAAAGTGTTTTCTTCCGGTTTTTTTTGTGAAACAGACTTATATTTAGTTCGAGATAATAACCTTAACAATTTAAATTGAAAATATTTATCGTAAAATAGCATTAACTAGTGTTGAAAAAGTACCATTTTTCGAACTAAATTCGTGATTTTTAAAGTAATTACTGAATGATCCAGCGAATTTTTTGTTCTAATCTACTTTATTTAAGGTAAGCTATCAAACAAAATTAAAATTAACATAAAATTCGGAGGGTCGCGAAGTGCACCGGAACCGAAGAAAAATTAAAACAGCTCACAAAGGACAGGAATTACATAATTCATTTTGATGAAAATAACTTAGTGATAATTGAAAAATATAACTATTATCACCAGATACAAGGTGCATTACAGATTGCATGAGAGGACATGCGCTATTTAATATTATGGGTACCCAGTGACATTATTGTGGGAATTGCTCGACATCAATAATGGAAGAAAAATTTACATGTTTGAATAACATTCTACCTTTACAAATTTGTACTGTTTATATTAACATAATAAAATGTTTTCATAATTATGAATTTTTGTTTGCTTCGTGCTAAGAAAATTAAATTGAGGAAACACTGCAAATTTACATGACTGGAAATATGCCATTTAGTCTGAAAACTCAGAACATCATGTCGCAACTTTGCCTCAATCAAATCATATTTGTATGAGGTGCAGAGTTTCTGTTGGTTGCTTTCAAATTTTACTTGACCTGTAGGCTTTTTTCAACTACATGTGTAAACATATTCAATTTTATCTAAAAACAAATAATATAAACAAAAACGTTTCCAAATTTCTTTATTACACAGAGAAATATTTACTTGTAATACAATGGTTTACAGTTAATAGAAAGAGGAAAGTAAGGTACAGTAAGGAATTTCAATTTAAAATAGTAAACGTTTAAAAAATCATTAACAGCAACTTATAAAAAATGTAAAGCGAAAGATCTGTAATGACAAATAATAATGTATATGTTATAGGGAGATCGATATATACAGTACAAAATCTTCTACCTTGTTGCAAAGATTAATCATGTACAAAAAAATAATGGGCTAATTTCCTTTTCTCCATCCATAAAATGACAGCTACACAAAAAGTTCCGGGATCTGGTTCTATTGTTCTACAAATATAGTATAAACACTCAAAATAAAATATAGATACCTTGTCAGCTTCATCCATTTGCTTCTTACTTTTGGATGCTTTGGAAATCTATAAAACTTACAGTTCTCTCTGACATAATGCTTACAGCCTGGTGGCCAGCACAGTACCATGACTCTTTATGTGAAGAAACCTAAAATTACACAATACAGATAGAAAAAGAATTAAAACAATTGCTGTATTTCATAAGTTTATAATAGCATGTTTAGGTTAGACAACTCTTTTATTAAAATTATATTGTTATACATACATATATTGGCTGGAATCGATTATATCTCTTTGTAAAAGTCTCAGTGTATATCTAAATAGAGAGTTTTTAAGCCCTTTATAAACTATTGTCTTCTAAAACATATAGAAATATAGTAGTTTCCTTTACATTTAAAGAAATTAAGTAGGTTTTAACAATTGCGTGTACCAAAATATATCAATGTTGACAACGTTGTAATTGGAAAAATAACCATAAGCATAAAAACCTTCTTACGGTATTTCTCCGTAAATAACGAAGTCCGTTATCGTTATTAAAGTTAAGGTCTCCAAGTTTTCATACTGCGCATGCTCAGAATGACGATAACCATACCTACGTGACAAAATAAAGGGCTTAAAAACTCTCTATTTACGGAGAAATACCGTAAGAAGGTTTTTATGCTTATGGTTATTTTTCCAATTACAACGTTGTCAACATTGATATATTTTGGTACACGAAATTGTTAAAACCTACTTAATTTCTTTAAATTTAAAGGAAAATACTATATTTCTTTATGTTTTAGAAGACAATAGTTTATAAAACAATTTTTTTTGTCAACAAAGCTGTTACATATTTTTTCTGAGAAAATCTGACAACGTTAAGAATTTATTGTGCCAAACATAAAACCTAACCTTCATTATTATTATCCATAATTAATTATTATTCAATATGTAAGGATCCTTCTAGCAATAATATTTTTTAAAGCTTCTTTCATTGTTAAATTTATAAAATATTGATGTATTTACTATTTAACTAACATGGGGTGATATTTACAATTCGTCAACTGTCATTATAATTAATCTGTGACTGTTAAACAGAATACGTTATTTTTAGATGGCTTAAAAACACCTTTTCTTGTTCAATGTAATCGTCATTGTTGATAAAGTTAACCATAACTACACCCAAAATCTCCGTTATATTTGTAGGCTTAAAAACTCTCTATGTCTAAATCAGCAGTTATATTCAAAATATAAGGGAATAATCTCTGGTTCAAAATCACACCAATGGACCAATGGTATCTAAATAGCAAGTTTGGTTTGCTTGGATACAAAATTGAAATAACCTAAGATTATGACGTCACCACTAATACCGCGTATAGGGTACGTTCCACTTGAGGCACATAACGCCCACGATCGCGACCGCTGAAATACCCTTTGCATTTACGTAAAAAGACCATGGTCGTTGTAGGCGAAGTTATAAGTGGAATGCACATTTGAGCGGGGTAGGCTCACAATATGGCGGCTTGTTGAAAACGTGCAGTTTGTGTGTATAATAATAAATAGAATAATTTTCGGTGCAGTTTGGTGTATATATTACGCATAGGCTGGGGTAAAATTTATTTCATCATGGATTCCCGTGAATTTACGGTTGCGTTTTTGACAAAACGAATGAGAGACTATCGCCATGTTTGAATTGCCGCAAAGTTTTGATGAAAGCCCACTCATTCACACCAATTTGTATGGGCGAAGTGGACGCGACGTGGTCTCAAACATTGACGTTGAACGACCGCCTGCGACGACCACGTGCCTTATGTGTAACGATAAAGTGGGTGTTGCGATCGTTGTGTGCCTCACATAGAACGCACCCATAGTCTTCTTTTTATATTTGTCAATCATTGCCCACAGACCACAAACCCTGCCTGTGTCATTGCCCTGAAGTTGCTGCGCAATTATAATATTTACAACAATAAATATGTCAGAAATTTGTTTAATATGTTTAAAAACAACATCTGAATTGTTTAAAGTTGGAAATGGTGAATCTGGCAATAAAGATATTTTACAAAAGTTGATGGAATGCGTACCAGAACTGGTAAATATACAATAGCAACAATATTGTTCAATTATGTAGCCTTCAAGCATATCTATTGTTTTGAAAAGATACTTTAATTTTATAAATGTTATTCTACTCATTCGTTGTATCATATCATTGTAAAACATTCATAAGTATGAATAATTTAAGTCTTTTATATGAAATATACTGTCTCACTTATTGTTTCTCCAGAGCTAAATCAGTTTTACTTTTATAAAATTGTTTATACCTATTCAGTTTCTATGAAAACTGTTGTTTATAGGATTGGAATTGTACATTTCAAGTATGCTCATACTGCTGTCAACGTCTACACGATGTACATTCATTTAAGTCACTGTGTATTAATTCCTACAACTGGTATTGGTCGTTGAAGACCATAGGCGTTAAAGAAGAGGTTAAAAATGAGAACACAGACATTAAAGAAATACTACAACAAGAAAATTACATCGATGAAGAGTCATCGCTGGAGAATAATATAGTATCAGATAATGATGGTCATAATGAAAGTGATAGCAACTCGGATTCAGATTTTAAAGAACCCCTCATTGAAAAAACGAAGAAAACAAAAAAAGAGAAAAAATCGGAAAGTACGAGGGTACCGTGTCACATATGTGGGAAACAGTATGCCTCAAAATATGTTTTGAAAAAACATATAATTATATGTGAAATGAAACATGATGGTAAGTTACAATTAATAACAAAGTATATTTATTGCTATTAACTGATTCTTTTTTTCATTTTTAATGGAATCTATTTACTAGTTACTGTAATTTTAATGAAATTGTAACAACGTTCGTTTTCTGGTAAATTATTTAACAAAATGAAAAGAATGTTTTGGGTATAATAAAGCAGATTTTGGTTATTATCAGAAAGCAACTTTTCGCATCATATTTCTGCAGTTGAAATGTTCTTTTTGACTTACATAGTGTTAGTGTGTTGTATGAATTGAAGTACTTTATTTTGCCCTATTGGAATATTTGAAAGAGGGAATTTTAAGAATTGGCCCAAAGTTTTCAGCTACTATGATATAATTGCATTCGCTCCCACCCTACTCCAGATTTGTTAGCCACTTTTACCTGAAGGGAATGGAATTTTAAGAATTTTAGAAATCTTCACTTGATTTTAATGGATTTTAGAAGATTTTCAAAATTGCAATTGATTTTGGAGGCATTTAAAGGACCTTCGGAGCTTTTAAAGGATTTTTGAAGATTTTCGAGGATTTAAAGGGATTTTGAAAGATCTGATTGAATAATGCTCAAGTTTCAAAGCAACTCTGTTTGATGTTGCCTCATCTTGAAGTTCTTGAAGTTGGAAGACTTTATCATCAACTTCTTCCACATCAGAACTTGAAGTCAATTTGTAGCTACAATTTTCAGACTCACTGCTCCTCTCCATAGATTTATTTAAATTTCTTTAGCCCTAGATTTTTGTTTTGGACTGTATTGGAGGAATACTATTTACCTCATTATTATTTCCCAGGAAAGATTTTAAACCTGAATAGAGGTGAATATGTAAAAGTGTTTGTACATTGTTTGTGTACATTTTATGTGAACGATCTTTGATGTTTCAGATGGAAACTCTGTCAGTAGTGATAAAGAAGTACAGAAAACTGCTCCGTCTTGTTTGGAATGTGGAATAACATTTGAAAATAGGTATATGCAAAAAAGACACTTTGATAATGTACATAATGCTAAGGATAGGAAATTCATATGTGAAATATGTAATAGGAGCTTTGCCACTAAGGTTTACCTCGAAGCACATAAAAGGTAAGAAAGTAGAACAGTTTATATCCCTACTCACATGATATCCACAAGGTGATTAAGATCAGGCGTAATATCTAATCTCTAATATAGGCACTTTTTGCTAAGTTGTATTTATGATTGATATTCTATGCTGAGAGGAACTTTTGAAGTCTGAGTTGAGCTGAAAAGGGCCCTTCTATCAAATTTAATAAATTTATCATCATCTTATAAGTAATGAATAATATATCTGATCTGGTAGATTACCTGTTTTACGTTATGTTTAGATATATAAATTATTCAAATTTTTATTTTGGTGAAAATAAAAGGTACAATTTGACCCGTACTCGCCATATTTTGTTCTTGAAACCTTAAGAATAACATACTACAGTAGAACCTCTGTAATTCGAACTTGAAGGGAGAAGCCAAAAATTTCGAGTTATAGAGTTTTTAACTTATGGAGGACTTCAACTTTTGTCAGGAAATGTCCCACTGTAAACATACATGTGCAAACTTCAGTCATAACTTCCTTTACCATTTCATAGAATTGGTTTATTGTACAACTGTACCTACTTTTACATTATGTACATTGTCAGCGTATTCTTAAAGTCGGTATGTATCTTATTTTTCTTCTAGCTATAGAGGTAATTCGTTTCAAATAATCTAGTTGTAAAATCAAACATTGCTGCATTCAAGATGCAGTAGTCAAATTTATTTTTTCGAGTTGTATGTACTGAATTTGCTTGTAGGGACTCACTAATTATTTCGACTTATAGAGGGGTCAGATTTCGATCAATGGAAGTTTTGGCGCTGGAAGGGAAGGAACAACATTTTTTTGAGTTTGGGAGGTTTTCGACATATTGAGGTACGACTTAAAGAGGTTCTATTGTATTAACATTTTTCCATATAAAATTTCGTATTTAATTTTTTATTGAAGCCATAAATATTGTAAGGCTCTGTCAAATTCATCTTTCTGGCTGCTTTAGTTAAGCTGTTCTGGATTGTTTCTGCTTTATTTGCGCTGTTCTGAACTGTTACTGTTTTATTTGAGTTTGTTTCAGACTGTTCATACTTTATTTGGACTGTTCTTACTTTATTTAGGATATTCTGAACTGTTCCTGCTTTATTTGGATTGTTTCAAACTGATCTTGCTTTATTTTGAATTGTTCTTACTATATTTGGGTGGTTTTGAACTGTTTTTGCTTTATTTTTATTGTTCTAAAGTGTCATTGCTTTATTTTGGCTCTTCTGAACTGTTTCTACCTTAGTTGAGCTGTTGAGATGTTCTTGACTGTTTTTACTGTATTTAGGTTATTCTGGACTGTTCCTGCTTTATTTGGATTGTTCTGAACATTGCTTGCTTTATTTGGGTTGTTATAAACATTTCCTACTTTATTTATGTTGTTTTGCATTGGTCCTGCTTTATTTGGGTTGTTTTGACAGTTTTTGCTTTATTTGTGCTGTTCTGCCGTATTTACGCTGTTCTGGACTGTATTTGAGCTGTTCAGGACTATTCCTGCTTTATTTGGACTGTTATGGTTTGTTCATACCTTATTGGAACTGTTCTAGACATTTTTTTAGTTTATTAATGTTATTCTGCACTGTTTGATTTATTGGGGTCGTTCTGGACTGTTCTTACTTTAGTTAGGTTATTCTGGACTGTTCCTGCCTTATTTGGATTATTTTAACTGTTCTTGCTTTATTTGGATTGTTTTGAACTGTTCCTGCTTTATTTGGGCTGTTCCAGATTACTCCTGCTTTATTTGGGCTATTATGGACTGTTCCTACCTTATTTGAACTGTTTCTACTTTATTTAGATTATTCTGGACTTTTTCTGTTTTGGACTGTTCCTGCTTTATTTGGATCGTTTTGAATTGTTCTGCCTTTATTTAGGTTGTTTAGAACTGTTTTTGATTTATTTGTGTTATTTTAAACTGTTCTTGCTTTATTTGGGCTGTTTTGATCAGTATTTGAGCTGATCAAACTATTCCTGCTTTGTTTGTACCATTATAGACCAATCCTAACTTATTTGATCTGTTCTAAACTGTTTCTATTTTATTTAGGCTATTCTGGACTGTTCTTTCTTAGTTTGGGTTGTTCTGGACTGTCACTGCATTGTTTGGGCTGCCCTGATTATTATTGATTTGGGTTTGTTATTAACTGTTTCTGCTTTATTTGGATTTATTCTGAGTCGTTACTGCTTTATTTGGGCTATTCGGGAGTGTTCCTGCTTTGTTTGGGCCGGTCTGGACTGTATTTAAGATGTTCTGGCCTGTTTCTAATTTATTTGGGAGTGATATTGACTGTTCTTACTTTATTTAGTTACTATGGTCTGTTTCTGTTTTATTGGAGATGTTCTCGATTCTATTTTAGCTGTTCTGAACTGTCACTGCATTGTTTGGATTATTCAGATTGTTACTGATTTATTTGGGTTTGTTATCACTTGCTTCCTTATTTGGATTTGTTTAGAGCAGTTCCTGCTTTATTCAGGCTACTCTGGATTGTTCCTACTTTATAGGGGGTGTTCTGGACTGTTCCTACTTTATTTCGGGTGTTCTGGATTGTTCCTACTTTATTTAAATTATTCTGAACTGTTTCATCTTTATTGGGACTGTTCTCATTGTTACTAGTTTATTTGGGAGGGTTATCAATTGTGCCATACTATATTTGGATCTGTTCTGAGCCTCCCTTGCCTTATTTGCGCTGTTCTGGGCTGTATTTGAGATGTTCCGGACTATTCCTGCTTTATTTGGTTATCGATTGTTCCTAGGGTCGTACCATTGAACTGTTCTAGACATTTTCTACTCTATTTATGTTTTGAACTGTTCTGGCTTTATTTGAGTTGTTTTGAGCTGTCCTGGCTTTATTTGTGTCATTTTGAACTGTTCTTGCTCTATTTGGGCTGTTTTGATCTGTATTTGAGCTGTTCCAAACTATTCCTGCTTTGTTTGGACTATTATAGACCCTTCCTACCTTATTTGAACTGTTCTAGACTGTCTCTATTTTATTTAGGCTATTCTGGACTGTTCCTACTTAGTTTGGGTTGTTCTGGACGGTCACTGCCTTATTTGGGCTGTCCTCATTATTATTAATTTATTTGGGTTGGTTATTAACTGTTTCTGCTTTATTTGGATTTATTCTGAGCCGTTCTTGCCCTATTTGTGCTGTTCTGGACTGTATTTGAGATGTTTCGGATTATTCCTGCTTTATTCGTACTGTTATGGGTTGTTCCTACCTCTAGACAGTTTCTACTTTATTAATGTTATTCTGCACTGTTTGATTAATTGGGGTTGTTCTGTGCTGTTCTCACTTTATTTAGGTTATTCTCGATTGTTCTTGCCTTATTTGGATTGTTTTCAACTGTTCTTGCCTTATTTGGATTGTTTTGAACTGTTATTGTTTTATTTGGGTTGTTTTGAACTGTTTTGGATTTATTTGTGTTATTTCGAATTGTTCTTGCTTTATTTGGGCTGTTTCAGACTATTCCTGCTTTATTTGGGCTATTATGGATTGTTCCTACCTTATTTGTACAGTTCTAGTCTGTTTCTTCATTATATAGGTTATTCTTAACTTTTTCTGTGAAAAGAAGTTGTCACTCCTTCGCAATTTATCTCTCTCAGGAAAGAGGACTTTCTGAGTATGTGGTGATTACTAATTTCACTCAGCAAACCCGTGTCATTTCTTTGTAGCTCCTTGTTGCCATGACATTGTAAGTATGTAGGTGACCATCTTAGCTTCCCTCTCTAACATTATATGAAGCCTGGGATGGTATTTAATCACCAAAAATTGAAAAAAGTTCATGCACTGTTGTTGAGTTAGACTTCGAAGGAAGTCATAATAAATTATAGATCAAGTTAATTGAATTTTTGGTCCGACATGAAATTTTCAACTTATGTAAATGACAGAAATATTTCTCACAAGTCAAAAAGTAAACTGTCAATGTTTAAGATGATTTTCAATACATAATTAATGACCTTTGTACTTTTGTATTTAAGATATCATTCAGGAGATCGACCTCACGTATGTTCTTTTTGCGGCAAAGGCTACATAACTGCTAGCGATTTATACCATCATGAAAAGATCCACGCCAACAAACGAAACTATCGTTGCGAAATATGTCCGAAAGCCTTCAATACCTCATCCGATTTGTACAAACACAAGATGTGCGTCCACATGGATCCCTCCCAATGGAAATATACGTGCGAAGTGTGTGAAAAAAAGTTCCCTTTGAAAATAAACCTCGATAGCCACACGAAAACCCACACAGGCGAGAGGAACTTCCCGTGTAATTTCTGTGATAGGAAGTGTATTAATATGTCAGTATTAAAACGTCACATCATCACGCATTCACGCATAAATCCGTTCAGGTGCGAGATATGCGATCAGGGATTCAAATTTCAAAAATCTCTCGATATACACAAAGCGAAAACGCACGGTATCGGCGACGTTAAAATTAAACCGGTAGTGAAGAAATTCCATTGTCCTTTGTGCGTTAAAGCCTATTCGGCCAACAATAAATTACAGAAACATTTGAGAGCCCACGTCGGGGAAAAACCCTTCAAATGTCCCGAATGTCATAAGGGATTTTCAGATAAAAGTTATGTTAAATTACATTTGAAGACTCTGCATAATATATCGAGCGATGAGAAGATATCGAATATATCAGATTTATCGGTATATGCACAATAGACCAAGACTGGCCACCTGGAACTCCCGAATTGACTGTACCAGATTATGTTCTCTTCTGTTCTGTTTAAGCTATTGTTACGAAATGGTCGTGATCCCATGCTAGAAATAGTTATTTTGTAATCACTTTGGTTGAGGAATTATTTATGTATTATCTAATTAAGTGAAATAAATATATTTTGTATTAAACAGTTTTTTTTAATAAAATCATACAGTGAATGGGGTTTTTATCAATATATATTTATTAATGGAATAATACTAGATGTTAATTCGTGCCTGGAAGCTGGAAGAGAAAAAGTATTGCTCGGCAAGCTTTTTGGATATTGGCTGAGCAATTGACAAAGTCGGACATAAAGAGTTCTGCCATAAAATTAAAATGAGTCTTCCTTTATACCAGAATTTACATAACGGACAATTTAATAAATACCCGTCCACAAAACCTGAATTCATACTGGGCAGTGAAAAATACTGTCTCTAATTATCACAACAGAATTTCCGATATCAAATTTGATAATTGTTTAGTTGTGTTAAAATCCCCGCTATAAACTACAGGGTATTAGGGCCATAATATTGGGCAAGAAGAAGAAGAGAACCATAGACAAAGAGAATGGGCCATTGAGGTGAGATTGAAATAAGGACAAAATAAGTTAGGCGCTGCGCTGCTAAGTTGTCTCAATAAAAAGCGGGCAGTTGTGATATGTTTCTTTTTGTCAAGACTAAAAAAAATATGGAGCACGATTATTTTCTCACCAATGCCGGGACGAAAATTTGTACATTATTCAACTACTTCTCTAGTCCAGGAGCAGTAAAGATTGACATAATTGTGTCGTTACGTAACTTAGAAATTATCAAGATTGATCGAAAATGATATATACAATCATATCATAAGTATGCGCTAGCTCAGAAACTTGTGGTATTTGTAAAAAAAATCGAGAACTGCAAAAATGCACGAAAACGCCGCTTTTTCTATCACTATGTTCAATATAACTCTGTACGTATGCAGTTTAGAGAAAAAATCATTACTTGTGAATTTGTTCGTTATGAAATTTTCTACAAGATAGAATTGGTTTAAAAGTCGAATTTATTATATTTTCGTTGCTAGATAACAATAAATCGGAAAAAGAAGTGACGAGAATCGTGGTAATTTTGAGGCGCGTAACAACCAGGTAAGAAATTGCACAATTATACTATAAATAGAGATTTAAGTACTTTAGAATATTACAAAATGAAATAACAAAACCCGATCCAAATTTATTTGTTGGTTTTGACGTGATTGATTTAACCGAGCAAAAAAAACACTGTTTTTCCGCGTCAATGCTGGGAGCAGAATTTTGCATTTTGATTGCTGTCGATTTTTATACACATGTTGGGCCCGTTAGTTATCATATAGAATCGATATAAGGTCGATTTTCTTTTTTTTTTCAACAACTTTCGGCACGATTTTGAAAGTTTGTAAAATTTTTACTTAATTAACAAATTATTTCGGGAAGTGGTTTTACGCGTTGAAAAAAATCTTAAGGTACTAAAAGAAAGTTCTCGGAAAGACGCTTAATTTAAAAAAAAATCGTTGAGATTGGTCGAATAAGTTCTGAGATATTAACTGCCAAAGTTGACAAAAGTTATCTGCAAAACTACGCATAGTGGAACAATAAAAAAAAAAGAATTGGGTAGGTTTGTCCGAGTACTTTTCGTATGCGTTTATATAAATAATATTGTACGTGTGCTTTTTGCAGGAAAATTCAATGAATGTTGGCGAGACAACCATCCGAGCGGCGAAACCGGAGGAGTGGGGACGAGCGGCGGAAATTGAAATCGAACGTTAAAAACCAGCGCGGGCGCTTTAGTACGCGATATCTCGGCTTCTTTTGCTTCGATTTTGATCAGTTTTTTTAATCGATATACCGAATCGAGAGGAACCTATTTCTCAATGTTTTATAGCAATATTATGACAGATTACCGGCGTATTACTACTAATTAAAATTTCGCAGTTTTGAACGTTGTTGTATATTTAAGCAAATGATAATATCGATGGTAGGAATGCGTTGTGCACCAATAGTTATCGTGATTTTCAATAATTACGCAGGAATATATTGTTTGACAGAAATAAAAAAAAATATTTAGTGACTAATATCGGTATGATAAAAAAATGCAGACATAACTAGATATTTAATATTTTCAAAAAGTATTTATTGTAATCTCATAAACCTCGCATTTTTAAACATATTTAGTTGTTTTACAAGACCTCTTCCCGAAATAATTTGTTAATTAAGTAACAATTTTACAAACTTACAAAATCGCGCCGAAAGTTGTTAAAAAAAAGAAAATCGATTCTATATGATAGCTAACGGACCCAGCAATGTGTAAAAAAAATCGACAGCAAAAATTCTGTTCCCAGCATTGACGCGGAAAAACAGTGTTTTTTTTTGCTCGGTTAAATCAACAAATCAATCACGTCAAAACCAACAAATAAATTTGGATCGGGTTTTGTTATTTCAATTTGTAATATTCTAAAGTACTCAAATCTCTATTTATAGTATAATTGTGCAATTTCTTACCTGGTTGTTACGCGCCTCAAAATTACCACGATTCTCGTCACTTTTTTCCGATTTATTGCTATCTAGCAACGAAAATATAATAAATTCGACTTTTAAACCAATTCTATCTTGTAGAAAATTTTATAACGAACAAATTCACAAGTAATGATTTTTTCTCTAAACTGCATACGTACAGAGTTATATTGAAGTTAGTGATAGAAAAAGCGGCGTTTTCGTGCATTTTTGCAGTTCTCGATTTTTTTGCAAATAGCACAACTTTCTGAGCTAGCGCATACTTATAATATGATTTTATATATCATTTTCGATCAATCTTGAGAATTTCTAAGTTATGTAACGACACAAGTCTAATTCCCCTGGATTACTCATAAACGGCTAAATTCACAGATTCTACTTACTGACGGCAACGCGGATGAAAAGTGAATTATAAATTCTACAAATTTTCATGGACAAGCGGGCTAATGCTTTAAGGCAGCAAAGTCGCTTTATCTCTTTCAAGAAAGTGATCACTTTTGTGAGGATAACTATCAGTCCATTCTCTATCTCTATGACTGCACTTCCTCACTACAGTTGCACAATGGATCGAGTGTCAATAGGAGATAGTTAGTTGCTGTCTCACTTAGTAGATAGACCTGAAATCGTTTAGACCGATTTGTCTTCTCAACTCTATATATCAGTAAACTCTACGAAGTACTGATCAGGGAACGACTCAACAAGAAACTAGAGATAAATGAAAATCTACATGACATGACAATAATCAACACGACTTCCGAAATTATTATTATTAAGTGTTTAGTATTAAACCTTCTCGATGTCAGAAATGCCTTAAACACTGCTACATACAATCTGATAGTCAAGGAGCTCCTGCGCACGAATGAAGCAAAATACCTTATAAATATAATATAGGATAATAATATAAGATTACATGTTTCACACTAAAAATGGTTCAAAGGCTGGAGAATAGAAGTCAATCCGTGTATTGGGCAGAAAAAAGCGCTTGCCAGTCCTGAGAAACGAACTATACAGTTATCGGCTAGGAGATGTTCGCTAACTTAAATAGACGATTCGTGCTAAGCGATACGCTCTCTTGCGGATAGTTTAAGAACCGAGCTCAAAGTAATTGTCTTTGTTGTTATTTATCACTGAACATAGAGCTTCAGTTGTATTTCTAAACTTACTAAATTTATTTTAATACAAATGTTACTTCGAAAATATCTAAATAAGACCGATTTTATAATACACACAAACGCAAATAATAGTATAATGGTACTTAGCTAGCTTTCAGCTATCACCGTCATATATGACGCTGCGATCTTAACCCGAGTTGTCTATAGCGATGACATAACCCGCCATTTTACTCAATTATTATTTATTTTGGAATCAGTTTTAAGCGATATTAGCAATATCATCACCAAAAATACCTTCCATCTGTTCTTCATCATTCACTACATTATTTAATATTGTTACGAACTCGCACGCCGAAGCAGATACTAAGTACGGACCTGTAACCTTATGTTAACGGAGTTAAGAAAATGGCGAGCGCGCCGAATTCTGAGAAGGTCTATTGGGATTTATTGTGACCGTCCTTTTTAAACATGTTCTCGAAAGGCATTTTAAGAAATATCGCGAAAGGCATTTGTCCCATCCGGAATTTTCTAGTAAAGAAAGCTTTGATATAAATACAGGACCGATCAGCGGATGAGTTTAGTTTTTATGAGTTGATTAAGTGATCTTGACAAATAAACAGTAATTAAGTGAATAAAGTGTTATAAATTAATAAGTTAGTGTGCATATAAATTAAATTTGAGTGACTAGTTAAGTACATATAAATTAGTGTTAGTGAGTTAGGGTTTAAATAAATTAGTAAGTAGCCATACCGAGTGTTTAAAATTTATCCCACCCGTTTATTGTTTAAATAAATAACAAAAACATTACATTGGTGTCAGAAGTGGGATAATTTAAATAAATTGCTACGTAAAAATGGCCAAGAGACTATGTGATCTGAAAGTCACGGTATTAAGAGCAGAAGTGGAAGATCGTGAGTTGGAAACGTCCGGTAAGAAAAGTGAATTAGTAGAATTAGTGGCACTGGAAAATGACGGCTTTAATCCAGAATTATTTTTATTCAATGACGAGGCTTCCACCATAATCTCGTCAATTTCTGCCATGGACGAGAAGATTTCAACCATGAAGACCGATATTTCTGCAGATATCTTATCATTGAAAAATGATATTGCTGCTGAAGTCGAGAATAAAATCACGTCTCTAAAATCGGATATTGAGGATAAGATGACATAGATGAACGAGAAAATAAAATCAGACATGGAGAATAAGATGGCAACAATGGAAAATAAGATGGACGAGAAAATTAGGAAGTTAGAGACAAAGATTGCCGATTTAAGAACACAGGACACTTCAGCAGAAGAAAAGAAGATCGAGATCTGCAAGCCAGAAACACAACCCAAGACAGATGATATCGGCAGTTTTACCCGAGTCAAGGCCCCAACGTTCGATGGAAATATGTCGTGGACCAATTACGTAAAACAGTTCGAAGCAGCCGCTAGAGTGAATAATTGGTCCGATAAGGAGAAAGCAGTGAACCTAACTATCGCGCTTCGGGGAGATGCCTTAGATATACTTCAGACGATACATGTGGAAGAAACGGATGGTTTCGAGCTGCTGAAGAAGAGGTTGGACATGCGGTACGGTCACGAACATCTAGAACATTTTTACCAGTCCCAACTGAAGAACCGAAGGCAGAAACGCGATGAAGCCCTTCAAGAGTATGAAGTGGATATTTCCCGACTCGTTCGATTTGCTTATCCGTCAGCACCAGAGAACATGATGGATTGTCTGGGCATCCAGGCCTTTATTGATGGCTTACGTGACCCCGATATGCAGAGGACGCTTCGTTTAGCCCATCCCAAAACATTAGTTGACGCATTGACAGCTGCTCTTGAATATGAAGCAGCAACGAAGGCTTCAGGATATAACAAAATCAGGACGATCCAAGAAGAAGGTGACGATGACAGATTTGACCAGTTCGTCAGTTTAATAAAAAGTATGATGGACAAGAAGCCAAGATCAGATGCTGGAATTGTGGCGAGATAGGGCATGTACGTAGTTCGTGTAAGCGCCCCAAGACTCCTGCAAACCAAGAACCCCAGTCACAGGAAAACTAGAACGGGTCGGCTACGAGGGGGCAGCACCGACCCATGATCAATCCAAAGACCCTCTCATACTGATAGCTTCTCTCAGATGTCGCAACGACAGTGTATATGCGGATGGCGAAGTAAATGGCAAGAAATATGCTCTGCTGGTTGACACTGGAGCAACTAGAACCATTATACGACCAGAGATAATAAACCCCAAGAAGAAGCTTCTACCAACGAGACTGAGACTGCGGACCGCTACAGGCGAAAGTGCCAACGTTCACGGGGAAACACAAATCCAATTGGGAATTGGCGCAGAAAAGTTCACGCATACGGTAATCGTAGCTGACATTGAAGAAGACGTGATTCTGGGAATGGACGTAATGAATGTACATGGTTTCCAATTAGACTTCAGAAACAGAACCATTAAAGTAGGTTCCGAGGAGGTATTCCTGCATCCATATGAAGGCAGCGCGGTGTTGGCAGCTGTACAGGAAGATACCGTTCTACCTGCACGAAGCGAAACCATGATAGTAGCACGGCTACAGGGAATCATGGAGGAAGGTACACCGGTTATGATGGAGCCAAGGAACCACGACGAAGAAGTTGGCAAAGGAGTACTAATTGGAAAAGGATTGGTCACGTCGGCGAAAGAGATCCCAGTACGTGTGATAAACGTGAACGATTACCCAATTACAATCAAGAAGGAAACCAAGATTGGATCCTGCGTACCAGTGACGTCAATAGTTCGTCAAACAACGACCACTGACAATTCTAATGCCAGATTCGAACAAATGTTATCAGTAGCTGGTCAATCTTTGGATCGAGCTGAAAAAAAGAGAATGAGAGAATTTCTCTTGCAGTATCGAGACTTATTCGTACCAAAAGGAGGAAAGACTGGCAGAACATCAGCCGTCAAACACAAAATCGATACTGGTAATGCTAATCCAATTAGACAATCAGCTCGAAGACTTCCACGAGCGAAGAGAGAGGAAGCTGAAAAAATAATTCAAGAGATGGCAGAAGAAAAAGTAATAGAACCATCTACTAGTCCATGGATGTCTCCAGTAGTGCTCGTCAAGAAAAAGGATGGAACTACGAGATTCTGCGTGGATTATCGCCATCTTAACAACGTGACGAAGAAGGACAGCTATCCTCTGCCTCGAATTGACGATACGCTAGATACTTTGGCCGGCAGCAAACTGTTTTCCACCTTGGACCTGAAGTCTGGCTATTGGCAAGTGGAAATGGACCCAGAAGACAAAGAGAAGACACTGCTTTTACCACCGGATCTGGATTATGGCAATTCAACGTCATGCCATTCGGGCTCTGTAATGCGCCTGCGACGTTTGAAAGACTTATGGAAAATGTCTTGAGAGGGTTGTCTTGGAAGACATGCCTGGTCTATTTGGACGACATCGTAGTACTGGGGAAGACATTTGACGAACATCTGAAAAATTTGGAAGACGTATTCAAACGACTCCAAGCTGCCCAGCTCATGTTAAACCCGAAGAAATGTCAGCTGTTCCAAAACCAAGTCAACTATATAGGTCATATAGTGAGCAATGAAGGAGTGGCGGTGGATCCAGAGAAAGTTGCTTCCATTCAGCAATGGCCGCAACCAACCGACAAACATCAAATTAGGAGTTTCCTTGGACTTTGCACGTATTACAGAAGATTTATCAGGAAGTTTGGGGATATTGCCAAGCCTCTAACGCGACTTACAGAAGAAGCAAGAGCTTTCCAATGGGACGAAGACTGTCAAACGGCTTTTGAAACTTTGAAGAAGCATTTAACCTCGCCGCCGATATTAGGATATCCATTACCAGAGGGAGACTTTATTCTTGACACTGACGCAAGCAACGTAGGAATTGGTGGAGTGCTCTCACAGATCCAAGGAGGGCAAGAAATAGTACTGGGATATTTCAGTAAAGTCCTCTCCAAACCAGAACGAAACTACTGCGTCACAAGAAGAGAACTTTTGGCAGTAGTGAAGTCCGTGGAACACTTTTACCAGTATCTCTATGGTAGGAAGTTTTTAATCCGGACTGATCATGCAGCACTTAAGTGGTTGATGCAGTTCAAGAATCCCGAGGGCCAGATCGCTAGATGAATTGAACGACTCCAAGAATACGATTTCAACATCGAACATCGAGCTGGTGTGAGCACCGAAATGTCGACTCCCTGTCCAGACGGCCGTGCCCAACAGACTGCTCCCACTGCAACAAGGTGGAATCTAGGGAAGCTGCAGTTTCAAGAACCACTGTAGTCAACGAGGTATGGTCACCCACCAGGATCAGAGAAGATCAGGAGAATGATCCTCACCTGAAGATGATCCGGCAATGGAAGAAAGAAAACCGGCGACCTACCTGGCAAGAAGTGTCAAGATTTTTACCGAAACTCAAGGCGTATTGGGCTCAGTGGGACTCCCTTGTCCTGGAAGAAGGGCTGTTAAAAAGAGTCCTTGAAAACAATGATGGTTCTGAGATGAGGAGACAGCTAGTTATCCCGAGAACAAGAGTAGCTGAGGTACTGAAGAAGTTACACGACGGTCCATCGGGAGGTCATCTGGGAGTGAAGAAAACCCTTCAACGAGTTCGTGAAAGGTTTTATTGGATGAACAGCTCCGACGATGTGAAGGACTGGTGTAAGAAATATACGACTTGTGCTACGAGTAATGGACCACATCGCAAGAGAACGGCACCCATGAAATAGTACAATGTTGGAAGCCCTTTCGAAAGGATTGCTTTAGATATCGCTGGACCATTTCCGACGACAGAAAATGGTAGCAAGTACATACTGGTTGTAATGGATTATTTTACAAAGTGGGTGGAAATTTACGCTATCCCGAACCAAGAGGCCACAACTGTCGCGGATGTATTGGTGAAAGAATTCATCAGCCGATATGGAGTGCCCATGGAAGTCCACAGTGACCAGGGAAGAAATTTCGAAAGCCATCTATTCCAGGAGATTTGCGACAAGCTGGGAATGAAGAAGACAAGAACAACAGCATTACATCCACAGTCAGATGGAATGGTCGAGAGAATGAACAGGACTATTGGAAAATACCTGTCCAAAGTAGTATCCAGCCATCAGAGAGATTGGGACCAGTATCTCTCCCTATTCGCATTGGCTTATCGATCTGTCGTCAATGAGTCCACGGGTGAAACACCTGCGAAAATCCTGTTTGGACGTGAAATGAGGCTTACTTGTGACCTGGAATTTGGCTGTCGGCCTGGAGAAGATATAGCAGGCGAAGACTACGTGATCCAATTGAGAAGAAGGCTGGACGATATTCATGAACTAGTTCGAACAAATCTTAAAGTTGCCAGCGACAGAATGAAAAGTCGGTACGACACGCAGGCCACAGAGGGCGGTTTTAAAGAAGGGGACAAAGTATGGTTACACAACCCGGCGAGGAGAAAAGGATTTTCTCCAAAATTACGAAAATCCTGGGAAGGTCCATACTTGATCAAGAAAAGGATCAATGATGTTTTATATCGCATAAGCAAGATCCCCAACGGAAAACCAAAAGTAGTTCACCGAAACCGACTAGCGCCATTCGAAGGAGACCATGACATAGAGGAAGGAGTAAACCTTATTCGAGATGTGTCTGACCTCACCTTCGATGAATTTATGGGCGCGTATGGAGGTACCGGGAAAGCTAGATATGGAGTCACTTCGGAACAACAACAAGATTTGTTCACTCTCCCAGAAGATTATTCACTGGCATACAACATCCCCGCCCGTATCATGAACGCACGAGGGTTGGCAACCGTATTTCGAAAGAAGTTCGGGCAATTAGAAAAACTTGAAGACCAGATTCCAGCCCCTGGCAAGACACTGAAGCTGAAACATAATTCGCGGTACGTCTTCTACGTGGTAACTAAAAATGAATTCCAAGATCGATCTACCTACCGCGATGTGTGGGAAGCACTTCGAAACCTCCGAGACCATATGTTGGAATCCAACGTGAAGAAACTGGCTATGCCTAAGATAGCGAGTAACCAGTTGAATTGGCGAATCATCAGGAACATGGTAGAGATGATCTTTCAAGGTACCGGTGTCCAAATATTAATTTGCAGCTACAACCCCCGTTATCAGTATCCGATGAAGACGGTGCCCTGCTATTTTCATAAGATCGGAAAGTGTAGAAATGGGGCTAGTTGCCGATTCAAACATCCAGTCTCGGCTACACAAAAGTTCCAGGAGGAACTTTCATTTAAGGAGGGGGTAATGTTACGAACTCGCACACCGAAGCAGATCTTAAGTACGGCCCTGTAACCTTATGTTAACAGAGTTAAGAAAATGGCGAGCGCGCCGAATTCTGAGAAGGTCTATTGGGATTTATTGTGACCGTCCTTTTTAAACATGTTCTCGAAAGGCATTTTAAGAAATATCGCGAAAGGCATTTGTCCCATCAGGAATGTTCTAGTAAAGAAAGCTTTGATATAAATACAGGACCGATCAGCGGATGAGTTTAGTTTTTATGAGTTGATAAAGTGATCTTGACAAATAAACAGTAATTAAGTGAATATAAAAGTGTTATAAATTAATAAGTTAGTGTGCATATAAATTAAATTTGAGTGACTAGTTAAGTACATATAAATTAGTGTTAGTGAGTTAGTGTTTAAATAAATTAGTAAGTAGCCATACCGAGTGTTTAAAATTTATCCCACCCGTTTATTGTTTAAATAAATAACAAAAACATTACAATATGTTATTCATAAATGATAATTATTTAATAGGTATGATTATTTTTCAAACATATATTTAAATTTAGTTAGGTTTCCCTGTTAAAGCTAACAAAGCGTCCTAGGGGAAAATAGTTATTTAGCAGTTGACAGCGCTTACTACTTAGTGATCGCCATTTTGCTCACAAGCGCTTTTATCTGCCAAACACACCCAGAGTGACACAAAATTACCTCCGCAGTAAACAATACTCAATATCCTTCAGAGCTGTTTTAGTTTTGAGAGTTTCGTGCACCAGGGCTTCTTATTCTAGTCACTCATTGGGTGAAAAATGACATCTGTGAAAATCTACCAATCTAGAATAAGAAGCCCCGGGCCCGAAACTCTCAAAAAGAAAGCGGCTGATTCCATAAAAAACAAATAATTTCCCAGATCAACGTGCGTAAAATATCTATGGTTTCATTTTGATTACAAACTCTGTTTGGAAATAGCACATCACAAAAGAAACAATAGTGCTATTCAACGCGACAATCGATTACAATCATTTCCTGTCATTTAAAAAAACAATCCGATTATAATCGGTCTAAAATCGGAACCATGTGATTGGTTGAAAATAGTATATTGTGTACCTAGGCGCGAAAGTGCTGGTTTTCCGGGCCGACAGAAGAGATGGCCAGGCTCGGCTACGCCTCGCCTGGCCACTTCTGGAGGCCCGGAAAACCACTTTCGCGGCGTGGAACACACAATAGTTTTTATCCTACACATACAATTATTAAATTCTAAAATGTCAAAAAGGTAAATAGGAAATATTTTGATTGTACCGTTTAATGTTATGAGATGAACGAGTCATAGAAAATGGCAAATTAGTTGTTGAAACGTCGTTTATTTAGAAAACAGAAAAAATCTCAACAATAGAGCAGTTTTAAATTTATTTCATAATGCTAAAGAGTCAAAACAAAACAATTATTACTTAATATTAAAAACAGGATTATTAATTACACACTTTTTAAACGTAATCCCTTGCTTTGATAAATTAGACAGTTGAAATTGGTTTGAAGAAATGATGCCAAAAGATGAATCTTCATTTATGTTGTCATTTGAATTGTTAGAAGCCACTTCGTAAACTTACGCTTCTTATTAGTCTTGGTATCTGGGATATGTATTACTAATATATCGTATGTCATCAGTTGACATTCGTGTCAACTCAATCGATCTGCACGCTCCAGCAATTCCTATTATAAGTACCACCTATAAGAACATTTGAATTAACCAATATTATTATATTAGCAGTATATATTACCTTGAACATTAAATAAATCTCATTGGGCGCTTCCAGCAAAAAATTGTTTATATCTTGCCTGTTAAATACATTTGATTTTTTAGGAACGTAACCTTTCGTTTCCTTTTTTAGAAATGCATATACTTTGGTATATGTTCGAATATCTATGTCATGTTTGGCCAATAGCGATGTCATAAAATGATCATATCTGGTTATATTTTCTCTTCGATTTTTCAGGTAGTAGATTTAATGCTATTTGGTTTATCTCTTCCGGTGTAGAATAGCCGTCAGATTTATCCATATTGTGTAATACACGGTTTTCTATTTTAGTTTTAATGACAAAGAAATAATAAAGCCACAATTTGAAATTTAAAAGTGACAGCCGTCATTTCTAATAGGGTGCCATCTAGTGTCATTTTTGTGAAGTTGTTTTCCCTGCCTAGCCATTCTATGCCATTTTTCTCGCCTAGCCGTGAAAATACCTACTTTCCCGTCCCGATAGAATCACGAAAATTGGGTTTTCGAGTAGTGTAGGATAAAAATATAAATAAACTACCGTTTGTCTATGGATGGGTTGTATGATGTGAGTGATATTTTGCAATTGTATATTACATTTTTAGTTAACAGAACAGCTTGTATAAAATTAATCGTGATTAAACAAATGAACTTGTGAAAAGTGTGAAATACACGTGAAATGAATTAAAATAATGATGAGGTTATGTCACTATTGATTTATTTGACTTGTAAAATGACAAGAGAAATGACACTATTTTTTTGTAGTTCAACAAACATCAATCCGTTATCGATTTCGATTATAAACAAAATCGGAATCAAGATCGAAGTGTTGAATAGCACTAATAAATAGACCTAAAAATTAGAAATTGACTGTATCGTCCCTTACTTCGTGGAATATGCTCATATTAGTGTTTTTGAATGAAACTCACGGTCTCTAGTTAATTCCACAATATAATACAAGTTATTGTCAATTTTTTAGAATTTTCAATAACTTGTATTATATTGTGGAATTAACTAGAGACCGTGAGTTTCATTTAAAAACACTAAAAATTAGAGCTTATATAACTTGATCAATAATTTCAATGAAAATAAATTTGCAATAGGGATTTCATAGAACTTTCTTATTTCATATAATAGATGTAGCTGTTGAGTTACTATCAAGAGCTAGTAAAGGCCACAATACTAGTAGGTTTGTTCGTAGAACATAATTTGCTAACGGTTACCAACCAATTTCTGATTATTATGTACGCATGCGCGGTTTATGATTGGTTTCAAATCGGTCGGAATTTTTTCACTCTAAGAACGCAAATATGAGGTTTGTTCCAACTGAAGTAAATACCGTTTTATTACCATACAATCTCAGTAACGCAGCAAATTTGATGTAAATTACACAGACTTATTATATTCACTAATCAGTAGGTCAACTGAGTTTGTATCGTAATTGTACGGTTTTTGTGTTGGTTGGAACAGACCTATGATATTTTCCCTACCTGACAGCGACTTTTTGTAAACACACCAGCAACTGTGCCGAAATCCGAATACTATCTTCAATATCTGATTGTTGAGGAAAATAATTTGTGATAAAATATATATTTCTTAAGTTGTGATATTAATATTTAAAATTATAAAGCTGGTATTTACAGAAAAAGGATGGAAAGTATGTTTTTGGTATTTTACCTGTTGTCGACATTTTCTTTATATTATGTTTTTTAGCAAGTAATAACCTGATTCTGGAAGAATTCTTAGTTTTTAATACAACTAATAATTCCTCAGAACTAGAGAACCCCTTAAAGAGCACTGAGAATACAACTTTTTGTCATTTACTCTTAGATTGTAGCACATCATTTACACCAAGAACAAATACTCTTATGCTACTGGATATACACCAGAAGTATAGGTCAAAAGTTGGCACTTTAGAAATCCGTAATTTTGATTTATTTGTTATCAAATTCAAACACCAAAGAAAAAACAAATAAACAGCTAATTTTTAGTTCCTATTGGATAATTATCAATGTCCTTGCGAACTGCGCATGTCTGACATCTCTCCAACTTAAAATTTCTTATTAGTCAGCGAATTATTCTGACGGTTGCCAATCAGTTTCAAACCGACCATTTTCTTTGTACGAACGTTGGATTTTTCATCACTGATTTTTGGTTTGGCTTGTGCGAACGCTCTTTAACGAAATGCGCCTGTGCTGTACAGTCGCTAACGGTTACTGACTGCTCTACGAACGAACCTACTAGGAATAACACAAGAAGAAGAGATATGTTATATGTCAAACGTCAATAAAAGCTTGTTTGTAATACATTTGCACAAATTTATACTGTTTCTTTATATATATTTTTAATAATGGCAAAACCTTCAGGATACGATACGCACAGTGAAGGTCCAGGATTTGTAGGAATACGGTTTTGTCAAGAATGGTTCGTATAAACGTATTTACCATAATAGTATTATACATAACAAACTTTCTGGTATTAACAAACATATCGTTTTGTTTCAGTAATAATATGTTATATCCCAAAGAAGATAAAGAAAACAAAATTCTATTATACGCCTGTAGAAATTGCGATTATAAACAACACGCAGATTCAAAATGTATTTATGTCAACAAAATTATGCACGAAATTGAGTAAGTAATACTATTTAGAATTCTCAACTCGCCTATATTGTATTATTCGTTTAATATTTTTTATTAATGTGACCAAACATGAATTTAGTTAATATTTTACATAATGCAACAAAAATGTTGATTTTAGTGAACTTACTCATATAGTAGCAGACGTAATTTCTGATCCAACATTACCCAGAACAGAAGATCATCAATGTCCTGAATGTAACCACAGGTAGGTACAGGTTTTGATATTCAAAATATTAAAATTACATTGTTACAATTGATAATGGTTTTATTTGTAGGGAAGCCGTATTTTTTCAAGCACAAACGAGAAGAGCTGAAGAAGAAATGAGATTGTACTATGTATGTACAAATCCACATTGTGCGCACAGGTGGACAGAATGAAAAACATTTTCACTTGTTTATACTATTTTAAAAGTATTTTCTGGAAATATTAATAGTTTAAATAGTATGAAAATATATAGAAATCTTGTAATTTAATTTTCTATTATATGTAAAGTGAAGTTATCTCAAGATTGTTAAATAAACTTTAAAAACTAATATTGTGTTTAATTTAGTGTGTCAAACATAACATAATAATACAGTCCTACTGCCTGCCTTTGTGTAATACAAGACCAAAAATATATAATGATATATTTACAAAGCTCGATTCAAATTTTCTAGCATCAGTGAGCAGAATGAGAAGCATATAACATGGGGATCGTAGTTGATAATACCAAAAGGCAAAAACCGATTGGAAAGTGTTTAACAGGACCAACTATAGGTCTTCTACTATAAAAATTGATGAACGTCATATTTGAACAACGTTGCCGGACTTCTAAGGTCGTGTAGAGATTGAGGAAATGTGAAACAATGAGGTTATGTTGACATTTTATATCAAAAATATTTTGCCGTTATTTAATGAATAAATACAATAAATATATATGTACGTAATGCCTAATATTCTTCAACTCCATTATACTTTGTCATGTAATAGATAATTCAAATAGGGATGAATAGTCCCTAAGTTTTATAAATAATTCCAAATGATATTAATATTTAATACACTATTAAATGACAAACTATTTCTAGCTATGTTAAATTACTTTATTCTATTACATTTTCAAAATATTGGACTAGGAGAAACTATATCCTGGTAGCATATACATCCCGGGTGTCACTCAAAAACTTCTGGTCGATATTAATGGGAAGTTTATTTACAAAAAAAAATTAGTAAGATTTACACTTACCTATGGAATGTAATTCCGGTTCTTTTTATCAACACCTTGTCGACTGGAACTATTATATGCATTATACACACAAAAATAGTATTTAAAATAACCAAAACTAGATTACAACTATACACACGAAGCACAATCATTTGATCTGATGTAAACCCAGTACCAATATGGCAAAGTACATACAGCGACTCCCCCCTTTCCAGCGTTGCCAGTGTGGTATTTTTTTGGTATCAGTTAATCGCGACACAAAAACGTGCTAGAATCGCATGATTTACGCACGCGCTTACTATTTTAGAATAAATGATGATTGTACGGCAATATGACTCGTTGGGCCTAGGCCCGTGGTCGGAATATGAATCGGAATCATATGACAATATTAATTAAATCTAAATAGTTTTGCATACATTGAGCAAAGAGAGAAATATAAGTGAGATAAAATATTAATGTTTTTGTTTACATCAATTGAAATGTAGCTCACATCTGAAAACGTACTAGATTTGTTACCAGCGTATTGTCGTATCAGAATCTACAAAAACTTCTAGATCTAATACGAACGTACCGGCACTTACAACGCAGCCCCCTTCCAATCTCATTGTTGAAAATGAATAATGTCCATTCATGAATCAAAATATGTCCCAGTCTGTAAAATCTATGCAGTCTGTTCACAAACCCTGTCTGCTCTGTAGTATGTCTGTTATTTCCAAATTGTTAAATCATAATAAAATTTTATCACATTTATAATATATATATTATAATAAAAAAGTCTATACCAACTTCAACTTGTCAGTTGGCTAGAAGATGCAATAACTGTCAACTTCATAGCTAGTAGTGGAAAAAATATTTATAATGTGCATCGAATATTCAAAATATCATTAATAATCAAAATGATTACCGCTGCCCTTCAAAAACGTAACAATGCGATGTTTACCGCACATCATGTAAGAAAATCGTGGCTTTTGGAAAGCAGCTTGTCCGAGAACTTATCACAACTGACTTCGAAAATTGATCTAAAATATATCTCAAAAATGCACGATAACGACTAATATTTTTCTCCATAAAACTATTAGTTGGTCCATAAGACTTTACCTAAAGAAGATCTTTATCTGGATAATTTAAGCCATTTTGAATTGTTTTGTCCAATATTGGAGTGTAAACACAGTATTAAAAATGTATGTAAACATAAAGTTGCAAAAGTTACAAAGCTGAAAATGTTAAGATTTGTCGCTGGGTAAGGATAGTGGGGAGAGGAAATACAAATTGTAATATGTAATGATGCTGCAACTTCTTTGGTTGATTGATGTAAACAATAGATTTAAGAGAAGTAAATATTTTGAAATATTCAATTAATCAGTAAAGTATGGACATATACGTTTAAACCGATAATTTTGTTTCTTCATTATTTCAAGATCATTCCTGCAAGCAGCAATGCATAGAAAACAAATATTCCAATGTATATATTTTCCTATATGTAGTGTGGAGACATGTTGAAGCTGCTATTCGACGCGGTAACTTGTTACTTTTTTCAGTCGAGCAAATTCAAAATAGGGTCACGTGACCAGATTTGTCGCTGCAAAAAGAGCGTCGAGCGACTTCATGAGACCGCACCTTAAGAATAACTTCTTTAATTAAGAAGATCTTTTACCGTTTAAAGGGGTTATTTGGCGGATTTTTACTATTCAACTTATTTTCGAATCTCTTGAGGTATTTGGTTTTACTGGTCCATTGGTTAATTACTCAATTATTGATGTTCGGAACTCCACTAATTTCCGTTAATTATTTGTGGATAAATGTTTTGCGCCATTTACCTACGTACATGAATATTTTTTTCTTTTCTCATATAAAACACGTAATTATCGTAGTTACATCGCTCTCCTGTTAAAATATCTCATTAATGAGACGTCTTTTATTAAAACACCACTCATCTGTCATCAAGTAATAATACATTTGGTCTCCACCTCGTATAGTGATTTTAAAGGGTCAAAACTTCAAAAAGTTGTTTACTTTGCAAAAAGAGCATCAACCTCACTCACACTATCATTCACCTCAGCGAGTACATTTATTTTTTCTGATTTTTGACTAAATAAATATTAATATTTATCATTTTCAATAGTTCACAAATTGTTTTAACCAAAAGAATGTATATTTGAAAATAAAGTAAAAAAAATTAAGTGCGACGATAATATTTTGAATAAAGTATCCAGACTTTGATCTCTTCAAATAATCTATAATGGTAAGTAAAAACATTCAATTATAGATTTATCAATATATTATTAAATTTGTGATGGGAAACGACCTTTTATCAATAAGAAAACGATTTATATATTTTAGTTTACAAAGAATTGATCTCAGTTCAAAGTTTAGAATTAAATTTCGAATCAACAATCAAAATATTGAAACAAATTCGAAACTATTGCAAAAAGAGCATCAACAACTTACAGGTGTCTATTTTATCGGCTGAATTTTCACGCAACTGACCTCCAGATGACATTGTCAATAATTAAGAATATTTTGAAGCCAGGGTTGGTAAAGAGCGGACTTTCATCAAAGAAAATGGCTTTGAATAAACTATCTATTGATGCACTAGACCTTGCAAACAAAAGGGTATTAATGAGGTAAATTAATTAACAATAAATTTTAATCATTCTCGACATTGACAATTAATATTTGTTAGGCATATTATAGGTTAAGTTATTCAATTTTTTTCGGTGTCCATGGACATTTTACAATTAAATTATTAGTTTCTTTCTTTACTTAACAATGTAAATAACGAAATATTGTTATTTATTGATGAATTTGAATATTTTCTGCATTGTTTTTATTCATATAACGATTCAGCGGCAAATCGAGGGTGGAAAGGCAGGACGTCGATTGTACACCGATTGTACAGGAGAGCAAATAAACGGAATAATATTTCTAAATAACTACTTTTTCTAGAAAATGATTTGATACTAACACTAAACTAAATTATAGAAATATACGTTTCCCAGTAAATAAAGAAAATCGAAGCTACTTACAAGGTATTGTTTTCTGGTAACGTCCAGTTACGAGGTATTTCATTCGATAAAATTAATAACTATCTGTATTAATAATTTTTTTTAAATAGCCAACTTTATTTACAATCTGCTACAATAAACAATATAACAATAAGCAAATTGTGTGTTCGTGTAATAAGGCTTGTAGAAGGTAGTTCATCAACTGATTCCTATATTTTCATGGGTAATTGGGTAGTTGCATTTCAGGTGTCTATGGTGCGCTAATTGTGTTAGGTCCATAACGATAGGATGGACTCGTAGAATATTTTACATACTGCTGTATAATTTCCTTTTTTACTGTTAGTACTTTGAGGTATCTTGTAATTATGTTGTGAGGTACAAACCATCGTTTTGGTAGAGAATCCTGAGCATCTTAGCTTGAAACTTTTCTAGAATTTCCAAGTTCAAATAGGAAGCTGAACCCCAGTAGGGATACGAAACTATCTATAGTTGGCCCCATCGATGGTCTGCTCATTAACCATAGATAATTTTATTGATAGTTTAATATTTTAAATAAATGTTACGCTAGATTTTCGACTACCAATAAAAAGGAACAAAAAACTTTATCTTTTATTCTAGTTAGCTTAACAACCACGCATTTTTAGTGAAAAATATTAAATGACTGACATATTTGTCATTAATTCTTGACCTTTCTTTCTGACTCAACCAAATATCCTGATGTGCATAAATACCTAACTGTTAACTCTTGCATAGGATGTAATTCACCATTATTGACCTATAAACATAATTAATTTCTTGACCATTTAACTGGAATAAAAAAGTTACCTTCCAATAGAGTAGTGGATCAACCATCTTCAGAATGATCTTGCCTTTCCAAGCATTGACTTTTGATTAGTATTGTATCAAAGCTTCTTCTTTCCTCTTGCTTTCTTACCATCCTCACTCCACGTGTGCATGCATACAGAAAAATGTCTCATTTAGCAAATCCAGTCAGACTTGGCAGTAAAGATAGATTTTGATAAATTTAATCTTTAAAATAAGTGACTGTATGCTTAACTGGAGCTTATAGTGTTCCACCTTCTCATTTCCTGATTACTATCAATAGTATTCTATAGTCTCAACTAGGGCTTGTAATTCAAATATTCGGCTGTTATCAATATTTGAATATTAATGTAGATTAAATTCGAAAATTATTCAAATAATTTTTAGTTAAATTAAAGTACATACTAAATCCGTATGCAGTGGAAGTTAATTTCTATTTTGGTTTAATTTACTTATGCCTGTTTAAATTAGAGAAAATATTTATGTTTGTGTTAATTAGTAATGTCTAAATAGTTATTGAAAGATAATTCAAAATGGATACAAGAGTTGTTAATTGTTTGGTCATACTCATACTATGTCAAAATTTAAGTTTGTCTATTTTTTTATCTTCAAAATAATAATAAAAAATAGTAACAAAATTTTGCTAAACCTGTATTATATAATACAAAGCTAAATTACTGACTAAAAGAAAAACACTGAAGCTAGTAGACTGAATTTTTACATTAGGGTTTTATAGATGTTAAGAATAGATTTATCAAAATGAAATGTAAACGTGGAGGAATCTACAGGGCAGACGGCTGGTATTCGAAACGTCCTGTAAAATTTAACGAATATTCAAATATCTAAAATCGTCGAATATTTTTTTTAATTCCATTTTTACTGTCGCATGTCGGTTATTAGCGACAAAGATTCTTTTACAAGGTTTTGATTACATTAATTTCAGTAAGATATCGAACTAATACGTTTATGTCACAATTTTGACCTAATACCGATTTCAATGTGCTTGGTATATTGTTTTTCACTCTGGCGTCCTCATATCTGGGACACTCAACCAGAATAGTTTTACTGTTATCTGCTTGGAACATGTAGTACACTGAGGCCTTTCGGTCCTGGCAAGTAAATGTTGATGCGTCAGTTTAATGTGTCCTATCCTTAGTCTTGTCAGTAGTACTTGGTTGTGCTGCCTGCTTGGTATTATATTCCAGGGTTTTACACTGAGTTTCACCTCGCGTAATCTTGCTTTCGAATCAAGTCACTGAATTTGTTCTTTTACGATATGCTTCAAATCACTGATGGTCGTCGCATTTACAACTACAGTGCTATCACTTTCCGCTGCTTGTTTTGCCAGTTGGTCTGCTTCTTCATTACACTGGATTCCTATGTGGGAGGGGATCCACTAACTTAAATAGACGATTCGTGCTAAGCGATACGCTCTCTTGCGGATAGTTTAAGAACCGAGCTCAAAGTAATTGTCTTTGTTGTTATTTATCACTGAACATAGAGCTTCAGTTGTATTTCTAAACTTACTAAATTTATTTTAATACAAATGTTACTTCGAAAATATCTAAATAAGACCGATTTTATAATACACACAAACGCAAATAATAGTATAATGGTACTTAGCTAGCTTTCAGCTATCACCGTCATATATGACGCTGCGATCTTAACCCGAGTTGTCTATAGCGATGACATAACCCGCCATTTTACTCAATTATTATTTATTTTGGAATCAGTTTTAAGCGATATTAGCAATATCATCACCAAAAATACCTTCCATCTGTTCTTCATCGTTCACTACATTATTTAATATTGTTACGAACTCGCACACCGAAGCAGATACTAAGTACGGACCTGTAACCTTATGTTAACGGAGTTAAGAAAATGGCGAGCGCGCCGAATTCTGAGAAGGACTATTGGGATTTATTGTGACCGTCCTTTTTAAACATGTTCCCTGGATTCCTATGTGGGAGGGGATCCACATAAATTTTATATTTATTTGAGATTCTTGAAGTTGGAAGAGTTAATTCTTTATTTCAATAGCAATGGGATGACTACTATAAACTTGCTGGATGGATTTTAATGAACTAAGGGAATCTGTGATTATGAGGATGTTGGAAGCATTCGCATTTTTAGACAGTTTAAGGGCTTGTAGCAATACATATATTTCTCCAGTGAAGGCTGTGCTGCAGGTAGGTAATTTAAAAGATAAGTTATGATTTGCCGTAACAACCACGGCTCCGACGCCAGCTGGAGTTTTCGAGGCATCCATATATATATTGAGATGGTTATTATATTCAATGAGTTTTGTCTGGAAGATGTTTTTTATCAGCAAACTGGGTAGTTCATATTTTTTAAAAGAGGTAAGAGTGGTGTCAATTATTGGTTTGGAATTTTGCCAAGGAGGATATGTTTGTTTAAACTTAAATATAGGAACATGTTTGATTTGAAGATCTGCTTTGTATTGTCTCACACGATTACAGAAAGTTGGACTCGGTTGTTGTTGAGTGATATTGTCAATTTCATCTGTATGAATTTTTGGGTACATTGGATGCTCAGTATTATCTAATATAGAGGTAGCATATGACAATGTCAATATTTTTCTTCTCGTAGATAAAGATGGTTCCCCTAATTCTGAATAAAGGCTTTCCACCAGTGATGTTCGATATGCACCAGATATTATTTGTATCAAGTTTCTTTAAAATATGGCTTTTGGTGGATGCATAGACAATAGATCCTTAATCGAGTTTGGAATGTATAAGATTTTTATATATAATATGTAGAGTTTTTTTATCTGATCCCCAGTTACGGTTAGAAAGTATTCTTAGAAGATTAATACCTTTCTGACAAGATAATATCAACTTTTTTATATGATCATTCCAGCTCAGTTTCTGGTCAAATATACCTAAGAATGTCGTAGAAGTTACATATTGCAGTTTATCTTCATATAGTGTAAGCGGAGTCTTTCCACAAGGTTTTTTCGATAATAATAAACATTTAGTTTTGGATGCAGAAAAGTTAAAGCCCGACTGTTTTGACCATTGTCTCTGTAGTATATTTTGCATTGTATCGATGTTTTTACATGTATACCACTAAGTAATCCGCATATAGCCTTATTTTAATTGGTTTAAGTACATTTTCAATAATGTTATTAATAGCAATTAGAAATAATGTGGGACTAATAACAGAACCTTGGGGGCCATTTTCTTGACATTGTTTGGTCAATAGATTACCATTTACTCTTACTCTAAAAGTCCTATAGCTTAGAAAATTTTTAATGAATGCCAACATATGTCCATCTATATTCCATTGCTTTAACGGTTTCAGTATATTTATTCTACATGCAGTATCGAATGCTTTGTTAATATCAATAAATATGGCTAAGCATATCTGTTTATTTGCGAATTGTGAAGGCTTCGTGTATGTCACTTTCTAGATCAATAATATTGTCAATAGTACTTCTCTTTTTCCTAAATCGACTTTGTTCTGGTTTAATTAGTTTGCGACTTTCAAGTTCCCACCTAAGATGATTATTGATAATTTTTTCTAAGAGCTTACACATCGTGCTAGTTAGTGCAATAGGTCTGTATGCTTCTGTACTTGTTGCTTTCTTAACAGTCTTTAGAATTGGTATGATTGTTGCTTCAGTCCACTCAATTGGAAAAGTATGTTGTATCCAAATGGTGTTGTAAATATTTAAGAGTACTTCTTTGCCGCTCTCCGATATCTATAGCAGGAAAGAAATCGGTATATTATCAGGACTTGGACTCTAGATTTTTTAAGTCTTTTATCGCTTCATCTAGCGTGAGTGGTTGGTTGAGGTACAATGTATTGTTTTCATTATTGATTGGGATTTCTTCGATTGATACTCTGTTTTTTAGAAAATCTTCCTTTAATTTGGCACCGCTCGAGTTCTCTTGGAATGCTTCTGCCAATGCTTCAGCTATATCTTTTGATTTTGTTATTAAGATTTCATCTTGTTTTATACCAGTGATTTTATTGTATGATTTATTGCCGGATATGGTATTCACTTTTTTCCATACAGATGTTAAGCTAGTAGAGCTACTTATATTTTGCACATATTTCATCCATAAGTCTTTTTTACTTTTTCTAAAAATATACCCAGTTTTGGCTCTTAGTACTTTGAATCGTAATTGATTATCAATTGTGTTATGCTTTTTATAGATATGAAATGATGTTCACTTTCTTTAAGTGCCTCTTCACATTCTTTATTCCACCATGGTACAGCCGTACGGTGTGTCATGTTTTTAGTTAGCCTTATTGTTATGTTTGCATCTGTTATCAATATGTCATTGAAATTGTTTATTGTTTCATTTATGTCCTCGCGGATTGAAGATTTTGTTAAAGGTGCATCAGTTAAAATGGTATATTGTTCCCAGTTTGCTTCATGTAGCTTCCACTTGTGTATAGGTGTTGAATCATCAGCACTTCTACGTTTATCTACTACAAGGATTGGGGAATTATTACTGTCATATAAAAAAGGTAAGACTTCCCATGTTAGGTGTTGATGTAATGAAGGATTACACAAAGTTAAATCTATAGCTGAGGAAGTTCCATTACACATATTAAATCTGGTTTTACTTCCATCATTAAGAATGTTTAAGTTTAAGTCTGTCATAACCTCTCCTATTGTATTTCCTAAGAGTATCTTGTTTCTCACATCCCCACATGAAGTTGTGTCCGTTGAAGTCGCCCATGATAATTTTAGGATTAGGAACCTGAGAGATTAGATCAGTCAGTTCCACTTTACTTAGGTTTTGGTCAGATGGAATATATATATATATTATATATTTATTTTTGTAGGTTAATAAATGATTACAGCTATTGCTTCAATATTGGTATGTAAATCAATTTGGCTTGAATGAAGGTTTTTATTTACATATGTTGCAACTCCTCCCCATCTTTTTATACCAATTCTGTTCTTGTAATATACATTACATTTTTTTAGTTTGTGTGTATTCTGATTATTAAAGTATGTTTCTTGTAAACAGATAATGTTCGGGTTGTATTTAGATATAATAGTTTTTAACATTTCGAGATGGAGGTAATATCCATTTAGATTCCACTGTAGAATGCTCATTTTTTGATTTTAAATTAATTGAAGTCGAATGTATGTCGTTGCTGTCTGATGAGTCACTGGTTGGCTCTTGTTCTATAGGTCCTTCAGCAATATATCTTTCAAGTCTCCTAATTTTTGTGAAGCGCATCTTTGTTGCTTTGCTCTGTAATGAGGGGTAAATTTTTTTAATAGTATCTACTAAGTCTTTAAATTCCGACATGTAGTTTCTAATTACGCTTATTGGATCTGGGTTTCCTTTTATATTTGACAGTAAGTCGGTCAATTGTTCGAAAGTAAGAGCATAGTTTTTAGGATCTTTTTCCATTAGCTGTTTCACAGGTTGCATTTGTTCGGATGTACATTCAACACTTTTATATTTTTTTCAGTGTATCAGGTATTTTGAATGCCAATTCTGATGCAATGTGTCCAGTTTGTTTACATTTCTGACAATACTGATTGTCAAATGTGAGGCAGATCCGATAGGAAGTGTTGTCATATTGGATGATGATACTATCTGGAATATTTAAGTTGTTGGAGGGGGTTACATATACTTGGCGTCGGAAAGAGAGGATATGGTTGTATTTTGGTTTTGTCGTTCCAACTCTTAAGGGCATTATTGGGGATATGATGTTTATGCCTAGACCCCGCAATTCTGATAGTAGTACTTCATTGGGAATCGAGGGACAGATGTTTGATAGTACCAGCCGTTCAGAAGGTGTTTGTAATCTACGGGTTTTAAAGGAGTTTTCATTGATAGAGAATTCTCCTCCCTGTTCACTGCCTGTTTGGATGATCGATATATACGTATTCTGTTGTTTGACATTCAAGAGGCGTAAAGGATATTTCGAGGGCCTACAATGTCTCCGATTTGATACAGATAATCTTCACGCTTAGGATCATTTAATGAGGTAAAAATAATAGGGGAATGTGGGTTGAGATTGTTTTAGTAAGGCAGTTAATAAGACATTGTGCTAGATTGAGATTGGTTCATTTTTCTATTTAGTAGGTGTTCTGAATGCGGTCCTGTCTTTTGAGGTAAGGTGCTGTAAGGAACTGGTTCCCTTATCGCTCGCCTCGTTTGTGATATATATGTTTTGATTTGTTTTCAGAGGATATTTTATGAGTTGATTTTTATTTACTGGTAGACTTTTTACTTACAGTTATTTGCGTGAAGCACTTTGTATTAATGTAAACGATGTAATTCACAGTCTTGAAATTATTATTCACTTTTTCCATTAAATTTGTTAATTATTCGGGACCGATTACACAAAGGTGTTCAAATCATAGTTGCCAGGTCCGAACTCCGTCGAATATTTACAAGTCAAAAACTATCGATAGTTTCGTATCACCTCATACATCAAAACTAGTTTTAAAATAACTTCGTAGATCAGCAAATATTTGTTAACGAGTAGTAATAATTGAAAAACAAAGTTTATTGCAAAAGAAGAAAAACCCTATAAAATCCAATAAAAAAAATTAAAGTAAGCTTAGTAATAATTTATAACAGTAGTTCTTGAGTCTTCTCTTTGTATAGGGCAGAGTCATAAAAACTCCAGCAGTATTGTGGGAGGTATTTCTTTATTACCTGAAGGTGATCATATTCCTTTTTTCTAATTTGGTTGGCTCATAATGTTCAATGGAGCCCAAACCTAATTTTGAGAAAAACCCGTTTTAATGTCTAAGTTGGTCTATCACTTTGACTGTGATGAATATTTTTGAGGGTTTTAATTACCATGTACGTACTTTTAGCTACTTCTAGGTTCTATAGTGATAAAAATGTACAAGAGATACATGGCCAAGAAGTTTAGAAGTTTCTTACAAATTGGATATAGAACACTCTGCTCGTTGTTTCCTACAAATATACAGGGCCTTTGTTAAGAATTGTAAATTAATTTAATTAAAAATAACTTCCTATATATTATGATTTTATATCAACTTGACAACAGCGTAAATCCTTCGGATATTTTACAGAAGTTGACTGTAGCCTCGCTCTCTATGATGTAGCTGTCGAATGAGAAGCATCGCTACTCATAAAATGTAAATTAAAATTATATGTGAAAATGTTGTGGTTTTATTACTAAAAGTGTACGGCAATTAACTGCAGCTCAGGAAATATCCCTGACAGCCTTTTCTAACCTATTGGGGCCCTGGGCACATTAGGAGTATGGGACTCTTGCGTAATAAATATAGGTTATCATTTATTGATCTGACCAGAAATACAAGGGCCTATCGATAGCAGAACCTTGGGCATATGTCCAGAGTGCCCAGTGGAAAAGAGGGACTTGAAAATATAGGATATAGAACAAAAACACCCAATAGGTAGTTTTCTGAAACAAACATGGGATATAGAACAAATTTCAGAATAGAATAAAAAATTTAGATGAACATATTAATACAATAAAATGTAAAATATATATTCTAACAAAGAAAAGATGAACGAATGGAACAAACATAAATGAACTTATATACAAAACGAGAAATAATCCAAGTTTACTACATTTAATTCTATTTTTTTTGACGACTGCGAAAATTTTGTAATTTATTTTTTGGGTCAGGTGGGGAGTTTCACTTCTTTGGGCATTCCAGTCTTCCTTGGCACATCTATTTGTTCATCTTCTGTTTCTTTTGAATTTATTCTGTTTGTTGCTTTCTACACTGGCTTTACTTCCTTGTATGTTTCTAATTTCTTTCTTTTTTTACATGGCTTTGACTTGTTGTGTGTTTTACTGCTTTTACGGTTTTAGTTGATGTGTTATCACTTCACTTCTAAATCTTCCGTTTCTCTTTCTGCTTCTTGTTTTAGTGGCAATTTCTTCTTGTATGTTTCTAATTTCTTTCTTCTTCTTTTTGCTTTGGCTTGTGTATTTCACTTCTTGAAGTGTTTTGACGAGTTGGTTTAATAGTGAGATGAAAATTATTCAAAATGCCATCAAAGCTTTCTTGGTATTTTATATTACCAAACTGGACCGAGTATTTTTGGTAATTTAAGTAATCCTTCGGCATCGTTTGCAAAACCTTGAATTGAAGTTTCCAATGCTTAGGCATATGCAAACGTGTTCTTATTAACGTGAGAGGAGACAATATTTCTAAATCTCTTATATATTTTTGATACGGCTGTGTGCAGTCAATTTCTTATATCGCTCCATGACCTGCTTCTGACTATTTATACTCTGTAGTTTTTAAATTGCTGCATTTGTCAGAATTTAGAAAGTTATGCAGGAGAAAATACAATCCAATCATCTATATCACATTCCGAGGGCTTTCCTGGAGTTGGAGAAGACTCCTTACTCATAGTGTTCATATTTTGCTGCAATTTTTTATTAAGATATCTATTTAAATTGATCAAAAAAACACCGGCACCAAACTTGTGAATGTTATCGAACACTGTTTATTATAAACAATTCCAAGGATATTGGTCTTGAACTCAATTTCAGCAAATGCGAGTTATTTTTCTTAGAATCACCATATAATCTAACCATTGATAAATTTAATTCTGTAGCACCAGGCATAACAATTACCAACAGACAAAATTTATTTCTATTAGGTGCTCCTTTATTAAACGAATCCTTTCTATCAGCTTTCAATGAAAAACTAACCTTTTTCAAAAATTGTCATCTCGTTTATCCTGGTTACTGAAACATATTGCTTATTACCTTCTCAAGAATTGCCTATTAATTCCAAAATTAACATGTATCTTAAGATGTAGTCCGACCTGGTTACATAATGATATCTTAATCAATTTTGACAATACCATTCGTCATTCATTAGAGTCATTAATTAACATTAAATTAGAGGACCTTTCTTGGAAACCAGCTTCACTACCTGTTTCATATGGTGGTTTAGGAATTCGCTCAATCGTTTCAGTAGCTCTTCCTTCTTTTTTGTCATCATTAAATAGTTCAAAAAATTTCATTAATTACATTCTGCCTATATTTTTTCACATACAAGACCCTTTATTAATGGAGGCAGAAAATATTTGGTCATTAAAGTCTAACAAAGTTGTACCCGATGAATATAAATCCTGGGATATACCTTTATTGAACATTGAAAAAGAAAATATGCTTCAGAAAGCTATCAATTTACCAGACAAGGCTCGTTCGAATGCAGCATTTTCAGAGGAATCAGGAGCATGGTTGAACGCTATACCGTCGGCCCCATTAGGTACGCTTTTAGATGACGAAAGTTTCCGTATTTCTATTGGTGTCCGTTTAGGTTGTCAAATTTGTGTAAAACATCGCTGTCGTTGCGGAGCTGATGTTGATGAATATGGTAGACACGGCCTAAGCTGCAAAATAAGCGTCGGCCGTTTTTCACGTCATTCTGTAGTAAATGACCTAATCGAACGAGGCCTGTCATCTGCAAAGATTCCCTGTTCGTTGGAACCGTTAGGTACTTGCCGCGACGACAGTAAACGTCCAGATGGTATGGACCCTCATTCCATGGCAACGCGGCAGACCAGTTATATGGGATTTCACTTGCACTGACACTTGGGCTCCGTCCCATGTCCGATCCACATCTACTTCCGCAGGCGATGCAGCTTTACAAGGCAAAACTTTTAAAATCAATAAATACAAAAATTTGGAGAACATTTACATTTTTATTCCTGTAGCAATTGAAACCTCTGGTGTTTTCGGTCATGAAGCTTTAAAATTCATTAAAGAAATCGGTAAAAAAATATCAGTAGAAACCAATGATTCAAGAGCAACTTTGTTCTTTATACAACAAATAAGTATTGCAATTCAAAGAGGAAACGCTTCATCTTTTCTCGGTACGTTTCTCCGTTCTAAGTCTCGAGAAGAACTTTTTATGAAACCCAATCATAAGAAACCAAATTCTTCTACCACTTTCAAACTTTCTCACATTACCGACACTAAAACATGTGATCTTTCCTTTTTCCGAAATTCTTATTTAACATCTTCATTTTCTTCTTCAGAATGTGTGCCTTCTGATAATACATGAGTTGACAATTTTATAAATTATGCCTCCAACAAGCTTTTGGGCGTCAGTGTACTAAAAAATATAGATAACCACCAGCCAGATGATGTCCCATTCATAGGAATACTGAAGAAGATTACTATGCTAGAGAATGATGTGATTCCTATACGCAATAAATTATCTTTGACCAAAACAAAATATAAAACTGGTTTACCCCAAATAGAGTTGGAGACATCAAATAAAATGGTAAACGACCAAATGGAAGTTACTTATGCTAACAGTGTGGCATACTCTAACAATACTAATATAGACAATTTGTATGATGAAGATGATAACGGAAATCACACATCAGTAGACGATTTGAGTAAACATTTTAATGACAAACTCTCCAGAACAGTAAAAAATGGTACTAACCTCGCCAATAAGACAACTAAGGTTAGATCCAAAATATCTGATGTGACCAATAGAGTGAAACCAATAAGTACAAAATCAATATCAACCAGAGTTAAAAAATCTAGTAATAATTTTTAGCTGACCTAAAAAAATGTCATTGCCTCCAACAAGTGTCAAAATAACCCCGATGTTTTGCAATCAAATTCAAAATTGGAAGAGAATGAAGACGTAGAAAAAAATAATGGTTCAGAAGTCGATAGGGTCGTAGTAACTGAGGAATCAATAAATTTCAATTCCCTTTCTAAACATAATCCTAGAGTTAACAACTTCTCTTCATACATTTCATTTTCGATTAAAGATTTTCAGAAAAAAGGGAATGAAAATCAACAAGAACAAAAGGACAAGTCTAAAAATGATGTAGATAACAAGGAATATATTAACAAATTGAACTATACCAATGATCTATCGACTTCAACCAAAGTTTCCAAATCCGTAATATCTACATCCAATTCAATAGCCAGCAACATCAATTCAAATTCCTTATCACGTCGATCAAGTGAGAAAGACAATAATAGAATCCGAGATTATTCATACAATGATAGTAGTTGCGGCAGAGCTCTTAACAATATCTCCACAATCAGATCCATAAAGGGTATTCCCCAAGAATCTTTGGGTCTCAAAGGCCTCAAAAATATTGGTAACACATGTTTCATGAATAGTATTATCCAATGCCTATCAAACACAAGGTGGCTATTAGAATATCTAAAGAAAGACCCATACATAAGAGATATTAACATAAACATATCTAACATGAAAGGAGCACTAATTAAAGCATTTGCTGAAGTTATTCAAGAGCTTTGGTCTGAAGACAGTGGTTAATACAGTATCATTGAAAAGTCAGATTCAGCGATTTACTTCAAGGTTCATGGGATACACTCAACTTGATGCACAGGAGTTTCTTTGTTACCTATTAGCAGGTCTTCACGAAGATGTCAACAAGGTATATGAAAAGTTAAAGCCTATATTAACAGAAATTGATGACAAACTTAGTGACATCGAGAAAGCACAAGAATCTTGGTTGAGATATCCGAGAATGGACAACTCCAAGATTGTGGATAACTTTGTCAGTCAATTAAAATCAACAATCAAGTGCACGCACTGTGGTCACTGTTCAGTTACCTACGATCTCTTTTGGGATTTATCCCTTTCGAGATTTATCCCTTTCGATACCCCAAAGAACAGGTCAATTACGACTTTCACAATGTTTAGATTCGTTTACAAGAGAAGAAACACTCGACGGCGATGAGAAACCAAGATGTTCGAAATGTAAGGAACGAAGACGATGTACTAAATCATTCACAATTCATAAATTTCCGAAAATATTGGTTATTCACCTGAAGCGCTTTTTGCAAACAGAAAGATTTAGTGGAAAACTTAATGTTGCAATAGATTTTCCAATAGAAGGGCTTGATATGAGCCATTACGCGGCTGATAATGTGGCACCTTGTATGTACAACCTCTACGCTATATCAAATCACTGGGGAACCACTTATAATGGTCACAGCATTTTGCCGACATCCCTACACGGGACAGTGGCACGAATATAACGATTCAAGGTTGCTATTAATATCGTGGAAATCTTTAGTCAGTGGAGAAGCATATGTTCTCTTCTATGAACAAGATGACACAAAATCCCACCTTTAAGTTTAATAAAAAATTTTATTAGTTTTTAAATTGTATATTTTCATTGTGAACCAATGTCTTATTTGGTTTTTTCTGCAAAATTTATTTATATATTCATATATACATTGTATTCTTGTTAATAAATTGAATCTATGTTAATTATCTAAGTTATGTTGAACAATGTAATACTTTTAAATCATATTTTTTTCGGATATAGAACAAAATATTACTAAAAACTTTCAACAAAATACTACTAATCTGTTTTATGGATATGGACCAGTATAATTTTCTGATTCAAACCATGTATTTTCATTCTCAACAAAAATTGAGCATAGAACAGTATAATTCTGAATTAACTGTGCTGTTTCGATAATTCTGGTTGTTCGATTCCACATTTCCAAGTAAGACCTCGTAAAACAAAGGACAACACAAGGCAGGAACTTCATTCTGTAGAAACAATCAAATTCCACATTATATTTTCGAAGTAATGGTGTCATAAAAATTACTAATGGAAATGCAAATTGGCGAACAATGCAACTACAATTTTTTTTATTTAAAATGATTATTTTTTTTATTGTTATAACGAATTTGCTAATCCTTACCAAGACACTCACTAAAACTAGTTGATTACGAGGTACTGCATTAATAATTTAAACTTTAGGAGGTACCGTTTTCTGTATTTAATATTTTTTATAATTTCTCGTCTTCTGAACAGATGGTTCCAGTTATTTGTAATTCAAAATATAATAAAAACCCATAACTCAAATTTTGCAAGTTTCGGGGTCCTGCCTTTTCACCCCTCGAAATGTAACTTAGTAATTATAAAAGTTCGTTTAATAATATTTGTAGAGTGGATTTCAATGTTCCATTGAAAGAAGGCGTTATTACCAACAACCAAAGAATAGTAGCAGCTTTGGATACTATTAAATATGCCCTTGATAAAAAAGCGAAGAGTATTGTACTCATGTCCCATTTGGGAAGACCAGATGGTAATCCCAACGCAAAATACACTATGAAACCAGTTGCCGGTGAATTAGAAAAATTATTGAGCAGGTAAATGATAAATCTAATCCAACTCAACTAGTACATTAATATTTTTGTCTTTAAAATGTTTTAGACCCATTCAGTTCCTTCCCGATTGTGTAGGCCCGGAAGTGGAAAAGGAATGTGCCGATCCTAAACCTGGTTCTGTTATTTTGTTAGAAAATCTTCGATACCACGTTGAAGAAGAAGGTAAAGGCGTCGATGAAAGTGGCAAGAAGGTTAAAGCTGATCCTGCCAAAGTTAAAGAATTCCGTTCGAGCTTACGAAAATTGGGCGATGTTTACGTTAACGATGCATTCGGTACTGCTCATCGTGCACATTCCTCTATGATGGGCGAGGGTTTCGAAAAAAGAGCTTCTGGATTTTTACTCAAGAAGGAACTTCAATATTTCGCCAAAGCCTTAGACAACCCAGAAAGGTAAAATGAACTTTATTTACGAATATCTTTCTTTGCTGGTTTTGCATCAAATTAAAGTTGAAATAGCGAGAATAAATGTTGAGGTAACGAAAAAAGTTACAGGGTGCTAGGTCTGATAACTGTAGTGGATGATTGTAGACGATATGATTAGGGAGGCTTTAATGAGGCTCCAGATTGATTGAAGAAGTGTTGAGCTTTTAAATTGGTGAAATAAAACTTAAAAAGTTAGTTTCCATTAGTTTAACATGATTTTTCTCAAAATTTCTGATATGGAAAGTACTAGGTATCAAATAGGTGAGTTATGGTGGATATGATTAAAAGTACCTCAATGGGGCTATTGACTGATTGTAAAAGTGTGTGGCTTTTAAATTGGTGAAATAAAAGTCGAAAGTTTAGTTTCCATTAGTTTAATATATATTTATCTCAAGATGAATTATAGTGGATGAATCAACAATAATGATTAAAAAATGTACAAGATATGTTTAAAGAGACCTTAATGGGGTTCCAGACTGATTGTAGCAATGTTGGGCTTTTAAATTAGTGAAATGAAAGTCAAAAGTTTAGTTTTCCTTAGTTTAACATGTATTTTTCTCAAATTTCTTCAAGAGAAACACACTAGGTACCAAATAAGTGTATTATGGGGGATGAATCAACAATAATGATCTAAAAATGTTCAAAATATGATTATAATGACCTTAATGGGGCTCTAGATTGCTCGTAGCATTATTCGTCTTTTAAGATAGTGAAATGGAAGTCAGATTTCCGGTCCTGTATGGTATACAGAAAGTACATGTGATTTACGCTCCGAAAAAATATTACAATAACTCCTAAAGTGAATAAGTAATAATTATAAAAACATGAAAAAGTGATAACAGTGACATTTAGTAGTGACAGAAGTTAAATTGCAAAACAAGACTCCCCCTACTTTGAAATAAAAGTAGAAGTTCATTGTGAATAAAACCATTTAAGGAATATACACATTAATCAATCAAGGTCGTTGAGTTGATGATACATTGAAACTCGGAATAAACATTTCTTATCTACATTTTAAAAAGGAGGATTGGCTTTTAAAATACTTAATTTTATTGAATTTATTTAATAAATCAAGTATTTAAAAATAATAAATAAGAAAACGGACAGAGATGATTGTACCTCAGATGACAATAAAAATAGGCCTAGAGATGGTGAAGATAACAATGAAATGTTTAATAAAAGTAAACGTACTATTAGAACACTGACAAAAAAGGTCAATATGAAAAATTGGTTAATAATGATGATGGAAAATTTAACAGTAAAAGCAGAAAAACTGACAACAGAATTGATGAAGTAAAAGTAAAGTGAACGATTTAAGAAGAGAAGTAGAATCCCTTAATAAAACAAAGAAGGAAGGAGAAGGATAACCATGTACTATATTCTTCGGGGGTGAATACTGACCAAGGAGGAAACTAGTCAGCGAAAGAGAGTAAATGGAAAATATAATAATCTTGGGAGATTGGAATGCAAGAGTAGGCAGGGATACTAACAGAGGCATGGGATGCATGGGAAAATATGGCGGACAAATAGCAAATAGGAATGGAATCAAAATGATAGATTTTTGCAAAATAAACGACCTGGCAATAGGTGACATCTTCTAGGAACAAAATAATGAAGACAAATATACATTTGTAGCAATAGAAAGAAACGGGAAGAGCCTGATTGATTATATCGTACATACACAAGAGTTGACGTAAAAATTTATACAAGTGATGTCAGATAATGAATCAGAAATGGGGTCCAATCGTAGACTAGTAACAGCAAACCTACGAGATAACAAGACAAAGGCAGTTGAAGAAAACAAATATAGTAAAATTGCAATTCACAAGCTAAAAGACAGCGAACTTAGAAATAAATACCAAAAAGAAACAGATGAGGAGTTCACAAGACTAGACAATGACAGAGGAGGTTGGACACTAGAAGAAAGATTGGAAAAATTTAGAGAAGTACTACTAGAAAAGGCAGAGAAGATATGCGGGAAAAAATACAACGGAAAATCAAAGAGAACGAAATGGTGGAACGAGGACATTAAAGAATTAGTAAAGAAAAAGAAGCAAGCAGGGAAAACATTCACCTAGACTGCAAATCAAAGGGACAAAGATGAATACATTATTATAAGAAAGAAAGTCAAACAAACAGTAAAGAAAGCAAAAAAGGAGAGTTGGAAAGAAAATAAGAAAGGTGTTGTGTCCGAGTGTGTGAAACGTGACAACTCTGCATTAGTGGGAGTGACCTTGCACAGTGAAACGGAAGTGCTACCTCGAAAAGAGACGATGAGACGAAGCCAGGCATGAAGAAGTGTAATCGTAGAAAAGAGCTGCCACATATATTTACATGTTTTATAATAATTATTGTTTATGTATTTCTCAAAAATAAATAAAGGTTAGCCAATCTTTTACAAATGGATTATAGAGCAGATAACAGAAAATTCTGGACAAGAATTAAAAGGCTAAGAGGGGATATAAAGAAAAAAATAATAGCCATAAAAGACAGCCCAAAACAACTGAGGGTAGGAAAAGAGGAAGTACCATATACGCCCGAATATAAGGCGCGTGCGATTACCAGTTTTTAGAACGGAATATTGAAAACATTTCATGACTTAATTCCAAGCCACACTACAAAATGTTCGAATATAAGCCGCACCTTGAGTTAATCTGGCAACATGGCAATATAATGTAATGAACTTCATTTGCTTTGCTGTCATCCATCATTTAACATAAAATATCTTAACAATTTAAATATTAAATGTAAAATCTAGAATCCAATTTAATTAGATGGTAACATCATGATAATATTTTTAGGTTAACTGTAGTATCACATCATGTAGTATGACGAAATATAGTACATAGTTGCCAGGTTTCCTATACGTACCTATAACAAAGAGAAATACAAATGTGCTCTAATACAAGGCGCAGGCCATTTTCAAAATATGATTTTACAAAAAAGGTGCGTCTTATATTCGGGCGTATACGGTACTAAGAATGTGGAGGGAGCACTACCAAGAAAAATTCAGTGAAATACAAAATGAAGCAGAGAATATCTAGCAGTCAGTGACAAGCTAGAAATAAGGGGAGAGGAAATGGAAGAAATAATACAAGGCATTAATATAGGAAAAGCTTGTGGAGAAGACGATTTAGCTCCAGAAATGATAAAACGGCGAGAAAGGAAAGAAATGACCATGGACTATATTAAAAGGAGGGTAGAGAACAGAGAGGATCCCAAAAAGTGGGAAAACACTTTAATTTAATAATACCGATAGATAAAAAGGGAGATCTAACACAATGTGGAAACTACAGAGCAATGTGCCTCGCCCAAACAAGAGATAATAGAAGAAACAGGCTGTATTTAAACCAGGAAGACAAATAAATTACAATATTTTCGTAGTAAGAAGGGCAATAGAAAGAAGATTAGAAGAGGGAGAACAATTATAGATTTAAGAGCAGCTTTTGATAAGGTAAATAGGGACGAAGTCTGAAGTTAGAGGAAAAATATACCAAGAAAACTAAAAGTAGTCATTGAATCCACCTACAAGACTGTACAAGTACAGATAGCGGAAAAGAGATAAGAGGAATTTGAACTATGTAAATGAATAAAACAAGGAGATAGTCTGAGTCCGTTCTTATTCATATTTATAATGAACAACGGGAAGCCAATCTATATACAATTATAGGGTATAGGAACCCACAACCGATAAAAGTATGCGATCTTCTCTGCGCAGATGACGTGGTCTTTATAGCAAATTCAAGAAACAAAATGCAAAGGTTGATTAACATGTGGACAGAGGAAATAGAATAAGTAAATATAAAAAAAACAAAAGTAATGATAGTGAACGAGAAACAAACCATGGACCCAGACATGAATCAAATAAAATGAAAGGGAAATAATTTAGAAAAGGTTTGTTTGTTTGTTTTAAAATGCCTTTATTTCAATAGTTTTTAACATAAAATTAACTTGTAGATCGTGAGTGCAGTATATGTCACCTTGCTTAAGTGCATTATCCATTTATTTTCGTTTGTCAATTTACTTTGTCCCGTATTCAAAAATATGACTCCACAGCTATTTCGACTTGTATATCCCTGAAAAGCAGCTGAAAAAAAATTTTTAGAGCTTTTTTATATGAAGTCCTTGATAGTGGGTATGTCTGCTTGTTCATGTAACCACAAGTTTTTAGGAAGTTTTGGATATTCTGTTTTGTAGGGTATTGCTGTGTGTAGGCACTTGTTTTGCACCACTTGTAGTGTGTGAAAGTTATGTTTAGTGGCAGTGTAATAAGCTGGTGCGGCGTAAGTTAATATAGGTCTTATAATTTGACAATATATCAACAGTTTGTTGGGTGTGGAGAGACAACTTTTCTTGCAAATCAGCGGGTACAATTTGCTCATTGACATTTTTGCTTTTTTTACTTGCTTCATTATGTGCGCGTTGGCGTTGGTATTGCAATGCACTGTGTAGCCCAAGTACTTTAATGTGCTACTGGGTGTGATTGTTTTCCCATCTACACACAGCATCGATTGCAATGAGCCCTTGTTCCTCGCTGTCCTCCTGAGTAACAAGTACTCTGTCTTGGAGGGGTTGATTGAAAGTTTGTTGTCTCTCATGTATGTGAGAATCTGTGTGTTTGAATATTTTTTATAATTCGCGTATAAAAGAGACTTCATTATAACATTGTTTACATTGTCAAAATGAAGCTCACGAACACTGTAATAGTAATTTTTAGAGTACAGTTGGTTATTGTATTTAGTTATATTTTTATTTGACATTTGACTTAAACCTTGACACAGATTATAAATAAAATGGTCTAGCGTTGTTCTAGCTAGCAAATAATTATACTAAATGTAAATTAGAATGATTTATATATTAAAAATGATAACGAATAAAGTACGCTAACGTTTATTTATCAATTATTAGTCAATTGTTTATTTTTATATTGTATAGGATCAATATATAGGTATATAAAACGTACGATTTTTGGGATAAATTACCAGATATCTATGTGAAGATGTATTACAGAAATAATTTTGTTCATGATATAATATAAATAGATCGCAAGAGCATATACGAAGAAGCTCTTTTTTAAACAAATAATCATCCTCTTTTTGCTTAAATGAAAGTTTGTTTACAATTTACACAATTATACGGTTATAATATGTCAAAAGTCAGAAGTGCTGAATAAAACCATCTGTGATCTGACCAATTAGGAATCTACAGAATTGCCAACTTAAATTCAAAACACACCTCCTAGTTTAAAAAGAGGGATTATATGAAATTATATTTTATTTAAGTAATTAAATAAACGCGAATTATAAAAAATATTGTGTAAAACTTGTGCCACAATGACTTTCTGTAGTACTCGTGATTTGCACAACTCACCGCTTCACAGTTCGTTGTGCAAACTTCACTCGTACCACAAAACGAGTCATCGTGACACTTGTTTTACAAATAACTATTGTAATACTGTCTGGTGTTGATGCAGATGATACAAAACAAGTGTCGTCTGCATACATGGCTGTTAGAATTTGTGGTGAGGAGGGTAAATCATGGGTGAATAGGAAATATAACAAAGGTGAAAGAACTGACCCTTGCGGAACTCCGGCTTGGATGGAGTAAGGTCCCGCCAAGCAATCGTTCACACATGAGTAAAATTTTCTGTTTGTTATGTATGATTTGATTATTTTTATTAAGTATTCAGGAATTTAAAATTTTAATAATTTATACAATAGCCCCTCGTGCCATACAGTATCGAACGCTTTTTGTATGTCGATGGTGACCATTATTGATTTATTTTTTCTATAAAATTCTTCCCTAATATGATTAAAGACTCGGATAATTTGTGCAACAGTACTGTGACCGCCACGGAAACCGTACTGTTCTTGGGGAATTATATTTCGTTTGGCAACAACATGTTTGAAGACTTTTTAGAATTATTTTATCAATCACCTTTGCTATATTATTTAATAGTGAAATGAGTCTATAACTATCCGCATAAATGATTTATTAGCTTTGATAATCGGGATAACATTGGCAATCTTGAGCATATCAGGATATATACCGGTTTTTATTATGTAATTAACAATATACACATATGTCCAAAAGTTTGGAATACGTACAAATAATATATCTACGCCTATGATGGTTTAAAAACTGTTGTTAATATTTATTCTAGAGCGTTTTTAAATGAAAATTATCAAAAATTTGATTCGTTTTTGTAGCAATTTGGTCACATTAAACTGATTTTGGAATTTACACATTATTTCAGTGATTGTTTAAATTTCATTCCAGCCGTTTAAAAATGCCTAGAAACCTGATATCTCATTTCGACAGATCTAGAGTAATTGCATTGTTACAACAGGGCTTTATTCAAAGTGATATCGCCAATATTATAGGCGTCACTCAGAGTACTGTATCGAAAATTAAAAAAAAATTCCAAGGCACAAATTACGTGAAGGATCGCCCCAGAAGTGGCAGAAATCGATGTATAACAGCAGCCCAAAACCGGCAGATAACATTGATAGCTCGAAGAAATCGTCTGGATCTACAAGTGGTATGTCCAGAGAAATTGTTAGGCTTGAAGAACTGAATATTTCACGGCCAACAATAACACACAGACCAAATGCAGTAAATTTGTATCGTAGAAGACCCTTACGTGTTCCCAAACTAACCTATCAACACAAAATTGTAAGGTTGCAATGTGCTCGAGAAATGGTACATCATGGTCCTAACTGGAATAACGTGATGTTCTCTGATGATTCAAAAATTGGCTTGGTTTCTGATTCGCGAAAAACACTAGTTTGGAGGGCCTCAGGACGACAAGCCCGACTAGAAACAGCCCTACCGCGTGTCCTATTTGAAGGTGGGAGTATTATGGTTTGGGGTGGTATTATGAGTGGCACACGGACGCCTCTACTGGTTCTGGAGAGAAGAGTCACTGGTGCTGTATACATCGAGGAGGTTTTAAAACCTGTCGTGCGTCTATTCCGAGGGGCAGTAGGTGGTAGATTTGTGTTTATGCGTGACAACGCACCTCCGCATCGAACAGCAGCAGTACAAAATTTTCTGGAAGAAGAAGGAATATCCATAATATGGTGGCTCTCGAATTCCACTGACACGAACGTCATTGAACATGCCGGGGACATTCTCAAAACACGCATTAAGAAGCGAAACAATCCCCCTATTACACTGCGAGAACTAAAAGATGCTACTCGTGAAGAATGGGAGAGAATTCCGCAAGCCCAGCTCGACCATTTAATCGACAGCATGCCAAATCGCCTACATTCATGTATAAAGGCCAATGTAGGAAATACTGATTATTAATTCAATAAAAAAATACTTTTTTTCTATAATTTAATTTTAAATGTTAGTGGTACATTGTAACTGTTTCACTTCAAAAGAATAAATCATTTTTTTGCATATTGTTTATCTGACTTTTAGATTTATTCAGTATTGGTGGGAGTTGTAGCAAAACGATGTTTAATTATTCTGATTTTTTTTATATAAAAATAAAAAAAAGATGAAATATTCCAATATTCCAAACTTTTGGACATATGTGTATGTAAGTTGCTTTCAAAGGTAAGCTTTTAAGAAGAATATTCGATATGCCGTCAATCCCCAGCGCAGTCTGTTTGTAGCAATGATATTAAGAATTTCAGAAGTAGTGGCTAAGTTTGTTTTGTTTATTGTGTGTGTGTTGTGTAGATAGTCTGTTACTGTTTGTGATATGTTATGATGATGTTGCATATTTATTGTGTTATTAGTGAAATTGTCCTGGAAGTACTCTCCAAAGGCTTCTGCAATATTAGATTTTTGTGTAAATGTTTTACCATTTATCTCAATTTTTGTTATTTCTTCCCTATTGTTTTTCAGATTTTTTGATTTTCCATAATGAATTATCTTTAGGGGATAACTAACTAAGAACATTTTCCATTTATAGTTTCTGTGTTCATTGATTAAAGAGTTTATTAAGGTGTGATAGTACTTTAAAGTTTGTCTATCATTGTCTGTTCTAGTAATTTGCCATCGTCTTCGAATTTTATTTTTATCATTTATGATTTTTACAATATAATCTGGAAGGGAATTTTGGGATTTAGGTTTGGGTTTAAGGGAAGTTGTTTTGTTTCTGGCTGTAATTATTATGTTTTGTAGATTCTGTATTGTGTATACTAGTTGTTTTTGATTTTCGATGCTGTCTGTGATTATTAAGTTCTCGTTTATTTATTTTCTGTATAATGTCCAGTTTGTGGTTGTGTAATCGTGTGTTCTAATAGGGGGTGAATGTGTAGTGTGTGTTATTTTGAGTTCTAAAAGGATGGGGTCGTGATCAGAATTGAGGTCTGGGATGGTTTTCATTTTAGTGATAGTATTAATGTTTCTACCTATGGCTAGATCAATTGAGCTGGGGGTGAGGCCAGAAAAGGGAAAATGGGTAGGGTCATCGGTACTGAATATATTACAGTCGGAATTATCACAAAATCTCAGGAGAGTACTTCCGTTGGGGTTAGCGAGTGTGGCGTGGGAATCCCATAGTGGGTGCTTACAATTTAAGTCACCCACTATGAGAACCCTGTTATGTGTTCTTGTAATATCTGATTCGCAGAGTTTTTTATTGGGCGAGTGGAATGCCCCCACTACTTTGAGTTTGTTATCTATAAGTAATGAGATATGCTCAATAGATGAATTGTTTGGTTGCAACAGTTGGAAATTTATGTATTTTTTTATTAAAACCGCCCCCGCCGACATCTGCGGGGCGGTCCTGTCTATATAGACTATACTTTGGATTTCTAAAATTCACGGATTTATTAGGTTGAGGAGCGTCTCGATTAAGAAGAAAATATCAGGTTTATCAATGTCGAGAAAATGTCTGATAAGTTGGAGTTTGTTGATTACTCCATATACATTACAAAATATTATTTTAAGATGATTTCGTTTTTGAATTCCTGTTTTACCACCTTCCTGCCTAGATGTCATATTTATCAACCCCGGCGACAAAGTTATTATAGATTGTAAACTTTTCTAACTTGTTTGTAGCTGTCTTCATCTCATGGAGAAGATCAGCAACGGCCCTAGTAACCACATTCGAATACTTGGGTACAGTGATAACAAATGACAGAAAAATGGATGCGGAAATAACAAGTAAAGGAAATGAAGTAACTAAAATATATTATGCACTGAACAAAACAATAATAGGACATAAAAAAGTAAATTCACAATACTATAACAATACTAATAATAACAGAGGCTAGTGAACATTGTATACCAAACAAGAAACAGGAAGCAAGGATAAATGCAATGGAAATGAAACATATTAGGGAAATAACAGGCAAGACTAAATGGGACACGATGAAATGTGAAGAAGTACAAAAGAAAATTGGCCTAGAACCAATACTAGCAAACATGAAAAAGAAACAAATGAATTGGTTTGGTCACATGGTGAGAATGGACCAATCCCCACTTGTAAAAAGAATAATAGAGATGGAAAAGTTGACAAAAAGATGAAGGAGAAGACCAAGAAGGAAGTGGCTGGATCAAGTGGAAGAATATGGAAGGGAAAAAGGAAAATCCATAAGTGAGATGAAAGAAATAGCAGGGAATAGCAGAGAGTGGAAAAAATGGATAAATGATATATAAATAAAAGTCAACAGTTTAGTTTTTGTTAGTTTCTCAAAAATTTTGATTGGAAAAACGCTAGGTGCAAAATAGGTGAATTATGGTGGATGGGGCAATAGTTCAATTAATTTTGTGGTTGAGTATAAGGAAATGGCTTGAAATATTACAAGATTTGATAACTGCGATGTAATTTCAAAACTTTCTATCGAGTTGTGACAGATGAAACACTATTAGCTCAATAATGAGATCAAATATTTGAAGGTTTCATTTAGGATTATACTTTAAGCTTTTAAAACTCGAACTTCTTCACTTATTCTATTTTCAGTTATATGTAAGTAAGTTTTTGGTCTAATTTTAATTTCAGACCATTTTTGGCGATCTTGGGTGGTGCTAAGGTGGCCGATAAAATTCAGTTGATCGAAAATTTATTGGATAAAGTGAATGAGATGATTATTGGTGGTGGTATGGCATACACATTTCTCAAAGAAAGCAAAGGGATGAAGGTAGGAACGATTTATTTTTTATTAAGTAAAGGGTTGGTATTATTGTACAAGATTGATATTAAAACAGAGTTTTATGAGGATTTTTCTACATAATAGTCAATATAAACCAGTTTATCAATTTCCACATCATTTTTCTTGATTTTTGGTTAGTTTTAATGTTGAATATTTGGGTCAATTTCGGCCTTTATCATCTTTTTTTAATATTCGTTAGCACATTACCTCATAAACGTTTGTTTCGCACACTTTGACGTCATCAGAGATATCATGATGGTTCTATGCGTTTTACGGGGGTAATTCAAAATGTTTATAAAAATAAATCTATTCATTTTTCTTTGAAATATTAATATTTTGGGTAAAACAATATAAATCAGTTTCTTAAAAATTATCAGCTACTTACCCTATTAGTATGTCTCCCAATTATTTTTTTTATTGAAGTGATTTATATAAATCGAAAAATAAGACTGAGTAATAAAAAATGTTTAATTAAAAATAACAACAACAAATATAGTATTCCATCATTCTATTTTTTTTTATTAAAAACATTTGTATTCCATATTCAAAGCCGTAAACATGAGCAGATACACAATAGCGTAAAACGAATTTAGTAAAAACAAGTTATTTTCATCTAATAAATGTCTCCGCAGTAAAAAATTATTCGCAGGCAACAGTTCAGCGGTATTGGTAAATTTCTGCAAATACTTCGGACGTTTTATCAAATTCGACATATCAACTTCCCTAAAAATAACAACTTTAGGTTTGGCGTTTTGATTGTCTTCTCGTAAAAACGATTTCTTATTATAAAAACCTTCCGATAAAACGCCCTTCTGATTTTCGTTGTAAAACACTTTTATCTTCGGAGTGGATTGTGCCGTAGCGAAAGATAAATCCGATGTCGATTCGGTCATTTCGCCGGAAGTAGAATTATCCGAATTGATACTTTGCTTACCCGTATCGATGGAGTCAGTCGTTAGGTTCATTTCGGTACTGACATCAGTCGTCTGTCTTTTATCGCAAATAACGACGATGTTATTGGTTTTAAAATGATCGCCTTGATCTAATCTGTTTTCGTTGTCGTCCGGTTTATTTTCACAAACCGTATCCACTTGTATTTGATTCATAACCAAAAACGACACTCGTTTCGGTTTCGAACACTTACAAACGTCCCCCGAATGTTTTTTAAGACAACTGGGTTTCTCCACCAATTCCTTAGTATCGCCGCTGAGGATAGCGCAGTGTTCGAACCAACTAAAGCGGACCGTTATCGCTACGCCGACGCTGCGAGCGTAATGAATCTCGGTTACTTTATACATTTCCATAGCGATGTCGGCGTGCATGTCCGTAATGGAATCTAAAAATTTTAATATGTTGTAGTAGGATGCGCTTTTTCTTAATTTGTTCGTTGAATACGGTTCTGTTTGCGTTATTAATTTCGATCGTTTTACTGCATCCAGGAAAGGTGGTAGAAATTCTTGTTTCGGTATTTCTTGTACGCTCGGTGAATATTCTCTGAAGATCGGTATTGCGGAATGTTCTTTCGTCTAAAACAATATAATAAATTGTCGATTTATCATAAAACTAGATTAACAAAGCTACTATGGGAGCAGAAATCGGCCATATTGATTAAGTATGTCATGCTGCACGTGCCGCTTACATCACTTACATTACAGCCCACATGAAAGATGATGCAAAACACGGAACAGATGACACAGGAGAGGATATAGAGCACAGGACAGATGACACGTGACACATGTAGTGGTTATTAATCCCGAAAGTTAGAAACAATTCATATGAATTAATATGAACTCATGTCGAGGTTGATGAAACTAAAACAATTTTTTAACTTAAATATAATATTGAACACATGTTTGCAAGAGATATTTTAAACTAAGTATAAACATAACTATAAACATTATACAAATTATTTACTATAAGAAGAAGAATCGTAAACATCTAGGATTCAATTAATATTCTGCTCTGTTTATCGATAACAATAAATGTATGTTATTGGTACAAACTGAACTTGACTGTCCTAGTCATTATAGATAGATAGATATTTATTGCGTACCAGGAACAATTTACATTGTATAGTACATGTCAACACGTTGCTTGTGAAAATACAGTCACATATAAAAATATAAAATAATGTATATAAAAATACGCATTAAAAAACAAACACTAAACATTACAGTGAAAAATGATTATCATAGATATATGTTACATTTAAGTACAGTTATGAGTAATAAAATATTAAGAATTTTTAAGAGTCAAACAAGAAAATAGTTTTGTTGATATCAGGTTCTGCAGATATTAAAAAAAAATATGTTTTTTTTAAAGTGATTGACGTAATATCTCGGATTTGTTTTGGAAGTAGATTAAAAAAGTATAAACATTTGTAAAGTTGTTTTATGTACAAGATAACGAAACAAGTCTACTTGTCTGGTGTCGTAACTATGATTAATTACAAACTTAGAAAAATAATAATTATAAGTATAATATAGGTCATGTATAGTTAATTTAAGAGTTATTTAGTGTGTGAATAAATCCCAGTGCTACTTGTCAAGATGTTTACTTTTATGCTATAATCCAGTTTGGGATAAGCCCACTATTACTTTAATCCATGGCATAATCTTGAAATTTATGGTCGTTGTCAGTCACAATAACTATCAACACTTCATACAACATATATGTATCCTGCCATGTCCTGCTCAACTTCTATATATACATATAACGCATGGCGTTCCTGCAAAGTAAAAGTGTAAATGTGTTTAAAATATATTTATTAAAATAATAATTCAACACTATAAATTTACAATTAGAAAGAAAAATAATATACGAATCCTAAAAGAAAAGAAAATGGTAACAATATTATTATGAAGCGTTTAATCACTTAGGCGTGGCGCTGAGTCCACGTGGGCTGAAATGTGTTTGCTTGATGTTCATCTACTGTGGCCGGATGGTATAGAATCGAGTCAGGTCTCCGTTCAGAGTATGCTTCGTACGCCATCTACGCGCGGGGCTCCTAAGTATCCTCCATGTAATGCTGGTCGCTGACTAGACTGGGGTACAGGCGTATTGTAATGTTCGACCGCTACAACCTCCCCCTCTGGCGTCGAGGTCGTCTCGACGAGGCGTCAGAAATAGTGGCGGGAGAAGTTATATCTAATCTCCCGCACGGGCTTAGGTTCGTCTTCTGAGTTTTCAGAGGACTGATAGGGAGTTAGGTCGCTAGTAAGATAAATCCCTATTGGAATGGAGTCTTCATTCGGCTCGGCAACTTCGTAGCTAGTAGGTCCGTGTTTTCGGAGTATGACGTAGGGTCCGTCGCGTCGTGGGGCCAATTTCGTTGAGTACCCTTTTGCGGTGTTACTGAGGAAATGTGATTTGACTAACACTTTGTCGCCAGGTGCGTAATCCGGCCCATGACGCCTATGTTTATTTACATATGCTTGGTTCTTCTCTTGTCGTTCTTCGGTAAGCTCCTTGGCCAGGCGGAGAGACATAGATACATTTTGTAGTATTGGTGTGATTTCCGAGACAAAATTTTCGTTACGTACAATAGTGCTAAGATCGTCTGTGACGTCTTGTATAGTTCGCAGCTCTCTCCCGAAGGTCAGATATGCCGCCGTTTATCCAGTACTTTCACATCGGGCTGTGTTGATGGCGAATCTTATAGAAGTTAAATGCCGGGACCATGAGAGGTGCTCTTTGCCAACTAGTATACCTAATTGTGTTTTTAAGTCACGATTCTTACGTTCCACTATATCGGATTCAGCGTGATACACAGGAATTAGGGCATGCTTAATGCCTAGACAAAACGTGAGTTTTTGCATTATGGCGGACACGAATTGTGTCCCGTTGTCGCTTATTAACCGCCGTGGTACCCCATAACGGGGAAATATTTCATCGATTAATACTCGTGCGCAATTAACCGCCGTAGCGTCTGCTAGCGAAAATAGTTCAACCCAGCGGCTAGTGGTATCTTCAATTATATAAATCCACCTTTTGCCGTCTTCACTCAACGGTAGTGGTCCGAATAGATCGACTGCGATAACTTCAAACCTTTGGTTCGAGACTACTGTTTGTAATAATCCCGCAGGCTTCCTGTTATCGACTTTATACCTCTGGCATTCTAAGGAGGTAGATACATGCTTGACGATGTCCTGACGCATTCCTGTCCAAAAGTAACGCCTAGCTACTCGATTTAACGTTATATCTACGCCGTAATGTCCGGCGGTAGGGTCGTCGTGGTAGGCTCGCAAAATTTTTGGACGCTCCTCTTTTGGCACAACTAATCTAGCGTTTTCATCCTCCTGTTCCTGGGTATACCGATAAAGTACTCCCATATGCATGAAATATCCTCGTTTGATCCATTTAGCGTTTCTCTCGTCGTCTGCGGCGTTCTCGAGGGCCGCAATGATCGGAGCCAATTCAGGATCCTCTGTTTGTTTATGACGCATCTCTTTTTCACTTCACTTAGGGATGTCAAATTGTACATAGCAAATCTGACACTCATCGTTAGGTTTCTGGCATGGGGGTCGAGATAGGAAATCTGCTACTGCATTTGTTTTCCCGGCTGAATATTGGATTTGGAGGTCGTATGGCTGTAATCTCAGGGCCCATCGTGCTAGGCGTCCTGTTGGCGTTTTCAGGCTCATTAACCACTTGAGGGTTGGTGGTCGGTTATCAGTATTGCCTCTGAACCTTCAATGTATCCCCGAAATTTATCTACTGCGAACACTAGCGCAAGCGCTTCTCGCTCCGTAGTGCTATAATTCCGTTCCGCTGATGTCAGTAAGCGACTACTGTATTCTATCGGGTGCTCGTTTTCTCTCTCCCCCTGGACCAAAACCGCTCCTATTGCGTATGCACTGGCGTCCGTCTTAATAATAAATGGTTTGGAGATGTCTGCTTGTTTTAGTATGGGTTGAGGATACCAGTTTCTATTTCAAATTTCCGAAGGCCTGCTCTTCTTCTGATCCCCACTTCCACACTGCTTTCTTCTTGGTTAGATTCGTTAGTGGTCTGGAAATCTACGCGAAGTTAGGTATAAATCGCATGTACCAGGAGCAAGTCTGTATGAAAGACAAAAGCTGTTTCATATTTTTTGGAGCTGGCATGTTGGATATAGCCGACGTTTTTTTCCGGGTCGGTCGTAATGCCATCCTTAGTTATCATATGTCCAAGATAAACTTACTGTGGAACAGCCAAAATTGCATTTTTTTCTCTTTACTCTCAGTCGGTACGTGCGTAAATGTTCAAAGGTTCTTCCCAAATCACGGAGATGTTGGTCGAATGTCGGTGACCTGATAATGAGGTCATCGAGATAAATTAAGACGGTGACTTCTTTTAGGGTAGATTTGAATCTGTCCATTAGGCGCTGAAAACTACTGGGGGTGTTTCGTAATCCAAAGGCCATCCTATTAAATCTATAAATTCCAAAAGGCGTTATAAATCCTGTTTTATCTTTGTAACTGTCGTGAATTTGTATTTGCCAATAGCCCGACTGGAGGTCGAGGCACGACATGAACGGGCAGCCCTTAGCGGCGTGAAGCAAATCGTCGATCCGTGGTAGTGAATATTTATCGGGTACTGTGATGGCATTAAGCTTACGGTAGTCGACACATACTCGTAGGTCGTTGTCCTTTTTGGGTACGAGAACCACGGGGATAACCATGGCGTATCACTTTCCTCAATTATGCCTTTCTCTAGCATGTCGTCGAGCTTTTGCCTTAATATGTTTTGACGGGCAGGACTCATCCGATATGGGGCGTTAGCTACGGGCGCGTGTTCACCTGTGGATATGCGATGTTCAGCATACGGAGTAGGTGGTCCATCCTCGGCGAAGACATCGGAGTATGCCTGGAGGGTTTTATTGAAGGTGTCTCGTTGTCGATTGCTAAGCCCAGGAGTTTCGTCGGGTCTCAGACAAATATCTATTTGGTTTAATTCCAGTCTGCGTCGTTTTCTGGGATCCCGCTTCTTCGGTGGTGACCAAGTAGCTGGTAGAGAGTCTTTAAACATATCGTAGATCGCACCAGGTGAATATTGGTCGTCGTCGTCGGCGTCGTCAAGTGTATAAGTCGGTCGCGGTGACGTGAGGATCTTTATGAGTGGGCCAGCGTCATCAGGCTGGGTGACAAGGGCTTCATCATCCATTGGCAATGGTGAAGCAAAGAATTACAAAAATGGCGATTCTTGCCCCTCCCAGACATTCACTGCAAGCATTATATTTCTGGCACTATCGGACTGTGTTTCTCGTTGTGGATGGCCATTTCGGATATATTCGGGTGTTTTACCCTGTTGAATATTGAAGAAGTTGAATATCTTCTCGGGTTCATCTGCGAAGTACCATGCACGCTGAGGAAGGTTCAGAACTAGGGCGGCTTTTCGAGGAAGTCGATGCCTAACAAGGTGCGGTTGTCCTTTGCGTCGGGTAGTATTACAAAGTCTATCGGGAATGTGCGATCACCGACTTCTATTTGGGTCGTACAACGCCCGTCTGCGAGTGTGACGTCTACTAACTATGTTTTAAAGTCGCGAGTCTGCCGTTGTTTTAAGTACTCGTACAATGATGCGCTAGCTATGCTCGTTCTAGCAGCTGTGTCTATATGAGCAAGGCCGTTAACCCCATTTATTTTTACTTGTATAGTGGGCTTTTGGGTTGTGAGCTCGGTTAACGTACTCAGACTGTAGAAGTGGGCCGAATGGGCTGATATGTCGGGACGAGGTTTTTTTGAACAATCCGGGCAGTTGTTTCGGAAATATCCTTGGCTTCTTGCTCGCATCTAGTCTCGGTATACTGGGAGGTCCTGTAGTCACTGTTTCCTCCATTCGAATGTGTTCAATTTTCCTGGCTAGTTCCAGTAAATTGTCGAAAGAGCGTATCGACTCTCTTGGGATTTATTTGCGTATATGGATTAAAAGCAATCCGTAAACCATGTCGAGTTTTGAACTCTCGTCGTGACTGTTTGGCGGTAACTGTGCCAATAGTGCTCTTTTCTGCATATGAAATCGTCGATTGGGATGTTAGGCTCTTGGCGTTGGTCAAATATGTCGAGGTACACTTGATAGGCTGGTTTAGCGGGCGAGAATGCATTTCGGATTAGTCGCGTGGCGTCATCCCAGTTGGTCGCTTGGTTTTTTACCCCGCGCCACGATAGTGAAGCGTCGTTGGTGAGGAGTAGCGGTAAACCTCTAATTGCGTCAGCGTCATTTATTTTCTCAATCTCCTCGTATATTGAGATGGTGGTTATGAACGTGTCGACGGTGTCGTGACATCTTTTGCCATCGAATCTTGCGGTGCAGCGGCTGAAACTGCCTGTGTTGGACGTCGTCGGCGTGGCGTTCGAGGAAGAGATTTTCTCCAGCAGTTGTCGAAACTGCTCCTCATTGAAAGCAATGGCCATATTGCCCTGTAGTCTTTGACTCCTACGAGGAATGATTATGTAGTGAAAGACGGACTGAACTAAGCCGAATGAGCGAGTGTTTATCGTTGTCTGATTATAATAGACAAGACAAAACAGCAAGCCGGAAGCCAGCGAAAGTTCTATCGCAATCTTTCAAAAATCCAGGTGGTATCGTAGAAATTTTCTGAAAATTGACAAAACACAGCAGGAGTTGAGAAAGTTTTATCGAATTTTCTAGGAATTAAATTTCCAATTCTTTTCGTTTGGTTTCTCGTGCTTTACGTTGAGCGCCAGTTTTGTAAATGTGTTTAAAATATATTTATTAAAATAATAATACAACACTATAAATTTACAATTAGAAAGAAAAATAATATAAGAATCCTAAAAGAAAAGAAAATGGTAACAATATTATTATGAAGCATTTAATCACTTAGCCGTGGCGCTGAGTCCACGTAGGCTGAAATGTGTTTGCTTGATGTTCATCTACTGTGGCCGGATGGTATAGAATCCAGTCAGGTTTCCGTTCAGAGTATGCTTCGTACGCCATCTACGCGAGGGGCTCCTAAGTATCCTCCATGTAATGCTGGTCGCTGACTAGACTGGGGTACAGGCGTATTGTAATGTTCGACCGCTACAAAAGTATTTATTGATCCTGTAAACTATGTATATAATCGTACACCCTTTTACCATGAAAGTGTAGGGTTTACATTTTAGTTCTCATAGATGAATCTTCTCCATTCTTTTCTGTCTTTTGTGAGAGTGACCGCGTCGTTCCAAGACATACCTCTTGATTGTAGTATGCTTCCCAATACTTTCCATGTTTGTCTTGGCCTACCTCTTTTTCTTCTAATTTGTACCCTTGCCTCATATGCCTTTTTGACTTGTGTTATTCATTCATTGAATATCTCCCCACCAGATAAGTTGTCGTTGTTCTAGAAATTTTAACACTGGTTGTAATCCTAATTTATCCCTTATTTCAGTGTTTCTAATTTTGACTTTTCTAGTTATTCCTAACGTCAGTCTCAGATATTTCATTTCTGCAGCTTTTATCTTACTTTTTTGTTAATTTGTAAGGGTCCAAGATTCACATACGTATGTTAAGACTGATCTGTTTATATTTTTATACACTTTGATTTTGGTTTACTTGGAAATTTCTTTTTTATTAATAAATTTAATGTTTTTTTGGATTCTTTCATTCATTTCAGTATCTTGTTTTCCTGGCTCATAGGTATTTAAATTCTTTAACTTGCTCTATTTTGACATTGTTTAGTTCTAGATTGGTTTAATGTTCTGGTCTCCTAAATTTCGTTGTCTGCCAATAAGATTATATCAGCTATATCTACTCTCTCTAGGTTTTTGTGTCCAATATATATTTTCTTTGTCCTTCTTTCACATTTTTTGATGATGTTGTTCATATGCACATTGAATAACATTGGACTCGGTCCTTCACCTCCTCTCAAACCTATATCGGTTCTAAATCCTTCTGACTTCATATTATTTTTTATTACAAAGTTGTTAGTTTTATATAGATCTTGTAATACTCTTATTGTTTTGTTTCCTATTCCTCTTTATTTTAGTCCTCTCCATACTTTGTCTCTTAATACTGTGTCAAATGCTTTCTCTAGGTCTATGAAAGCTAGATATATATATTTTTTGTTGTAGTTGTCTCTTCTCCGTTATTTGTTTACTAGTAAAGATGAGATCTTGTGCACTTCTCTCCGGTCGGAATCCACTATGTGGTTCTGTTAATTTGTTTGCTAAGATTAGTTTTATCCTGCAAACTAAAGGTACTTATTTATCCTGCACACTAAGAGTATAAACGAATTTACACGTCATATACCAACGTCGTTGGTTGGTCATTCAAAATGGGTGATAAAGCAACGAAACAAGAACATACATAACAGATGATACTGAGCACAGGACATGTGACACATGACAGATGATACAGATCACAGTACAGATGTCATGTATCACAGAACACATTACAGATGACACGTGACAGGATACATGACAGATAGTACTGAGCACAGGACGGATGACAACGGGAGCTAAACTTCACTTTAAGGAAACGGTCGGAGTGATTCAATGGGGGTGTCAATTGATCACACATCTCTTATTAGTTAATTTTATGCAAGACTGATTGTCTTCATAAATAGTGAAAATTATCTTTGCAAAACCAAAATCGTTTGATAAATTTGAAAGCGAAATACCTTCACTAGCTGCTTCAACTAAGGCAACAAATTCAGCTTCCGTTGAAGAAATAGAAACTGTTGATTATTTTTTGGTATTCCAACATACAGTTCTTCCAAAAACACTTCCTGTGGTAGATTTTTTATCGATCTCATCTCCTGCCCAATCTGAGTCAGCATATTCAATTAGTTTGGTATCATTTGTTTTATCAAAGAATAATTCTAAATTAATTGTAGATTTTATATAAGGATTCCTTTTAATAAATTCCATAGCTGTTCAGTTGGATTATTTTGATTTCTGCTACAATAATTAACAGAAGCACTTAGATCAGGACGTGTAACTAATGTGGCATACATTAAGCAGCCTAATAATTCACGAATAGGTTTCTTTGTTTCAGTTTTAGCTTCACTCAAAGTATTACTCATAGGAATTCTTGATCCATTACAATCTTGCATTCTAAATTTAATTAAAACATTTTCTAGATAGTTCTTTTGATTTAAATAAATGCCACCTAATTTTAATATCAATTCCTAAAAATTGATTTAAATTTCCTAGGTCTTGCATTTCAAATTTTCTTGTCAGTTTTTGTTTTAAATTATACATATCAGTTTCGCTGTTACTGGCAATAATAATGTCATCAACATAGAGTAGCAAATAAGTTTCTATATAATGGCTATGATAAAAGTATAAACATGGATCATTTTCAGACCTAATTAATCCTGATTTAGAAATAAACTCATTAAATTCTCTGTTCCAACAATAAGAGACTTGCTTCAGTCCATATAAAGGTTTGTTTAGCTTACAAACTAAGCTTGCATCTTGATTTAATCCTTCAGGTTGATACATATATACATCTTCATTTAAGGTACTTTGAAGGAAAACTGATTTGACATGCATTTGTTGTACATATATACACCTTCATTTAATGTACCTTGAAGGAAAGCTGATTTGACATCCATTTGTTGTACATACAAATTTTTATGGTTTATAATTGCAAGAAAAATTCTTAATGTGGAGAGTCTGGCAACAGGAGCCCATGTTTCCTCATAATCCAATCCTTCCTTTTGCTTAAATCCACGAGCTACAAGTCGAGCTTTATATTTCCGAATATTTTCTTTTTGATCCTTTTTTATACGAAATACCCATTTCCTATCTATTAATTTAACATTATCTGGTTTGTTTACCAGTGACCAAGTATTATTTTTATTTAACAATGTTATTTCTTCTGCTACAGCATTCTTCCACATCTTATAGTCACTTCTTTGTCTTGCTTCTTCTAAGCTATTTGGAATATTATCAACAAATAATTCTGCACTCTTAGTTAAATGTTCTGGGTCCATTTCGTAATCTTTAAATTTATTAGGAAGTTTCTTTGCTCTTATCCTTTTCCTTATTACAAATTCCTCCTGGTGTTGTTCTTCTATGTTTTTTGCTTCCTGCGGTTCTGATCTTTGATTTAAACTCTCCTCTTCATAGATTTGTTCTTGATTCTTGCTCTTTTTTAATTTCAGTAATATTATCTTTTAAGTTTAGAATATTTTTATCTTCAAAAAATATAACATTTCTTGCATTTATGATTTTACGATTTTCAGGATCCCACAATCTATAACCATTGTGAGTATAACCCATCATTATTGTTGCATTTGCTCTAGGTCAAATTTACCTCTTACCCTTTCTTGTGGCATTTTGGCATAAGCTACACAGCCAAAAACTTTTAAATTATTTAAACTAAGTTTTTTATTAAAGAACATTTCAGCTGGAGTTTTATTATTTAGTGCTACGGTAGAACTTCTGTTTAATAAGTAAGCCTCACCCCAGAATTCCTTATTTAATTTGGACTGTAGCATCATAGCTCTTGATTTATCTAAGAGAGTACAGTTAACTCTCTCTGCAACATCATTCAACTGTGGTGTGTATGATATTGTATTCTTAATTTGAATGCCTTTGGCTGTGCAAAAATCTATAAAATTATTATTTAGATATTCTTTACCATTATCACAAACAAAAATTGAAAATTTGGCCGATACATAGGTTTCATACCTTTTAAAACACTCAAAAATGTCAGACTTGTGTTCTATTAAATAAACAATTGTAAAATGAGTAAACTCATCAAGAAAGTAACAAAATATCTTATGTATTAGGAATCATTGGTCCACATACATCACTGTGTATAATTTCCAAAGGTCTTTTTGCTTGTTTAGCGGAGTTCTTATTAAAAGGCAATTTTGTTATTTTACTTTTGACACAAATCTCACATATATTTATTTTTTTATTACAAGTCACATTCATTACCATATTATTGTCAAACAAATTTGACATATTTTAAATAAATTATTTTCTTAATTTCCTACAGCTAACAACACAGATTTTTTATGTATTTCTGCCCTATCTTTTTGAAATGAAATTTTTAATCGCTGTTTGATTAAACACTGAACAGATAGTAAGTTATGACGTAGATCTTTAACATATTACTTTTTTATAAGTTTCACAGTTTTTTAAATTTACAATAATATTACCTATTTTTGTGGCTATTAAAAATTATTTTGATTTAGCAAAACATACATTTTTATAGGAGTTTTTAAATCTTCAACATTATCAAAATATTCCAGGTTATTTACCAAATGATCTGTTGCAGCAGATTCTATAAACCAATGAATTACCTTACTTCTGTTTTGATCATCATGAAAACTTTCACTTACAGCTGGAAATACAACATGTTCGTCTTCATCTGATGAATAATGTTCTGCTTCGTGAGCTTGTTTACGAAACCAGCATTCGGTTCTTGTATGTCCTTTTCTACCACAATGATGACATTTGAGTTGTTTGAATTTTCCGTATGATCCTGGTTTTTTGAGGTTTTCATTTCTTTTAGAATCATTGAAGAAGGCAGTAGAACAGGGATATTCGATTTTATTATTTTTTCTCTTCATTTCTTGGTCTAATAACTTTCCTTTAACGAAGTCTAATGTCAATTTCTCAGCTTCTATTATCTTAAGAGCTGTAACAATTGCATCATAACTTTCTGGTAATGACAATAACAAATGGCATACTATGTCTGCTTCTTCCAATTTTGCATCTACTGATTTTAATTCTCTTACGACATCATCGAATTCACTAAAATTATTTTCTAGGCTATCTCCTTCCTTTAATTTTAAGGTCAAAATTTCTTTCTTAAATACAATTGGTATGCTACTCCTTTTCTTTAAAATACCTTTTGTAGAGCATGCCACATTTGAAATGCGGTAGTTTTATCTTTCACATACTGCAGTTGTTTGAAGCAGTTGAACATTCCCTATATAATAGGTGAAATTCCCCTTTTTCCTATTTCACCAATAAAACCCTAGAACTAGCGATGAATTCCCTAGGTTGGCATCACTGACATGAACTCATAAACAACAATCAAGACAAATGACATTGAATTGACAATTTTGACAATACAGTTTTACCAAATTAAACTGTTTTAATTGATATTCGACAGTTTCAACTGTCGGAACCGTCAAAGTCAAAATTTACGCCCACTTGAAATGTCATTGTTATCTATATCGAGAAAAGACTTGCGTCAGTTGAATTGTTATCAATTCCCTAGCTCGTAGGTTCGTAATATTTCAAAAATAAAAAAACAAAAAAAATTAGATAAGAGGCGGGATTCGAACTTTTGCCTTAGTCGTCTCCGGCAGTTGAAACTGGTCTCATTCGATTCACTCGTCATTTGCTGTCGATTGATACCACTTTTAGCCCATAGGGGGCGTTTCCTTAAAGTGCAGGGCCGCCGACATGGGATACATTATAGATAATACAGAGCACCGGACAGATGGCACGTGTCACAGAACACATGTGAGACGATACAAAACACAGGATATATAACAGATAACATGTGACACATGACAAATGATACAGAGCACAGGACGTATGACAGATGACACAGAGCACAGGACATATGACACATGACAGATAATACTGAGCACAGGACAGATAACACTGTATACATGACAGATGATACAAAGCACAGGATAGATTACATGTGGCACAGAATAGATGACAGATGATACAGAGCACAGGACAGATAACACGTGACACAGGATAAATGACAGATGATACAGAGCACAGGACAAGTCAGAAGTGACACGGAATAGATGATACATGACATATGATACAGATCACGGGATAGATGACATGTACACAGAACAAATGATACAGAGTATAAGACACGTGACACATAACATATGGCACTTCTACTACGTGTGCAGCTTTGACATATATTTTTTAATTAGCCAACTTTATTTAAAATATGTTACAATAAACAATATAATAATAAGTAAATCGTGTGTTCATGTAATAACACTTGTAGAAAGCAGGCCATCAACTGATTCCTATATTTATATTATGTATAACTTGCTACACAAATTAAACTTGGACCCTCATCTCAGATATGGGGTCACTTTTCTGGAGGTTTAACTATTTTAAGGGGGAGTTAGTAGGATAGTTTCTGGGCGTTAAGAATTCTCTTTGTTTTATGCTTTAAAAAAACTGGCTTCTAGTTAAATTTATTAGTTGATTATGTAATCAAATGATGAATTGCAAAAAAATGACAGATAAAGAGAATATGATAGAACCTTTAAAATTAGTAAAAATAATATACAAAGAATTCAATATAAAATCATATAATTAAACCAAAAAAAAAAGATTGATCACACAATAACATTTATGGAATAAAAAAAGATTCGGATGATACTTTATCCAAAAAACAGTAGATATTATTTATCCTAGATACATGTTAATAATTTGGAATATTGAAAAAAAAACCAACGTTCTCATTCCCTCTTTATACGAATAAGGAGCTATCAAACCTGTTCAGGTCAAGGACCCAGTTCTTTCTGTCCTTGAATGAAGAAACTCCAGTTGAAAAGTGTGTGTATATTCCAATTCAATGTGGAAGACATTTAACTTCAAGACAAGGTGTATGTATTGTCTCTCTAAACGAAGAAGAATCGACACGAAAGGTCTGTGAATTAGGATAGCCAACTACACTTTTGGCGTTCTGTACTATGAAATAAAGACTGATCGCTACTATTCGAATTTACAAGTACATGTATCAGTAGTATATCAATCAATAGATGACACCATAGGTACTAGTTATTTATTATTTTAAATAATCAAAAAGAAATATTAAGATTATTAATAAACATGTTACACCAGAGTGGAAATGTATTAGTCTGAAGAAAATTCAGCTTTGACATATGTAATCAATATAGCCGACTTCATTCCCCATTGTTGCCACACATAAATTATACAGGGTATTTAATTAATAATTGAAAATATTTTAACTGTTGAATCTTGATCTTGAAATATTAAAATTTAACCTAAATTACTTAGATAAACTGGGAGTTACATGGTGTTTTATTTAAAAATTTAAAAACTCTTTGTGTCCAGTACCTTAAAACTATTTGATGTATCCTTGTCATATTTAGATGCAAGTGACTGGTGGACTCTTGCCAAATTCTATGTTACTGTCATTTTCCTGTCGTATGCCTCTAGTTGTAGCCAGAAACGTTTATTTAGTAGGATATATCGATGGCTTATTTGCATTAGGATGTAACCCCAAAAAGTGAATTTTTCAGGAGGCTACAAAAACATAATAACATTATAATTTTTGGTCTAAGGATAGGATAAACGACATTTTGCTACTTTCGAAAATGTAATTTGTGATTATTAATTATTTTTTTAATATCTGGGTGTGATACGTCATATTTGTCACAATAAAAATGCATTTTTTGTGTGTTACATCAAATTAAAAGGGGGATAGCAAAAAACATATAATCGTTTTTTTATTAATAAATTTAATTACAAACGTCTATTTAGAGAATAAAAAAACCAATTAAAATACAAAACAAGTACAAGAGCAAAAAATTATTCAGAATAATATGAAAGAGAATCTTAAAATGAATGAACGTCAGGTGTGAGATGATCTTTTAATTGTTGCAAATGTAACCATTTGGAATGTTGTATCTTTAGCCTCTCTTGTAATAATCTTTGATATGAAACTACTTTAACATTAGTTTGTTTTGGTCTCTGCGGTAATTCTTTATAGCTATCATTAAAATCAATTTTATAAAATATCTTGCCCTCTGGCGTATATTTTAGGGCTCTAAGATCTGTAACCGTTAGCTCATTTTTTTATTTCTTCCTGGCCTAATAGCGTTATAAATAAATGTAGATTTATCATCAAAGTTAAGAAACTGATCATGTGTCAGGTAACAGACGTCAAAAGGTCTAGGTTTTGTTCGAGCTTCATGAATGACAGAAATATAATCACTGGGAAGCTGTATTATTCTATGTTTTAACTTTTTTTCAATCAAAGCATGAGCAGAGTCACACTCCATTTGAGTGTGACCTTTCTCCAAATATTTTTGCTCAACTATAACATTATGCTCAATCGAAAAGTGCAATAATGCATTTGACAGAACATTACGGTTCTGGTAGCAACAGCCATCAGAAAATAAAATTATAGGTTTTTTATTGGCCAAACAATTTTCTTTTAAATGTTTTATTATGCATGTGGCAAACACTGATGCACTTAAGTTACCCCCAGTTTCATTCCAAAAAAAATTTTTTGTTCTAGTAAAAATCCAATGAAATCAGTTAATTTGAGGTCATTTGATTGAACACAACCAATCAGAACAACATTATACTGAAAACAGATCCCATGGGCTGTTTTTACTCTATCACGTTGCTATGGATACAATTTGATTATTTATTTCGATTTTGACGTTTCAAATATTTCAAAATGTCACGATTTGGTCATAATACTGACGAGAATATTAATGAAATTATAGAAGCTCTGTACTTCTTTTCTATAATTAGCAAAAAAATTTCTATCCGAATAACCCTTGAACATTGATAAATGCTCAAAAATTTTATAACAACTTTCTCAAGCTTGTTGCTTATAGGCAACAGACCTCCGCCTGCGGCGTCGATCTGTTTCCAAGCAACAAGCTTTCGAAATCTGTTATAAAATTTTTTCGAACAATTATCAATGTCCTTGGGTTATTACTACTAATAATTAACGCAACTATGGGACTCTAGATTATAAACGGTAAAATATGGACCTGAAGTTTTGTTTTGTAATAAAACGCACTCACGTTTAGAAAAGGACATAATTTTACCGCTTGTGTATCCATAGTGAAAATATAAACCTGATTTTGTACAGCCTCTTCCTTTAGGTTTTTCAGATTTTGCTGTTTTCTTTTGCAAAATGTACATTGTATTCATCATCAGATATTTTATTAATCTTATGTTTGTAACACAAATCGCATTCGTCTTTTCTCGGAAGAAAAATCGAAAGTTTCATTTCCTCAAATATACTGCAAAAGGGAAAAAGTGAGTAAGGTTCAATTTTAGACTCCGCACATTTCTCTTTGTATAATTTATAGATTTGACTTTTTGATTGAAAAACCTGTTCTAAGTAGACTTTAGAACTGTCCTTTCTACAGCAGTGTGATGGCTGCTTGGTCAAATCATTGAAAAAATTTTTTAGGTGACTCTTCCTTTTGTCGTTTTCATTTGATTGACTATTATTATTTACTGTTTTTGCCGTTTTTTCTAGTATTCCCGAGCTACTTTGTTTTACCCACGAATGTATCATTTTTTTCTTGAGGCCCAAAGTGCCCAAAAGCATTCTTATGCATACTTTCAACTTCTCATTATTTAATTTCAATTGGTAAATGTTATGTACCAGATTTTCTAGACGGGCCAACAGTGTAACAGCGTTTTTTGGATAATAATCTATTAAAGAACAGAGTTTTTTCGTCCCACGACAAACTCCAAAATTTTGAAAACATTTTTTCTGCGTCTTCTTTAGATACCATGCTACAATATCTTTTATTCCTTAAACAGTGTTTCGAATCAGAAAGTACTGACTTTCTAGAAGGGCGTTGCATATTATGGCTTACTTGTCCATCTTTTGTACTGGTATAACCCAAATAGTATTCACCTTCCATTCTTTTAACTTTATTCCACTCCCATTTCCAATTTTCTGGACAAGCTCTTTTTGACCTATTTAAATTGATTGTGTCTTGTGTGTCGTTTTCTTTTGGCTCTTTCTGACTTGATATTTCTCTTGCAACTTGTGAGGGGTCATTAAAGATTTCTTTATCAGCCGAAACATCTTCACTATTTTCAACAGAAGAGGGAATGTTATATTCTGGATCGTCAATATCAGTGGGTACTGGGGAGTCCATTTGATCACTAGGCGTATACTCTCTAGATATATACTCTCTTGCTCTGTAGTGTTAAACGGGATTGTGTCAACAATATTTCTCTCTTCGAGATATTGATCAACTGATGTACTAATGCCTGCTTTTGGACTGGAAACTGGTAAGCTATAACTTTCGCTGAACACTTTATTCACACTGGAAAAACCTGGTTCAGGATCATGATCCGTACAATTAATCAGCTCAAGATGTTCGTTTTCGAAAATGAGGCCTCCATCCTCTATTATTTTCTCTATGTCAAATTCATTAGGAATTGTGTTTTCCTGACCTTCTAGAACATTAGCAATTTGATAAGAGATTGGGCTAATAAAAGAAGTTTTTGCATCTTTCTCTCATTTTTTTTTCTATTGCAAGTTTAACAAGATTGCGGCACCTATTTGACATTTTCCTGGAACCAAAAAACCCCATGAATCACGCGCTTGTTTTATACCTATTTCAGTTTAATAAAAACCATCAAAAAAATAAAATTTTCGATTTTTCAAGGCTCATTATAAGAAAATAACACATGTAAAGCTATTGTTAAAAAAACGGATAATATAGTATTATAATAATACTTAAAAACAATGTCTAAAAACTCTTCCATACTTATAATTCGTGCATGTACGAGGATATATTGAAAAATTCATAGCCTACTATAGAACCCAACAAAATTTCAATGTCAAAATATTTTATTACTTAACATATTCTCCTCTTAATTGGATACATTTTGTAACGACACTGTCGTCCGAACAGGAAATAACCCCGACAAATAATCAAAAGACAGACCAGGGGTACAGAACACAAGCCAAACTAGACGGAGTTGGGCACCCAGTACCGAGAGGGCAGCACCTTCGCCGTTCCGATAATAACTTGACCGATACGACCAAAGCAGACGAACTGCGATATACAAGGCAAGCTCGATCCTTACGTAGAATAACGATAGGAAGGTTCAACGGAAAATAACCGAAGTGTTGCACTATATCCCGGAGCGTGTCGAGCCTAGGATTGCGGTTTGCCGTCGACCCATCGGTGTGTTGAACCCGAGGCTAGACGCTAAGCAAACCCTGTATATCGGACGAAGTCCTAAAGCGTGTTGAGCTTAGGGCGGACGCCAACTACCCTAGGTCAAGCCCTGCAGCGTGTTGAGCGCAGGACCGAGGTCTTCCCGATTAGCCGAAATCCCGGAGCGTGTTGAGCCCGGGACGGAAACAAACTCCCAACCTCCGAGATCACGCTGTTCGTTGAACGCGGGGTCTCGACCCTGACACACCCCTTTGGTTGTAGGAACCTCGAACGACAGAACGGAACGCGGCAATTCGATCGAAGCGAATAAGGTTGTAGGAACCCATCGTCCCGGTGAGGAATCCGTACAACAGAGTACGAACGGGAGAAGAATCATCCGCGACTCAAATCGACGACCACCCCAGAGAGACTGCCGCCTCCAGGACCAATAGATCGTGTATATAATTATTGTACAGAATATTTATTTTAGTTTGAACACATCACACTGTTAAATAAAGAAGTATATCTAACCATCCAGCCCTTTTCATGCTCTACCACTCTGACTAACCGCTACGAATTGACGCTCGAGCTCGAGCAACGATCACAAATTGACGCCCGAGCAGCGATTACAATTTATTACAGCGAACCTGCAACGTCTCTAGACCTTTCAAAAAAAATGTTTCTTCTTGTTCTGCAAACCAGACCTCCACAGCTTTTATTACCTCCTCGTTGTAAGAAAATTTACGACCTTTTAAACCTTTTTTCAGTTGAGGGAAGAGATGATAGTCGGACGGAGCCAAATCTGGTGAATAAGGGATGTGTTCTAGTAATTCAAACCCTAAATCACGAATTTTTTGCATGGCAACATGAGATTTGTATGCAGGGGCGTTGTCCTGCAAAAACAAAACGCCTTTGGATAGCTTTCCGCGTCTTTTCTCTTTAATTTTTTCCTGTAGAGTGGTCAGTAATGTCGAATAGTAATCTCCAGTTATTGTTCTACCCTTATCCAAAAAATCAATCGTGATTACTCCATGGCAATCCCAAAAAACTGAAGCAAGTACTTTTCCAGCAGATTTTTGAACACGAAACTTCTTGGAGAACCAGAGTGTCGTCATTCCATCGATTGTTGCTTTGTTTCTGGATCGTAGAAATGTACCCAAGTCTCATCCATAGTAACAATTCGGTTTAAGAAGTCTACATCACTTACTTAATTTATTTAAACACTAAACTACTCACTAACACTTAATTTATATGTACTCAACTAATCACTTAATTATGTACACAGTTCACTTAAACTAATTTATATAAACAGTTCCTGATCGCTCCCTTATATATTAAAGCATTTTTTACTAGAAAATTCCGGACTGCGGCTTACACACACAAAAACAATTGGTTCTGGCATTTTCTAGACAAGTCTGGTCACAAAAACAATGTTTAGATAAGATAGTCGTAAACAGTTATAAAAAAATCTGCGTATCCGTCATAATTTCAATTTTCATACGTGGCTTAGACAGAGTCGGATTTAGGAACTATACCAGTGTGCTGTTTCGTAACATTACCCCCTCCTTAAATGGAAGTTCCTCCTGGAACTTTTGTGTAGCCGAGACTGGATGTTTGAATCGGCAACTGGCCCCATTTCTGCACTTTCCGATCTTATGGAAATAGCAGGGCACCGTCTTCATCGGATACTGATAACGGGGGTTGTAGCTGCAAATTAATATCTGGACACCGGTATCTTGAAAGATAATCTCTACCATGTTCCTGATGATTCGCCAATCCAACTGGTTACTCGCTATCTTAGGCATAGCCAGTTTCTTCACGCTGGATTCCAACACATGGTCTCGTAGGTTTCGAAGTGCTTTCCACACATCGCGGTAGGTAGATCGATCTTGAAATTCATTTTTAGTTACCACGAAGAAGACGTACCTCGAATTATGTTTCAGTTTCAGTGTCTTGCCAGGGGCTGGAATCTGGTCTTCAAGTTTTTCTAATTGCCCGAACTTGACGGTTGCCAATCCTCGTGCGTTCTTGAGACGGGCAGGGATGTTGTGTGCCAGTGAATAACCTTCCGGGAGAGTGAACAAATCTTGTCGTTGTTCTGAAGTAACTCCATATCTAGCTTTCCCGGTACCTCCATACGCGCCCATAAATTCATCGAAGGTAGGGTCAGACACATCTCGAATAAGGTTTACTCCTTCCTCTAGGTCATGGTCTCCTTCGAATGGTGCTAGTCGGTTTTGGTGAACTACTTTTGGTTTTCCGTAGGGAATCTTGCTTATGCGATATATAACATAATTGATCCTTTTCTTGATTGAGTATGGACCTTCCCAGGATTTTTGTAATTTTGGAGAAAATCCTTTTCTCCTCGTCGGGTTGTGTAACCATACTTTGTCCCCTTCTTTAAAACCGCCTTCTGTGGCCTGTGTGTCGTACCGACTTTTCATTCTGTCGCTGGCAACTTGAAGATTTGTTCGAACTAATTCATGAATATCGTCCAGCCTTCTTCTCAGTTGGATCACGTAGTCTTCGTCTGCTAGATCTTCTTCAGGCCGACAGGACACAAGGAAGCCTCATTTCATGTCCAAACAGGATTTTCGCCGGTGTTTCACCCGTGGATTCATTGACGGCAGATCGATAAGTCAATGTGAATAGGGAAAGATACTGGTCCCAATCTCTCTGATGGCTGGATACTACTTTGGACAGGTATTTTCCAATAGTCCTGTTCATTCTCTCGACCATTCCATCTGACTGTGGATGTAATCCTGTTGTCCTGGTCTTCTTCATTCCCAGCTTGTCGCAAATCTCCTGGAATGGCTTTCAAAATTTCTTCCCTGGTCGCTGTGGACTTCCAAGACCACTCCATATCGGCTGATAAATTCTTTCACCAATACATCTGCGACAGTTGTGGCCTCTTGGTTCGGGATAGCGTAAATTTCCACCCACTTTGTGAAATAATCCATTACAGCCAGTATGTATTTGCCACCATTTTCTGTCGTCGGAAATGGTCCAGCGATATCTAGAGCAATCCTTTCGAAAGGGCTTCCAACATTGTACTGTTTCATGGGTGCCTTTGTCTTGCGATGTGGTCCATTACTCGTAGCACAAGTTGTACATTTCTTACACCAGTCCTTCACATCATCGGAGCTGATCATCCAATAAAACCTTTCACGTCGCTGGAGAGTTTTCTTCACTCCCAGATGACCTCCCGATGGACTGTCGTGTAACTTCTTTAGTACTTCAGCTACTCTTGTTCTCGGGATAACTAGCTGTCTTCTCATCTCGGAACCATCATTGTTTTCAAGGACTCTTTTCAACAGCCCTTCTTCCAGGACAAGGCCCAATGCGTCTTGAGTTTCGGTGAAAATCTTGACACTTCTTGCCAGGTGGGTCGCCGATTTTCTTCCTTCCATTGCCGGATCATCTTCAGATGAGGATCATTCTCCTGATCTTCTCTGATCCTGGTGGGTGACCATTCCTCGTTGACTACTGTAATTCTTGAAACTGCAGCTTCCTTAGATTTCGACTGGTTGCATTGTGAATAGTCTACAGAGCATGACCGTCTAGGCAAAGAGTTTGCTTTTCGATGATTCACATCAGCTGGGGGTGTTCACCCCTGTCTGATTTCCCCTGTGACTGGAGTTCTTGGGTTACAGGAGTCTTGGGGCGCTTAGACGCACTGCGTACGTGATCTTCTTCGGCTTCTTGTCCATCATACCTTTGATCAAGCTGACGATCTGGTCAAACTTGTCCTCGTCGCCTTCTTCTTGGATGGTCCTAACTTTGTTGTAACCCGAAGCCATTGTTGCTGCTTCATATTCAAGAGCAGCTGTCAATGCGTCAACTAATGTTTTCGGATGGGCTAACCGAAGCGTCCTCTGCATATCGGGGTCACGTAAGCCATCAATAAAGGCCTGGATGTCCAGACATTCCTTTATGTTCTGTGGTGCTGACGGATAAACAAATCGAACAAGTCGGGCAATATCCACTTCATACTCTTGAAGTGCTTCGTCACATTTCTGCCTTCGGTTCTTCAGCTGGGATTGGTACAAATGTTCTAGATGTTCGTGACCATATCACATGTCCAACCTCTTCTTCAGCTGCTCGAAATAATCCGTTTATTCCAGAGGTATCGTCTGAAGTACATCTAAGGCATCTCCCCGAAGCGCGATAGTTAAGTTCACTGCCTTCTCTCTATCGGACCAATTATTCACTCTAGCGGCTGCTTCAAATTGTTTCACATAATTGGTCCACGATGTTTTTCCATCGAACGTTGGGGCCTTGACTCGGGTAAAACTGCCAATGTCTTCAAACTTAGGTAGTGTTTCTGGCTTGCAAGGTTTCGTTTGCTCGGTCTTCTTTTCTTCCTCTGGCGTGCCTCGCTTTCTTCAGTCGGCAATCTTTTCCTCTAACTCCTTGATTTTCTCGTCTATCGTTGTAATCTTATTCTCGATTTTCTAGTCCATCGTTGACATTTTATTCTCGATTTTCTCGTCCATCGTTGACATCTTATCCTCGATTTCAGATTTTAGAGACGAAATTTCATTTTCAATGTCAGCGGCAATGTTTTTCATTAATAAGATATCGGCAGATATATCGTTCTTCAAAGTAGAAATCTTCTCGTCTATATTAACAGAAATGTTCTTTATAGCCGAAATATCGCTTTTCACATTCGTAGAAATCTTCTCTTCCATGCCAGAAATATCGTTCTTCATAGCAGAAATCTTCTCGTCCATGTTAGCAGAAATGTCGTTCTTCATAGCACAAATCTTCTCGTCCATGTTAGCAGAAATTGACGAAATTAAGGTGGAAGCCTCGTCATTAAATAAAACTGTTTCTGGATCAAAGCCGTCATTTTCCAGTGCCACCTTAAGTCTTTCTACTAATTCACTTTTCTTACCGGTCGTTTCCAACTAACCATTTTCCAATTCTGCTCTTAATTCCGCCACTTTCAAATCACATAGTCTCTTGGCCATTTTTACGTAGCAATTTATTTATATTATTCCACTTCTGACACCAATGTAACGTTTTTCTTATTTATTTAAAACGTAAACGGGTGGGATAAACTTTAAACACTCGGTGGGTTCACTTACTTCATTTATTTAAACACTAAACTACTCACTAATACTTAATTTATATGTACTCAACTAATCACTTATTTATATACACAGTATATTCACTTAAAGTAATTTATATAAACAGTTCCTGATCGGTCCCTTATATATTAAAGCCTTTTTTACTTGAAAATTCCGGACTGCGGCTTACACACACAAAAACAATTGGTTCTGGCATTTTCTAGATAAGTCTGGTCACAAAAACAATGCTTAGATAAGATAGTCGTAAACAGTTATAAAAAAACCCCTACGTTCCGCCATAATTTTAATTTTCATACCTGGCTTAGACAGAGTCGGATTTAGGGTATATACCAGTGTGCTGTTTCGTAACAATACAATAAAGTTTTAATGCAGTAGGACGTAACAGCAAAATAGTGTAAAAACATACTTATAGATAGTTATACGAAAAAACCGATGTTTATTTTTCAATACCATACAGCTATAAACTAATACTAAACATTTTTTAAATACAAACTTACCGAAATAACACAATAAAATTCAATTTAAACACAGCGCAATACACAACGTGTGTAGTCGCCATAACAAAATAGTGGTTCACGCGCTATTGCATCGAAAAATAATTTCGCTGCGATACGTCATATTACTAGACAGTAAAATTCCCGCCTTTTATTTGATCTAGGCTTACGCGGTGTTGCAAGCGCATGCTAAATAGTTTTGACCACACGGTGGTCAAAACTAGGATTTTCAAAAATTGTGGGTTATGTTCTATTGCAAATAAGCCATCGATATAGTACCTACACCTTCCGCCAAAATTTGACAATGATGAATCAAATGGTTTTAAAGTACTGAACACAAATAAATTTTAAATTATTTAAAGAAAATAAGTAACTCAGTAAGCAGCCACATTTTATCTAAGCGATTTACGTTAAATTTTAATATTTTGAACTGAATATTGAATAATTGAAATATTTTTTTGAATTATTTTTAATTTTTTTTATTCACTTACCGATACTTGTATTTCATCTAATTGACTGTATATATCTTCGACTCGACTTATAATTTTATTCACTTGATCTTCTAAATTATTGTCCGATTTGTCGTCTTCTTCACTTATTTCATCAATGTCATCACATTTAATATCGATGCTATTTTTTCCATCATCGAAATCAAAAAGTTTTCGCGATCCCTCTCGTATATATTTACTATTGTAACCCGCCTCGTATTCTGGATTGGAACGATTCAACTGTACCGGTAGTAATTTTAGTTTTATATCATCCTCGGTTTGTCGATTTTTTTCTCTATAGTTGTCAGCGGATTTGTTATCAATTTCTTCTGCACAGTTTGTTGTTAATTGTTTACAATCGGTTTTGGTGGGCGTAAGCGGATCCGATTTCGAATTAAAATTATCTAAATCCATCCCTGTAGATTTTTGAAAGTTATCGTTTAGTGGATCAGAAGCTTTAGATGATTTGTCTGAAAATTAAAAGAACATTAAAACTACTGTAAATGTTTCTTTATTTCTTTCAAGTTCGATCTTGTTTTGACACTAAAAGAAAGTTGATGTCACTAGTGACGAAAGTTAACGTTATGGAATATTCTGTCACTGGTGTTGGAACTGGCGTTTTTGGTTGAAGAACAACGTGACGAAAGTTGTTGATTTTTAAATGGTTATAGAAAAAAGATTTCTTTACCTTTTCAAAAGAATGTCTCTTTTGATGAATTGCTATGTCTTTGTCTATTGATTAATTATAACATTAAAAATCAATTTAAGGATTATACTACATTAGAGATATTCGGAAATAAATATTTCAGATAAAATTGCAATATTGGTTTTCACAGTTATAAAATAATTTTTTTTAATTTACACACAAAAAAGAAAAAGCAAACTATTATTTAAAAAAATTGTAATTAAGTCAAGTTGTAGATCATAAATGTATTTAATTAATTTTCTAATGAAATATAATCTTGATGATTAATCAATTAAATATATATTTTTATTCGACTTTTAAAATTAATATAAATGTGAAAAAATAAAAAAAATATTCACCTGATAACGGATCCACAAGAAAGTTACTGATACAGTCTCCAATTCCGTCGATCTTCTCTTCATGTTCCCCTGATTCTTTTATTTTTACTAGATCGTTCTTACGTATATTTTCTTTTGCAATCATTTCACCTGGTAACATAAGTGCCCGGTAAATAGAATTTTTTTATAATTTTAAAAGCGGACATTCAAAATCTCGAAATTATATAGCGAATTAAATATTTTTTTGAAGAAATAAAACAAATTCTCCTCGTACTGTACCATCCTAAGGGCGTTAAATTCCATTTATCCTGGTAACATTCCCATCATTCCCACAAATATTTCTTTTAGTCTACATTTAGAAGTAGACCATCACTAATCACTGACTAGTTCTGAAGTCATTGAGTTACTTAATCATTGCAAGATATGTGACAATATATCGTTTATATAAGCTTCGAATACTAGAAAAATATAATCCGACTGTCTGAGATTTTAGTCCGAGGAGAAATGATTTTTTCTTTCAAAAATTGTTGAAACGCGTTTATTTCAAGTAGAAATATTTTTTAAGTATATTTAGGTAAAAATAAATGATACTCACCAGCTGCTAAATCCGTTTCTACCAATATAGAAGGCAAATCTGCTTTCGCATTTTTATTTTTTATTTTATTCTTGATTGCCGAAGTTTGAGATTTACTATTTTTTATTGATTCGGCATTATTACTTTTTGACAAAGCTTCGTCTATAGATAAAGTCGTTTCTGAAGATGAACTAAAACACAAATAATCTATATACTTGTAATTAATCGACATCGCCACTAATTTAACTCTACAGAAGGTTCTTAAACAATCACGGAGAATAAAAAGAATCAAGACCAGAAAAACTTTCAAGGAAGAAAAATCCGTTATTATTTTGAGACAATTATTTGGTGTTGTGTAGAAATAAAATGATGTGATCACACTGTATACTTCTATAAACTATTTACATTTTTTTATTTTATTTACTTTATTAGCAATTTAAACATACAGTTCTTTAAGCTATTGGGATGGCTTCAGAGCATGCAAGCTCTACTATAGCATGATGAGGTCTTCTCCAGTGACAAGTCCGCTTTACCTACTTTGTAGATCTACAGGCCAATTTCCTTTTAGTCTTCTACTATTTTTTGGTGCTATGAGTGGATGGAGTAACATGTTTTCATGGTTACCCAGTCATTCATGATATTTCGTACTTCGTTCTTTTATGACATCTTTGACGAAACTGACGTTAAAGTCTTCATCAGCTATCATGTGAAGTATTTTGGACTGGCTTCTTTCTATAATAGCTGTATTTGATTTATTTGCACAACCCCAGAGTCTGATATCATACATCCAGATAGGCTTGATTGTAGTTTTATAGAGTAGGAGCTTGTTTTCGACTGTTAATTTGGATTTTCTACCAATTAGCCATTATAGATATTTTACTTTCAGGTCGACTTGTTTGTGTTTTTTAATAACATGGTCTTGCCATGTGAGCCTTGTATCTAGGTGCATGCCTAAGTATTTCGTGTTGGTAGCTTGTGGTACTCGTACATTGTTCATATAATAAACCGAAGGGACTGGTCTTTTCTTAAGGTGAAGGTCACTTGAGCCGATTTTGTTTTGTTAGTTTTGATTTTCTATTTGCTCAGCAACGTTTGGATGTCATTTAAATGTGTCTGAAGAATCCTGGAAGCTGCAACTGAACTTTCATTGCTTGCTAATATGACTGTGTCCATAATGGTTTCAATATTTGCTGGTAGATCTGCTGTATATAATACACATAGTAATGGCCCCAAGACGCTCCCCTGTAGTACGCCTGCGTTTATTGGATGATTATCGGAACTACTTTCATTGATTTTTGTTCTGAACTCTCTGTCGCTTAGGTAAGATTTTAACAGTTTGAAGTAGGTGATCGAAAGTAAGTTTTTTTGTGGTTTATATAATAGGCCTGTGTGCCAAACCTTGTCAAACGCCGGGCTAACGTCTAAAAACACTGTTGCGCAGTATTTATTTTCTTCTAGTGCTTGATTTATTGTGTGACTTATCCTGTGGATTTGTTGTATAGTTTAATGTTCCTTCCTAAATCCAAACTGGTGTATTGGTATCCATTCCTCGGTGTTTGGGTATGAGTTTATTCTTTGTAGTAGTAATATTTTAAAGACCTTCGACAGGATTGGCAGTAAGCTTATTGGGCGATATGAAGAGATAATGTTTGGGTTTTTGCCTTGTTTTGAGATCATTATTATTTCTGCATTTTCAGCGGTTTTAGCCAGTAATTAAGATGTAAAATAGCATTAAATATGAGAGTGATAAGTATTATACCTTTCCTTGCTAACTCCTTTATTATTTTTGGGGTTATTTTGTCTATACCAGGAGCTTTTCTTGAATTTATGTAATTGATTTCCTGTTGAAGTTCGTTTATCGTTAGTGGTTTAATTGCTGACACATTTAGAGGAATTTCAGACAATTTTCATTCAATTTCAGGATTAGGTACTTTGTAGGTTCAGAGCTTGTTAATCATAACTGTATAGTTTATTACTCAGTACACAAATATCGGAGGGGGTTATGAGCTTTGCTTACATGAAACTTTCATGTTTATTTGGTTCTCTGGTGTCTTCCATTTGTTCATTTAGAATACTGAATTTGTTGCTTGTGCATGCTGCTTGTGGCTCGTCACTTATTTTGATTTTCCTTCTTTTCAAAGCTTTGGTTTTTACAACTTGCCATGGGTTTTCTGTTGTAGTAACTGCTACATCTTTATCAAATCCTAGTTCTTCTTTGTCACTGGTAGAGGACATTCTGTATAAGTATTGATTATTGTTTGGTGTGCTATCATCTGGTTTTGTATGATGTGTAACTACATAATTAGGTTGTGACAGGTATAATCCACTATTACTTGACTTTGGCTGAGAGATGATTTGATTTGGAGTAAATTGTTATGATATTTGCATATTGTATATTGACATTGTTGAATGGAACACCCAGTATGTTACTGTTCATGGGTTGAGTGAAATTGTTGTGTGGGTCACCCAGTATGTTGTTATTTGTGGTAAACATTGGTTGACTAATTTGTGTACCTGCCTATTAACGGCAGGCGTTGAGTTCATTTTTATTTAGAATACGATTTTTTGTACTTTATCATTGACTGATAAAATAACTTGTTTCTGCTGTAGCACTATTGTTAATATGGTGAACGAAAAACACGTCTGTACGCTACGACCTACGAAACATAAATTACAACTAAACTACTTACATCAATTATTACTAAATTTTTACATTATTTTTACTTATAGACTAAAAGCCAGCAATGGATTTATAGTTGTTATTTCAAAAGTCATGAAAAGTTACTCACTTAATATCTAGCACCTGATCAACAAAAAATTACTTCTGGCAACCCCCAATGGTCGGGGAAAGCTACCTAAAAATTCTAAAGAGGGTAGGAAAAGAGAATCAATTTTGTCATCGTAAAAGTCATGAAATTTCTGGAGTTCATTCTTAATATTATGCTAAATACATAAAAAATTCGCCAGATCATTTTCGTTCCTCCTAATTATTAACAGAGTCTTGAAATTTGTACAAAGTAAAGAAAATATGTATAGAAAACATATTCTCTAATGCCAGAAATAAATTTTATCACTTACCCTGCGCCAGAGCGAAAAACATAACCGAATGCGAGCGAGACATTTGTATTAATATCTGTGAGTTAAAAAGGCGTACTGGACCCTATTAAAGGTGGATTGTAAGTTATATGGGATGCAAGAGTTCTTTGTTAAATTCATCGTAAATTGATGTTTGTATTGATTTCCTTACCCTATGACAGAGGTATTCTAAATAACTCGAAAGGTCACTTAGAAAGCTTTAGGCCTTTGTCAACTGTACCATTCTCGCATCTCACTGAACAAGATGCATGTAAGGATACCAGCCAGAGCACCTGCTTCAATTGTAAATCATCTTAGAAGTAGATTGCAATTTGCCAGAGAGCACCTTGACTAGAGTGTTGATGACTGGGAGCACATATTGTTCAGAGATGTTTATATAGTTCAGATAGATGTGTAAGAGATATTCGACATCCAAGAGAATGCTCTGCACAGTGCAACATATGACCTATGACTTTATTCAATGGAGGATCTGTAATGGTTTGGAGAGGAATATCTGTTACAACGCGAACGGACCTTGTTGCTTTATGAAGACATTCCTTAACAAATGAAGGTTATATTACACACATTTTGTCTAACCATGTAGTTCCCTTTGCTCCTTACAAAGGAAATTATTTTCTTTCAATGCATGATGATGCACGTGGGGTCCGTGATTATTTGGACGAGGTTTGTATTCAAACCATGAACTGGTCACACTGCAGCCCTTATCTAAATCTAATAGAGAATTTGTGGAATATTATTGATCATAAACTCAGGAGCCAAGAACCACCACCTGTCTCTTTTGACGACGTAAAGTTATGGCGACAGAAATTTGGGGTGCAATTGAACAAGACCAAATACGACGCTTGATTTTAAGAATGCCTAGTCGCTGTGAAGAAGTAATTAGAAATAGAGGCGGAAATACTCGTTATTAAGTGTTTTTAAGAGAGGGAATTTGTTAAAGATTATTTAGGTTATGTTTTCTTAGGGTTTAGTTTTTAGTTGTTTTAAATATCAATAAAGTTTATTTGTATTACAATTCAATAAAATCACGTTATGCTATGAACGTAGTTTTCTTCTGTGATAACGGAGACATCGAGATGATTTTTTTATGAAAATGTTGAAAACAGATGAAACTATCTTGCAATATTAATAAGATGTAGCGTTTGTTTCTAATAAATTTCACAGGGTGTTCCAAAATAAAATGAAAAAATAAAACTTTATTTTTACACCCCGTATGTGGATAAGAGATATTTTTTTTCATTTTCTTGTTTATATATTTTTTTTAATAATAATTTTTTTATTTTTTAAACCTCTTTTTTTCATAATTTGTTTTTCTTTAAATCGTTTTTTTTTCTCATAATTTGTTTTTTTATTATTTTTTTTTCTTAATATTTTTTTTGGATTTTTTCTAATTTAATAATTGTTAGTAATTACAAATACAATGTTGTGTTTGCATAATTGCTTACAAATTTTACAATTTAAGTTTGCAGTTTATTATGTGTTGGTACAGTATGTAAAGAGTGTTTATACTTTCTGAAAAAAAAATACAATTAAGGTCTATTGGAAGGGTTATATTGGCAGTTATTAGTTGATTATATAATTTCCTAATATTTTGGGTATGTAACGGACACTCAAGTAGGATGTGTGTCAGTGTACCTATATCTCCACAGGAACAATATGGGTTATCAATAATTTTTAGCCGATGTTTATATACAGGAGTAAGTGCATGATTTGCACGCACTCGATTTATTGTAACTATAAAATTTCTGTTCACCTCTTTGTAGAACCAACTTTGTTTAAGGATCCTATCCTGATGTTTTTTAAAGTTTAATCCAGTTGTAGATTCATTATAGAGTTTTTGCCAGTTTTCTTTAATTTTCTGTTTTTGTGATTTGAATACGTCGGAGGGTGGTAATTTAAGTTGGAGTTTTTCTCCTGTTTTTATGGCTTCCTTTGCAAATTTATCAGCTGTTTCGTTACCAGTTATACCAACATGAGCTTTTATCCATACATATATGACTATTTTGTTATTTGTGTGAATTTCGTGGTATAAGTTCAAAATGTTTGCTTCAATATGATTCTCTTTATGTTCATATTTTTTAATCTGTCCACTGCGCATTTACTGTCTGTAAATATTACATATCTATTTTTATGTGAATTCAATATGTATTTCATTGCTTGTAAAATTGCTGTTATTTCTGCTGTATATATAGAAGCCTCCTTTGGTAAAGTATATTTGGAATGATGTTTTTTGTTTATGTGGTAGAACGCGCAGCCTGTTTGTTCATTTGCTTTTGAACCATCTGTAAATATATATTCGTAATTTGGCCAGTATTTGTTTTTGAATTTATTGAATTTGGTTTGAGTCAGGTTTGGTATTTCGTCTTAAATTTCGAAATAATATGTTGGTATTTTGTGAGCGTAGAGATTTTCAGGTAGGTATGTAAAGTTAGGTAGTTTCCCGTTTGTATGTAATTTGTGTTCGTAGCTAGATATTTCCAAAAGACTTTCCAATATAACTGGTTTTTTTTTGAGTACCAGTATTTATAGGTGAGGACCTGAACTGTTAATGATTGTAACCTGTTGAGGTATGATGCTTTCTTTGCTATTATTTTAGCAATAACCATATTACTGAGTAATTGTCTTCTTAGTTTAAGAGGTGGTATTATTGCTTCCGCTTGCATAATATTTATAGGGGTGGATCTGTTATATCCTAGGCATATTCTCAAACACTTATTCTGTTGGGCTTCAATTTTGTTTAAGTGTGTTTCAGCTGCTGTCCCATATAGATGACTTCCATAATCTATAATTGACCTTACCATTGTTTTATAAAAGAGTAATGCCGTATTTGGATCCGCTCCCCACTTTGTATTGCAGAAAGCTCTTAATATATTCATTGAATTTTCAGTTCTTTTGATTACTTGCTGTATACAGTTTCTTGTCTAACAGTAATCCAAGGTATTTGATGGTATTTTTTATGGGAAAGGTGTATTTACCTAGGGTTATCAGATTTTGCGGACAACTTCTAGTTCTGGAAAAGATACATACTTCGGTCTTGGTTTCTGATATAGACAGTCCAATATTATCAAGCCATTTTTGGATTGGACCAAATTCCGCGTTAATAATTTTTGTACATCTTTCAACTGATTTTTCTGTGGTGTATAACACAATATCATCGGCGTATTGTACTATTTTAGATTTTGGAGATATGATTTTTTCAATATCCATTGTATAGAGGGTGAATAGGATTGGACTGAGAATGCTGCCTTGTGGTAAACCGTCTCTGGAAATTCTTGGATCTGAAATGTGTTGGTTAATTTTTAAGGAGACTGATCTATTTGAATATGCGTTCTTAATGAAATTTGCCATATGAGTTGGTAATCCTATGTTGATGAGTTTTTCCTCCAGTAAATTCAATTGGACATTATCGAAAGCTGATGCTACATCGATAAATGTAGCTAAAGTGTGGTGTTTTTGTGAATAACCAAGATAAATATTGTTTACTAATATTGTTAGAGGTTCTTGGGTGGACCTACCTTTTCTAAATGCATATTGTGAGTCAGGCAAAAATTTTTCACTCTCTAATGTTCGAGTCTGTTCTTAATCATTCTTTCCAAAGTTTTAAAGACGCATGATGAAAGTGATATATGATTCTGAAGTATCGTCTCTTTTACCTGGTTTTTTTTATGGGTAAAACGATGTAGTCTTTCCATTTTTCGGGGAAAGGTATCTTGTTTGTCCAGATAGAGTTGAACAGTTCTAGCAGAGCTTTTTTATGTTCTATCGGCATTTTATAAATCATTATATATGAAACATTGTCCTTACCGGGGGCGGTATTTTTGGTTTGTTTCAAACTTTATTCTAGTTCCCACATATTGAATATTGAGAGTAGAAATGTATTATTTCGTTGTACTGTATATTTGGTGTATAGATTTGTTGTCAACCCCAAGGGGAGATATTTTGGTATGAAATTCATTTACCCAGTCCGCTTCAGGGTCTATTGGTGTTTTATTTGATTGTTTTCTATTTTTAAATCGATTTACTTTATCCCAGACTTCTTTAATTGGTGTTCCTTGATTAAGACTGACAATAATTTCTCTAGCTCTTCCTTTTGGTTTCTTTAAAAGTCCTTTTTGCCACTGCATCTAGTCTTTTGTATTCTATCAAGTTGTTAAGATTTGGCGATCGTTTGTAGTGCGAAAATGCTTCTTTTCTTGCTAGAGCTGCTATGTTGCAAGTTTCATTCCACCATTGCTTTGAGCAGTGATTGCGTTTTTTGTTTGTTGAAAAGTGTTTTGGGATAGCGTCCTCTGCTGCTTTGTTTATATTTTCGATGACACCATCATATGTTGTTTTCGGTTCTGTCAACTGTAATACAGAAAAGTATAATTCCCAGTTTGCATCTTTGAGTCTCCATAAGTTGTGGGTTGTTGGTGAGCTTTCTGGTAGCGAATTTTTACATTCTAGTTTGACATGTATTGGAAAGTGATCTGCACCATATGGCTCTTCTAAGGTAGACCATGTAATTTGTTGAGTTAGATCTTGAGTGCTAAAGGTTAGGTTTATAACTGATTTCCTAGTGCTGACTAGCGTGGGAGATGTATCGTTTAGTATAATTAAATTACAGTGTTCTATGGCTTCCAATAGTACCTTACCATATGTGGTCACATTCATTATTCCATTCCAAGTTATGGGCATTGAAGTCGCCCCCAATTAAAAATGGTTTTGGGATTTGGTCGAAAAAATGTATCCACTGTTGCAGTGATATACGAGTTCGCGGTTTAACATATATAGAGACTATATATATCGTTTTCCCAATTTCGGGTATATCGACTGATATACATATATATTCAAAGCTAATTGTGGTATGTACTGGTATCTCTTGATACCGTATATTTGACTTCACCAAGATAGCTGCCCCACCATAGCCGTCGTTGCGGTCACAGCTGATATTGTTAAAACCAATGAACCCATAGTACTTGCCAGGGCGGTACCATGTCTCGGATAATAAGGCAACAATGTAGTTACCCTTATCTAGTAGGTATTCTAAGTTTGTTTTATTCGAGACTGCCGAACGGCAGTTCCATTGCAAAATATTTATGTGGTTTAGATCTGAGAAAGTGACGACATATTTACATCTAGTGTTGATTTAACTACATTTTCTAGTTCTTTCTTATTTACATTTATGTTTTTTGATTCTAATAAAATCGTAACAATTTGTATAATTAATTGAAATATTGAATTTATTGTGCTCAAATCTGCAGATGGTGATTCCATTTGAGAATTGATATTTTTGGTATAATTTGGATTTTCTAATATTCCACCACAAGGCATTGGGTGTCTTGGGAAGGATATCATTTCTTTGTGCAATTTTAAAATAGGGTCAGGACTGTTTGGCCTTTGCCTTTTGTGAGCTTGAGGGTTGGAAAGGTTTGTGGTTGGATTTGTAGTATTAAAATTTGTTGTTGGAGTTAAATTGATGATATTGGATGGGGTTGGATCGGTTGTAGTTTGACTGGAATTTAGGGGGGGGGGAAGATTTGGGGCAGTGTATATTCATAGTCTGTGAATTTGTCACATTTGAGTTACTGTTTGTAACACTTGCATAAGAATTTCTACCTATCTGTTTGCTTGCATCATGGTAACCTATATTATTGTTGACATAGACTCTTTAATTAACTTCTGTCTTTTAAATTCCGGGCACGCTTCTAAGTTACTTGTAAAATGGTCACCCGAACAATTGAAACATTTTGGTGTAAGTTCAGTATCTTTGCAATCTTTAGTGTTATGAAATTCTCTGCATTTGCCACACGTTGGCTTGCCCTTGCACTGGTTTCCAGTATGCCCGTATCTTAAGTAGTTAAAATAAAGCAGAACTTTTTGCTTATATGGTTCAACTTCCTTCAGTACCTTATTGATTAATATATTTCGGTAAAATTTGTGATTCAAAGTGAATTATACATGTTTTAGTTGGAACATATTGTGTACCTTGTTCATCAGTGCGTTTCCTATTTAGTCTTTTAACTTGCACTACTACAAACTTGCAATGCAAGTCAAACATTTTTATTTTATTTTTAATATAATCTTCCGAGGATTCCGTTGAAATATCCCTGACTACGCCCTGTCTAATAACCATAAATTTAGGTATGTATATTTCCAAATTGTTTTTAATAAAAATTTGATCATTTTTCCTGGATAATAGATAATTAGCTGATTTGTAATCTTTAAACTTAATTCTTATTCTATTTCTGCCAATTGAGTCGATGCTAGAAATTTTATCATCAATTTCCGCGAAATTAGATAATACAATGTCTCCAATTCTTAGCGCATTTAACCTACCTTTGAATACATTTGAATTGTTTTCTAAATAAACATGAAAAGGCCCTAAATCATTTTGTTGATATAAATAATCTACCTTATGTTTTGCGACCTCTTTTTCAGAAGTATTAATTGAGGTAATTACTGTTTTACTCTTTTGAGTATTTGTTTCGATTATTTCAGAATGTTTATTTATGATACTTATCTGGTCTTTTTTCTCGAATCCTAAAAATTGGTCTACCGGGAAGTTTGTAGTTTCTGCATTAATTAATTCCATATCAATATCTTTATTTTCGGGGGGGCTTCCCCCGCTAGTCCCACTCAAAGATTATATTTTATTTTTCACTTAATCAGAGAAATAAATTTCACAAATCACTTAATATATTTTGATTGTAAATAGTTTTAGACTATAGAGATAACACCGATTTTGCTAATTAGATTTTAATTACGGTACGTCCGCTCTCTAGGAAGGTCCAAAACAAACTGGATAAGAGATAAGACATTAATATTTCTCAGAGAACATTAGTACAGTAATACCTTAGAAATAGACCTATAATGTGAAAATGGCTACAAACTTAATATACATTTAAGGTGGTGCGTTAATTTTTGACAGTAGTGTATATTAACATGAAGATATCTCATTTTAGTCATTGTATGGACTTTGTGCTTATTCACTGAGGTTAATTAACAATTAGGAGGGACGAAAATGTTCTGGCAAATTTTGTATGTATTTAGCATAATATTAAGAATGATCTGAAATTTCTTGACTTATAGGATGACAGAATTGATTCTTGTTTCCTACACTCTTTAACATTTTCAGGTAGCTTACTCCGGCCATTCGGGGTTGCCAGAAGTGATTTATTCTTGAGCAGGTGCTAGAGATTCATTCATTCGTTTGGGTTGTGCTCAACAGCCCGGGCACTTGACCTAAGTCATTGTACTGTTCCCAATATTGTCTACTTCCACTCCAAAAGTTTCGTGTCCATGATATGGACCACTAACTTATTTGGGGGGATTTTGAGTAGCTCATCAACCATCAGGTTGTATTGTTTTCTTTCCAAAATGCTTCTGCCTGAGTCCTTGTAAGTTCTTACATAAGTAGATATATGAATATGTGTTTCATCCCTTAGTTCGCATTCCCTGTAGATAGGGTCACTGACTTTTCCATTTTGTATAAATGTTTCTTTAGGGTGTCTCTTGATCAGTTTCAATAAACTGATTAAGTATTCTTTCTTTACATTTTCCAGTACGCTTTTTGTGGGAAGGTCACCTTCTGTCAACCTCCGTTTGATTTGGTGTTCCTTGTCTAGCCAGTTCCGGATTTCCCCTCTTATGTAATCCTTTGTGATTCTGCAGAACCTAGACATGCATACACAAGATATCTAGATACCCAACGCACTACTCGTTTTTTACCCCACCCGTCTAGGGCGCCCTCTAGGCGCGCAGTCTCGTTATTTAATAGCCAGATCTCGTATCTACAATTCTGCCCTCCTAAGAAAAAAGACAGTATCTCCACAAAAGTTAGTTTCGAGATAATGCAGATTTTAGTAAACAAAGCTGGGCCACCATGAAAATATTTATCGATTCTGGAATTTTTTAACTGTGTTGTAGTTCTTTTGCTTATCATTGAATGAGTTCATATTATTATAAAATATTTCATTAAATTTTAATTAAAATGGCGGTTATTGCCTTTAAGCAAGGTATATTATTACAATTGGTAAGAATGAATTGCATAAAAACGCAGTAAATCCAATTGATTGGTGGTTACTGCTTTTTAGTGTAGTATTTCTCCAATGGGAAAACCCGGTAACAACAGAAATAATTTAGTTTTTTTAACTTTATTAGTCAAGAACTCTCTTATCACACCATTAAACTAAACTATACATTTTGTTGAAAAACGAATACTGAGTTAAACATATAATAAATTATTCAAAAAAACACAATTTTCACGTATTAATTATCATCAAATTCCGATCATAAATCGGCGGCTGCATCATTGACGGGAAGGTTCTGCCAAAATTGTCTTCGATTTTCGGGTATTAATGTAACCAAATTTTGCAAAATCGCTTGCTTCCTTTCTTCTGCAATTCCTCTTGGTTTTGAAATGTTGGCAGGTTCTTTGAAGCCACCCTTGGTTATTTTTTATTTTAAAAAAATTAATTCTTTTTGTTCATTTGAAAGAAAACTTGTTTTATAAAATACATTAAAGTTACCTCTCTTAGCAACAACTTCAACCATTTCTTTTAAGTAGGGCCGGGGTGTTGTATGGTTAATTTTGTAAATTTACGAGTTGTCAGGCCAAATAAAAAAATCCTCCATCTTCATTTCTTTGGTCTCAACCTTTCCGGAATTAGCAGACTGAATGCGAGACACAAAATCAGCAAAGTCATACACCTTTTTCATTCGCTGCAAAGACCGCCACCTGGTGGTGAAAACTGTCCGCTGACATAAAGGTATGCCCTGGTTCAAAATATCTAAAAGTAATTGTCTGTGCTGCAATCTCATTCTCATTCTTGTTTTGTCCTGCGCAGTTGTCAAGCCAAATGGTTATATTCTCTACATCACGCACGTGTAACATAAATGTGTGAAATGCACTTATCAAGTCTTCCTTTTTTCTGCTTGATATGCATTCATGCCAGAGGAACGCAAAGGGTTTGATTTTCTGTATCTTTCCTACAGCTACAAAGGTTTCGTTCAAAACTATAATTATTTGACAAAACACAACTTTTTTGAACATATCAATTCTGGGCAACATAATCAATTCTTCAAAGTCAGCTGAAACGCAAAGTGTGCTTGTTGGAAAATCGTATTCTGTATCAGACCTGTATTTTCCACGTCCCTCCTTGGATTTTTTGATGTGCTCTTTCCAGAAGTTACAGTCACTGCAGTCTTCCGACAATGACTGTTCCGTATGTTCGGGCTTGTGAAACTTAAAACTCTCACATAGTTCACACTCCTCTTGGCCCAATTATGCAAAGGAAATATGTAAATCTTTAGATACGCATTTTCTGTACAGTTCATATGAACACTTTAAATTTGGTTGAGTTGTAATACATTTTTATGCATACTTCGAATGGTGATATCACTCGGAAGATATCTTTTGAGAGGAGCATGTTCTCTCCGATAATAGGACACAGAAGGGTTGAAAGATTCAACATGTTTTCGTATTAATTCCCTGTCTATTCGTGTTGTTTTTGTGTGTTTTCCTCTTCTGTCAAATGAAGGTACGATATTCTCAGGGTCTTCTTTCGCCAAAACATTTGTGATGATTTGGTCGTTCTTTGGATCATATCCTAGAGTGCACAGAAAAAATATTTTGCACACTTCGTAATTTTTATAAAATACGTAAATGTCCTTTTACGAGCACTTTCTACACTACCGCGCGTTCTTTTCACATCGTGCACGGTGACATTTGACGATACAAAAATCCTTCTCTCTTGCCAATTCATCGACCAGTACTGCTTGTTTATTGATGCTCGCTGATTCTCATTAAACAATGTTTTACATTTCCTATAGCACACTACGCACCCGGGTCGAATGTAGTGTTTGTTTCGTTGCTTCTGAGCACGTTCTTCTAGTTTTTCTTGTTTTGTTTTATCATGTCTCTTTCTCAGTTCTCCCTTTTTAGTATAATTTACATAGGAATTTTCACTACAAGATACGGCAGTACTTGTTGAAGCTATTGCACTGGTTGAAGCAGTTGTTGCAATGCTTTTATTATTGATATAAGTATTAGTAGTTGCTCTGGAAATTTCATCTGATTCTGATTCAACCCTATCTTCGAAAAGAGACTGCGAAGTCAGGGTCTTTAAGAATCAGCTTGAAAATTCGTTAGAGTGGATGTAGCTTGCAAAGCTGAATCTTCATTTTCAGTGATTTGCAGCCTGACCGGTTCATCAAGTTAATATATTTCTGTCTCTTCATTGTCATACCCTCCCTCATCAGAACTTGGATTTATGGTTTCCATTATCTGCAGCATTTGCAATATTTTCTTACCACGGGTTCCCATGTTTTAAATATCTTTAGTTTAACTGTTAACAAATAATATATGACAATAAAACTATTAACAATCCAGTCAATAATAATACTTACCTATAAAAACTTTTTGAAGGAAATATATTTTTTTATTATTGATGAGAACTAACACGTGCACACAGAGTGACTGATCACAGCAAACTGACAGGAACCAACACGCTTCACTTAGTTTAAACCCAAAAACTGAGAATTTTGGTGGGGCATGTCGCGATAAAGTCATGCAGTTGCTAGATTAAAAACCAGTATTTCCATTTTCTGTAGGAGATACTGCCTTTAAGGCTTTTATAAGGTACTTACTGCTTTTTAACTAAGGAATACCTAATAACAAGTTGAGTTACTGCAATTTTCATAGTCTACCAGACCAATGGATGAACGCTTACTGCTTTCTAGCTTTGTAAGGTATACTTATAATTGTATAAGGAGCCCATAGAAAGATGAAATTTGAAAATGGTAATAATTGGAGATACTGCCTTCTTGCTTAGGACGGCCGAATTGCCCCCTTCATATAGGTATCGGGGTAGAATTCTCTAGATTATTAAGCCGGAATTATTTTTTTGCCTACTAGAATATTCGAGACCTTTTTTCCTGTCGACTTTCAACATCGGCATTTTTCTGGTGATTTTTTGTATTCTCCGTGACTTGGAAGCTATTTTGTAGATTTCACTACTACTTTTTTGGTAGAACTAATGCATACAAAATTTTACAGTCTCTATACTTTAACTAGTAGGTCCTGCCTCTTAACTCTAACTTGTCCCTTGATTTTACGAGTCATTATATTTATGTTATATATTATACTAAAAATCCAAATTATGAAGTGTACACACTCTTGTTTTAACAAGGATAAATGAATTTGTAAACAATATCTTATTTTAAAATCACTTATGGCTAAAATCAAGTCCCACGACCTCATTGTCACCAAATCTGATAAAGGGAATTGTTTAGTTATTATGAAGAAGGTCAATTACATACTTAAAGTTGAATGAAGAATTTTTAAATAACAACAGTTTCGAAATTCTTAGTAGAAATCCAATGCCAGCATTTAATGCTGAGCTGAGAACCGCTTTAAAGGATAGTTCATTATTGTTCGATAAAGAAAACAAAATTAAATTCACTTTTGGTCTCTAATCCGAACATACCTTTACTTTATGGCTTGCCAAAAATTCACAAAAATGAAATACCAATGAGACCAGTTGTCAGTTTTACAAATACTCCAGCGGTACACTTAGCTAAATTTTTGAAAAAAAAATTTTCAACAATTTTTTGAATAGGGTGTTACAATTTAAATGCAATTATACAGTCAAAAATTCAATAGAATTGGTAAACAATATTTCAAGGTTATTACTTCCCAACAATTTTTACATGGTTTTCTTTGATGTCAACAATCTTTTTACAAATCTTTGCAGGGATGAAACAATCCCTATAATTAAAATAATACTCACTTTAGAAGCGTGGATGTCAGTATTATTGATATAGCCTTGAACCTATTGAAGATTTGTCTTAAGCAGGATTTTTTTTATTTTCAATGATAAAATTTATAGGCAACCCAAAGGTTTGGCAATGGGCAACCCCTTGTCTCCTCTGTTAGCGGACCTTTTTCTTGATTCTTTGGAAACAGTAATTTTAAATAGTAACCATAAAATAAACAGCTGGTATAGATATGTAGATGATATTTTGGCCTTTGTAGATGGTACATCTGATGATTGTTTCAAAATTTTAGATTTCATTAATAGTTTACATCCATGCATAAATTTTACAGTCGAATTAGAATTAGATAATCGGATTGACTTTTTAGATTTGACTCTTACTAGATTAAACAATAAAATAAACTTCAATATTTACAGAAAACCAACTCAGACTGATCATATAATTCCATCAAACTCTAATCATCGTTTTCAACACAAAATGGCCGCCATATACTCCTATGTACACAGGTTGATCAGAATCCCTATGGTGCCCCACAATTTTGATAAAGAATTTAACATCTTGAAGCAGATCGCAGTTAACAACGGCTATCCTTCAAATATTATTGAGTATACTATTAGGAAAATAAAACAAAAAGACATCAGACAACTGGCTTATCAAACCGTCGAGGTTAGTGATTTTCGATTTTGCTCAGTCCCATTCATAGGGAAGATTTCATATGAAATAAGCAACATTTTTAGAACCTGTCAAGATAACATTAGGGTTTCTTTTTCATCTCAAAATACCATAAAATCACTACTTTCTAAGACCAAAGATAAGTTACCCAAACTCGAACAGAGCGGTATATACAAACTTCAGTGTGGTGATTGTGAGGCTGCGTACATTGGTAGAACCTTAAGACCTCTTAATATACGTATCAACGAACATTTAATTAGAACAGAACAATCTGGCATTGGTCATCACCTCACATTTATTAATCATAGTTTCTCACCTGGTGATGATAGCAGAATTTTGCACAAATGTTTTTCACGGAATTTCCACAAACTTAACCTTCTGGAAGATCTAGAGATATACAGAGAGTGCAGAAGGAACGATTATTGTATCAACACTCAGATTAATATTAATTCAACTTTCACACCTCTTTTCAAGTTGTTCGGGGCGTGCCTTCTGGATTAGTCCGTGCGATTTGTTTCGTATAATTTGTATCCGTGTTTGTGTAATGAGCTCAACTTTAAATTGTATCAGTCAATTTAATTTTAATTTTATTAACTTTCACTCAGTAATTTCCAATATATTTGTGAACTTTGTAACTTTAGACACTACCATTTTTCATCATAATAATAATCCTCGTTTTAAGATCGGGTTTTTGAGTCAACAAAAATGTTACTTTTTCTTTTCTTTATTTCAACAACTTGATTAAAAATTCCATTAGTTGGTCGACATAATTTGAAAGATCGGGTCGGAAAGGCCACTGTGGATATGGTTTGTGTGGTGTCGTTTTTAATTTGATATGTTAAATGTTTGTAATTTGTTGTTTGTTTACCATGTTAAACTGACAAAAGCAATAATGTGGACAATTTTAATATGTCTCTGGACCGACTGACGATGTAAGTTACATTTACTGTTATGTTCGCTTGATAGGACAGTAGTTTGTAGTGTATGTAATTTATTTTAGAGCCCTGATGATGACGTAATGTCGAAAGCGCTTGACTGGATTTAATAAAATATTACACACTTCTTTACAAATTCATTTATCATTGTTAATATATTATACTGACATAATTATATGTCCTAATCACTTGATGAAATGCTTTTTAGATAAACAAATTCACTTACTGCATTTTTTCATCTTTATTTCTAGGAGAATATTTCTGTTTGTTGTTCGTAACGTTTAAATCTTCAATGTCACTCATCGAACTGTCCCTGTGACCGTCCATATACAATATATTCTCTAATTTCGCAATAAGATCGGTTGATATAACATTGAATTCGGTTTCTAATATGTCATTTGACATTTGGTCCGTTACTAAAAAAAATTGTCATTTTTACAAGACGGTGTTTTGGGGTTAAGTTTTAATGACTTTGTTCAATTCGAGTCGAATTTTTACATTCAAAAAAATTATTCACGTTATAAAGAAAGTATGAACAACGTTGCCAAAGTTTGAAAGTAGTAGTATGGAGATTGAGGAAATGTAAAACTTGATGATGATATTTGACATGAAAAACATTGTGTCGTTAACTCTAGTTTTAGTTGATTAACTAGCTGAGCTACCCGGCTTCGTTCAGGGAGATACATGTTGTGGTAGCCTTCTATCCACCCTCCATGACGCGTGCTTTTGAAGATATTTCCTCCTCTAGAACAGTTCAGAATATTAGAGAACATTCCAGAATATCCCGAAACATCTCAGATCATGTAACTGTAACTCCCTTGATCGTACCGGGACTATTTTTTGTTATTTTAATAATACATAATAACTAACAACTTACCATCTTCTAACTGCGTAAGGTCCTGATATGAAGACGATTCTAGCAATTTACGAATGGACAGCTCTGGTAATTGTGATTTTTCCGATTCGAGCGTCTTTTGTGTGAATTTTTCAGGAACTTTGCGTTTATTTGGTGATTTTTTGCATTTGACTTTATCGCGTGTAAGACAATTAGATTTTTTAGAATTTCCTTCCCGTTTCTGAGAATCGATATCTTTGACAGATGAATTGGTTAATGTTTCCTTAATAGGAGAATCGATACTTGTTTTCTTGACAGGAGAATCGATTGATATTTCCTTAATAGGGGAATCGATTAATGTTTCTTTAGCAGGAGAATCGGTACATGCTTCTTCGACAAAAGAATCGATAGATATTATTTCTCCTACAACTGAGGCGGTAGGAGAAATTTCAAGAAGGGGCGGTAATTTATCTTTACATTGATTTTTCATCAAATCCAAAACGTTGTTTATTTCTTTTTCCATAAAATCGAATGCTTCAGCGCTAGCATTGTTACAAGGTGACGATAGCGCGTCCACCATTTTAGATTCTATGACGCCAATTGCTTTTTGAATGTTGTTTTGGATTTGACAGTTTTTCTCTTTGAGACCTTTGAGATGATATAACATTTTTTTGTGTTTCGTTGAAGAATCTAAAAATAAAAAATAAATTGAAATGAGTACGATTTAAAACTTTTTGTACTCGAAAGTGGGATTCTTGACTACTTTTCAGAGAGAAGTTTTCTCAAGATTACAGGGATTCTGGAATTCTTCAAAAGGATCGTGAGAAGCCCGAAAAAGTCACGGAGTAACAACAAAAAGATTCGAGAAGTCTATAGCTTTCGGCGACTCTCCAAAACAAGATCTGTGCACACATACAAAATCAGTTAAGAATAAGGTCGCGGGTCGTTGAAATCAATATTGTAAACAATTAGTATAAATGAAAGTAGTGATCAGCCAGAGTAAAGACGCGGGGTGCCGTGCCGGATCTGTACGTGGACGGTACTACTGTTTGGGGAAACGAAGTGGAGAGAAACGAGAGGAGGCTCGTCTGCGACTAGAGTCGGCAGTGTGTGTGAAACTAGACACCGTGGCTGATATTTGATAATTTAAGGTCAGTTAAATAAGCGCTAGCCCCATATTTTGCACCCCTCCCCTCAGTTAGTAGTATCGCATTATTCAGAATAAAGTTGCACCCAGTAGATATGCAACACGGGTTCGGGAGCATTCTTTATGTAAAATAACATGGGAAATCGCTAAGGTTCATTCTGGAGGTTTTTGACCAAACCAAGCTCAAAGGTCAACAAGGTCATTACGGCTGTGAGGTCATCACCCCCCGCTTGCGTCGAATGGAGGCGTACTATCACATGCGTCATCGGTCACGACAGCAATCATGAATCATAATGGCAAAATGGCACTAACAGGTATCTCAGTTATTATTGCTCGGATTGTAGTAGGGTAAACGGCATTATGAAGGAGAGGCAACAAGAAGTAAACAAGTAAAGCCATAAGGCCACTAACATGTATCTCTGTTATTATTGGCCGGATTGTGCCATGAGGGCACTAACACCTATCATCGTTATTATTGGTAGAATTTAAGTAGGGTAAACGGCATCATGAAGGAGACAGGGTGAAACAAGTAAAGCCATAAGGGCACTAACATGTATCTCTGTTATTATTGGCCGGATTGAAGTAGGGTAAAATGCATTATGAAGGAGAGGCAACAAGAAGTAAAGCCATAAAGGCAATAACACATATCATCGTTATTATTGGTCGGATTGAAGTATGGTACACGGCATCATGAAGGGGAGACAACAAGAAGTAAACAAGTAAAGCCATAAGGGCACTAACATGTATCTCTGTTATTACTTATAGTATTGACGTCGAACACTCCCTTAAAAACGAATATATATATATTTTAATAGTAGCTCCTACAATAATTTTTAAATAGCCCTACGTTGTTAGGAGCCAATTTTAATAGTGTATTTTATTATATCATATTAATTTGGATGTTTTATATGTTATGTTGAAATATGTTAATACGACTAGCTCAAATAATTTATTGATTTAAATTTTTGTATAATTATGATGTGTACGAATTTGGGAGCATGAAACCCTCTCTGCTCTTTGAGTTCCTGTTGCTGTGAATATCTTCGTTATTAAATAAAAAGAAACGCTTTACTTGTAAACATAATTTAATTTTTTTAATAATGAGAATTTTTATTATAAAATTTATCATACTACGCCTATGTGTGGCTGAACTAGAATTATCGATCCATTTTATGTATGGTGTGCTATGCGCATGCTTAAAACATCAGGTGATGATGCGTTAAGAGAAACATTTAATAGACGAGTTGCGTCTGTTCAATTTTTACAACGTGTTTTCCGTTATATCATCGAATATTTGATGCGTAATGCAGATGTAAAGAATTTATGTTGAAACAAATTATACATACAGAAACAATATGGTACAAGAACAAATTATCAGTTTTATATACATAGAATTGAAATATTACATAAATGAATTCAAATGCATCTTTCTTAAGTTTTTATTTGAAATGAGTAAGTATTTAATTTTGTCTATTTAAATTGGCCATTTATTATTGAAAATTATTTAATTGTATAGTTATATTAAGTCTCTATTATGATTCTTTATCAGATATATCTTTTTCGCAAAGTTTATTTTACTCATGAGATTTTTAAACACTGGATTGTAATTAGTGAGTTCTTTAACTCTTGTTATATAACAATACGCACTGACCTTGTGTCCTGGAACTAGGATATGCCTCTCTGGACTCTGAAATGCTGCTTCCGAAGTTTAAAGTTGGATAAATTTGAGAAAAATTGATTCTCTCAGGAAAATTAGCTGTAGATATTTGGTAAGTACTGTTGTATGTTTTGTTAGTGGTTTCTTACTTTTTAATCATGATTTTGGGATAATTTATCAAAATTTCTGGAACGCTGCTCCAACCAACCTTCTCGAACCGACGCCAAGCTACCAACCCTTTTTTCTTCAACTTTTTTCAATAAACAATCAGTCTTTTGTTTTTTCCAGCTCACTATTTTGAAAATGTTTGTTACACTTTGTTTACTGATTGAAAATTGTTCTGTCATATCTCAATAACCAATCACCTTTGTTTACCGCACTCAAAATTATGATTTCATTTTTATTTACTCTCAATTATCTTTACTTATATATCAAATAAGTTTCACTTGATTGTTAGTTTACTATTAAAGTTCATTTGATTGTAATGGGACGAATAGTTTATACTGACGAAATACAATAGTCTTTAATATACCAATGTTTAGTTTGATTTTCTTATTACAATTAGTTATTGTTACGATTGTATTTGGCCATTCACATAAATTCTTTTAAACAATTTGTCAACATTCTCTATTCTAACTATTTACATTCCTTTTATATTCTTCTAAATTCATTAATCAATTTCTATTAATTTGCTCTATGGAATTACTCTAATGTCAGCGTTTGTCACTGAAACATACTGACATTACAGCGTCAAATATTCTAACCATATCTCTTTGTAAACATTAGAGTTATAATATTGAACAATATCTTGTATGTTTTTTAATATTCATTAATTCTTATTTCTTTTTTAGATTATGTGTTCAATGTTATTTTCTTATAAAGTATTTGATACAAATGGATCTTAATTCTATGGTTTCGGATTTATGACTTAAGGTAATGTTTCTTTTTGTTTAATTCTTTGCAAGTTTTAAAGTTTCCTTGAATTATAAATTATATAAAAGCTGTATTAGCAAATTGAGTGAAGATATTTACAATTATCTAATAAACATGAGCAATTTTAATGTCTCATTCTTATCATCCTAGTAAAGTATAGTCTACTGTTTTATTATTTAGCAATTTCTAATTATTCTGTTTCATGACAATGTTTCTACCTTACATATACGTTATAATATATATATATATATATATATATATATATATATATATATATATATATATATATATATATATATATATTGAACTAGTCATCTAGTTTTGTAAATATATTGAAATAAATAAACATAATAAAAAGGTCTTATTGTAACGGAAGGAGTGTCAGTAGACACAACCATTAGAATAAACTCAATAACAAATCAAATATTAAAATATAAAAAGATTGAAATATGAATAAATCGGGTGAAATATTGATGTGAATGTTTTAAAAAGGGATGAAGAATAAAAATTCCAACACTATATTAGTTGAATAGATAGTAAATATTACCTGTACCAGTAATTCTGGTTGGTTGTCAAAGTCACGGAATTACGTATTACACTGAACACAGCCATAGCAATTTCTGCAGGACGAAACGTCGTATAATAGCTTGAAACCTAAATTAAGAGAAAAGAATAATCAGTTTAACGATAACTTACATTATTTACATAATTTTTTTAGTAGTAGCAAAGGTTTAGAATACCATGTATTCATTCATTCATTGCAAAGGGTTGAAACTAGATGGAAAAGATAGTTGGAACACAGCCCAAATGTATAAAAAGGAAATGAATATTTACAAGAAGTAATGCCTGCTAGGGAATTTTCATTACCAACTTAAAATCATTGCTTATTGATTATATATATGAAATTTAATTACAAAAACAAAAATAATCAGGAGTTTGTGTATAATAACTATAAAATAAGACTCAAACTAAAATAGAATCAATTACATATAGGTTAATTAATAATATAGGTTGTAAAATTTGTAAAAATAAACATTTCTCAAATTAGCTAAATAACATGAATATAAGAAAATTGACTATTGTACGAGGAAAAGAGGACTTAATTAAAATTCCTTAATACAATAGAAATCTAAGTGTATCAGTGTTATTACCCTCCAGGACAATAAATTTATGTTTTTTAAAATAGTAACTAAAAGACTGGAGAATAACAATTTTAGTGATAAAAAAACAAATAAGTGAGCTATGGACTAGGGAAGCCAAAAGACTTGTTGATTTTGAAAACAAAAGAAGGTTGATTTAGGATGGTGATAGAGGATGCGTCGATAAAAGATTGCTCTCTGTATAAAATTGTTTAAAGGTGTTTAAAAGTGAAAATTATAAACAAAACTTAAATCAAACTAATCATAGGAGTATTCAATCCTGTGTAAGGGTACGGACACAAAGAAAGCAGGTTAATCAACGCCTAGTTTCGGCGCCGAAAATCAGCGCTTACAAGTCATCTCATTAGTACACAATGAACGCCGGTTTTCGGCCAGTGTAAAAGCGACTTCCACAGTACAAAGATGTCTGATTCATCTTCAGATGAAGACTTGTTATTAACGGAAAATACATTTGTTATGCAACGCACAAAGCAAGGCATACATCCAGTAAATCGTGAACGAAAACTTTATGGTGAATATCACCATTTATTCCAATCATTGAAGCAACACGAACAACGCTTTTTTCAGTATATGAGAATGGCTTTTGGGTTATTCACCTACATCTTGGAAAAAATGAAAATGCGGCTAACCAAAACGTGGTGTAGTTGGAACAAGCAGCCCATCCTTCAAGAAGAAAGACTCATGGTTACCATTAGGTAAGAAAATTGAATTTTTTTCAAAAATATTTATTAAACAAGTGAAAACATTATTTCTATTTAACCAAAGTCATACATTGAAACAAAAAATAGAAAAGTACTAAATTTAGTGAAGGCGGATAAGATATTGGAAAATCCTAAATATTTAGCTGGTCGTTTGGAGACTCTGGTTCTGCCAACGATGTATACATAATATACATAATACTAGTTATTATTATGATTTGATGAAAAATTGTAATAAAGTACACTCACCTTCAATTTCCATTTCATTAGAAATTTTCATCCATAATTTCTGCACTATATTCCTGTTGCTGTGGGATTTAAGTCGTTTGTCCCACAATGCATTTCTTTGAAAAATCGCAAAAATCAGTAATTCGACATCCATTATCGCACGTCCAGCTCCGAAAGCAAGCGACCAAGAACTACAAATTCATTCCGGTAAAAAGTCGGCGCCGATCCGCACTGGCAACAAGAACCGACCTGCTTTGTTTGTGTGCGGGTGCATTTAAACGTGAATTAAATTATTGGCGCTTATAAGCGCTTGTTACCAGCAAGCAGGCAACCTGTTTTCTTTGTGTCCGTACCTTAAGGAGTGAATAGTGCAGTAGGAGCGTATCTCTTATGAGATATCTGCAAGATTTGGAGATGCGAGTGCAGCCGGCAGTGATAGCAAAAATAAGGTCTGTGTATTTTGCTTAAACTTATTTGGAATTCAAATTAACATTTTCAAAGTGTACACTCAAATCTTTAGTTGAACATTCGAATCACATAACGCATAAAAAGGCCAAAAACAATAAAATATGATGCATCATAAATTTATCTATAGAGAATTATATCTTTAATATCTATCAAATTAATGTACTCACCTTTTGTAAATTTATCTATTTGAAATACCTCGTGCATCATGTATGTTATATTAAATCTTATATCTTCCTTCCAGCTATTGCATGTATAACTTTAAACTATCACTTTCTTGACTTTTAAACACACACACATATATAGTTTGTAAATTATCACTTATATGTAATTGATTATAGAAACTTGATAATTTTAACAAAGTTTTTTCATCACAAGCACGCCAGCGTCGTGTTGACTGTGAAACGTTATTTATGGAAGGAAAACCTCCTTCTTTCATGTATATTGTAGTAGCGCATGCGTTTGGAGATTTAGCGCCGACGCAGTAGTGGGAACATTTTGTTACAGATAATACATGTATGATATAGGGTGGCACAATTCCATAAGAATAAATGTACTAAGCAAATTAATAGTTTCAAAATTATTTTATTATGTTCCAATCAGGTTAAAAATTTTCAAATTATTTTATTCAACAGCTTTACATTTATGTGTTGATTTTTTTTATTCTCACATCCATGATTAAATTATCAATATCATTGTTGTCGTATTTCAATCGTTTTATTTAACAGATATTGTTTCTTTCAGAGGTTGTAAGTTAAAGGTAAGATTAAGAATATATTTCCTCAATCTTTGATTATTATCTCCAGAACTCAAAGGGAGGATTCTCATGCTTCCGACTAATTAAATAAACATTATAAATAAATAATTAATTAAAAAAATTTTGAGCTAGTCAATCAAGGGAATAATTATTAAATGGCGCCCATAAATAAACTTAAATAAACCAAAATAAAATTATAAAAATTATATAAAATAATAATAATATATATATATATATATATATATATATATATATATATATATATTGTTGTAAATAGAACATATACATAACCTATATAGAATCCTGATAAAGGATATAAAATTAAAATTTGTCAATAAAAATAATTTTTTAAAGATAATGTATCAAAATAATAAAATACCTTGTATAACAATATTGGGTACGATCAATGGGTATAATCAAAAAGAAAGTAAATAAATATAAAAAGAAATCATAAACAACCATCAGAAAAACAGTTGTAAAATTAATTCTTCAACTTAATAAAAACAACCTTAGACAGAACCTCACAAGTAAACGCAGATCAAGAAATAATATAACGCTGCATGGAATCTTAGACGCCCAGAGCATCTGTTTATATTTTAAAAATAAATAGAATCTCCTAACAAAATCAACAAAAACTATAATGATTAAACAATAAAAAGACATTTAGAAGTAATAAAATATATAAATAAGATATTTAGTTAATAATTAATCAGTAAAGTAGATATAGGAAATATTATTATAAGTAGGAACCTGTAATATAGGCAAGGTCAAATTTATACCAAATGAAACAGTTGAGACAAATTATACCAACATAAATAATTTTGAATATAAAATACAATAATGAAATAAATGATTACCGACATAGTTTATGTGTATAGATGTAATAACATCAAACATAATGAGAAATAAATTGTATACATGTATAATAGGTAAATATGTAGGTTGTAGAAAACGTAAAATTAATGAAATTGCATTGACCAATCAAAACATCGCAAATAAACAGTAATATGGAAAAAGACAATAATAATAAGGTGTGAGTGAATAAGTCAATGACAATAAGTGTATTATGAATAAAAAACAATAGTTTGCAATAAGTTTAAGTTAGAAAACAATAAAAAAACAAGAATAAACAAAGTGACAGGTGAATTTTTCAATCGAACTTTCGAGAACAAAATCCACTTCCGGTGACAAACCATAAAAAGGGTTTTGTTCGATGTAAATGCGGGAAATTGGGAGTTTAGCGTCAGTGATCATATAAGTAACACGAATATAAAGTTATCCAATTTTTTCAATGTAACAAATTTAATAATTAATCAAGGCAAAGGTATATAAATCCATATAAATTTAATCAGTTATAAATAAATCAAGTGTAACAAAGTTTTGTGAGACTACGAATAGCAGAGGAAACAATTATCACCCAGATAATTACGAGCAAGATATTCATCCATCGAAGGCGGGAAAATCTATTGGAAGCGTCCCCCCGGTGTGGCATCATTTCAAGAAAAAGGAACAAAAGGTCGGTTGTGTGTTAATTAAATATATTTGGTACCAAATAAATAATAACTTTCAAATAAGAACGTATGAATAATAATTTTAAAATAATAATTTCGAATGATATAAGAAAATTTAAGAGCTCATATACCTGGTAGTAAAGTTCTTTTATCTTTACATGAATATAATATACCAGAGAAAAGTAATATTAAAACTTACCATTGTAAAGTGTAGATAAATGTATAATTTCTTTCATGTCGAACTTTACCAAAAATATATATAAAAATTTCCACTAGTAACAGACCACAACTAATTCCAGTTTATATCAATACACAATTATTACCATACGGTAAAATAATATTTAAAACGTAAATTTTGAGTCGATAAAAATATCAAATGTGTTTCCAATTTCACGTCCCGAATAAAACTAAAAATTAGCATTTAAAATCATTTCATAATCCTCCTAGTTAGAAAGAAACATTTTAAAAGGTTTTTTTTGTTTAAAGTAGAAGCAAATTTAGAAATGCAGGTGTTTCTAAGAATTTCAACGCTCACAAGATTTCGACCAAGTTATGCAAATGAGCCAGAAAAAGTCGTTTTAAAAAGAAAGGTATAAATTTTTTGTAATATAAAAAAAGTCATATTCAAAGTGGAAATTTAGATATATATATAAATAACTCATTATTTATGTATAACGTAAGAATTGGTAGAACAAAAGGTAATCATTTATTTTATTAATAAGTAGTTTCATCAGTCTAACTGTGTAATAAGACGTAACAAATAGTTTATATATGAATCATTGTTTTTTTTTATGTTTTTAAAAGTTTTTCAAAAATTTTTTATCAGTCACATAAATATATGACATTAATAAGTAAGGTTGATTTTATTATAATAATATGCCCAGAACCCTACTGATTTTAAGAGTCGAAAACGAATAAGAGCAGCCGAGGTAAGAAAACATAAGAATTAAATAAACTACATGTTTATAAATAGCATACTAAATAAAAGGAAACATTATAAAAAAATTATATGTAATTTGGCGAACCCAATAAGAATTCTAATTATTACTATAATAATTATAACATTATTATATATACACACACACATATATAATATATATATATATATATATATATATATATATATATATATATATATATATATATATATATATATATATAGGAGAACTTTTAATCACATTCCAGTTCAAACTATTGTAGAGTACGGACGTGTGCGATTGTGTTTAGCAAAACAAACCGTCTTCGCCTTTAAATTTAATACGCGCATTTGTGGTTGGTAGGTTAATATTAATTCAACCATACTGTAAGTATAAATAGTTACATTACCTTTTTGGTTAAACATTTGCCGAGGCACTGGCCTGCGGATAGCCGGAAAGTATAGACTAAGCGGTAAAGATCCGCCGTTAGCCGTATCAACAGGTAATGAAATTTCAAATAATATTTACGTTGAAGATGTCGTATTTTCAGAAGAGATTAGTATGGATGAATCTCATGTTTTAAAATGCGATAATTATGTTGTTAATTATTCCAAAAATTTCCGATGTCATTAACGGGTTTAATAAAAAGTTGCACTTGAATTATTTCCAATATAGTAGTCAAATGAGTCTATATTTAATACTTCTAATCGATTTAATCCTAATGATAGCGGACCTTATTTTATTTTTGTTCAACATATTGACCGTTTACATCCTATGAAACTTGGAGAAAAATTACTTGCTCTCTCGAACTATGATGGAAATATTATTGAAATTGTTAGTGTTGGTAGGAACCGTATTAAGATCGAAGTTAATTCGGGTCTTGTAGCAAATAAGTTAGTAAATGAACCTTTCTTTAAAGAAAGCAACCTAATTGCCTATATACCAAATTATTTGACAGAAAAAACAGGGCTTGTTCGTGGCGCGGATACTACATTAAGTGAAAATACCCTATTAAACGTTATAAAATCTAATATTACTGTTAAAAGAGTCAAAAGAATGACTCGAATAATCCAGAAAAATGATATCGGAGACAGTTCCACGACAAATGGTTATTGTTATTATCACTTTCGCGGGAAAATTAATTCCTCAATTTATCTATATCAATAAAATTAGGTGCCCAGTTTTTGTAAATCCAGTTATACAATGTTTGCAAGGCCTACGTTATGGTCATTCAGCAAATCAAAAAACCGTTGTAAAAAATTCGGAAATGAGGAAAAAAAAACGATTGTCCAGATAACTGTACGAAATTTTGCATTTATTGTAAAAATAACAACCATGAGTTAGTTTTTAAGGAATGCCCTGAATGTATAAAACAAAAAAAACGAAAGAAGCTATGGCAAACTTGAATATTTCTTTTAAGGAAGCTGGAAAAGTACTCCAGTCTCGTTCAAAAAAATAAAATTGCACTGTTAACAGAATTCCCTTCATTGAAAGTTGCCTCCCCCTATCAATCTAATTCCGATACGGCTCATAAAAGTAGCAGTACTGAAAAACATTATTCAGCCCCGATTGTCAGTCCTCCGAAAAGGAGGAGAAATGATGAAACTACGTCTAATTTTCCTCCTTTTTGTAGAGCTCCAGATCAGTTTTTGTGTGGGTCCAGTATTTCAGTTTGGACAATGTGAACCTGCAAATGAGTTGAATAAATTCATAACCCAGCTTAGTGCTACAATAAAAACCCTAATAAAAGAAAGAAAGAAAAAGTTTGCTGTCTTCCCCAAATATGGCAACTAACATTGAAGTTAATGAAATTGAATTTGAAAATAAAGTTAAAGAAATTGTTAGTAAGATCTTTGCATAATTAAAATGGCCTCTAAAAGCATTAAAATTATTAAGTGGAATATTCGATCGCTAAACGCTAACAAATATTCTTTACATCGACACATCAACAAATATTTAATTAAATGTGAAAAGAGCTTAAATGTTATCAAAGCAATTAATCGATATCAATGGGGTGCTGGCCCTAAAGTCAATTTAATGTTCTATCGTGCATATACTAGATCCATTCTTAATTATGGTTACTTCTTATATGGGTCTGCCACGAACACTCGACTTAAAAAACTAGATCGAATTCAGTATAAAGCCCTGAGGTTTGTTTTGGGTGCACTAAAAACCTTACCCACAGAAAATCTCTTAGCTGAATGTACGGAACCTGTCCTGCATTTAAGACGAATATTTTTAGCTGAGAAGTTTATCCTTAAATGTCAAGCTAACAATCAGATTCTATTGCGAAACATATATGACATCTCTAAGTCTAATTTAGTTGATAAGTGGTGGCACAATAAAAACTCTCCAACATTAGCCATAGCATATCCCAATGTCTTCTTCTATTTAGAGACTTCAGCGGAAATTACATTCTACCAAGCCTCTTTTAATTCCCCATATTTCCAGGTCAACGTTTGCTTTCCTTCTTTTGACGGTAATAACCCCATTGTTCTTCACGAACTGCTTGGAAAGTTTGAAAAACTATGCAAGGTTTTCACAGATGGTTCGAAGTCAAAATTAGAAGTTGGTTGTGCTGTATATATCCAAAACTATGAAGAATCTCTGATGTTTAAGTTGAACCAGCATTGTTCCATATATTCCGCAGAACTATTTGCAATATACCAAGCTTTAGAATGGGCCGTTAAAACACAAATCTCTGATCCGTAAGTTGTAATCATGCCTGATTCAAAGTCTGCATTATCTGCTTTAGAAAACTCGCATAATCAGCTTCATAAAATTAAAAATGGGCTAATTATAAGAATTTTAGAAAATCAACTAAAATTACATGGATCTTCATCAAGTAAAAGCCTCCCTATGCATTCAAAATGACATGGAATAAATAGTTCTGTTTGTTTCATTTGGGTAAAGGGACACATTAGTATTTTTGGTAAAATTAAAGCAGATTACTTTGCTAATGAAACGATCTTAAAATGTACAGAAATCGGTTGGCTAGATAGAAGTGATCTAATAGCAATATGTAGACAACGTTTAAAGCAAAATTGTTATATTGAATGGTACGCCTTCTGTAATCGAGGCAATAATATTTATACCAAAATCCAACTTGCTTTACCAATCGAGCCTTTTGCTGCAAGAAGTTATCCCAATAGAAACATTTACTCCATGTTGGTCAGATGTATTTTTAATTATGCCACTGTAAAAGCGTACCTTCACCGATCCAAACTAAGTGAAACGTAATTTTGTGATTGCGACGGCAAAGTTGATAACATCAATCACTGGATGTTTGGCTGCTTACATAAAGACGATGCAGTTAAGTATTTGATGAAATCCTTTGTAAAAGAATGGATTCCGCTCCCTCAGAATCAAGCTACAGCTTTATATCTCCCTCGGCGAATGCCTATGCTAAACCAAACCATATGGGAGTTTTTAAAAAGGACTAAAAGAAGAATTTAGTATTGAATGTCTGTTTCAGTGTATATCTGTTCAGTCTTGTTCCTCGTGTCTATCTATGTTATACATTTCACATTCTATCTGTTGCCCGTTTTGTGTGTTATAATGTCGCTATGAAAGGTACCTTAGCGTGAAAAGTGTCCCTGTGTAATCCTGTTGTAATGTTTCCACTACTAAGTACCCATCAATTAAGTTGATTAGGGCCGTGAATGGAGAGTACTTGCTTTGATAATGCAGTATATACAATATACCGATATACTATGCCTATTCTCCTATGGTAACTATTGTACAATAAATTTGTGGCTGAATGGATCAAGCTATCCAAAGCCATTAAAACAAAAACAAAATCCCCCCCTTCCTCTAGTTAGTTAAAGCTCATTGTTTAAAGTAAAGTTGCTCTCCTCCCAATGACTATTTCAGGAAAAAATACATGCAGCAAAATCAGGTTGAAAATTGAAAAAATATGGCATCTAAGAAGAGAAAAAGGACCAGCTACTTAGAAGCAGTAGCAGAGTTATTATCGATAGAAGTGCTAGCGGGTTGGACTAATGCGAAATGGCAACCTAGAAGGCCTCAAATCTATAAAAACCAATAGAAGCTATGTTACACTATCCAACACTTGTGGATTTTATTCGGCAGTTCAAATACTCGCCAGCGGTTTTTGCGATAATCAATCTTTTAAAGATTTGTTAACCTGATTTTTAAATCATAAACATAAAAACCTGTTCCCACATTCCCATTTGTCTACAGCAAAAATCTGCCCTTCCACTCCCGGTAGGGAGGATGTCGTCTCGGGGAAGGGAAACTCCCCACAAGGGACGTCAGAAGAGCCCCTTCGTAAACAAATAAAAACAGCAACCGGCAGCAGGTAACTCGATAAAAAGAGTTACTCCCCAAAAAGTGGTTTCCTCAGTATAAAAGGTATGGGTACAGAAAAATTAATTCCGATGTAAAAATAGCATCTCTCCTCATGAACTATAACGAAAAAATTCGTCTAGAAATCAGATAAATGTAAAGTAATTAACCTCGTGATAATGAGGGGCCGGTTTCCGTAATGATGGAATTAGTCTTCCTAACTAAATCCGTAAAACGGTTTCTTCGCATGAATATATTCTCCTGCACAAACGACATCAACGAACCTCGAAGAAATAAAATAAATCCTACCTGCATTTCTCCCTTCCAAGAAGTTTGGCTTAAAATTATTTCAACTAACCACCACTACAGGATACGATTTGTAGAACTACCTTATCACTCCTAAATCAACAAGCAAAATAAAATGAAAATAAAACCGTCAGAGCCTCGCTAAGCGTGGTAGTATCAACTCCATATATACAAATTTCACTAAACTTTAACTTGTATTCCAGGTTGCCTATAAGTAGGAAACGAAAGTGTACCTTATTATTAAACAATTTCACGACTCATTCAAAATTGCATATACGAGGGAAACGAAATGTAACAGTGTACTCCACTGCTCTATACTTTTTTCGGAAATTGTGGTTGGGTGATGTATCTTCTTGTTGATACAACTAAATAAAAGATCACACTATATCTTTGTGTATTTTAATTTCAATTTCTACAGTGCGCTTTACTTTTACACGTATGTGGCTCTCGTCTTGTATCGGGCGGAAGTGTCTGTTGTCAGGGCGGAGGTGTCACTTGTCAGATACTTCCAAGCAGTGGCGTAACTAAGGGGGGGATGAGGGGGTAGAACCCCCCCCAGAACCCTAAAAATTAAAAAAACCTAATACATAATCACAGCAAACTTATACTTTATTGAAATGTACTAAAAGCTATGAGCTGTAGGCTATAATTTTATAAGAAAAACAAAGCTAAAATGCAGTTTTAGGGGCTTAAAATTTGAAAAAATTTCCGATACCCAGATCTCCCGGTAGTTCATCCCCCCCAGAGCTTCATCCTAGTTACGCCACTGCTTCCAAGGCATGTACTTGCGAGGTATTTTATATATGACATGGGGCAACTTTACTATGTACAATGATGTTCAATGAATTAGGGGGAGAAGGGATTTTGTTTTTGTTGATGGTGCATAGAAGTGCATTTGACGAGGTTTCCAATGCCATTTATTTGTCTGGAAATTTTCATTGGGGAGGGGGGAGCAACTTTAATTTATATATTTATATATTGAGGTTCAACTAAGTAGGGGGGTGGGGGATTTTTATTTCTTGATGGTGCATTAGAAGTAGATTCGACTGCAGTATATCTTTTTTGCAAATTGCAATTGCGGGGGGGGTGCAAAGGATTTTTTTGATGGAACATTATGGTGCATATTATTATTGTTAAAAATAACTTATGGAGGGGGGGGGGGGGTTGTGAAGGGGTTGCAACTTAACTGGCCTGATAATTTAGTGATCGTCGTTTGAAAATTAAATTCTCTTAAAATTTTTATATTATAACAGTACTGTAGTTACTTACCGATCAGTGATTTAAATAGTGTCTTTCTTACCGTTCTTTTCTGATTTATTTTGAAGTTTCATCGATTGAAATTTATTTTTTGTCGACAAAAAGCTACTACATTTTTCTATAGTTTCTCGATTTCCATCCAATATGTCGGATCGACTTTTAAGCGCCTCCAACTGTTTACCTAAAGTTTTTCCACTCTTTTGTGACCTAAAAATAATGTAAACGGTGCTTACTTTCTTTAAAGAGATTAACACATAAAAAATATTTTTTCATACAGTCATAATATATGGCAACGTGGCGCTATATCAACTGAAAGTGAGTCACTTACACTTTTACCGTAACGAAATTGTAGTAGAAATAATTACACGTAAAAGTCAATGCGCAGAATACACACCGAGATTTGGTAACCGAGGGGAGTTCAACACTAACTTTAAGTCGCCATAGGTCTATTGCATACTTTTAATCAAGTTCGAGAAACGACCCGTCTCCTGTACAATGAGGATGCATCGACTCGGAACGATACGATCGGCATGTGTTGGTATGCACGTAATTTAATGTTCGGATTATCTCGGCAACGGGGAAAAATGATGGAAGAGTCCAAAACTACCGATAGTTCCGACGATTTCGCATTCGAATAGTTGGTGGTTGTTTATCTAGGCAAATAGTGTCTTGGAAACTGCAGAACTGTTGACATGTCTGACGAAATTTTAATTGGAACTGTGCGAGAGTATGTTGTGTTATACTATCCCGAAAGTAGGTAAGGTTATAAAATTAGCATTTACCAAAAATTTACTTTCTAATTTATTTAGAATAAATGAACCTCCTTTAATACTTACATTTTTAACTGAAACTCCCCTTTAGGTTGTACATTGTTATAAGATCTATTTACGAGCGGACTGGTTCTGGATTTTCCCTCAAATCCGACGGGATGTTTAACCATGAGCTTATCCAAGTTTTTGTTCGCCTTTCTATACGAATCTTGTATATCTTTGGGATCTTCAAAAAATAATTTGAAACCTTGAAAAATGTCGCAAGCTTGAACAACTTTTCTCAATAGAGGTTGTAACAGTTTGTAAGAAAGGTATTTAATATTTTGGAAGACATTACGTCCACTTTTGTGATACATTCATCACAATAATTAAGCGATGCTAAATTGGAATTGTTTGATGTATATATTGTAGTAAAAATAAAAATTACACGGAATCGGTGAACGAGACACAAAATATGTATTTAATTCATGCAAATTCATTGTATCGTCTTCAAAATAGGTTAATTACGAAAATAATACACTCACAACAACGAATACATTCATAGAACATATTTTAAACGCATCATCAAAAACGACTTCAGTAATAGCGAATTATTCTCTTTTACTTATTCTATCGATTGAAAAACGACTGCCTTGAAGTAGTAATTCGAGTTAGAGAAATTCAGTGGTTGTTCGTTAAGATCTGTTGAGTTAGCAGAAATTTAGTCAGAGATAATCACCAAATAATGGTTTTAATTGGTACGAATGGACCACTTGAACCATTATTTTCAATAGTCATTTCTTTTGTTTTAAGTATAGTTTAAGTAGTTAAGCACGGGGGATTTTAGAACATAAGTCGGCCATGTCTATGGCGTAGACAAAACAGAGCGCGTAGCGGAAGTGACGTATGCGTTCTCTACTACGTGTTTGATGTCATCCAACTTGTGCTATCTGTTGTGTAACGTAAGCACGTACGACTTATTAAATTAACAAATTTATGGCGTAGATTAACGACAAATTGAAAAAGTTCATGCGCAGTAATGGTACCATAAGGGCATTAGCATCTAACTTTGTTCTTAACGGTCAGATTTGCATTGAATAAACGACAATAATGTAATGTTTTTCTTATTTATTTAAACAGTAAACGGGTGGGATAAATTTTAAACACACGGTATGGCTACTTACTAATTTATTTAAAACATTAAACTACTCACAAACACTTAATTTCTATATACTTAACTAATCACTTAAATTTAATTTATATGCACACAAACTTAATTATTAATTTATATCAACACTTTACTGTTCGCTATTTCGGTGTATTCTTGTATATTTGTCGAGATCACTTTACAAACTAAACTGAACTTCTCCGCCTCCTAGTCGCTCCTTTATAAATATATTAGTGCCTTTTTTACTAGATAATTCTAGATTGCGGATTACACAAAAACAATTGGCTCTCGCATTTTCTAGATGATAAGACTGGTCACAAAAACAATGTCTAGATAAGATAGTCAGAATGGTAAACAATTCTAAGAAATCCCTGTGCATCCGCCAAAATTTTAATGGGGGACTATACCAGTGTGCTGTTTCGTAACATTACCCCCTCCTTAAATGGCAGTTACTCTTGGAACTTTAGCCGAGACTGGCCACATTTCTACACTTTCCGATCTTATAGAAATAGCAGGGCACCGTCTTCATCGGATACTGATAACGGGGGTTGTAGCTGCAAATTAATATCTGGACACCGATATCTCGAAAGATAATCTCTACCATGTTCCTGATAACTCGCCAATCCAACTGGTTACTCGCTATCTTAGACATAGCCAGTTTCTTCACGCTGGATTCTAACACATGGTCTCGGAGGTTTCGAAGTGCTTCCCACACATCGTGGTAGGTAGATCGATCTTGAAATTGATTTTTAGTTACCACGTAGAATACGTACCGCGAATTATGTTTCAGTTTCAGTGTCTTGCCGGAGACGGGCGGGGATGTTGTATGCCAGTGAATAATCTTCTGGGAGAATAATCTTGTCGTTGTTCTGAAGTGACTCCATATCTAGCTTTCCCTGTACCTCCATACGCGCCCATAAATTCATCGAAGGTAGGGTCAGACACGTCTCGAATATGATTTACTCCTTTCTCTAGGTCATGGTCTCCTTCGAAAGGCGCTAGTCGGTTTTGGTGAACTACTTTTGATTTTCCGTTGGGATCTTTCTTATGCGATATATAACATCATTGATCATTTTCTTGATATTAAGTATGGACCTTCCCAGGATTTTTACAATTTTGGAGAAAATCCTTTTCTCCTCGTCGGGTTGTGTAACCATTTTTTGACCCCATCTTTAAAACCGCCTACTGTGGTCTGCGTGTCGTACCGACTGTTCATTCTGTCGCTGGCAGCTTGAAGATTTGTTCGAACTAGTTCATGAATATCGTCCAGCTTTCTTCTCAATTGAATCACGTAGTCTTCTCCTGCTAGATTTTCTCCAGGCCGACAGCCAAATTGCAGGTCACAAGGAAGCCTCATTTCACGTCCAAACAGGATTTTTGCAGGTGTTTCATCCGTGGACTCATTGACGGCAGATCGATAAGCCAATGCGAATAGGGAAATATACTGGTCCCAATCTCTCTGATGGCTGGAAACTACTTTGGACAGGTATTTTCCAATAGTCCTGTTCATTCTCTTGACCATTCCATCTGACTGTGGATGTAATGCTGTTGTCCTGGTCTTCTTCATTCCCAGCTTGTCGCAAATCTCATGGAATAGATGGCTTTCGAAATTTCTTCCCTGGTCACTGTGGACTTCCAAGGGCACTCCATATCGGCTGATAAATTCTTTCACCAATACATCCGCGACAGTTGTGGCCTGGTTCGGACTAGCGTAAATTTCCACCCACTTTGTGAAATAATCCATTACAACCAGTATGTATTTGCCACCATTTTCTGTCGTCGGAAATGGTCCAGCGATATCTAGAGCAATCCTTTCGAAAGGGCTTCCAACATTGTACTGTTTCATGGGTGCCTTTCTCTTGCGATGTTTTCCATTACTCGTAGCACAAGTTGTACATTTCTTACACCAGTCCTTCACATCATCGGAGCTGATCATCCAATAAAACCTCTCACGGATTCGCTGGAGAGTTTTCTTCACTCCCAGATGACCTCTCGATGGACTGTCGTGTAACTTCTTTAGTACTTCAGCCACTCTTGTTCTCGGGATAACTAGCTGTCTTCTCATCTCGGAACCATCATCGGTTTCAAGGATTCTTTTCAACAGCCCTTCTTCCAGGACAAGGGAGTTCCACTGAGCCCAATACGTCTTGAGTTTCGGTGAAAATCTTCACACTTCTTGCCATGTAGGTCGCCGATTTTCTTCCTTCCATTGCCGGATCATCTTCAGGTGAGGATCATTCTCCTGATCTTCTCTGATCCTGGTGGGTGACCATTCCTCGTTAACTACTGTAATTCTTGAAACTGCAACTTCCTTAGATTTCGACTTGTTGCATTGAGAATAGTCTACAGGGCATGACTGTCTAGGCAAAGAAGTTGGCTTTTCGGTGATTCACATCAGCTGGATGTTCACCCTGATTCACCTCTGATTTCCCCTGTGACTGGAGTTCTTGGGTTACAGGAATCTCGGGACACTTAGACGGACTGCGCACGTGCTCTAACTCGCCACACTTCCGGCATTTGATCCTCTTCGGCATCTTGTCTGCCATACCTTTTAACAAGTTGACGATCTGGTCAAGTTTGTCATCGTCATCTTCTTCCTGCATGGTCCTACCTTTGTTGTACCGCGAGCTTTTCTTGGCTGCTTTGCATTTAAGAGGTTATTGGTTTGCAGGAGTCGTAGGACGCTTACACGAACTGCGTGCATGCTCTAGCTCGCCACAATTACAGCACCTGCTTTTCTTCGGCTTCTTGTCTACCATACCTTTCAACAAGTTGACGATCTGGTCAAGTCTGTCATCGTCACCTTCTGCCTTATGGTTCTACCTTTGTTGTATCCGGAAGCCATCGTGGCTGCTTCATATTCAAGAGTAGCTGTCAATGCGTCGATTAATGTTTTCGGATGGGCTAAATGAAGCGTCCTCTACATATCAGGGTCACGTAAGCCATCAATAAAGGCCTGGATGCCCAGACATTCCATCATGTTCTCTGGTGCTGACGGATAAGCAAATCGAACTAGTCTGGCAATATCCACTTCATATTCTTGAAGGGATTCAACACTTTTCTGCCTTCGGCTCTTCAGCTGAGATTGGTTCAAATGTTATAGATGTTCATGATCATATCGCATGTCCAACCTCTTCTTCAGCTGCTCGAAGTCATCCGTTTCTTCCAAAGGTATCGTCTGAAGTACATCTAAGGCATCTCTGCGAAGCGCGATGGTTAAGTTCACTGCCTTCTCCTTATCGGACCAATTATTCACTCTAGCGGCTGCTTCAAACTGTTTCGCATAATTGGTCCACGACATTTTTCCATCGAACGTTAGGGCCTTGACTCGGGTAAAACTACCAATGTCTTCTAACATAGAGTCTGTTTCTGGCTTGCAAGGTTTTGTTTGCTCGGTCTTCTTTTCTTCCGCTGGTGTGTCTTGAGTTCTTATATCTGTCATCTTTCTTTCTAACTCCTTGATTTTCTCGTCCATCGTTGTCATCTTATTCTCGATTTTCTCGTCCATCGTTGACATCTTATTCTCGATTTCAGATTTTAGCGACGAAATTTCATTTTCAACGTCAGCGGCAATGTCGTTTTTCATTAACAAGATATCGGCAGATATATCGTTCTTCATAGCAGAAATATTTTTCATTATAGCAGAAATATCGCTTTTCACATTCTTTGAAATCTCTTCCATGGCAGAAACTTCGTTTTTCACATTCGTTGTAAGTTTCTTTTCCATGGCAGAAATATCGTTCTTCATAGATGAAATATCGTTTTTCACATTCGTTGAAAGTTTCTCTTCCATGGCAGAAATCTTCTCGTCCATATTCTCTTCCATGGCAGAAATCTTCTCGTCCATGTTAGCAAAAATGGACGAGATTAAGGTGGAAGCCTAGTCATTAAATAAAACTGTTTCTGGATCAAAGCCGTCATTTTCCAGTGCCGCTTTAAAGTCTTTCTACTAATTCACTTTTCATACCGGACGTTTCCAACTCACGATCTTCCAATTCTGCTCTTAACTCAGCCACTTTAAGTCACATAGTCTCTTGGCCATTGTTACGTAGCAATTTATTTATATTGTCCCACTTCTTCTTAGATTAACAACATACTGAAAAGCATCTAACTTTGCTATTAATGGTTTGATTTGCATTGAATAAACGACAATAAGAAGTAATTGTGTGGCGTAGAAAAAAAAATTATATATACAGGGTATAGGCGTGAAGGAAAATATGATTTAATTATACAGAGTGTAGTCGTAAATAAGTTAAATGTAAAAAAGGTTTTAGCATGTGCATTTGAGGTGAGATGCATACATAAAATATCATATGGTCGTTGGATGGATAGTCATATTGGTAGTGTTAATAGAACAAATACGAAACGTATTTAAAAGACACTTACGTTTATTTTCGTACGAAGTATTCACACTTTTTGCTGAATCTGTTTTTTCCGATTTCGAATGGTTTGCATTATTTTTATTCCCTGCTAGTGATTTTAGATTCGCCTGATCTGCAGCCGGCTTTGGGGAATCCATCTTCTTAACTTGAAATAAAACATTTAAATTAAATTAGCCTGTATCTCAATAACTAAAAGGTTAGAGAAAAATTATATGTAGATATTTTAAATATTTCTTCTATGTGGTACTTATTTACAAGACATACTGTATAGAATCATATTGGCTGTGTGGAATTCTCACCATTTTATACGTCTAACTGATTTTTATAGAATTTTTTTGATAATAACATTAAACTACTTTTTAATCGTTACCTGTTTTTTTAACACCGGCTGGATTCACCCATCTAGCTCGGTTCACTCTAATTTCTTTTATCGGTACCAGGGGTAACGGTACCGTCGAGATTTTCGGATTATTCAAGTTTGTAGCAGCCACACCGCCAGAAGTATTTGGATCTTTGTCGTAAAATACTCGAACTGGCATCACTACTAAACTTTGAAAATTTCCATTTCGTTCGAATTCGGGGTGGAACATATACGGAGCCAATGTTTTCATAATCCGTTTTTTCTAAAATAAATTTTTCAATCAAACATAGATTCTCTAAATATAATTAATAGATGGATCGATTTAAATTATTTCTAGTTATTGAAATAACACCTCAAATGCTCACACATGTTCGTCAAGAATTTTATAAGCGGCTCAGTTATTGTTTAGCTCAAAATGGGGGTTCATTCGAACATTTGATTTAAATTAATTGAATAATTAAGATGTTTCTATTTTATTTTTTATCTATTACCTATCAGAATAGTACTTTTATTTGAAAATAATAGGTATTTTCATTAGAATTAGATTTTTATGTTTATTATCGAAATTATTTTATAATGTGTACTGTGTCTATTTACACAAAAAGCTCGTTTCTTATTTGAAAACAAACATAAAAACAGCGAAACCATTTTTATTGATGCAACAAGCAAACTAAGCGTTGAGTCGCCAAATCTAAAAAAAGTAAAAATTTTGACCGCTTTCAAACTGAAAACTAGAACAATTTCCAGCATTACAATAAAATATTCAACAAATAGATCGGATTAATTATCTTGCTCTGCTACAAGCTCTCGAATTATCATAATTCAAATATTCTTATAACTTGTTCTCGTGTTAGAACAATGCATTTTACAATTAATATAAATCTGCAATCGAAAGCCAGTAACGTATAAGTTTTCTTCAAATCTTTCACTGTAACTGATATCCTATTAATACCTACAATTAATTTATACTTGTTTTGTAACACATTATCGTCGCTTACGGACATGTTCTTTGGCACGTTTTCCACTTTTTCTTGGTTATGATATCCTGTTAGACAAAAAGAGTATACACTAAATTTATATTTGTTTTTTTCTAACACATTGTCGCTTATGGAGTGTGTGTGTTAAACTCCATGTTACCGAAGAATAGAATAGAAAAGTGAAGGGCAATGAAATTCCCAAAATGTTATATTTCAATCGCGAGCGTTTGGAAAAATATATGTATCTTCAAGGAAAATTGTTTAGATTAAACCATAATCTTTGAAATAAGAGGAATTGTATAACCACATTTTTCAGTTGTTTTATAATTTATATATGGCTTTTTACCGGTGTTTCACGAGCAATATATATATATATATATATATATATATATATATATATATATATATATATATACACATGTCCAAAAGTTTGGAATATTGGAATATTTCATCTTTTTTTATTTTTATATAAAAATGTTTCTGAATAATTAAACATCATTTTGCTATAACTCCCACCAATACTAAATAAATCTCAAAGCCAGATAAACAATATGCAAAAAAATGATTTATTCTGTTGGAGTGAAAAATTCACAATGTACCACTTACATTTAAAATTAAATTAGTATAGAAAACAATATTTTTTTATAAAATTAATAATCAGTATTTCCTCCATTGGCCTGTATGCATGAGTGCAGGCGATTTGGCATGCTGTCGAGTAAATGGTCGAGCTGGGCTTGCGGAATTCTCTCCCATGCTTCACGAGCAGCATCTTTTAGTTCTCGCAGTGTAATAGGGGGATTGTTTCGCTTCTTAATGCGTGTTTTGAGAATGTTCCAGGCATGTTCAATGACGTTCATGTCAGGGGAATTCGAGGGCCACCATATTGTGGATATTCCTTCTTCTTTCAGAAAATTTTGTACTGCTGCTGTTCGATGCGGAGGTGCGTTGTCATGCATAAACACAAATCTATCACCTACTGCCCCTCGGAATAGACGCACTACAGGATTTAAAACCTCCTCGATGTATACAGCACCAGTGACTCTTCTCTCCAGAACCAGTAGAGGCGTCCGTGTGCCACTCATAATACCACCCCAAACCATAATACTCCCACCTTCAAATGGGACACGCGGTTGGGCTGTTTCGAGTCGAGCTTGTCGTCCTGGTGCCCTCCAAACTAGTGTTCTTCGCGAATCAGAAACCAAGCCAATTTTTGATTCATCAGAGAACATCACGTTATTCCAGTTAGGACCATGATGTACCATTTCTTGAGCCCATTGCAACCTTACAATCTTGTGTTGATAAGTTAGTTTGGGAACACGTAAGGGTCTTCTACGATACAAATTTACTGCATTTAGTCTGCGTGTTATTGTTTGCCGTGAAATATTCAGTCCTTCAAGCCTAACAATTTCTCTGGACATACCACTTGTAGATCCAGACGATTTCTTCGAGCTATCAATGTTATCTGCCGGTTTTGGGCTGCTGTTATACATCGATTTCTGCCACTTCTGGGGCGATCCTTCACGTCATTTCTGCGTTGGAATTTTTTTTGAATTTTCGATACAGCACTCTGAGTGACGCCAATGATATTGGTGATATCACTTTGAATAAAGCCCTGTTGTAACAATGCAATTACTCTAGATCTGTCGAAATGAGATATCATGTCTCTAGGCATTTTTAAACTGCTCGAATTAAATTTAAACAAGAACTGAAATAATGTGTAAATACCAAAATCAGTTTAATGTGACCAAATTACTACAAAAACTAATCAAATTTTTGATAATTTTCATTTAAAAACGCTCTAGAATAAATATAAACAACAGTTTTTAAACCACCAGAGGCGTAGATTTATTATTTGTACGTATTCCAAACTTTTGGACATATGTATATTATATATCTAATTCTCTATGATGAATTTTAATTATTTAATTTTAATGTAAACCTTCCTGTAAAGATGAATTTCAATTCACCTCCCGTTGATGTATATTGTCGCAGCGACAATTCTTGTACATACAACTTAAAACCTTATGTAAGAAATTTCTACTTTGACAGTAGTTGTCAAAAATATGCCCGGCTCTAATAAATATTAATTTAGTATTTCTAAAAATGAATTTATATGTGTAATCGACCTATTACTCTTCTCTCGGGGTGGGATCAAACTGTTAAAAAAATTAATTATTCACAATTTGTTTAAATTTTTACGTATCTCCAAATTATCTGTTTCACTATTGCTCAGAACCTATAGTAACTGTATGTTTAATATTATAAAAGGCACTTTAAATCTCTGATGACGTTTCCAATATTTCTGTCACTGAAAATTACCAACTGTGACTGATTTGATCGACAGTTTTATTTAATGAAAAATGTTTAATTTTCTGAAATAATGTTATAAAAAGACTATAGTGAGTAGGAATGCAAAATTCTATATTATACTACTAGATTCAAATACAAATTAACAAATTAATATTCCCCAAACTCATTATAAACGAAACAACAGTCGTAATGTCTACGAAACTTAAAGTTACTACAACCTATATGCTATAAATTAACCTAATGAAAAACGTTTAATAAAAGTTCCAATTGTCGATCTAAATCTTGATATGGATAAATGTCAAAAACAAGCTTCACTCAAATTTTTCTAGTTCAAAACTTTTCTTCTATTATGTGAATTTTCTTATATGATTTATTAATTTTGTTTGCAATCAAAAATCTAATAGATGGATCTGTCAAATTTAATTTAAAAATAGGCCTTATTATTTCTCGAGAAATTATTGTAAAAAAACTGGATCGGACTCGCCAACTAATAACTGGACAACTCGTACAATTCTAATTGATCTTAGAATTCAGGAAACTTTCTAAATTTTATTTAGAAATCTGGAACACATTCACTACACACGATGCAATTCTTATTCGAATTATGCACGCACTGGCTTTATAATGAAATGGCTTTTGAATCTGGTTGTATAAATATTCAACTTCTACTATCCACCAAAAATTGAGACAACTCTAATTACGATGTTGCCTCTTCGGGATTTCAAACACAACTCTCAACTTTCTTCAAATAAATAAATCTCCTCTCCTTTGGTTACGAAAAATTCCTTTTTTAAAAAAAAATACTAATTTATGTTTCCCTATAACAAATACAGATTTGAATTCTTTTATTATCATTGTAATTCTGATAGCAGAGACATCTGTATTTTAAAATTTCAAATATATTCTCCAAAATGTAATATAATTCTGTCTATCATTAAATATATTCTACATAAACGTTATCCGAAAATTAAAATGTCACATTTGATTTGTATACCGAATCTTTCAAAATTATTGATTATACCTATAATACAGTGTGTATCGAAAGTATTGCATACAAATATAAATAGTTTTCCTTATTTCAATGTTTCTTTTACATTTTAAATAGAGGAACTGTATTAATATATATATATATATATATATATATATATATATATATATATATATATATATATATATATATTTATTGAACTTATCGTAAGAAACAGTAAAGAGAATGAAACACAAATGTATGAAATTTGTAACCTTGTTGAGTAGCAGATGGAAATTAATTATTTCACACAGCTGGAATTATCTTGTCTAATGATGATAATATAAGAAGAATATATATTTTCTATTGAATTGAACATTTATTATATTAGTTATGCTCCAAAACTAAAGAGATACATAAGTAATAGTAAAATTATTTACCTTAGGATTTCAGATAGTAAACAGCATTATTTTCATAAAATTTTAATCATTTCTTAATAAATCATAAACTCATTTTCTTGTTTATAGCAAATGATAATTTGTATCCGGTATTTCGAACATCTAATAATGAATCTGAAAAGAAAATAAATTATTATCAGACTATAATAAATAGAATTTTAGATAACAAGATATACCAACAAAAGTGTAATGTTTATATTAAAAAAGAGATAACTGGAGTGACAACTAAAAACTTCATGTCAGTTAGCAAAGTACACTGAGAGCAGAAATAGATTCTACCATAGAATTATTTATGTCCGTGAACTATTGATAATAGAAAAATATGATGAAATAAATAAAGAGCCAAGTTTGTAATAGATAAATATGTAATAATGAGTAAAGATTTAATTGAAAGGCATTATGACAGATATTTGAACATTTTAGATTGTATATGTATTGATATTGAAATTTAAAGTCAGATAGATATAATTTTTGTTTATTAAAATAAGGTAGATTTATGAAATATTGCGTATGTAAATAGGAATAGTAAATTAATTTGAAATCTTACATCAACAATCAATAATCATAGAAAAATATAAAGACATTTTATCGATATATAAAACATTAGATAAAACAGAGTATATTCTATCTAGTATGTAGTAAGTTTGTTGATTTGAAAAACAAAAGGTTGGTGAAGCGAAGCTAATGGAGAAGGACGCATGTAAGAAAATTTTATAAATTTTATAAAGATATTTGGAAAATTATTAGAAATTAAAGTAAAAAGACATTGCAAACATTGAATCAATATACATCGAACATTTTGAAAAGAAAATATTTGGAAATAATAAGAATTCGTAAGAAATATAAACATTTTAAATTTGAGAGGGGACGCTACCCGAATTTTCAAAAAGTAATCACTTTATAGTGAGAAAATACGTTCCTAAACCATTAATCATTGTAACAAAAACATTATAAGCAAATATATCTGATTTAACAAGAATTCACGAACTTACCTGCCATACAAACGATAGAGTTTGTATCTACAAGATTGGAGGAGATCCAGCTTTGGTCCAGAAGATTCCACAGCAATATAATTTACTAGAGACTTCCCAGTGTTGTGATCAGGTTAGTGTTTTAACGATTTGTCTGGTTAACCATATTAAACTCAAACGTAATTCACGAATTTGGCCAAATTACACATTAATAATTTTAGGTATATAACAATATTTGGTATTTGTAATTTGTACTGTATTATATTTGTTTTAACATAAATTTTCTTTACTGTTTATGATGCTTTTCGATTTGATGTTTTGTTGATAATTATAGGTACTAAATTTGAGTCGTTGAATTTCATTTACATGTCATTTGCTAAAAACAGGGAAAGGTTTCATACCATAGAGGTTGAATTACTGTGTTTCATATAATCGATTCACAGCGTTGGTGGAGATGATTTTCACAGGTTATTTGTAGGATGCAGATTTCATATATTTTGTTGTTCAATTCTATCCTGAACCCAACGAGAGTAAGTGTTCTCATGCTCTCCATTAAAACAGTAAACTAATAATAAAAATATAAATCATATAACCTGAGCTAGCCAATTCAATAAATCTAAACCCTGTATAAATTTAATAGAGAAATAAACATTTGGTTTTTACTTAAAATAAATAATAAAAAGTAATAAATTATATTATAATATATACATATATACATATATATTGTTGTAAATAGAACATATACAGAATCCTAATAAAGGATATAAAATTAAAATTTTGTCAATAAAAATAATTTTTAAAAATGATGTATCAAAATAATAAAATACCTCGTATAACAATATAACTAAGTACGACCAATGGGTATAATCAAAAAGATAGTAAATAAATATAAAAAGAAATCATAAACAAACATCAGAAAAACAGTTGTAAAAATTAATTCTTCAACTTAATAAAAACAACCTTAGACAGAACCTCACAAGTAAACGCAGATCAAGAAATAATATAACGCTGCATGGAATCTTAGACACCCAGAGCATCTGTTTATATTTTAAAAATAAATAGAAACTTCTAACAAATGTAACTAAAACTATAATGGTTAAACAATAAAAAGACATTTAGAAGTAATAAAATATATAGAATAAGATATTTAGTTAATAATTAATCATAAAAGTAGGTATAGGAAATAGTATAATAAGTAGGAATCTGTAATATGGGCAAGGTCAAGTTTATACCAAAATAAAACAGTTGAGACAAATTATACCAACATAAATTATTTTGAATGTGAAAAACAATAATGAAATAAATGATTACCGACATAGTTTATGTATATAGGTGTAATAATATCAAACATAATGAGAAATGAATTGTATATATGTATAATAAGTAAATATGTAGATTGTAGAAAACGTAGAATTAATGAAATTGCATTGACCAATCAAAACAGCGCAAATAAACAGTGATATGGAAAAAGACAATAATAATAAGGTGTGAGTGAATAAGTCAATGACAATAAGTATATTAGGTATAAAAAACTATAGTTTGCAATAAGTTTAAGTCAGAAAAACAATAAAAACAACAATAAACAAAGTGACAGGTGAAATTTTCAATCGAACTTTCGAGAACAAAAACCACTTCCGGTGACAGACGATAAAAAGGGTTGTGTTCGATGTAAAATGCGGGAAATTGGTAGTTGAGAGTCAGTGGTCAGATAGGTAACACTAATAAAGTTATCCTAGTTTTATTTAATGTAACAAATTTATAATTAGTCAAAGGAAAAGTATAAAAATCAATATAAATCTAATCAACTTTAAAATAAATCAAGTGTAACAAACGTTTGTGAGACTACAAGTAGCAGAGGAAGAAAATTATCACCCAGATAATGAAAAGCAAAGGCATTCAACATCAAAGGCGGGAAGATATATGGGAAGCGTCTCCTCCGATGTAGCATCATTTCAAGAAAAAGGAACAAAAGGTCGGTTGTGTGTTTATTAAATATATTTGGTACCAAATAAATGAAACTTTCAAATAAGAACGTATAAATAATAATTTTAAAATAATAATTTCAAGTGATATAAAAATTTTAAGAGCTCATATACCTGGTTTAAAGTTCTGTTATCTTTACATGAATATAATATACCAGAGAAAAGTAATATTAAAACTTACCATTATAAAGTGTAGATAAATGTATAATTTCTTTCATGTCGAACTTCACCAAAAATATATATAAAAATTTCCACTAGTAACAGACCACAACTAATTCCAGTTTATATCAATACACAATTATTACCATACAGTAAAATAATATTTAAAAACGTAAATTTTGAATCGATAAAATATCAAATATGTTTCCAAGTTCACGTCCCGAAGAAAACTAAAATTTAACATTTTAAAATCATTTCATAAATCCTCTTAGTTAAAAAAAAATGAAACACTTTAAAAAGTTTTTTTTGTTTAACATAGAAGCAAAGTTAGAAAGAGCAGGTGTTTGCAAATTTCTAAGAATTTCAACGCTCACAAGATTTCGACCAAGTTATGCAAATGAGCCAGAAAAAGTCGTGGTTAAAAAGAAAGGTATAATTTTTTTGGAATATAAAGAAAGTCATATTCAAAGTGGAAATTTAGATATATATAAAATAACTCATTATTTATGTATAACGTAAGAATTGGTAGAACAAAAAGGTTAATCATTTATTTTATTAATAAATAGTTTCATCAGTCTAACTGTATAATAAGCTGTAACAAATAGTTTGTATATGAATCATTTTTTTTATGTGTTTTCAAAAGTTTTATTTCACAAAATTTTTTTATCAGTCACATAAATATATCACATTAATAAGGCAAGGTTGATTTTATTATCATAATATGCCCAGAACCCTACTGATTTTAAGAGTCGTAAACGAATAAGAGCAGCCGAGGTAAGAAAACATAAGAATTAAATAAACTACATGTTCATAAATAGCAAAATAAATAAAAGGAAGCATTGAATAATAAAATATGTAATTTGGCGAACCCAATAATAGTATAAAAGGTTTAAAATTTGCAATAAATATAATATCATTTCATATTCACATATCCATATATTCAAATCATACATTGATATATATTAATACTTAAAGTCCAATCATATTCAACTTGTATAAAGTATATTAATAAATATAGAGTACTTAAAAAAAAATCAAATCATTACACACATATTTAACTGTACCACAACGTAAAAGACATATATATAGAACGTAAAGGTAAAAGTTAAATCACATATAACTTGCTTACCCCAAAAATGGGGCTTTATATAAAATAAAGTAGCAATCATATTTAACTGCAACCCCAAAGTGGGGCATTATAAAAATAAAATATAATCAATCCAATTTAACTGCTTCCCAACGTGGGCATTATATTAAATAGAGTAGCAATCCCTATTTAACTTGCTCCCAAACGTGGGGCAATTAAAAATAAAGCTTCAATTCAATATATATATATATATATATATATATATATATATATATATATATATATATATTGAAAATAATTCAAGAACACAGAAACTAAAATAATATAACTTATATCAGCATACTACACAGAATTATATAAACCAGTATCGGTTAATGAAAATATTTCCAATATACAGAAGATTTTAATGCAGTATTTAAAAAAACTGTATATGTCTTACATGTACAAAATATTCTAGAGCATATATACATAATATCTGTTACCTTATAAAAGTAAAAAAACATATATATATATATATATATATATATATATATATATATATATATATATATATATATATATATATATATAGAAGAGATAGTTCTTCACTACTTAAATGGAGGTATAACTGAAATTCTCACTCTCACAAATATATTGAAGTTTGGAACATTTGATTGAATATCTTTAATATGATACCAAAAGAATTTATTGATGAAATAATCTATTCATAATGGAATACAGTATATGAGCAATAGTAATAAGAAATTTGAATAAAAAGGATAAGACTTACCTTTAAACACAGTAGTTCATTTAAGAAGCATATCGACAATCCATTGTAAGTAATAAATAACAAGTTATAAATCAAAATTCCTTAAAAAGAAACATGTAATCCATATTCTAAAAATATTCATTGAACATTAATAATAGTTACAATAAATAAACATGTAATATCTTAATTATTTAACATTTAGAGAGTTTTGGTTATATACGTATATAAAACAATGTCAGAAATGTCAAAAAAACATTTTATCAATGGACTGGAATAAGGTTATAAATTGAAGAAGAAGCAGAACCATAGAAATCTATATTTATTGAGTCAAGAAATATGTGAATTTTATGGATTGTAATTATATATTAGGAATTAGAAAATGAATCTGAAATCAACATATTTATGATTTCGGATAGCAACGAAAAATAAGAAAGGCGGGAGTGGGTTGTTGATTTTTGAATAATGAAGGAAGGTGGAGATTTAAAAAACTTAAATGGTTGAAGAATTTAAAAAGAGAAAATTAAGTTATTGTACAAAGAAGTGAGTTATTGGATCTCCATATTATAAATACACACTTAAAAAATTATGAAAATTGAAGAAAATTCAAAGGTATTAAATTATATTACTAAGAAGAGAATTGTAGATGAGGATATGTAGCGGGAGATGAACAAGGGTTGACATTAAAAAAAAGAATATAAGAAATTTGGATAAAAATAATAACAAAATAGGATAATAAGACCTCAATTAATTCGAAATAGCTAGTATAAGGCTATTAAAACAATAATTTCTACGAAGATATATACAATATATAAAAAAATACATGTTATTGGAGGCTATGGTACAAATGAAAGAGTCATTTCAAATTGAATAATCAGTTGATGTGGTACGGAATCGTAATGTAAAGTTCCTGAATAAGACATTAAGCATTGATTGGGAATTCGAAGTTGGAGAATAATAGAAATTACAAACACGTGTTACCTGTAACAAGAAATCTAGTAAAAAACATCTCCATCTGGATGACATATGTATGCATGACATGGTTTTTTAGCAGACAGAATTTCAAGAAAGGAATATTAGTGGTTGAGAGGTTAGTGCTTCTTTTTATTTTTGTTGGTACCAACATTCGGATTAGAGATGTACATTTATAATAAAAGTAATAAGAATTAGTATCTGAAACTATTAAACATATTAAAAGCATAAAAATAAAAAAGGTAATAACATAGACTTGAGTACTTACCATTTATATTTAACAAATATTTTATTGTTTGACATTTCAATATTATATTAGTATTTAAGATAGTTCATCACTTTGCTTAAATTTACTCGTATAATACATAATTCTTGAACAATATAATATAGTTGTTGTATTAAAGGTATCCTTGTAACTATTGTTTATGTTCATATAAATATTACTTCAACTGATACGAGTGACAGTTGGAATCGATTATTCTACTGATAATTTCTATCTATTTTAATTGTGAGACAAAATCGATTGCTATATTGAAAGTTTCTATACATAGGCGCACCAATTAATAAAAAAATATATAATATCAGTTATTTGAATGATTCAAATATGTTAAATATTGTAGATATAGAGTTAAAATCACTTCCGGATCCCAAAGAGTAGTAAGAGTTTCTCATGCTCTCCACATAAATAAATAAATACATAAAAAAATTTCTTTACTCCATTACTGAGCTAGCTATACTAGAGTTGAATATATTAAATTGATAATATAACAATTATAGTGGTATTGTCGGCAAAGTATACAACTATAACAATCAATCATTATATATATATATATATATATATATATATATATATACAGTACTAGGAATATTCTTTGGTCACATATGATTAAGCGACAATGTGTTAGAAAGAAACAAATATAAATTCAGTGTATTACTCCTTTTCTCTAACAGGGTATCATGAAGTGGAAAACGTGCCAAAGTACATGTCCGTAAGCGACGACAATGTGTTACAAGTATAAATTCATTGTAGGCATTAACAAGATAATTAAACCGATCTATTTGTTGGAAATCTTATTGTAATGCTGGAAATTGTTTTAGTTTGAAAGCGGTTGAAACCCTCACTTTTTTGAGATTTGGCAACGTGAAAATATGTCGACTGAACACTTGGATTGCTTTTTGTATCAATATGGTTCTACTGTTTTTACGTTTGTTTTTAAATGAGAAACTAACTCTTTGTAAATACACACAGTACAAATTAAAAAACGTTTTCGATAATAAACTTAAATAGAATCGAATTCTAATGAAAATATCTTATTTTTAAATGAAAGTAATATTCTGATAGGTAATAAATTGAAACATTCTTAATTCTTCAATGAGTTTAAATCAAATGTACGAATAAACTCCCGTTTTGTTCTAAACTGTAACCGAGCCGATTATAAAATTCTTGACGAACATGGGTGAGGTCCATACAGGCTTGTAGAATTTGTTCCCATAGTTCATTCAGAGAACTGGCCCTGTTCTCATGGAATCCATAAATTCACGATTACACATAACCCCAGAAAACGAAATCGTTGGGTGCCAAATCTGGAGATGCAGCAGGCCATCTAATGTTACCATTCGTGGAGATTATCCGATTTGGAAGTTGTGTATTTAAAACATTTATTGCTAATCGATAATTATGCGATGAACAACCATCATGTTGGTACCAAATATCATTGAAGTTGACACATAATTGTATGCGGGCAGGAGTAATTTGGTTTTGCAGCATATTCAAATATTTTTGTCCTGTTACATTGCCGTCAATAAAAAAATGGTCCAATTAAATGTTCACCCAATATTTCAGCCCAAACATTTAACATTTGGACATACTGTGCATCAATATCGCATAACGGATGAATTATGTGTATGAGAAAAGCCGATTAATCTGTGAACAAAATATTTTTAGAATATATATAATGATTGGAGTGATATTTGAAAAACAATTTAATAGTTTGTGCTACGATAGGTACTTCTTTGTCATGTTACGATACCATGTTAAAGCAAATAGGTGATACACTGAATATACTTGCTTTTTTTCGCTTATGGACTCTGTATTAAAACCCTATGTTACCAAAGAATATTCCTAGCACTGTATATATTTCAGCTCTGTACAGACAGTTTGCTTCAATTTTCATGACTATTTTCTTCTATTCTCTTCGGTTTCTTGCTTTCTCCTCCAGGTTTCTAAATTCTATTTCTTCTACATCTTTTTCTTGCTTCTTGTAATCATTTCTTCTTGGGCCGTCCATTTCTTTTTCTACTACCTTCTCCTCCGAACGCGGCTTTTTTTACTACTCTTTGTTCTTCCATTCTTAAAATATGTCTTCTAACTCTGAGCTCTGATTTTCTGGGAAATTTTTGGTTTTGCTTATATCTTCATCACCTCTTTATTTGTCCTTCTTCTCCATGTATTATCTGACATTCTGATACCAAAGATCTTTCTCAATACTTTTCTTTCCTAGATTTCGAATTTGGTTTCTTCTTGTTTCTTTCATTGTCCAATTTTCACTTGCATATAACACCATTGGTTGTATCACCGTTTCGTACATTCTTTTTTTTGTGTTTCTTGTCATACTTTTATTATTTTTGGTAATACTCCTACTGCTTTATTTCCTTTAAGGATCCTATTCTCGATTTTTCTCTTCTTTTCCTTTATTTGTTAAGATTACACCCAGATATTCTATTTGTTCTACCGTCTTGAAATAATCTGTATATTTTGCTTTGTATTTAGTCCTGTTGTCGTCTTTGGAATTTGCCTTAATTTCCATGTGTATTTTGTCTTCTTTTCGTTTATCCATAACCCGTATGTCTTCGCCACTTTTTCTTCGAATCCATGGAATGTTTTTCTAATCGATGCCTTGTTCTTGCTAGGAATACTCAGTCATCTGCGTATGCGATACATTGCTCTTTGTGGTGGAAGATCAATCCGTTGGTTGGTATCTTACTTTCTGTCATAATAATCTACAAGATTAAATTAAACAATTCCGTCGAAAGTGGGTATCCTTGTCTTAAATCTCTACGAGTCTTGAATTGATCCGAAAAGTGTCCCTCAATTAAAACCTTGTTATTTCTCTCCGCAAGTGTCGTAATCACTACATACATCAATTTGTTCGGTACCTTCAGCTTTATTGGAGCTTCTTTCAATTTCTGTTGGTAGGTGAAGTCATATGCCTGTTTGAAATCTATAAAAAGCAGACGAAGGCTTAGGTTCTGTTCGCAACTGTTATTATCATAATCTTTAGCGTAAATAGTTGATCGACTGTCGACCTTCCGTTTCGGAAGCCTCCCTGATATTCTCCAAATTCTGATTCTATCAAATTTTTGAGTCTTGAATGTATTATTATTATTATTATTATTATTATTATTATCATCATTATCATCATTATCCTTCTTCTCACGTTTACACGGATTAAAAGTATGACGGCTCACGCAAAACTCATACCTTGTTGACTTATTTGATAATTTTCCTTACTATCCTACACGTTTCTAATATAGTTGATTTTTGCATTTCTAGTATTGTATATTGTGGTAAGTTGTGTTTTTTGAATTCATTAAGTAACTCTGGTGGTATGAGGCCCGTTACTGAAATGACAACTGGGGTTATCTGAACTTTCTCCATCTTCCACATTGCCTTTATTTCTTCTGCTAGTTCGGTGTATTTCTGTATATTGTGGTCCAGGGGATGAGCGATGTCTATTAGTCTTTTCAATTTACAATTGTGACCTCTTAACCTATTATCTTCATTTATTGTAAAAAAGTTAGAAGTGTCCCAAAAGTCATCTCTTAGAATCCTAAACGTTGTAATGACATCACCTCTCTCTCTTCTCTCACATCGAATAAGGCTGTTCCTCTATAGTTTTCACATAGGATTTTATCTCCTTTTTTTAATATAGGGCAAATAATAGCTTATTTCCATTGTTTTGGTATTCTCCCCTATCTCCATATACTTATTTTATTATTAATTTGTATAAACTTCTATGTAGTTCTTCATCACCTGCTTTTAACACCTCTGCTGAAATTCGGTTTTCTCCCGGCACTTTATTATTTTTTAGAGATTTTATTACATCTTTTATTTCTAGTTCCGTTAGTTCTTCTATTTCTTGCTCTATTTCGTGTTCATTGTTTTCTATCCAATCTACTTCTGATATTTTCTCGAAAAATTAAGATATTGATAAAAATTTCAAATTTAATTATTTTACTGCACATTTTATTTGAAATATTTCTTGTATATGTCATTGAATAACTACTACAACAAGAATGATAATGGTACCAAGAAAATTCCGTATAACTCAAGAACTAATATAGATATCGAAAAATACTTTCGACAAATTTTATAGATAAATGCAACAGCTACAAATTTTATAAACATTTCTCGTATTTTCATTATTAAAACAATTACAATAAAGATACTGAAAAAAAAATTAGCTCGCAGATTTTCCGGACAAATGGAAAACCTAGCTGCGTAAATTTTTCGGTTTATTCATTTTGTATAATTTGCAGGATTTTACGGGTAATTTGTGTATTTTTACTATGCTATCTTCGTTACAGTAGAAACGCTGAATCTTTTCAGACACCTGACTGATACGTCATCAACCATATGCATCTGAATCAAAACAATATGACAAATGCTTGTGAAAAGAATTGTATAATTATTTACCCTTTTATTTAAAGTTATATGTATCCATAGGCAAAACATCGCAAACTAACTACAAATATATTTTCTTGTTTAACATGTTGCATGAAATGATGAAAAATTGCTTAAAATGCTGTTCATTATGACATATTATTCACGACTGTGTCAATAAAGCTCCATCTGCCCGGTATCCACGGCGCGTTTTTCGCTCTAGCCAATTAGCGGCCGTCCTCATTCAAATCTCCTTATAAGGAACTGACGGACAAGTCGGCAATCAGCCGCTGCCAAGTACACCCTTCGTTGTTTACACGGAACACATGGGCGTAACAATGAAGGTTTAATTTTAGTTAGTGGAATTATTTAAGAATTTCACCAGCTTGTATTGAGTTCCGTTCTTTTTCGGTTATTAGAAAAAGACAGTACCAACATAGTATGTGTTGGATAATATCGTCACGTGTCCGAAAAGCTTCAGCGTTTAGACTTTACTTACCTTCGCGCTAACGCTAGTAGTCTTGTCTGCGAATGGAGCTTTATTCGAGTTATCCAATAACATCTTCCGTTTTTCGTTTTGTGATTTAATCGAAGGTGTTTTTTTGTTTTTATTTTTTTTGTGGTTACAAAAGGCGCATGCGGAGTCGCAACATTCGATATTCGGTTGTAAAAGGTGATTCCAAATGCCCGTATTTTTCTCGTTCGTACCGTACATAATCTTATAGAGGTAAGAATCGTGTACGTCTTTGAAATTTTGTTCCTCGTTAACATGTAAATGATCCTTTCTGGGATATTCTGAATGTAACGGCAACAAATCCCTAAAAAAATTATAATAGACTTATTTTATGATATACCTATTTATACAGTGTTTTAAAATATTTACCGATTGGTGAGATCATCTAAAATATCCAAATAAGCTAATTTTCTACGTCCAACTTGAACTTTAGTTCTGGGCCCAATCGGATTGGGTCTCCCACTGCAATAATTCTTTATGACTGGAGTGTTATTAGTCACCGTCACCGAGCATCCACAGGCTAAAAAAATAATTGAAAAGTATAAACGCTTAACTCGTTTACCATCAATTCTTTTCGTTCATCAACCTTAATACACTTTGTGAAATTGTCCGTTTAACAAACGTTGTGACGTGATTGGATATTCCCAATATTTCTTCTATCTTCTTCTTTTTCATGTGCATTGTCCGGTCACCCTGACGTTCGCGAACACCCTAGCGAAAGTCGTACGGTCCTCTGTTAATCGAAAAAGTTCACCAGCCTCCCTAACACCGGTCCAATCACGGATATTTCTGAGCCACGACTGTTGTTTCATTCCATGGACAACAGCGGAACCGAAGAGAATGTTCGAAACCATTATTAAGTTGAAAGCAGGAGAAAACGACGAGACACAAATTAAGACCATGACGGAACTCAAAAAGATCGTCAAACCGGGAGATATGGAAGGGGCGATAATGTTAACTGGAATGCCCAAAGAAGCAAAACTGCAAGAACTTATCGAGAACATTAAATGTAAAAATGAAGATCTGGGAGCAACTTACGGTCAACAGATTGATGAACACAAAATACTTGCAAATCTCTGGAAGGTAAACTTGATTATACAGGGACCAGTAGAGCTCACAACGGCTATATTTACTTTGTTTTGTCTAAAATATACGCTGAAGAACACATGTCCGTTGCTCTATGCTTCAGATGCTGCAGGTACGGAAATTCTGTAAAGAAGACCATGCCACATGTTATAAATGTGGGAAAAACACGACGGCATTACTTGCAATACGACAGAGTTCAACTGTATAAGTTGCGAGACGCTCGCATTACATCCAAGAGGCCATCAAGCCAAGGACGCTAGATGTCCAATATATAAAAGAAAACTGGATGAAACAAGGAGACAGAGAATTTACAACTAGACTAAACACTTATCAGTACACAGAACCAACCACACCACACTAAACTCCAAGACAGACTAACACAGCAACAAAACACGACAGTAGACAAGACTAATAAAACGCTTTACTACTATTAAACTTTTACAATTTAACGCTGTACGAGGCATACAAGCTACTGACCGACTTATACGCACAATGACAACCGACAACATAGACATTGGACTTATACAGGAACCAGGACGTAACGTTTGTAATAACAGTGACTACTCAAATCAGTAAATACTAATAAATAAGAAACTGACAAACCACATTACAACTTTGACAAATAGAATTGACAAAAACATAACAACAATACAATTAAAAACACCAAAAGAGACTATAACGATTTTCAATATTTACGACGAACCAGGTGGGACAATAAATATCAGACTTGACAAACACAAAAGACGCATAGAAAAAGACAAAAACAAAATGATAATAAGACTTTAACGCTAAACATACTAGTTGGGTAGGCACTATTACTGACGACAGAAGTCAAGATATACTGGACTGGACGACTAGACAAAACATATACATAAACAATAAACACGACATCAATCCAGCTTTCCAAGATACAAGGGGAAAAAGTTGGACAGACTTTACCCTTACAAAACTGGACAATTTCTGACCAAAACACCCTAGGAGGGCACGCAAGTAAGGAAGAAAGAAAAAGCATTTAAACTAGTAAGGACCACAGTTAGTCCCCAAACAAGTGGTCAAGGAAATTCAAGAAGGAAAAGAACGTATAAAGCCACACGATTGTATGAAAGAAACCAAGAAACTACAAAAAACTACAATTTGAGAGTTAGAAACAATAGAAAAGTAGAAACAATGTAAGCGAGCCAACGTTGGGGAAAAGTACATCTACTATGACATACACACGCACAACAGACAAAACAACAAATAAAATAGACCTAGACAAAATTGACAAAACTAAACTAACGAGACTCGTACAAGAAACACAATGGGAAATAAATGTTAACCTTACTAATAAAATTGAGTAAACACAACACAAAATACTTGACTTAATTAACAAAGAAACACAAAAAACACGAACCTGATAGACAACGTAACTTACAATACAAAGAAACAAAATAAATAGACTGAGAAAGAAATTTCAACACGAACAAGACCTGACTAACTTTAAACTACAACGTAGACATTACAAAAACTTAATTAAACAAACAAAACAAAATGCAATACACCCGACACCCCGTCGAATATTGCATACAAAATTATTAGACAAAAGACACCAGGCAACAAAACAATTACGGCAATTAAAAAAGACGATAGTACATGGACACAAAACAGACTAGAGACAATTAACTACTTACATGACTAATACTTTCTTAATGACGATGACAATACAGACGAAGTAATGTATAAAGACATACGAAAAAAGTAGCGGACAAGATCAAACAAAGTTTACACAAGACGAAATTACACAAACAATACAAGACATGAAAAATAAAAAAGCAAGAGCACGAGACGGACTAAACAAAGAAATTCTAGAATTTATACACACACAAAACCCGACAATACTGACAGACACATACAACAACTGCCTGACTGAAGAAAAATTACCTGATATATGGAAGAGGGCAGATATGGTTTGGCTACCGAAAAAAGATGCAAGCATCTGTCTTCTTCCATCTATGGGGAAAATCTTAGACAAATTAACATCCAAAGGACTTATAGATTGCTTAGAAACGACCAACAACATAAACGAAAGACAATTTGTCATTAGACAAGGACATTCGACAATAGACGCAATAGTACAAATTACTGACAAAATAACACAAAACATAAAAGATAAATTACACACACTAGTTATCACATTTGGTTTAAAAAGCACATTTAACTCGGCGTGGGTCCCAGCGATTATCAACAAACTAATTGACGCTGACACCCCGAACAGTATACGACAAGACGTTTTGATAAACAGACAAATTAAAACAGAAGACGTGGTTGCCCACAAAGCTCTAGTCTCGGACCAATACTGTGGAACTTGAAAATGGAAGACTGATTTACAGACAAAACATTGACGAAACAGTCCTTTGCAGATGATCTGATCACAGTCGTTACAAGTCAAAGTTTAAAAATTATAGAAACCAAATGGACTGAGAACTGGGCAGCATGCGAGGCCTGGGCAGAACGCCATAAAACTGAGATATTACGAAAACAAGACGGAAACAATACAAACAGACTATACAACCAAGAATAAAAATACGCAACAAAACGATATAATGTAAAGACAAAATACAATACCTTGGACTGACAATAGACACAGGACAATTGTGGCTTGAACACGTAAAAACTAACAGACAAAAGGCCTCAGACGTAGGACACAAATTATTTATAATATCAGGACGAAAACCAACGACGCTAAAACAAATCTACGAGAAAGCGGTCAATCCCTTGCTACTATATGGAGCAGAAGTTGGGGGAAAAAGAGCCAGTGACTCTCGTATTAGAAAACAATTAGCCGCTTCGGAAAGACCAATTCTTCTAGCCATCATAACGGCCTACAAAACGGCACCAAACTCTGCCTAACATATATTGGCTGTGGTGGTTCTGCTTGACGTTGACACTAAAATAATACATAAAACATATACTGACGAAAATTTGAACTAAACTCTTACCACATCCGACAAACAGAACAATAAAACTAGTAAACACACAAGAACTATCAAACACACAAATATACACAAACGCAAGTGATAGAGATGGCGACAAGACAGTAGAAGTTTATATTACAACACATGACGAGACAAGAAGAAAAAAATACAAAATAAACACAACAATACACATAAATAAACTAGAAATAGTAGCACTTAAAACAAACACAGAACTGATCTTAAACAATATACATAAATACACAAACATAACATAGCATAACACAGACTCTGACAACGCAATACGACAATCACAAAACGGTAACAACAGAGACTTGACTACAATAAAAAAATTAAAAGCTATTACAAATCATAATATTAAATACAATGTAGAAAAGCAGCCAAGGATCAGTATAGGAATCAAGGAAGCAGACAAATTAGCTTATAATGACCCTGTCACAAAGACAGACAAAATTACGGCATGTCAAGACAGATGGGACAATGACCTACAGGGTAGAAAGACATATGACTTAATACACTGACATGGAAGGCTACACAACTTATAACAAGACATGAGCATATGAATGACCATTACAGACGTTTTAAACTGAGACAAACAAATGGACATTGCGCATACTGTGATGTAAACAAAGACCAAAAAACATGTAATAAATCTCTGTACATTGCAGAACAGACAAAACGCTAGACAACTACTGACTAACAGACTGTAACTCAGACAAATAACATATCCCCCGGAGGATATCGATCTGAATGACTCTGAGATGGCCAGCTGGAAAAACCAATGAAGGGACGATATGATACAAGACGACGACGCAATACTTGATTCTTATATTGGTGATTGGTCAACGCTTATTGTTTGGATAATTGAAAATTGTCACTAGTTCCCTTCAATTTATATTTGAGGATGTGGACTGTAGTTTATTTAAATGATGTGGAATATTGAGTATAATTTATTACAATATTCACTTTATAAAATTGACGAACAGTGATAGTATGAATAACTAATACTAGAGAGAATGATTGTTACATTTTTATACACACTCTTAACCTCTTCACTTACTTAGGCGCGCAAATCTGCCATATCTCGCTTATGTTCGCAGGATGTCTCTTTTTATGCTGTCTGTGGTTAAGGCGAGGGAAAAAAGTAAAACAGCGGCGTATAGTAGAGGCAACCAAACTAACACGTTTTTAAATTGCAACATCCTCCCCACCGGCTGAGAAGGTTCCATCAGAAAAGAAGAATGGCAATGGGCACAACTTTACGATTGGTCTATAATATTCGCCCTTTTGACTACGAATTTTTACCAGCCGAACCATTTTGTATTTTCAGGGTATCATTTCAATAATACGCGCTAAGTTCCAAGCTAGTGGAGGAGTTCCATCTTCTTTAACTAAAACCAAGTCGAACTTTCTCAAGTTGAAGGATTCTTGAGACCATTTTGGGCGATGTTGTAACCTATTGAGAAATTCAGAGGACCATCGCTTCCAAAAAAGCTCTTTCATTTTTTAACAGTGCTGCCAAATTTTGAGTCGATTATCAGGAAATTTAAGTTCAGGGAATGAGATCATAATTTCTCCAATCAAAAAATGACTCGGTGTCAGATAGCTGAAATCATTGGGATCAGATGAAATAGGAGTTAAGAATTGCCTCTATTTGGCACAACAAAGTTGACATCTGTTCGTAGTTAAGAACCTGATTCCCAACAACCCTCTTCAAGTGGAATTTAGTTGATTTAATCCCTGCCTCCCAGAGGAAAATAAATAAAGAAATATATACTTTTGTAACAACCGCTTTACGAGTTTTACCCTCTTTTAATAAAATTGGGCCGCCGAAATCTACTCCGATTTTTGAAAATGGACGAGAGATGGAAATTCTATCAGAGGGAAGCGAACCCATAAGCTGCTGAGCAGTTGATGCCTTAAATATGAAACATGTAACACAATTTTTAACAAACTTTCTTATTTGTCGAAGAGCGTGCATAGGCCAAAATTTCAAGCGGATATGTGTTAACACGGTTTGAGGGCCGGCATGCAATAAACTGAGATGCATATATCAATAGAACAGGTCGACGAAATGACCTTTAGACAGCAATATTATGGGATGTTTCTGAGAATAGGGTAAATTTTACTGAGAAAGTCTACCTGTGGTTCGAAGTACGTTTTGGCCATCAAGAAAGGGAGTTAACTGAATCGAAGAACTAGATAGAATCTTTCTTTTTATACTGTCAATTTCCTGCTCAAAATAGTGACTTTGGACACATTTAATTATCAGTAGGAGACTATTATTAAGGTCTCTAACTCAAAGAGATCCTGTATATCTTTGTTTAGATTGTGAAGAGTTGTTTACAAAACGCAAATAAAATGCTATTGTTCTTTGAAGCCTAGAAAAACTCGAGAACTTTGAGAATATTTCAAGGGTTTCTGAGGGATGATTAGTGGAGTTGCAGGATACAGTATTTTGTTCTGGTAGAGAGTCAAGTGAAATTGATTCTGTACTCCGAGATAAGTCTGGATTATAAAGAAATTTAGAACCATTCCACCACTGGTCATATAATATTTGCGAAATGTGATCTGCAGGTTTGTTTTCTGATGACACATGTTTCCATTGAGCATTGGTTGTGAATTCCTGTCGTCCAGCGAGTAGGAGTAGCCTGTAACCATACTAAAGCAATTTTTGAGCCTGTCCAGAGAACAATATTAGAAAAATGAATACAAAAAATGTAAACAAGTTTGTGACATAGTCGGGACATGAGTAAGCATCCACACAGTTCTAGTCGAGGAAGTGTTACCACCTTCTCTGATTTTGAACAGATCAATCTGCAAGTTACTTCATCATTGGAGTAGATAGTGCGCCAATAAAAACAAGTTCCATGCGCCTTCAGGGAGAGAAACCATGCAGTTCGAATGTTTTAACTGCATGAGAAGGATTGAATAATAACCTTGGAATTTGGAGATCATTGAGAAGTAGTATATCTTTACTAAACATTTTCCATTCGATTTGGATTTCTTCTGATAAAACATCATACCAATCCGCTTTCGTTTTCCAGATTTTTTGCATTAATATTTTACCAGTGATTATTAGTGGACCTATGAATCCTAAAGATCGAATAGGCGTGCAATATGAGATAGTATATTCCTTTTGGTGGGCGCATCCTTATTATTTATTAAAAATCCAAAAAATTTAAAATCATCAGAAAGAGGAAGCCACGAAATTCCTAAGACTTTGTTCAAGGATTCACTAACGTACAGATTCATATTCAAGGAGCTATGCTTATTAACATCCACTTTGTCTGGAAAGTTTTGTACCGGGTGTCCCAATAAGAATGGCTTTCGGCCATATTTCGGGAACCGTTTTATAGTACAGCTTCGGGAAAAAAAATTATAACAAAAGTGATCTCGACAAAAACCTGGAAATTATTTACAGAGTTGTAGGTCCACCGCCAGAGGGCGTAATTAAATACCAAAAATTATAAAATGAATAATTTACAAATGTTGCCTTATTAAGATGCATTTAAACTATGATTATCGTATTCTTCAAGAAATTCAGCGTATATTTCAATTTACAAGTTTTAGTCTATCTCTTCAAATAAGAGATGGGGGGAAGCGGGAACTTTATTATGAAAAAACGCCTGTATTTCCGGTTCTACTTAACCTATCTATGCAAACTTAGTCTTTTTGAAGAGAGCTCCTTTCTACCAATGTAAGAGTTATAATTTCGAAACAACCTAATGAGTAACGTATACGCTAGAGGGCTCTATTTTTTTAAATCTAGCTATCCTTGAAAAATGTTGAATGGAAACATGCAGTTTTAATTAAGGAATATAAAAGTAGACCAAATAAGCAACAGAATAGCGAAAACCGCATGTCGATATCTTTTTCGTATTACGAGATATCCTAAGAAATATGTAAATTTTAAGCATTTTCCTTTAAACATAAATTACTCCGGTTTGACTGAACGGATTTTAACATTTTTTGACTCCTCAAAATTGTCTTTCCTTGTTCTATTAATAATAGTTCCAATTATTATGTCAATGTTATTTATGCTGTCACCGGGAAACTGCGTTATGGAAGTTAAAATGGAAATATATAAAAACAAGTAGTGGGCCATGAAAAAAACAAAACAAAAAGTATGTCTTGTGTCAAATTAAGAAACCTAGTAATTTGTTCATTTGCGTGTCATTGCGATTTGTGTGCATTGAATTCGATATAAAATTTAAAAGTTATATCTAAGATGATTCTTACAAACGAAGAAGCATTTGAGATAGGCATTTACTTTGAATGTATGAGAAATGCAACTGTTGCGGCTAGGGTATATGCCATACAATATCCCCAAAGACGTCATCCCGGTAGCAGAGTTTTTCGTCGACTCATAAACCGTTTAAGAACGACTGGAAATGTAAATTTTCCTGTATTTAGAAGACGCGGCAGAGGTCGTTCAGAGGAAAACACAATAAATGTTTTGGCATATGTGCAATTTAATCCGCATTTAAGTATTAGAGCAATGTAGAGACTTGGGAATAAGTAGAACCACCGTACAACGTATTTTGACAGGACACAGGTAAATTATGATGTAAAAAGATATGTTTCTTAAACAAAATATACCCGCATAATATTATTTGTGAGCATGGTTATATGTTAACATAAGAATTTATTTATCGTTCCGGAAAGGACATTATATTTCTTTTAGATTTCATTCATATCACATAGTACTGCATCAACAATTGGTTGATCGTGATTACGACAGAAGGTTGTATTATTGCAACTGGTTACTACATATGGTATATGACGACCCTCAATTAATGTCACGTATTTTGTGGTCAGACGAAGCTACATTTAGTAGTGATGGTACGGTTAACCGGCATAATATGCACTATTGGTCACAGAATAATCCACGGTGGATGGAAGAAGTTCAGTATCAGGGGCGATGGTCGGTGAATGTATGGTGTGGTATTGTAGATGGTCAGATAATTGGACCTTTTATTTTTGACAACACAATTAACGGGGAACGCTACCGAAATTTTATAAGGGATGAATTACCACTTCTTCTAGAAGGTATATCACTAGAAAGTCGTAGGTCTATGTTGTTTCAGCACGATGGGTGTCCGGCGCATTTCTCCAGACAAGCTAGAGAAATTTTAGATAATGCTTCCTGATACGTGGATAGGACCTGGATGCCTATTTTTTTGGCCAGCCAGGTCACCAGACTTAACCGTCTTAGATTTCTATCTCTGGGGCCGGGTTAAAGACCTTGTTTGTGCAATTAGACCCACTACTAAAGTTAACATGATCGAAAGAATACGAAACGCCATTCAGAGTATTTCGAGAGCAGAAATTGAGACTGCTGTTCAATCTACTCTTCAAAGAATAAACGCTTGTATCGAAAATGATGGGCAACAATTTGAACATTTAGGTCGTCACTAGCGAGGTACCTTGAGTTATATTTTCATTTTAACTTCCATAACGCAGTTTCCCGGTGACAGCATAAGTAATATTGACATAATAATTGGAACTGTTATTAATAGAACAAGGAAAGACAAAATGTTAAAATCCGTTCAGTCAAACCGGAGTAATTTATGTTTAAAGGAAAATGCTTAAACTTTACACATTTCTTAGGATATCTCGTAATACGAAAAAGATATCGACATACGGTTTTCGCTATTCTGTTGCTAATTTGGTCTACTTTTATATTCCTTAATTAAAACTGCATGTTTCCATTCAACATTTTTCAAGGATAGCTAGATTTAAATAAATAGCGCCCGCTAGCGTATACGTTACTCATTAGGTTGTTTCGAAATTATAACTCTTACATTGGTAGAAAGGAGCTCTCATCAAAAAGACTAAGTTTGCATAGATAGGTTAAGTAGAACTGGAAATACAGGCGTTTTTTCATAATAAAGTTCCCGCTTATCCCCCCCCTCTCTTATTTGAAGAGATAGACTAAAACTTGCAAAATCAAATATACGCTGAATTTCTTGAAGAATACGATAATCATAGTTTAAATGCATCTTAATTAGGCAAAATGTGTAAATTATTCATTTTATAATTTTTTGTATTTAATTACGACCTCTGGCGGTGGACCTGCAACTCTGTAAATAATTTCCAGGTTTTTCTCGAGGTCACTTTTATTATAATTTTTTTTACCGAAGCTGTACTAAAAACGGTTCACGAGATATGGCCGAGAGCCATTCTTATTGGGACACCCGGTACATTTGACATCCACTTATGTAAACAGAAGCCATATGGTTTTCACAAATCAATAAGTTGAAAATATAATTTATTTAAACCTTCCAAAGTGTCAGTGCCTGCAAGTACATCATCCACATAGCACTGTTCTAGAAGAACTTGCGAAGCAAGCGAATAAGTTAATGCACCCTCGTTGGCTATCTCGACTAAACATCTAGTTGCAAGAAGCGGTACACAATATGTGCCATATGTTATAATTCATAAGAACAGCGTTCAAACTTCAATATATTAATTACTACTGACGTTACGGCTTATTGTGAAAGCAATAAGACATGGTCTTCTTTTTTTGCAAAATTTTTGGAGTGGATATTTGGAGGAGTTCTTCTTGACAAATGGCATTGCTAGATGGTGGATAGTCATTAGCCATATGCCGCAAGGTAGGTGGGCTATTGTCCATGTTAAAGAATCAAGAGAAGAGAATTTGAATGATGAGGCTTGATTCTGCAAACGATCATCTGTTACCTTCAACATTTTAGAATCTTCGAGTGAAAACATGAAGGATCACTTGAATTGAGGTTCAAGACCTAGTTACCCATGTCAGCTACACTTACAGAGAGATAACACAAATTGAGTATTACATGAAATAGACTATAACATGTAAAAATAATAACTGAGAAGAAGTTGAAAACTTAAAATTAAACCAATAGATTCGAGTAGTACCTTTCTTTAATTTATGTATTACTACTAGTGTGAATTTGGGAAAAGGCACTATCAAAACTCTACACCCGAACATGTGGAAAGTCGGACTACACACAGAGTGTTATTAAAGTTCAGTACAATATTTGACTATGTTCTTTCCCCCTTTTTACCTTCTTACAGTAGTCGAATTAAAAGTAGATAAATACCTTCCCAACAAATTCATCGAAAATGCGATTGTAGTTTTTCCATTTAGTAAGGAGGTCCAGGATGTGTATTCTTAACAGTTTAGTAAAAGTCGTTTAGTTGCAACTTGCAAGGTGTAGTGTGCAGTCTACTGTGAATTCTAGTGTGATTTTGGAAAATTTGAAAGGGCCGCGTAAACGCCGAAAAATCGGTCCTTTAATTAATACTTAGTTGGTTTAAATCATTTACAGAAAAGTGTTGATGACACAGTGGAATTCGTTTGTAGTACGGGGAAATCTACGATTCACAGCAGTGGTCGCCAACCTCTCAATGTGATGAGCTACTTTGTTAATTTTGGAATAAACAGCGAGCTACCCATACGGAAGCCACGTAACGCAACGTAAATAAAATAATCCACATATAATTTATCATTATATGTATTTATTTTACTATTTAACTGGTAATACATAATACATAGGTACTAATAATAAACTAATAACAAAATAACTAATATTACTAGTACGTACTTGTTCATAGCTACATTCCTACCTACCAAACGAAGGCGTTTGAAAAATAAACACAAACTTTTATCCAGCCACAACGGCATGTCACGTAAGATTTAAAAATAGTTAATAATAACAATAAAAAAGTAACGCACTATCAAGAACATAAACATTGAAAAATATAAAAGCACGTTCAATGAGAAGGCTGACACTCAGACTCATCGATAGTTTTTTGAATGTTTGCAGTATAATTTGATACAGCCATTCGAATACAATTATCCAAATGTTCATCTGTAAGTCGATTGCGATATTTGTTCTTAATAAACTTCATATTGGAAAAAGAAGATTCACACAAATAGGTTGAACTGAATAATGCTTTCACTTTCAAGGCAACACGGAATAGAACTGAATATTTGTCTTTACTTACAATAGGCCAGATACATTTGGTACTTGAGACTAACGATTTTAAGGCTAAATCATTTTGAAGCTCAGTTACTTCCATTTCTGTTGCAGCGATGTCTTTGCCAAAGTTCTGCATAACACAAGTTGCAAACTGTTGGATATCAATTTCCATAAAGGGTGAAACAACAAACTGCGCTACTAAAGCCATTTCGTTGAAATCCTTAAAACGATTTTTGAAGTTATTCTTCAACTATTTCTACATGATATTTACTGTCATAGAGTTCTAATGGATTTTGAGATATTTTTTCTGAAAGAATAGGAAAATGCTTGGCATCGCTGTTAATTAAGTTTAGTTCCCAAAGCTCAGTTTTAAACTAAGCGCAATGTCGCCGCGCCGTGCGTATTTATCCCGTTCAAAGCAATCCTGATCGTTCTCGAACACTAACGCGCTGGTCCGGCTGGTCGGTTCTAGCCGATTCTAGCTTGATGGCGTCAGCGGCAGATCGCTCACCGCAACGTTGCCGCTGTTTATGTTTAATATTATGACAATTAGATTTTTTTGTGGATTTTTCGGAAGCTTCTCTGATTTTTGCAGTTTGTATTTTTTAAATTAAAATCGTTGTGAGAGCTACCAGAATTGCCTCCGCGAGCTACCGGTAGCTCGCGATCGACAGGTTGGCGACCACTGATTTACAGAGTTATTAAACTTCTATGGTACAATCTGTCAATAAATTTTATAAAAGAATATCCTACCTGCTGCAGATTTCGTCGATTTTTGTCCGATATTCATATTTGATCGTTTCCTTGTTTTCGATTTTGGCGCGCTTTTTGTTTTCTCTTTTTTGACCGCGTGTTTCTTCTGCCCTTTCGACACTTTATATAGTTTCTTACCGTTAAACCATAAACTGTCAGAGTATTTACTCCGCAGATCAACTTTAACTTCATCTTCTTCTTTTACCTATTAATAATGATAATTATTTGGATAATTAATAATATTTTGACATGCTACTTACATTCTTTTTACTCAATATTTTCGGTTGCTGTAGAAAACATGAATGCGTATCTGATGTAATTGGAATGTTAATTTGCGTGATTGGACTGTCGATCTTTCCGTTTTTATTTTTTTGTTTCCGCATCAACTTTTGGAACGTAGCGAAACTATCGTTGGCCTCCATTTGCCAGAGCAGTCGTTTGTGGATATTAGTAACTGCCGGTCGATGGTATACTTCGGGAATTTTAAGAGCGCATTTAGTTTTATCTGCGGAATCATTTAGTCCAGGGGGAGATGATCTGTCTTCTTGATCTTTCGAAGTTACTGTGAGGAGTAGGTAATAATAGATTAACAATTTTTTATTATAGAGCCAGATTAGAAATTAGCCACGTATCAGGTAATAAATAGACTTATTTGTGTTAAAGCCTGGTATTTATATATGTTCTTTGAATAACAATTTATAAAGCCAGGCGTAACACTCATCTAGACCTGTAATAAGGACAAAATAAACCGATAGATTGTTGTCCACTCCGCTTCCACCTAGAAGTAAATTCCTGGAAGACTAGGGTTTGCAATTCTCGAGGAACATATATTTAAAGACGAGATCACCAGCAAAATATTCTAAGAACAATCCGTTTAAAACTTGCTGACAATCCTTCGACTGAAAATCAAAACAAATATGGACGGTGGTACATGATGTTGTAGAAAAAAAATAGAGGAATCCGGTTTCTTTGTTTACTGTACCCCGAACATTTGACTGGACTGTGCAAATAAACTATAATAATTTCAGTTTGTTATAAGATTTTTTATAAGAATTTTATTTAGATAGATATTTTATAGTATTTTTATAATTTGTTTGTTCTCTTGTCCAAGCCAAAAAGGAATTTCCAATGTTTGTTCTTTACAGATAGGCCAGGAGCACTACAGTTTAACATGGCTGTGTCGTGACGTAGATTAGATATTGGTTGGAATTGCTTGGAAATCATCTAAGAAAAGAAAATATGAAGGTCCTCTAGCTGAAAAATTTGTGCTATTTGCAGGAAAAATCATAAACTGCAAAAAAACGCAAAAATCGCTCATTTTTTCCGATATTTCTTAATATAACTCTTTAAATATGCAAGACAGAGAAAAAAAGTATACTTACGAATTTGTTCTTTATGAAATTTTCTACAAGATAGAATTGGTTTAAAATCGATATATTCAATTTTTTCGTTGAGAAATGGCGATAAATGCAAAAAAAGTAGCTAAAAACGAGGTTATTTTAAAGCATTTGTTTCACAGATAAGTAATCATCCAATCACGCTATAAATTGGGATTTAAGAACCTTATTATAGTATAAAACAATACATGTTATATCTCAAAGCACATATAAAAACTTCTCGGAAAAATCTATCTGCTGGCATTTTTTTTATTGTTACAACATTTATAGTTATACCGCAAACACTCTCGATCTTTGACGTTTATTATCTCAGCACCTATTCGGCCAAATTAAACGCATTTTTTTTAAAGGAGCGTCTTTCCGAGAACTTTTTTTAGGTACTTTGAGTATTTTTCTTCGTTATCCAAATTCGCTTCAAAAATTAATTATTTATAAGACGAAATTTTTCAACTTTTCAAAATCGCGTAAAAAAAATGATAAAAACTTAAAAATTGTTCATTATAACTATTGTGTATTATAGTTTAGAGGTCTAAGTAGTTGTAAAAAAATCGGCGCCTATTACAACTAAAAAATGTAAGCCTGGCATGAACGCAAAAATGACGTTAATTTTTTCGCGGACATTAATTAACAATTAATTCATGTAAAAACTATCAGGCTAATTTAATCAGCCTTTGGCATATTGTTTTATACTAGAATAAGGTTCTTAAATCCCAATTTATAGCGTGATTGGATGATTTCTTATCTGCGAAACAAATGCTTTAAAATTACCTCGTTTTTAGCTACTATTTTTGCATTTATCGCCATTTCTCAACGAAAAAATTGAATATATCGATTTTAAATCAATTCTATCTTGTAGATAATTTTATAAAGAACAAATTCGTAAGTATACTTTTTTTCTCTATCTTGCATATTTAAAGAGTTTTATTAAGAAATATCGGAAAAATGAGCGATTTTTGTGTTTTTTTGCGGATTATGATTTTTCCTGCAAATAGCACCACTTTTTCAGCGGCGGACCTTCATATTGTAATGTTTTTCTTATTTATTTAAACGGTAAACGGGTGGGATAAATTTTAAACACACGGTATGGCTACTTACTAATTTATTTAAACACTAAACTACTCTAACACTTAATTTATATATACTTAACTAATCACTTAAATTTAATTTATATCAACACTTTGCTAATTTATATTCACTTATTTACTGTTTATTTGTCGAGATCACTTTATCAATTGCACTAAACTCTTCCTGGTCCGTCCCTTATATATTAATGCCTTTTTCACTAGATAATTCTGGATTGCGGCTTACTCAAAAATAATTGGCTTTCCGTCACAAAAACAATGTTTAGATAAGATAGTCACAATCGTAAACAATCCCTGCGCGTCCGCCATAATTTTAACTTTCATACCTGGCTTAGACAGAGTCGGATTTAGGGACTATACCAGTGTGCTGTTTCGTAACAATATTTTCTTTTCTTAGATGATTTCCGAGCAATTCCAACCAATATCTAATCTACATCACGAATCACGACACAGCCATATTTCAAAGGTTTGGGGTCTAATTCTCCTGTACCTTGTATTTTTTCATTTTATAATAAAGTGCTAATATCTATGTATGTGTATGTATATTGCCTAATAATTATAAGGAACTCGACTTTTCTAAATAATTAAGCCAATGTTTAAGTGCTTTATACTTTTTTAAATTGCTACTGATACCAGATATAGTCACGTTACCACTGAAGGGTTAATAATAAAAATATTGTACCTTATTTTTGGGAGAAAAACATGACAGGTAAAGAATTCTGGGCGTTTTTAGAATTATAGTTAATTCCAGAATTAGACTCTTTCATGATGATATAAATCCTCATCTCATGAATAGATTACCTATCACTGTATAGTATAGTTAAAACTATTTATTATATTATGTATCAATTTTCACTCGTTATTTTTACGGTAAACAGTTATCTGGCAAGGTTACATGTAAAGTTATCTCGAGATTCCGCATATTTCGATGGCCATAAAAAAACGCAGTGGCTTACCTTTCGGTTTTATCGTTTTACATATTTTTTTTAATTCCGAATTCTCCCCCAAAGATTGATAGCCCAAAACATCGATTTGTTCTGTGACATTTTCAATTAAACCTTGCAAATAGTCAAAATCTGCGTTTTCGACGTCTAATTTAAGAGACTCGCGGAGATTGTCCAACAATTTTCGTCGCTTCTCATTTCTGCTAATTTTCCTTCGAACTGCTTTGTTTTTAACGGAATCTTCAACAAGTGCAGTTGAATGACCTATATAGATTAATATATCGTTATAAATAAAATTGCTTGCTTTGGTTGAATGTCAAAAAGAAAATTGTGGAACCGTAAACAAAATAATTGAGTAAAATCATAAACGGGGTGAAGAAATCCTTAAATAAATAAATTTTTATGTAAAATTCGGAATTATAATAAGTTTCTTTACAAAATTCTTTTAATGCTATATGTCAGATATAGTCTGGTTAACAAGTCCCATTTTCCTCAGAACATAAACCGGACCACCGAAAATTATGATTTTGGTCTCATTCGATTCGGAATGGCATCTAGAACATTCTATCAAAGTTGCAAGAGGGGCTGAAAAAAATGCAAAAGTTATAAACAATAAAGTAAAATAAAAAAAAAGGTTTGGTTTTTTTGAAATATTTCAAAAACTATTTGACATAATCGAAATTTGAAAAAAGATCCTTAAAGAGCAGGAAACTTCCTAAAAAAAAGTCGTACCTCCCGGAACTGTACCGACAATCCTTATAATTTTAATGTAGCGGCAAAAATAACGGTAAAAACGCGTGGTTCGGCTGCCGCGCGCTTCACTCCAATCTGACACATGAACTAAAAAAATTACTTTAACTGATTAAATATTAATATTAAGGAATAAAAAAATTTGGGTACTAAGTAGACATATGAATAAACAATAAATAATCCGTAAAAAAAATTGTATCACAATTTTTTTATTAATTATGCTTTTGTTAATTAGTTAATTTTCACCATTTTATTGTTAACATAAAAACGCTGATTATTTCAAAACAAGAAATCTAGAATTTTTTTTTGTTTTTTTGGAGCTAATCTTAAAAGGGTTTAGAAGAGATCCCGTTGAAAAAATTCAAAAATTTTGATTTTTCACTTTTTTATTAACAATGAAAGGCATTAAAAAATTAATTATATAAATAAAGCCATCAGGAAAAATTTGAGAAAAATCTACTTTAGTGGTTCAACGCGGATTTTGATGAAAAATTTTTTTACTGCTAATTCGAGGTAGCTGAACACGAAAATTAAAGAAAAAAATTGGACTCTCTTACAAAAATAGAGTTATGAATTTTTGAAGATGTGTTCAGATGAGTACTGCACTGGATTTGTCACATTATAACTGCTTTATATTGTTCCGTAATAACTGCTCCACAATGTTAGTGATACACTATAGTTGCCTTTTACGATATTACTCTCTCACGCACATTAAAAAAACACTGATATTGATATAAATCTCTTGTAAATTATTTTTTTAATTTCACAATTATTATATCTTTTGACGTTTCCGTTTAATATGACTGACATAAGTTTCGTCTATTTCCTCTTAGCAGTAAGACTTGTACCTACTAGCATATACAGCCATCATTAGTTACTTGAAAAAAAGTTGATGAATATTTTCGATATGCACAGATCATAGCACAGAAGACATAAACAAGATGTACATCATGAACATACACCGGCTCTTGTGCACTTTACAACCCACGAAATTAAACAATTTTCTATAGTAGAATCGAAAGTTTACTTCAGTTGGAGACATTTAACACAAAAAAAGTGTGGACGAACCATAATTTTTAACGTGGGTCGTGAAGTGCACAAGAGCCGGTGTTGTTCATGATGTACATCTTGTTTATACCTTCTGTGCTATGATCTGTGCATATCGAAAATATTCATCAACTTTTTTTCAAGTAACTAATGATTGCTGTATATGCTAGTAGGTACAAGTCTTACTGCTAAGAGGAAACAGACGAAACTTATATGTCAGTCATATTAAACGGAAACGTCAAAAGATATAATAATTGTGGAATTAAAAAAATAATTTACAAGAGATTTATATCAATATCAGTGTTTTTTTAATGTGCGTGAGAGAGTAATATCGTAAAAGGCAACTATAGTGTATCACTAACATTGTGGAGCCGTTATTACGAATCATTATAAAGCAGTTATAATGTGACAATAAATCCAGTGCAGTACTTATCTGAACACATCTTCAAAAATTCATAACTCGATTTTGGTAAGGGAGCCCAATTTTTTTCTTTCATTTTCGTGTTCAGCGACCTCGAATTAGTCAGAAAAAATTTTTTCATCAAAATCAGCGTTGTATCACTAAACTAGACTTCTACCAAAATTTGTTTTCCAATTATTATTAATATTTTGTTTTTTTATTGATGAAAGCCATATGGCAATAGTTTTTTTTATTTTTAACTCAAATTATTTGAATAATTGTTATAAACAAATGCATTGTTTATAAGATTTTTGTAAACTTTTTTGGAATTTCATCCTTGATGAAAATAATGATTTTAAAAAAAATCGTTTCTCAAAAAAAATGTTTTATTAACAAAAAACGCACTTCTTAGTTAACAATTTTTTTGTTACTATTTTACTTTTTTATTCGTTATTAATTATTAAACAAATTGAGCTCTGGAACGAACCTCTAACTCAATTGTTTAATAACTTTTTTTATTGTTATTTATTAAATGCACCCGAATTTTACTTTTTTTTACTTTTCATCCAATATTTTATAAACGAATGAAAATATGATAAGACCATTTCAAGACTTTTTTGTTCTTCGTTAATAAATGAACAAATTGAGCTTTGAAACGAAGCTTTAACTTATTGTAAGTATGCTAATAAAGACTATCTTGAGTATACTTTACAAGATACGAAGTTTTGGCCAGTTGGCGGTGGCCAGTGCCATTAAATGTTAAAAAAAATGCTGAATCGTTATTAGATGTAGTTGAACCACAAGAAGAAGAACAAGAAATCATTGATGAAGTAGAAACTTATGACTCACCACCACCGAAATGTTCCAAAAGGTTAAGACTAAAAAATGAAAAAAATTCATTTAAAAATGTTTAAAACTGTAAAATAAATAAATTTTTGTAATCAATACACCTTGTAAAAATTACTTTTAATTCATTAGATTCTTACAATAAGAAAATAACATAAAGAAAATATTCATAATTTTTTAAATAATAGCTTGGTTTCAAAGCTCAATTTGTTCATTTATTAACGAAGAACAAAAAAGTCTTAAAATGTTCTTATCATATTTTCATTAGTTTATAAGATATTTGAATTGAAATTGAATTTAATAAATAACAATAAAAAAAGTTAATAAACAATTGAGTTAGAGGTTCGTTCCAGAGCTCAATTTGTTTAATAATTAATAATGAACAAAAAAGTGTTTTTGTCGTATCTTTAGTAGTTTATAAGTTATTTTAATAACAATAAGTAAAAACAGAAAGAAAACTACAAGTCCAAAAGTACAATATATTTAAAAATTATATAAAAAATATAAAAAAAATTCATATAAAAAATTATATATGGTTGTTTTTGTAATATTTTTTAGTAATTAAAAAATATATAGCGTATTTGTTTATAACAAATTATTTGTTTAATAAACAAATAAAAAATTAATAAAAAAATTATTTTTTTATAATATGAAAGAACATAATAAATAATGATTTATAAAAAAAAATGATTCCTTAATATTAATATTTAGTAACAAAAAAAATTGTTAATTAACACTAATAAAAAATTTTTTTAATAAACGATTTTTTTTAAAAATCATTATTTTCATCAAGGATGAAATTCCAAAAAAAAGTTTTCAAAAATCTTATATACAATGCATTTGTTTATAACAATTTAAATGTTAGTTAAAAATAAAAAAAAATATTGTCATATGGCTTTCATCAATAAGAAAACAAAATATTAACAATAATTGGAAAAAAAATCCTGATGGCTTTATTTATATAATTAATTTTTTAGTGACATTGTTAATAAAAAAGTGAAAAATCAAAATTTTTGAATTTTTTCAACGGGGATCTCTTTTAAACCCTTTTAAGATTAGCTCCAAAAAAACAAAAAAATTCTAGATTTCTTGTTTTGAAATAATCAGCGTTTTTATGTTAACAATAAAATGGTGAAAATTAACTAATTATCAAAAGCATAATTAATAAATTTTTTTTACGGATTATTGTTTATTCATATGTCTACTTAGTACCAACATTTTTTTATTCCTTATTATTAATATTTAATCAGTTAAAATATTTTTTTTAGTTCATGTGTCAGATTGGGGCGATGCGCGTGGCAGCCGAACCATGCGTTTTTACCGTTATTTTCGCCGCTAAATTAAAATTATAAGGATTGTCGGTACAGTACCGGGAGGTAGGACTTTTTTTTAAGAATCTTTTTTCAAATTTCGATTATCTCAAATAGTTTTTGAAGTATTTCAAAAAAAACCAATCTCTTATTTTTTATTTTACTTTATTGTTTATAACTTTTGCATTTTTTTTCAACCCCTCTTGCAACTTTGTTAGAATGTTCTAGATGCCATTCCGAACCGAATGAGACCAAAATCATAATTTTCGGTGGTCCGGTTTAGCTTCTGAGGAAAATGGGACTAATATTTTATTAGAATATAGCTAATTAATTGATTGGTAATTAGTGAGATCTTGGTCGAACTGGCCATGTGTTTTAATTTATGTATTCAAATGTTTTACAGGTAGCGCATATTCAACGCAAGGTACCACTTGTAATATTATTAACTATTTAACTAACTGTGGCATATAATTTTGAATGTCTTATACGTAAACTCGAAGGAGGATGTAAAAAGAAATTTAATTCGGAAAAAGAAAAGTTATATTCTCACCATCTCCCACAACAGTAATAAAATTTGGTAAAATCGGCTTAGTTATTTCTTCCAATAGATTCGGTTCTTTCATTTCCGTCACGTGTTCTTTGGAACATGCCTCTTCGGACGTTACAAAGCTTTCTATAAGGTATGCGGATCCAGTATCGTTTTCTCCTTCCAACTCTTCGATTTTTGTCGATCTCTCAGTTGCTTCGTGGATACTTTCTAGCAGATTTTCCGTTGTGCCATCGTCAACGTTTTGGAAATTATTAGGCTCATGTGGATCGGCTTCTATACAACGAGGTGAACTATAGATATAAAAACTCCTTGTTTATTTCAATATATTGTACATGCGGCTTTATTACCGTATGTTAAATATTTTAAATCTGACAGTTGTTGTCACGTAATTCCCGGCTATCAAAAAATTTTTGTTATATCAAAAGATAAATTTATTTATTATAAATTATTATCACTCTTATCTCAGGGCGGGTTCAAATCGTTATTAAAATATTAGTAAATTTTTATGTTTAAAGTATTGTCCAAATTAAAAATCAACTCCAATTCTTATTCCTGATTATTTACACAATAGTCTCGTATGACTGTTTGTTCTAGATTATAAAGGCTTTTTAATTGCCTTATGATATTTACGATATTTAAATGAATTATCTGTCACCAATAATAATCCAAATGTCACTGCCAAAAATAAAATTTTTATTGAGTTAAATAAATTTAATTTCTATCAAACTGTTTCAAAACATGTTATAAACGAATACCACAGTAAGTTAAGATTCAAAATTTATATATAATTATTCACAAAATTCAAATTTTAGTTTTCCCCTTTTTTATATCTAATAACAAAATCGTATTTTCCTACAGAAATTAAAAACAACTACAAACTAAAAACACCTAATATCTAATTTCAAAGTTTAGACATTTTTCAAAAAAGTTCAAAATTTAGAATTGTCACTTGACTCAGATAAATGTCAAGTACCACGATCACAGTCCAATATTTTTATTAAATAAATTCTTCGAATTGTTCAGTTTTTCAATACGTATTCAGTATTTCATTTGAATTCAAATTAATATTTCTTATAACTTAGATGCATCTATTTTAATTTTGTTAAAAGGCCTGATATTTTTGAGAAATAATAATAAACTGGAACGGACTCACCAATACTAGGGAACAGGAACAAACTCATACAATTCTAAATATAATTTAGAATTCTGGATCTTTCACTTTTTTTTTAAATACGATTAAATTTTCCAAAAACACGCACGTACTGAATTTATAATGGGTATAGAATGAAGCGTTGTAATTATTGATTATACTATTTAACTTGTTATACTATGTTTACAAAATGTTTGGACAAATCTCAAATGCGTTGTTGTCTGTTGGGATATCAAATCCAACTAACTATTTCTTTTTCAAATAAATAATTACCTTCTACTGTGGTTACAAACTTTCCTCTTCTCCTGCAGTGACCTGTTTTCTTAAATTTTGAATATTTCTTCTAAATTGTAACATGATCTATCCATCATTGAATACATTCTATGTAAATGTCATCGGAAATTATCTGATGTTAAATTCGACATATACAGAGTCCTTCAAAAATATTGATTTTATATACAATACTGGGTATATCAAAAGTATTGCACATAAATAAATATAAATAATTTTCTTTTTTTAAATTTAAAATAAAGGAATTGTATTAATATATTTGAAACTCCCCGTATATACCAAATTTTCATATTTTTATTATGACAAATTTGATAATGGAATATAATATAATTAGAACATTCCGTATAATGCCATAAGAATACATAATGGACTAGGGAGCTATCGCATCTGCTCTTCTAAATACACTCAAAATGAGTGTGGGTCAAATTTGATCCAACAATTAGGGTCCGTTTCGTTTCACCATCTTATGATAAGTGTCGGACAGCTTATCCACAAATTTTGTCCCTTCACTTGACATAAAGTAAGAAAGTGACAAACTTACTTTTAAGCTATCCAACACTTGTCAGAAGGTAGTAAATCAGGCCCTTAGCCTAATTGACAAGTTGAAATACCAATTGAAAGTTATTAAAATGGAAGTTTTTTTTGTTACTTACACTTGTTCGTGACCAAAATCCGAGACGCATTCTCTGACTTTTGTACAAATACTGTCGATTCCTTTGAAACTTTCAATCAACATCTCGCTAATATTATTGTTAATTTCTGCCAATTTGTTGTCGACTGTCTTCCGGTAATGTATATAACAATTTACGGAATTCGATGTGGAAATGGTCGGCATTTTTTCATTTGTAACATCGGATCGCATCTAAAAGAAAAACTCTTACAACATATTAAAAAAACAACGTTTGTGTGTTGAGAAAAAGAAGAGCTAAGAAAACTGCGAGCAATACGTTTAAATGCAAAATAAATGAACGATACTAACCGTAGGTACGGATTTATAGGCGTGTTTATCTTTAGAGTGTAGAAACGTTATAAAGTTTTTCAGTACTCCTTTCAACGCCTGGCTTCTGTCTATTGGTTGTTCGTCTCGGTACGGCATTACTGAAAATATCAAAATCTGATTGTTTATCTAACATATATCGACACATCTATTCCTGGTTTAAAAAGAAAACGATTCATTTAAGAAAAAGTCATGGATAAAATGAATACAAAGGATAAACAGAGTGATTCAGGGCTATTGGGATATACATATACTTTTAATGATATTTTGGAATCTATGTCTATGTGGTTTAAGCAGGATGGAGCTCCATCTCATTTCCCAATAGTTATTAAAAGTCATCTAATTGAAATTATGATTTATCTTTCCTATAACAAAGTTTCCTCAGCCCACCACCCTAAAAGGTGGCCATACATCTAAGTAAGGAATTTTAAAAGATCAGCAACTATACCCTTACGTCCCGGTGGTTGGGCGCCGAACGAGCGCATCCTCGGGTGGTGGATTGGGGAATGGCCAGGGGAACGGGAAAACTTTGAACCTGGTTAGCGGCAGTCATAGTAGGGTATTAGGACTTAAAATTCCCCAACCCTTCTACGAAAGCTGTCGCCACGGACCACCCACCCACGCCAAAGTGTAAGGCATCGTGCTGACGGCTGGATGGCCGCCGGGGAATATGCGGTCAACAACGATCCCTTTGGGGAACCGGGCGAAACCCCAATGTACGCACCCTTCCCCTGGTAATGCGGGGCTCTGCCAGTGACGACCAACCCATTCCCTAGCTACTCGTAGGAACAAACAAGTATGAGTACAAAACAAAAATAAACAAAACAAAACCCCGAGGCTGGACTGACATGTTCACCTTATTCTGAAACCGCGGCTAAGGTTGGACAGAAAATTCCACCTCAAGCTCCGGTGCAGCCTGAGGTTGAACGAGGAGGATTACCTCAAAAAGATAACTAAACAAAGCCAAGGCGCAATAGTATCTGCGTCGCCGAGGCCAAAAGAAGAAGGATGGCGAGAGAAGCAGCGTCCGCAAGAGTTACCATATCCTCTTCAGCCCCTTCAAAATCAAGAGTGAAGGAACCCTCGTGGCCGACTGGAAGAAATTCTGCCTCCAAAAGAGGTGATCTTGCGGGAAAACGCCTTCTCCCAAACACCTCCACTGAGGGTACACCAAGAAGGCTGAAACCACCTTGAGATACCTCAAGGTGGCGATAATTGATAAGGCCAACACATACGGCAAAGTTAGCGCAGAACGGGCAAGCCTTATCAAAAAGAGGCTAATGGAGCAGCTGAACAAGTTGATCTTGACCACCTCCTGCAGTCAAAGCAAGGCACCCACATTCAAGTCGTGGACTTACTCTGGTAAGATCATCAGGGTAGTCTGCGATAACGGTGGGGCGCTAAACTGACTTACAGAGGTAACCAAAAACCTCAAGCCAGTGAAGGATGCTGAAGCTTACCACAGCTTCTCTTTGGGTCTCGGAGGATAGTGGTCCATCTACCTCTGATGATCCGGAGTGAGTGCTGCGGAGGCTGAAGGCGCAAAATCCAGTGGTATCGATAGACAGGTGGTGCACCTTCCATCATGATGCTAAGAAGAGCCCCGGGACACCTGTTCGTCTTCGACTTTGGAGACGCAGAAATGGCTGTCCTACGGAAGATCTCGATGAGGTTCAGCTACGCGTTCACCTCATTGACTGTGAGGACGTCCAGCCAAAAAACTGGGGGCACCTATGGAGTACCATTGACCTCGGATAATGGACCGTCCAACACTGAGAACCTCTTGGTAAACGTAGAGGTCGTCCCCAAAAAAGAAACATCATGCAATGCAACCTTCAACACAAAAAGGTGGCAATAGCAATACTATGTCGCCGCCTTGATTTGCTGGACGATGCAATAGCACTACTCCAAGGACCTTGGGTAATCATGCCAAACTACGACCTCTCCTCCGACCACACAATTATAGCAACCATCAGTTGCTTAATAGTTTACGAAACTATAACGCCAAGGCTGTACAATAAGAGAACTGAGTGGCAATAATACCGCACCAAACTATAAGAGGACATGAACCTCCAAGTAAGACTTAAAACAACAAGGGAGATAAATGAAACACTAACGGCCTTAAACTACACACTCACAGAGGCCTCACAAAATACCATGCCTGCAATTACTACAGGTAACAACATCCCAGCTGTAATTAAAAAGTTAGTAGGTCAAAAAAGGAAAGCGACAGCAAAATGGCACCGAACTCATGTCCCAGCAGATAAAACCACACTGAGCAGACTAAGCAATCAACTAAAATCTAAGCTCAAAGAAGCAGAAGAAATATCGTTTACATACTATATAACGAATCTAAATCGGTATGACTAAATATGGAAACCAATAAAAAACTCCAAAAAACCTAAAATCCAGGTACCCCCAATTAGAAATGAACGGGGAGCAAATCTACGGTCGGAAAGAACCGACGAGGAAAGTATTTACTCCCAACAACGACGCTCCAGATATTGAAATAGAAAGAAACGTAAGTTAATAACATTCCAGCGAACATACTAACAATCAAGCCACTTACCAAAAACTAAGTTGAACAAGAAATTCAATACTTAAACACTCCTACGATGATAAAAAATTACCAGTGAAAGGAATTATGTTCATTACTCTAATCTTCGATGCTATTCCACGCTTAAACTACTGGCCAAAGCTTTTGAAAACTACTGAAATAAAGAGGGCAAAAATCTTAATGAAGTTTCGTCACATAGGCCAATAAGCTTAATAGCAATAATTTCCAAAACCCTTGAAAGACTACTGCTATAAATAATCAACTCAAACGTCGCAACGGAGGAATGGATACCTCACCACCAATTTAGTTTTCGAAAAGAACACTCCACGGCCCAGCAGGTTCATAGAATAGTACACAACATAAATACGGCAATGGGAAAACAAACAGTACTGCACAGCTGCCTTTCTGGATGTTAGCCAAACCTTCGATAAAGTTTAGCACGCAGAGTTGGTTTCCAAAATCAAGTATCTTCCCATCACCTACCTGAAATTGTTAAGGTCCTATCCGAGGGACAGAGAATTCCGAACAAGAGTGAACAAAAGCATTTCCATCAATTTCCCAATAAAATTCGGTGTTCCGCAGGTAAGCGCTCTTGGACCGCTACTATATGTACTGTATACAGCAGATCTACCAACTACTAATGACACCATCGCTGGTACGTTTGAGGATAATGCCGTGATCTTAGCAGGCCATGAAAATCCAGCTACAGCGTCAACCACCCTCCAGACACATTTAAATGATATCCCGGCATGGTTACACAAGTGGAGAATCAAAACGAACGAGTCGAAGTGCATCCAAGTAACTTTCGCCTAGATAAAGGGCCAGTATCCTCCAGTTTCACTTAATAACATACAACTTCCACAATCCACTTGCATCAAATACCTAGGAATACACCTTGACTCAAGTCTCAACAGGAGGGAGCAAATACTTAGAAAAAAGAAACAAATTGACCTAAGAATAAGGGATCTTCACTGGTTGATTGGTAGAAGGTCGAAACTGTTTCTGGAAAACTGTCATCAGGCCTAATTGGATGTATGGCATCCAACTCCTGGAATGTGCATGCAAATCAAACACTATTATACAAAAGAGCCAATCCAAAATACTACGCACGATAGCTGATGCGCCCTGGTACGTCTCAAATCTCACTCTCCATGAAGATCTAAAAATCCCGTTCGTACAGAACGTAATCATGGAACAAAGCACGAGACATCATCAAAGGCTAGAGTCACATAGCAACTTGCTTACTTCATCACCTACTAGAACACCAAACCGATAGACGTCTCAAGAAGAAACTGTCCAGCAGATCGGAAAAAATGATTAAATAGATCGTATCGATGGAGAAGACCTCGCCACGCCAATAGAAGAACCCACATGCACCAAAGCCAAAAAATTAGCCTGTTTAACTTTGGTTTTAATTGCTAATAAATACGATATAATAATAAAAAGGGGTTGCGATATCGTCAATGTACGACTTCCCGATGAAGGAATGGGGCAACTGAGGCAACGCTTGTAGCGGGAAGCGCTTAATGCGCTACCCAGGTTGTAAGCAAACAACGACTCAATTGAACCCACATTTGTTTTTGGAAAACACTACAAAATAGAAATAAAACAAAATACGCAGCATAATGTAACAGATGCAGTTCCTATATACACATACGGCTCCAAAACGAAAGAAGGCTCAGGATACGGAGTATATTCCAGGACGCTGAGCCTGAGAGCAAAGTGGGCTATGGGAAAATACGTCATCGTCGTTCAAACAGAACTGGCTGGCATATAATAGCCGCTGAAACTAACCAGGAAAGATATATCGGGTAAAACCATAATAATCTGTATAGATAGCAGACAAGCCGTGCTAAACCTGAGCAGACCTCGCGTCACATCAAGGCTAACAATGGAGTGCCATCAAGCACTGATAACAATGACATTGTCCTAAGGTGGGTCAAAGGGCACAATGAAAGCAAAGGCAACCGCATTACGGATAGTCTGGCTAGGAGGGCTGCCGGCCTACTTAAGACCCGGTGGCTCTTCCGGCAATCGCGGAAATAGTCAAACGACGATCCCATAGCCAACCCATAGCCAATTGGTGAAACAACGGGAAGAAATGCAAGGATGCAGACTTGCCAAGGAAACCCTTGGGAACCTTGACGAGTCAACGCCAAAGAAATACTTGGCGATGTTCAGGTCGAACCTACAGTTGGTTGTGGGATTCCTAACTAGTCACTACCAACTACGGAAACACTTCCTTACTAGACACACCAACATGCAGAACGTATGAACGAGAAGAGAAAACTCAGTGTGGAACACGTCATATGTGAATATCCGGAACTATCGTCTATAAGAGACTACACCTTTCACTGTCCACATAAAGGAAATGACCCCAGAGGATTTGTCCATCTTTCTAGAATTGGTAGGATAGACGATGAGCTAAATGGGACAACTCCTGGGAGAATGTACAATGGGCTAGCTGTGGCTTAAATGCTGTGAGTCCAACTCACCCTCCCGACTCTACGGATACAGATTAAAGCCTATGTCCTAATAGTAATGAATCACTCCGTATATCCAGGCCTCAAACATGTACATATATATTTATAGTATTTATCAACTAAAACTAAAATTGACGACTAAATATTTTCATGACAATAAATATAACCTCATTATTTTACATTTCTTCAATCTCCATCTGCTTTTAAAGTCTGGCAACGTTGTTCACACGTGTTCTTTAGTTGATACAAAGTTTTATGCATATCAGACTCACAATTACAATTCTCTCCAAATCGCTCTTTCACTTGCTAACAGTTCAATAGTCAAACTCAAAATGTCATGTAGATATCGATAATCATCGACCCGTGTGCAAAATAATTACACACAGCTGTCGGCCAATCAGATTTCTCAATTTTCTGATTTCACCAGGGTTCGCCCTTCGTTTGCAATTTTAAATTTTCACTAAGTAAAACTGTATGAAATGTCCAATATTTCATAGTGGTCGTCGGAAAAACTATTTACTTGTCAGCTGTCAAATCTTAAGTTGAAAATTATTTTAAAAATATAAAAATTAGTGATTCCCAATTAGATAATACTTCACCAGAATGCCGCAAAACGGCAGATGAAACTAAAAAGAATTTGCTTCCTAATAAATCTCAACATCGATATACAGGGTGCGAAATTAGTGTGACAAAGTTCGATATATCCGTTACTATAGAAGACATGGAATAAAGTTATATACGAAAATTGTAGACATCTGTAAACTTTACATTTCAAAATTATTTTCATTTGTACTGGGTGTTCCCCTATCACCAGGGTGAAGCAAATAAACCTTTTTTTGAATGAGACACCCTATATATTAATTCAGATTCAGATTGGGCTCACCTCCCCCATACTTACAATCTAGGGTTTCATATAAGTATATAGGGTATTTCAGAAGTAATGCCCAATTGTACGTGAAAATCACTGTGAGTTCCAGGCCTTGTATATTTCAAACGAAACATCAATATTTTGCAGACATAACATTTTGATATTGGTCTAGTTCCATGACACAGTGCCATTTTCTGGATATTACAACAGCTGAATACAGGGCGAGCCCAGAGTCGAACACATGATTTTTTCTATTTTTGCAAATGAATCACCCTGTATTTCATTTCAAAAAGTAAAAAGGCACGTTATAAACTTTCAGTTTTACCAGGCATTCCCTATACCTAAAATCATTAATTTCCAAGATTTTATCAATTGATTAACAAAAATGTTTTTAAAAATCATTTAATTGTAACAAGATAGTTATGGAATAATGACTATTGATTGATTAGTAGCATGTCATTCAAAAAAACTTTCGAAATCGTGTATCAATTTGTGAAGACTCATTTACTACTATTTGAAATATACTTTCCTGTTGAAGAATTAACAAACATGGTTTGGGTATTGGGAAAATGTTGTAGGAATTGTTTATTATCAATAAGAATTTACCAAGAGCGACATCCTGCACGAAGACAACCCACAAAAAGACCGTTGGAAAGGTTGATGGAACGTTTCAATCGTACAGGTTCAGTACTTTATGAAAAACATGAAAAGAAAAACTGCAGTTACTGAGGAAAAATAATTTGATAGTCCAGTCGGCAGAGGCCGAAAAGTCAGTGTAAGTGGTATTTTCTTGATAACTCAGAAATAACTATGCAGACCTACTTTAAATGGCAAGTACAATAACACCTTAAAATGCTGACAAACAAATTTATCAGGAAAAAAAGTTATTAACAATTTAATTGAAAAATTCGCGTTTTTTAGCGTATTTCCTTAAATAAGTCAGCAGGATGACTTTGTACGAAAAAATGCTTCATATATGATTTATTTGAAATAAAAATAGCTACAAAATGCCGGTGGTCCGATTTTGAAATTTTCGATAACAAAGCCTTGAGATGGAAAAAATGGTAAAAAACGTCAATTGCCTAAAGTTGCTGTAAAAATCACAATTATAAACCAAAATTTATTAAACTTTTGAAAATTATAGTTCAATTTATATACAATAATGACGCTTAAGCTGAAAATCAGGAAAGCAAAACTTTTTGTTCTATGAGGTTTTATAAAACTACTGCATCGAAAACTCAAGGCTTTGCCAAATTGGTTTCAAACATCGCTGATACTTGAAATTTGGTATACAGGTAGTGTAAATATGCAGAAACAAATATCAATTTGCAAAATTCAATTATCTTCATTTTTACAGCTTTGGTAAGGTTTTATATGTCACTATACTTTTATACGCCACCGTTTTTTCTCAATAGTTTTTGCAATTTTCATCTTAGAGAAATCTCTTTGACGTAAATCGATTCCTTCTATTTTTTGACGTATTCTCAAAATAAATTTTTGTGCCACGATCTTCTGGACCGAAGATATGTTTTTTTTCAAAAAAATCTGGAAGACGCAACAAACACGTTACAGCATTCTGCTTGTTGGCTGTTAATATTTAATATATAATATTTTCAATACAAAATATTCGGATATGATTAATTGATTTCTAGTGTTCGTAATCGATTATCAAAGATAAGCGCGCGCGGCGGCCGGAGCGCGCGGTCGAGAGGAGAAGCCCGGTGCGTGTTAAGTAACTGAATACAAATGTATATAAATATATTTTGTTAAATTTATATTATCTTCTTCCTTATTATCCCATAAAAATATTTGCATTTTTTAAAATATATAGGTTTCTAGAATTTTGAATTTGATCGGTATAGCTCTGTTGCTCTCTTTTTGATACACCGATTTAAAAAAAAAACGTTCCTTTTTTGATCACGTAGAAGCCGAGAAAAGTTAATACCAGCGTCACATTTCGTGCGTGTCTCCTGCTGGCCCCTAACATAACGTCAGTATTATTTAAAAAAACAAAAAAGTAAAGATATTGCATATTAATAATGAATAACAACTTAATTGACAAAAAAAGCAAAGCAAATTTAAAAATACGGGAAATGACGTATTTCCAAGATAATTTTGCCTTACAAAAGCTGTAAAAATGAAGATAATTGAATTTTGCAAATTGATATTTGTTTCTGCATATTTACACTACCTGTATACCAAATTTCAAGTATCAGCGATGTTTGAAACCAACTTGGCAAAGCCTTGAGTTTTCGATGCAGTAGTTTTATAAAACCTCATAGAACAAAAAGTTTTGCTTTCCTGATTTTCAGCTTAAGCGTCATTATTGTATATAAATTGAACTATAATTTTCAAAAATTTAATAAATTTTGGTTTATAATTGTGATTTTTACAGCAACTTTAGGCAATTGACGTTTTTTACCGTTTTTTCCATCTCAAGGCTTTGTTATCGAAAATTTCAAAATCGGACCGGCATTTTGTAGCTATTTTTATTTCAAATAAATCATATATGAAGCATTTTTTCGTACAAAGTCATCCTGCTGACTTATTTAAGGAAATACGATAAAAAACGCGAATTTTTCAATTAAATTGTTAATAACTTTTTTTCCTAATAAATTTTTTTGTCAGCATTTTAAGGTGTTATTGTACTTGCCATTTAAAGTAGGTCTGCATAGTTATTTCTGAGTTATCACGTTTTAACACAGTCCGAACCTCTACCGACTGGACTATTAATTGTATGCTGGTAGTTGCGGACAATCCTCATTAGATTAGATTAAAAAGGTTCTTTATTCAGTTTTTGACTCCCTAAATAACAGAGAGTACGAAAATAATTATATACAAATATATATAAAAAAATGCCGGTGTTCTGGCGATTTTCTTCCCCTCTCTTCTTTCCGGTTAGTACTCACGGCTCCTTGCTGATAGCATTATCCGTCTGTTTTCTCTGGATGTGTAACTTTCTACCTAATATAAACATTTCGCTCCCACAATCTTTCGACTCGGGTATTCCCAGAAAAACAGCTGAAAAACTGGGTTCCAAATTGATACGGGGTTTAGTTTTCGAGAGAGCAACATGGCAGACGTTTATTTGTTGTTATATAATATGTGAATGAATAAATAAGTTTGAGTTTTGTGGAGCAAAGGCATCGCAGTTGATTACTGCGAGTCTTTTACTCCCTTTGTGAAGTATGTAGTTTGGAATTCAGCAACCTAATTATGTAATTAACGATCCATGCAGAAGCCTACACCCACTATCTCGGATGCCTTCTGCGCGATTTGCGTCTTTGAGTTTGTTTCGAAGATCTTGTGGCAGACAATAGTTATAAAAATTATCTGAGATTTTGTTGATAAAGTGTTTGATAGTGGGTATGTTTGCCTTGTCATGTAACCAGGAGGTTTTAGGTAATTTGGGATACACCGCATTATGATTTAATGCCATTCTGAGAGACTTGTTCTGTATCACCTGCAGGGAGTGAAAATTAAGTTTGATGCCCGTGTAATATATGGGTGCAGTGTAAGTGAGTATGGGTCTTATGATTTGTTTGTATAATAATATTTTGTTATGGCTTGTGAGTTGACTGTGTTTACATATAAGTTTGTATTTGTAGTGAAATGTGCGCATTTGCCGAGGTATTTCCTTGCATTGTATACCCTAAATATTTTAGGGTATTGCTAGGGGCAATGTAATGCCCATTTACGCAAATCTGAGATTGCAGTGGATCGGCTTTCCTAGCTATTCTTCTGAGTAATAAATACTCTGTTTTTGAAGGGTTAATAGCTAGTTTGTGTTCATTGAAATAGGGTGTGATTATTGTGTTAATATGAGTTTGTACAGTGTTGAGTGCATGTTCTTGATTCTTTGCTGTTGTTACAAAACAAGTATCGTCAGCGTACATTGCCGTTAATAGTTTAGGGGATGTTGGGAGATCTTGGACAAATAGGGAGTATAACAAAGGTGATAAGACAGAGCCTTGTGGTACTCCAGCCCTTATGTCATATGGACCTGCTGTGTGATCATAAATTTTAGAATAAAACTTCCTGTTAGTAAGATATGAGTATATAATTTTTATTAAGTAATCAGGGATTTTTACTTTCATTACTTTATAAATCAGCCCCTCAAGCCATAGGGAGTCAAAAGCTTTTTGGACGTCTACTGTGACCATGATCGATTTGTGTTTATGTTGAAATCCTTCCCGGATGTGATTTATAACACGAATGATCTGAGCCACCGTACTATGTCCACTTCTAAATCCGTACTGCTCGGGGGAGATGATATGATTTTTATTAACAAATGATTGTAATCTTTTTAGAATTATTCTGTCTATCACCTTTGCGATATTGTTCAGAAGGGAAATTGGCCTGTAGCTATCCACATAACTAGGTTGTTTGTTAGCTTGGACAATTGGTATGATATTGGAAATCTTGAGATCGGGATACTCTCCGGTTTGATGATATAATTTGCTATATATACTAATTGAACAATTGCTTTTTTTGGAAGATTATTTAAATAGTATGTTGTGTATTTCGTTTAAACCTGGGGCTGTTTTATTTTTTAGTTTTTGTATTGTAATGTAGACTCCTGTATATGATACAAGATCTTTGGTGTTTTGTGGGTTTATTGAGTGTAAGTGTTGCTGTACTGAGTGAATTATGTTGTGATGTTGTTGTGTGTGTGGTGTATTATTTATGAAGTACTCCCCGAATTTTTCGCGATCACCGTCATGTTTGTGATTATCTGATTGTTATCAATTAATTTGTTAATTTCGCGGTTCGTTTGACGAAACCGTCTAGCAATTCGCCATAGGGAATTGTCCTCTGGCTTTAATTTATTTAAAAACTGAGTCCATTCGTTATTTTTATGCTGGGATATTAACTGATTAATATTGTTTTGGTAACTTCTTAATAACCGATGATCTTTATCTCGTCTGGTTATTTGCCAATACTTCCTTATTTTGCTTTTTTCGTAAATTAAATTAGTAATGTTATCTGGTAGTTTATTTTGTATTTTTATTTTCTTTTTTAAAGTTGTTGACTCATTTCTGGCATCAATAATTATTTTTTTTAAGTTTTTAATAGTATTGCTAAGATGGTTTATGTTTTCTATCTTATCTGTGATTTTCAAATGACTATTTATGAATTGTCTGTATTTAACCCAATTGGTTGTTTTATAATCGAAGTGTGTGTTATTTTGTGTTTGTGTATGATGGGATATTTTGAGGTTTATGAGGACGGGATCATGATCGGAATTGAAATCGGTTAGGGTTTTAATTTCGGTGAGGTTATTGATGTTTTTGTCTATTGCTATGTCTATTGTACTGGGGGTATGATTCGCGTAGGGAAAGTGTGTCGGTGTGTCTGTGTAAAAAATGTTGCAATCTGAATGATCGCAAAACTTTCGAAGAGTACTTCCGTTTGTGTTGGGGTGTTTAGTGTAGTGATCCCACTGCGGATGTTTGCAGTTGAGATCTCCTACAATTAACACCTTGTTGTGTGAGTTTGTAATATTAAAGAAATCTTCCTCTTTAAGCTTATTTCCCGGGGGGCTGTAAGTGTCAACGATTTTAATTTTATTATCGAAGAGTATCGGGATATGCTCAATTGAAGTATTATTTTGTTGCAGGAGCTTGAAATTTATGTCTTTTTTTGATTAGTAATGCGATACCACCATTGGGGCGGTCTTGTCTAAATAGACGATATTCGGGGTTTCTGAAGTTTATTTTTTTTATTAGGTTTAAGGAACGTCTCGATTAGAAAGAATATGTCTGGTTTGTGAATGTCGAGAAAGTGACGAATTAAATGGATTTTATTATGTACATCTTGTACATTACAAAAAATTATTTTGAGATTGTATCTTTTCTGAAAGCCAAGTTTTCGACCTACCTGTCTAGATGTCATAGCTGTCTATATTAGCTACAAAGTTATCGTATATCGTAAACTTGTCAATTTTGTTTGTTGCTTGTTTCATCTGCTGGATGAGGTCCGAAACTGCTCTGGACACCTCGTCAAGATTTACCAATGATTGCAGCTCCTTGAACAAATTCATTGTTGTTTGAATTTGATGTTCTAGGAGGGATAATCTTCGATGGCTGGGCTGTGGAGGTTTGAGGGGTTGTGCGAGGAGCCTTTCTGGAAGGGAGGCTAGGAAAATCTGCTTCGTTAACTTTGTTTTGCCAGGGGTTGGTTTTAGGAGGGGGTGCGGGAATCAATTTTGTGGGGATGGGTTTGGCTTGGATATTTCTTCTTTCGTCGAGCCATACTTTTCTTTTTTGATACTCAGGGCATACCTCAGCGTTGGCCGGGTGGTCACCCTTACAGTTTGCACATTTTGCCGGAAGTGCTCGGTCCTTAACGCATTCCGGAGTTAGGTGCTGTCCAGCGCATTTCAGACATCTGGGTACCCTACCGCAATTTGCCGTTGCGTGGCCCCAGAGTTGACAAATATGACACAGGATGATTGGTTTGGTTTGCCTTCGGTGTTCCCACTGGATTCGGGTATGCTCGATTACCCTTACGGTCTTGTTTAGGTAATCAATAGTTGTTTTTGCGTCGGTCACCACTAGGTAAAGCGGCCTCCCCTTCGTCGTCATCCTGTAGATGTCTTTGACGTTAATTTTGTAATTATTTGTAAGATCATCTTTGATGTCATCCAACTGCAAACCCTCGGATAGGCCTCTGAGCACGAATGCATGGGATTTCTCTTCTCTTCTACTATAGGTGTGAAAGGGTACTTTTTCATCTCGCAGAATTTTTTTAAGATGTTCAAAATCTTGGACATCTTTTGTAAAAATAAAAGTGGAGTTCGTTGTATACTTTAACTCAAAGTTTTTCTTTATTTCATCTTTTAATATTCTCACCATATCTTTATGTTTTTGCACATTCCCATCAATTACTATGGGAGGGCAAGGGGGAGTGGCTTGTTTTTTTTCAATGTTTACATTTTTTCTTTTTTCTTTTGGCCTCTTGGGTCGCTTCTTCTTCGGAACTGGAATCGGCTTCGAATTTCCCGAATCTTGTCTGTTTCCGTTTTCTTTGTTGAGTTTGTGCTGGGTGTGGTTCCTCATCAGATGAGTCGGATAACGAATTATATTTGTTTTTGGTTTCTATGCTTTGGACTGTATGTGCATTTCGTCTAAAGATATTGTTTAGCTTCATTGTTTTTTTGGGTTTTTCGAAACCCGGGGGTGTAATTTCCCCTAGTTCCATCTGTTGCGTGTCAGGAACCGTTGATATTTTGTTAATGTAATCGTTATTCAAGTTAAGTTTTTTAGCTATTATCGTCTTGTTTTCATTAATTTTCGTGTATTGCGAAGCAAACGCATCTTCAGTTAGGGGTGTATTATTACCCTTCTCATTCTCAACTTCTTGAGCCCAAGAAGTATTTGTGGGTCCATGAATTTGAACTTGTACCGTTTTCTGGTAATTATTATTTGGCGTGGAGTCACTTGATTGCTCTCCTATCGTGTCTTCGAATAATACTGCATAAAAACAAGATGCATCCATACCCCATTCAGTTATGTCAAGAGTTACTCGACGATGACTTTGGCGAAGAGTTGTTTTTTGCGAGTGGGCTCAACAACAAATACATAATCACATCGATTTCTTTGATTTTGTCCTTTTTGGAGATGAAGCAACGTTTCATAAGAATTGTACCATGAATTGGCATAATTTCCATTACTATTCCACAAATAATCCCTATCTTACATCAACTCAAAGTCAAACTAGGTGGTCTCTGAATGTTTGGGGTGGTATAATAGGGGACCACGTAATTGGACCATATTTTTTCGGAGGAAGAGTGAATGGTCTAGTTTATTTAGACTTTCTAGAAAATCATTTACCATTACTGTTGGAAAATGTTCCGCTCAACATTCGGCAAATAATGTGGATTTTAAACCATGGAGATCCGGTACTTCACACTGCTTCAATTAACAATAATCTAATACCCATTTTCCTGGCAGATGGGTAGGAAGAGGAGGACCCATTGTATGGCCATATCGATTACCAGACTTGATTAAAATTAATTTTTTCACGTGGGGTTATGTAAAAAACCTTGTTTACCATATACCGCCGACTACACAGAACGATATGAAGGAAAGAATACGAGAAGCATTTTAGAGTATTAATGTAGAACCGTTGAAAATCGACTGCAAAGTTGTATTAACGTTTTGGTATAGAATCAATAATCAATTTACAGTTCACCTTTGACTGATGTTTTTTTATTTTTGTAAAAGAATTTGTCTGTCATTTTTCTATATCTTCTTGCAATAAATTATTTTTTCAACTTTTTGTTATTAAATTGACAATATCTCAGACAATAATAATTTTAGGTATAGGGAATGCCTGATAAAAATGAAAGCTTATAAGATGCCTTTTCACTTTTTGAATTGAAATACAGGGTTATTCATTTGAAAAAATAGAGAAAATCATGTGTTCGACTCTTGGCTCGCCCTGTATTCAGATTTGTAACATCCAAAAAATGGCACCGTGTCATAAAACTAGACCAACATCAAAATGTTATGTCTGCAAAATATTGATGTCAAATTGTTTCGTTTGAAATATATAAGGCGTTGAATTCACAATGATTTTCACGTCCAATTGGGCATAACTTCTGAAATACTCTATATACTTACATGAAACCCTACATTGTAAGTATGGGGGAGGTGAGCCCAATCTGAATCTGAAATAATATGTAGGATGTCTCATTCAAAAAAAGGTATGTTTGCTTCACCCTGGTGATAGGGAACACCCAGTACAAATGAAAGTAATTTTGAAATGTGAAGATTACAGATGTCTACAATTTTTGTATATAACTTTATTCCATATCTTCTATAATAACCAATATATCGAACTTTTGTCACACTAATGGCGCAACCTGTATAAAGGAATATGAAAGTTTTATGGAATGGCTGAAATAAAAAAATTCAGAAAGAATAAGTGACAATACAGTGTAAACATACTTCACAGAAAATTGTTGGTAACGTCCGCAATGTCTTACGTCAAGGTTCGATCACGACTGATTTGGTTATGTCTCCAACTTCGGCAGCGGACAAAAACCCCGGGTTTAGGATATTTGTATTCTTACGACAGGGTCTGTCTATTTATCTGTCTGCTTATTACTGTAAATTTATGTTGTAAACTAACTATTAATATTTGTTTTGAAGTAGAGTACAAGAAGAATCAATAAACTAACAAACCTGTTTATTAAACAACTGTCAAATATTAATATACAATTTTAGGTCGTTATTTGCTTTCAAATTTTTATAAGAATTAGCGATTTTGATGTGTAGTAGTAGAAAAAATATTGTACGTACACGGGAAGTAAGCAGTTTGTCAGTCTCGAAATGTTCTCATTTCTCGTCTGCAAACGTCTTCTTACTTCCCTCGGCACGTAAATAACAACTATTGACTTGTCAACGCTTTTCCTCTTAAAATGGTTAATTCGTGAGATAATGGACCGCCTCCACACTTTATGAACACATTGTATAATTTTTTCCATAACGATGATGAGTGGTGTGTAATTAATAATGAACCATCCTGTAGAAAATGGGATTTCTCAACGTTATATATATAGCTGTCATTGTTTTATGAATCGATGTTACTACCAGTGGTGTATTAAAAGGTTTTATTCAGGAAATTAATAAAAAACGATCATGTAACGAATTCATGACTTAAATTATATAATATTATCGATCTAAAAATCAAACTTACTTTATCAAATGCTGCTTATTCTTGTTTCGTAATAATCATCTAATCTAATTGAAAAACCATTTTTTATAATATTGTATGATACTGTCTTTCCTTTCTTGAAATAATTTTACTCTTGATTTTGGGCTCGACGAGATGTTTGACTCACATGAGAGAAAAAAAAACACTTTTGACAATTATTTTCAGTGCTATGACAGGATTCTCATGAATTGTTAAATTCTCTTCAAAGAGGACTGGATCTATTATTTATTTGAATAATATAATACAGTGTGGAAACGCTACGTTCTTTTTGTATCTTTTTTTTATTTTCTTGTCATCGGGGTAGATAAAACTACTTAGGTTAATTATTAAAGTTGGTTGGTTGGTTTCTCCGTCTCGCGTTGGTTGCATTCCACAATAGGGACCGAGAAAGATGACGTTTATGCCATCTGCCGTGATAAAACACAAACAATGTGATTTTAAACACTATTAGTAGTTTTGTATAATCAGCGTTTTTAAATGTTTGTTTTTTAAAACTGATATTAAATGTTTGTGATGTCGTCATCAAAAGTATCTTTCTGTATTCATGGCTGTTCAAATATGCTGTATAAAAATACTATGCAGTTGTAATTTTATAGCTTCCCCGAAAGTTCATTGAACACTGCGTGGATAACCTTAAAACGTCAAAAATGGACAAATGCAGTAAAAATCCATATGTAAGTAAAATGTTCTAATTAAAACATTTTATTAACTATTATTTTGTGTATAATCAGTATGATACTACAAAAGTTCTAAATTTTTTTTGCATAAATAAAAGATTATTATCGGGTTAATAAAATGTTGTTTTCTGTACGATTTCATTGATGATATAAAATAAAAAACTTGTTATGTGTTTGCTGACTTTAATATTATATAGTAAGTTTAAATAATTAAATACTATTAAGAGAAAGAAAGTAAACATTTGAACATTTGTACAAAACGAATCGCTTCAAGTTTTTTAATTACGTTTCAGAAAACATCGGACAGATTGGGAACCAAATAAAAATACTAGAATTTGCAGTGCTCATTTTGTCAATAATCAAAAATCAGATAATCCCCTACACCCATCTTACATACCAACAATTTTTCCTGGCAAAGAAAATAACAAGATCTATTCATTTTTTGCATTTTGTAGGTTGTTTATTATAATGTTTACATCACAATGTTTTTCTTATTTAACACCAGGGCGCTCTACTTTCGACAGAAGTGCTGCCTCTATAGTTCGGTCTCGATCCCTATACTGTGTGCTATTTATATTGTTAGTTACTTGTGGTTTGGCCCAATCTATTGCTACCAAATCTTCAACATTCAAATACTATCAAAAGTATTTCACAACACAAAAAACAAATGAACGGTATAGAACGAAGACAAAGAGAAGCACGTGGTACTAGTCGCGTTGTCACTGTAAAGCGCATGGCCCAAGTCCACGGGTCATAAAGTGTACAAGAAAATCTAGCAACAATGCGGATAGCTGAGAATGTTGATATGACATTAAAACTGCTCGTTACCTGAAATCGAAGGGTCCGGTGCACTTCGCGACCCTCCGAATTTTGGAGCGATTTTTTTTTTACTAGAAAGCCCTATTGTTATAGAACATTTTAAGAGAAAAAAATTCTTGGATTATGCACTTTTGAAAGAGAAAATCGCAATTGAAAGTACTAAAAAACCGCCATTTTTTTAAAAAATTTGACATTTATGTCTAGATTTCAGATAGTCACAAATTTTAGGAGGAGAAGGAAATGTACAACGTTGCCAGTTCTCAATTCCGTGAGTCGTGACGGCTTGGAAATAATTTACACAATAATTATCTTCATGATCTAAAATATATTGAAACTGTACTTTATTGGACGTTTTATGTATGCTCCACAGGTACTAACTTAGTTCGTATATTTTATGTGGTTGGGATAAATATAAAAACTATGTATATGTTTGTGATTGTTAAAAATTAACGTTAAATGTTCCGATAAGTATAAATATTCTTTTTATAACGAGGGTATTGTTGATACTTAAAGGTGGATTGTTTTATTCAATTTTAGTCATATTTTATATTTATATTGGTATTATTTTATATTTGACAAATGTTCAATTGATAAATTGACAAATATAATTTGATTTGTGCTATAGAGCACTCAAGCGAACTGTCATTTAATTTTAAACAAGACATCTGTGGGTCATACCATAGACAAACCAAATATGGTTATTTCTTTATGGGTCGTACACAGCTGTAGAGTGCATTGTACACAACGCTTGTTTAAAACCCTTTAACACGAATTTTAATCATTTTTACAATAGCTAATCGTGAAAATGCCTGCTTTTTGTTGTGTTGAGGGATGTGGAAAACGTGGGGAAAAAGACAACGTGAAGTTTTTTCGAATACCCTCGGTTACAAACGCGCATTTTCAAAATCTGTCGATAGCTGTTCACTCAATTGGGTATATATTCGTAATAGTATACCTATTTGAGCACGTATTATTTCATAATAATGTGGATAATCATTTGAGTTATTGAAGATCGGATTTCCGTTTGAAATAGTAAAGCAGATTGATATTGCGAGCGAAGCGAGCGCGCCGGTTCGACGTTTCGCAATTCGCGCGCGCGAATTGCGAAACGTCGAACCGGCGCGCATTTTCAAAATCTGTCGATAGCTGTTCACTCAATTGGGTATATATTCGTAATAGTATATCTATTTGAACACGTAATATTTCATAACAATGTGGATAATCATTTGAGTTATTGAAGATCGGATTTCCGTTTGAAATAGTAAAGTAGATTGATATTCATATATCTATTACAACACAAAATTAATTCAACTGAAAGAAAATAAATACCATTTGACAACGCCGCTAAAAATCACATGATGACAGAAAAGTCTCCTAATTTGTGACCCTGGCTGCCTAGACATAAGATGTCAGTGTCTAATTTATAACCTATAAGTGTCAAGTGAAAATAATGATGCCTAAGAATATTTTTTTAAAATTGGCAAAAATAAAGTGTTTTCTTCCGGTTTTTTTTTGTGAAACAGACTTATATTTAGTTCGAGATAATAACCTTAACAATTTAAATTGAAAATATTTATCGTAAAATAGCATTAACTAGTGTTGAAAAAGTACCATTTTTCGAACTAAATTCGTGATTTTTAAAGTAATTACTGAATGATCCAGCGAAATTTTTGTTCTAATCTACTTTATTTAAGGTAAGCTATCAAACAAAATTAAAATTAACATAAAATTCGGAGGGTCGCGAAGTGCACCGGAACCGAAATATTTCCAGAAAAAAATATTTCATACTAATGGTGTAACATAAGAAATACTTCTATAGTTATTTTAATATACGGTTGGCACCATTTTAGGTTGCCTCGAATGTCAATGTGTCAATCATAAATGTCAGCAGTTGCAATATGAATTTTAATAAAACCAGAAGCTAAAAAATTATCCGTAGTTCATTAAATTAAAAGTTAACGTTTAAACATATTAACAACGTTACATGGTGTCAGGTAAAATCGTGGCTTCAAGATGTCAGAAGAGAGCGTATCGGGAATCAGGCCACCAAAAGCGTTTAACTTATGTGCCGAAAACTTGTCCACGGCATGGAAACAATGGCTCCAACAGTTCGAGTGGTATTCAATCGCAACCCAGTTAGAGAAAAAAGCAGCGGCGATCCAGGCAGCGACATTCATGGCAGTTATTGGTCTAGATGCTGTTCCAGTCTATAATAGCTTCAATCTAACGATAGAGCAAAGCAAGAACATTACGGCCTTGAAAGAAAAATTTAACTCTCATTTCATCCCAAAAACGAATTTATGTTTTGAGCAATACAAATTCAATAAAGCCAGTCAAGAGCAAGGTGAAATGTTTGATGAATTTCTAACGAAAATAAAAAATCTTGTGGCTTTGATACAGTTCACGATAGTCTCGTAATGGACAAGCTGATCATAGAAATTCGTTCTGAAAAGGTTAGAGAAAGGTTATTAGCTGAAGAAGATCTAACTTTGAACAGATGCTTGACCATATGCAGAGCTAGTGAACAAGTGTTTCAAATGAAACTCACGGTTTCTAGTTAATTCCACAATATAATAAAAGTTATTGAAAATTCTAAAAAATTGACAATTGTTTCGATAAATCAATATCATTGTCAGAATGACAGAAGTTACATTTTATTTGATGCCTACCTGATGTTTAGTAGTTATTTTTGGCTAGACCAAGAAGTGACCTAACTTGTGATTGACTTAATATATGTTTATAGAAAAAAGAAGATGTGATATTACAAATATTGAAGCTTAGATATTATTGGCCCTATGGTGATATCCTGAATATAATTTTCCAATTAAGATCAGTATAACTGTGCAATGATATAGAAAACCAGGAAAACTATATCTGCTGATCTTTACAATTATCACTTAAGAAGACAGTTTATTAGTGGAGACCTCCCTAGATTTAACTGTTCATTGACAACTTCATATTGTGGGTTTCTTAAATGTCTTCTAATTTCCAATTCTTCAAGGAAATCCAGTTCATGTTTCTTTTCACAAATATGCAACACTTCTAGTTTTGTGTTAGGTGTCAATGAATGATTTATGTCAAGTAGATGTTTTGCGTAGTGGGATTTATCTGGTTGTTTTAACCTGTATGCTCGTAAGTGTTCACTGTATCGGATTTCAAAATTCCTAAGGGTCTGACCCAAATAGACAGCATTACATTCTGGACATTTGAGTTTATATATACCTGACTTCTTTAATAGTGGTATTTTTGTTTTCACATTTAACAATTTTGTACTAACGTTACTTTCTGTTTTAAAAGAAATTGTTGTATTCGTTGCTGAAGATATTATCTTTGAAATATTATTAGAAATACTTCCTGCATATGTGATGGTTTTATAAGTTTTTATTTCATCAGCTTATTTAGGAAATATTAGTTGTAATGCCACTTTTTCCTCTTTTTTACTAATTAGCTTATTTATCATATTTAATGGATAACCGTTGGATCTTGCTATTTGTCTAATTGTATTAATCTCTCTATCAAAATTACATTTGTTCATAGGAACTGAAAAAGCTCTATGTATCATTGAATTATATGCCGCTACTCTGTGTGACATAGGGTGATTGGAATTGAATGGAATTGTCACATCAGTCTGTGTTGGTTTTCGGTAAATTGAATAATCAAGTACATTATTAACTCTTTGAATTTTTAAATCAAGAAAATTGATTGAGCTATTTTCTTCAATTTCTAATGTAAATTTGATTTCTGGGTGTAAATTATTGATATGGTTGAAAAATACATCTAATTGTCGTTCACTACCCATAAAACAAGCTAATATGTCATCTACATATCTATACCAAAATAAAATATTTTTCGAAATATTACTTTCAAAGTTCTTTCTTTCTAAATTGTCCATAAAAATGTTAGCTAAAATAGGTGAAATAGGGCTTCCCATTGGTAAACCTTCATTTTGAATATATATCTTATTGTCAAAAGTGAAATAATTCTGATTAATGCAAACATCAAATAAATTAAGTATATCTGATATTATTCCTGGATTAATATTTTTATCTTCTAGTAATTTTCTTACATTCTTTAGGAGGAATTTTAGTAAACATATTAGTTACATCGAACGAAATGAGTTTATAGTTATCTTGCAAGTGGATTGCTTTCAACTTTTTGATTAGTTCTATTGAATTTCTAATTGAGTACTGAGATTCATATCCGTAACTATTGAGTATATTGTTGAGCCTCTTTGCCAATTATTTCACTTTTGACAATAAGATATATATTCAAAATGATTACCAATGGGAAGCCCTATTTCACCTATTTTAGCTAACATTTTTATGGACAATTTAGAAAGAAAGATCTTTGAAAGTGATATTTCGAAAAATGTTTTATTGTTACGAAACAGCACACTGGTATAGTCCCTAAAACCGACCCTGTCTAAGACAGGTATAAAAGTTAAAATTATGGCGGATACGCAGTTATAAAAAACTGTTTACGAGTTTACTACTATCTTACGTAAACATTGTTTTGTGACCAGAGTTATCTAGAAAAGGCCAGAAAAATTATTTGTGTGTATAAGCCGCAGCCCGGAATTCTCTAGTACAAAAGGCACTAGTATATAAATAAGGACCGATCAACGCAGGAGTTAGTTGATAAAGAGATCTGGACAGATAAACAAGTAAATAACTGAATATAAAGTGTTTATATAAATTAGTTTGATTGAATATACAGTTAATATAAATTAATAATTAAGTGATTAGTTAAGTATATATAAATTAAGTGTTAGTAAGTTAGTGTTTAAATAAATTAGTAAGTAGCCATACCGTGTGTTTAAAATTTATCCCACTCGTTTATTGTTTAAATAAATAAGAAAAACATTACATTATTTTGGTAGATGACATATTAGCTTGTTTTATACCCATAAAACAAGCTAATATGTCATCTACATAGAATTACTAGAAGATAAAAATATTAATCCAGGAATAATATCAGATATACTTAATTTATTTGATGTATGCATTAATCAGAATTATTTCACTTTTGACAATAAGATATATATTCAAAATGAAGGTTTACCAATGGGAAGCCCTATTTCACCTATTTCAGCTAACATTTTTATGGACCATTTAGAAAGAAAGAACTTTGAAAGTAATATTTCGAAAAATATTTTATTTTGGTATAGATATGTAGATGACATATTAGCTTGTTTTATGGGTAGTGAACGACAATTAGATGTATTTTTCAACCACATCAATAAATTACACCCAAAAATTAAATTTACATTAGAAATTGCAGCAAATAGCTAAATTAATTTTCTTGATTTAAGAATTCAAAGAGGTAATAATGTACTTAATTATTCAAGTTACCGAAAACCAACACAGTTGATGTGACAATTCCATTCAATTCCAATCACCCTATGTCACACAGACTAGCGGCATATAATTCAATGATACATAGAGCTTTTTCAGTTCCTATGAACAAATGTAATTTTGATAGAGAGATTAATACAATTAGACAAATAGCAAGATCCTACGGTTATCCATTAAATATGATAAATAAGCTAATTAGTAAAAAGGAGGAAAAAGTGGCATTACAACTGATATTTCCTAAACAAACTGATGAAATAAAAACTTATAAAACCATCACATATGCAGGAAATATTTCTAATAATATTTCAAAGATAATATCTTCAGCAACGAATACAAGAATTTCTTTTAAAACAGAAAGTAACGTTAGTACAAAATTGTTAAATGTAAAAACAAAAATACCACTATTAAAGAAGTCAGATATATATAAACTCAAATGTCCAGAATGTAATGCTGTCTATTTGGATCAGACCCTTAGCAATTTTGAAATCCGATACAGTGAACACTAACGAGCATACAGGTTAAAACAACCAGATAAATCCCACTACGCAAAACATCTACTTGACACCAATCATTAATTGACACCTAACACAAAACTAGAAGTGCTGCATATTTGTGAAAAGAAACTAGAACTGGATTTCCTTGAAGAATTGGAAATTAGAAGACATTCAAGAAACCCACAATATGAAGTTGTCAATGAACAGTTAAATCTAGGGAGTTCTCCACTAATAAACTGTCTTCTTAAGTGATAATTGTACAGATCAGCAGATATAGTTTTCCTGGTTTTCTATATCATTGCACAGTTATACTGATCTTAATTGGAAAAATGATATCCAGGATATCACCATAGGGCTAATAATCACAAGTTAGGTCACTTCTTGGTCTAGCCAAAAATAACTACTAAACATCAGGTAGGCATCAAATAAAATGTAACTTGTGTCATTCTGACGATGATATTGATTTATCGAAACAATTGTCAATTTATTAGAATTTTCAATAACTTTTATTATATTGTGGAATTAACTAGAAACCGTGAGTTTCATTTAAAACACTAATATGAGCTGATTCCACGAAGTAAGGGTCGAGACAGTTAATTTCACTAGTGAACAAGCTTCAAAGCAGCTGGCTGAAATGAAGGTACAAGATGAAGCCGAGGTGCATAAAGTGAAGACTGAAAGTAAAGCAACTAAAGTCAAAACTGATCAACGCAAAGACGCGGAAGAATTCAACTGTAAAAGGCGCGGCACGAAGCATAAGCTTAAAAGTTGCCCTGTATTCAAAAATACGTGTGCAAAATGCAATAAACAAGGACATTTTTCATCACAGTACTGGTCAAAATCCAAAACTAACGTCAAGAATAAACAGAAGAATGTGCACGTAATTCTAGACTAATCAAGCAGCGACGAAGAACATGAACTTTTCATCCATTCAGTAAATACAGAAGCTCAAGAAGAAAGTTGGACTGAAATTGTTGAAGTCAAAGGCAGAAAATTCGCTATCTACTTATATTCTTGTGCTGACTGTAACGTTCTTTCATGGAATATAATAAAAACTTTGAATGAAGACCTCAAACCTTCTAAAGTAAGAAGACTCGTCAGATTTGGTGAAAATAAACTTGATGTTATGGGAGAAGTTACTCTACAATGCAAGATTAAAAACCAGACATCAAATATTAATTTCAAGATTGTTAATAGAAAAGTTCCATCAATCTTAGGAAGAAAAACTGCAACAAAGTTGGGTTTAATCCTACGTAAGGGTCTTGCTTGCTTAAAAAAGTATGAGTATGACATTGATTTAATCGAGAATCCTACTTTTAATGTTAGAGCTCCAAGAAAAATTCCACATGCTCTTTATAATGATGTGAAGAAAGAATTGGATACTATGGTTAAAATGGGTGTAATCGCACCAATAAGTGAGCCAACACCAGTTAGCAGTCCAATGGTCATCGCCAAAAAAAAAATCAGACTGCATTGATCCAACCGACGTCAACAAAAACATTACGAAGAAGATTCCCACTAAAAACAGTGGAAGAGATCGCAGCTAAGCTAAACGGTGCGAAATATTTCACATTGCTGGATTGTAAAAGAGGATTCTGGCAAATAAAAGTTACAAAACTCACTGAAAAATACCTAACATTCGCTATACCATGGGGCAGGTATTGCTGCCAGAGACTTCCTTATGGACTAGCTGCAGCGCCAGAAGTCTTTCAGAAAGTTATGACTGATCTTCTACAAGATTTACCTGAACTCGAATGCTCAATGGACGATGTTTTAATATATGCAAATAGCAAAGAAGAACTGCGTAGTATTCAAGAAAAAGTATTAAAGATCATAAGAAATGCTGGACTAAAATTAAATCCAGAAAAGTGTAAATTCGAGGTGAATGAAGTAAAATTTTTAGGACACGTAATAACCGAAAATGGTCTCAAAATTGATCCTGAAATGAAATCAATGAAAACTCCAGAAAATAAGAAGCAGCTCCAAATATTATAGGGGTATGGTAACATACCTGATTAAATTTATGAAGAAAATCAAGAAATTGTTAACAACACCGCCTGTTTTGAAATTTTATGATGTTAACAAAGATGTTACTTTGTTCCACTTGTTTAGGTGCAGTTTTAATGCAAGAATATCAGTCCGTAGCCTATGCTTCAAGAGCGCTGACTTCTGCACAACAAAACTACCCACAAATCGAGAAAGAAGCACTGTCTATCAAATTTGGGTGTCAAAAATTCCACGAATATGTTTATGGCAAGAAGTTATACATCGAAACAGATTATAAACCGTTGGAGACGATTTTCAAGAAGCCAATACCAACCGCTCCTCCTAGACTAAAAAAGATTCTGCTGGAAGTTACAGGAATGTTGAAGCAAATACACGCTGGCCACTTTGGAATTCAAAGTAGCTTGAAACGCTCCAGGCAATTGATGTATTGGCAAGGAATGCACAAAGACATTGTCAACTTCGTAGACCGATGTGGAATTTGCCAACGAGTTCAACGCAGTTACCCGAAACAACCAATAATTACAAAGCAAATTACGAACTTACCACGGCAAATAGTCGCGAGTAACTTATTCTCATTTTCCAATAACGAATATTTTATTATTACTGACAGTTATTCCGGTTTTTTCGATTTTAAAATGCTACATGACCAAACCTCCGGTGAAGTCATCAAACATTTAAAAAACTGGTTTGCAGTGCATGGTATTCCAGAAGTGTTTGAATCGGATAATGGACCGCAATTTAGTTCACGCGAGTTCAAAAACTTTAGAAGAGACTAAGGATTTATTCATTCGATTTCAAGTTAAAATTCCTCCGTGGAAATGGCTTGGCAGAGAAAAGCGTTGCGATTGCTAAATCGATTTTGATAAAATGTGAACTTGACAACTCTGATGTGCAACTTATTAAATTTTCGCAACATTCCTCGCACTGAACAACTAGGTTCTCCTGCTTAACGCCTGATGAGTAGAACTACAAGAACATTAATTCCTATCTCCGAGAAACAACTCGCTCCTAAAGTCATCTATAACGTTCCGGAAAAGCTATTGCAAGCTAGAAGTAAGCAAAAAACCTATGCAGATAAATGCACAAAATCTGCACAAGCATTAAACGAAGTTGATCGTGTCAGAGTCCAAATAGGCAAGGACGGATTAGTCCGCGAAGCTCTTAATCCACGATCGTACAATGTAACATTCAAAGACGATCGAAGAAACTTGGCTCATCTACACAGAACCAATGCAGAAATTCCAGACCCTGCTGAAGTCATCCCGTCAACCACCGAGAAGACGGTAGAAAAGCCGAATGTTAGCAATCAGGTCGTTCCTGAAAAAAATCCGACTGCAGGAACACCCATCGTTCCTGAAAGTACTAACTATGTTACCAGGTCTGGCCGAACAGTGAAACCCGCTCAAAGACTCAATTTATAATTTGTTTCCTCTTTGCATTTCATGTTTCATATTGTGTTTCTTCTGTAAAAAGGGAAGATGTAACATAAGAAATACTTTTATAGTTATTTTTATATACGGTTGGCACCATTTTAGGTTGTCTCGAATGTCAATGTGTCAATCATAAAAGTCAGCAGTTGCAATATGAATTTTCATAAAACTACAAGCTAAAAAATGATCGGTAGTTATCATTAAATAAAAGTTAACGTTTAAACATAATAACAACGTTACAATTGGGATCTGAGATTAAGATCGCAGCGCTAGTTAACTGTCAAGTCAAAACTACTGTAGATGTGATCAAATTGTTTGTTTACGTGTTAATAGTGATTTACACACTTGTTAGAATCATATTTGCATTTATAAATAATTAAGAGATTTCTCATACAATATTCCAAAACTTGTCTCTTAGTGTTGTTAAACGTACAGGAAAAATGTTATTTTTTTTAATTTATACTAAATATTTTAATTTAGAATTTATTTGATGTTGTTGCAAATTGTTCTAAGATGAGTTAGATAAATTAACAAATAAAAATATGCAGTTAAATGACAATATACTATACAGGGTGTCCATAAACTCTCCTACCAAACGGAAACTACAGATACTAGATGTCATTTTATGTCAAGCTAACCTTATTCACTTCTATCCAAAAGTTTTTCCTAAGTGAGTTAGCGCCCTTTGAAGATAACGCTGTTAAGTCAATTTTTGAGCATATCTCATAAAAACCGCGGAAAAATTTGAGAACCAGTATGTAGCACGAATTTAAAAAAAAAAATTACAGTATAAAACATTAATTAACTAACCTGGAAAACCAAAAATTTCTATGCGGAAACACATATTAACAGTAAAAATTCAATATGAAAAGTGTAAAAATTCTAATATTTACGTCAAATGTTTTACCAACGTTGCCAATAGAAAAATTAAAAAAGAAGAATATATCAACTACTGCTTCTTATTTTAAAGGTCTGAGCTGACAAAATTATTCAACTGAAACCTATTAACTAATCTATGAGTAAATGATCTAACCTTTATGGCTTAAACAGTAAACATATGTTTTAAAGATCGCTCCCCGACACCTAATACATATCAATAAATAACCTATACACGTATGTGGTATACCTATTTAAGCCCGTATTACTGAATAATGTGCCGGGTCAACGTTTCGCAATTCGTGCGCGCGGGAATTGCGAAACGTCGACCCGGCGCTTTTTTTTTGCAAACTATTGATAGCTGTTCATATTTTTTTTTAAATTTTGCATATATTCCTAATAACGTATGTGGTATACTTATTTAAGCCCGTATTACAGAATAATGTGGATTGAAATCGCGAGCGAAGCGAGCGCGCCGGGGCGACGTTTCGCAATTCGCGCGCGCGAATTACGAATCGTCGACCCGACGCGCTTTTTTTGCAAACTAACTTCATGGAATTCCGAAATAACCATAGATAAAAAAATATCGATGTAACTGCATACAAACGAAATCGAGACCATTTTTCGTAATTTCATAACTTCATAAATTTGGCAACGTCGCTAATGTCATTGATTAGCAAATGTCAGTTGAGATTGTTGTCAAAGCATAACAAAATCATTTTGAAAAAAACTAGTGTTTATCGTAATGATTCAGTCTACAATTATCACATATCTATTAAGAACAAATTGAATATTATACTTCGAGAATATATATGTATATATACAACAAGAAAATATGAAAAATATCCATTCGAAAATGAAAATCCTTGTACTGCGCTTGTTAAGTGTTTCCGCAGCAAAATTTGAGGTGCTATGTGTTTATTAGTAAGTGCCTTACATAATTAAAAAAGAATTTTCGAAATCGGTGTCAGGTAGGTTTTCTCAAATTTTACCAAAACTGCTACCTACAAAACTTGGTATATTGCAGGGTGTCCCAAAAATTTTACTACAGACCCGCGTTTATTATTGCCGTCACAAGCGTCCGGTTAACTATGTCAAATTCCTGACTTGCTACCTGAAAAGCCCCCGGACGACGAGTCTCCAACCAACGATTCGGTAAGTTGATCCAGCAAAACTCCAGAGAGGAGGAAATCCGCAATATTATGCTTAGGCTTCCAATTGATAGATGGCGCTACAGTCTGTATATCTGTCATGTATGTCGTAGCTTGTCACTGTCAGTCAGTAGCAGGTTGTTGTATCTGCATATAATTATTGTTAATTCGATTAATAAATTAATCCGTAAACTAATGATAAGCCTTTAATTACCCACATCAATCAAGAATGACAATAGAAGTCAGGTCTTTCAGTGAACCAGGTCTTCCGGGGCTGGTTACCGATGTCAAATCGTGACGAGCGATCCGAAAAACCCCCGGACGACAAGTTTCCAGCGATTCGGTAAGATGTTTCAGCAAAACTCCAGGGTAGGACGTTACTGGCCAGCTCGTTCGAAGCCCCAGGACAGGTTAGCGATGTCAAATTCATAACAAGCTATATATAAAAACGGGGCATAAGTTTTTATTGATTTATCCGTAAGTTAAACGAGAACTCCAGGTGATGACGTTCCTAGTTCCGTCCTGACCTCGAAATTAGATTAGATTTTAACGGGGTTACAGTGCACTGAAACCTCGAGATATACAGGAATCTAATTTGAACAGAATATTCAGATTTCGTGACTCGAAAAACCCCCGTGTGCAAAATTTTGCATGTTTCGGGCGTTTTTATGGCAGATATTTTTTTTCATCACTTGAAAACATGCTGTTGTTGAAATAATGCACTTTTCGATGCACAAATGCATTTTTAATCCATTGCAAAAACAAAATTGTGCACAAAGTTTTTAAAGGAGCTAACAAAGAGAATGCAAAAAGCATCATTTCAATCCGTCTTAGTGCGCAATTTTCTTAGGTTTTGGAGATTTTTGTGCCAAATTTCCTCGCCTATTTAATAGTGGATTTGTTTGTGGAGATAATATTGCTTTCCCCATTTATTATTGTACAAAACAGTACGAAACTTTTAAACTATCGCTCTTTGTACATGACGGCTGCGTTTGCGCTTGTCATATATGTAGTATGTTGAAAAGAACTGTAAAGCGGGCGTCCCACAATCAAGTTTGACAAACTATTTGATCGTGGGATGCCTGCTTAAGTAGCGCTTCTATAAATGTCAAGACGTAAAGACATTGACAGAATTATTCTTTTTGTCAATAACGTGTATTTCTTTATACTCGGTTAAGGTTGAATATATTTTTAAAATACACCTCTTGAGTCTTCTCCTGTGACTGGTAATACTAAATAAAACATTTTCTTTTCAGATTGGTAACTCTCTTTATGATAAAGAAGGTGCGAAAATCGTAAACAAACTATTGGAAAAAGCTAAAGCAAATAACGTCCAGATTCATTTACCTGTCGATTTTGTGGTTGCCGATGGATTTTCCGAAAGTGCAAAGGTAAGTAAACAAAACTGTAATGTAAGATTTTTTTAACTCATTTAATGGCACTGGCTGTAGCCAACTGTCCAAATTTTCGTATCTTGTAAAGTATACGCAAGCGAATCATGATTAGCTATGCTTTATCAATTTTCCCAGTATGGGTGAATAACCTATATCAATTGATTCACTGTTTTTAGGTTAATAATTGGATTTTTTTTACTTTTCTATACACATATATTTTTTTTATAATACATATGCACTTCCATTGTGGTAAAATATGAATGTATTTTGTAATCAAAATTTGGTTATTTATCTATTTATTAAATCATATTAAGTTAAAGGAAATGATTTTGAATCAAGTTCATTTTGAACGTTTTTTATTGTATTATAAAAAGTTTCTGTATTTCCTGTAGTCAAAAGTTGAAGAAAGTAATTTTTCAGACGTGTGCAGCTACCGAAGAAGAGGGAATTCTCGACGGTTGGATGGGACTCGATATTGGTCCCAAAACAATTGAAAATTTCAAGGAACCCATAAGACGCGCCAAAGTTATCGTCTGGAATGGGTAAGTTAAACAAAAAAAACATAATTCATCGCATTCTGTGATTTTTATATTTTATAGACCTGCCGGTGTATTTGAATGGGATAAATTTGCTAATGGTACAAAAGCTATTATGGATGAAGTTGTAGCTGTCACTGGAAAAGGAGCGATTACCATCATTGGTAAGTATAACCTTTCATACCATCAGCAATGTTTGCCTGTTTCATCCATTCGTTTGTTACAATCCAACAATTATTTATTCGTTTTTATGGTTAAATTTTTATGATGAAATCGGTAACATCATATATTAAATGAAATATTACTTCAAAAAATAATTATATTGGATACTATGAAAAATTACTATTAATTATTAATGCAATATGCTCATTTAGTTGGTATTAAGCTTTGAATTTTTAGTTTTCTCAAACATTTCCTTCCCTCTACCCGTAAATGACCATATCTTTGCCTTAAAATTTCCCATAAATGTCCCATTTTTACTCCTTATTATAAGAATCTGCTAGTTTAGATTTGACTTTAATTAGGAGCATCAATTTTGTGTTTAAATTATCTAAAATAGCTCCATCCTACCTTATGACACAAATTAAACCGTGTTACCAGTTGTCTCTCCTTAATTTTCATTGCTGATGTGCTACTACTATCCTTCAAACTCCCTAGTATTTAAATGGTAACGGAATATATTTACTTGTTAAGTAAGAATAACAACCACTCATGAATCAAAGGAAATGAAGAGGCCAATACACTCATCAGGAAAGGAGCACGAACGCCTCTCATTGACCCGAAGCTTTTCTGTGGTGTATGATCCTATAAGAAAAAGTTTCAGAGGGAGGAAACCAAAAGAGTAGCACTGTAGCAGTGCCTTCCCAGGCTGGATCACTCTGAGGAACTTAGACACCACTAGATCCTAAAAGTATTTGGATGGCACATGCGCCTCAGGAAGCTCCTAATGAGAATAGGTTTAGTAGAAACTGGCGAGTGCAGATTCTGAGAGGAGGAGGAGGAAGAAACTCTGGATCACCTAGTTCTATAATGCCTCTATTGCAAGCTAACACAAAAACGCCTTAAGACTAAAAACTTGTAGGAGCGAGAATCTAACCTTCTTGAAGACATTCCAAGTACTGGAATTTATTAGAACTGGAAGCTGAGCTGTAGAAGTAGCAAGTGCAGCTTTGATAGAGGGGGGGCACAAGTTATAACATTAGAAACTGGTAGAGTCAATAAAAAATGATGTGGCCAGAGTTTTTCCAATAGACATGACGGATCAACGAAAAAAATGTAATTCCAAAAATTCTTCTACCTTTGCTTTCCCAACAAGCTTATTTTCCAGGTTCAGTCCTCGTCGAAATTTGTGAAAAACATTCCGATATTTTACAAACTATCAAACTTTCTAATATCAGTGATTATCATTTAGGTGGAGGGGATACTGCAACGTGTGCTGCAAAGTGGAAGACCGAAGACAAAGTATCTCACGTATCGACAGGTGGTGGAGCAAGTCTCGAATTGTTGGAAGGTAAAGTTCTTCCTGGTGTGGCTGCTCTATCTGATGCATAAAATATAATTCACCACGGATTTTCTAGATGATTTTAGAACAGGATTCCATTTTCGGAATTGGCATACGTTCATAGACATATTAGTGGCTTGTCTGGTCCAAAACGTAATTCAAAATTCAGAGTGTATGTGATTGAAATGTTGAATGTATTTTTTGTTAATTACCTACTTGTTTAGTAAATAAATTATTTAACAATTATAACAGTTTCTTTTAATTTTGATTTGGTTTCTAGTGTTAATAATATACAGTGTTTTGGGACATATAGATTCCACATGCTGCCATATTTACACTGCTTTTATGATGTGATTAGTTACTTTGATTTTTTAATACATTTAATTCATATCCGCTTCAATATGAATTAACAACTTCAAGTAGTGAAGGATTAATACCATGTCGAATTCTCCAACAAACTTAATTAAGTTTTTATACCATTTTTGTTCAATTAAAAGCAAAACGTATATATAATTTGATACATCAACCAGCAACGCGCTCAGCTCAATAAGCATGCTTTTTTATTCACCACCATCCACCAACTACGTTTTTATATTCAGATTGAAGAAATGACGCATTCATTTATAACTGTTGCATCATTCAAAATTGCAGACCGTTCCACTGCTGTTTCGAGGTGGTAGAGAAACTTGATGGTTTACAAAATGACAGGTTAACCCTCAGATTAACAAATAAAATAGATACGTTTGTTTTGATCTTTTCTTGCCCCAAACATTGAGTCACATTCTAAGCTCACTTGCGGATACTTCCACTGCTTTGCCATATTTACAAAGTCTCTTTAGTTGCAGGAAAAATGAAATTAGAAGTTTAATTGAAAAAGTGTTAAAAAGTTATACAAATAAAAAAGTCATACTAATTTATGCATTTGAGTCGCTATTTTTAAAATTAATTAATATTTGAATTTTATTTAATAAAAGCATACTCTTATATAAATTTTAAACAAGTATTTGTTGTATCCTTAGATACCTTTATGGTTATAACTAAAAGTGGCAACATTGCTCAAAATTTCAGTATCTGTTCAATGTGTCAATAGTAATCTATTTAGTAGTTTTGTCCTTATTTAATTACCATATAAAGAGATATGCAAATATCGTCATACTGTGATCGACAATCATTTCGAATAGGTCGTAGTATTGTAGTAAATAATGTCAAACGTGGTTTGTTTATACGAGTGCCATTACGACTAGAGAGTAAACATTTAGTTCTTTCCTTTTGATGTGTTTTTCAAAACTTTCAAAGGCCATGTAGCTACAATACCATCCCCACTTTTTGTAATTAATTAATTAATTTAATGTTTTTGGATTTTCATGGTTCGTCGGTGCCAAGTTTGTCAGAAAAACAGCCGAAATTACCAAGGCCATGTAGCTACAATACCATCCCCACTTTTAGTAATTCATTCATTATTTCACTACTGGCGTTTAGAATTGTTGGCCGCAAAAATAAACGTGTTTATGAATGAATACCCCTCTATGTTTATTATTACTCTAAGGGTTAACCTCAAAAGGGCACTCAAGCGATCTATCACTTAAATATCTTTGGTGCATGCACAGTTGTAGAGTGAGTACACTGTATGTTTGGTTAAAGACGTATTTTAATCATTTTTATAATATAATACAGGTGCAATGGGCAGTTTCAATACTTCCATCGGTGTTCACAATCACCCACACTTTTAAAATTGGGTTCGTTCATCCTTTGTGAATGTTTTACCTAGAAAAAGAAACAAACACTAATTTAGCTTATTGTAAATGAAAAATAATAAGTCAGGTACATAATTGCATCCTAAGTGATTAGTTTACTTACCTTTCGAATAACAATATAAAGATCGCCTACTCTCTTCACTACACATTGAGTCACAATTCCTGTCCCAAAAAACTTGTATGCATATAAACTTTTAAATGCCTTCTTGGTGTAAAAACTCTTTAATACCAAATAACTAACAATATCCATATTCTAACGCTTGGAAAGTTTTTCGGGTTAAAATTTAACTAGCTAAAATGGATAAACAATAAGGGTCTAACCCCACATGTTTGTGTATTTTTTATACATATCTAGCAGCGACGTCTGAATGCTGGCTTTTAAGATTGTTATAATAGTCACTCATTGTTTTCATTGTCTCAGAATTGCCAAAATCAATAAAAACACTAAAAACTTATGATGAACTTGTACACACTAATGGCAACAAACCGTTTGTATGCCGCACGGACACCATATTGGCATTCAAGTGACAGATCGTCGGTGAAATAAATTCAATATGGCGGCGACGGTCAAATAAATAATAAATTTACTGTAGTGTGTTTGTTTAGCCTACTTTTCATTGATTTTCTTTCCGTTTTTTTTGGCTGTAAATTGTGGTTTTTAAATAGTGTAGTGTTTGTCTTGTGAAATGCCTTCGATATGTATTGTAGTTGGTTGTAGAAGCCGTTCTAATCGTGATGAAGTTTCGTTTTATCTCGTTCCCGCAGAGACAAAACACAGGTTTTTAACGGAGAAAAACGATTTGATCAAACTTCGCATGGCTGCATGGATTGCAGCAATAGATACGATCTGGCCGAATCTATATTGAAATACTAGAAAGTTTGCAGTAGACACTTTATAACTGGTAGGCTTCTTATCAAATATTATATCAACTCAAGAAAAAATACTCTATGAGCATGTTTTGCACACTTTATTTTAGTAAAAGAATGTTAATTTTTAGTAATAGCAATGTTTAGTTATGTATTGATAGTAGCTGAAAATTGTTATACTTAATTACTTTGTCAACAGGTCATGGATATTGATCAAATGCCTCAACAGTCCCAGGATGATAAATTGAATGTATGGAGACTGGGGTGTCTATGATGCTTAAGTATTTATGTTTTAGTTTTGAAGCTAAACATTTAGTAAATATTACTTTGCAACTTTTATTATTTATCTACATTTAATGAATGTTTTATTTTGAATTTAACTTAAATTAGTGATCATTCTTGTCTCTTCGTATAACGTATAACGTTTATGTACTAAGTGTTATTATAGTAATATATTTTTACATAGCTTTGTCAATAAGATCAAAATCTTTGAAGTTTGTTCATTGATTTTACTCATGTTAATATTAGAAATATGCATTGCAATGTACACATGTCAAAATGAAATAAAATTTATATTTTGTAGTGTAAAATAATTATTTTTCTAATGCATTAAATGTCACACACGTTAGGGACAATAAAAAATAAAATCCCTCTATTACAGATTATTTTTTTCCAAAAACCAAAAAAGAGCTAGAAAGTAAAACCCTTAAGATCATAGAAACAATTTCACAAGACAATATCTACAAAAAACAATCATTCATAAACTCATTACATAATTCCAAATACATATATAATTCCTTACAATTAATGAAAGGCTAACTTAGTTCTACATTTATTTACAAAAAATACAACACTGATTTAATTGCAGAAGGTAACACATAATATATCTATTAGCTAAACTATTTATGTTTCTCCAACATCTGGGTTTTCCACTAATAACGATTTAAAATAAGCACTATTCATCTTAAAATAAGAAAATTGTCATCTCAAACACCTTAAAACCCCACAAAATACAAAAAAACCGTTTTATTACTATAAAATTATGAAGCTTTCTATATATATAAATGAAAGTACTGAATCAAATGTTTGACCGTCGTTGTCATATTGACAGCTAAAAAGTCACGTGGTTTGGATTGCCTAATATAGACAAGGAGTTTCTCTTCTTCTTTTTCCAACTTTATGGCCTCTACCTGATCATAGATAAATATATGGATGATTCGTGAATTATTTCAGTAGTGCATCGAAATTATATATTTTTAATAGAAAACGGAACATGTCGAAGTCTTACCCAGGCATGTTACACAAGTAGTCAGGAAAGTTTTAAATACATATAAAATGGTTTCTATTTAGAAATGAATTTGTACCTGCATTAAGAAATAAATTTTGATTATATGATTTCAACAAGACGGAGTTCAAACTCATTATCGATTAATTGTAGAGGATTTAGTTTTGAAACCAAATCGTAAGCTTGCAATAATTGTTTGAACAACCGAATTGATTCTGTTCCCGATGTTTTTTTCAAGTATTTACCCATTGCCGAAAAAATTATTTCTATATGCAATAATTGCTACATCAATAATAAACAAAAAACAATGAGAATTCACTGTAATTCTAGAAATGTTTATTTGCGTCTAAAGATGTGTTCTATTCTTTTTAATCCAATCTTCTATCATGGGCGTCGCCAGGATGAAAGTCAGAGGGGGGACAGTCTCTCAAAATTAATGGTTTTCAAAAAAAAAATAAACAAACTGATCAACTAAAAAAATTATAATAAAAATTTTTTACCTGTTGTTTAAGTCAATCAGATGCCTTGCTATAACAATCCAAATGTTTTCTGTCGTGTGACCTTGCTGCAAAATTAGTAAGTGATAATTACCCTAGCTTGACTGCTATCACGTGTAGATGCCAGAATAACAGAACAGAAACAATTTTAAAATAAGTACATGTTATTTATTATTAACAACATCAATTATATCAATAGCAAGTGCTTTTGAAGTTCATTTTGCACTTTTTTTTCGTCAATGACAAATAAAGTAAAGAGCTGTGTGTTTTCTTTACTAAATGTCTATGTTTCATGAAATAAAAGTAATACTTCAATATGATTTTGTTCTTCTCAACACTGGACTTATTATTGAATTATGGTATAGTTTCACAAAGAATATTGATCATATATTTGAATAGATCTTCTTGTTCGAGATTTAAGCTAGAATTGTTCACCAAATACGTTAAATATTTTATATTTTTTTGATAAATTTGAATATGCTCAGATTTCGTATAAAAGGAACAAAAATTGAACATTTTTCCATTCATTTTATGTTTTTTTTGGGACTTTAATTCTAATATGGTAAATAATGTGAAAAGTCATCCCACCAAAGCACCACAGCCAACTTAACACATTTTATGTTACCTCGTAAAATTGTCATCGATTTTGCATGGGTAATTATTAATTTTCCTTTCTCTTTAGTAGTACAAAATTATTTATAGTATGAAGAAATGTATTTATTTAAGACTCTGATTCTCACTTTTTTTACTAGGGCAAAGGAAAAGTTAAAAAAAAATTAAAACTATTTAAAATACAATATAGATATAAAATTTTCGAATTTCTCGCTAGCTTGAATTATTTGTAAGTTTTTTCTCGGTTGCGAATATTCGCACCTCGAAAACATTTTCGGAAATTATTCAAGCTCTAGGGAGATTATAAGTGAGACTTACAACATAGAACTTAAAAAAATCACAAAACCATGATTATCCAAAAATAAACATAGTATGGTATGATACAGAATATTTACTGTAGATAAAAGTGGCACCAAGAGCCACTGGATAAAGAATAAAAATATATAGTGACGGCCAGGCACTGCTGATAGCTATCAGTAATCCAACCACAAAATCTAAACTGGTTAAAAACTGTAAAGAGTCCCTTAACAAGATGGCAAGAGACAACACAGTGTCTCTAGTATGGGTGCCCGGATTGCAGGTAATGAACTAGCAGACCAGCTTGCTAGCTAAACAAGGTTCTAAAGGAGACTTCATAGGCCCGGAACTGTTCTGTGGAATCACAAAGGATTACATAAGAGGGGAAATCTGGAACTGGCTAGACAAAGACCACCAAATCAAATAGAGGCTGACAGAAGGTCACCTTCACACAAAAAGCTTACTGGAAAATGTAAACCAAGAACTTTCAATCAGTTTATTGAAACTGAGCAAGAGACATTTGAAGATAGTTACAAATTCGTTTACTGGACACTGTACCCTAAGGAAATATCTATACAAAATGGGAAGTCAGTGAACCTATTTGTAGGAAATGCTAACTAAAGGATGAAACACCTATTCATATAATCCGATACAGTGAACACTTACGAGCATACAGGTTAAAACAACCAGATAAATCCCACTACGCAAAACATCTACTTGACACCTAACACAAAACTAGAAGTGCTGCATATTTGTGAAAAGAAACAACAACTGGATTTCCTTGAAGAATTGGAAATTAGAAGACATTTAAGAAACCCACAATATGAAGTTATCAACGAACAGTTGAATCTAGGGAGTTCTCCACTAATAAACTGTCTTCTTAAGTGATAATTGTAAAGGTCAGCAGATATAGTTTTCCTGGTTTTCTATATCATTGCACAGTTATACTGATCTTAATTGGAAAAATGATATCCAGGATATCACCATAGGGCTAATAATATCTAAGCTTCAATATTTGTAATATCACATCTTCTTTTTTCTATAAACATATATTAAGTCAATCACAAGTTAGGTCACTTCTTGGTCTAGCCAAAAATAACTACTAAACATCAGGTAGGCCTCAAATAAAATGTAACTTCTGTCATTCTGACGATGATATTGATTTATCGAAACAATTGTCAATTTTTTAGAATTTTCAATAAGTTTTATTATATTGTGGAATTAACTAGAAACCGTGAGTTTCATTTAAAACACTAATATGAACAGATTCCACGAAGTAAGGGTAGAGACAGTTAATTTCATATACTCTGCTTATGTAAGAACTTACAAGCAAAAGCAGCTAGTGGCCTATATCAAGGACACGAAACTTTTGGAGAATTAGACAATATTGGGAATGCTACAATGACTTAGGTCAAGTGCCCGGGCTGTTGAACACAACCCAAACAAAGTAATGAATGAGCCAGGGGGCGACGTAGTACCTCCTTGTCCTGCAGTGGCGACCCCAATATCTTCTAGCTCATTTTTTACCACAATCGAAAGTTGCGTTATCATATATTCCCTTCATTAGATGTGATATCTTAATTTACAGTTTGCTAATTTCTTCATTTCAGACTAGTAGGTTTTACAGTGATTGTTAGTATTGGTTTATCTAATTAAGTTGTCTCCAAACATTTTTTATTGCTTTTCTCAAAATAATTACAAAATGTACTTCACTGGTAATTATAACACAAATATTAATGAATGAATATGAATAAAATATTCCTATTTATTTAACCCTAGAAAGCTAACCATTCGTAAACTTTAGAAAGTGCTTGACTAACTGTCTGCACATTTTCAATTCACACATAATACGACTGAGACCTGTAATATTTTCCTCATTTGCGACATTGATTTGGCCTGTAGTTATATGTGGTGGTAAATAATGTCTAGTCTCTACAATGCCTATTAGTAAATTTTACAAAAGGTTAGTCTGAGTGTAACAATTTAATTTGAAATGTACTGAGGATTCATCTTTCTAGGTATTGTAATAATGAATACCAAAAAAGACGATAATTACTTTTATAAACCTTGAGGGAATAGTAAATGCACCTGTTTTTTATGATGCACGAAGTGATTTTAGTGGTTCTGAAGAAGACGATAAAGAATATGAACCTTACAAAGATTCTGGTAGCGATTATCAACCATCAGATAAATCAATGGATGATTTTTAACCTGGGCCTAGCAAAAGGAGAAAAATAATACTGGAAAAGTTTCTGTTGAAAAATGTGTAATGAATTGAAAGTAGGCCCCAAGTAGTGCTAAATTAAAAAGCAAATTTGGGCCCTTTAGATACAACCAGATCTACAGATTGTTGGCAGGGTGTTAGAAGAAAAACAATGTAGGCTTTTCAGGAATACATATCCAACAAGGTGCTGACGTGTTGGGGCAAGATGATGACTTGTCAGAATAATGGCATGTTACAACAAGAAGATAATGATGACTGCATTGTAGAACAAGAAATTAGAAAATGTTTGTGATGTAGTAGAGCCAGAAAACAATTATAAGGTTCTTCACAAATACAAGTACCACAACATTCTTAACTGTCCTTTAAGGAGAAAAATGGACACCACTGGTCGGCAATAGCTAGAAAGTCAGCAAGAACACCAATATGAACCCACATAATTCATGAACCAAAAGGTAATAGCTCAAGTTGCTACAAATCTCCTTGATTTGTTCTCCTTATTAATTTCCCACACAATTGTCAATAGTTATTCATACAAATGAAGAAATTAATTCAAAATCAGACAAGCATAGTAAACAAAAAGCTACAAATTCTTTAACCACTTCTATAGGAATCAAAGCACTTATCAGATAATTATTGTTTTCAGCAGAATTAAAAGATAACCATCTAAACACCTATGAACTCTTTGAAAGAACTTAAAAGGTTACAATGAGCAAAGAAAATTTCAAATTTCTTATGAATTGCCTCCAATTCAATGATAAAACCACCAGTGCAACCAAAAAAGAAACATATACTTTGGCTGCTATTAGAGGTACATTGAAAATTGTAGAAATTTATATAAAGCAAGTTCTTATGTTACCATCAATGAACAGCTGTTAGCTTTTCATGGTCGCTGCCTGTTTTGGATATACATTCCAAATAAACCTGCTAAATATGGATTGAAAATCATCATACTTTGCAACTCTGGTACAAAATATATATGATAGATGCATCTCCTTATCTAGACAAGAAAACCAAAACAGATGGCATGCTATTAGCAGAGTATTATGTTAAAACACACATATCTTCAGTGTGTGGCGCAAATACAAATATAATCATGAATAATTCATTTACATCAGTTAAGGTCGCTGATGACCTCTTGAAAGATCCTTATAAATTAACCATATGATTAGGAAAAATAAATGCGAGATACCTCTACAAATGCTTGAAACAAAAGACAGCTCAGTTGATGACGCTAGATTTTGTTTTGATAAGGAGAAGACTACTGTCATATATTCCAAAAAAGAACAAAAATGTCATACTTTTAAGTACACTCCATGTAGGAAGTACCTTGATGTCTGAAAGGACCAGGAAATCAGACTTTATAGATTTCTACTACAGCATAAAAGGTGTGGTTGATATGTTTGACCAGATGTGTGGAAATATAAGCACGCCACTCAAAATTAAAATACTAAACATAGCTTTTATAAATTTCTACATAATTTATGTACACAATCATAGATTAGGACTGAAGCTTCTAGACAGAAAACAGTTCACTGTTGAGTTGAGACGACAATTAACTTTTCCTTAGATGAAAAAGCACCTCGATATGCTAACTTTGCAGCACGATTTATTATTGAAGATATAATAATAATAAAATTAACAGCAGAAGGTGAAAGGCCTATACAGGGATCTTCAAATAGAGTCAGTTGTCAAATGTGCCTATCAAGAAAAAGACGTATGACAACAAATCATTGTGACTGCTGCAGAACATTGTCCATGTCTTTGCTCTGACTGTTCCTTAAATAATTAAAATGTAATAATATTATATGTTAGAGTTTTAATAAAGTTTGTTTTTATGTATCATGTAGTTTGTTTGTTTAGTAAAATTTAAAAAAAAAACTTGTCCTAAAAGTTAAAATTTACAAATCGTCTTGATGCAACTTGAAACAAGGTTAGCCATCTAAAGTTAAAAGGAACATTGAGGAATATATAATTCTATATACACACATCTCACCCATGCTACTTATATAAAAACTAAAGCAGTTTCTCATTTCTTTCTGGTCTGATAAATTTTTTCTTCGACTTTGACTTTTTCTCTTTGCTGAATTTTTTCCCTATAGTGTCTACTAAAGTTGAATAACCTTCTGCCATTTCAGTATCTGTTATATCTTTTTCTTTTTTTCGTTCTTGTTCTTCTAAAAGTTTAGCATATTCGTTTGACATCAACTTTTCAATTTCTGGATTCATGCCGCCAAATGATAATCTACCGTCTATAAGATTTTTGCAATTTACAATACTAGTTGATACGAAGACAATGTTCCCTGTACGTCTCATTTCATCAGTAATTTCGTTGGTATACATTTGATTTCCTTCTAAATCATCAGCTAATTTTTCCACCTTTTCTTTAGTCTTCTTCATGAATTTCATTTCCAAAATGCCTTTCGATAGCTTAATATCTTCTTTTTCATCCATTGTTAAATTTTTATTTCAGATTATTTTAAGAAATTTGTAAACTAATTTGTTCTGATAAAAAACTAGGTTAAAATACTCTTCTTTTTTAATTCGTATTGTCATCTGATATGTATAAGCAAATAGCCAAATTTTCAAAGGATGCGTTCAGAAAACGTAACTTATAACTCAACCATGAAGTGTGCGCTCACTTGGTGCGTTCTTTTTAACAGATCTCAGATCACTTCAGTTAAGGTGATCTGAGATAAAGTGATGTGAGTAAGCACCAAAAAGAACGACATCTCAATTGAAGCGCGCGATCTGTCGATAGATTTAAATTATACGACAGATTCGTATCAGCATCTAATAATGTTAATTAATGTATCCATAATTTGTAACAAAAGAAAAATAGATTATGTATGTTTATTACTTATATGTCAATGGTTAAAACCTTAGATAACCTTGATTAAAACTACATATAAACCAAGCAAATCAAATATTTCTTCATCCCCTCCACTTTATTTCCGACTCAATTCCAACTGATACCCCCTTACAACACAATCAGCATCGGTGAAGGGGGAGGAAAAATCTCAGCTCACTTAAAGTGATTGTCACATTACTGATGTGAGATGAGATTAACTGAGATCTCAGTCAAAAAGAACGCACCTACTACTGTCTCACTGAGCAAAGAATGGATGGCGTAATATGTTTTCTGAACGATGATTTTTTGAAAAGTGTAAATATTGGTGGCTAGATACAATCTTAGAATCTAATTCTTGCGTTATTAGATGAATGAACAGAAATATTATAGCACATGCAATAGATATGCAGGAACAATTAGCACATGATTATAACGTGAGAAGATGTGATATTCGTGAAAAAAAAACAAATTATTATGAATAAACAATTCCAGCGTATAATGATTACGTTTGAAAGGAACATAGATTGTCTGCAAGAGCTATATAAGTTTATCTGTTAGAATAAATGGATTTAAATTAATTATAATGTACCTATTCTAATATTTGTTATATAAATCAAGATCCATTAATGAGCTGAGTCTGTGAAATAAATATATTATTGTATACTAATAAAGAGAAGATTATACATATATAATAAAATTGGAAGATGTTATATACATATGTATATATAATTAAATAAATACAAATCATTTTTAAATAATTCGTGTATTTTTTAGTATCAGTATGTTATATCTAGTATAATTATAGGTATAAATCAGTTCGTACTTATCACACATGTTGTAATACTTATGATGTATTTATTACACTATTATAAAAACAAAATCTGCAACGTGTTGTGCTCAGTGAGCGCACTTGAAAACCTTTCAGAAAAATGACATCCGCTCACCAAACATTTTGAGTTTCGCTCAAAGCGCGTTCACAGAACATTCATCAACACATGTTTTCTGAGCGCAACCATAGATAATCTTTGTGGTTGGCGTGTTAAGAAATTATGGAATTGGTATAGAAAAGAAGATATTTTGACAGTTGTTTGATTTTAAAAATATTAAAAAGTTGTGCTTGTAATTTTTATTAACATAATACGTATTCATTAGGTATAAAATGAACTCTTTTCGTCATTTGAAGTCAATTTTTCGTTTAGAAACTAATAAAACTCAGAAAAAATGTGTATCCTATGTTCAGGGACAAAGTCCTGAATCCAATGTGAGGGAATACTTTTATTATATAGATCATCAAGGAATGGTAAGTTCAATTTCGTATTTTAGTAATTAATAATAATCAATTTTATGTTGAGAGGACGAATTAATTTGTTTATAATTTTATCCTGCTTAAAAAATTCTTGATAATTTTAGTTGTTTTTAGATGATGCGCGTATGAAAAATTTTACGTCCTGCTTCAAAGACAAGAAATTTCTGCAGTTCTTCTTCAACCGGTTAAAACAAAACAACACAGGTTGTTATGAAGAATTTCCTTTCATATCCTTATGTGGCAGAGAAAGGAATTTTGTAAGATGTGACGATTTTCCAATAGTTTTCACACATATAGTTAAAACAGAATCAAACGAAACACACTTGGGATACAACCATGCTGGAAATCTGCTAACAACAACGTTTCTTCCAGATAAAATCATGATGTTACCAGATACAGGTAGAGTATACCATCCATTTTCCACTAAAGTAGGAGGGATCGGATTAGTGGCTTCTAAATTGGCTATAGAATTCAGCAAATTTTTCAAATTTGATAATGGGGAGATGAATCCCCCAACTCACTTTACCTTCGAAAATATTACTTATACATTAGATACGTCATGGTATTGTAAGATGAAAAAATAGAAAATTGAAGTTAGTTTTTGTAATATAATTTTATTAATATAAAGTTTTAATTAATATCAAAGGTACATTCTGATTTAAAACTTGTCATACTTCCATGAACCAATTTGTTGTGTTATTATTCTCTGTACCAAACACACTTTACACTACCACTACAAACACGTTAGAAGGGTGTCAGGTGTAGACAAGGAATGTTCATTTTCCTCTTAAAATTAGCTTAGATAAATCAGTGATATATCTCAAAACGTGGAGTGTCACATTCTACAATGTTTTAAAATACTGGATACAAAGATTGCAGGGAATGTCCACCCGAAAACTTAACAAACAGGGAATGTCCAATAGAAACTAGTTATAATTGGTGTCAACAGTATATTTTTTCCATTCTGTCTGTAGTAAATATGGAGGGGCGGCCAACTCACTCAAAAGTATACAGATGTATTAAATGTTTCGATTTAAAGATTTAAAATGGGATTTATCATTTATTTAAGGATTGAAAATGTGATTTACCAATGATTTCAAGATTTACTAATGATTTAAAGAGTTGAAATGTGACTTATCAATGATTTAAAGATTCACACACCGATTTAAAAGATTTACTATGTGATTTAATGGGACTGAACTCATTTTTAGGTACTTTATTTTTATTAATAATAATAATTAGTGTACTTTATTGGGTCACCCAATAGGCCATCAACTGAGGTCCTTCAGCCTGTTACAATATATTACATGGTGGTTTGTATAATTATTAGATAATAGTATTGAATTAAAAATATATGTACAGAGGAAAAAAATTGGTATGTGGTCTTCTTATTCCTTAAATATTGAAATTTTGAATGTTCTCCCATATGGTATTGAGTGGGTATTTTCTGTGTGGCCTGATTTCTTTATTCCTGTTCGTACAGAACCGGCTTAGTATCTCTAGGTTGTGTTCTTTATGTGCAAACTTTTCAGAGAGGTTGTGTACGTGTTGACTTATGGGGACAATATAATTATATTATTTGTCTATGTGTTTCACCGTCATCGTTAAGTTGTTATATATAGGGGTCAGGGTGAACAGATTGAAATATCGTCCTGGTCAGCACTGGGTGGTCTAGAATTGTCTGACAAATTTTAATTTTGTTGTAAAGTTTCGTGGCATATTTAAGACACATTCAGGTTCGTTGGTATGTTGTATTATGTCATCCCAAATATCTTGAGTTTCTTAAGCATGAATTTCTATTCGACCTAGCGCGTTGGCGTTTGTATTTAAAGAACCTTATGGTGTAGTCGAATTCGTCTAACTTTATTCGCCAGCGTAATAATGTTGAGCTGGGATCTTTTAGCGAAAATAAATACTCTAAAAGGGTTATGATCCGTTATAATAAAAAATTTGCGCCCGTATAGGTACAGTCTGAAATATTTAGTTGCCCACACAATACACAATAGTGCCTTTTCGATTGTGCTATAGTTTCTTTCGGAGTCGTTAAGTGTGCGAGTAGTGTACGCGACTGGTAGATCTTTACCGATCGGACCTTGGGACAAAACCGCGCCTAACGCCACGTTACTGGCATCAGTTGTTAGGTTGAATGGTTTTTCGAAATCCGGGTATTGCTATATCGGTTCGTATGTTAAAATATTATTACATGTTTCGAAACATTCTAAAAATTCCACGATATGTTCGATTTTGGCGCCTTTCTTTAGGCACTTGGTGAAAGGTTTTGTTAACTTAGCAAAATTATTTATGAACCTTCTATAGTACCCTAGCAAATCGAGGAACCCTTTTATTTGTTTAATGGTAATAGGCAAAGGAAAGCGTTTTATAGCCTTAATTTTGTCAGGGTTTGAATGGTCAGGAGTGACCACGTGGCCAAGGTAGGCCACCTCTTTTCTTTCGGAGAAATTCTGATTTACTTAACTGAATCTTAAAATTAGCGTCTCTTAACCTTTGAAAAACTGCTCTTAACCTCTCGAGATGCTCTTGGAGGGATGTCGAGAATATGATGATGTACACCAAGCATTTCTCGTTTTGGATTCCTCTGAGGATATTATCCATCACACTTTGGAACATCGCGGGGGCGTTCTTAAGCCCAAATGGCATACGTAATAATTCGTAGTGGCCATTTTCTGTGTTAAAGGCCGTTTTTTCAATATCATTTTCGTTCATTTCTATCTGGTGAAATCAATTTACGAGGTCTACAGTTGTAAAATATTGGCCCTTACCGAGTTTAACCAACAAATCTGTAATATTTAGTAATGGATATTTGTCATCTATGGTTTTAGCATTAAGTTTCCAATAGTCTATAACTACTTTGAAACTTACTTCACCAGTTTGTTTATTAGGTACTTTAGGTACAACTCACATAAGACTCGACAGGCCGAATTAGAAGTTTTAGAATAAACCGGCACCTCGTCCGTAGTTTTTATATTATGTTTTATGTTACTAGTAAAACTGAATGGTACCTTATCAGTATGAAAAATATCTGAAAATTCCTTACATACATCTAAGATTGAATTTCTCTCTTCGTTATTTGAATTATCAGTCCGGATCTGTGATAAGTCTAACAGTTGTTTATAGTCTGTTTCTTATTGATTGACAGCACGCGAAAAGGTCACAGATGCTAGTCAGGTAGTAAAGCATAAGCGTCACAGTTCATCTAAGGAATTTATTTACTATTTAATTTTATACCCGATCTGATATATAAAGGTAAATTCGGTTAGTTAAAACAACTAACTGACCTTCATACATTTGTAGAGTACATACAGTTAAAACAATAAATTATTTTTGAAATAATCTTGTAACGCAACTATTCTGACTAAATATTTCATTAATTATCTTGAGAATTTGAAGCAGGTCAATTCTTGGGAGACATATTAACAAACCATTTATCAATTCATTCTCCAGATAATTACTTTCTGATTTTCGAAATGTTGATAATAACATTTCCAAGAAACATTACAATAGGGTCCTACTAGGAATTGTCCCAATGACTACTTAGAAATTTTGCAGGTATATACGGTGAAACTTGGTCTCGCCCAAATTTGTATAATTTGTTTTGCTTAGAGTCGCTTATGTTCCATAAGTGTTAACTTTGTTGTGAAAAATGTCTTCAAATTTTACCCCAGTAAAGTGTAAGAGCGTGATTAGCTTACAAACGAAGACTGTAGTGTTAAATGTGCATGATGCTGTTGTACATCAAATGCTGGCTGCTACTGTTAGAAATATAGTTTCGACATGTTACAATATGATAGGAGTTAGTGAATCTACTATTTACAGGCTTCTAAGAGAGAGGAAAAATGGAAATATATCTCCACCTAAAAAGTCAACTGGAAGAAAACCATTTGACCTTGATGAACATATGCAAAATACAATAAGACGAAAAGTACATGAATTATATTTTAAAAAAGAGATCCCAACCCTTGACAGAATTCTAAGAATGGTGAAGGAGGATGAGAATTTGCCTGACATAGGGCGAATAACTTTGTGGAAAATATTACACAAATAAAATTTTACTTGGGAGAAGCAAAGTCGCAAATCAGTGCTAATCGACAAGGAAGAAATATGTTGGAGACGCTAGTATTTACGAGATACCCGAAAATACAAACAGGAGGGAAGACAAATCTATTATCTAGATGAGACATGGCTCAATTAAGGACATTCAGTGAAAAAAATATGGCAGGACAAAAGTATTCAAACCAGTCATCAAGCTTCCATAGAAGGTTTATCTACTGGACTAAAAACTCCTATCGGTAAAGATCGCCAACTAATAATAACGCATCTTGGATGAAATCAAGGGTTCGTTGAAGGTGGTTTACTGGAGTTTCAGTCAACATCAACCAAAGACTATCATGAAGAAATGACTGCAGATGTATTTTACACAAATGGTCAAATTAATTTCAAATAATGCTGTAATCGTTATGGACAATGCCAATTATCATTCGCGATTAACAGAAAATCTTCCATCTACCTCTTGGAGAAAAGCTGATATTAGAAACTGGTTATTCGAAAAAGATATACCATTTGAAGATGATATGTTGAAAAAAGAAGTTTTAAAGGTTGCTTCAGATCACAAGCTACAATTTAAAAAGTTTATTATTGATGAAATAGCCAAGAATCGTGGGATAACAGTGCTTCGTTTGCCGCCATACCATTGTGATTAAATGCGATAGAGTTAATATGGGCCCAAATGAAAGGTTATGTAGCTAGACATAATAAAACATTTAAAATGAAAGATGTTCGTGAACTCATGAAGTACTCATTGACAACAATAACTGAAGAGAACTGGAGAGATGCTGTGAATCATGTAATTAAAGAGGAAGAGAAAATGTGAGTTTTAGATAACATCATAGAACAAACTATAGAACTGATATAGTGATCTCTCTCGACGAGTCTTCGGATGATTCTTGTATGGCCAGTGAAGAGGATGATACTATAGATTGAATTTTATATTTCCTATAAATGGTATGTTTACTTTACTTAATATACATTAATTAATTGTCAATAAATTTGAATTATGAGAATTAAACTATATTTTCTATAATTAATTTATTTAATAAAAATGTAACTTGTTAATAGGCCTAAACGAATGAATTTAATTTCAACTGTAATGTTGACTGAATCTAATTAAATAAGCAAAATGAACTAATATCGTAATCTCCGCCACTGCCGCACTGTTTATCCTTTTGTTGACATTGTTCAGTTTTATTACCATATTGTATTTTGAGCTGAAACAGGGATGTACAGATAACCAATACAGACACCTACTTGTTTTGCATTAGAATTTTAGTATTTACTTGTAAAATTCTTAGGATCACTCTGTAAGAGATAATTTTCTATTTGAATATTTAATGAGGCTACTGTGCTGTCAGACATTAAGAATAAGGCACTATGATTTCTCCGATTTTTACAGATGTTTTGATTTCATTGACCTTTTGAACACGAGGTTCAATGTTAATCACATGTGTTTTATTAATGTTGTTTATTTTTTGAAAATTTAATTTAACTTTAGTAGTTGGCTTGAGCAAAAGTCGCTTTTCAAAATCTACACTAGATTTTAAAATTTTTAAGGTTATCGATTCCAATTAATCAATCGAAAATATTATGGAATTTAAATAAGTAAAATTTTAATTGTTGCAGTTCTTTTAATTTAAAAATTTTGGAAGCTGGTATTTGTACACTATGCTTATGACTGGATTTTTGGAAAACGGTGGAGACTATAAAAGGATGGTGTCTTATTAAATTTGGAAATACATTTTGGGCAATAATGGGATTGAGAAAGGATTTTGTAGAACCAGAGTCAACTAGTAGCTTAATATTGTACTCTGGGAATACTATATAAGCAAGTTCACTACACTCTACTGTGTTGAGAAATAGGCAAGGGGCTTACGTTATTTTTTCGCGACTATTCATTTTCAGTAAAAATTTTCCTTTCTGTATTATTACAAGGATCAATCTGTTCAGCTTCAGTGTTAAATAAATCTTGAGCAGTATAGTTTTGCAGTGGCCTATAGCCTGAGATAAATTATTATTATTTCTATAGTTATTATTTTGTTGGTAATTAGGTCTGCCTGTGAAGCGTGAGTTAGTACTCATAGGAGTCGGCTTTGGGAATGATCTGTTGGGGTTTGTTTTAAATGCATTTCCGGGAGTAGGATGCCGAAAAACTTGTGAATTTGTTAGAAACCTTTGTGGAGGCATACCCCCTATGCCAGACCGGAATTGGTTCGGTAGGAAACTGATTGTTAGTATTATTAAAGTTTTGATTTGGAACGTAATTACTAAAGCTGTTATTATTATTACTATTTACATAGTTACTATTGAAATTCCTGTTCGGATTTTGTTGGTTAAATCTATTTTGAGAGTTATGTAGCTTTTGAAAAATTTTTGTTGCTACGTTTTGGAAATATCGTGTATTTTCTTCTTCTACAACAAATTGCGGAGCCTCAGTTAAACTTGCTGGCCTCATACAACGTATTGTAGTACCTAATGGCTGTTTCATCCCGTAAAGAAATGTTTTAAAGCTAAATCATTATACAAGTTTTTCTTTAAGGTTTTTGAAGATTGGGTTTCACCGTGAATGTCGACATAACTACAGAGTAGATTTAAAATATTGTAAGATCCTATCATAAAAATCTTGTAATTTTTCGTTTGGAAATCGTCTCAACAACTAGATATCTGTTTAAGCATGTTTCATCGCGTTGATAAGCAAAGTTTCGTCTCAAACCACCCTTTAGCTCATCCCAAGTTTGCGCATTTTGAATTTTTGCAACAGTTCTCGCGTTTCCCGTTAATTTACTAACAATTGATTGAAGCCGGTATATATTATGGAAACTATGTGGATTATCCCTATCATAAAAAGTAATAACAAGGCTTTCACAGACGCCTAAAAATCTATTTAAATAATTTGGGTTACCATCGAATGACGGAATGCAATTCAAGTATTCAGGTTTAAAATATGCGGCCATATTACTATTTAAATTCAATTGATTTAGTTAACTCTTCAATTAAGTCATAAAAGTCACACTTACAAGATGAAAAGAACTTTCAGCATCTCGCCCAGCGTAGTAATTGATGCCTGCACTGAAGTTTTCTTGATACGATTTAGACAATTTGAGTTCCAAATTCTGGTACCTCGTTGATCAGTCTGGACTGGTTCCTTGATGGACAGTTGGTTTCTTGAAATATAAGAAGCCACCAATACACACTTTCACGAACGATACACTGTTTTTAGGTTCGATATCCGGTTAATAGTTAACGTTCGATACGTAAACTCCCGAATATCCGATTGACTGCGCCAATTAACTAATGGGAACTTCGAAGTCCGTTTTTAAAAACTAACATTTATTACTTCGACAAAAATTACAAAATATATTTATTATAAAAACGATTAAAAATAATGAATAAAGAATGAAACAAGGATAATTGAATATCAACTAGAGTTTTCTATTTATATGATAGAACTGTAAGGTCTGCAATTTCAATCGGCTTCTTGCTGTGTCTTCAGGAAGGCTGAGATAATTCACCTTAATCAAGTCCAAATGGACAGTCGCTTGTGTTATCGAAATGAGTTTTTTCTAGCTCCTTTTAAAAACAGATTTTGCAATTGAAAATGGATAAAGTATAAATTTGGTCTCTGAAGACAACATAGTTATCAAAACATGCATCAGACAAATGAATAAGTAATAGTTTGTAGTCATTGCGAGAAAGGAATTTAATAAAACCAAAAGTGTATTAATAAAATGTTTTAATGTTGTTTTAACAAACAATTAAAAATTTAAAATTATTAACAATCACGAAATTTGTCATGAACAATTTTTATATTTGAATTGACAACTATTTCAAAGTCAATAAATAATTTATTTATTTGGCAAGGAATTAATGAAAATTGTATAATTACATGTGGCTAAAAAATAACCAGTCTAATGAATTTGAGATATACCTACAGAGTGGGGCACTGAAAACAGTCTACGCCAGTTAGTGGAGAGAAAATCAAGAAAAAAATGACAAATGAATATAAATTGGCACTTTTTAGCACCTATTAATTCAAATATGGACAGTTGTTGGGAACATATGATAGGTTCTGTCAATAAAATTTTACGGGCAATTCTAACGAGGCTCCTAAAGACATAGTTTTTTTGACTCTATTTCCAAATACTGAAAACATGGTTAAAAGCAAGCCATTCGTGTCTACTCCAAATCATTTTATGATTTAACTTTGCACAGAAACACCATTACCTAAAAACTTATTAATTTAATTAGATATTTTAATGAAAATTTAAAGTTACTAGCATTATAACAACTCAAATATTCATTTTATATGAGCATGTAATAGATTATTTTAATTGTTCAGTGACTAAAAGGACCTGTTCTGTTTACCCCTACATTCTATAAAATGTGTGGTAATCAATTTATGACATTAAAATGGTTATTTTACAGCCACATTCAATATTCTCATCATATTTTATGTGCGTGAAAGATTATCTACTTTGTAATTTATTCACAATGACCAAAATGTCTTGAAAACATGCAAAAAAGGCACTTTCTTTCATATTTAGAAGCATAAAATTCTATAATTAACAAAATATTGCACAAATTTAAAATACCATCCCCAGTTTTACACCTCAATATGATATTTTTCAATGGGGATTACAAAAAGGTTATAGCTAGAATCAAGTGGGAAATGTCTCATCATTTACCCCACTGATACTAATTATTATTGTCAAACATTTTTTTGTATCAAACTGCTGATATAAAAATTCTATAGAAAACGGACGTATACGTTTTTAGGATGTTTTTGATTGTAATCACAAAGATAACCAGTTTATGTCATAATTCGCTTTCTTCTGTCGGTGTAGCTGGCCTCGTAAGAGCTTTCTTACTTCCTGGTAATACCCAAGATAATCCCAATTTGGAGCCCTGATCTTCTAATTGGCTTATCATAGATACTTTTACCTTGAAAGATTTTTTTTATAAAACCAACATTCTCATATTATTAACTTACCTTATCATGAATCTCTGGGTCATAAGGTTCAAAAGTAATGTAATGCTGGTCGTCTATGGGTGGCTCATCGTATAAATGTTGCTTACTTTCCAACACCAATTCAGTTGCTTTTTCTTTAAATTTATTAGTATCATTTTTATACCTAAAAAATAATTTATTATAAAAAATATCCCATCGGCTATGGTACGTAAAGTAATCGAAAATTGTTAAAAATAAGATTATTAAATGAAAGAAACATGCTTAGAAATGTTTTTACTCTTTCCAGAAATACTGAAATTTAAGTGGAAAACTTCTATTTTTTCATTACATATTTCCTTTTACTGCCTAGCGATAGAAAATCATCTTTCTATCATTTTACTAATAACATACATCAGGAGAATGTAACAATTTTATGTATACAAAAAATACTGTAAATATAGTTAGTCTCTTGATTCACGATGTTTTTTTATCTATTTCTGTTCATTAAGGCCGTCTGCGTTCACCGTTAACTCCCAGTTAAAATAATTGAAATATGCTTTCAGAAATGCCACTATGGCATTCGCCATTACACCTACTGTTGTAACATAAACCAATTTTATCTTTTGCCATTCGTAGAATTCTCGTAGCAAATGGGAAGAGGCAATCAAATTTGGTTTAACTGGTCACATGATAGTAATAAAATTTTGTTTGTTTTGTTTATCTCTCTGGGATATTAGGGATTGGATTTTTTTCATAGTTTATTTGTTCTTGTGCTGAAGAGAAGTGCCGATGTTTTAAATGGATGAATTTTAAATAAATGTCGATACAAATAATATGAAATAAAATTTTTGAAATGTTTATTTAAATACCTAGCGGCGAACGGAATGTTGAGTTTATGAATCGACCTTTACTATCCAATTTTCTCATATCTGTCTACCTTCTTTTTCCCACCAGATTTACCTTCCTTCTGCAAGTCTTAACTGTGCAAATATTATAATTGATTTCTTAAACACTCATAAATTTCTTTATCTATACTTTGCACTGTAAATGTCATATATTGTACTGTCAAAAGCACCAGTAAGCAATGATTAACATACGCGTATTGTAATGGTAATGAAAATCGCATGGCGTGAGTTTTTTATACAAGATGATATAAGAGTTTTAAACCGTTAATTTCTGAATGATTATTGTCTTAAGATATTTGTCTTCTTCTTTTTCTAAAACCCTTATGGCGTTCAGTGTCGGGTTAGCTCTTCTTTACCCATTTCTTCCAGCCATTTCTGTTTCTGGCCAGTCCTCTCATATCATCAATCGATTTCCCTCTTTTCTCTCCGATTTCCTTTACCCTTCTTTTTCACTTCGCTAATGCCCAATATGCCTATCTCTTATTCTATCATTTCATCTATTAATTCATTTTCTTTTGTAATATTTCAAGTGCCTATCGTAATTTTTTTCCTATTTTCCTTTAATGTCTTCGAGAAAGTAGACAATGTACTATATTTTTACTGGTATGATTATTTCCATTTTTACGTACAAATGTCCCCCTTTTATTGTTCCTTATTAGTATTATACTTATCTTTTTTGTTATTTTTACTTTCTCTTTTATCGATTTTATTACTGTTTGTACATATTTTGTTTTTCTTACAACTATTATTATAACTAATCTTATTTGTATTATTTATATTTATAATATTATTACACCTAATTTTTCCTATATCTATGTTTTTGGTCGTGGCCATAATTTTCTTTAATTTTTCTTCTTTGTGTGGTGGTATTTGAGTAAGTTTTTTGAGATTTCTCCTGTACTCCTGTATGCTCTTGTGGTTTTTCTGGTCTTTTCTTGTGATTCCTCTTCCGGAGATCCTTCACTAACTTTTCTTCCTCCTGTTTTTTGTTTTTGTATTTCCTCAGTGTCGATGGTATTTGGTGTTTTATGGTAGCCCAGTGTCCATACATCATAGGCATCTCCGTTTATATACAATTTATTATATGCTGTATTTGCTTCGTGTCCGTTGTCCCTTGCTTCTTTCAAATGTCGACTTAGTATTTTTCTTTGAGTTTGGATATCTTTTGAAAAATCTTCGTTTATGTAAATTCTGGAACCTTTTAATTTTTTGCTTTCTCTCAGGATTTCTGCTCTCTTTGTTGTGGTTTTAAGTTTACCCCACACTGGTCTTACTTTATTTTCGATCTGTTTTCCTAACCTTTTAATTTCTATTATATCTTCGTTCTCCTGTAATGGGACTTCCATTTTGTTTGTTATTTCTTTCACCTTCTTTTTTAAGTCTAATGTATTATCTTCCTTATTTTCTTCAATTCCATATATTATATTTTTCTTTTTGATTTCTCTCTCTAATTCTTCGATTCTTTTTTCTTATTGCACCATTCCTAACTTCAAATTGTAATTTTCCTGTTGTAGTTTCATGTTTTCTTGTTTTATTTGCTTCAATTCCTCTTTGATGCAGTCCAATTTGCCTTCTATTCTATCTTCTCTTTTTAATATGTTTTCTATGTTTTGTTCCATTTTTGATATTTAGCATTTACTGCAACCCAGACCCAGTTTAAGTACAGGTTTTCTACTATAATTCAAAACCCCGCCTGAGACCTAGGCTGGCTATGCTAGATTTTCTTATAAATAACAATTATTCTAGGTCCGAACCTGCCTGCGACCTTTTTACAGAACCTACACTTTATGAATATTGCTTAAATACTAGTTTTTCTTCTTGTATTTTGATAAGAATGCTATTTGTTTGATGTTAATTTTAATTTTGAAATAATATAAAGTGCATTCAATTTATGACTTACAGCACTTTTTGGTTGAAATTTTTTACTTAATATCCACAAAATTTACTAATTTATCATCCATCAAAGTAATTGAATTTTTATAAAGAATAGTTCAACTTATTTTAGATTAAACGTGAGCTTGTAAATTCACAACTTTCTTCGTTCGTATCCAGGACCAGCTTAAGATATTTATCAAGACATTACAATTATCAAATACATTCATTTATCTATATTTTTATTTAAAATATTGATAATAAAAATGATAGCATTAATCAATTTAATTTGAGTCTGCTAAGAAAGTTTGACACAAATGTCAGTTAGTTAATAATTAAACAATAATCAAACTGTGTTAATGTTATAAATAAATATTATTATAATGCATAAATATGTGTAAAGTTTGTATGCCTATGTACCTAAATGTTTGAAGTATTTGAAATTAGTGTTCAATAAATCATAATAGACAATTATTGCTATTTAATAATGAAGGTGCCATTTTAAACATCTTTTATTGGTTGGTTTTAATGAACAATATAGTACAAAGTGCATGAGCAACCGAATTTTTAGTCCAACCAAACAAAAACCTGATAACTGCCATAACCGATTTGGCATGCGGCCAGTCCCTAAATTGGTTCAGAATCAGACCCGCGAACAAACCTATTATCACTGTTCATAAGAATGTCATTCATCAGTATAAAACTGTTTTGGTTTGTAAGGCATGTTTATATTACATATATTTCACCTGATAACTTGTCGAAACAAAATAACATAATGAAATGAACGTGAAAACGTGCTCGCATTCCTACATGTTTGTGGGAGACAAAATGCAAAGGAGTGGGGACTGCTGGCACTTGCACGAAAGTTAATGCATGTGCCAAGCATATTCCATTGCGGAATCACTCGCTTGCCGCAGTTCAATACCTGAAATCAGCCAGTGAAAATATACGTCATTTGCACCATAGGACCACCAATAATTTGCAGGATATTACCATATTACGTCAACCGCTGTGAAAAATGTAAAAAAAGTTCACCAATATTTTTACATCAATATCATCCCTTTCCATTCTAGCATCTGTCAAAACTTGTCTATGCCCTCTATAATGAGGGAACTATAAATACTCCTCTGATCCATTTACATACTACACTTTCAGTGGCACCATGCTTAAAAGGTCTTCCTTCAACACTCATTCCTTTTATCAATGTTTCCTCAATAGTCTGATCACTTGCAATGTTGGAAAAAACAGATCTGAACTTACGTCTAGTTGCGGAGCAGCTGCTGTTTCCGTTCTCCCCTCTGCATGTTTTATTACCTGTCCAAGGTCGCTATGACGCTTCATCATTAAAAAAATGTTCTTTTATGTCTATTTAGGTATTATTCAACGTATGGTCAAATATTAATTTTGTTTAGTTTTTGTTTAAATAATAAAAAAAGGTACACAAAAATGTTGGGTAAACTATACTTTATAGTATAAAAAACAAAACCTCCCCCTAGAACTTACATATTGGCAGCTTCTAAATTAACAGCATGTTCAACACTTTTATCCATATCCAAAAAAATCCACTGAATGTATTTGACTACTTGCCAAATATGCTGGTTTGTTTTCGACCATTTAGGAAAGGCTTTTGACAGATTCAATTCACCAGTATCATTATCTATTACAGGATGAAATATTTTTGAATGAAAAATCACTTTCTAAAAGAGCAAATTAATTTTGATATAAAAAAATTAACAAAACGTAAAAATTGGGAGGAAAATATTTTGTTATACTTACAGGATGCCCCGAATCTGGAAATTCTTCATCTAGAAAAATAGTGAATCTAAAAATTCCTTCTTCGTAACATCCAGATCGTACAAATATTACTCCAAACCATACTGCTTAACAAAATTTGAAATATGTTTATAATACATAAATATCTAAATTAATTTTATATATTTTTACCTAATGGACTATTTTTAGACGGGATGCAATACACTCCAGGTATATTTTCAGTTTGTACCATTTTTCTAAAAGCAAAATCTCAGTACTTCGAACTGTAAACATAAATAAATACTTACAATTCAGCCAAAATAACATATTCTTGTCGATATACTTTGTACAACTTTTGTAGGTCTTCAGTTTGCTTACTACCTTCTAGTTGATCCGGTAGTGGTTCTGGTGGTAATACTCTTCTAATCGATCCTTGTCTTTGAAAATTACTATCATCCTGAAAAGTATGTTCATATAAAATAGAAAGTTTGCTGAATGAAATTCAATACCTTTGTATATGACGCATGCATAATAAGATTAAAATAATAACACGAAAATAATATTAAAACGTCTCATTAATTAGTCAGTTACATTTAAGATAAGATATCGAATAATTGCTATTTATGATTTGATAGATAAACAAATTTGTGATGTTAAATGTATGTGACATGTATCTTAATTACAAAAATGACAAGTGACATAATTTTTTGACACCGAGAGAAAGTTCATTAAATCCAAGGATAATACACCCTGCCAGGATGGCTTATTCGTATAAATCTTTTGCCGGTGGGCAGAAACTTGCTTACGTCACCAGTGGACCTCGAGTCAGCTCGCCTCATTTAAAATATATTGCAATCGTCAACATAAAAAAGTTTTGAGGTTGTACAATTAAAAACAGAACGAAACGTTACTACGTTATCCGCTATAAATGTTTTCTTGACCATTTCTTTACGTCAACGTTACTCCAATACGGATACGTGTAAAAACTTATGACAAGCTGAAAGTGTCTATTATAGTAACATTTTTTTAAAACTTCTATCACTCCTTGTCCCACTTATCCAATACATGTAAATCTCTCTCATAATCATTTGACGTAATAGGTGAAAAACCAAATTTAGTCTTTGTTTCTTAGCGACAGGGTGATGATTTTTGCAAGATGCCACGACACGTATTCGGCTTAAATTAATTATAGTCTGACTAATGTCAAAACTTCTTTATAAAGTTCTAATAGTGAAATTAAATTATATATTAAATTATATAATTTTATAAATCGTCATTTTGAAAAAAATAACTAGACATGTATTTTATTTCTGACAATTTAAGCCAATTTTTTGTTAATTTTTTTCTGTCAAACATTCCCTTCTAAGCTTGTAGTGTAGATAACCATTTTAGCAAGCTTAAATATTTGAATAAGCAAAAGATAGCAAGCTTAAATATTTAAATAAGCAAAAGAATTTGAAATTTTACCCAAAATTTATACATTGAATCGCGAACCCAAAAGTTTTGTACGTACCCTGAAGTAACGTGTTTCATATTTATAGAATTTCTTGATTGGCAGTTAGAGAAGTTTACTTACCACCTGTGTTAATAAACCACACATTCAAAATTAAAAAAAAAAACAAACAAATTCGTCAAAACAATCGAAACCATGAAATTATTAGAAAGGTTAGGTCCAGTGATGACGTATTCGTCCAACTTGAGCTAGGTGATCACAGGGTTAAATGGAAATAAGCACTCCTATAGGGTTTAGTATCGTTGGATTACAGCTACGTTATTATTTCTTTAAAAAGAAGATTTTGATATATCTACAGGCCTGTCACATCTACGGAATCTTCCGTAGATCTACGGAATTCAGAAGATGTCTACGGAATCTCCGAAAAGTCTCGAAAATCTACGGAATTTTCAATAACAATGATAATAATTATAATTACTATGTACTGTTACACTGTTCTGTGAGTAAATTATTGCTCAAAATATTACACACTAACAAAATACTACGAAAACGAAGAGTGCGGAGAGTAGATAACCTGACATACACCAATCTGTATTTGTGGTTGCTTAACTTACATGAATCATGAATATAACCCTAACCAAAAACAGACGAAAAACATAAAAATCTTCATTATTTAATTCCCAAAAATATAAAACAAAAGAAATCCATTTATTGCAGCTTAGGCTACCCATTTTCCTTTAGTAATAAGTGAAAATGTAAATGAAATTTCTCAGATAGTTTTGAAATAAACTTCTGACTCAAATTATCAGTTTTAAAAAATGTAAATAATGAACTAACATTTCCTTTATTAGTAAAATCAACAAATCACATTAGTATCCTTTCTCATATTTCTGCAACAGTAAAAAGATTTTTTTCTTCCATTACAATAAACAAAACTAGCACCAGAAACTCATTGATTACCAATACCTACCCAGAGTCGACTACTCCATGCAAAAAAAATAAAAACAATTACAGTCGCTATAAGCACAGTATATAGGTATACTGTGCTATAAGTTTAAAGCTGAAAAATTGTATATCGTCCAATAAACAAATTCAAAATTCGCACCGGCGCGCTACTTGAGCGTTCAAGGTCATTAAAGATCAAATGTTCGTAAGTTCAGATAACCGCATACTGTACATTGAAGCTCTATTCTGGATCTACGGAAATTTACGAACCAATCTACGGATATTTTATCAGGTGCATGTGGCAGCCCTGTATATCTATGACGTAACCTTTAATTTTTACATGTAGTGGATAAAAATAAAACTATTAATAAGATAATTTTACTCTTTTAAATTAAACTTACTGTTTCTAGAATATATTGAAAAAAATTTAAAATAAATAAATATCATTCTGACGATAATATTTAATATCGAAACAATTGTCAATTTTCTTAGAATTTTTAAAAACAGTAAAATGAGTAGATTCCACGAAGTTAACACTGAGATTTCCTACATAAATAAAATTTTAATACGTGAACGAAGGACGGGCGTCACGAGGACTATTGTTTTAGGGGGGCACAATAGGCGACTTAGATAGCAAGTCAGAAATTCACTGACATACTCAAGTTTTGTTTATTTGTTGGCCCTATTTTTTTCTCCTCATTGTTTATGTTTAAGATGAGAAGATAAATAAAATAGTATAGGTCAAGTAAATGGCCGTGGCAGTCTGTGTACAATGTTCTAAGCTCTTCTTCCTGAAATCTTGCAGCTATCCCATTGAACTCCCCGCTCATATTACTAGCACCATCATATACCCGCCCACGCATTTTATTGATGTCTATACCTAACTGCTCAAATTTTCACCTGTAGTTTCTGCTACATCAATAAACCCTAAAAATCTCTCTTTGAAATGCCGGCTACCTTTGCGATGTACTGAATGCAAATACTTAGCTGTTTACGCGATGAAATGTCGGTTGTTTTAACTTCTTGCACAATTTCTTCAAGCATTTCATTTTCTAAGCATCCAATTATCTCATTCTGAACCGTGGCATTTTTATATGAGTGAACTGATGATTTCATTAATGTCTGGATTTCTACGTTCATAATCTGTGGTCTAAGAAGTTACCTCTGTTGAATGAATTACTACCTTCATCGTGTCCTCTTGAGACAAGCTTCCGTTTCGCTAGGAATAAGACTATTTCAATAATAAATTTTAAATAACTCCTTTCAGCCTGAATCTTTTTGGCGTGTACTGAGGGTAATGTATCAGCAACACTCATACCGGATTTTCTGTATTCATTAAGAAATTATATTGTCTTAAGGTGCATTTCACTTTTTCCTTGTATCCTAAATTTTCAAGCGCCTTTTTCCAGTTATTCATACCCAATTTAGTAAATGACTCCTCCCCATGCCCAGCTTTATGGTGGCAAAAAAGTCGACATGCCTTAAAGCAATAATTAGGCTGAAATGGTCTTTAAGAAATGTCTGCTGTTTGTACGCCCAAATAAGGATCTCTACTTTCCATTTTGAACTCGGCATTGCTTTGTTTATTTGAACAAGATGGCGATGCCTCTTCAACACTGTCATCCAAACTACTCAGGGTTAACTTTGTATCTTTCTCCACATTTGTCTCAATACTTTTAGTGGAAAACGGAAGTACAGAAGATTTTGCTTCTTCATGTCACCAATAAAACAAAGTCTAAACTAATAATTAAAATTGTATAAAGAAGCCCAACTAGCACTTGGCGTGTAAATAGCATGTGAGTAGAGTGGAAACGTTACAAGATAAAGGAAATCAATTTCTGTTTGAGCTTTTCAGCATCTCGAGAAATTGACATTCAATCATAACCAAAGTGGGGGGGGAGGGGTCACGTACCCACCGGCCCGACGCCACTGACAAAAGATATTTAATAACAAATTAAAATGAAATTTATTTCATATATTCGTTTTGAGACATCTAGGTGTCTTCTGTATCCCAAAGACGGAAAAATAAATTTGAAAAACATCTAATCTGACACTTCTATTATTCCAGTTGATAAATGTAAAACAATTATTTTTGTGGAGAACTTTCCACATTGAAGTATGATATTATATGATAAAATTGAGGTATTGGCCAGTATTCAGTAATTGATAACTACTCTATAAACCTGACTCTACCCCCACGAAATTCAGCTGCTCTGACTGGGCTGCTTATAGCTGGTTTATTAATTGAAATTGACTAATTTCAATCCGGAATTCTTATTAAATTACATTTAAGTTGGAATTTCTGGAACCACTGGTGATATTCGTATTGAACATCCTTTTCACTAAAACTAAAGGGAAATTCACGAAGACAGTCGCGAATGTCTTACAAGAAGCACTACTTGGTGCATTATAGAGGACCTTGCAGTCAACCCAAAGAAAACCAAACTAGTTGCTTTTACGAATAGAACAGCTGGTATAAATGGACCTACGAAGAAAAGTTTTTTCAGCCTCGATATATATACGTTTGTATTTCAGACAGAAACAATTGCTGCTGTAGTCTGTATTGATGAAAATATCAAGAGAGGTTATACTGGACAAAAAATAAAAATATATACTGACAGCCAGGCACTGCTGAAAGCTATCAGTAATCCAACCACGAAATCGAGACTGGTTAAAAACTGTAAAGAGTCCCTTAACAAGCTGACAAGAGACAACACAGTGTCTCTAGTCTGGGTGCCGGGACATGAAGGGATTGCAGGTAATTTACTGGCGGACCAAACAAGGGTTTAAAGGAGACTTCATAGGTCCTGAACCGTTCTGTGGAAACACAAAGGATTACATAGGAGGGAAAATCCGGAACTGGCTAGACAAGGCACACCAAATCAAATGGAGGTTGACAGAAGGTCACCTTTACTCAAAAAGCTTACTGAAAAATGTAAACAAAAAGAACTCTCAAGCAGTTTATTGAAAGTGGGCAAGAGCCATTTGAAGACAGTTACCGATTTGGTTACTGGACACTGTATCCTAAGGAAACATTTATACAAAATAGGAAAAGTCAGTGAACCCATTTGTAGGAAATGCGAACTAAGGGATGAAATACCTACTCATATACTCTGCTTATGTAAAAACTTACAAGGACTCAGGCAGAAGCATTTTGGAAAGGATACAGTATAACCATTAGAACTACTCAAAATCACCCCATCAAAGCTAGCTGCCTATATCGAGGAGTGGAACTAGATAATATTGGAAACGGTACAATGACTTAGGATAAGTATCCGGACTGTTAAGCATAACCCAAACGAATGAATGAATATAAGAATTCTAGAATGGGGTATGTAAATATACCACCTTTGGTGATAAAAATTATAATTTCTATTATTATATTTTTAAAAATAATTCAATTTATTGCAGATGTACTTGGATTGCAATATTTTTCACATTTTGGTTTTTTCAACAATATTTGTGCCCTTTAACATATTTGTAGAACTCACGTCACAATTAAGTTGACATTGTAAAATTGACTATAGTCTCTGGGACCAAGCGATTTCGTTCATCAGCACCCTGTGCAGACATTCACGAAAAAACTCTTTCAACTGTGGCGTTGTGTGCTGGAATTGCAAACAAATATTGGCTTACTTTCAACAGTTGGTATTTTCTTTCACGATTCTCTGTTTCTTTAAAGAAGTAAATCCGTGTTTCTACCATTGAATTAATCAATTTCCATTTTTCCGAGGCACACACTACTGTTGAGGTATAAAATGTTTTCAATTTTCTCTCGTTCTGCGATTACAGATGGCATCATCCAATCAAACACTTCATATTTATCAAATGAAACAGACCACTTTTTCAAATACTCAGAAGCTGTGTTAAAAAATGCTAGTGCCTCCTCTTTAAATTTTGAGACCAAAATTGCTGTTTTAGATTCTCATTTTTAATTAACACAGTAAATTCCGCAGATTTTCTTTCAATCAGAGTGTTTTGTGTTTTCATTAATATTTTTAACAGACCAAAGTTTTTTTTAATTATATTTTTTACATGAATTTCATATTTTTAAATTGAACAAATTAAATAAAATTTGGATCAAAATTCTTTTATCAGAATTAGATGAAGTTGGAGGGTAGGAATCTTGAGGGAATGAGATGTGAGGAAAAATATTAATGGGTAAATTAAAAACGGAGTAGATATTTTTTAATTTAATTAAAACAATAAATTTTTGCCTAAATTATCTGTTGATTAATTAAGAAATTGCATTAAATCACCCAATTTCTCTATATAGAAATCAGGTACAAGGTCCTTGTCGTCTTTTTTATTAGATATTTTCTTCTGCATAGCTTCTTCTAATGTAGTTACACCCGTCAATACCAAAAGTGTTTGAAAACCACACCTAGTTCCCAACAAAATATCTGTATTCAATCTACAAAAAACACATAAATGTAGCAAAATTAATTACATATTAGAGTATAATGAAATGAAAAGTTATTATCCCGCAGTACATCTAATTAATATATTGTTATATATTATTATATATATTCTCAAAAACCAGGGTTGGCACGTGTAATGTTGGTAACAGTGTGATATGTCATGTTTCATTAGTTCATTATTTAATTACTTTAATTACATATTCATGTTTCAACGTAGTGTGTTATTTCCGAAAACATAACATACTGGCGACGAGGATGGGATTCGAATCTACCTTGGCATCGCTACTAGCATCGTAGCGATTCTGATCGTATGAAAGATACTATAACTGGAGATTTGGATGTTGTGAAAAAATGGTGTAACGCAAATTACTTGATCTTTAATATAAAAGAAACAAACTCACCTTCAACACTACTATCGACAATTTGTACTTGAATGGACATTTTATTGAAAATAAAAACCAATCCAAATTCCTGGGTATCTTTATTGATAATAAATTAAAATATGACCAGCATATTTCAGCGTTAACAAAAAAATTGGCATCGGAATATTATGCACTCCGAATTGTTTCAAACTAACTGAGTTCATCCACATCCAAAATGGTATATCATTCTCTGATTTAATCTCACTCGAGATATGGAGTTGCTTTTTGGGGATTTTGCAGCCAACAACTTTTTCATTCAGTTTTTGTTTTGCAAAAGCGTGCGATTAGATACTTATGCAGGGCGGGAGTATGTGATTCATGTAGACCTCTATTTATTAGAGAAAAAAATCTAACTACCACTTGTATTTTCATTCTGGAAACTGCTTGTCTGATTTATAAAAAAACATAATATGGTTGAAACTCCAAAACAAACAAATCAACAAGCCAGACGAAATATTCTTTAATACTAAAGTAAAAAGCTGTTTAACCACATACCTTACGAAATAAGGAAGGAGAAAAGTTATAAAAAATTCAGAAATCTTGTTAAAGAAGCACTTGCAACAAAAGCGTACTACAACCTTGAGGAATATTACATTGAAACTCTTTTGTGATTAAAAGTTGATATATTGTTTTAATTTATACCTATATGTGGAGTCTCATTTTGATATGTAAAATATGTTTTAATTCAACGACTTGTAATCACATGTTCAAATGATGTGTTTCTGTGTATTAGTGCTTTTACATTCAACAAACTTTCCTAATTTACATGTTAAATCCTGTTTTGGATTGCAATATTTTATATATGAGATGCGAACCTGTTTCAAACTGTATATCTGAGTATTTGTGTTTTGATTTTTTAAGAGTTATTCAGACTATTTTTTGTACAAGCTTTGTCAATAAGAAAATTATTTTCATTAGACAATAAAGTATATTTCTCTCTCATAACAATTTTAACAACACAATTATTCTTACAACTTACAGGATGAGCCAACACTCCTCAAATATTTTTTAAAAATGCCAAAATATTTCGAATGATAGGAAATATCAGTTTGCTGTTTTGACAGGTCAATAACTCATCATATTTGTCTTTTTGTAATCTTATTACAGCTATAGCATAGCATATGAAATTTCTCAGAAAAAAGTGTCACATCAAGCCCTGTATTTGCCAATTGAAACGTTAAATGTGATATTGTTTTTTGTTTCTGAAATATGCCTTTAATGATATTTACAAGGAATCTACGTTTTTGAAAATCGGTTCAGGCATATGAAAGTTGCAGTATACTTCCTCCGCCACTTAATAATAGGTGATACAGAAAAATTACTTAAACCCACAGTTTGTTTCGGACCTTCATAGAGAGCGGACGTACCGTAATGAAAAATTACTTACAATAAAAATATATTAAGTGACATATAAAAACTTGTCTTTATTGCGGACAATTGTGTGAATAAACATTAACATGTCGTCAGAAAGCGATGGCTCTAATGATGAAATGGATACTTCGAATCCAGTGGAAAACTGGACACAAGTTCAAGGAAAAAGAAAAAACAATCATAAAAGAAAACGAACCCAAGAGTTAACTCAAGAAGAAATTAACGATATCGTTCTAAGAAAATCCAACACAACAAATACTAGCACAAAAAATGCCATAACAAACCCAATACAAAAACAATCTCAACAAAATAAAAATAGCCAACAAGGAATCCCAATATACACTACTCGCCAATAATGAGGGACATTCAACAAAAGAAATACCAACACATATTCTACATCACAAATGAGGAATCCTACATGCGAATCAATTTCACTGATTTCTGGGCGAGAATATACCCCAATGCAAAGGATACAATAATCAGCACAAAGCAAGGCTTGCTTTTGAAAACTGACACCACAAAAGAATCTATTATATCATCTTTGAACAAAATGGTTGAGGTCGGAAAAATAATACAATTCAAAGAATCGGCGACAAATTCAAATGTACCTGCTACCTCAGAGCAATCCTTCAGCTACTCTGTAGTCATTGCATCAGTAGAATTCGAAATAGAAGAAAAATCTATCAGCGAATTTCTAACCAAAAACAACATGGATCACAGATTCTGCAGAAAAATAGTATCAAGAGCTACAGGAAAACCTACTAAACGTATAAGAATAATAACTGGATCAGAAAAAACTTCTCAGATGTTGCTATCCCAAGGACTATTTTTCAAATATCGCCACTATCCAGTTTATATTTAAAAAAGCATTGAATAAAGTTAAACACAAAAACTAAAATTTACAAGAATCTCCAGGTGGCCAAAAGAACTGCCTTGTGCATTATCACGATAATTAAACATCCGAATAATCCTATCCATAATCCACCCAACCAACTGCTAAATGAAGTTACTGGAGTGCAACACATTGAAGAGCGACTATCACAGTTGTCCTTCAAATTTAGTTAGAAAACCGAAAACAAGAACCTCATCTCTCCATATTGCAACAGAAGAAATAACAGAAGAACACACTACAAACATCCAGAACAAATTCTATGGGATAAACTATAGTTTTGATTTTTTTTTCTTTCTCTCTTATATCAATCTGAAACTGTAAAAATTCAAGAATATCATTGTAATTCATGCAATATCTTATACCACTGTGGCCGAAGGACCTCGGCCAATGAGTATTATTTTTATACTTAATAAAGTTCATTTATTATTATTACTTAAACAAAAGTTGTAGAATGTGGACAGAAGTATCTAAAGCACATATTTTTTATCAACTTTAATTGGGGAATATTTTGTAAAAAATCCAATTATATTTCTCAAGTGATGAAATGCGCCACCAAGCGGAAATTTACAAACTTAAAAATATTTTTAAACACCTTTTTATGCCCAATTTTGTTATAAGAATTTTTTTCCCCAAAATCTAGGACAAACAGTTTCCGAGATATGGCCGGTAGCCACCCTTAGCTGATCACCCTGTATATATTCGAGATCAGTAGATCTATCCCAAAATAGAAAAATATACAGGGTATCTTATTTGATGAAATTAAGTTGCATTTAATATGTTGTACATCCTGTATATATTCTACTAGAGTTTTTTCTTTTGAATAATTGCCAAATGAAATATTTATTTGTTATTCCTATAACAGTTTACATATTGTGTTATAATAGTATATTACGTAACAAGAGTTGTAAGTAACCCATTACGCACGAAATGAAAATGAGTGCATAATGGGCTTACAACTCGTGTAACGTACAATACTTTTTCTACGCCCATTCATTTTCTTCCATTAAATAAAAAACATCGCAATCATTTAAAATCTATTATAATAGTTGTTAATAACAATTGAACAATTATTGTAAATCGATTGTGCCTTATTCGCAGTTTGTTTCGGACCTTCCTAGAGAGCGGACGTACCGTAATTAAAAGCTAATTAGCAAAATCGGTGTTATCTCTATAGTCTAAACAAAAACTATTTACAATCAAAATACATTAAGTGATTTGTGAAATTGATTTCTCTGATTAAGTGAAAAATAAAATATAATCTATGAGTGGGACTAGCGGGGGAGGCCCCCCGAAAATAAAGATATTGATATGGAATTAATTAATGCAGAAACTACAAACTTCCCGGTAGACGAATTTTTAGGATACGAGAAAAAAAACCAGATAAGTATCATAAATAAACATTCTGAAATAACCCAAACAAATACTCAAAAAAGTAAAACAGTAATTACCTCAATTATACTTCTGAAAAAGAGATCGCAAAACATAAGGTAGATTATTTATATCAACAAAATGATTTAGGTCCTTTTCATGTTTATTTAGAAAACAATTCAAATGTATTCAAAGGTAGGTTAAATGCGCTAAGAATAGGAGACATTGTATTATCTAATTTCGCGGAAATTGATGATAAAATTTCTAGCATCGACTCAATTGGCAGAAATGGCATAAGAATTAAGTTTAAAGATTACAAATCAGCTAACTATCTATTATCCAGGAAAAATGATCAAATTTTTATTAAAAACAATTTAGAAATATACATACCTAAATTTATGGTTATTAGACGGGGCGTGGTCAGGGATATTTCAACGGAATTCTCGGAAGATTATATTAAAAATAAAATAAAAATGTTTGACTTGCATTGCAAGTTTGAAGTAGTGCAAGTTAAAAGACTAAATAGGAAACGCACTGATGAACAAGGTACACAATATGTTCCAACTAAAACATGTATCATTCACTTTAAATCACAAATTTTACCGAAATATATTACAATCAATAAGGTACTGAAGGAAGTTGAACCGTATAAGCAAAAAGTGACCATTTTACAAGTAACTTAGAAGCGTGCCGGAATTTAAAAGACAGAAGTTAATTAAAGAGTATGTCAACAAATAATATAGGTTACCATGATGCAAGCAAACAGATAGGTAGAAATTCTTATGCAAGTGTTACAAACAGTAACTCAAATGTGACAAATTCACAAACTATGAATATACACTGCCCCAAATCCTTCCCCCCCCCCAAATTCCAGTCAACCTACAATCGATCCAACCCCATCCAATATCATCAATTTAACTCCAACAACAAATTTTAATACTACAAATCCAACCACAAACCTTTCCAACCCTCGAGCTCACAAAAGGCAAAGGCCAAACAGTCCTGACCCAATTTTAAAATTGCACAAAGAAATGATATCCTTCCCAAGACACCCAATGCCTTGTGGTGGAATATTAGAAAATCCAAATTATACTAAAAATATCAATTTTCAATTGGAATCACCATCTGCAGATTTGAGCACAATAAATTCAATATTTCAATTAGTTATACAAATTGTTACGATTTTATTAGAATCAAAAAACATAAATGTAAATAAGAACTAGAAAATTTAGTTAAATCAACACTAGATGTAAATATGTCGTCATTTTCTCAGCTCTAAACCACATAAATATTTTGCAATGGAACTGCCGTTCGGCAGTCTTGAATAAAACAAACTTAGAATACCTACTAGATAAGGGTAACTACACTGTTGCCTTATTATCCGAGACATGGTACCGCCCTTGCAAGTACTATGGGTTCATTGGTTTTAACAATATCCGCTGTGACCGCAACGACGGCTATGGTGGAGCAGCTATATTGGTGAAGTCAAATATACGGTATCAAGAGATACCAGTACATACCACAATTAGCTTTGAATATATATGTATATCAGTCGATATACCCGAAATTGGGAAAACAATATATATAGTCTCTATATATGTTAAACCGCGAACTCGTATATCACTGCAACAGTGGATACAATTTTTCGACCAAATCCCAAAACCATTTTTAATTGGGGGCGACTTCAATTCCCATAACTTGGCATGGAATAATGAATGTGCCGACATATACGGTAAGGTACTATTGGAAGCCATAGAACACTGTAATTTAATTATACTAAACGATACATCTCCCTCGCTAGTCAGCACTAGGAAATCAGTTATAGACCTAACCTTTAGCACCCAAGATCTAACTCAACAAATTACATGGTCTACCTTAGAAGAGCCATATGGTTCAGATCACTTTCCAATCCATGTCAAACTAGACTGTAAAAATTCGCTCACCAACAACCCACAACTTATGGAGACTCAAAGATGCAAACTGGGAATTATACTTTTCTGTATTACAGTTGACAGAACCGAAAACAACATATGATGGTGTCATCGAAAATATAAACAAAGCAGCAGCAGCTATCCCAAAACACTTTTCAACAAACAAAAAACGCAATCACTGCTCAAAGCAATGGTGGAATGAAACTTGCAACATAGCAGCTCTAGCAAGAAAAGAAGCATTTTCCCACTACAAACGATCGCCAAATCTTAACAACTTGATAGAATACAAAAGACTAGATGCAGTGGCAAAAAGGACTTTTAAAGAAACCAAAAGGAAGAGCTGGAGAAATTATTGTCCGTCTTAATCAAGGAACACCAATTAAAGAAGTCTGGGATAAAGTAAATCGATTTAAAAATAGAAAACAATCAAATAAAACACCAATAGACCCTGAAACGGACTGGGTAAATGAATTTCATACCAAAATATCTCCCCTTGGAGTTGACAACAAATCTATACACCAAATATACAGTGCAACGAAACAATACATTTCTACTCTCAATATTCAATATGTGGGAACTAGAACAAAGTTTGAAACAAACCAAAAATACCGCCCCCGGTAAGGACAATGTTTCATATATAATGATTTATAAAATGCCGATAGAACATAAAAAAGCTCTGCTAGAACTGTTCAACTCTATCTGGACAAACAAGATACCTTTCCCCGAAAAATGGAAAGACTAAAAATAGAAAACAATCAAATAAAACACCAATAGACCCTGAAGCGGACTGGGTAAATGAATTTCATACCAAAATATCTCCCCTTGGAGTTGACAACAAATCTATACACCAAATATACAGTGCAACGAAACAATACATTTCTACTCTCAATATTCAATATGTGGGAACTAGAACAAAGTTTGAAACAAACCAAAAATACCACCCCCGGTAAGGACAATGTTTCATATATAATGATTTATAAAATGCCGATAGAACATAAAAAAGCTCTGCTAGAACTGTTCAACTCTATCTGGACAAACAAGATACCTTTCCCCGAAAAATGGAAAGACTACATCGTTTTACCCATAAAAAAACCAGGTAAAAGAGACGATACTTCAGAATCATATAGACCTATATCACTTTCATCATGCGTCTTTAAAACTTTGGAAAGAATGATTAAGAACAGACTCGAACATTGGTTAGAGAGTGAACAAATTTTGCCTGACTCATAATATGCATTTAGAAATGGTAGGTCCACCCAAGAACCTCTAACAATATTAGTAAACGATATTTATCTGGGTTATTCACAAAAACACCACACTTTAGCTACATTTATCGATGTAGCATCAGCTTTCGATAATGTCCAATTGAATTTACTGGAGGAAAAACTCATCAACATAGGATTACCAACTCATATGGCAAATTTCATTAAGAACGCATATTCAAATAGATCAGTCTCCTTAAAAATTAACCAACACATTTCAGATCCAAGAATCTCCAGAGACGGTTTACCACAAGGCAGCATTCTCAGTCCAATCCTATTCACCCTCTATACAATCGATATTGAAAAAATCATATCACCAAAATCTAAAATAGTACAATACGCCGATGATATTGTGTTATACACCACAGAAAAATCAGTTGAAAGATGTACAAAAGTTATTAACGCGGAATTTGGTCCAATCCAAAAATGGCTTGATAATATTGGGCTGTCTATATCAGAAACCAAGACCGAAGTATGTATTTTTTCCAAAACTAGAAGTTGTCCGCTAAATCTGATAACCCTAGGTAAATACACCTTTCCCATAAAAAATACCATCAAATACCTTGGATTACTGTTAGACAAGAAACTTTTATGGAAAGACTGTATACACCAAGTAATCAAAAGAACTGAAAATTCAATGAATATATTAAGAGCTTTCTGCAATACAAAGTGGGGAGCGGATCCAAATACGGCATTACTCTTTTATAAAACAATGGTAAGGTCAATTATAGATTATGGAAGTCATCTATATGGGACAGCAGCTGAAACACACTTAAACAAAATTGAAGCCCAACAGAATAAATGTTTGAGAATATGCCTAGGATATAACAGATGCGCCCCTATAAATATTATGCAAGCGGAAGCAATAATACCACCTCTTAAACTAAGAAGACAATTACTCAGTAATATGTTTATTACTAAAATAATAGCAAAGGAAGCATCATACCTCAACAGGTTACAATCATTAACAGTTCAGGTCCTCACCTATAAATACTGGTACTCAAAAAAAACCCAGTTATAGTGGAAAGTCTTATGGAAATATCAAGCTACCAACACAAATTACATACAAACGGGAAACTACCTAACTTTACATACCTACCTACCTGAAAATCTCTACGCTCACAAAATACCAACATATTATTTCGAAATTCAAGACGAAATACCAAACCTGACTCAAACCAAATTCAAAAACAAATTGGCCAAATTACGAATATATATTTACAGATGGTTCAAAAGCAAATGAACAAACAGGCTGCGCGTTCTACCACATAAACAAAAAACATCATTCCAAATATACTTTACCAAAGGAGGCTTCTATATATACACCAGAAATAACAGCAATTTTACAAGCAATGAAATACATATTAAATTCAGATAAAAATAGATATGTAATATTTATAGAGAGTAAATGCGCAGTGGACAGATTAAAAAATATGAACATAAAAAGAACATTAAATCATATTGAAGCAAACATTTTGAACTTATACCACGAAATTCACACAAATAACAAAATAGTCATATATGTATGGATAAAAGCTCATGTTGGTATAACTGGTAACGAAACAGCTGATAAATTTGCAAAGGAAGCCATAAAAACAAATTTTAAATAAAATAATCAGACACCTACATAGTCTGGCTAATTGGCCTCAGCCAAAATCATTAACCTATTTAAAAAAAAAATTGTGCCTTATTATTTAATGGTGATGAACGGTTATTTATAATTGTATTATATTTTGTTCAAGAAATTGACAATATAAATGACATGACATTTATTTTCATAGCATGCTACTTAAGAAAACGAGATATGTCTTTCCAAATAGAAATACTATTTTTAAAAAGATATTTTATTCGATTATTACAAGAAAGATGTTATTCTTTGAGTGGTTAACAAAAAACTAAACTACAAATATAAAGTAACTAAAGAACTATGATACGAGTATCCATGAATTCTGATTAATGAAATATGATGCAGTGCAGGTGCAGCGAATTATGACCTCGTAACTAACGTGTCCTATTTTTAAAGAAATTGCATAATGTGCTGCCTACATTTAGGGGCATCACCCTTTCAATTCTAAATATATCTCGCTAATGCTAAAGTTTTTATGTTGTTTAATTGACTAAATTTGTGTAAATAGACCAAATAAAATCTTACGTAAATAAAAATTTGATTGTAATTTAATTAAACCAAAATGCATGTGTATGTTATGAGATCTCATTATAATAATAATAATATAATAATTTATTCAATTATTTTCAAAAATACATACACTATGATAACAATAAATCACAAAATATGAGAGAGAATAGTATAACATATAGCATAGTATATAAATGTACAGCTAATCATGAATAAATTAACCCGAAGGGTTCCGAGAGGTGTAATAATAACACCTGTTTCGGCATGTTACTAAAACATATCAATAAAACTTTGCTTATTATAAGACTAAACTAAAAAATTAAAATTAGCCTAACACAAAAGAACAATTCTATTTCTATTACTATGGACCAGTAGACAAATATTAAACCTTTCAAATGATATCCGACTGTGTTTTTGGTTTAAGGTTCATACAAACTATAAAAATGTATATTCGGGCATCTCTAGTACTTACCCACTGGTAAGGACAGTACTATAGATCTTGCCCTTTCTAAGAGAAAAAATTTAACTTTTTTTTTAATAAGTTAATATTTGGAATGCCTTGCAATTCTATAGGAATGCAATTGTATATCCTTGGTGCTAAAAACATAAATGATCTCTGACATAATGAACTAGTCATTCTAGGAGCAGTAAAATGATGTCTCCGTCTAGTTTCGTATCTATGCTCAGGTAAGTCAAATTTATTTTTTGTGGTGTGAAATTTTGTGCTTACGCATAAGAAATATAGTTGATGCAGATCTAAAATCTTGGCTTCTTTGTATAAAAGGTCTGATGAATAGGTGTAATGTTTATGTAGCATTATCTTAAGAAATCTCTTTTGAAGAACTTCTAAAGGATGCATGCGAGCTTTTAAGGCACTACCCCAAACAAGTATGCCCTACCGAAGGTGACTTTCCACTAAACCGTAGTATAAAGTCTTGAGATACTTAAACGATATAAATTTTTTTAAATACTTAAATCTATAAAGAATAAATTGTAATTTTCTTACAATGAATTTAATGTGGTAGTTCCATTTTAAGTTTTTATCTATAATTACTCCCAAGTATTTGATGTTTGCTACAAGATTTATGATGACATTTTGGTTGTCTTGCTGTATTACCAGAGGTTCAAAATGGTCACTGGTAGAGTTACTTTTAAGGAATGGTAAGTAGAAGGTTTTTTTGAAGTTTATTGTTGGTATTTTTTTATTAAACCACTTCATTACTATTTTTAAGTGATTTTCCACTTTCTTTTTTAGGTCGAACCAGTTGTCTTCATCGTAAATGATAACTGTGTCATCAGCAAAACCAATCATATGTCCTGTACTATCTATTGAAAACAATTCGTTTATATATAAATTGAACAATATATCACTATTTAATACATCAAATATTTTAGATGTTAAATTTATCAAGGCATCCTGTGTGGAGTTATTCTGTCTGAAACCATACTGATTAGGTGAAATTAGATTGTATTTGTTTATGTAAGATGTCAATCTATTTTTGAATAGCTTTTAAAAAACTTTGGATACAGTTGAGATTAATGATATAAGTCTATAATTGGTAGTATCGGTTTTGTCTCCATTTTTATAAATCGGTATTACTAATGACTGTTTAAAAGCCTTAGGCCAAATACCCTTATCAATACACATATTTATAATATGTTTAAGAGGTTCTAAGATGCAAGGTGACAGAGCCTTTAGACATTCCGTATTGACACCGTCAATTCCCGCTGCCTTTTTTGGTTTTAGGTCTGTTACTATATCTTTTTTTTTGGTTTCATGGCGTTTGGAGGTATCCATGCAGCCAAATACTTTGTGTTAGGTTATATATACAGTATATATAGTGATGTATTTGAAGTTTATATTTGAATCCAATTTCAATTAAGTGCCAATCAGAATCGATACCGAATTTGTTATTGATTTTCGTGTTGTGGATATGTATCTTATTACTTAAGCGAGCCCTAATTCAACCTATCAAACTATCGTCGTCTTCGATTCAAGTTAATACCGCTTTTCGATCAAAGGATTGGCACAGGGTTACAAGTTTTCTCGCCCAGGGGTCGTTCAGGGCTTTATTTGAACACATACAAAGGTAGACCACGGATGGAAGGTATAAACATTTGGGAAAGGGTAACAAAGGTCACAAGCTCTATATAACTTAACTATATCGATATGTTAGTCATCCTTAGAAATTTTACTAGGCAGTCTAATATTTTGATGTTATTCAGCGCCAGTAAGTGTAACATGTTGATGGGAGGGAATATTTTTTCATGTATTATGCTATTATAAAGTTCTTTCATGGCATTACGATATTCCGAGCATTCAAAAAATATATGATCCAGGTCTCCTATGACATTGCAGGCTGTGCATAAGTTTGATTCGATTATGCCTATTTTGCTCAAGTGCTCTGGGTAAGACGCGTGTCCAAATTTCATTCGAATTATACTGCTAATTTCCCTACGTGAATAATTGATTCCTTTATACCACTGTTGTTTTGGTATTTCCCTATGCAGTAGTGTGTATCTAGTAGGCTTTGTTTTTACATAGTGGCCCCATTTCTCTTTCCATACTGCTTGAAATTTTCTTTTGTATTTATTTAAGCAATCTTGTAGTGCCACTTCGTTCGGTTGACATTCATCTTTTTCAGCACTTGTTTTGGCTAACTGATCAGCTTTTTCGTTGCCGTAAATTCCATAATGTGCTTTTACCCATATTATTTGAACGTCACTCTCTTTAGTAAGTTGGTATAGTAGGGATTGAATTTTCTTAATGTGCGGGTGAGTGATGGTATCTACTGCATTATTATTCAAACATTGGATAACAGACAGCGAATCCGTTAGGATAGATACATTTTTCTTTTTTTGGTGGATTGTGTGTTCTAGCGCCTTCATTATGCCTGCAGCTTCTGCTGAAAATATAGAATAATCGTTACTTAGCTTAAAGGTTTTTCCTTCTTTCGTTTCTTGCACATAGAATGCTGTGCCTGTACCTTTTGTTGTCTTTGATGCATCTGTATATATATTGTTATTGTACTGTTGATGTCTTTTTTTGTAAGTCTGATAATTTTTTCTTTGTTTAATTCTGGTATTTCTGAGTACGCAGGAATTATTATTTTTGCAGAGTGTTCTATGTTCTCAAAGTAATTGCAACTTTCATACGTTAAAATTTCTTCTTTATTGGTGTTACGAAATGCGGTGCATATCGGTGGCGAGTTCTTTTTTTCCCAATATTTATTCGTCAGGTCCAATGTATTTAACTCACATATTTTGGCCATCAGTGTAGAATTTTTTGCTTTATTCTTAAGTACCATTTTTTCAGCGAGAAATGTTCTTCTCAATTCCAATGGTGGTTCGAGTGCTTCCACCCTTAGTGGTTCCACAGGTGTTGTTGACATATTCTTAACGCTTTATTCTGTATTACTTCTAGCTGTTTCAGTGATTGTTTTGATGCAGATCCGTATAGAACGGAACCATAGTCTAAAATGGACCTTATATATGCTTTATAGAATAACAGGCCTATTTCAGTACTTGCGCCCCACCATGTTTTGGTGATCATTTTGAGAAAATTAATGGCTTTATTACATTTTATTTTGATTGCTTCGATATATGGTTTCCAATTTAATTTATTATCTAATGTTACTCCTAAGTACTTAATTTCTTTTTATATGGTATCATGTGGTCCCCCAACTGGATGTTCTGAGTTTCTGGGATACGGTGCCTTGAAAATATGGTGACATTTGATTTAGACGTTGATAGATCGAACCCTACATCTTCAATAGCTTTTATGATGTTTGAGGTGGCCTTGTTTAGAGTATTTATACAATTTTCATATTTTTTGTCCATGACATATATTACAAAGTCATCAGCATATTGTATAAGTGTGTAATTCCTGCATGTTTGATGCATTTTGATGGTATATATGTTGAATAACAGTGGTGCTAAAACGGAGCCCTGTGGTAAACCTCTAGATGTATGTCTTGGTCCTAATAATGCGTCTTTTTGTCTTATAAATATTTTCCTGTCTGTCATAATATCGCACAGAATATTTCGTATTTTGTTAGGCATACCGATTTGTTTCAGCATTCCGTTCAGTATTGGAATTTCTACAGAGTCGTATGCGCCTTTTACATCCAGGAATGTAGCTGCAGTATACCCATTTTCTCCAAAATTAATTTGTATATCAGTGACAAGTTGGCTCACCGCGTCCATTTTGCCATATCCTTTCCTGAATCCGTACTGATGAATTGGTAATATTTTGTGTTCTTCTAACCACCATTCTATTCTGTTTTTTAATATCCTTTCGAATGTTTTCAATAGGCATGCTAATAATGATATGACTCTGTAGGAGTCGGGTCATTTGGATCTTTTTGATGTTTTAATATTGGAACTGCAATTAGGTTTTTCCAATCTTGTATTGTGCATTTGCCCATCTTTAGTATGTTGTTATATATTTCCAATAAAAAAGATTTGGCATTATTTGGTAGGTTGCATAACATCGGATATCTGATATTGTCTAAGCCTGGTGTGGTGTTTTTTCTTTGTTTTATTGTGTTTTCTAGTTCTTGGATATTTATCAGATTTTCGAATATTTGTGGTATTGTTTCCTCATGTTCCTGCGCATTTTCTAAATTATTTTGGTAGAAGGTAGATGGCGGTGCTATTCTCTCTAGTAGCTTTTCTTTCCAATCCTCACTGCAGAAATGAATGTTCTCTGTCCGTATGAAAGTTCTTTTCATTTTTTTGGCCTGTTTCCAAATGTCTGACATTGATGTGTTTTTATTCAGATTGGTGCAGTATGCTCTCCATGAGGATCTTGCATTTTCTTTAAAACTTGTGGTTGCTGCTATTTTTTGCACTGTAATGAAGATTTCCAACGTGCTGTTAATTTTGTAGGCAATTACCGCATTTTTTCTATCTGTTACAGCTATGTCGCATTCTCTGTCCCACCAAGGTGGTAGTGTTCTTGACTTTATCTTGAATGGTTTGTTTGTTGGCATGGATACTTGGGCAGCTGTGTTTATTCCTTGTATTAGATATTCATATTTTGCATTAATGTCATTAAAAATAGATGGTGTTTGTGAGAAATACAGTTCTGCTTCGTTTTTGAATATTGACCAGTCTGCTCTATTTATATTCCATTTATTAGAAGGACATATTAATTCCTTTGTTTGTAGACACTTATTTTTAGGCACATTGATGTTAATAAGTATTGGAAAGTGATCTGAACCCAGTGAATGTCAACTTTTTGTAATTCTTCAAATGAGCTAATGTCTTCCAAGATGTTTTTGAAAACTTGGAAGAACGTTTGAATAAATGTTGTATCATTTTCTTCATTTGACTGCATGGATTCTATTTTCATTTGTACTATTATTTTTAAATTGAAATACTGGTTTACTAGGACCAAAGGATCTGGGAAACATGGGTGCTTGTGTGATTTCATTGTTGGGTGATTGTATCCTACGTTTTTTGGTTTGTGTGATTGTGTGTTTACTGTGTGATGTTGAGGGTTCTGATGGTGTATTTTTTTTAAATGTATTACTTTCCCTATTTGTTTTGTATTATCAAGTACATTGAACCTGTTATTGCTAATTTTACTAATATATGAATTATCAGACCAGTTTTTTGCTTCTATATAGGTTACATTATTATCTGACATGAATTGTTTTATTTGCTTCTGTTTTTCAAATACGGGGCATTTTTTATGTATCGTTTTATGATCGTTTGATTTACAATAAAAACAAAATGTGTCTTCAGGATCTTTGCATGCAGGATTTTCTTCCTTTTTCTTGCTACAATTTATGCATAGTGTGTTAGTGCTTTTACACTGCTTGGCCACATGGCCATACCTCAAGCAGTTATAACACTGTACTACCTTTTGAATGTATTTTTCTACAGGACATACAATGCTATTAATTATAACAAATGGGGGTAACACGTTACCCTCGAATGACACTAAAACTGTTTGCCTTGGTATATATACTGCTTCCCCATCAATATCAATTTTTCGTTTAAATCTACGAATACTGGTGACTGCGTTTGGAGACTCAATATTTTCCAACAAATACTCGTCACTGAATGTGGTATCTACTTCTTTGATTACCCCTTTCCTTTCTATTAAATTATTGGGTATGAATGCTTTTAATTGTTCCTCTTTTAAGTTTTCGTTTTCTATTAACATATTAGCGTCTTTAGTAGTTTTAACCTCTACTCTTACTCTATTTCTACCTACCTTTTGTATTTTAGTAATGTTTTGAACTTTTAGTTTTTTATGTAATAAGTGTCCAACTGACATGGGATGTAAATTTCCTAAATTTTCATTATTAATTTTTTCGATAAATACCTAAATTTTATCAATTTAATATAAATTAGGTTTATCAAGTTTGAACTTTTTTGCTACTTGTACTGAAATACCTGTCGCTGTCTGACCAGACGAGCGTGTTTCTTTATCCTTTCCTAAGATTTTGCTTTCCTGAAATGCTGTTTGGTATGTTGAATTGTAACGCACATTCCTTGAGTTATCATTATTATTGCACAAATCTGAAGTTCCCCCTTTGTCTAAACTAAACATTTTTCACTGAACTATAAATTTGATTAACTGATTTACTAGGTGGATTGACCGGTTCAATAGAATTGGAATTCTTAACAAAAACGATTTGTTGATAAGGGTTATTATATCTTGGATTTCCAGATTATTTGTTGGTAGTAAAACCATTGAGTTAGGTAATCAAATAGAAGTATTACTAACAATAGGAGTTTCATTAGAGTCTACAATGATTTTTGTGGCCAAAGTTTTACCCATTTCTGAAAATGTTTTATTAAATGCATTTGCGACTTGAAATGTATGAGTTATTATATGTCCTTTATGGCTTTTAATAGCTTCTATACAAGTTCTTAATTTTTTTTTCCACATACATCTTGAACAATATTCCATAGGTGTTTGTTACTGTTTGAATTTTGTGTAACTTGTTCTTCGTAATATTTTTGTTTTGTTCGTTTTATTAATGAAATTAACTTATTTCTGTAGGTTCTGTACCGCAAGATTAGGTCGCGATCATTAGGCAATAACTTTGTTTGACGGTAAAGTCTATTTTTTTCACTAATTGAGTGTATAAGAGCATTAGTAATCCAAGGCGTTAATTTAGTATTTTTTCTTGTTGCTTTCTTCACATAAGTGCAATTGTTAATATTTGCTTGTAAAATTGAAACAAATTTATCTGTTGCAGAGTCAGCATCAATGCAATCAAATATGGTGTTCCAGGACACTTTACTTATATCGTTACTAAGTTTTTTGTAGTTTATACCTTTAATAAAATTTTTGTTAACTTTTTTAGGTATCTTAGTGTCAAGAATTATCTGTAGCGCTATAGAATAATGATCAGTTATATCACTTTCTATGACTAGTGGAATAATATAATCTATTGCATTACGTTTAGAGTATAAAAATAAGTGATCCAGGTATGCTGTACCTCTAGTTGGATTGTAATAGTTGATATGAAATTGTGTTCACTTAAAGTATTTATATATTCCACTGTGTCGTGATTTAGATCTAATATATCGATATTTATGTCACCAATGAATACGCAATAATTCTCTGCATTTACGTTATTTTCTCTTAGGAAGTTTTGGAGGTTATTTGTGAATTCTGAAATATTAGGATTATAGGTTTCTCTTGATGGTGATCTATAGCAAGCTAAAATAATTATATTGTTACCTTTACTTATATTAATGGTAATTTTTAGAGTGTTTACATTACCTAATCTTATGATTTCATGTTCGAACCGGTATTTGCAGTTAATATAAGCTACAACACCATCATTTTGGTTTAAATCTCCATGATTGTAAACCACATTATACCCTGGTATATTAAATAAATTGATATCAGCGATTTTCCATGTTTCAGTTAGAACCAGACAATCGAACTCCATAACGCTGCCCAAAGAAATTTTAAATTCGAGATACTCCTAATATTATTGTGTAATATTTTGAAGTTAATATTACTTTCATTTATTTTAAAGATTTTTTCACATTCATTAAGGTCGTTTATTGTAAATGTGTCTACAGTTGGAATATTGAAGTCCCTTATGTACTGGTCCATTGTTGACAAAGAATTTAAAAAAAACAGTTTATAGCAATGATAGATGAAGGTAAAAACTATTTGATTAATTTGTTAGTTAAATTTGTTAATTCTAAAATATAGAAACAGTTGACATAAAGTGAAACACAAGTACAATCGTATGAATATCTTTGAGAGGTAACTTTTTGATAATTTTATTTCATTTTGTTCTCACATTCTTAGAGTCCATCTGGGTACCCCCGTTTTCCGCTTTATTTGAAGAGTTATTACGCTTTCTGGTATTCGGTCCGGATGTTGACTCTGAGGTTAGTCGATTACTTATGATTTTTTTGCCCGTAGTTATTTTTTCTGTGTTGTTAATTTTGTCACTTTCTGATACCAGTTTATGTGTTAGTAGCTCTTCTGTAAATCCGAATTCTTGAAGGATTCTCTCTTGGCGACCAATTGGAGTTGGAGTAGATGGAGCACTGTCTGATTTTTTCGGTAGGTTTATGTCAGGTTCTTCGTATTCACACGTTTCTAGATCATCGATCTTCTGTGGAACGTCGTTTATATATAGCGTAAATTTTTTTATATATGCTTTTAAGTTGTTTGCTCTAGCTCTTTTTTGGTAAGTCAAAAGAGTTTTTTGAATAGCTTGATCTTCTGGCCTTAGGTCATAATTGAAATTCCAGTTCCCTTTAGTTTAGGTAACCCTCTGAATATCTTCTGTTTCAATAAATATGATAAGAATTCAACAATGATAGGTCCTTTTTTTCCAACTGTATATATATTATTGATTTATTTTTACTAGAGTTGTTGTTAGTAAATTATTTTGATCGATTGATGGTAGTCCAAAAATGGCTATATTGTTTTTTTTTTATTTGCTCTTTCCAAGTAAGTAATCTTATTTTTAAGATATAAAATCTGTTCTTCAGAGTTGTCTACTTTTTCCCTTATAGAGTTAATTTCATTTTTTATTTCATTTGTCTTTTGTTCAATAATACTCTTTATTTGTTCCAATAATTGGTTGTTTGTAATATCACTCATATTCATTTAAGCTCCTGTACTATAACTGTAATTAGTGTTAAGGAGGTAGGTATGCGTTTTTGTTTTAAGAACTAGAAATACTGCAGATAACAAAATATGATTGTATATCGATTTGTACATCTAATTTCCTAATTATATCCTAATTGATATTTGTTTTTAATGGATTTTATTTACTCACTGTATTGTACTTATCTTCTACATTTTGGTGTAATTTTTAACTATTACTTTGGACTTTTTCCACTATAACTTTGCTTGTTTATCAGAGTATAAAACGTGACTTCACTTCACTATCTCCTGTGCATGTTATTGTTAAATGTCATTTACAAGGAATGTTGACAGTGCGATTTTTGACGTTTACAGACATGGGCGTAGAAAAAAGAATAAAATCGCAACAATTTGCCATTTTTGGTGTTTTTTTTCTTTGCATGGAGCAATCCAGCATTTTCAGTAATCTGGCACCTCATGTCTTAACTGTAACCACATTACATTTTTTTTGGTTTTTTTATAATGCAACATTTTCAGGATATAAGCTTAGTTAGGGACATTTTAATTAGTTGAATATATTATGACGTGCAACGGAATTTGTATTAGAAATTATGTATGAAGTAAACAGTTTCAAAAAAATCTCTTTTATATTTTTTCATGTAATCAAAGTATTTAAGTGTTTATTTTTCAATATAATCTAATATGAATAATTACACCTTAAATTTAATATCAAGTATTACATCCTAAAGGTTACAATGTTTACAATAAGGACAACGAAATATATTTACCTGTCTCCGATCATTATGGTCCTTTTTGGATCGATTCCATACTCAGTCATGAGAGCTTCGGCTATATAAGAATTTGGTTTACCAAGAACAATAGCTTCCCTTTGAGCTACAGTCTCAACTGATCTAACAATAGCTCCTGTACCGGGCACTACTAAATCATTGCTCATGGGAAATCTCTCGTCTGTATTAGTAGCTATAAATAAACAAGCTGGTTTGCTTAGATAAGTGGCCGCCTTTAAAAGTTTCGGATAGGAAAAATGTTCATCGAACCCTACAATTACAGCTCCAACATCTCGATCTGGACGAAAATTTTCAATAGTAGTGGCCAAATTGGTTTGAATAACGTCAGGCTGAAAACATGATCGTAAGTCGTCCGCCAAGAGCCAGATACGAAATTTGACTCCTTTGAATGTAAATGTTTGAACATTTTGTTGAAAAATGAGATGGAAATGTATATTTATGTATTCATTTCTGGAATAATTTATATGAGTATATTGATTCTAAGAGTTTTCTAAACAAGATGAGTAATTACCCCAATTCCTAGATGTTTGATTCCAGCTGATTCTAATTCTTGTGTAATACCTGTTGATCCTATAACATACACCTTCTGGTTAAATCCAATATTTTTAAGATAGGATACAGCTAAATATGCCGTTGACATGACATCCTCCTAAAATTAATGAAAACGACACTATACAGTGCTATTCAAAAGTCCCCTCCCCCCCTCGTATCTTTTGAACGGCTACACTTACATTAATAAAATTTGGAGGGTGAAAATAAAGTGTTGTAAACTTCTCTATGAATGGTAACAGGTGACATAATAGTAATAGATGACGTCACTCTGGCCAATAATTTTAAATAGGACCTTATGGCAAGTGATATTTATAAATTTATTTATTATCTAAATGTGCTAAAAAGTGCTCCTCAAATTTTAACGTTTTAAAGTGGTTATAATACGTCTAAAATTGTCGCTTTTTGACTGGTGGAAAATCCTGGAAGTTTTCTTCAAATTTGTTATAAATTTGCGATTCCACAACATTTGTAACTAATGCAACTGATTAATCAATTCTCTTCATTGATCCAGCCACTATAAGAAAAACTATTAACAAAAACCTGTTCCTGATAACAACAATCGACTTTTAATTTATTTACTAATAGTCTGGTAGCTTACAGACAAATTATATCAATCTGATTAAGCTTGTTCATTCGATATGGCTAGTAAATGTGAAACCTGCGGTGATGTTCTTGGTGACAAGTTTATTGCTTGCGACAGTTGCCATGTCTTGACGCACCCCTCAGAGGGTTGCACTGGCCTGGGGGCATCCGAACTGCGTGCTGTAGTTATACAAAAAAGGACTCTGGTTTATTTTTGTGAGGAGTGTCGCCAGGCTTTTAAAAGTGTACCCAAACTATTGAGACAAATTGATAACCTTAGATCGGAAGTAAATTCACTGAAAGATGAAGTCTTGAAGCTCAAGGATATGAAGAAAGATACCCCGATGAATAGTGAAGACATTATTAGTGAACTCCATGAACGCCAAAAGAGGGCCAACAACCTGCTAATCTTCAACCTGCCTGAACCAAGCAATGTCTCTGATGATCTTAACCAAGTTAAAACTTTGGTAACAAAAGCTGCTGGTGCCAGTATCACTGACATTAATGATATTAAAGTTTTCCGCTCTGGAAAGAAGAATAAAAATGGACATAGACCGCTTAAAGTTGTGCTGAAATCCAATCGTGACGTACACGCTGTTATCAAAAACAAACACAATATCAGCCGCGAGAAAAAGGTCTTTATACATCTGGACCAAACTCCCAACCAGAGGAAAACTCTGGAGACTGTCAGAAGCGAGTTATCGAGACGTCAGCAAGCTGGTGAGCAAAATTTAACAATAAAATATGTTAACAATATTCCCGTAATTATAACAAAAAACTAGATTCGGGCAAGCTATCTGTCTACTACCAGAACGTTAGAGGACTTCGAACAAAACTAACTCAACTATATCTTAATGTTACAAATTGCTCTTACGATGTAATTATTCTTGTTGAAACTTGGCTCACAGCTGATATCAACGATGCTGAACTTGGTCTAAGCGGTTACAACATTTACAGACAGGATCGAACACCCCAGTCCAGCATCTTTAGCAGAGGTGGAGGTGTTTTGATAGCTGTTAAGAAAACAATCTCCTCTAGTACTATCAATTCCAACCCGTTAATTGAGCAACTTTTTGTTCACTTGGACCACAAAAATTGCAAACATATTTTAGGAGCGATATATCTTCCCCCCAAATCTCACCCTAATCTATACCAACTTCACTATGATCAACTTTTAATATTAAATGAGCAACATCCAGACAGACAATTTTACATATTTGGCGATTATAATCTACCTACAGCTACATGGGAAATTGAAGATTTCTGCTCTTCAGCTTCGGCACAACCTAGCTCGTCAGCATATGATGAAGATGCTATCGAAATAGTTTCGAATATTTGCGCGTTTTACAATCTGTTCCAGTCCAACAAAGTGCTCAACCAAAGGGGAGTCATCCTTGACCTTGTTTTGTCCCCAGTTGAACTTAAAGTGTTGACAGCCGCAGACATTTTGATCCCACCTGATGTTCATCATCCTCCTCTTGAAACTTCAATACAATATAAGTCGAACTCAAGTTCGACTCCTGTTGAAGATTTTTATTATGATTTTCGACACGCCAATTTTGAAGCTATACGCCAATGTTTGGAAGCTATGGACTGGGATGGGCTTCTTCAGGGGAAGGAACTTTCAGATATGATTTTTACTTTTTATGACGCTTTGTACTCGGTAATTGAGTTATTTGTTCCCTTGAAGAGATTTGTTATTGACAGATTCCCACATTGGTATTCCTTTCAACTTAAAAGCCTGGTCAATGATAAAAAGGTTGCACATGGGATTTATAAACAAAACAGAACTCCCCAAAATTATGAAATATTCAGTCAGTTAAGAGAACAATGTAAGATAATATCTAGAGAATGCTATTTAAATTACATACATTCTGTTGAAACCTCCGTTAAAAGTAATGTTAAAACTTTTTGGAATTTTGTACGTACTAAAAGATCAAATAACTGCATACCTGAAAATATGAACCTTGACAACTCTTTTGCTTCTTGTGGTAATGAAGTTTCAAATCTGTTTGCCAGGCATTTTTCATCAGTTTACACTACTCAAAATCTGAATCTTAATTTAAATGATATTGAAATTGAACCGAAACTTAACGTCTCCTCTTACCACATTCCAATTTCGACCATTTATGAGAAATTATCAAACCTTGACACAAAGAAAGGTCCTGGTCCTGACATTATTCCTCCAATCCTACTTAGAACTTGCAGCTTCATTTTGTCTCGCCCTCTCTTCTATATTTTCAATAAATCTTTGGAGACAGGTGAGTTTCCTGATTACTGGAAACTAACTTTTGTTACCCCAATATACAAATCGGGAAGCAAGACTGACATCAAAAATTACCGACCCATATCTATTCTCAGTACTATACCTAAGGTGTTTGAGAACATTATAACAGACTACCTTACATATGACTGCTCTGGCATCATAACTGAACAACAATATGGCTTTTGTGCTGGGAAATCGACTGAATTAAATCTAGTTACCTATGTCGATTTCCTGTCTGAAGCTTTGGAGAGGGGTTGCCAGATTGATTCTGTGTACACTGACCTCTCTAAGGCTTTTGACAGGGTCAACCATACTCTCTTACTTCAAAAGCTTGATAAATATGTTGTAGGTGGGGTGTTACTACAATGGATTAGTAGCTATCTTACGAACAGGACTCAAATGGTTAGAGTAAACCACCACTATTCTAACTTATTTCAAGTAACCTCAGGTGTTCCTCAGGGGTCACACCTTGGTCCCTTATTATTCAACTTATTTATCAATGACATTATTCATTGTTTTAGGTATGGCAAAGCACTACTATTTGCAGATGATTTAAAACTTTTCCTAACTATTCAAACATATTTTGATGCTCTCAGGCTTCAGTCTGATCTTGATAATCTATCAAACTGGTGCTCCTTAAATGGCATGGACTTGAATGCTATTAAGTGCCATGTCATGCGCTTTTATCGATCTCATGTACCTTCTACTACTTTCGATTATACCTTAAATGGTCATGTCTTGGAGTCTGTTAATCGAATCAAGGACCTTGGAGTTATTCTAGATCCCACCTTCAGCTTCAATCAACACATACCTACAGCTATCCATAAATCCATGAAAATGTTAGGTTTTATCAAAAGGCTAACCCACGATTTTACTGACACATCTGCAATTAAAGTCCTTTATTGTTCACTTGTCCGACCCCATCTTGATTATTGTTCTTCTGTCTGGTCTCCTCATTACATAACACTCAGCAGGGACATTGAAAATGTCCAACACAATTTTCTTAGATACATGGCCTATAAATTGGGTATCTTTTGCGATTATGAATTGTTAGAGCATTTTCTGAACATCCCCTCTTTGGAAACTAGGAGGAAACAGAGAGACCTGACATTACTTTTCAACATTATCAATGGCAGATGTAGTTGTGCTGAACTTCTAGCAAAAATTAATCTTCATGTTCAAACCCGATCAACCCGACAGCAACAAACATTTTATGTACCTTTTTATCGTTTAAACAATACTTTCAATAGCTGTATAATGATCTTGAGATGTTTAGCACCCCCTTTCATCACTTTAAAACTCAGTTACTGAGTGCCGAGCTTTAATGTTCTGATGTTAATGCTTTATTGAAGTTTATTGTTTTTTGTCTTTTGTCTTTTTAAATTTTTAACCTCTTTTTACTTATTCTTTATTGTATGACATGTAAATATTCCATATCTTTTCATTTTATTTTAATTATAATTTTAGAATTGTAATTTATACCTAAAATGGGCTTGCCCGTAAATAAATAAATAAATAAAATAAAATAAATAGATATCTCGTTTGAAAGGCATTGACATTGGCTACATAGCCATATTAATTTTGTTTGTGTTGAAATTAATTTTGACGGATAAATATTTATTTCAGGCATTTATAAAAAAATATAATTGTCAACACGTTAGATTAACAACGTGATTAAAAGTTTTTTTTTACTCTTTTAATGGCTTTGGATAGCCTGATCCATTCAACCAAGAATTTATTATACAGCTTGTTTCAATAGTTAGCATAGAAGGATAGGCATAGTATATAGGTATATTGTTAAAATATACTGTAAACACTGCATTGACAATGCAAGTAGTCTCCATTCAAGGCCCTAATCAACTTAACGATTGGTCTTAGTAGTGGATACATTACAACAGGATTACACCACAGGGACAGTTTACACGCTAAGGTGTCTTTTATAGCGTCTTTATAACAGACAAAAGGGCAACGGATAGAAGGTGAAATGTATAACATAGGGATAGACACGAGGAACAAGACTGAAACAGAAACAGACATTCAATACTAAATTCTTCTTTTAGTCCTTTTTAAAAACTCCCATATGATTTTGTTTAGCTTAGGATTTCGCCGAGAGAGATAAAAAGCTGTAGCTTCATTCTGAAGGAGAGGAATCCGTTCTTTTACAAGGGATTTCATCAAATACTTAACTGCATCGTCATTATGTAAACAGCCAAACATCCAGTGATTGATGTCATCAATATTGCCGTCGCAATCACAAAATTCCCATTCACTTAGTTTCAATCTGTGAAGGTACGCTTTTACAATGGCATGATTAAAAATACATCTGACGAACATGGAGTAGATGTTTCTATTGGGATAGGTAAAGCGGGGTGGATTTTGGTATAAATATTATTGCTTCGATTGCAGAAGGCGTACCATTCAATATCCCAATTTTGCTTCAAACATTGTCTACGTATTGCTATTAGATCACTTCTATCTAGCCAACTGATTTCTTTACCTTTTAAGATCGTTTCTTTAGCAAAGTAATCTGCTTTAATGTTACCGAAAATACCAATGTGTCCCTTCACAATTTCATTAACTTTATTTTCAAATTCAATTTCATTTACTTCAAGGTTAGTAGCCATATTTGGAGAAGACTTATAGAAAAATTTTGAAAGCTTTCTTTTATTAAGGTTTTTAATGTAGCGCTGAGCTGGGTTATGAATTTATTGAACTCATTTGAAGGTTCACATTGTCCAAACTGAAATACTGGACCCGCACAAAAACTGGTCTGGAACTCTCTACGAATAGGAGGAAAATTAGAAGTAGTCTCATCATTTCTCCTCCTCTTCGGAGGACTGACAATCGGGGCTGAATAGAGTTTTTCAGTAATGCTACTTTTATGAGCCGTAGCGGGATTAGATTGATAGTGGGAGGCAACTTTCAATAAAGGGAATTCTGTGTCAGAGTTTATTAACGGTGCAAATTTATTTTTTTGAACGAGACTAGAGTAACATGGATTTTTGAGTACTTTCTCAACTTCTTTAAAAGAAATATTTAAGTTTGCTATAGCTTCTTTCGTTTTTTTTTTGTTTTATATATTCAGGACATTCCTTAAAAACTGACTCATGGTTATTTTTACAATAAATGCAAAATTTCGTACATTTATGAGGACAATAATTTTTTTCCTCATTTCCGCATTTTTTACGTTTTTTTTTATTTGCACTGGGTAGCTGAATGACCATAACGTAGGCATTGAAAACATTGCGTAACTGGATTTACAAAAACCTCAACTGGACACCTAACTTTATTGATATAGATGAATTGAGGAATTAATTTTCCTGCGAAAGTGATAATAACCATTTGTCGTGGAACACTCTCCGGTATATCATTTTTCTGGATTACTCGAGTCATTCTTTTGACTCTTTTAACAGTAATATTAGATTTTATAACGTTTAATAGGGTAGTTTCACTTAATGTAGTATCCACGCCACGAACAAGACCCCTTTTTTCTATCAAATAATTTGGATCACAAACGAATTTATTGCTAAAGTGAAATATCGAGACCGATTATACAGGATGTGGAAGAGGTTAAAAACTCCTCACTCTGAAAGTGAATTTAAAAAAGCAAAAAATGCGGTAACCAATCAAGCCAAACAACTGAAGATCAAATGGGCGAATAGAGAATTCTCAAAAACTGAAAACAACCCAAAAAAGGCCTGGAACTTGATAAATAACTTGGTGTATAACAAGAACTCTGAGAACTCCAACAACATCAAACAAATTAATATTTCTGATGAGATTTTTACAGATGAGACAATAATTTCCAATAAATTCAATGGACACTATGCAACAATCGGAGAGAAGCTAGCCTCAGAAATTCCACCGGCATATAATCAAGAATATACTGAACAAGAATCCACGGACTCAATCGAACTTGGTTTATGTGATGAAAGTGAAATCAATAGTGTAATTAAAAGTATAAAGTCAAATTCAGCTGGTCATGATGGAGTGAGCAAGTGGGATTTACTAAATCTCCTAGACATAATAATTGTAACTATTACTCGTCTTGTAAATAATGTTCTCACCACGGGACAATTTCCAGAAGAACTCAAGGTTGCAAAAATATTACCTCTACATAAAGGTGGGTTGAAAGATTTGATAATTAACTATAGGCCCATATCAATACTGAGCAACTTTTCAAAAATTATTGAAAAAATAGTCAAAAAAAGAATTGCACTTTATGTAAAAGATACCTTTGGCTTTGACAAATATCAATGTGGCTTCCAGGAAGCAAGTAGTACCACGAGTGCAACAACTGATCTTCTGGAAAGTGTTTCTGCTGAAATTAATAAGAACAATTATGTCATTCTTGTGTTTGTAGATTTACAAAAGGCGTTTGATACCGTGGACATTGAAATTCTATTGAAAAAATTGAGTAAAATGGGTTTTCGGGGAACTGCTTATAAACTACTCAAGACATAGAACACCGAAGTCATTACACTGTTGTCAATAATGTGAGTAGTGAGAAAAGAAACGTCAATATGGGAGTCCCTCAGGGGTCCGTTTTAGGTCCAATTCTATATCTTTTATATGTACAATGTGTAGGTACAAAGGCAAAATATTTCAGTTTTGCAGATGACACGGTATTGGTCTATTCAAGTCCATGTTTGAAAAGTATTGAATCTACCATAAATGGGGACTTAACCCACTATTCTGATTGGCTGCGGTGTAATAAACTTAGTATAAATGTCAAAAAAACCGTATACATGTGTATTAAACAAAAAAATAAGCCATTTCATGATCGGCAAATTAGATTTGATAATAATCTACTGGACTGTGTTGATTATCACAAATATTTGGGATTATATATTGATGAAAAATTGAGTTGGCACAAACACATAAATTATATCACTAGTAAAATAGTTCCAATAGTAGGCGCATTGAAAAGATGTGCTTACATGATGAGTGACAAACATAAAAACACAATTTATTATTGCTTAGTTGGATCCAGATTGAGATATCTTATTAACTGTTGGGGAAATGCTTCAGATACATTAATTTCAAAATTACAAATTATGCAAAATAAAACCATAAAGGTATTGTATAACTATGACTCACGAAAATCTACTGCAGAACTTTATTCAGAAACGAAATTACTCAATATCAAAAATTTGAAGAAACTTGAACAAGTTAAACTAGTTCATGGCATGCAAGTTGGCTATATTAAATCAAATCACACATTCATGTTAGCACAAGACGTGCACAATCATGACACTCGAAATAAAGATTTTTTAAGAAACGAATTGAGACTTTCCCAAAAAAAACCAAGATTCGCCGATTTATAGGGCAATTGAAGCATACAACACAATTCCAGCACGAATAAAAGAAATAGAAAATAAAAATTCATTCAATATCAAATTAAAACTACATCTGAAATGTATTATGTTAGATGTATGACTATTTAACAATATGATTCATGTGATATCTGTAAATACTCTGTGATATATCTATTTAAATGAATTAATGCCAAAAAAGTTATTTGTATGTGTGTATATAACAAACATTGTACTATCCAGCTATTCTGTATTATGTACTATTTCATTATGTTTTATTTTTTATATTTGATTATGTACTATATTTTTTTGTATAGGCCTTGTTATCAGTATCCTTTTTGTACTGTATTTGAGGTCATAAATAAATAAATAAATAAATATAGGCAATTAGGTTGTTTTCTTTAAAGAAAGGTTCATTTACTAACTTATTTGCTACAAGACCCGAATCAACTTCGATCTTAATACGGTTCCTACCAACACTAGCAATTTCAATAATATTTCAATCATAGTTCGAAAGGGCAAGTAATTTTTCTCCAAGTTTTATAGGATGTAAACGGCCTATATTTAAGTCAATATGTTGAACAAAAATAAAATAAGTTCCGCTATCATTAGAATTAAATCGATTAGAAGTATTAAATGTATTACTCGTTTGACTACTATATTGGAAAGAATTCGAGTGCGAGTTTTTGGAAGAGATTCATCCATACTAATTTACTAATCTGAAAATACATCTTCAACGTAAATATTATTTGAAATTTCATTACCTGTTGATACGGCTAATGGCGGATCCTTACTGCTAGGCCTGTACTTACCGGTCATCCCCAGGCCAGTGCAGCAGTAATTGTTTAACCAAAAAAGTAGAGTAACTATTTATACTTATAGTATAGTTGAAATAATATTATTCTACAAACCACAAATGTGTGTATTAAATTTAAAAGGCAAAGACGGTTTGTTTTGCTAAACACAATCGCACACGTCCGTACTCTACAATAGTTAGAACTGGAATGTGATTAAAAGTTCTCCTATATATATTCGTTTTTAAGGGAGTTATAGAGAACAATAAATTACGGGAAATGTATTCGAGTTAAGTAACCATACAAAACTAAAGCAAAACTATTAATCTAGTTTTAGTGTGAACTACGAAATCAAAGCAACGATAAAAAGTGGATAAGGTATCTGATAAGAGGCAGAGGCTTGTCCAAATATTTGCGTTGTTGCCGGCATGTGCGAAAAATAATGTACTAATAGACTTAATTAAAAACACGGGGCACATTTGTCATCGATAGGATAAGTAGTTTCCGAAGGGTTGACCTGAATTATTTTTTCCTTTTGCGGTGAAAATGGGGCCAGGAGAAGGAACAGATACAGAAGAGGAGTACAAAAGTAAGAGAGAAGAATTAGATGAAGCCTTCGGCAGAAGCAAATTTATAAAAAGAACACTTATAAATAAAGGTGTGGAACCGTTCTGTGGAATTACAAACGATTACATAAGAGAGGAAATCCAGAATGGCTAGACAAGGAACACCAAATCAAATGGAGGTTGACAGAAGGTCACCTTCACATAAAAAGCTTACTGTAAAATGTAAACAAAGAACTCTCAATCAGTTTATTGAAAGTGAGCAAGAGATACTTGAAGACAGATACTGATTTGGTTACTGGACACTGTACCCTAAGGAACATTTATACAAATTGGGAAAAGTCAGTGAACTCATCTGTATGAAATGCGAACTAAGGGATGAAACACCTATTCATATACTCTGCTTATGTAAGAACTTACAAAGACTAAGGCAGAATCATTTTGGAAAGGAAACAATACAATTATCAGAACTACTCAAAATCCCCCCAAATCAGCTAGTGGCCTATATCGAGGACAAGAAACTTTTGGGAATGGAAATAGACAATATTGGGAACGGTACAATGACTTGCATCAAATGCTCGGGCTGTTGAGCACAACCCAAACGAATGAATGAATGATCTTGGCAAGCATTTAGCTTACACTTTCGGCAATACTTTCGTGTAGATTTATCATGACTCTTCCACAAAAAGTATGTCATCGAATATTATTTGCTTTAGGGGTGACTTGTTGATGAATTCTCAAAAGAACTTGGCGCCTCGCCGAAGCTCCGATTCAAAGATAACTTTGCAAAAGTGTTTACTAGACAAGTGAAAAGATTAAAATTAGCAAATAGAATTTCAAAATTTTCGTGAATAAGTTTTTTACTTCAAAAAGAGAGCCGAAATCGCAATTTACTATGAACAAAGAAACTCACGCGTTTGTTTAGGCGCGTGGGGTACGATTGTAACACTGCCGCAAAAAATCTGTAAAATTTTGAAAGTACATGGTAATGTATGAAGAGTTAGGCACAGAGAAGGCACTTTAATATGTGATGTGCAGCTACTGAAGACCACGCCTGCATAAACTACAACGTGCATAAGACAGACGAAATCAAATCCGTCTAGGCTACGATGGTAGCCCGCGCGCTTAGTGGATGGTTAACTACAGCAAATTATATTGAAGAACAACGGTAATTGTAATATTCATAACTTACCTTGTCAATATTAAATCCTAATCGTTTAGCCTTAACGACTAACTCATCTCGAATTTTTGTGGAATTATTTGAAACAAATATAACTTTCTTTCCAATATCTATTAGTCGATTAATAACATCTACTGATCCTGGTATAGGTACATTTTCTAGCCATAAAACTCCATCACAATCGGCTAAAACTGTATCAATACTATCCAAAATTTTGAAAACTTCTGCTCTAGCTAATTTAGCTATATTGGTCATAGCAGCGAAACTGGAAAACATGGTTTAAAGAATGATGTAATTACAAATTGTAATATGAAGATATGAACACTAAATTCTAATATTTAAAGGTTATTTCAAGTAGTGCACCCTAACTTCAAATTTTGACGCACAGATCATATAACTACGTTTTGACGCAATCACTTTGTTTGTGTTTTTTTACGGCAGATGGCATAAGCGTCACCTTTCTCGGTCCCTCTAACTACTAACTTGAGCTTTTGACATAATCAAAGTGTCATTAAAAATTGTTATCATGCGTGAATAAATAACAATAATAGACTTTTTAGTGTGCACAACTAATCTCTATACGAGGGCGAAAGTGCAGTGCCATTTCCGTATCATTTTTTTGATACTTTACAGGAGAACCAAAAAGTGTTTACATCACTTTGTTTGTGCTTTTTCACGGCAGATGGCATAAGCGTCATCTTTCTCGGTCCCTATTGGCGATTTCAAAAGTCAATGCGCCGCCTGGTGGAAATTATGTAAACTCATTTAATGAGTAATGGTTTATCAGCCATCCGTTTGTTTACATTGGTGTCGTTTCAGAATCGTTTTGTGTGTGAAATTTGTTAAATCGGACTAGTTACATTAATATTTTGAATTGTTTGGACTGTTATTTTGATGTTATAATGGCATCCACGTCAACTATAACAAAATATAACACAAACTGTTGTGTATACGATTGCCATTCCCGGAAGGGTGCGGACAGAAATTTGCATTTTCATTCTTTTCCCAAAAGTAAGAGCGGCATTTCCTTTAAAGTGGTAAATAGCCTAGGACAGGAAGAATTGATGGATAGAAGAAAAGCTTGGGAAAGAGTTTTGCTTATGGGAAAACCAGTGACAGAAGCTATGCGTGTTTGCTCTAAGCATTTCAGAAATGAAGACTACTGTGCCAGAGGTAAAACATAAATCTTTGACATAAAAGCATAATCATAATAAGAATATGGTACAAGTAACTTTGGAAATAATATTGATTTGAGATAAAACCAATTGACATTTTAATTGAGATTTTAACAATTTGTGTTTTCCTTGCAGGTGTAAAGATGAATAAACCAAAGTTGATCCCTACAGCAGTGCCTTCCCTAAACTTGCCTAAAAAAAGACAGCATTCAAGTTTAGTGAGTGATAATGCAGGCCAAGGGAATTCTAGTCTACGAAAGGAACAAGCAGCTAAGAGGCAGAAGGTCAAAGATGAATCCCAAGGTGAATCAAGTGTGGAAAATCTTGATATAATGTCTGATAAGTTATGTGATATTGATGACAATTTAGGTGAAACACCAGCGCATATTTCATATGAACAATTAGATGTAGATTCAAAAGTAGCTGTGCAAGCATTGCTCAGTTTAAGCAGTGAGGAGAGTGGCCATTTTAGTGCCGACACTGTGGACTAACAAGTGCAGGTGTCAAGTGGTGATCTCTTTATATCCTTCTCATCTACAATAAAACAAGACAGTCATTTAAATTCATTGACTGGAATAGGCACGATGAAGTTATTAGACTGTTTAACAGAATTAGTTATAAAAATGTATCCAGATCAGAAAAGCCATAAACTGTCAGTAAAAGATTGAATTATTTTAGTTTTTATGAAGTTGAAAATGGGTGTTAAGTTAACCGTTTTATCATTTTTATTTAAAATTTCCCCCAGCACTTGCAAAATTGTTTTTGTTAAATATGTAGGCTATTTAGCACAAATTTTAAAATGTAATATTCATTGGCCATCATCTGACGAATGTCAGAAAATTATGCCTGCATGTTTTAATAATTTTAGAGTAAGAATAGTTTTAGATTGTTTGGAGATTCCAATTGAGAAGCCCAAGTGTCTCTGTTGTCGAGTTCGAACATACTCTCTCTATAAGGGAAGACAAACTCTTAAAATTATGATTGGTGTTAGCCCTGCAGGGCGTATAACATTTGTGTAAGACTTAGGGTGGGAGAAGTTCGTATAAGACCATTTTTACTCAGAGTGGTTTGATTAATGAACTAAATCCAAGGCAGGATAGTATTATGATAGAGAAAGGCTTTCTAATCGATGATATATGTGCGCAGAATTTTATAAAAATAGTTCGACCATATTTCCTTCTTAATAAAAAACAGTTTACTGAAGAAGAATCTAAAGAAAATATTTTAATATCCAGAGCCAGAGTTCATATTGAGCGGGTAAATCAAAGACTAAGAATATTTAATATAATTAATAACCCATTACCAATCAGCTTTATACCTTCAATTGATAATATAATGATAATTCTTAGTGCAATGGTAAATCTACAAGCTCCAATTCTTTCTGAAAATAGATTCTGAGAAAAAGTTTAAAATATTTTCATCTCATTTTCATAAAACTATTATACAGTAAAATTAAGGAAATCTGTCTTCTTAAAACAAGGATTTTCATAAAGGCAGAATAATACATGTATTGTAATAAAAATACATAATACTAATAATATATTTCTATATTGAAGAATAAATGCTTCAAGGGAGAGAGAGTGAAAAGGAGTGAAAGGGAGAGAAAGAGAGTGAAATGGAGAGAAAGAGAGTGTAATAAATTACATTAACAAATCACATATGTAATTGTTTTATTGACTACTTTCAGATTTATTTTCTCTTTTTTTACATATTACATGCAACATGTGGGTAAAATATTTTGCTGTGATGTTCAGAATCATTTCTGCAGCAAATTGCTCATCAAAATGCACAACGATATTTAAAAATGTTTTTGAATGTGCTGAATATAAAATAAGGTCACACATTTTTAAACCTAATATCGCCATTCCCAACTGTACTTGTCCATAGTAGGCATATCTTTTTTTTGCAACACCTCTGTCAGCACCGACTTCCAAAAATGAATAGGTGTGGACGAAATTAATTGCATCATTGTCGAGACCTGGAAAATGAAAAGTAAAAATATTTATTTATTTAAGTAAAATCAACAAAATTGGATAGAATAAACTCAAAGGCGAATTAGTCTACTAGTTATTACATAATCATACAAATCCAGAACCTAGTAAGAAGTAGTAAACTTTTACTAAAAAAATTATATTATTATAAATTGTTTCTCTATAAACAATTTTTTGTTCATGTTATAAATGTGTTACCTATTTTAAGATTGTAATATTTTAAGATACATCTGAAAATCTTAGTATTTTAATGTCTTTTTAGTTTAGTTCATTTTGGGATACATACGAAGAAAATAATTGGCTTGTAGGATTCTGAACAAAAAAGAATAGGTAGGTATAATAAGAACTATTATAATCTAGGTACTTTGAAATAAGATATTTGTGGGTTGGGCAGTTCCTGCATAACTAGGTCCAGCGATAACCAACTATCTGCCATATGTATGTTTAAATTTATTACAAACTTACCATCATAGGGGCATTTAATCTCAACTAGTCTTGTTGGATAACCATTTTCCATTACTATGCCATCTGGGGAATAAGCTAGCCAAGGATATTGTCTACAAATAATTAACCCCATTTCAATAATGGTGTAATTATTAACCAGCTTGTACTTGTTCAAGGCTTCACTTTCATACTTCAAACCATGTTCAACATATCTATTGTGAAGCTTTTTTGGCCAAAAATAGTTTGTAGCTTTAGTATTCCAATCATCTTTAGAGTAGGTGTAAATTGAATAACATCTCGAACCTAAAAGAACACCAAATGTGAAATACTACATAGGTACCTATGTTTAGAAAAATATACTTTTATTATATTTTATAGATTTATAGTTTTTCAATAATATAAATAAGTGCCTGTGATTCGTAACTGCCTAATCTCATGCCAAGTGGTAGATTTTTGAACACACATTAAGGCTTTATTAAAAGGTGTTAAATTCAGTATATCATTAGCTAATGACGTGCAGCATGGTTTTAAAGAATAGTTTTTGATATCTAAATTAAGATTTTCCAAAAATAAAGACTCTGTAGCCTGAGAAACTATAACATTGAAAGCCTCCGGAATTGTTACTTCCTCTACTTCCCTGCTGTGTAGCTTGTCCTTTTCTAAAAAAATGTATGATACTTACTACTAATGATACTATTTTAAAATAACTTAAACATTACAACTCTATGAAGAAATCAACTTACAAATGCAAAGTTTAGCTAGACTCCTGACAAACTGAAGATAACAGTTGAAAGCATTCTTGCTGCTGATCATGAGTCAACTCCTTTGTCTCAGTAACTTTGGACTCAAAGCAAGATGTTTCCAAAATCGGTTTTGCTTCATATTCTTCTTCCACTTCCCTCTTTTTACTACTCCAGTAACATTTAACATCTGTAGTAGAGAGCTTTTCCAGAGAAGAAATGTTAGATTTAGAATTAGAGTAGAATGTAAGTGAAAAGAAATTAAAATGTTTTTGTTTCACGGAATAAAATAATTATTAAAAATAAGTATTTATTACCTTGTACATTTTAAGAGTACAGCAGCAATATGTTTACATATTCCAGAAAGGCCAGCCTTACAACTGCATGTAAATTGGGAAACTGATAATTTATTCCCATGAATATCCAACTTTCCCTTTATTTCATGGGGAGCACTTTTAATTGCACTGGTTTGAAGGCACAATGCTAGTATCTCTACAGATATTTCATTTACTGCAGTTTTGCCAATCAGAATAATGTGTTTAGCATTTAAGAGTGCTTCGCCTTCTACAAAACATCTGCTTTCAAAGTTCGCCTGTAGATAAGAAAACACTCTCTGACGCCAAACCTAAATACAGTTCGTCGTTCTCCATTATAAAAAGAGAGAAGAACGGGAATAAGCGCGATACACCAAAAATAGTCAAAATATATAAAAACACAGCGAACACTACGAAGACACAAGCCAAATGGAATGTTAAATCACAAGTAACCTCACTAAGTAGATATACCCGGCAAAATTATTACTTCTTATCCACCATGTTTGTTTACGAACGCCAGCGCCCCCATCAGTAGTCGAAATCATTGAATAAAAAGTAAAGGAAGGATAGCTACTATCTACACTCATAGAGAGAAAGCAAGACGGAAGTAGCCATCTTGAACAACCAAGTATGACTCATTTTATTTTGTTGTTGCATTGGTTGGAGAGTACGTTTTTGCTTTTGGTAGTTTTATAATAATTTTATAGTGTTTTCATTAGTTTTTCTTGTATTTTTGTTTTGTATTTAAATAAGTGTTTATTAGGATTAATTAGAATAGTGTTTCAAGTGTTGAAACATTAGTAATTAGACTACAAACAAAATGGTTAGTTGTGCAGCCTGCGGTTGCTCCAATACCCCTAAAAATAGATCTTTGGGCATCACTTTTCATAGGTGTTGTTTTCTTTTATACTTTAATTTATATTAATTTTAAATAATATAAAAGATGCAAAATAAACATTTCATATTTTGATTAATGACAAGGTTAAGACATAGGCGTAACATAAAAATAGTAAGTTAACTGTTGTAACACTATACATTTAAGAAATATTTATTTGCATTTTTTCAAATTGGATTTATTTATAATGTGTAAATATTGATTATAAAAGTTTGATGCATAAAAATATGTTTTTAGTTTTCCTAAAGATTGTCAGAAAAGCAAATTGTAATAATTTTATATAGCGCGCCTATGGTAAAACGGATATTGCCGTCCGCCATATGCAACAACCATCCTGATCAACCAAACTTGTGTTTATTGCTCCTTCCTTTACTTTTTATTCAATGGTCGAAATCGCCAATAGAGATATGGAGTGTAGTTACCCTCCATACTTAATACCAACTCAAAATTAGCACAACATGGCGGCCATGTGTAGACAAAGTGAGGAGTCATTTCGGATATGTGGGAAACATATACTATTAGAAGTCCATGGATTCTAAGTTCGTGGGGTCAAGTGACCAGATTTGTCGTTGCAAAAAGCGACGACATGAGGTCGCACCCTTAATTAGGAAAGTTATTTGGAAAGGGAGAGGTGGTTGACAACATAAAAACTGGATATATATTAGTTTGAATTTAGAATAGCTTTTATTAAATAAATATTTATAAAAATCAAAATATATAACTTTTAATAAACCATAGCACCGGTTTTGTGTATTTTTTTAAACGACTCTCAAGCTCTCATTTCAAGAGCATATACTATACAATAAAAACTAAAAATTTCTAACTGTATGTGGGGACGAATACGGAATTGCATTTGATTCACACTGTAAATCAAACTGGCAAAGGTGCATGGAGAAAATCCCATTTCTATACGTGTTTAAGTAGCACCTCGAAGCAAATATTATTTTTACAAATATAAATTGAAAAAATGTTTTCACTTTCGGAAAAAAATTCTGTAAAAACGTTTACTATTTCAGATAAGATGTTTAAAGAATTTTGCTATCAAAAACATTGTAAGCTTAATAAATAAATGGAATTAAAGCTTTTCTGTGTTTTGGATAATCCGGAAATGTTTCTTGATACCACCAATGATTCAATAGCATTGTCTCAACCTAAAAAAAGAAATAGTACAACGCTACGATTCACAATCAATTGACAAACAAAGAATTTTTCAAAGAACCAACAACATACTGAATACACTTTTTACTACCACTACACAAACACTCATAATTACACTGTCTGACCAACTTTTCGATAACCCTGTTATCGTCTTCAGAGACGCGCTTTAGTGTATAGACCGTTTCACGAGAGAAAAGGCCACCTGAAGTTGGAACATTGACAATCGCAGGACCCAAATTCTGTCTTATTTATCTACGTCTCTTAGTAACGACCAATGGCGTAGAACGAAAATTTATGTCGATTTATTTTGACAAGTTTGCGCATACGACTGCAGCTTCAGGTGGCTTTTTCTCTCGTGAAACGGAGTCTAAGTGTTGGTGTAGCGGCAGTATGAATATCACCAATGGTTCCAGAAATTACAGCTAGACATAATAAGCGGCTCGTGGTTTACTACTATGGAGATACACAATCTTTTAGAATGAAAGAAAGTGCCGTTAGTTACATGCAGAACAAGAATTTTTTACTTATAGGCCATACATTATAACATTTTTTTAGATATTATTCACAGTACATTCCAGAAATCAAATATTATAAATACTCAACACTATTATTATGACACAATTAAGCATCATTATTTTGTTTGTAGTCCCTAATATGTCCTTACCTGATTTGCTATAACCCAAGCATACACAAAAAACCATGTAAAATTATATTTCAGTATCACAGTAAGTGAAGTATACATTATTATTTCAGCTGCTTGAAGCGGACTTGATATATATTCAAACCAGTCCCCGAATGGAAGTCTATGTTCAGATGTCACAATTTCTCCTAAAAGTATTAAATCAATAAACAATTAAATATTCTTCTGTGGTAAACGCACAGAAACTATTCAACACCTGCCAGTAAATGAACTATTGTCCAAGAAAATGAACCTATTGACATATTTTTTAAGATATTTAATGTGGATAGAGAAATACTTGGTATTGTAAAAAACGAAAGACAAGCTATTGGGACACATATGCAGAGGTCCTAAATACTTAAGTCGTTAAGACTAATAACGGAGAGGGTAGAAGAGGTCTCGACAGGAGACAATGTTCATGATTGGACCGGCCTAAATTAACTGAAAATACTCAGAATTTCACAAAAAGGAGTGATTTGCTGAAAAGCTGTGTCTTCTATGAGAAGACGGTACCTTAAGAAGAAGAATTAATTATCCTACAAATGTGAAGTAATAAGGTAAATTATTTATTTAATTTAAAAAAATAGTGCAGTACAAAAATATGTACATTAATAGTAAATAGCCATTGTTTTCTAAAAAATAGTATTACGGCCTTGGCCGACGAAAATTTGTTAGAATACGCCCCTGGTCAAAGACAATGAAGTTTGAAATGTCTTTCTTTTTCTTTCCTTCATGTAAGGCCTCAGCTGTCTGGGCTATTCGCCCAATTTGAAATGCCCTATTGACGTTGAGCGGTTGGTTATTAGTTTAATCTGTAACATGAAGCTGTCGAAGAACGAATTACAAAAAAAGAAGAAACATGAATTTTCGAAGGTGCTCGTGTTAGTAGAGGTTATGCTTTGATTGTCATATTTTTGTGACAGTAAAGTTTAGGGATTTCAAAAATCTCAATTACCTTTTTTATTTTTTCTTAAATTTGCTAAAATTTCGGTTGATCTGTATTGATGCCACCAGGCCCACAAAAATATAAATATTGCCAGTATCTCCATATAAGTAAGACTAGTAAAATTGAGTTCTTGTGATAAATAGGAAGCTGTAAAGGATAGAGAATATATAATTAATAAAAATATCTTAATAGACATTTACGAAAAATATTGTTTTATTATCGATTCGCTACAATTACTAATTTGAAAAACAGTTTATTTGTAACCAAATTTCAGTACGTCACTCTCGTATCTTTCTATGTAATCCTCTAATTAAAACAAACCATAACACATAACATCTTGCATCGAGTAGACATTAATTTAATTAGTTCTTTGAACTGACACTAGATGCACCACAAACATCCCCCTCAATACTTCAATCTTACTTTAAACTATTAACGGAATTGGGTAGGATGGGTGATGGGGCACCCAGAGCGGGCAGCACGCCGTGACCAGGCTTAGGTGCATCAGCTGACGGTTCAGGACCAGCATACTTTCTCTCAGTTCCAGTGGAGACCAGGTCAGAGCCCCCTGAGCATCTCAGTTTGACAGCAGAATCGGGCAGGCGAGGAACGCTGGGTTTCATCATCCTTGGAGTAAGAACATTCAAGGTTACAGCTTATTCGGCTGGCGGCGAAGAGTGCATTTCAGAATCGGCTTGTGGCTTTACAGAATCGGATAGCTTATCCCTGTTTCTCAGTCCTGATTAGGTAGGAACGCGGTTCGAGGACGGCAACTAAGATCTGTTATCCAAACAAACAACACGCAGTGGTCCCAGTTCATGACACTGATGGCGGCGATCATAGTTCTTTTTGTACTTCGCCCTATCCCCCCTTTTATTTCAGGGAAATTTTTTAAATCAGGCTCGGCATCGCATGGCGAGTATACAGCAAGGTATTACGCAACTTACGCCCATACAAGAGCTCGACATAGCTGAAACCAGTTTCTAATGTAGTGTTTCTATAGGCTATAGGTTTCTATAGTCTTAACATCATCTTTGTTCTTTCTCAGCATGGATTTTGCGGTTTTCACCGCTCATTTCTGATGTGCCAGAATCAGTGAAAATTTTGACCGGGATTCCATGGCGTGAAAATATCTCTTTGCACACCTTGGAAATGTCAATTGTTCTCTTTCTCTCAATGCGAACAAGTTCAAAAAATCGTGAAAATGGTCGATAACAACTAGGTAGTGACTTTCGAGCTTAAATAAGTCAATTGAAATTATTTCCCAAGGACAGTAGGCAATTTTAAGCAATGATGGATACATGTTGGAGATCCTTTTATATTCGTTTCGATATCGCTTTAAATATTCGGCCACCACATGGTACACTGTGCCCTACGACGAATATTCGTGATACCCATGCGACCCTCGTGTAGCTTGTTCGGCACAACATTGCAAAAATCAGTAGAAATAATCATTCATTTGCCCCTCATGAGAATGGGTTCAAACTTATGGTATATTTAAGGTGGTGCGTTAATTTTGGACAGTAGTGTAATTACTGCCATATTTTTCACCTTTTAAGAACCAGGATACCTTTTATTTTTTTACCTGAAGAAGGAAATTGATCTCTTTGGGTCATATTCATTACTATAACCATTAAGAAATAGGAAAGATACGCAACGCATACGAGCGAAACGTGTCCTCCTATGGCTACGACATATAGATGGCAGTACATCTGAATGTCTTTGAGATTTCAGTCGCTTCGATATCTCCGTTGGGTGTATGCGTGGCACTGCTCTCTCATTCAATAAACGCACGGTAGATCAGTAGCGCACATAACAACGATTTTCGTGTAAGCAGAGTCACGAAACTTGCCATTAATTCATTATGTCATTGATTAAAAAATATTTGGTAATCAATAGTGCTATTCAACACTTCGATCTTGATTCCGATTTAGTTTATAATCGAAATCGAAAACGGATTGATGTTTGTTGAACGACCAAAAAAAAATTGTTATTTTTAGTGACATAACCTCATCATTATTTTAGTTCATTTCACGTGTATTTCACAAGTTCATTTAGTTTAATGACGTTTAATTTTATAGAAGCTGTTCTGCTAACTAAAAATGTAATATACAATTGCAAAATATCACTCACATCACATAACCCGTTGACAAACGGTAGTTTATTTAAATTCTTCGACCAATCACATGCTTCCGATTTACGATTGTTTTCAATAGTATCATAATTTTAGACCGATTATAATCAGAGTGATCGATTGATATCGAAAATGTATTGTTGAACATGTTGTTTTTCAAATGACAGGAAATGATTTTAATCGATTGTCGCGTTGAATAGCACTAATGATTATGTGCATATTTTTTAAGAAATAAAATGAGGAAAGTTGTTTAATAATTTATTGCAGACACGAACCTAAGTAAATATGTAAAAATACCTAATTTGTAACGATAAAATAGAAAATTAGCGAAATACACTAACGGGACATTAACGCCCAAGGTGTAATTAATAACAGAAAATAATTGAATTAATCAATATTTCATTTCACGAACAATAAAATGTAAGGAGGTAGAATGAAGCCATAATATTTAGGTTTCTAGGCTTTAAAATGGTTTCTCATTTATGGAATTTTTTAAACTCACAAAAGTATAGAAAAATATTTTATTTGGACTTTGATAATATCGACACTTTTCTATGTGGCTTATTGTTACTTTTTATATTTTTTTTTTGCTGGAATTTGTTTCTTGTTTGGCCGTTTTCCATTTTAAATGCCGAAACATTTTCATTTTAATGAATAAGCTTAAAATAAAATCGTTGTGATAAGCACAAGATGAATTCTCAAGTATTTCACCCCAATCAACCGAGTTTTGCAGATAATGCCTGATATTCTTTGAAACATCGGAGGCAGCTTTGTATTGGTCAAATGCAACATTGAAACTTACCAACAAATTACGTACTATATTGATAAATTTCTCAGGTGTTTTAAGAAAAGTTACCGTGTTTCCTGCACAACCGTAATCTTTGAAAAAAAGCAATAATTCATCACGGCTTATGTTTGGTCCGTCTTGTTTTTGATATTTAGATGCACAAACATTACACCCAAATTTCTGATTGACCTTATACATTAAATAACCGGCTACATAAGCATTAGAACATTCTTCTAATGTAGAATGAGATGTATGTGGTTGTGGAGTGTTCTCTGCATTTGCTTCTATCCGATTTGTGGTTGTTTGGAATGTAGAACAGTTCTCTTTATCATTAGGAGAATCTTCTTCGCATTCACTATCGGGCCCATGCGGGACGGCTTTGTTATCGTCAATTTCAAGAAAGTCCCCTTCAGAAACCATACATTTTCCTGTTTCGGTCGTCATTTGAAGTCGTATGCTCATATTCTGTTGCATAGCAATTCGAAACTGACGCACCATTGGCGTAGGGTGTTGTATCCGCCTCTGTTCCTTATTACCGAAAAGAAGGATGTCAACAGGTACTTAATCCCAATTTTTTGGAGGTCCGTCCATAAGAGCAGAATGGCTTTGATACTCCATTCGAAACAGTAAATATTATTGCGTTTTTTGTTGCCCTTTTAAATTTCTATATTATTAAAATAATTCAATCCATGCTCTAATACTTCTACGGTTTTTTTATTAAAGACAGATAAGGGGCGCCTATGAGGATTAGGATCGTGTAGATCCCGACTGTTGAGAGCATTGAATATGTTATTTATATTTTCAACAAATTCGGCTGTGTTGTAAGCTGTCGAACTGTTTAACTGTTGATTTACAGACACCGTCTTCATTGCTGCAGCCACAGTGTGAGAAAAAACTTGTGCTGCATATTTTACCCGCATCTTTTGGAAAGTATTAGATGCAATATGAACATTTGTAATTTTAGGCATCGGCTTCGTGGTCATACTTTTTTTATCAATGTCATAAGTTTGCTGTAAATCTTGCCAAGAGATGGGTTTTTGATCAACAAAAAATTGTAGCTACCAATTCATAAAATTATTTCGAAGACTCTGCAACAAGTGGGGAACATCGAAAATGGTAACAATGTTGTCACCGGCAATGTCTATGCATGGATTCTCTTTTGAAGCACCCAGTAGGCTAACAGCTTTTCTATTATTCGAGCCTTGATCGCTCACTAGGACTCGAGGACAAAAAGTCAATTTCTTCAAAGTCGTGATCACTTCCATAATTATATTTTTTAATGCATTACTTTTCACCGGTCCAGAAGAGATGGAGTAACCGAATGGAATTCGCCAATTGAAAAGTAAACCTCGAATCTGGAAAACCAAAGCGGTATTTGCCATTTTGGATTCTCTACCAACAGTTCCTAAGTCTTGATATCCCTCAATTATATCTTGGGACTGGTTGAATTCCAACATTTTAGTTAATGACATTTCATCGAAAAGAACAACGCATAATTTTTCATCTGGCATCATTGTCTTCGCTTTCAATGCCAGTTTATTTGTTAAGGTTGTTTTTACCCCAGTTTTTAGATTACACACCTTTGACCAACTTTGTACAGTTCTCAACGAAGGAAGAACAAATCTTAAGTTGTGCAACATAAACTTATAGGAGGCTGGTGATTTGTAATGCAGTGACAGGGCTAAATTCTTTTCCCCTAGGCTCCATTTTTGTCTTTTACCATGGAACAGTTGCATGTTCACAAATGTTTTCAATGCTGTACTTTTGAATTTAAGCATATTAAATATCAATGTCTGCGCTGAGAAGCTTGAAACTTTCCTTTTTAATCTGGAACATTTAGATCGGCCGGACTTAATTTTTCGTCTGAGGTGCATAATTTTAGTCGTCATCGAAGAAATCTTCTGCTTCAATAACCCTTTGTTGGCATAAGTAAAATACGATTGCTAATATTTGATCTATCTGATGAATTGCTTAAACGACGTACTTCCGAGCCTACAAAAGAAATAGCTTGTACTTCGAAAACCTTCGCAAGAAAAACGTAGAAACTAAACATTTTTATTGAACGAATTCAGGCATTTTATGTAATTTATTATTGAAATTTTTAGTACTTCAACCTAGCACTTAATAAAAGTTGAGGAGAGATATTTTTAAAACTGTGTTGTAATATCCTTATTTTAATATTTAAGTACAACCATTGCTTAAACTAATCAATGGTATAACATACATACTTGCACATAATGCGCAGATCGTACATACCTTTTGGAGAATTTTGTTTTGTAGGTCGCGGCTCTTCAGAAAAATTCGATTTTTCAATTTGCGTTTTCTCGAATATGTTCGAGAATTACCCGCAATACTTTGCGTTTCGGTATATAATGGGAGAGATAAGTTATTGTCAACCGCAGTAATGGTGAGTTCTGGAATATAAATTATTACAATATTTTTTTAAGTTGTCGTTCGGGATCGTCCCGTTTCTGTATAAACAATTTATAAGCCGCAAATAATAATTGGAATTGGAGCTGCAGAGCTTATTTCAAAATCGTTTTTCAACACGTTAATGGATACGCGATTTCAATCCGTTTGAAACATCAAACTAAAACTTTGATATCTTGATACGCTGAAAATAATGTGATTTTAAACAAAAACATTGTGCTTTCGCTCTTAAAATTTCCAGTTACACCTTATTGGCGTCTCAAACAATCATTTCTATCTATAAACTGAATTCAAAAGATTTTTTTAAACGAAATAATTCTTGGCACTTCAACTATTGCGGATTCGTTTGATCTTTGATTCTAGTAACTGGATTTGAAAAAAAATAGGTACTTACGTTCAGCAACATTATATTGTATAGGCACGGAATTTCTCTGTAGTAGCTTGCGTTGATTATTAACAATAATATCACTGGGCATAAAATGTTTTTCACAAATCGCCCTAAATTTTAGTTCACTTGCGTCCATGAGAGCAATTGTAATATTACCACAGTTTTTCTGCCACCGTTTCATGCTCTGAATGTCTTTCACAGGGAATCTAAAATAACTAATGTCTTTGTTCAACCTGTCGTTGTTTGAACAATCCAAATAAACACATTGGTGTTGTGACGTACTCATTGTCTACTGTGGCTAACAAAACAATAATATGTACGTGAAATAAAACACGTTATAAGAAACGGTACTCTCAAAAATAATTAAAATCAGGACTACACTGGCACGGAGTCGAAGTAACTCTCAAAGTGAATGAAGCGTTTCCAAATTGTAGTTGATATTTCTTCCATCGGCCTGGCACATTAGTACAGCCGCCTAGTTTGTGGACGGTGCGGTGAGAGAGGGAATATGAGTGAGACAACAGTGCGCGATCGACATATTCACGCCTTTTAACATAGAAGTTGCATATCTTCCCTATTCCCTATTTCTTAATCAATGCTATAACCAAAAGCAACACATAAATTTACCATTTTTCTTTTTAAGCTGAAAGTACACAGACACAAAAAGAAAGTTTGCAGTTTATAAACAAAACATGCACACTGGTCACTACACAGCTGTAAAATTTTACACAATACAGTTGAATTTTCAACTGTAGAATTTTTAATGACTTTAAAATTCTGTTTAATACATATTTACCGTAAATCTGTCGAAAATTAATATCAAAACTAAATGAGTTTACACGGTATGATAGAGACAACAACCCCTTTTATCATCTATCTCTATCGTAAATTTGGTGGGACTATTCTGATGCTAATATAGTGGAGCTAGTCACGACCCTCATACATATTACATATATACCACTGCCACGCCAGGCCAAAATGTCAGTTACTTTCTAGACACCTCTCATATTATAATAGCTGTTTTAGGATATTACTTTCAGTTTCGGTTTCAATGTCTGATATAGAGTGGTAAAAGTAATTATTGCCATATTACTTTAAATTTGAACTGCTCTAATATAAATGTCACCCAATACATCTGACATGATTAAAACTGATACTGCAGTTCTAATGAACATATTTAAAAAATTAACTATTTAATTCTGTCAAATGAAAAGTAGAACGTTTTGTCTACCTCCAATTTTTAATATATCAATTTTTAACGCATCATCAAATAAATAATTTGATTTTGTTAATTAAATTTACTTACAAGATTTAGCAAATTTTGGTGCTTCACACAGTATTGCCAGACAGGTACCTGGGTAGTAGGCAATACCTATGATGTACTGATTTATGTTGATGTAACTGTTTTTACCAAAAATTGATATATAATGTGTTTCATAAAACCTCCTAGATACTTGCAACGTCATCAAACAAACAGCAACGTAAGTTTGAGTTGTGGTTACTAAAACATGCATACACTCATCAAACATAATTAGATTTAAGTGCATAAAGAAATATGTTAATAGTATTTACTTACCAAAAGAGAATAAGCCATTTCCAGAAATGGCATTTATCCATTGAACAATGCAATCTGGAACTCCAAATTTAAATATGTAGACAGCGTTAATTCCAGTAAACATGAACGTGTAACAAATTAATGCTACTACGTAAAAATGTTTGAACCATGACTTTGGAACCTCGATGTTAAATTTAGAAAAAAATGCACACTTTTCTTTGCTAGCAAATTTACCATATCTGAAAAACTGACCTAGGGCAATTGGGAGTTTGGACTCAAAAAAATTTAAAAGTGTAGCAAGGATTATGAAAGTTGTAGTTGCTAAGGAAAATCCAAAAATAATGTAATTCATGTCAAATCGTAATTGATACTTTTTACTATTCACTTACGAACAAATTGCAATATTTAGGTACAACTAGGACATTCTTTATATCCTAGATAGACGATCAGTTGTATCCAACTGGTAGATCTAACTTATGAACAGAATAACTTTGAGTTATTGTATTGCATTTCATTAACAATTGGTATTTGTTAACTATTTAATAATAAATTAACGGTGAAAGTACAATGACCTCTATTTACATTTATTTTTGTTTACATGTCTATTCTTCTTTGTTATTACACTATTCAAATGTTCCTTAAATATTTCTCATTTCACAGATTAAAACCTGTATGGTGACACTTTCAGTCGAATTCTGTGTCGACCATAGAGAAAGTAAGTGGCGTTCGATTTGCTGTCTCGATTAGCACACTATGGGTGCGTTCCACTTGGCGCTCACAACGCTTAAAACATTCCTTTTGTCGTTTCACATGACGATCATGGTCGTTGCAATCGCGGCGAAAACGTCAATACTTTCATAAAATATAGGTATGAAGTGAATGGAAATGTACGTATATATGACAAAAATCATTTACATGAAATGGCTTGGCTTTTGAATTCTACATTTGAATGACGATTAAATACATTTGGTGCGTTCTTTTTTACTGAGATCTCAGATCACTTCAGTTAAGGTGATCTGAGATAAAGTGATTAGAGTAAGCACCAAAAAGAACGACATCTCAATTGAAGCGCGCAAGCTGTCGATAGATTTAAACTATACGACAGATTCGTATCAGCATCTAATAATGTTAATTACTGTATCCATAATTTGTAACAAAAGAAAAATAGATTATGTGTGTTTATTATTTATATGTCAATGGTTAAAACCTTAGATAACCTTGGTTAAAACTACATATAAACCAAGCAAATCACATATTTCTTCATCCCCTCCACTTTAATTCCGACTCAATTCCAACTGATACCACCTTACAACACACTCAGCATCGGTGAAGGGGGAGGAAAAATCTCAGCTCACTTAAAGTGAGTAAAACAAAAAGAACGCTCACATTACTGATGTGAGCTGAGATTAACTGAGATCTCAGTCAAAAAGAACGCACCTATTCTCATAATCAATAATACGTGGCCTGAGTTCGCTTTTCATGATCGCGCAATTTTGAAAAATTGTTTTCCACTTGTCATCTGAGGTGATAGATGAAGTAGTTTCTGAAATATGAACGAGACGCACTAAGGAATACCCAACTTTGATTATATTCGTATGTAAATTAATCAAATACTTCACTAAAATGATAGTGACAGGACAAATTTAAATAGAATGCTTTAAGTATAACCTCAATGTGCATATGTGCATGAAACACGAATAAAATTGTCGGCACTCGAGGGGAAAGAGGAGAAGAAAGTTTGTGTGTCTTGGCGTGCAATTAAAGAGATCCAAAATAATATTGACAAAAGACAAGCTTTTTTTAGGTTATATTATTTGAAAACGCCACAGACCTATAAAAAATGTTGTTTATAGGTCAGTGGAAAACGCACGCACTAACTACAAGACCGATGTACAAAATTAGAGTGCAATATTAACAGACCTGTGTGCTTAGATAATACATATTCCGTGTGTTTGGCAAAAAAGCTCTCGCCAAAGCCGAGAAACGAACGGCCCAGGAGTCATCTGCTAAATTCAACAGCGCTGACATAATCCGCCATTTTGTTTGTTTTGAAATCAATTTATAAGCGATATTAGCAATATCATCACCAAAAATGTTAGTAAAGGAGCAACACCGGTTCTAGACCATTCCTTATGTAAATTAACATGGGAAATCGCCAAGGTCCATCGTGGTAATTTTTGACTCAATTTCGATCTGCGCATGCGTCGGCCGTTAGCAATCTTGTTCCGCGCGGATGGTTTAGAAGAAGCGAAGGGGTTTTTAAGGGTAGCGTCTACGGGGATTACGCAAAAAGTAAATAAGTGTGTATGTTGTTACGTGTATAAGGTGTCTAGAGGGTGGTTTAGAAGAAGCGAAGGGGTTTTTAAGGGTAGCGTCTACGGGGATTACGTAAATAAGGGTGTATACAAGAACGGGGGTTATGCAAAAAGTAAATAAGTGTGAATGTTTTTACGTGTATAAGGTATCTAGGGGGCGATTTAGAAGAAGCGAAGAGGGTTTTAAGGGTAGCGTCTACGGGGGAGGGGAGCGTCTACGGGGATTACGTAAATAAGGGTGTATACAAGAACGGGGGTTATGCAAAAAGTAAATAAGTGTATATGTTTTTACGTGTATAAGGTTTGGTGGGATTGAAGTGGGATAAAAGACGAAGAAGACAAGAGGTAAACATGTAAAGCCATAAGGGCACCATGCTGATGACGTCACCTATGCTCAGTCGATAATGGGGTATCAAAATAAAGAACAATTGAATAAACATTTTATTGTACAATATAACATTGTAAAATATAATAAATGAAAATAATAACAATACTTTTTATATAAATTTTTAAGGAATAATGGCATCGACATCCATATATGCATCAATCGAATAGTGCCCCCAGGGTAAGGTTTCATCGGAACCATGAATAATAAATCGTTTGTCATCCTCCGGGCTGAGTGCTACTTTATTTTGGATAATTGAATGGACCAGATGTTTCTCGGCACGAATTAGATTTTGGGAAACTGTTTTCTGTGTGAAGGTATCAAGGCATTCTTCATAATCTTCAAATGTGATTACGGTCTTCACAACAGACGACTTTACCCCTTTAGCTTCTTTAGTTACTCCAACATTTCGAATTAGACAGTCTATTTCTTCTTCGTCATAACCATCATCCGCAAGACGTTTTCGTTTTTCCGCTAGACCATCTTCAGAGGTTAGTAACCGCGTTGCATACAATTTAGACCGTAACCCAATATAATCGGTCATTATGATACCATTGTTCTCATCCTTCATCATACCAAGAACCTTCTTATTAACTTGAGGAATTTCGTAAACGTTATCAAGAGGATAGTCTGAGGTGTCGAAATATTTATAACAATCAATCTTCATTACTTCATAGGGATCTTGATCTCCAATCTCATATATAAGACTATCGGTATCAGTATACAGCACAGACGAATGGGATTTTTATGTGAAAGATGTTTACAGTCATTTACTACAGCGGAAAAGTTGGATGCTCACGTCGTAGATTGTATGAAAATTAATGATTGTGCTGTTAAGATGCCAGAACTAGGGAAGAACGTGCTTAAATTCAAAAACTTTAAGAATAAGGTAAAGGCACCTTTTATAGTATATTCAGATCTCGAGAGTGTTTTGAAGCAGACTGGGGATTCTAAGAAGCCACAACAGCATATTCCTGCAGCCGTTGGGTATTACTTCAAGTGTTCATATGATGATTCGCTTTCCTTTTATAAGAGTTATTTGGGTGAAGATTGTATGCGCTGGTTTGCTGATGAGCTGAATCTGCTTGCTCAAGATATCAGTACGGTGTTCCTTTGTCCTTATGGAATTCATATGACTCCTAATCAAGAACGTCAGTTTCAAGCTGCTACCGAATGTCATATTTGTGAAACGCCATTTTCCGCTACTGATAAGAAAGTCCGAGATCATGATCACCTCATTCCTGAAAACAATTATAGAGGTGCAGCGCATGAGGGGTGCAATATTAACTATCAGGATTCGCCTACTGTTAATGTAGTGTTTCACAACTTATCTGGTTATGATGCAAATTTTATCATCGAAGACATTGCTACCCACATGACTGGCTCTATTGATTTGCTTCCTATTACAAAAGAAAAATATATTTCCTTCACAAAATATGTTGAAGATGCACGAGTCCGTTTCAGATTTATCGATAGTTTCCGATTCATGGCATCATCTCTCGATAAACTCGCCTCGTATTTAACCGAATTTCCTAATTTGAGATCACAGTTTTCTAGTGTTCCCGATGAAGAATTCACAATGTTAACTAAGAAGGGGGTGATGCCTTATGACTATTTCAATTCTTTCGACCGCTTTGAAGAAACAAGGTTACCTCCTATCGAATCTTTCTATAATAATCTCGAAGATAAACCCTGCTCACGTATACTTTATAGTAGAGCACAACACGTCTGGAATACGTTTCAATGTCAAACCTTAGGTGAATATGTAGAGTTATATATGAAGACCGATGTCCTTCTACTTGCTGACGTTTTTGAGCAGTTTCGTTCCAGTTGTATTGCTACGTATAACATCGATCCTGCACATTATTATACATTACCAGGATTTACATTCGATGCTATGCTGAAACATACTGGACAAGAATTGGAACTTCTCACTGATGTAGACATGTTTTTATTTGTTGAGCGTGGTATACGCGGTGGACTTAGTCAAGTTTGCGGAAAACGTCGTGCTCGAGCCAACAATAAGTATATGCCCACTTATAATCCTTCAAATCCACCGAAATATTTAATGTACTATGATGTGAATAATCAGGTATGTTTTTAGTTTTTTCATTTTAGGTAATTATTTCAATTAATTTTAATGTTTTAGTATGGATGGGCTATGTCACAATATCTCCCTTATGGAGGATTTGAATGCTGTGGCTCTAATATAGACGTTACACAAATTGCTGATGATGCTTCTGAGGGGTACATGCTCGAGGTTGATTTGGAGTATCCTCATCATTTACATGATTTGCATAAGGACATACCTTTCTGCCCCGAACACCTAAATCCTAAGACCATGATGCCTGCTACAAGATCAAATGAGGAGACTAAGTTGATGGGTACCCTAACTAATAAAACAAAATACGTTATACATTACCGAGCATTGATGCAAGCGTTACAGAATGGGCTTGTATTAACAAAAATACATCGAGTATTGAAATTCAAGCAGAGTTTTTGGTTAAAGCCCTACATTGACTTAAACACCGAGTTACGTAAGGCTGCGAAGAATTAGTTTGAGAAGAACCTATTCAAACTGATGAACAATGCAGTGTTTGGTGAGTATTGCTAGTTTTATATAAATATTTCTATACTAATCACTTTTTTACTAATTGTTACAGGTAAAACCATGGAGAACGTGCGCAAACGCGTTGATGTAAAGCTAATTTCTCATTGGAGTGGTCGATATGGTGCTGAATCGTACATAGCTAAGCCAGAGTTTAAAAATAGTACAATTTTCAGTGAAAACCTAATTGCCATCGAATTACGGAAGCTGCAAATATGGTTGAATAAACCGATATATGTAGGAATGTCAATTTTAGATCTGGCTAAAACTACGATCTATGATTTTCACTATGAGTACATGGCGAACCGTTTTAGTGAAAACTGTACTGTGCTATATACTGATACCGATAGTCTTATATATGAGATTGGAGATCAAGATCCCTATGAAGTAATGAAGATTGATTGTTATAAATATTTCGACACCTCAGACTATCCTCTTGATAACGTTTACGAAATTCCTCAAGTTAATAAGAAGGTTCTTGGTATGATGAAGGATGAGAACAATGGTATCATAATGACCGATTATATTGGGTTACGGTCTAAATTGTATGCAACGCGGTTACTAACCTCTGAAGATGGTCTAGCGGAAAAACGAAAACGTCTTGCGGATGATGGTTATGACGAAGAAGAAATAGACTGTCTAATTCGAAATGTTGGAGTAACTAAAGAAGCTAAAGGGGTAAAGTCGTCAGTTGTGAAGACCGTAATCACATTTAAAGATTATGAAGAATGCCTTGATACCTTCACACAGAAAACAGTTTCCCAAAATCTAATCCGTGCCGAGAAACATCTGGCCCATTCAATTATCCAAAATAAAGTAGCACTCAGCCCGGACGATGACAAACGATTTATTATTCATGGTTCCGATGAAACCTTACCCTGGGGGCACTATTCGATTGATGCATATATGGACGTCGATGCCATTATTCCTTAAAAATTTATATAAAAAGTATTGTTATTATTTTCATTTATTATATTTTACAATGTTATATTGTACAATAAAATGTTTATTCAATTGTTCTTTATTTTGATACCCCATTATTGACTGAGCATGGGTGACGTCATCAGCATGGTGCCCTTATGGCTTTACATGTTTACCTCTTGTCTTCTTCGTCTTTTATTCCACTTCAATCCCACCAAACCTTATACACGTAAAAACATATACACTTATTTACTTTTTGCATAACCCCCGTTCTTGTATACACCCTTATTTACGTAATCCCCGTAGACGCTACCCTTAAAACCCTCTTCGCTTCTTCTAAATTGCCCCCTAGATACCTTATACACCTAAAAACATTCACACTTATTTACTTTTTGCATAACCCCCGTTCTTGTATACACCCTTATTTACGTAATCCCCGTAGACGCTACCCTTAAAAACCCCTTCGCTTCTTCTAAACCATTCGCGCGGAACAAGATTGCTAACGGCCGACGCATGCGCAGATCGAAATTGAGTCAAAAATTACCACGATGGACCTTGGCGATTTCCCATGTTAATTTACATAAGGAATGGTCTAGAACCGGTGTTGCTCCTTTACTAATGTTTTCCATCTCTTCTTCATCATTCATTACATTATTTAATATGTTATTAGGGACAAAAAGCAGTTTTAAAAATCACCACTTATCCGTATCCGTATCGCAATGCGCAAGTGCAGAAGCGATACGTGGGTTTCGTTACGTTACGTGAAACGTATCAATCCGTCACACGTACCTAACGTACCGTATTGCATTCTTATGTTCTATGTTCGCGTTTTTCAATGGCCAAACGACAAAAGTGATGTTGTATGCTCAAAAACCATAACCTTATTTTTAATGAATATAACAAACTACTTATTTGATATAGAATAATGGATTTAAAACGAAAAAACTTTTTTACAGTGGCAATGACGACATTATTATTTTGCTGAGGCACAATTCCTACGAAGATCCAAGTAGATGGAATATTTTTTAGGTTAAAAATTAAAACCCCAAGAAATGGTTACGTTATGAACGCACTTGCTTTATACCTTTTTTGTTTAGTCACGTATCTCCGTTACGTTACCTATACGGATAAGGATAAGTGATGTATTTTAAAAATTGATTTATGTCTCTATTAATAATTGATAATGTTTTAATATGTATGAATACTTTACAAATATAATTAAGTTAGGCTAGGTTTCCCGATTAAAGTTAACTTAGCGGCGGGAAATTTGAACTATTCTGCGATTTTTAAAAGTATCGTTTGTCATAAATCAAGAGAAATAACATAACCTAGAATTTTTATTATTATTTGTTTGTGTTTGACCAATTTTTATAAAAAGAAGACAGTCATGGATGCTTGTCATTACAACAATTATTTACGAAGATATTATAGTGTAGTATGTACCCAAACCTAATATCTCAAGACCAAATTTATGATCTGCACAAACCATCAAAAAATAACACTATAAATGACAGTTATGACAGAAAATCGCAAAATAGTTATAATCATTTCAACTTTTTTGCGATTTATCCGCACTTTCGCGTAGGCGAATTTCGCATTTGTGAGTATGGATGAAATACGCGAATGTGCAACAACAGTCTGGATTTGACACAGTATGTCAAAAAACGCAAATTTCGCCTAAGTGAGTATTAAGCTTTAGAGGAAAATAGCCTACCTATATAGCAGTTGACAGCGCTTTCCAATCGCCATTTTCATTACAAGCGCCTTTTTCTGCCAAATATACCCATTGATGATCTGAGCCTGTGCGAGACTAAAAAGGTACAATTTCACGTGACGCTCGAAGCTCAAATTTTGACGCTCAAACCGGTGATCACATGACTAAATATGCAGTTTTAGCTTCGCTTTAGGAAGTTCGTTTTAAACCAACTTTCAGCGTCGATTTTCAGCTTGAACCAGTGTTGCCGGGCGAAAAATATTTACATCCTCAACCATCTTATCAAAACTGTGCCAACCGTGATTTAAAAGTTCCCAACATATTAAATTAAATGTAACAAAATTTGTACAAATAAACTTTTTATTATAAAATGTATAAAATTATATAAAATCAAGAAACAATTTTTTAATGCACATAACAACTTCAAAATAAGAACAGTCTTCTATATCTCATCACAAATAAACAGAATATAACTTGGTACCTTACTTAATGAAAAGTAAGCAAATTTACTAGGTTCTCACGTTCTACCAATGAAATTTAAAATCCCTAATAATTTCGTCACTACGTTGAAAAATCCCCAATTTGAGGAAAAATCGACACCTTTGGCAACAGTGGTTTGAACTGTGTTACTCCATAGAAAAATCGAATAAGTATTATTTGCTCTATGGTTTATTAATGTGTTAACAAAGAGTATATAAATATTGAGTAAAATGAATGAAGAATTGGAATCTTTGATTTATATTGAGTCCTTACACTTGTGCTAAATATTGTATATTCCGATTATACCATTCAGTATATTTTTGATGATATTCGGCAACATATTTTCCATATCGATCTTTATTTGACATTTTTACACTTGCTTATCAATATAATTATTAACAGGAACAATTAAATTTAGGTTTTATATGTATTTTATTTGCAAGACGCTCCAATTTTGACGCTGGAATACCTTTTTCATGGAAGCTACAAATTTGAGCGTTCCATTTAGACATGTGACAGCTTTTGAAGCTCATATTTGAGCTTCCAGCGTCACGTGAAAATGTAAAAACAAATCTTTATATTCTAAGGTGCGAAATAAATTTAAATTTTAAGGTTGGGAGGAAATAGTTGATGGCAAGACACGCAAAAGCATAACTCTTTACAGCGAATAAAGAAAAATAATAGTACTGGGTAAATAATCCAAAAGAATTGAACTTAAAAAAAGTAAAAGAAGAAGAGCCTTCTGAATGTTGGATATGGAGGGTAGAAAGTAAGGTGGACCAACTCAGTGTATGAAAAAGTGTCCGCTGACAGGGAGTAAATTAAGGTGGCGCCATAGTAGCAAGTGGAAAGATTTTAAAAACAGCGTCATAAATTATTAGAGTAGGACACTAAATTAAAAAGGAAAGAAAGACTTCCGCTTTGTTACCGCGAATTTTTAAATAGATTTCAGAAAATCTAATATCTGTACATATATACTTATATACTATATACTTCACTCCGTTTACAACTGTTAATTTCATGTCCTTTCCACTCGCTACGCTAGCGGTATTGTGGTCGGTTATTGAACTGTAAGTTGCTGCTTACAGCTGGACACTTTTTCAACTTGTCCCCTATACAAGACGGTCCTCCTTACTTCTAACAAAGAATACACCAACCAACAAGAAGCGAAACTTGTGCTATTTTAGAATTCATTTTCTAAGTGCGCATGTCTGAGTGAGAGTCAGTTATCTGTCAATGTCATGTGATTTTATTCATTTATTGTTTACATTGTTTAGCAAAGAATATTCTTTGTTGTACGGTTTTCCCTTATTTACAATATAATAATATATATTTTGTTTGTGTTTTTAATTGTTTAAAAAACTATTATATTAGTTATGGCGCCAAGAACTTGTGCAGTTCGTGGGTGTCATTCAAGAGATGGAGACGGAACAACTATGTTTAGATTTCCTAAAGATCCTGTAAGGTAAGAGGAATTGTTTCTATATGCAATAAATTATAAATATATATTTCTTTTTTAAATATGTTATTCTTCCATTGCACCTATACATTGTAAGTTGCGCGAATCTATGTTTTGAGTGTTAACATTCCTCTTTCTCTGTGTCTTTGATAACATAAATAATAATAACACAATCAAGGAATACACTACAATAAGCGTCACTGCTGATGAGTTCAGCTTGAATATGTTGAATAATAATACACAATAATCAATATAAATTGGTAGTAGTTTATTTCTTTTATACACATATGATAAATAAAAATATAAATATACTTACTTAGCTTTATTTACATTTTAGAGCACAGTTATGGTTGGATGCATGTAACCGTGGAGATTTGTTTGAAAAAACCCTAGACTCTTTACATAACAATTATAAGTTATGTCAACTCCACTTTGAGGATAAATTTATTTCCAAAAGGGGACGTAAAAAGTACCTATGTCTTCAAGCTGTGCCTACAATATTTCCATGGTTAAAACGCAAGGGCCATGTTTTATTGAGCGATCCACCAACAAAAATAGCTATTCAGTCTGGTAAATATTAAATTTAAGTAAATATTACAATCAGTTGTTATTGATACTTATTTTTGCCACCTTAGTGCAGAATTAATTATAACTTTTCAACAGGATTCATTAATACCTTATTGGCATTTTGTTTATTTGTTTATTACAATTATTTTAATAATTACAGATACCATGCCGTTTGAGCAAGTGGGACATTCATCTCAAGCCGCCAAAAGACATATTGGTGATGCTTCTCCATCTCTTGGTAAGTATAATCATCATTTAGATACAACTCTTGTAGATAATATGCATCAAAATAGATGGCTTTCTTATAATTAGATTGCGTTTAGCCTATCTGTGAATCGCCATATGCTTTGTATTTAAACAGCTGTATAGAATTGCAATGTTATGTATTCTTTAGAGTGTAGAGTGACAAATCTAAGAATGCTTGACATTTTTTGAACTGGTTATTTGAAATTGATGTTTATTACAATTATTTTTATAATTACAGATACCATGTCGTTTGAGCAAGTGGGACATTCGTCTCAAGCCACAACAAGACATATTGGTGATGCTTCTATATCTCTTGGTAAATATAATCATCGTTTAGATACAACTCTTGTAGATAATATGCATCAAAATAGATGGCTTTCTTATAATTAGATTGCGTTTAGCCTATCGGTGAATCGCCATATGCTTTGTATTTAAACAGCTGTATAGAATTGCAATGTTATGTATTCTTTAGAGTGTAGAGTGACAAATCTAAGAATGCTTGACATTTTTTGAACTGGTTATTTGAAATTGATGTTTATTACAATTATTTTTATAATTACAGATACCATGTCGTTTGAGCAAGTGGGACATTCGTCTCAAGCCACAACAAGACATATTGGTGATGCTTCTATATCTCTTGGTAAATATAATCATCGTTTAGATACAACTCTTGTAGATAATATGCATCAAAATAGATGGCTTTCTTATAATTAGATTGCGTTTAGCCTATCGGTGAATCGCCATATGCTTTGTATTTAAACAGCTGTATAGAATTGCAATGTTATGTATTCTTTAGAGTGTAGAGTGACAAATCTAAGAATGCTTGACATTTTTTGAACTGGTTATTTGAAATTGATGTTTATTACAATTATTTTTATAATTACAGATACCATGTCGTTTGAGCAAGTGGGACATTCGTCTCAAGCCACAACAAGACATATTGGTGATGCTTCTTTATCTCTTGGTAAATATAATCATCGTTTAGATACAACTCTTGTAGATAATATGCATCAAAATAGATGGCTTTCTTATAATTAGATTGCGTTTAGCCTATCGGTGAATCGCCATATGCTTTGTATTTAAACAGCTGTATAGAATTGCAATGTTATGTATTCTTTAGAGTGTAGAGTGACAAATCTAAGAATGCTTGACATTTTTTGAACTGGTTATTTGAAATTGATGTTTATTACAATTATTTTTATAATTACAGATACCATGTCGTTTGAGCAAGTGGGACATTCGTCTCAAGCCACAACAAGACATATTGGTGATGCTACTTTATCTCTTGGTAAATATAATCATCGTTTAGATACAACTCTTGTAGATAATATGCATCAAAATAGATGGCTTTCTTATAATTAGATTGCGTTTAGCCTATCGGTGAATCGCCATATGCTTTGTATTTAAACAGCTGTATAGAATTGCAATGTTATGTATTCTTTAGAGTGTAGAGTGACAAATCTAAGAATGCTTGACATTTTTTGAACTGGTTATTTGAAATTGATGTTTATTACAATTATTTTTATAATTACAGATACCATGTCGTTTGAGCAAGTGGGACATTCGTCTCAAGCCACAACAAGACATATTGGTGATGCTTCTTTATCTCTTGGTAAATATAATCATCGTTTAGATACAACTCTTGTAGATAATATGCATCAAAATAGATGGCTTTCTTATAATTAGATTGCGTTTAGCCTATCGGTGAATCGCCATATGCTTTGTATTTAAACAGCTGTATAGAATTGCAATGTTATGTATTCTTTAGAGTGTAGAGTGACAAATCTAAGAATGCTTGACATTTTTTGAACTGGTTATTTGGAATTGCTGTTTATTACAATTATTTTTATAATTACAGATACCATGCCGTTTGAGCAAGTGGGACATTCATCTCAGGCCGCCAAAAGACATATTGGTGATGCTTCTCCATCTCTTGGTAAGTATAATCATCATTTAGATACAACTCTTGTAGATAATATGCATCAAAATAGATGGCTTTCTTATAATTAGATTGCGTTTAGCCTATCGGTGAATCGCCATATGCTTTGTATTTAAACAGCTGTATAGAATTGCAATGTTATGTATTCTTTAGAGTGTAGAGTGACAAATCTAAGAATGCTTGACATTTTTTGAACTGGTTATTTGAAATTGATGTTTATTACAATTATTTTTATAATTACAGATACCATGTCGTTTGAGCAAGTGGGACATTCGTCTCAAGCCACAACAAGACATATTGGTGATGCTTCTTTATCTCTTGGTAAATATAATCATCGTTTAGATACAACTCTTGTAGATAATATGCATCAAAATAGATGGCTTTCTTATAATTAGATTGCGTTTAGCCTATCGGTGAATCGCCATATGCTTTGTATTTAAACAGCTGTATAGAATTGCAATGTTATGTATTCTTTAGAGTGTAGAGTGACAAATCTAAGAATGCTTGACATTTTTTGAACTGGTTATTTGGAATTGCTGTTTATTACAATTATTTTTATAATTACAGATACCATGCCGTTTGAGCAAGTGGGACATTCATCTCAATAAATTACACATACCTAACATCGTCCTTGGGGATAGTAACAAAGTTCCCTTCTCAAGTATTGGAGGATCATCCACGAAATAAGCATACAAATTATCCTTTACAAGCGATCACAAAAAATAAGCTAGTGCCACAAGAAGTACTATATTATGTGTGTCTAAGTTATATCGTAATATTAATTGGAGGGATTACCAGAAAAACAGTATAAACTGTTCAACCAGAAAAAAGCTCAAAATATGATAATAACGCAACAAAACTTCGATAACTATGCAGAAAAGCTTACTGTCGCTACTTTTTTATAACTTCTTTGTCACATACATCAGTAGATTTTCTCTTGTAAAATATTTAATTCAGAATCTGGTGAGGTGTAACTTTTAAATATATCAATTATAAAAATTTTGTATTCAAGTACCATACTTATTGTAATTTTATATCATCATTTACTGAAATTGTTTCTATTGTAAACTGGTATTCTAAATATATAATCTATATTATTGTATTGGTTTTTATACTCACCCTATCCTACATACTACTACCTACCTACCTACTTACATACTTACACATATAATTTCGATAACAATATAGAAAATGAAAATCATTTGGTTAAACAATAGCTCGTTATTTTTAATAATGGATGGAACTCCAAAAACAGAAGCTAAAACTGTATGTATGAAGAATTGTTAAAGTATATTTTTCACATTGTTTGTTTAGCTGTTAAATTAACTTTAACAATTCATAAATTAAGTTCAACACACCTATTGTGAAAATTAAACTTTGGTATTTCTTCATATTAAATGAGTTTTCACTAATTATCAACCAACATTCAAAATATTACACGGTTGGATGCTTAAATATTTCTTTGAAAATTAAAAAATTTTCGAAGCAAGCCATAAAAATAAACAATAATTATTTGAGATTCTTTGGTTTCACTTTTTTGCGTGTAGGTAAGATTTAATTTACATTTTTTGAACACTTTTCTTAGTGTAAAATCAAGTAACGATGGTCAGTTATCTGTCAACGTCAGTTTGAAGGTCACGAAATTTTGCCCCCAAAACATCAAAGGATTTACGCCGGGTTTCGCTTCTTGTTGGTTGGTGTATTCTTTGCTTCTAACTTCTACCCTCCTTAATTTTGGAACGCATTCTATTTGACAGATGTCATAGATAACAATCACTATGCAGTAATGTCAATGTTTTGTGAATGTGAAGTATCAGTCATCTTGAAAAAAAGTTGTCGTAGTTAGTGTTCGATATTAATAGTTTTTCATTTATATTCAACATTTAACGATAAAAAAACGTTGATTATAAAATTAAAAATTGGTATCAACTATTTCAGTTAATATATTAGCTTGCCTTCTTTGAAGTAATGGCTAATGAATTGGAATCTGAAACGTTGAGTGAAACTCCAAGTGAAAAACCTGTAAAAAGGCCCACCGAAGATGAGCCTCGTCAAAATTTTAAAAAAAGAAAAAGTGACGTAAAGAGTATTAGTATAAATGAAAAAAATCCTATATCTCTATTAAATGAGCTGAGAATCGGTTTAAAATATAATGTTGTTGAACAATCAGGCCCTTCGCATAATCCGACTTTCAAAGTATGTGTTGAAGTAGATGGACAGAAATATTATGGATCTGGAAATTCAAAGAAAGCTGCCAAATCGGAAGCCGCCACAGAAGCTTTGAAATCGTTTATACAGTTTCCAACAAATGGTACGTTTGTTTCTTCGAATACTTTACCAGGTTAGTACGGAAAAGATGTATTAACACGTTGACTGCCATGTCAATATATAAGTATACCCGCAAGTTGGGTCCTATGTATAATTTCGTACACATGAACAATAACTTGGTTCTGGCCATGTGTATGCTACTAGGGCATGTTTAGGATAGTTTTCTTATGGCAGAATTGTTGGCGTGGCATGAAGTTACATGTCTAGCAACTTGACCAAATTTTTTTTGAAAATATATATATGACAGCCTATTCTGATATTACAGGGAAATTCATTACTAATTGGAAATAATTTAACAGTAGAATCCTGCCTACAAATTATGAAGATTTAAGTACCCATTTCATACATATTATGTTAAACAAATGTTTCTGCTACTACCAGCAGTGGAGTAACTAGGATGAAGTTGGTTCTGGAGGGTGGGGGGATGAACTACCGGGGTCTGGGTACCCGAAATTTTTTTCAACTTTCAAGCCTCTAAAACTGCATTTAAGCTTTGTTTTTTTTTATAAAATTGTAGCCTACATTTTTAGATTTTAATATTTTTAGGGTACTACTCATCCCCCGTAGTTACGCCACTGACTACCAGAGGCATACAATAGGGGCAAGTGTCTAGTTAATCGTTTCCAAATTCTATGCCACTGGAGGAATAGAATTTTTAGCACAATGTTTCGATTATCCAATACTTTTTACTTGAATAACATACTCTTTCCTCATAACGATAAAGATAATATTTCACGAGATATTTTAAGTTAAACATTGTGCTGCACAATTTTTTAAATTTATAATGTAATAACTATGTCGATAACTATGTGGTGGATTGCATTTAATATGCAAATGAAACTTTAATCCTTAATAACAATAAAGAAGACAACTATTAAATGAATGGATGAATTAAAAACAAAATGTAATCTAAATAAAAGTACCAACAATTTTAATAACACGAAAATATCAGAAACGAACAGTAAAAACCTATTATAACAAATTTTCTATGTGACCCCCATATACCTCAATAAGCTTATTCATTGTAAGATTCATTCTTTGGCTTAATGATCTTACTTTAAAAAATATGTTGGGCTGATAGGCAATAAAATTAGCTGAATTTACAATTTGCTGTTATAGTTCCTGACGAGTGTTTATTTCTTGTAAATATACTAATGATTTTATATGGCCCCAAAAATAAAAATTAACTGTCTCGACCCTTACTTCGTGGAATATGCTCATATTAGATATTGATATATCGAAACAATTGTCAATTTTTTAGTATTTTCAATAACTTTTATTACATTGTGGAATTAACTAGAGACCGTGAGTTTCATTTAAAAACACTAAAAATCTAGGGGATTACATTTGGGAGTTCTAGGTGGACACGAAAATTCACTACCTCTGCCAATCCAACAATGAGAAAATTGGTCATCTGAATAATTCCTCACTATTATCTGATTATGAGGTGTTGTTCCATCCTGCATAGAGATGTAAAATTCTCAGTAATAATCTTTTGGAGAATGCTTGAACAGAATTTGCTGTCTTCCCATGGACATTTTTTGTATTTAACTATTTCCAAACGTTACTTTTCGGTTTTGTGGTACCCTACAATTTATTTTGTTCCATGTTTTTCTACTTATAAGACGCTCTAAACTGAGCCGAATGAAACGCCAAAATAATAATCTCACCATATCATTTACAATTCACACAACTGTATATGAGTATACAATCGCGCTTCTAGGGGATTTCCCTGAATCACTTTTGCCAGACAGACGTAAAACACTTTTGCCAGACAGAAGTAAAACACTTTTGCCAGAGTTATAGAAAATGTTATAAAAACTCAAAATTTTAAAAATCATTGCAAAATTTTTAGTTTAAATTATGTAAAAAAACTTCTCTACAGAATTATCATATAGGTAATATTCTCGTTCTCGAGAATATTCTCCTCTTTCATCTTAAATTCTGAATGAACCACATGTATCTTCTTCACTTAAGTGGTAATTCTTCAAGATCGTCGAAAAGAGTTGTTTGTAAAAATTGTTAGTATGAGTTACCAATCAAATTTGCTGGTAATTCATATGGACCCAACAAACTATCTACAAAGATTCTGCACCATACATTTATCTTAAATTCTTGCTGAAAATATGATTCTCTGAATACATGAAGATTTGCAATATTCCAATTGTGACTGTTTCTCCAGTTAAAAACTCAGACCCTCCCCCCCCCAAATCTCAAATCAGTAACAGCAACAGTGGCAGTAATATTAAATAACCTGATATAACAGTGTCAACTGGCAACGCTGTTCAACAGTAAAAGATCGTGCAGTGGCCATGCCTGTTCCCCACCACGCATTTGAACGTAGGTAATTCCCAGAGTCTCATTATGAACAAATTCGAACGAATTGATTATTATTTTTAGTAGTAAATATTAGCCAAGTCACGACAGTGCATGGTGTGTACGCGTAAGATAAAGGGTAATATAGTTACACATTTATCTGCTGTGAAGAGTGAACGGTTAAAACATGAAACATATTTATTTTGCACAAATGTTTTTTACATTTTTTGAGGTTTTTTAAAATTACTTATTTTTTAGTCTCCTTCAGTATCTCAACAACTTCAAAACATATTAAATAAATATCTTATACTTCATATGAATAAAGCGTGTATGCTAACTCAATACGCAATAAAACATTGTAAATCTGTGAGAAGCTCTTGAGTAGTTTTTGATCATGAGCCAGTGCAAACTTTAAACTTACCGCTCTTGTATTTGATTGGTCTGACAAAGTAGAATTTTATTTCTATAATTTGTTTGAATAAATGTATTAAAAAATTATGTTTGATGTTGATTTATTTTCATATTTTGGCCGCCCACTGTATTTAGTCATCAGTTCTTATTATATTCATCATTTTATTGTATAAATTAAATCAGAATGGCAAAACGAAGTTCACAAAGCTCCTTAACTGATTTTTTGATTAAAAAGACTAAATCTTCCACAACCTCGACAGAATGAACGGAAGAAACTGCAAGCTGCAGCCAAACAGCAAATTCGTGGTTGCAGCAAACAGATGAAACCACAATACCCGAAAATAATATCCGTGAATTAGACATCGGTTGGTGTTTTGATCAAAAACTTAATGATGATTTTAAATATAAACTGTTGACGGCAGTGTGGGCTCCAGATGAAACATATAAGTTCCCTATATCCACAAAAAGAAACTTAAAATTTCAGTTAGGGTGGCTAAAACGTTTTCACTGGCTCAGCTATACCGCCAAAGGTGGTCAAGGTGCAGTATGTAAGTATTGTGCAATTTTTTCACATGAATTTAGTGGAAAAGGAGATCATCAGAAGCTTAACAAATTAGTTGCAAAACCTTTTAACAAGTGGAAAGATGCTATCGAGGTATTTGTTCAACACAGTCAAACTGCTTACCACAAAAATAACTCCATTTTGGCTGATAATTTCATTGCAACTTTTAATAGATCTGCGCCAGATATCATAATGCAACTTAATTCCAGCCGAAATAGAAGAAAGCTAGCACCTATAATTGAGACAATTATCTTGCGTGGACGTCAAGAGGTAGCTCTACGAGGAACTTCCGACTCTGGGCCAATAACTTTGGACCAGCCCACCCATAATGATGGAAATTTCAGGGCGTTACTGTGTATGTGCCTCTCATGTGGTGAGAAGAATGTAATTGATCACATTCAAGGACAGTCCTTAAACTCAATGTACATTAGCCCAATGATTCAAAATAATATAATTAAAATTTGTGGCGAAATAATACAACATGAAATTGTAGTTAAAATAAACAAAGCAAATTTTTTCTCTATACTGATGGATGAAACAACAGATATTTCGCGTACTGAGCAGTTATCCCTTTGTGTTAGATATATTTATTTTGATAAAGAAAACGAAAATTCATCCCACATATTGCGAGAAGATTTTTTTAAATATGATTTTTTTGAGTTGAAGTCACTGGTACTGGATCTGGTGTGTGTTCTTCAACAAGTGCTATTCCCTTAAAAAATATATTTAAAACATCTTCAAAAGCCAGTATTTTTCCACATTGTTGGAAACAGTTATCTAAAGCCAACCAGGTGCAAAGGACAGATTGAGATTATTTCCTCATTGGAAAAAAATACAGGTTGATTCGATATATACAGACTTTTCTAAAGCTTTTGATAGGATCAACCTTAAAATTCTTGCAACTAAGCTGGATGCTATGGGTTTTGGTGACTATTTATAGGGATGGGTAAAGGATTTTCTCTCACAAAGAATTCACGAGTGTTAAGCTGGGAAGTGTAATATCTGATTTGATTGAACTGGTGTTCCTCAAGGGTCACACTGTGGGCCACTGTTATTCAATTTATTTATGAATGACATATATTTATATATTAACAACAATAAATATTCAGCATTTGCAAATAACATTAACATTTTTAAAGCCATAGAATCACCAAATGCTGTCAATCTGCTTCAAAGCGACCTTAACAGTTTCTATGATTGGTGTTTCATTAATAAAATGGATCTGTATATTCTAGGAAATACACATGGCTTAGAAATACGTGATAACAACTCTATGCTGCATGTATCACTGAGCCACAAAGGGGTGGAAGAGGGTAAACTAACAAAAAACTTAATTTTACATTATAATAGTACAAATTATATCATTATTTGGAAAATTACTTTTAAAAATTGGTGTGGCCCAAAAATACCCGCGGCAGTTAACGTGTTAACCAATTTTTATATGTATAACCTTATTTTCTCCTATTTCTTTATACTTTATTGTATATTTCAAATATTTATTTATATCAGGTACAAAAATGGATTTCACATCAGATCAAGTAATTAATAAAAAACAAGATGGTGGAAACTCCAATAAAAGTAAAGTAGTTAAAGGACCATTAATGTTATTAAATGAGTTATATCCTAACGCAGAATTCACATGTATTTCCAATGAGAGTGATCCTTATGGCAGATTCAAAATATCCATTAAGATTAACAGTCAAATTTTTCTGGGAACTGGTTCTAATAAAAAACTAGCAAAGAACGCTGCAGCATCTTCAGCTCTCAATAAACTCATAAATTATAGTATCCCCAACGTATCAACAGCTTGTATGGAAGACATACCTTTTGCGACAAAAGACGAGCAAGAATTGGCTGACGTTATTGGAAGACTGGTTAATGAAAAATTCAGTAGTTTGATGGCCAATGATATGGTTCATATTAGAAGAAAAGTTCTTGCAGGTAAATAAATTGATTTATGTCTCAGTTCAAAATATAATTCGGGATCTTTATTGTGGCTTAAATCAGTGAGGAATTAATTGTGGCATCCATATTTTATTTGTTTTCAAGAAACTGCCTAAAATTTTGAAAAATCATATCTATTTTCAAATAAAACAAAAATTTGCTGATTGAATATAATAAAATTAATTTTACGTTTTATTATTGATTATATTGAACATATACATATAAGAATAGATTATGCTAGTAACGGGGCTACTGTGTAGTGGATGATATCATTAGATAAAAAGAGAACAAGTTACAACGGGCCCCTTTATCCTTATTTTGGACGTGGTTTATTATACTCGTAATGCAGAAGATTATTGCACGACTCATAATGCAAATAATTTTCGACCGAATTTTAATTTATTATTTTCGAGAGGAAACTGTTTTTTTACCACAATTTTTATTGAAAATTAATAGAATTTTGCGCTTGTTTATTATTTTTGATGTTTTTCAGACTTTATTTACTTTAAAAATCAGGGTTGGGCTGATTAAAATCGCTTGATTTTTAAAATTAAAATCATGATTTAAAATCAATTATTTTCTTTTTTATTCAGAACCAGATAACAACATAATATAAGTTTTCTCAAAAATCAAAAGAAGTATCTGCTTTTAGCAAAAACAACAAAAAAAGAAGTAGATAATTCCAAATTCTTGAACTAAACGTAACACCTAAATTTTATTACTGTGTATTTTCAGTCTATTAATTTTCGTTATACAATTTAAACAAAAACACGAGTTTTCCTCCTTTTTCTATGCCTAATGTGTTTCTAATATCCGAGTGTACAAGAGCTAAATAAGCGTTCTACTGAAGCTGAAGAAGCAGTTGCACACAGGAACTGTTTTATTATTGGCAACTGTTTCAAGATTTCCGGCTCATCATTTTGTGATAACCACCATTGTAGTCCATTTACATTTTTTATTACTTCGTCCGAAAACATAACTTGCTAAAATGGAGCACTGTGGGCATTCAACTTTATTACTAAAGGTAACAGTCCAGTGTTTTCATATAACTCGTAATTGTTTCTAAAGCTATATTCTTTTCTTCTGGTGTTAACTGGTATTTTCTTTTTTGTGGATTCAACATATACGCCATAAAATGATATGGCATTAGCGCTTGCTTATATTGATTATTAAATTGTTGTGTTTTTTGTAATGGTAATTCCACAGATTCATCAAACATATATTGTAAATGTTTCCACTGCTCTACAGCATCTGAGATAGTAGCATTTTTCCTCTGCACAGTATCAAGAGCAACTGATATAGGTTTTAAAATGTTTAAATAATCTTGCGCTGCATGTTTAATCGCAATATTTGAAACTTTTTGGTAAATAGTGGAATCAATCTCCTTTTCATTTTCTTCGCAGATTTTTAATATGATGTCCCACTGAGTGACATACATCTCTAAGCAGTCGCCAAGACTATTCCATCGCACATCGTTTGGAAGGACTAAAGCGCTGACTCCTGCTTGACTGAATTTAGCTCTAGCCAAATGGTTATTTCGAAAATACTTAACAATTTGGACCACATGTTCTTTAACGTCTTTAACTTGAAAGTCCTTGCACAGTAAATTAAAAATATGTGCAGAGCAGCCATAAGTTATAACTTTTGCGTTCGTTTTTTCTTCTAATGTTTTTCTCATAAGTGTCATATTTGCGGAATTGTCTGTCACAAAAGATTTTACGGTACACTTATATTTTAATTCACATGAAGAAATCAGGTCACAAACTATTTGAGTTAAATATTCTGAAGTATGTGGATTTCCTGATGTGTCTATAGTTTCATATAGGAGGGCTTGTCCATCTTCAGTGGTTATCGTTGCACATATCACTGGTTCGTTGTGCACGTTTGACCACCCATCAATTGACATATTTACGGACTGTCCTGACAGGGAGGAGAAACATTTTTCTTTTTCCTCTTCATAGATTTCGTCCAAAAGACTTGTTGCTACCGTTTTTCTCGAGAAAGGTGTATAACCAGGCCTTAATAACTGAATGGCTTTTTTCACCTCTAAATTCTCAATACATCTGAAGCTCGAATTAGTAGCAAAAATAGCCTATTTGTTTGTCAATTTTATGTTTTTCAGCAGTTGAAGTCCGCATTACAAAACCACTCATGGTAGGCTGAGTTTCGATTGCTTTCTTTTTTGAACTGGCTCAAAAGTTGTTGGACTTGTTGGTAGTTTCGGAGGAGCTTTTCTAACATATGAACTATCCGTCATGAGTGAACTACAACTTGAGGCAGATGATGTGCTAGCAAAACTGTCAAGCGACATTCGACTCTCTGGAAAGAGAAAAAACATAATTGAAAATTGATTAATTGATGATATATTGATATAGTGTTGAAATATTGATTTTAAAATAAAGTGAAAATGTTCAATAGAGATGTAAAAGCAAATTTATTTTTTTTAAGTTGAAAAAAATTAAAAATTAAGTAAATATAGAAGAGTAAATATAATCTTTAATTAACCTGGGAAAGGTCTCGTTAAAAAAGTTACATTAAAGGCCACGTGTTAGATTTCATCTAACATTTAAAAACAATCCTATATGCCTAAAATCTATATCCTAAAATATCTATAAATGAATACTTAAAAATTATATCTTTTTTAAAAATAATATCTGTCAAAAAATTTTTAAAATTATCTCAAAATTGTATCTTCTTCTTCTCATTGACTTTCAGACCTTAAGGTCCATAGTCTCTCTATTGGGATTCCTAACCTCATTTTTACGGCAGCGGGGGCCAACCCTACTGCTTTAAATCAGTAGGGAGTTTGTGAATTCGGTGATTTAGTTTCTGCTCTGAAGTCTGTCCTTTGCTTCTTCTACTATTCTTTTCCATTCTTTCTGGTCTTTTGCTTTGTTCTTCCAGTCATTTATTTCAATTTCTTTAAGATCTTCTACACCATCCAACCATCTAGTTTTCGACCATCCCCTTGCTCTTCGTCCTTGTCTTTTAGTTTCCTGTATTTTCTTGACACACCTTCATTACCTAGACGTTGTACATGTTCTACCCACCTTAATCGTTTACTTCTTATTTCATTTGTTATTATTGGGTTATTGAATTTTTGTTTAACTTCGTAGTTTCTTAATATTCTCCATACTCCATTTTCTTTAATTGGGCCATATATTCTCCTTAGGTTTTTTTCTTTCCCAGATTTCTAATGTGTTTTCCTCTTTTTTACGACTGGTCTAATTACTGTCTTGTATATTTTAATTTTAGTGTTTGTAGACAATATCTTTGATTAAAATGTGTCTTTTAATGCATAGAAACATTTGTTACCCTGTTGTATTCTGTTATTTATCAAAAATGTATCTACTTATAATATAATACGTATATATTTAAAAATATTTCAAAATATCTCAGAATATATAATTAAAAATTACACTATGTTACTTAACTTATCATTAATATTTATGTCTCAAAACTTTCACTAAATTATCTCAAAAATAAAATATCAAGTGCTTGGAGAATCAACAAAAAACAAAAAATGTTAGGTAAAATCTAACCACGCGATCATTCCCGGGTATAAAATACTTTTGGTATTTTCTTAATATAAATTGGTTGAGTTGGGTACATTAATTGTGAATTAAAACAAACACCTTTTGTTACAACTTTACTAGATGCTCTCTCATACCCAACTAACTACATAACATAAAGTAACGGTTGCAAAGGGAAAATGCAGCGTTGTCACGCTGAACGCTTTTTCATAGTTTCCCAATATTTACGAAATAATAACAAATAAACAAATTTGACCATAAAAGGGAAATAATTAGATAGAAATATAAACATGCCGCCCACCTTGAAAAGGCATTGGCTTTCAAACAAATACATATTATTAAAATAGATAAGCAAATACAAATTACATTTAATATAAAATACATTTTCCATTTAATCCATAGAGAAAGGACATATTTTAGAAAAGCAACGTTTTATTAATCCGGATTGTGTTTTTATAACCGCCACTCGCGCTATTTTGTCTTTTCCGCGAAACACTTATACAATTTTTCCCAACTTCCACCTCATAGGGGGTGCATTATCATCTTTCACTAAAACTAACGCACCAATATTTAGACTATCATAGTTCTGCTTCCATTTGGTACGCTGTTGAAGCTCCGCAACATATTCCTTACTCCACCTGGTCCAAAGATGCTGCTTTAGCTGCTGTAAGTGTTGATACAGAGACAATCGATTTGTGGGCAAGTTTTTCAAATCTGCATTCAACCAGGAATTTGATTGGCTCCCGATGATTAAATGTCCAGGCGTTAATGGTGTGAGATCCTCAGGGTCAGAGGATAAGGGGGAAATGGGACGTGAATTCATTATTGCCTCTACTTTGGTTAATAACGTATAAAAATGCTCAAAGGTTAAAGGAGTATTACTTACTACTCGCTTCAAGTGTACTTTCATGCTTTTAATACCTGCCTCCCACAGGCCACCAAAGTGAGGCGATTGAGGAGGTATAAAATGCCATTCTATATCTTCCTTACATATTTTTGAGGTTAATTCAATATTATTTTGTTTAATAAATTGACCCAACTCTTTTAACTCGGAATATGCGGACACAAAATTGCTACCATTATCAGAAAACATTACGGTGGGTTTACACCGTCGTGCCGAAAATCTATGTAATGACAGTATAAAGGCTTCTTTACTGAGATCAGTCACTAACTCTAAGTGAACTGCCTTTGTTAAAAAACATATAAAAAGACAAATATATGACTTCGAAATTTTAGTGCCACGACCAGACCGACTCTTTAGCAAAAAAGGACCTGCATAATCAACCCCCACAATATCAAAGGGATGAGTAGGAGTCAAGCGTTGTTCGGGTAAATCGCCCATAATAGGTTTCAACATTTTGGGATTATATCTAAAACATTTCAAACATTGATGCACAATTTGTTTGGCCAACGACCTACCTGCTAATGGCCAATATGATTCTCGTATTGAAGCCAATAAATGTTGTGGCCCACGGTAGTATAATTTCAAATGTTCATGAATAAAAATTAATTTAGTAAGATGGTGACGCCGTGATAAAATTAGAGGGTGTTTCTTTTCGAAGCTAAATCTCGAATTTGACAATCTTCCACCAACCCTTAAAAACCCAGAGTCGTCAATAAATGGCTTTAAACTAAGAATTTTTGAGGAATGTTTTATTTTATTAGCCCTTATTTGTTCATACTCCTCGGAAAAACAATTTTCTTGTACAATCTTTTAAACGATTGATCGATTTCATTCTTTGTTAATGGACCGTACTCACGGTAATTTGGACATTTTTTAGTACAATTGTGTATAAATCTACGCATTAACGCGGTTATTCTTTTTAATTTTACCAGATCCGAAAACCTCTCGATTACATAATTACCTTTTTCGTCTACCACTGAATTGGTTGCACAATAAACTTTATTTTTACGCCAATCAGGTAAACCGTCCCTTAGGCCAGGAATTTTTGGCCACTCATTTTCAGGCAAAAGCAAATATTGCGGTCCGTACCACCACATATTTAAGACCTTAATTTCAGAACATTTTATCCCTCGAGATAAATAATCGGCTGGGTTAAATTCACTTGGAACATGCCTCCATGTATCACGATTTGTAATTTCCTGAATTTCGGAGACTCTATTGCTCACAAAAGTTTTCAACTTATTTGGAGCGGTCTTTATCCAACCCAAAACAATAGTTGAATCTGTCCAAAAAACAGTTTTTTCCACATTTAACCTAAGCGCAGACAAAACCTTTTTAGCAAGTCTTGAAGCTACAAGAGCTCCACAAAGTTCTAAACGCGGCAAAGTCACAGTTTGTAAACGTGCAACTTTTGATTTTGACGATACCAGACTTACGCTTGCTTCCCCATTTTCGCTCAGAGATTTGAGATAAATACAGGCCCCATATGCCTTTTCGGAACTATCGGAGAAACAATGCATTTCGATAGACTTCACATTTTCAGAAACTACACGATGTTCTATTCTGAGCTCATTCAGAAACTTTAACTCAGATGTAAAAGCAGACCAAACCACAGAAATATTGTGAGGAACTGGATCATCCCACGATAATTTTTCTAACCAGAGACTTTGCAGAAGAATCTTAACAACAATCACACATGGACTAACAAGTCCCAAAGGATCAAAAATTTTAGAGCTTTCGGATAATATTGACCGTTTTGTAATTTTTTTTAATGAATTATGTTATTCACCTTGAACATTAAATTATCATGAATAGGACTCCAGATCAGGCCAAGTGTCCTTTTTTCATCATTTTCACCGAACTCCACGATTTTAGATAAAGGATCATTATCAGGGATGCCACCCAAAATACTAGGATCATTAGAATAAAATTTACAAAGAAGGAAACAACCCTGTTTAAGTGTCTCAAAAACCAACTCACATATTCGTTTTGCACTTTCTACTGTATCGGCTCCCGTAAGCAGATCATCTACATAAAAATCCCTTTTAATAATTTCTGCTATATCAGGGTGAGTATTTTCCACATCAAGAGCAAGTTGAAACAAACATCGAATCGCGAGAAAAGATGCCGAGGTAGTGCCATATGTCACTGTATTTAGTTCGTAACAATTCAAAGGATCTTCAGGATTAAATCGCCATAAAATACGTTGCAACTGCCTATCATCTGGAGAAACCCACACAGACCTATACATTTTTGTACAATCGGCAGAAATAACAAACCTATGCTGTCTAAATCGAAGTAGAATTGAAAATAAGTCTTCCTGTATTGTAGGTCCAGCCATTTGAATGTTATTTAAAGAAAACCCTGTACAACTTTGCAATGATGCATCAAAAACGACACGAAGATTGGTCGTGATTGCATCTTCCCGATATACTCCATGATGACACATAAAATAATCGCCAGAAAAAGTGGCGTCAAAATCGTTGACTTTTGTCATATGTCCCAAATTATTATATTCTTTCATAAATTCATGATATAATTTTTTATAATTATCATTGGAATACATTTTACGTTCCAGGTTCAGAAATCGTTTTTTAACTTGCACAAACGAACTACCTACCTTTGAAATTTCAACTTTAAATGGTAACCTAACCTCAAATGAACCATCTTTGTTTCGCTTTATATTTTTTTTAAATTGCCTTTCACATGCTAACTCTTCATCTGATAATTTTTTCTCATCCGCACTAACATTTTCTAATTCCCAAAACAACTTTAAATCGTCGTGGATTTGCTGATTAATATTGACCTCGGTATTAACAAAACAACAGTTCAAAACCGCCGGCTCATTTGTCTTGCCGACAGGACCAGTCACAATCCAACCAAACTTTGTACTTTGTAAGATCGGCAGTTTGGAACCTAAACAAATATTTTCTTCACATATCAAATCCCATAATACATCCGATCCAATCAACATATCAACTTCCTGTGGTTCAAAAAATGCAGGATCAGCTAATTTACAATGACTGGGAAATTTTAAACTACTAATATTTATTGGCGAAACTGGCACAGGCCCAGTTATCTTTGGAATAACAAAGCAAGAAACATTTATTGAAAAAGAATTATTTATTCCATTAAGAGATACATCAATTTTTTCTTTAAACAATTGAAGTTTATCGCATGCACTCTCAGTAATAAAACTCGATTGAGAGCCGCTGTCTAAAATTACACGAAAAGTATGTTTATTATTAAATCGATCCAAAATATAAACGTGAGCTGTGGATAATAAAACATCACTTATCTCATAATTAGCAGAGTTATTTACTACTTCTTTTAAATTGACCAATGAGGAAGATGAACTTTCGTTATCGATATTAGAAACTTGGTTTTTATCGCGAAATTCTTGCGAATTAATTTTGTCAACATGTAATAAAATATTATGCTTGTTACATTTTTTACATGTCGGCTTTCGACAACTCTTATTAAAATGTCCGGGTTTCAAACAATTCAGACATAACTTTAAAGAAATAATTCTTTCACCCCGTTTTTGAACAGGAATTTTCAAAAAGGAAGGACATGATTGAATATAATGTTCCCCTTTGCAAAATAAACACTTTTGTGATCTAACATCAGTCAAACTTGAACATTGTAAATTATCATCTACCGCAATCAAACCTCTAAAATTACCACTACTGTGTTGTTTTTCTATGCGACTTTGTTCAAGATAGTCGAGAAATTCCGCCTTGGAAGTTAGGAATAATTTAAAATCATCTAAAGATGGATTTATTTTTGCCTTCGATTTAAATGATTCCCAATCCCTGGCAGTGGTCTTATCCAATTTTGTGCTTAATAAATAAACAATGGATACATTCCAGGATGCTGTGGGTAAACCAATTTGACTCAATGCACGCATATTTTTTGTAACATTATTTAAAATCGCATGCATACCCTTGGCGGACTCCTTACTCATGGCTTCTATATTGTAAATCTTTTTAATATGATTATGTATTAATAACTTATCATTATTGTATCGTTTTTCTAACAGCTCCCATGCAATTTTATCATTATTAGAAGAAAATTCTATACTTGATATTAACTGAAGAGGTTCGTTGCGTACAGAAGCTCTCAAATAATGAAAATGCTGAATATCTGATAGTGATTCATTTTTGTTAATAGACTCAAAAATATCTCTGAATTCAAGCCAATTTTGCAAAGACCCGTCAAATATGGGTAAATTTATATCCGGAAGCTTAACAGATTGTGTTGGGTTAATAATAACAGATCTGTTCGAACTTGTCGAGGAACCGCCACAATCGTTTTCTTTTTTGTTGTCATCCGAATACTTTTTTGCTAAAGAAATCACAGAATAATATCTGTTTTCAAATTCATTTCGTTCTAAATATTCTTTTTCTAACTCCGTTAATTCACATGATGTCTCAATCTTGTCATGGAATTCGACAAATTTTTGCAACAAATTAACATCTATATTATTAATACAAGTTTCTAACTCTAAAATTAATTGATGAGATATACTTATGTTATTTTTTAAGTTATCGTCAATATACTTGGAAAAATTAGTTAAACTAGCCTTAACAGAACCTCTTTGCCTTTTTAATATGTCCATTTTATTTTATTAATATTAATAATACTATCAAAGTTACTAAAATGATTTTCTTATAACGAACAATTCATTAATAATTTGCGAAATGAGGCAACAACGAAATACACAACAGGTTTGAAATTATAATATTTGGAAATTAAAATAGGAAAAGAAAAGAGGATTACTCACTTTTTAGACTTTGGCCTCTGGTACACTTAACTTCTGTAATTTTTGTAAAAGCCGGTGCTGACCAAAATAACCTCACAATAATTATGGCGCCATGGCTTACTACAAGCACGTGTTGTAATTTTTCAACTTATTACTTCAATACTTTTGACATCGGATTATCCGTCGACTACGAAGGTCCATATAAAATACTTGGTATTTTCTTAATATAAATTGGTTGAATTGGGTACATTAATTGTGAATTAAAACAAACACCTTTTGTTACAACTTTACTAGATGCTCTCTCATACCCAACTAACAAACTAACTACATAACATAAAGTAACGGTTGCAAAGGGAAAATGCAGCGTTGTCACGCTGAACACTTTTTCATAGTTTCCCAATATTTACGAAACAATAACAAATAAACAAATTTGACCATAAAAGGGAAATAATAAGATATAAATATAAACACCGTGTTAATAATAAAAATCTTTATTAAATATAAATAAAATTAAATTAATAATTTAATTACCTGTATTCCTCTCTTGATAATTACAAACATCGTGGTGTGCTTTAAGTCTTTGAATTAACCCTTGAATATCTTTCTTGCACTTTCTACAAATAGCCCTACACCCCAATTTATTTGGATTTGTTGTCTTTATATAGAACTGCGATATTGGGTCCTCTTTTCTTCTACTCATTTTACTTTATTTATATGTTTTCACTTCACTTAATTAACCTAACTAGCGAAATGCGTAAAATTGTTGGGCAAGGTCAATTTATAGATTGAGAAGGAATATTCTTGCAAAAAGCACAACTAACGCGTTCGTGCCTTACTCGTCACTGTAGAGTGTAGAGTGAGTGTATAGAACAGAAGGAAAACATATCGCGACAAGAATTTTGTTGCAAGAAGTGCGACAAATGCGTTGTCACAAGTTTTTGAGCCGCAAATTGTATTATAATTTATATATTAAAATAATTTCAAAGAATCAAAATGTTCAAATTTTATATTCAAATTTAAAAAATCATTTTTTAAAAAAAATCAATCAATAAAAATTAGATTTTGCCCAACCCTGTTAAAAATTTTTTAAAACGTATTGCTCAGGGGGATTTATTTTATGGTTATGGGTAAATTTTTGAATCCTTTTTAGGGTGATTTTCTCTATCACCTTTGCTATGTTGTTTAATAGGGAAATGGGTCTGTAACCATCGACATAACAAGGTAATTTGTTAGCTTTGATGATAGGAGTAATATTGGCAATCTGGAGCATATCTGGATGGTTGCCAGTTTTTATAGTTAGTTATATAAGTTAAGTGAGTGAATCGTAATTGAATTGTCTCCTGAATTAAACTCCAAAATTTGAGAAATACAGAGATTTTCTATAACTATAACTAAAGTGTTGTAACGTATATGGCTTAACGGTGAGTTAAAAACAATCTTTCCATAAGTGATTTTTATTGAATATTACCCAAACAAAACAATAAAGACAAGAAAGTGAATACCAGTTTAAGTGATAAGTATAATCAAAGAACATTAATTATCTTATTAATTACCACCTAGCATAAAGAAACTCTGACTAAAAATAAAGCGAGGTTGCCAGATCCACAAAACAAACTGGAAAACCACGAAAAACTAAATAATAAAAATTTAATAACTTAATCAGGTCGATAAAAGTAAGACTTCCGACGGGTTGACTGGGGTTTGCTTTTTCCGCGACCAAAGAACGAGAAAAAAAATGAGCGATTTTGATAGAGTTGAAAAAATGTTCCAAGAGATAGGAGGCAAAATGCATGATAAACTTGATACATTCATAGGAGAAATGAATAAAATGAAGGACGAAAATAAAAAGTTGAAAGAAAAAGTAGCCGAACAGGAGGACAGAATAGATACATTAGAAAAGGAGTCTTAGAAATGGGATACTAAAAAATGCGAAAAATCTTAATGGTACAGAAATTTGGATCGACGAGGATTTTCCTAAAAACGTGCAAGAAGAGAGAAAATACCTTCTACCCAAACTTAAGGAAGCAAGACAAAGAGGATACAAGGCCCTATTAAGGTATAACAAACTAATCGTTAATGACGAAATATACCAAAATGGCCAACAGGAAATAATGGAACAAGAGTCGTCACAAATAATAGAAATAAGAGAACAGTAGAAGAAAGATCACCAAAGGGGGAAGCTTCGAAAAACAAATTCGAAAAATTAGCAAAATGACAGCAAAAAACTAGGTATCGAAGATATGGAAAGAATAGAAAAAGTAAAACCGGCAATGAAAAAGGAAACGAATATGGATTACAGAACAAATTATAATAAAACAATAAAAAAATAGTGAAAACATAATAAAATTGAAACAGCTGTTAAATAAAAAAAATTGGAGGTTAGGAGTATGGAATATTACGAGGATGTATTGATATCTAGTTAGCTTAGACCAGTTCCATGCATAAACAAATTATTGTGTTACCATAGCAACGAACAATAACTTATTAGAAGTATCAGTGTAAAGTTTGACGTCAAAAAAGTAAACCAGAGTTACGCAATAAATTAAAAGAAAAAAGATGTCTACCGAAATTGTGAAAATCGAAAAATTGGAGTATCGAGCCATCATCAAGTACCTGTATTTAAGAGGGTTAAGAGGTAAGCAGATTTACAAAGATATGCTTAATACCCTTGGTAATCAATGTCCTTCTTATGCGACCGTGAAAACTTGGACTGCAAGCTTCAAAAGAGGTAAATTTTCCATTGAAGATGATGACCGATCGGGAAGGCCAGTTTCTGTGTTAGTCCCCGAAAATATCGATGCAGTTCATGACATGATTTTATCAGACCATAGAATTGGGCTAAAACGGATATCTAAAGCACTGAATATTTCATACGAACGCGTTCAGCATTTAGTTCACGTCAATTTGGACATGAGAAAAATTGCTGCAAAATGGATCCCCAAATGTTTCAATGTTAACCAAAAGCGTACAAGGGTAGAAGCATCGCGTTCGATCTGTGCTCGATTTGAAAACGATGTAGACTTCTTAAACCGAATTGTTACTATGGATGAGACTTGTAGGCTAGGAGATGGTGACAGAAAATGTTCTTCCATTTTCTCTTGCATGTCTTTTTAGGAATTGATAACTAACCCTAAAATATGAATGATAGAGGGGTTACGAGCCCTTGCGCGCTTGCACGTCATAAAGAAAATGGCTTCTCTTTGTGTGAAGAATTTTAGTATTTTTCCGTGACATTGCATATTGCATGCCTTTGTAATATAATCATTGATGGTATGCAATTCGCAACGACCGACGGGGCTCAAAGGGTTACGTAGAAATGAAAAAAAAAATAGAACATTTCCGTGTTTACAAATTGCATGCCGTTGTAAAAAATTAGTTTTTTTATCTCAAAAATACTCTACGAAAATTGGCATGCACCCCTCGTATGACCAAGGGTGAAAAATAGAAAAATATTGTGAAAATTCAATACAACTTTTCCGTGATTTCAAACTGCATGACGTTAGCAAATTTGGCATGCACAACAGGAAGTATTAAAGTAGTGGCATGCATGACGAAAATTGCAAAAAACGCTGTTTTAATTTCCGTGACTTTATTTTGCATGTCATTCAAAATTTCATTAAAAAACATTATTTTAAGTTGATAAAAAAAATGGCATGCATATTACACAAGCCTGACATATAAAACTTGTGCAAAAATAAAATTAAAAAAGTTTTTTAACGAAAAAAAAAATAAGGAACATTTCGCTGTTTTTTTTGCATGCCTTTTTGTACATTGTAAATATTATTTTAAACTTCAATAACAAATGGCATGCATGTTTATTGATAAAAAAATTCTATATGAAAAAAAAAACATAAACTAGTCGTAAAAATAAAAAATGCATTCTTTTCCGGAGGCAAACTGAAAACTTTTTTACGAAACGGTACACTTGTATTAATACCTAACTTAAATAAAATATTTATAAAATATTATTTTTATTATACATTATTCATTATTAACACTTTCAGTATCATTACACACTGATTCATCTTCCGTAGTTTCTCCAATGTCGGATCCACTATCACTGTCATCGTCATCAGTTTCGTCCTCCACATCTTCAAAAGTAGGTGTTTTTATTAATTCATCTGCATCTGTTTCTTCTGTATCTATCAAAATTAAATAAACATTTCTTGAATATTTGAAGGTACGTCCTCGCCCTCGAACCACTGGAAGGAATACATATCATCTTTGAGTTTTCAGCCGAATTCCAGATTATTTAGATTTTCATTGGGCACTGGAGAAAAGGCATTTTTCCACATGTGTCCAATGTATGATGCTCGAAGTAATTGCTGCTTGAGTTCACGCTTACATGGTGGTAGTGTGCAAGCGTCAAAGTCCTTTAATTTTTGTTTGAACTCTTCTGTGGGCTCGATGTTACTAGTATATGTCGAGAATATTTTTAATCGAGCTTCATCGACATTCGAACATTTTTTTTGTAGCGTGCATTTATAGCGTATAGCGTACATTTTATGAAACTTTCATTATTATTAAAAATACGGTGGTGTTATTTAATACGCATGCCGTTTTCGATATATACTTAATATAATATGTTATTATGAAATGCAAAACGGCATGCAAATTAAAAACACGGAAATGTTTCATATATTTTATGAAACTTTCATTATTATTTAAAATACGATCGTGTTATTTAAGACGCATGCCATTTTCGGTATATACTTAAAATAATATGTATTTATGAAATACAAAACGGCATGCAAATAAAAAACGCGGAAATGTTTATTAAATTTTTTGCAACTTTTGTTATTATTTATAATATAATGATCATGTGCAACATGCATGCCATTTGTGTTTCAGAATTATTTGGTCATAAAATTAATATTTATCTTTATTAGAAGTAGTTTGAAATCACGGAAAAGTTTTATTGAATTTTCACAACATTTTCCTAATATTTTCCACCCTTGGTCATACGAGGGGCGCATGCCAATTTTCGTAGAGTATTTTTGAGATGAAAAAACTAATTTTTTACAACGGCATGCAATTTGTAAACACAAATTTTTTTTTCATTTCTACGTAACCATTTCAGCCCCGTCGGCCGTTGCGAATTGCATGCCATCAATGATTATAGCTTAAATTTGTTCCAACTACGTTATATTACAAAGGCAGGCAATATAATGTCACGGAAAAATACTAAAATTCTTCACACAAAGAGAAGCCATTTTCTTTATGACGTGTAAGCGCACAAGGGCTCGTAACCCCTCTATCTTTCATATTTTAGGGTTAGTTATCAGTTCCTAAAAAGACATGCAGGAGAAAATGGGAGAACATTTTCTGTCACCATCTCCTAGTCTATTGGGTACATTTCTATGATCCAGAAACAACGCAATAATCGATGGAATGGCGACACTCTGGTTCTCCAAGACCTAAGAAGTTTCGTGTCCAAAAATCTGCTGGAAAAATTCTTGCTTCAGTTTTTTGGGATTGCCATGGAGTAATCATGATTGATTTTTTGGATAAGGGTAGAATAACTGGAGATTACTATTCGACATTACTGACCCCTCTATGGGAAAAAAATTAAAGAGAAAAGACGCGGAAAGCTATCCAAAGGTGTTTTGTTTTTGCAGGACAACGCCCCTGCACACAAATCTCATGTTGCATAAAATTCGTGATTTAGGGTTTGAATTACTAGAACACCCCCCTTATTCGCCAGATTTGGCTCCGTCCGACTATCATCTCTTTCCTCAACTGAAAAAAAGTTTAAAAGGTCATAAATTTTCTTCCAACAAGGAGGTAATAAAAGCTGTGGAGGTCTGGTTTGCAGAGCAAGAAGAAACATTTTTTTTGAAAGGTCTAGAGACGTTGCAGGTTCGCTGTAATAAATGTATCCAATTAAGAGGAGAATATGTTGAGTAATAAAATATTTTGACATTGAAATTTTGTTAGGTTCTATAGTAGGCTAAGAATTTTTCAATATAGCCTTGTAGAAACTATTACTGATACTAAAGAAATTGCAAACGAAATGAATAACTTTTTTGTAAATATCGGTGATGAACTGTCAAATAATATTTCAAATAAAAATTTAAAATTAAGCGATTTTAACATAAATTCGACTTGCGATCAATCCTTTTTTCTTTATAAAACTAATACTGAGGAACTCTCTTAAATAATCTCTTCTCTTAAGAACTCTCCTTCAACTGGTCCAAGTAAAATATCAAACATTATACTGAAAAAAATTTCAAGTCATTTTTTAGACCCACTAACTTTTATTTTCAATAATATTTTTCTGAAAGGTGTCTACCCGAATGTAGGGATGCGCAATTTTCGAAAAACATCGATGTTAAATCAAATGATACATCGAAAATAGTCAATCGATATTCTAAAAATATCGGACGGGAAATATCGATATTTATAAACATCGATGTTTTATTGGTCAATAATGCTAATAATGCCATTAAAAAAATATATAAGCTTAAGTTTATTACAATATACTTTAATATACTAAAACACAACGTATATATGAAAAATAAACATAAGAATGTTCATGTATACTTAAATTATACATTTGAAATCAAAGAACGTAAAGAAAACAGTAAACATTAAAAATAAAAAAATACTAACAAACAAAAATAGCATAAATCCTAAAATATGCTTAAATCGCAATGATTTAAAAATAGCAGTTTTGACAATTTTTGCCCTAAGAGTCTATTATGTTGTTGTGTTAAAATGTGCCCTGCATTTGAAAAGAGTCTTTCAGATGGGACTGAAGTTGCAACAGCGCTCAAGTATTTTGAAGCTATTTTTGAAAGTCGGGGATACACATTCTTCATCTCCTCCCAAACTTTCAATGGATTGTCATGAAATTTTGCTAAGGGACTCTGTAGGTACTGGGTTAACTCAACTGATTTATCATCATCGGAGACATAATTTTCCAAACTTCTTTTTACCGCTTCGTGGTGATGGCTCCAAATGCTGAATGATTGTTCTGAAAAAATAAATAAGATATAATAATTATTATAAATATTAGTATTTCTAATAAGCAATACTCTAATCATACTCTAATGAAAATTCAATCGACCCCACCCCCACCTTCTACACTTATTTACCTTCTTCTATTGTTTCTTCTCCGTTCCGGGTTTCTTCTGCTTCATTCTCCATTTCTTGCAGCATTGTTCTTAAATATGATACGGCTCGGGAACAGGCTAATGGATTCGCTTAAATCTTGGGTCGAGTAAAGTAGCTACGCTAGTAAGCGTACTTCCTCCATGTGACCAAATCGTTTTTGTAATTCGGTCTGTAATACTTCTTTCAAGTTAAGGCCCATTTCTAGATTGCAATCGATACTTTGAATTTTATTTTTAAGGCAATAAATCATAGGAATGATTTTGCTTGCCGTGACGTATTTTTCACCGCATAACTCTTTAGTAGCTGCTTCCAAGGTTCGTAATACTTTTAAAATTTCTTCTATTTGTTGAATTTCTAGGGCGCTAACCATCGCTGGTGCTGTAGTGTGTCGGATTATAATATTGTTAATCTCAACTCGTAGTTCTATAAAACGTTCTAACATATAATATTTATAAAACGTTCTAACATATAATATTTGGAGTTCCAACGTGTTTGGACTTCTTGGATTAATTTTTTAGATGTTTGTTTGCTTAATTCATCGCTGGCTACTACACTCTGCTTGAACCAAGTGACGATTCTCTTTACTGATAATGTCCAACAAATTTGGTACAGAGCTGATTGATTTTTCGGCTACTAAATTCAATGTGTGAACGCAACATGGTGTAATAAATGCGAAAAACACATGAATATATTATTGTACAAAAATTCGGAACACTCGGTAAATACAAAATTTAATTTAATTATTATGAAACTAGAATACGACCCACATATTGTTTAACAAAATCTTTACAAAGTCAAAACAGAATAAAAAAATAAAACATTTACTGGGTCAAACCAAAACAAAGTTGTTTAAAAAAATATCATTATTTCGATAACAAAAAGTCTGCACGCTTCAAAAACAAAGAAAAACTGCAACTCTAAAAACAAAAACATCTCACACCCAAAGTCGGGTGATGGAAAAAAACAAAAAGGAAGAACGGCTCAGGACTCGAGAGAGTACGGGTCGTACACGCGAAGGGAAAGGCTTTCCCCGAGTACGAGAGTATAGTGTTTTAGTGTTGGTGATACCCGAGGTAAAAATTTCTCCGTTGTGTCAGGGCGTAATAGGAATACTTGGTGATTCCTTGACAGTGAAGTCTGTCCCCCAGTATCAGAGCACAAACCGGTGGAATTTCCCTCGACGCTATCACTAAATCATCCTAACACGTCTCGGCAAATTTCGCATTTTCGGGGCAGCGACCCAGCTAGAGATACAGACGCAGTTCCTGCAGAATATAAAAAGGGAAGTTATTCTACCGTAAGCTTTTGAACAAAAGTATTATTTTATTTAATAACGTATATTTTTGTGAATAAGACCAGATTTACCGCGTGTCTCGAGGGTTTAGAGAATTTAAGGATTTAAACGGGCATGTTAAAGCTTGATTTGAGGATCGTAGAAGTTTTCTTACGTTATTATTGTCTCATTTTTTTTTACACAGAGTATCTTTTGGTTCGTGTGGTAGATAAGAGGAGAGCGAGAGCAATCGAGAAATAACAGAGTTGAATTTAGTTTTAAGCCAGAGCGAATTGGTTTTTCCGTTTTAATCAGGGACCATTTGATATATAACAAAAGAAAACCATATTTTGGTTAAATTCCATTTCACATTTATTTCAAGGTGATAGACAACCTTGGGGCTTATAAAAGCTGACACCGAAAAATTGTACTATTTTGTAATGTTATAACATAAGAATCTTGTTTCACTACGGAAATATCCACTTTAAATGCCGTCATACTCCAAGGCCGTTGGTGATAAAGCACACGTAAACTAAAAATTCGCTTGGGGGTCACAAGGTAATTGGCCTATGTTTATTTGTTTACTGAATCGAATGCGACCCAGCTAACTGGAAATTCTAGACAGAAAAATATAAAAAGGAAAGCACTTGGCCCCTCGGGCTTCTTTCTATTTTTCCTTTCTCTCTCTTTTCTCATTTACCATCCTACTAATATTATACGCGGAATCCGAAATTTATTATTTTGTGAGTAATTCCGGCGTATACCGGAGAACCGGATAAATATCTATAATTACTAGTTGAGAGATTTATATCAGGGTACGTCTAATGTTTATTTTATATATATTATAGTTGCTACTTCAGTGCGTAGACAGATTTCGTTAAGTTGTAAATTTAATTTTGACGCACGCATTATTACAAGTATAGTATTTTGACAAATGTATATATGATTGGTCTGATTTTTTTTCATATAGCTATTATATACGTTTAGTTACATACGCTGTGTGGTGTTTACCATAAGTTTTATTTATCACCCTATCCCTCAACCCGTACTTCCCCGGGAGGGTGTACATACGTTGGAAAAAAAAGGGGGCCGATTGCCGAGAACAAACCCTATCCTGGCAAGGAGATTATTCCGCTTTAAGCCCAGGCGTACCTAGCTCAGAAGTCGGACTGGATGTGCCTTACCCGCTCGGATTGCACAGAATTTCATTGGAGAGGAGGTATTACTCAGGGACAAAAATAAGAAGGGTAACGAGGATTTATTAGAATAGCCCTTAGGTGCCCCAGAAGTTATTAGAATGGTGACAGTGGTTTCCCGATATAGGGTTGTTTAAACTTGGTTTCAAAGCGGTTTCCCGATATAGGGTTGTGTAAATTTATTTTCATAGAGTTTTCCCGGCATAGAGTTGATAAAGTATCTTCACAGCGGTTCCAAGGACAGGATTAACTACTTAGTCTTCGTAGCGGTCTTCCAATAAAGGGTTGTAGGTCAGCAGGGACGATAAATCTTCACGCAAGGGATTCCAGTCAGGCCAAGATTATATGCCAATCTTGCTACAGCACAAGAGAATACAGGGAACGGTGAAGCTGTACGGTCTGTAACCGGAGGCTGCGAAAGGCAGTAAACAAGGCATACAGGAGGGAAAAGGCTAGGAAAAATCGAGAATAAGCCATACTATCCCACCATCAGCTCAGCTAACATCAGGTACGTTAGTCGTCAAGCAGCAGGCAAATAGAAGGTTGAATCAAATTAGTCGTGGTCTACTACGTCGTCTCATAAGTGTTCCATTGTATCTATTTTTTTTTCTTCTCGTTTGGGGTTCGCTAGAATAAACCACAGTCGGTGAAACGAGGTAAATTAAAATTTTACAAAGGGGGAAGTTAACCCATCCCTAAGAATCCTACCCGTGCACCAAAAACTATCCATTTCAGGCGTCGTAGAAGCCAGAAAGGTAGGTGTAATATAGGTAAACATTGAAAAATTGTTCATTTAATAAAGATAAAATATAACTAAACAAGATGCCGCTCGACTCACAAAATAGGTTAGGTACAGGCGGTCAAGGGACTTCAGACACAATGGGAGACGCAAGCAACATGCCACCCATATTGAGGGTAGCACAGGCGCAACCATTGGGGGTGATAGCGGCGACGTTAACAGATTTCACAGGTCGAGATGCAGCTAAATATATTGAGAAACTAGAACTAAGGGCTAAACTAGACGGATGGACGGAATCGGAAACTTTAACATTATTGAAATTTAAACTTGCGGGATCGGCATACGATTTTTTCAAGGCGGATCCTAGGTTAGACACGGTATCATACTCAGAATTCAGAGAAAAATTACTACGGAAATTTGTACCAAAAAAATCAATAGCAGATTGGTGGATGCAATTGATGCAATGCTATCAAAGACACGATGAGGATGTGGCGTCGTTCTGCACCAGACTGAAATTAATCGGGAACAAGATACTAGAAGAGGATATAAAGGGCGCAAGCAGGGAACAAATACCAAACATACAAAAAAAACATAATTCGGTATTAATAAACCAATTCAAAGTAGGGTTGAGAAAAGATTTATTAAGGGAGGTAGGTTTTTACATTCTACACAAAGACGACATGACACTAGAAGAAGCAGAAGAAATAGTTAATTGTCAAGAAACGGCGGTAACCATGACAAGTGGCAGGAACAGTAGCCAGAAAGTCGCATTTACGAGAGGACAACTGAGGTGCACAACATGCGGCAGGTCAAATCACACTACGGAAGAATGTAGGCAGAACGCAAAATGTTTATTCTGTGGCAAACAAGGACATTGGATGGCAAATTGCAGGACGAAGGAAGCAGAAGAAACAAAAAGGGAAATAAGATGCCAAAATTGTAAAAAACAAGGACATTGGGCATCAAATTGTAGAGAAAAAGGGAACGAACAAACAATGACATGTTATTACTGTGGAAAGCAAGGACATTGGCTAAAAGAATGTAGAAAGAGAATGTTCGACGAGGCGAACAACCAGAATAAAACAACCGCGAAGTACGAGAGGTACAACGACGGAAAGGCAAATCAATGGAAAGCGGACAAGACGAGGTATCACAGAGAGAACCAAGAAACACAACAAAGAAACCATAGAGAATATGGTAGACACAGCAACCAAAAGGAAGAATATCATAAACAAGAAACTCAAAGAAGGTCGCAACAAAATAATTTTGGGAACTACGAGAGAAGTAGACACCAAACGAACGAGGATACAAGGGGTCACTCTGCAGAAAGAGGACACACGAGTAAGAAAGAATGGACGAAACATTTAAACTAGTAAGGACCACAGTTAGTCCCCGGACCAGTGGCCGAGTGAATTTAACAGGGGAAACAGATTTAAACAAACCACAATGGAAAGAACCAAACCGGAAAAATAGGAATGATTATAATCCAAGGATAACAAACAAAGAAATAGGAGAAACAATGTATCACAACGAATCAATGTCGGAAACAAACGAGGACGCCCCATACATAGTAATGCTAAGAGTAAATGGCATAAACAGACCCTGCATGATAGACACAGGTGGAGCGTACTCATTGGTAAACCGGTCAATAATCGCAGATTGGGAATTAGACACAAGAATTATAGAGGAATTAACTCTGAAAGGGATAACAGGACACACAATACAATTGTATGGATCAACGAAACTAGCAATAAGCGCAAATGGGATGAATTACAACATTTACACAAAAGCCATTGCAGCAGAAGACGAAATAATGGGAGAAATACCAGTTCTTTTAGGAAGAGATTTTCTAGAAGAACAAAAAGCAATCATATCATATAAAGGAGAACCTTCATTAGAAATATGGGAAAGAAGAATACCGTTAATAAACGCAAAACAAGTGGAAAACACTATAGATAACGGTGAAATCACCGAAGCAAATGAACAAGTGGCAACAATAAAGGAAAAAACAGAAACTACAGAAGCGAACAAGTGGCAACAATGGCTAGGAATGGTGAAAACAATGTACAAAAGGAAGGACCCAGAACAGAAAAAAATCGAGAAAAAAACGGAAAGTCAACAGCAAGAGCAGAGATATCAAACGCAGTGTAAACAAACAAACAAAAACAAAACGGCAACAGAGACCAATATAGAGAACTATACAGAGTGGAACGAAGAAATTAATCGAAAGAAAAACATAAGTCAGGAAATAAAAAATAATGAAGAAGGACAACAAAACACAGAACGAAAAAAGGATAGAGTGGAATCAAAAACAGAAGAAAAGAACGAAGAATTAAAAGAAACAATAACTAATAGAAATTCTACAGATGTGTACATAGAAAATAGCATAACTATACCAGCACTAACCGAAGTTCACACAATTGGGACGCTAAAACATACGATAAGAGGAAATACTATTGCATGCGAAACACAACAAAAAGGACAACAGGCAATAAGACTAGCAAACAGCATAGCAAATAACGGAAAAAAGATTCCTATCAGGATAATAAACACGTCAGCACAAGAAATATGTCTAACAAAAGGAACTAAACTAGGAAAAGCATACGAATGTACAGAGGACACAGTGCCACAAACGAAAATACAGGACACGATCAGGAAGTTTGACACCAAAACAGATGTATGGATCAGAAAAAATTTTGAACTAGGACATATAGATACAAAGTATAAGGAAGAATTAATAAAGTTAATACAAAAGTACCATCACTTATTCACGGACGACGATGAAATAATAACAAGCACCACAAAAGTGAAGCACCATATAACCATAGAAACGGGCAGCCAACCAATATGCAAAGCGCCATACAGGATCCCATACTATCAAAGAGAAGTGCTACAAAAAGAAATAGACAGGCTACTAGAAGCCAAAGTAATCAGGACATCATCCAGCCCATGGTCAGCGCCAGTCGTACTAGTGGTAAAACAAACTCCAGAAGGAGAAGAAAAAGTGAGAATGTGCATAGACTACAGAGGACTAAATGCGGTAACAAAAAAAGAATATTATCCGTTACCAAACATATCAGATCTACTACAAGGCTACAAAGCAGGAGGAGAAACACTGTTCTCAGTAATTGATGTAGCAGAAGCTTACCACCAAGTAGATATGAACGAAGAAGATATTCCACTAACGGGATTTAGCACATATCAAGGGCACTACGAATACACCAAAATGCCATTCGGATTGGTGAATGCCCCAGCAACATTCCAAAGATTCATGAACGCAACTTTAAGAGGATTAACGGGAATAAAATGCATGGTTTACTTGGATGACATAATAATATTTAACTACACAGGGAAAAAGGACCACTTACAAAAATTAGAAGAAGTATTCAATAGATTAACAGAGGCAAACATTAAACTGAAACCAAAGAAATGCAATTTTATGTTAAAGAAAGTGAAATATTTAGGACATATCATTTCACAAGAAGGAGTAGCTCCAGATCCACAAAAATTGGAGGCGGTACACAAATATCCCCTACCAAAGAACGTAAAAGGAGTAAGAGGTTTCTTAGGAATAGTAAATTGGTACAGACGATTCATACCAAACATAACCGAACTAGCAGCACCATTAGTAAATCTAACCAAAAAAGACACCATTCAAAATAACAGAGGAAGTAATTAAGGCAATGGACCAACTAAAAGAATCACTAACGTCAGACAAAGTTCTAATCTTCCCAGACTTCTCGAAACCATTCATATTATCGACAGATGCATCGAACATAGGTGTAGGAGCAATATTAAGTCAAATAAGGGACGGTAGAGAAAGACCAATAGCGTATGCAAGTAGGACACTAAGCAGAGCAGAAACAAACTATTCAACGACTGAAAAAGAACTGCTAGGAGTGATTTTCGGCATTAAAACATTCAGATGCTACATCTACGGGACAAAATTCACAATCATCACAGATCACAGAGCATTAAAATGGGTACTTACACTGAAAGATCCAAATTCAAGACTAACACGATGGGCCTTAACCTTAGCAGAATACAATTTCGAAGTAATCCACAGAGTAGGAAGGAAACACGGAAACGCAGACGCACTAAGCAGAATGTACGACAAAACGTGCAACTACGTTGAAACATCATACGAAGATTACTTAAAATACATAACGGAAAACGAAGTACCAACAAAAAACAAAATACTAGAGAAAGACGGAAAATTAGTAACTATACACGAGGAACAATCAATAGTACTATTTACAGCCAAAAACAAACCAAACCAAGATCCACTAATAAAAGAAATGGAAACCACATATAATTTACCAGACGTCACACAGAATCGAATAGAAGAAATTAGAGAATGGGACACGATCGACACAAAATTCTACATAGGGGTAAACAGAACAACGGCAAAGGAGGAAACATCTTACGAAATTATGTGGAACATTATACAACAGCTAAGGACACTATGCGAAGAAAACAAAGAGGAGAGCATAACCTTCATCGCAAGCAAAGAACAAATTCCAGGACTATGTTGGAACGAAATTACTAAAATGATCCAATTTACATTTTACGGAACACCCACCAAAATAATCGTTTTACGACCAGACAATACAGGGGAAACAAGGAAAATCTACGCAATAGAAACAGAAGAAGATTGGGAACCAATATGGGACAAAGACAGGCTGAAAATAGCACAGAAACGAGACGAATTCTGCAACAGCACAATACAACAAATGGAAAAGGATGACGAGACAAAAAGAAGATACTACATCGACAAGGAGGGGATTCTATATAGACAAGAACAGGAAGAACATAGAGATCAACTGGTAATACCGAGAAGCTACATCACCAAAGTGATAGAAGACTTTCACGACTCGCCGATATATTGCCATCAAGGACAACAGAAAACATTAGTGGCAATAAAGAGGCGTTGCTTCTGGCCAACGATGAGAACAGACGTAATAAACTACTGCAAACAATGCGACGCATGCAACAGACGAAAGACGTCACCTCACTTCAAGAAAGCTCCATTGCAAAGATTTACAAAAGTCACGGAACCATGGGAGATAACCTCTATGGATATAGTGGGCCCTCTACCAACATCAAACGAAGGGAACAAATACCTGCTAACATTTCAAGACCACTTTACCAAATACTGTGAAGCAATTCCGTTACCAAATCAGAAAGCAGATACAGTAGCTAAAGCATTCGTAGAGCAAATAATAGCAAGACACGGAACACCCCAGAAATTATTAACAGACAGAGGAACAAACTTCATGTCGGAATTAATGCAAGAAACATGCAAACTATTGAACATAAAAAGACTACACACGGCAAGTTACGCGCCCACGACAAACGGTCAAATAGAAAGATTACACAGAGTGCTGAAAGACATGTTAGCACACTACATAGCACCAGATCAAAGAGATTGGGACAAATGGATACCCTACGTACTAATGGCATACAGAGGAAGCGTACACACTTCAACAGGATACAGCCCATATTTCCTACTACACGGAAGAGACCAAACATTACCATTTGAAAAATTCATAACCCCGAAGAGAATCAAATACGACACCGACAACAATTATGTGTCAGAATTAGAAGCTAGATTAAGTCAAGTATACAAGACAGCATTAAAAAACACGGAGAAAGCAAAAGAAGAAAGGATAGCCAGATATAACGAAAAAACGGCACTAAGAGAATTCGCACCAGGAGATTTAGTATATCTACTCGACGTAAGCACAAAAGTAGGTAAATCAAAGAAGTTACAGAACCAATGGACAGGACCGTTTGAAGTAAAAGAAAAGGTAGGACCGGTTACATACCAAATCTTGTCACAAAAAGGGAAGAAGGCACAAATAGTACACATCAACAGATTAAAAACATACCACGGAAACATAGAGGACAAGGAACATAAGATACTACAAGATATAGATGACTCGGAAAGTATAGAAGAGGTAGAAGAAATACACGAGCAAGAAGAAAACGAAGTAGTTCCAGAAAAGGTAGCAGCACTACCATTTTGGTCAATGAACGAGAATCCACAACCACCAAAATCCAAACCATCAGCTCAAGGCAAACATAAAGGGAATAAAACAGAACAGAGACCACACGTTTCACTACGACCACCACCGGAGATAAGACGCTCTGCCAGAGTGAGAAACAGGATACAAAGTGCACCCAGTTACACAAAAACATTTAACGCCGAAAGGAAATTAACAAAAAAGACCGGACTGAAACAGACGGGCTACTACAAATTACTAAGACAGACGAATAACCATAAAAATAACAAGACCAAAATAAGTACTAGATGGATAGCGATGAGCTAAGAAATAACTATTTATCATACAAGTATATATCAGTTTATATTATTAATTCATACAGATTAACGGGTTCAATTATAGGTTAATTCAAAGTGAAGAAATAGGGATAAGCGAGTAAATAGGAATAATCAAGTAAGTTAAGAATCATAACAGATTAATGGAAAAAAAAATCCATAAGCTACTAGGGACTAACAAATAGTACCTTGTGAGAAAGTAATCAAATAGGGCAAAGATAAAATATATATACAAAAGAAAAAAAAATCTACGATAGGTTTAGGGGATAAGACGACATACACAGAAACGAAATAGCATTTCAAAAAGTCGAAATCAAATTAGATATATAAGTTCAAATTTCTTTTATACTTCAGAATTGTATTCATAAGCATGGTATTATAATGTCTACTAAGTAGAATAATTACGGAAAATATTAAACTAATTATGTTACTAACCATAACAAAACGTCAAAACAAAAAGCAAGGTCAGTATAATTGAACAATTAAATAAAATGCACCACTTGCAAAAGCTGATGTAGGGTATTTAGAAGAAATTCAATGTTAAAATATACAAGGGGACTACAAAAGTAATTAAATATAGAAATAAATAATGGTGAAACAAGCTCACGGGTGATAAATTTCAAGAATTTTTTTTACTCTTCGAAAGAAGAGAGCTCATTTGACAGTCCTAAGAAGTGTGAAGCTCGGTCAAATGAGGAAATGTCATATAAATATGAAAAATTGTAGGTAAAATAGTATTGTAACAAAGAAAATTTTAGAAATATTGTAAGACAGATAATTTGTATTAACAGTTGTAAATTTTAAAAATTTTAGGATAACTAAACCAAAACAATGGCACGACAAAATACTATCCTGACCTGGGTGACATTCGTCATGTGCGGGCTACATATAACAGTTGGGTTAATCGCGTATGAGTGTTCGCACCCCAACACAAATATCACAGTGATATCGTTAAAAGACGTTCAAAAGTGTCCGGAACCAGAAAAAACGTACGCGAGTGAAAAAACGGACATACAAGTGATTCAACGAAACGAAATAAAAATGCAAAAAGTATGGTCATGCGTAATAGAAGTAACAAAATTCATGTTCTACTGCGGGATGCACAGCCACACGTCAGTCGTGTAAATTTCTTCCAAAAGATAAATCCTCTGCTTTTACAATATTCGCGCCACTATCCGTTACAACAGCTGTAATTTTTTCCTTAGGTATGTGCCATAGGTCGCAAATTTCTAACAACTTTTCAGATAAATAAGCCGATGTATGCCTCTCGTTTAGGTCGAATACTCCTAGTGTAAATGAACAAACTATCATTTGGTCTGCATAATGCACTGTGACACCTAAGAAACTTCATGTCTACATCGTATCGCTCCAGATATCAGTCGTGATGGTAAGCGAGTCAATAAGTGATAATTCTTTGTGATACTACTTCATATTTGGTATCCAGTCTACGGCTAAAGGTGTCTCTGCGCGGTAACTTATATTGAGGTACAACGATTTTCAGAAGGTGTCGAAACTCTTCATTTTCAACTATGTTTAACGGCTGCATATCTTTGCAAATCATAAATAGAATTGCGTTAGTAATATCCTCAAATTTTCTACCTCCTTATCCGTAAGATGTTATATTGTGAAATATTTTTTTTACCGATGGCTGGAATGTACTTAAAGCTGAATTACTTCTACTTACTGAGCCTGATGCAGTGGTTGGAGTCACGGCCTCGCTAAAAACTGTACTTGAAGTAATTGAACTTGCAATACTTGCATTTTCAGCGACAGTGTCTGTATCGTCATCAGTATCCGGATCCGATATCTGTGTTATCTCCGAAGCTGGGCTTAACATCTCACTTTCTTGTTCTTGTGACGGCCCAGCAGTCTCGGAACTTTTGGCACAGGTTTTTTCATGTAACTTTATTTTTGCCGAACTTTTTTGAGCTACTAACAACTTATGCAATCGCACAATGTGTCCCATTAAATTCGTAGTATTTCCAGAAGTTTTTAGCTTTTTGTTACAATACCGACACGTAGCTGTCCCATCATTATTTTTTAAAAAATGTTTCCACACATCACTTTTTGGAGGAGCCATTTTAGAATACTACTAACAGTACAGACAAACTCATTGAAAAATGAATTAAAAATTAAAACGCTGGACGTAAAACAATGCAACCCATGCAACCACCAACTCCACACCCATGCAACCACCAACTCCACTTGGCTGACTACACACACTTAATTGAACACGAAAACTATTATCTTTTATATAGAAACGCCAAAATAGTTTCTAGGAAATAAATTCCAGAAGATTTAGCCGACAAAAGCGGTGTCGGCGACGGCCGCCTGATCAAAGTCAAAGGTTAAGGGCGGCCGTCTTTACCTTTAAACCGATTCCGCGTGCCGCTTGCTGAGGTAGGAATAGGCCGGGGCCGCACATATAAAAGAACACAAGAAAGTTAGATATAATATGATTAATTCTAAAAATGTTTAGTTTATTATATCACTAATTTTATGTATAGTATATTGTAGAAATTCTTGATAGGTCAATTTTATTTTTAATATTAGCTTTGTTCGCGGTAAAATCCCGAACTATTTTGAAGCAAAATATTTGGTTTGTAAAATCCTGAACTGTTTTAGAACTAAATTTATTTTGTATAATTGGCTAGACCCCGTTCGGGATTGACCCGCGAACAAAGCTATTATTTTTCGTTTAATTCAAAAAAACATCGCAAAAAATATCGATGTTAACTAATAAAATCGAATGGAAAAACATCGATATAAACATTGAAAATCGAAACATAAAAATGGATATTTTCAAAATATCGATACATCGTGCGCATCCCTACCCGAATGCTTTCAAAAAAGCGTATGTTGTTCCTATTCATAAAGGAGGTACAAATACTGATATAAATAATTATCGTCCTATATCCTTAACTACTAGCCTTTCTAAAGTATGCGAAAAAATTATTAAAAGATGTCTTACTCGATATTTTATTGATCGTAATTTGTTAAGCCCAAATCAGTTCGGTTTTATTGAGGGCAAGTCTACTAGTGATGCAATCATGAAGATAGTGGGTCAGTTGTATAAATCAGTTGATGGTAGCACTTCAACTATTGCTGCCTTATTAGATTTAACCAAAGCGTTCGATTTGGTGCCACATTTGCGTTTATTAGCGAAGCTAGACAAATAATTTGGTATTAGGGGTAATGCTTTAAAACTATTAAAAAGTTATTTAACAAATAGGGAACAAGCAGTAAAAATCAAAGATATTATTAGCGAAGAAATGACTGTTAAAAAAGGAGTGCCCCAAGGTACACTCCTGGGGCCCCTTCTTTTTTTGTGCTACATCAATGACTTTCTTAGCCTGAAAAATATTGGCAAGATTACGGCTTACGCCGATGATACGGTTTTGGTTTTTGACGATAATAATTGGGATACACTTGGGAATAAAGTATCATTTGGACTTTACTTAGCTAAGAAATGGATGAACATTAATGGTCTACTTCTTAATGAAGCAAAAACAGTAATAATCCCTTTTGCCAAACGTAAAAAAAGTTTACCTTCATATAACAAAATTATTACACATTTCAGTTGTGACTGCTATGCATCTTCTACGAATACTTCTACATGCATGTGTACCTCTATTACTTTACTTTTACAAAATAAGGCTAAATATCTTGGGATAATAATAGATTCCTTTTTAAGTTGGTCTTATCAAATTGATAACATGTGCAAAAAATTAAGATAATTAATATATGTTTTTAAAAAATTAGCAAATATTACAGATATACATTCCTTAAAAATTATCTATTATGGACTTGTAAATTCTATTCTAGGGTATGGTTGTCTCGGTTGGGGTGGAGTTTTTGATACTACTCTAAAGCCGCTGGATATTCTTCATAGAAAAATAATTAAAATCATGTATAAAAAACCATTCGATTTTCCAACAAAAGATTTGTTTCAAATTAGTTTGTTCTTAAATATTAGACAGATATATGTAAAGACACTTTTAATGAATTGGTATATGAAAAAAATGTAGACTAATGCATTACCTCATAATTATTTCACAAGAAATTTTAGTAACGATAATGCCTATTCTTTTAGTACAAGGTCGAGATTGGGGGGGGGGGTTGATACTTTTTACATTACATTCATATATTTATAAATTTTATCGATAATAATATTAGAAATTTAGAACTTGTTAATGTTTTTAAGAAACATTCTGTTGAATGGATTAAACTTAAGTATGACCAAATTGATAACATCTTTTCTCATTAATCAAGAAAAAACTTATTCTCACCTTGAATTGCTTTTTTGGACCGGTGCCATATAGATTCATAAATTTATGAAAATTTCTAAAATATTAAGAAAGTTTAATAAATTTCTTGGTTTTGTTTTATAATATTACATTAGCATTATATATTACATATGTAAGTCATTAATTTTGTTATCTTTTGAGCCACACACAAGAATTTTCTTCCGTGGCAATAGAAAATGTATTTTTTGGATGTGTATTTTGGTTAATAAAAAAATTTTCAATTTCAATTTTCAAGAAGCATATATGGTAAAGAAATAGAATTGGAAAAGGAGTTTGAAGAAACCGGACTGGAAATCTTGGTGTTAAGTGAAACGAAGAAAAGAGGAATAGGTACAATATCACTATAAAACGGACACACACTAATATATAGTGGAGTAACAATGAACGAAAGGACCTCTGCTGGAGTAGGTTGCATAATTAACAAGAAGTTAGAAAATGAAATGAAATTATTACATGGAAAGCTGTCTCCGAAAGAATCCTTCTGGTAGAGCTGAGAGATCAATAATTACAAAATAGTAGATGCCCAGATGAAAACGAAATAGTAGCCTATAAAGAAACATTCTGGGAAGATCTACAGCAATCATAGAAGAGACACGAGGAACAATATTTATCGCTGGAGATTTCAATAGTAGAGTGGGGAAAAAGGGCAATGAATACAAAACGATAATAGGTCAGTATGGAGAAGAAACACGTAACAATAATGGAAAGACTTCTAAACACAAAGATATCCATAAATATACAAGAGTCCAACCAAGTAGAAATGAAAAATCAATTATTGATTATATGTTGGTACAAAGAAAAAAAAGATAAAACGTATTAGACGTAAAGGTAAGGAGAGGGGCAGAAATCTACAGCGACCACTATCTACTAACAGCAAAAATAAAAAATAACATCGCAGTAATAGGAAAAATAACAAAAGAAACACAAGAAATAATCTTAGAAACATAAATACAGCAAGAAGATATCAATGACAAACAGAAAAAAAGCTGAAGGACAGAATAAACGACATGAAAGAGTCAAATACACAACAGGGATGGAATATCTTAAAAGACATAATTATTAACACAGCTACCGAAATATGTGGAACTTGTAAAACAGATAATCAGAAAAAACAAACAGCATAGTGGACCGATGAAATTAAAATAAGTTAAAAATAAAAAAAGAATGGAAAAAATATTTAACAAAAAATACTCCAGAGGAATATGAAATTTACAAAAAACAAAGAAAAATAGTTAAAAGATTTAGTAGCAGTGGCAAAAGAAAACACGTGGTCCTATTTTGGAAATAAAATGGAAACAGACAGTTCACACAATCAAAAACTATTCTACTAAGTTTTAAAATCGTTTACAAAAGAAAAGTGAATTTTATGTCAAAAACAAAAAGCAAGAAATACTAAAAAACGAAACTGAAATCATTAATAGATGAAAAGAACATTTTCAATAATTACTAGGACAACAAGCACAAGAAAGTGAGGAGAGCATGGAAGAACCTGAAAATACAAGATATATCGACCAGGAGACCAAAATTGAAGAAATTAAAATGGACGAAATGAAGACGGTATTAAATATATTAAAAAATGGAAAGGCACCAGGATATGATGAAAGGCACCAGGATATGATAAGATCACGGCTGAAATGATAAAAAACTTGGGAGAAGTAGGTACCCAAATAACACTTGACATTTTAAATAAAGCTTGGCATACCGAAAAAATACGGGAAGAATGCGGGACAGCATAATAACCACCTATATATAAGAAAGGAGACCAAAAGAACTGTAGTAATTATAGAGGAATAACATTGTTGAACATTATAGTAAAGATTTATGAACAAATATTAAACAACAGATTAAAACCAATATTAGAAACACAATTTTCGGAACCACAGAGTGGATTTAAGACCTGGGACCTTTTTACAATCAAACAAATAATTGAAAGAAGACAACCACAAAATAAAAATATATGTTTAGCTTTCGTAGATCTCGAAAAAGTATTCGACACATTCCCTAGAACAAAAATATGAATATACTTGAAAGAAAGAGGCGTAAATAGCAAAATAATAAGAGTTATCCAATATCTATACGAGTATAAAACAAACACTAACTATGTAATAAAAAATCAGATGTAAGATTTCTTTCAGCTTCAATAAATTTGTATCTTCAATATGAAAACTGTTGGGTATATTTACATTATTTAAATAATCCATTGGATTTGAAGTAGGTACGAGGTATGAAGATATTCGTTATGAAAATGCAAAATTAGTAAATCTGTGAGGCAGTGCTTAGTAGGTAACAATAAAGGATGTTTCACTTCGTAAGGCACATCAGCATATTTCAAACGACCGCCCACCCTAAGGAAACCCTCTTCATCGACAAAAGGAGCAAGTTTACGAATTGCTTTAGATAGGGGTTTTCTTCCCTTTAGGCTTGCAATTTCCACATGAAACACCTCATTGTATCACTTTCACCAAATATAGTACACCTACACCATACATCACAGTATTTAATCTATATTCTGACAATTCATCGCCAATATTGAAACTCCACAGAATTCTTTGATAGTCTCTATCAGCAGGTAACACCAAAATCTGCGTATACATTTGACGAATGTCTCCTGTAAATGTGACGTTATACAAACTAAATTTCAACAAAATATTTACAATATCAGTTTGCCAAGGAGGACCTACAAGAATATTATCATTAAAAGATGAACCACATGCTGCCTTTCCTGAAGCATCGAAGACCAGTGTCAGCTTAGTTGATACACTTTCAGGCTTCAAAACACAATGATGTGGAATATAGTATTTACCTATTCCCATTTCATTAGCCTCTATTTTTGACATGTGTCCCTGGTCGATGTAATCACATATGAACTCAGAATACTGAACAAATAATTCCCTATTTTTATGCAACCTGGTCTCTAAATTCAAAAATCTGTGTAAAGATTGATCATAAGAATTACCCAAACTTACTCTTTCCTGACGGAATGGAAGACTCACCACATATCTGCCACTTTCATGACTAGTATGAGTGTTTTTGAAGCGTTCCTCACATGCAACTTCTTCATTTGAACATTCACTGCAGGTTGAGATTTCCTCCAAATCCCAAAATTTATTCAAAACGGACTTCACCACCTTAGAATTATTCTTCTGATCAACATTGCCTAGCAACACCCAACCAAAGACCGTTTTAACTGCAGCAGGTACTTTAGGACCACCACTCTTTGCTCCGTCCTGTATAATCATACCAAAAATATCAGCTCCCAACAACACATCAATTTTATTAGGACTTCCAAATTCTGGACCAGCTAACTGTAACCCTTTAATGTGATCCCAGTGTTTAAAAGATACAACATCACTAGGAGTCACACCACAAATCTCATTCACAACAATGAAATCAATTTCAAAATTTGGATTAATTTGCTGACATGGACGGACAATTGTAGACACAACACCACAATTTTTTGAAGACATGCTATTCAAGCCATTGATTGAAGTTGAGACTGAAGATCTTTTCAACTTTAGTTTTCTTGAAAGCTTGTCAGTTACAAAACTAGCTTCACTTGGACTATCAATTAGTGCTTGACACCTATGAAAATTACCAAATGAATTTTTTATACAGGATTAAGCAGTAGAAAATAACACAACCTTCTGACACATTACTGAAGCAGCCAACCTTACTTGGACCCAGATCAGAAACATCTCCTATCCCCTCCACTTGCTATGATTCATTAGTATTACTATTTGAAAAATGTAGCAAAACACGATGTTTTCTGCCACACACACTACAAAAGGTATTAACCTTACAATTAGAAAAATAGTGAGCATTGGACAAGCATTTAAAATATAAATGTTCTTTGTTTGCAAAATCATTCCTTTCCCTTCCTCCTAACTGAAGAAATTTATCACATTTTGTTAAAGATGATTTTGTTTACACATAACACACACGTTTAATTTTGTTTTAGTATTAGAGGTACTGCCAGTACCAGTAATATATAAATTTTTACGAGCTTTAGTTTTAGAACAATGTTTAACTGATTTATCCACTTTATCCATTAAAATACAATTTTGTTTAGACTTACTTCCTTTTCTAAAAATTTAAAGAAATCCTCTAATTTTGGAATTTCATTTTCCGCTACTTCTCCCTCAAAACGTCGTTTTACAGATGGATCGATTTTTTCTATTAATAAAATAAGCTTAGCAAAATCGCACAAACCAACTTCAAAATTTTTTAATGCCTCTAAATTAACTTCAAAATTATCTAGCAACTTACTTAATTCACTAGAGGAATGAATCACTATTACACCTTTTGGAATTAAATATTGCCTGCATATACTTAGTTATTAACAAACGATCATTTTGGTACTTCTTAATTAATTTATTATAAGCAATATCATAATTATCTGCTGTAATTTGCAAATTTTTAATAACATTAGCCCCTTGACCTTTTAATGACAGCATAAGAAATTGCATTTTTTTCTATGTTAGTCAGGTCTGTATTATTATGCACTAAAGTGTTGAACAAATCTATAAAATTTGGCCACTTAACTAAAGTACCATCAAATTTAGCAACTTCAATTTTAGGAAATTTTAAATTACATTTATTTTTCACACTACTACTATGTACTAGCTTCTATTTTCACCATTCTCTATTTTAGCTTTTTCAAACATTCTATTGTACAATATTTGAACTGAGAACTGTAATTTATCAAACTCTTTTTGAATGTTATCCTGCTCTGTTAAATCATTGTCAGATTCAGGAACACTTCTTGCATAGCTTCTACCCTCTTAAAAATGTTGCGCCTTTGCACCTTAAATTTGGTTAACATATTATTCTCTTTGCTTTCAGACATTTTAAATTAACTATTATGTATTTCCACACGCTACACAATAAAATGTATTGTATTTCCATAGGGCTTGCAACTAAATCGGGCGAAAAAGGTCAATATGATCGTTTGTTAATAACTAATTATATGCAGGTAATATTTAATTCCTAAAGGTGTAATAGTGATTCTTCTAGTGAATTGAGTCAGTTGCTAGATAATTTTGAAAGCCGGTTACAACGCACGTTGCTTTTTACACACACTAACAGCCATGACACCTCATTCCGTCTTGACGCATGCCTCCCGCGCAACATGTACTTAACTTCTCGTCGCAAGGACGGCCGTGTAATTGGTTGGCGATCGTTAAGAGCGGCCTCACGTTTTAGGAACCTGAAAATAGTTGGCACCTGTGACTTGCAACTAAATTTAGGTCATTTTGTAAACAACAAATCTAAAGAACGCACTTGAAATTAAGTGTTTAACACAATATAACTTGGACCTTTGTCTTGGGGATCAGGTATTTTGGTTAAGTTTTATATTGTTATAAAAAAGATATAAGCCATTAAGTGATGGTGTGATTTTGACAGTTTTGACAATTTGTGGTCACCAATTTGGACGCCAAAACCTGATCCCCAAAAGGAAGCCTACAGAATTCGATGCTGAAAATATGAAATCTCAAATCATTGTATTTTTTGAGATTTGTTGCATGCAAATTTTTGCAAACGAACAAATTTTTACTTCCGTTCCACCGTCTTGATGGATGGCGCTGTATAGAACTTCAATGACAGATGACGGTCAAATCATAGACAAAAATATTATTACTTTCTCTATGGGTCAAATGTTGTCATATGTTTTGTTGTGTCCATAAAAATAGTTTAGTATGTATTGTATTTGTAAGTGATTATAATTAAATAATTTTCATGCTGAAAAAGTAAATTTGTGCTTCGTAAATGCTGTTTATATTTACTCCACATGTGCTTCACCACAAGATTGTGCTTAGCATAGCCTAGACATAAAATAAACCGCAAATATTTTTAGCTGTTGCTAGTGATTCCACAAGTGCATTATATTTATTGATCCCCATATAAGGGCCTTTTGGTTCCTCCAAGGACCTGTACACAGCCATAGATTGCATCTGCATACATACATCGGCCTTCCGAGTTAGTGAGAAAAACTACATTAAAAAATAATATTAATTGCTTTTTACTAATTTAACAAAATATACATTTCGTATTCTATTCAAGAAGTAACACAATATGTAATCTTTTATTTTGGAAATGCAGGAATAAAAATGATACATATTTTTTATCTTCAATGTTTCCAGGTTATATATTGAAATATTATACTTTTTGCATTTTCCTCCAGTTTGTAATAAACGGACATGCTTGTTTTTCCATTGACTCTTCTCAATTATTCAAGTAAATGATAGCAAGTGTTTTATTGAAAACAGAATCAGATCATTTATGCAATCTGTTTGTTTAATTGTAGTATTTAAAATTTGAAGTAGAGTAAGTAAGTAGGTAGTTTTTATATTTACTATAATACAGAACGTCTGCTTTTCCACTGACCCCTCTTAATTATTCAAATGAATAGTAGCAAAGAAATGCCAATTAATTAGGTAACTATGAAAATGTTTATTATAATAATAAACAGACATGTCCGCTTTTTCATTGACCCTTATTAATTATTCAAATAAATTAAAGGAAAAATTGGAGTATGTTTTTATTGAATAGAAACAAATAAAAAATATCAATAAACATTGCGGTCATTTCCAAACAAGTCTTCAAATTCCTCAAAATACTCAAAATGTATTTTTTACTGGCTGTATTTCTATCACTCATGTTATCTTTTTTTTTTAATAAGTATTGAGACTTTAAATTTTTAATCTTATTTTTACATTGTTCTGTAGAAAAGTTCTTGATTTCCATGGATATGTCTGCCCAAACTTTTTCATTGCGAATAGTGGTTGATTTGAAGTTCTCAATGTTTTTTTATATACATCAATAAATCTTAATATATCATTTCTCGACCGTTTACTACATCTTTCATCATCTGCTTGAGTGTAATCCTACAATAATATGAATTTAAAATGCTCGTAATAAATGCAACATTTCGAAAAAAATATTTTGTGGATACTTACTGACATTTAAATGATTTGAAGGAGATTCTATATCACATGATATAAGAGAATCTGCATCATTATGTAAAATGCCAAACACCCTTGATACTTCTGGTGCATCTGCATACAATAAGGATCCATCTAAAAATAAAGATTAAATAATTAAGCTAATTTCACAATGTACTAAAATGTTTTTTTACGATCGTGCAAGAAGTGACTATTTTTTAAACTATGTTCTGTGCCAAAAGTTTAACTTTTTGCACTAGAAATTCCAAAAATGAACACTACCTAAAATTTTATGAAAATTACTATTTATAATACAAATATCAACAATAAAAAAACGCATGCAGCGGGGATTGAACCAACTACCTTCCCTTCCGTATACAGGTATATACATACGTTAACAGACTGATCCATCTCAACCTTATAAAAACAATACTTAATATACAGCATTATATAGACACCTACTACTTTTCAATGACATCTTTTTAATTTGTATTGATTATTTTATTCAAACTTACTTTTTTGAATAAATATTCTTGATCCGATGCTTCTAGAAGAAACTTTGTAATTTAAGAAAGCAACGCAATTTAGGATAACATTGAAATGTCAATGTTACTTTTAATATGTATCATTGTTCTTAACATAGAATATGTTGTCCAAAGAGTTCGGAGCTTGTTTTTACCCGATATTTCATTCATATAAGCAGTGATAACATGTTCTGATATATTTTTAACTCCGTTTACCAGAGTTCAATCCATGAACTTTTTGTAACAAAATTCATATTTACTTTTTGATGTAATGACGTGTTACGTCTCCTTTGCGGCTAAACGAATATCTGGTGGAGTAATATTTATTGATTCATCACTGGAATCATTAATTTTACTAATATTTTTCTTGACAACTAAAGAAATATTTTGACAAGTTATCTTGACGTTACTTTGAAATTGAATAAAAGAAGAGTTGACGGGTACTAAATGCAAATGCTGATTGATGGATTTCATATACATTCTAGGATGTAAATGAAATCATATCCGTTCAGTTAACCGAAATGGCCTACATTTCCATTCTGTAAATTGTGAAGAAAATGGATAATATACATGTGGTTGTAGAACAAAAAAGTAAACAGTCTCGTTGAATATTAATTTAGTACTTGTAATTTTGGAAACATAACCCAAACTTCTCAATCATGCATTATAAAATGCAAAGCTCATGCGGGTCAATTTCTACCCATGTGTCGACTGGGTTAAATGGTTGGTAACATTTACATAATTTTCATAACATCTGAACGACCCGACTATTTACCAGATGCAAGCATCTGATCGCATAAAACGCGCCCGACGTAGCATCTGAATGCACCCTTACATTTGACATAACCAAATGACATTTGTATTGTAACGTCAACTGACGCTGTTGTGAGGGACGATGCAATTCGATGATTTTAGGAATGGTGCTCAAGAATGTCATTTTTAGGAACTATTCGCAAATAGAGCATTCACAGCCTTGCATATGCATGACGTTGGCAACAACGTCAAGAATAACAAGATTCAGGGCGGATGAAATTTAATCATCGACCACCACACCTGCAAGAAATGAATCACCGGTCGCGACATTGATTTTTTTTACCGAAATATCGAAACCACACATGACCAACGTTCAACTTTAGAAATATTTTTACAAAAGTTACAACTTTTATTTTTTAGAACTGAATATTTTTTTAATAAATATATGGAAAATTATCATTGATGCTGCAAATGGAAGATCATACATGAATTATATGGCAAATGTATGCATAATTTGCCCGTAGATAATATACTTTTTAACTAACTAAAAAAAAATAGAATTGCGGGGAGAGGAAAAAGACGAAATTTTCGGTATAAGAGTGTCTGTCGTCTAGCGCAAAAATATTTAAAAGAGGGCGGAGTCGAGATGTGACATGGCGCGAGTGACGAGCAGTCACTCTTGATTTAACTTTTGGATTTTTTCTCGTAGGCGGTGGGTGTACTCCGTGGGATATGGAGTTCCCGTGATTGGGGGTGAGGGTAGCGGAGAGAAATCAATGAGTTTAGCTCTATTCATTTCTTTTGAAAAACACTTCAACTTTATAGATATTTAAAAATTATTATTTACTTTATTCACAATACGCAAAAATTCAACAGTGTCACATGGAAGTCCCCATATTTAAATGTGTTTGTTTTGTTTAATATATTTTTGCCGTTTGAATTTATGTCATATTTTATAGTGAAAAACTGTTTCAGGTATTGTAATGACGGAAAAATGCGATATCAACACTGCCGAAGTAATATGCGTCTCAACTGGAACTAAATGCGTCTCTGGGGAATATATAAGCATAAATGGAGCTTCTTTGAACGATATGCATGCCGAAATTTTATCAAGAAGATGTTTGATAAATTATTTTTACGATCAATTAGAATTAGCCGTGGCCGGTAGTAATTCAATATTTGAAAGCAAAAATGGTAAAGGGTATCGTCTGAAAGAAGGAATTGAATTCCATTTGTACATTAATACAGCCCCTTGTGGCGATGCAAGGATATTCAGTCCTCACGAGGAAAACTCTTCAGTCGACAAACATCCCAACAGAATTTCCCGAGGTCAATTAAGATCGAAAATCGAATCTGGAGAAGGGACTATACCAGTCAAGAACGCTCCTTCTCTCCAAACGTGGGATGGGATCGTTCAGGGCGAGAGGTTATTAACAATGTCGTGTTCAGATAAAATTTGTAGATGGAACGTACTGGGCCTACAAGGAGCTCTCTTATCTCACTTTATAGAGCCGATCTATTTAAAATCGATAGTTTTAGGAAGCCTCATGAAAGAAAGTCATTTATACAGAGCTATTTGCGGGCGAATTGAAACGACTCTTCAGGGATTACCTCCGCCGTTTTTATTAAACAGGCCGAAAATGTTGAGGATAACCTCGACGGAGGTCCGACAACCACAAAAAGCTCCCAATTTTTCAGTAATATGGACGTTGGGCATGAATGAACCGGAAATAGTTAATACTCATGTTGGTAAACCGGAAGAGGGCGTATCGATGGTTTGTAAACAGAGTCTGGCTAAAAGATTTGTTTCTTTATTTTCGAAATTATCGAACATTACAGACATAAAAGAACTGCCCTCGACATTGATGGACGTAAAGGAGAGCGTACCCAACTATAACGCGGCAAAAAAGAGTCTGTACGATGCTTTCGTCAAGGCGCAGTTAGGTTCTTGGGTGTCTAAACCGTTAGAGCAGGACATGTTCGATATCGTTCCCGCTAAACCGTAAAGTTTTGATAGATAATAAGATTGTGTGCAGTAATGAATGCTTTTACTTTTTTCATTTACACATCAAAGAAATGTTAGATTATGCAGTTGTATTCTATAAGTGATCAATAACTAATTTAACATACATCTTGCTCTTTTTTTACACAAGAGCGTGTTAATATATAGTTGAAGCAGTTCTAACGAGTTTTTCAAAGGAATATTAATAAATTAATAAATATTTTTGAAGCAGTTGTGGTTTGTTCTTAGCATCTGATGTGCATCTCGGATTCAGTACCTCTATAAAATTAACCCAATTAATGACATCGTTTTGAAAAAATTGTTCAAAACCAACATAATTTCTATATACATTGTAACACCAGACTGGATTTTCAATAACTTGGCAATTCATTCATTCGTTTGGGTTGTGCTCAACAGCCCGAGCACTTGACCTAAGTCATTGTACCATAATAACTTGGCAATCCAATCATATCAATTGTTACTTTTAATATACTAGATTATCCATACAATAAATTAGCAGTCACCAGATGTAAAATCGTCCCAAGTTTGCAGCTGTACTCAGTAATATACCTCTGGGAAACTTGTACAATTAACCAATTATTTGTCTACTAGACTATCTTTACAATAACTTGGCAATCATCAAATGTAAAATCGTCCCAAATTTGCTGCTATACTCAGTAATCTTTTTAAAAACCTCTTTAACAAATCCTGTCTCAGCGAAACTGGTACGATCAACCAATTATTTGTTACTTTTGGGCTACTAGACTATCTACAATAACATGGCGATCATCAGATCTAAAATTGTCCCAAATTTGCTGATTACTTAGAAATATTTTTAAAAACTTCATTAGTGAATAATGTCTCAGTGAAACTGGCATCACTAACTAATTATTTATAACTTTTGTTCTATTAGACTATTTAAACAATAACTTGGCAATCAACTGATATCAAATCGTCTCAAAAACGCTGCAATACTTTTTAACAGGTTCTGTCTTAGTGATACTGCCACCAATAACCAATTATTTCTAATTTTTGGTCTACTAAACTATCTATACTATAACGTGGCGATCATCGAATGTTAAATTGTTCCAAATTTGCTGCAGCACTCTCTAATCTTTTTAAAAACATCTTTACTGTCTCTTTTCTCAGTGAAACTGGCATCACTATCCAATTGTCCACTAGACTATCTACACAATAACTACGCAATATTCAGATGTCCCAAATTTGTTGCTGTGCTCAGTACTCTTTTTAAAAACGTCTTTTGTGTGTTCTGTCTTAGTGAAACTGGCAGCACTAACTATTATTTGTTACTTTGAGCCTACTACACTATGCAATAACTTGGCAATCATTAGATGTAAAATTGTCCCAAATTCGCTGTTGTACTTTGGAATCCTTTTAAAAACCTCATTAACAGGTTTTGTCTGGCACCACTAACTCATTTTTGGTCTACTAGAATATCAATACAATAACTTGGCAATAATACATGTAAAATTGTCCCAAATTCGGTGCAGTACTTTGTAATCCTGTTAAAAAGCTCTTTAACAGGTTCTGTCTCAGTGAAATTGTTACCACTAGCCAATTGTTTGTTACTTCTGACCTACTGGACTATATATACAATAACATGGCAACCATCAGGTGTAAAATCGTCCCAAATTTGCTGCAGTACTTTGTAATACCTTTAAAAACCTGTTTAACAGATTTCGTCTCTTTGGTATTGGTACTATTAAGCAATTATTTGTTACATTTGATCTACTAGACTATCTAAACAATAACTTGGCAATCAGATGTAAAATTTTACCAAATTAGCTACTGTATTTAGTGATCTTTCTAAAAACTTCTTTAGGGCGTTCTGTCTCAGTGAAACTGACACCACTCACCAAGTGTTTGTTACTTTTGGTCTACTAGAATATCTATACAATAACTCGGCAATCATCAGATGTAAAATTGTCCCATATTCGAACAATACTTCTTTAAAAACTTTTTAGCAGGTTCTGTCTTAGAGAAACTGCCACTACTATCCAATTATTTCTAATTTTTGGTCTATACAATTATATGGTAATCATCAGATGTTAAATTGTCTGAAATTTGTTGCAGCACTCTCTAACCTTTTTGAAAACCTCTTTGTTTGCATTATGTCTCAGTGAAACTGGCATTACTAACCAATTTTTTATAACTTTTGTTCTACTAGACTATTTATACAATAACTTTGGAATCTTCAGATGTCCCAAATTTGCTGCTGTGCTCAGTACTCTTTTTAAAAACTACTTTAGTGTGTTCTGATTCAGCCAAACTGGCACCACTAACCAATTTGTTACTTTGGGTTCACTAGACTATCTAAACAATAACTTGGCAATCATCCAATGTAAAATTGTGGGTACCAAATTTGCTGCTGTACTCAATAATCTTTTTCTAAAACCACTTTAGCGGATTTTATTGGTGAAACTGGCATCACTAACCATATCATTTGTTAAATTTTACCTACTAGACTATCTATACAATAACTTGGCAATCATGAGATGTAAAATTGTCCCAAATTTGCTGTTGTATTCAGTAGTCTTGTTGAAAACCTCCTGCGAATTCTGTCTTAGTGAAACTGGCATCACTAACCGTATCATTTATTACTTTCGGCCTATTAGACCATCCATACAATAAATTAGCAATCATCAGATGTAAAATATTCCCAAATTTGCTGCTACACTCAATAATCTTTTTTAAAATATCTTTCTCAGTGAAACTGGCACCACCAAACAATTTTTTGTTACTTTTGGTGTACTAGAGTATCTATACAATAACTTGGCAATCATTAGATGTTAAATCGTCCCAAATATGCTGCTGTACTCAGTACTCTTTTTAAAAACTTCTTTAGTATGTTAGATATTAGTGAAACTGCTACCACTAATTATTATTTGTTACTTTGGACTAGACTATCAGTACAATAACTTGGCAAACGTCAGATGTAAAATGGTTCCAAATTCGCTGCAGTACTTTGTAATTATTTTCAAAACCTTTTTAACGGGTTCTGTCTCAATGTAACTGGTATCACTAAGCAAGTATTTGTTACATTTGTTCTACTAGACTATCTATACAATAAATTGGCAATCATGAGATATAAAATCGTCCCAAATTTACTGTTGTATTCAGTATTAATTTTGAAAACCTCCAGCGAATTCTAAATAGTGAAACTGGCACTCTTAACCGTATCATTTGTTGTTTTCGAACTATCAGACCATCCATACAATAATTTGGCAATCATCAAATGTAAAATAGTCCCAAATTTGCTGCTTTACTCAATAATATCTATACAATATCTTGTCAATCAGTAGATGTTAAATCGTCCCAAATTTGGTGCTGTACTCAGTACGTTTCTTAAAAATTTTTTATGTTTTGGTGAAACTGGTACCACTAACTATTATTTGTTACTTTGGGTCTCTTAGATTATCAGTGCAATAACTTTGCAATCGTCAGATGTAAAATTATTCCAGAATTGCTGCAATACTCTGTAATCCTTTTAAAAACTTCTTTAACGGGTCCTGTCTCACCATTAAGCAATTATTTGTTACATTTGACCTACTAGATTATTTATACACAACTTGGCAATCATCAGCTGTATAATGTTACCAAATTTGCTCCTGTACTTAATAATATTTTTGAAAACTTCTTTATCAAGTTCTCTCAGTAAAATTGGCACCATTAACCAAATATTTGTCACTCATGTTCTACTAGACTATCTGTACAATAACTTGGCGATCATCATATCTAAAATTGACCCAAATTTGCTGATGTACTTAGTAATATTTTTAAAAATCTCTTTAGTGAGTAATGTCTCAGTGAAACTGGCACCACTAACCCTGTTATTACTTTTGACCTATTAGAAATACATATACAATACTTTGGCAATCATCAGATGTTAAATTGTACCAAATTTGCTGATGTACTCAGTAATATTTTTGAAAACCTCTTTAGTGAATTCGGTCTTAGTGAAACTGGCACCATTAATTGTATAATTTGTTACTATTGACCTACTAGACTATATATACAATAACTTGGCAATCATCAGATGTCCCAAATTTGCTGCTGTGCTCGGTACACTTTTTAAAAACTTCTTTAGTGTGTTCTGTTTCAGCCAATCTGGCACCACTAACCGATTTTTTACTTTGGGTCACAAATATAAATTTGTACCATATTTGTTGCTGTACTCACTAATATTTTTGTTATTACTGTTGACCTATTAGAAATATATATATACAATAATTTGGCAATCATCAGATCGAAAATCGTCCGAAACTTGCTGTTGTACTCAGTAATCTGTTTAAATATTCTTTGACAAAATTTAATTAGTGAAATTGGAACCATTAACGAAACAATTTTTAAGAAATTGTTTTTAATCAACATAAGTTTAAGTTAGTACTTTTGACCTATTAGACTATCTTGGTACCTATTTGATGTAAAAATCTCTAGAGCTGACTACATAAATATATAACAGACTCTGCTAATTCTATTGACGACAAAATAGAGCAACTCAAATTTCAACACGTTGACTGCCATGTGTATCAAAACTGATACACACGGTCCAGTACGCCGCCCTATATCATTTTAAATACATAAATACTTTCTTTCTGGTCGTATGTATGCTACCAGATTTTTTTTGCAATAAAAATAAAATGATAGTTGTATATTTAATAACACATTTTGTGACCGTAACAAATTATTAATTGTTGAAGCCTATTTTTATTTCCTCTTTTCTTAAATTCGTTGAAATAAACTGTTAAAAATAGCGCAAAAGCAGATTAAAAAATAAAGAATTACTCTTTTAATGATTTGTGGCTTTGGGAAATAACAAGATCTTACGATGAACTGTAACAAGTTTCAATGATTTTTTTCCTTTTTTAGTCAGTTTTTGCGATATTTCTAACAAATTATTTTAACTAATTAACAAAACTTAATGAAAATAAGCTCAAATTTAACACAACAATAAAAAATTTGTCACTGCCACAAAATGTATTATTAAATTTATCTTCATTTTTGTTTTTATTACATAAAATCTGGTCAAAATGATATTTTTTATGAATAAAAAATTATACAGGGCGGCGGACTGGAAAACAACAACCAACAAGTGTGTATCAGTTTTGATACACTTGGCAGTCGACGTGTTTAATATCATGTTTCCTTTAAATTGTGTGGCATCTAATTGACTCAATTTTTTTTGGACTATTCCAATTTATACGAATTGTTAGATGTCAGTAATTGAAAATTGACAAACAGTGAAACTATTGAATTAAATAGCTTGATTATCTTCCTCAGAATTTGTACTGGAACACCGTATATTTTCTGAGCAACATATCCAGTTGTTTTTTAAAGTTTAATATTTCACAGTTTGTGCACAAAATACAAGAGTTAATCATAATCATTTACCAATAACGATAAATGCAAAAGCAGCCGGTTTGACAGATTTAATTAAGTTATTTCACTGAGATATATCTCATGTTTATTCTTAATTATAACACAAGAAAGAATTTGGAAAGTTTTCGCAAAACTTTGCCTCTTAGTAAAAAAATCCAGTTTCCTAAAATGGAAGGTTATATTTTCCTCAAAAACTGGTACTAAATCCATTTTTTCAAATTTTGCAACCCTACAGGCCTTATTTTTGTACCCTCTTTGTACCTACCTATTTTTAATTATCTCCACTTGAAAATATATTGTCCTATTTCCATTTGTACCAATTTCATCTTAAATACGATTGATAATATGAAATAAAAGTAGTAGATGTCGTTAATTGAAACAACTGTTTTCAAAAATACGTTATTTATTTTAATATGATTACTATTTATTTAGTTTTAAATTAAAATTTTCCAAAATTTCGATTTTATAAAATTCGTTTTGTGGGCCAATTTTTTTTATAAATGCCATTTTTGGAACTGCTTCGACATATCAGATTTTTTATTTGAACTTCTTTTTTTTAAGTTACAGATGTAGATATGTTTTAATATAAAAATAAATCTAGGATTAATAAACTTGTCAAATTAATTTGCTTTATTAATTTGAATGGTGTGATTGATTATAGTACACAGAGAATACTAAAAATTGAGAAAATATGAATTTCCCAGGTTTTACAAGTATTGAATAGATGAGTCTTTTACTTGATGAAGATCCATACTGAACGATGAAATAAAACAATATAATTTGTTTAAAACTTCATTTATTTGAACTAATGTTCAATTTAAACTGGTTGACGCGTTTCACTAACAAAGTTGCTTTGTCAAAACGAATGAAGGTATAATATAAAAATGTTTTAATATATACAGTGCATAAATACAGAATTCTATTTACTAATGTTAACAAAGGTATTGAAGAAATTACCTGGAAATTCATTCACTACAAACATTCCTAAGCTATCTTCTATGTAAAAAGGTGTAATAAAGGAGAGTGATTGATATCTATTTGGTTGTTAAGAAGATTACCTGAATATTTATTTTTGTTTATCTCTAGAGCCTCTAATAAATTTAAACTAAAGGATTTACCGACTACATGCAAAATTTCAAAATTTGGATCGAAAATGTGTTGGTTTTCTGATAAATGATTTGAATAGTTAGAATCTAATTTTTTGTTGTCATAGATATGTTTGTGTTCCGAAATTCTAGTTTTAAAATTTCTAAAAGTTCTACCGATATAAATTTTATCAAAGTTGTCATTACCACATTTTAATTTATAAACTCCTGATTTGTTTTAATTTTGAAGATTCAAGATTTATTATTTTTAATGAGTTTGGATAATTAAATTAAATTAAACTCCCTAGAGAGGGGTACCCAATCAGACCAGTTGTTTCTAATTTCACAGCACCTTCATTCAAAATTTCAAAGATTCTCATAGATGTCATTTCTAAATATTGTTCATTCCAACCTCGATTTTCAGTTAAAAACTCAACGGAATTAATTAATAATATTCAAGATATAATATTACCCCATAATTCTAAATTCATGTCGTTCCAATGTAACAGATATATTCCCTAGTATACCTCCTAAAGAAACTATGTTAATCCTATAATTCACTCTGATATCATGACTTTATTAAAAGTGTGTTTGAATCAAAATTATTTTCATTTCAATGGAGAGGTTTATAGCAGTAAAGACGGTTTGATTATGGGTAATCCCTTCAGCCCTCTACTAGCAGAAATTTTCATGGATAATATAGAAAAAATAATTCATGAACACCCCCTTAGTAAAAAATTTATGTACTGGCAACTATATGTGGACGACATTTTAGATAGCTTCATCGGTACAAATAAACAATTAGAGAGCTTCATTACTTACATAAACTCAATTCACAATAATATCAAATTTACCGTAGAGCTTGAACAAAATAAGTCTATAAACTTTTTAAACATTACAATTTCAAATATAAATAATAAACATGATTTTTCTATATTTCATAAACCATCACATACAGATATTACAATTCATAATAGTTCTGTCCACCCATTCAGTCATAAACTAGCAGCTTTCAATAGTATCATAGACAGACTCTTAACAGTCCCATTAAATATTAATAATTATAACAATGAATTAAATATCAAAACAAATAGCAGTTAATAATAATTACGATACAAATTTAATTGACAATATCATAAATAAAAAGATAAACTAGGGGGAGAACTGAGATTGACAAATTAGACCTAATATTAAAAATGATGGTAGGTATGAAAACGAAGCAAGGGGATATAAAGGAAAAGATACAAAAAATACACACCAAACAGATGCAATTCAATGAGAAAATTCTAAGACTTCAACGAGCAAATAAAGAACTTAAGGAGGGAAATAAAAGAAGAAAACATGCAAATAAAAAAGAACTGAAGGCAATAAATCAAGCAATTGAAATATAGAAAAAGAGACAAAGAGAAATATAGTTGTAACAGGAATCCTGATGGACACAGATGACAGCAATACCCTAAGTCAACCCATGAAAAAACTTATGGAAAAACACCTCGGCATTAGCGTTATAATCAAGAAAACATCTAAAATAGGAGATAAGACCTGTCTAATTGAAATGGATAATGAAAAAGAAAAATTAAATGTGCTGAGAGATAAGTACAAGTTAAAAAAAATGTACAGAATCAAAAGATTTTCATAAATGAAGATCAAACTAGAGCCGAAAGATACAAACATAAGCAAATAAGAGATAAAGCAAAGGAAGAAGAAAGAAAAGGGAGAGTAGTGAAAATATGATATAACAAAATCAGGATCGAATGGAGAAGGGATAAAAAAGAAAATAAAATGGTAGAAATACCAGTATCAAAAAACTAATAAAGGAAGCAAGAAATATCAACAAAGAAACGATCAATGAAGTTAATCAATTAGCGAAGAAGAAAAATGATATAGGACACAATAACGATAATGTATGTAAACTTAGTTATAACGATAGTTTTAATAATATAATTAGGGTAGTTAATAACTCTAATGATAGGGTCCGAAATGTAAAAAATAGCTATAGATATGAGGATTTACAAAATATCGGAAACAATAATAATAAAATTAAGTTTAGATATCTAGCTAAAAATATTGAAATAAGAGATAGGAGCAATAAGGAAGAAAATTATATAAATATAAGTAGAATTATCAATTGAATTAGGGAGGCTAGTGATGATGAGAATAAAATAAATAATGACACAATACCGTTCTTTTCTTCTTTACACGATTCTCCACCCCTACTAAAGTAACAAATGAAGAGTGGGAAAATATAGAACAGAATTACAAGGAATATGGTAAACTAGAAAGTAAAATTATAAAACAAAATAATGAAGGAAACAGAAACCAGGAAGAAATTCAACAAATAAAGCACGTGGAATATAACATCATTAAGAGGCAAAGAAATTAAACTGATCGAAGAAATGGAAAAATAGGAAATTCAAATAATAGGAATAAGTGAAATAAAAAAATATGGAAACGGATATATTAAGTTAAATAAAAATTACAGCATGTACTATTCAGGAGTAGGCCAGAGCACTAGAGCAAAAGAAGGAGTAGGTAAAGTAGTAAAAAAAGAAATAGACATATATAACGGAGTGGAAAGCTAAGACACCAAGGATAATGTATCTAAGAATAAACATAAAGAAAATTTTATATATTTAACAAATATACGCACCATCTGAGAAAAAATTAGTAGAGGAATTTTATCAGGAACTACAGAATACTTTAGACAATATAAAGGAAAATACTGAAAACATACTGATAATAGGAGATTGGAATGCCAGAGTTGGAAATGATATAAATAAAGGAATGGAATCAATTGGTAAATATGGAGAAAAAATAAACAGAAATGAAAAAAAAATGCTTGAGTTTTGCATAATCAATAACTTAAAAATAGGAAATACCTTTTTTAACCAACCAATGGAGGAAAGATACACATTCGTTGCAGAGGAAAGAAATGCCCGAAGCCTAATAGATTATATAGTATATACAACGGAATTGGAACAGGAAATCAAATTAGTAAAAACAATAAAGTAGGCGTAATTAAATACACAGCATCGTTTAGTAATATCAGAAATCCAAAGTACAATCAAGAAACAAAATACCAAAAAAGAGTACACCAGAAAATAAAAATAAATAAACTGAAAGATGAAAAAATATCAAGTAGAAACGGACCTAGAATTTGGCAAAAATATAAAAGAGAACAAAACTCTTGATGAACTATGGAAAACCTTTAAAGACATACTGTATAGAAAAGCGAAAGTGGAGTATCTAAATATAAAGGAAATAACAAAAGAACAAGGTGGTGGGCCGAAGAAATAAGAGTGGAAGTAAAAAGAAAGAAACAAACATGGAAAAAATATATAGAAACAAAAGTGCCTGAAGATAAAGAGGAATATATAAAAAATAAAATAAAAATGGCAAAACAAAAAAGTTGGAAAGAATTTGGAATAGAAATAAATAACGAGTACTGGACGATTAATAGAATATTCTGGAACAAAATACACTCACTGAGAGGGAATAATAGACAAGAATAAAGAATTACAAGTAGAAACAACCCATATTTTACGAACGTGAAAGGAATATTATGTAGAAAAGTTTAAGGTAGACGAAGAAACAGAAATAGAAGACCACATAAATCAAAGGCAAGAAATATATAAAGACATAAGTACAGAAGAATTAGAACTTGCTATAGAAAAACTAAAAATAGGAAAGGCCAGCAGTGAGGACAATATAGACCCGGAAATGATCAAATGGCTGGGAGAAGAAGGTGAACTGTGGTTACTAGAAATATTCAGGACAGCATGGAATACAAACTCAATACCAAAAAAATGGGACAACAACATAATCGTGCCCATATTAAAAAAGGGAAATGCTGCTGAATGTAATAACTATAGAGCAATCTGTCTAGCGCCAGTAGCAAGTAAGATGTATACCCGCATTATAGAACAAAGGATTAGAAATGAAGTTAAAAATAAATTGGAGGAGGAATAAACCGACTTTAGACCACACAGGCAGACAACAGACAATGTATTTACAATACGAAACTTGATAGAAAGGCGAGTACAAACAGGAGAACATCTAATATTAACATTTATCGACTTAAAAGCAGTTTTAGATACAATACGGAGAAAAACTATAAAAAAATCATTGCAACTTTTAGAAATTCCAGAAAAAATTGTAAGTAATATCTATCGAAATGTTAAAGCACGGGTAAGAACACATGGAGAAAAATCTGAAAGATTCCATTTATAGCAGGGAGATAGCTTGAGCCCACTAATATTTATAATAGTAATGGACAGATTAATGAAAAATGTAAAGAAAAGAACCGAAAAATTACAAACGATAGTCAGATACAAAAACCTCTAACCAATAAAAATGGAAAGCATGATGTATGCTGACGACGTGATACTGATTGCAGATAGTCATACTAAAATGCAGAAGTTAATTGATATTTGGGTGGATGAGATCACAAAATTAAGAATGGAGATAAATACAAACAAAACGAAAATAATGGTGATAAACGAGAAGAAAACACTGATATAATATGTCAAGGGCACATTTTGGAAGAAGTTGCGACATTCGAATATCTGGGAAGTATGGTCACAAAGGATGGAAAGACCGAAATGGAGGTAATAAATAAAGTAGGAAAGGCAACGAATATATATCACGCGCTGAATAAGACCGTATTTGGAAAAAGAGAGATAGAGGACAAAGCAAAATTAATCGTATATAATACAATAGTGATACCGTCACTATATACTATATGGAGGTGAATCATGGACTGTTATTCCAAACCAACTGAGCAAACTAAATACAATTGAAATTAGAAAGAAAATAGCTGGAATGGTATGGACATGTAGTACGAATGGACACAAAGAGAATACCAAGAAAAGTATTAGAGATGAAAAGCTCAATAAAAAAGAGAAGGGGCCGACCGAGGAAGACATGGATACAAAAAATTGAAGAGATGGGAACAAGATGAGGAAAGAGTATAGAAGAAATGAAAATACTAGCAAGTAACCGAAAGGAATAAAAGAAATGGCTAAAGAATGATTCAATTTAAAATTTGACGCTCGCAAGTGCAAAAGGAGTTTCGCGAAAGAAGAATTCTTCAAGGATTTTACGAATTTTATGATTTTTGAGATTTTTTTGAATTCTCCACATATTTCCCATCTCACAATTTTGTATCAATAACTGTAACTCGTGCTAATGGCCATAGTTAAGCGGAATAAAAATAAACTTTAATTATAGGTGAAGTAATTTCCAAATTTTTCGGAAAAAAAGTCTCGTGCGTACACTTTACAATGCCCGTCTAAAGTCTCTCCCCCCCTATCTATTTCATGAACCATAGAACTTGAATCAATAATTGTTTGGGCGCCTGAAATAGGGTACGAATACAACGTTTTTCATAGTATTTGGTGACTTCATCATTCAAAATGGCCGCCATTTTGTAAGATAATTTTAAATGGGATCATATCAAAAACCGACTTTTTTTTACTTTGGTACTTAGGGCTTTTTTTACCATAAACGATAGCGGAAAACTACCAAATACGTTTTAAAGAGAATAACTCGACACGTACATAGGACACATGAAAAAGGAGGATTAATGGGGGGAAATACACAGGAAAAAATTCACAAGTAAATTTAATTTTTTTTCAAATTTCTGGTTATAATTATGATGGGGCAACTCGTCATGTCAAACCCTTTACGATGATATATGGTCCAGCATTCGCTAAATATTGATGCTAGAGTCATGCTTTTCGGGAGATCTTCCGGATTTGGTGTGCCTATATGCGTCATGGGTTTGAAATATTTTTAGGGTCCTCCAAATGAGCCTCCCCCCAATGACTGGAATTGAACGTTTACCTCATAAATCAAATAAAAACGGTTCTCTCTGATGCTCTTACCTAATTTACCCCATAAATCAAATAAAAATGGCTCTCTGTCGATCTCTTACCTGATTTACCTCATAAATTATATAAAAACGGTTCTCTCTAATGATCTCTTACCTGATTTACCTCATAAATCAAATGAAAATAGTTCTCTCTAACGCTCTCTTACCTTATTTACCCCATAAATCAAATAAAAATGGTTCTCTATCGATTTCTTACCTGATTTACCCTATAAATTAAATTGAAACGGTTCTGATTTACGCCATAAATCAAATAAAAACAGCTCTCTCTAATGATTCTTACCAGATTTACCCCATAAATCAAATAAAAATGGTTCTCTCTAACGCTTTCTTACCTGATTTATCCCATAAATCAAATAAAAAAGTTCCGAGATAATATTTTTAGACATATAACTACAGTGGTCGAAAAAAAATTTTAACCTCAAAATTTAGCGCGTCTGGTGGCGCCCTCTTTTTGAATAAAATGTTCAAACTATATATATTATAATATATTTAAGTTTTTTATAATATATTTATGTTTTATCTTTGTGAAGTTTTATCTATTGAATAGGGTAACTCAGGGTATAATTGAATGATTTTATTTAGTTATTAATTTACTGGTTTAATGGTGAGCATGAGAAACTTACTCTCGTTGGGTTCAAGATAATTAAAATATATGAATTTTGTATTTACCAAATATTATCTTACCATTGTTTCCTACAAAAATACTGTGAGTTATAGCGCGGAACATACCCATTCAACCTCTATGATATCATTCCTTTTTCTATCATCAACATATGACATAAATAAAAAAACAGAAGAGTCAAGATTTAGTTTATATAATTATGAATCAGCATCAAATTGAAAAACATTATTACTATTAAGAAAAAAAACTTCAGATTATTACAAACTACTATACACAAATTGAATATTCTTATACTTAGAAAATTGTTAGACGTGAAATTTGGCCAAATTAGTTATATATATATATATATATATATATATATATATATATATATATATATTATTATGCCCCGCGTTTCAGGAGACAGATTTTGGTATAACTATAATTATCAATATCTGAATATTACAATAATAATTTTATTCTGCTCCACGTTACAGGCACAAATTTGTTAGAATTATAACTATTGTACTTATACAATTTTTTTTTTAAATTCAATTTAGATAAATAAAGTGTATACTATTTACGTAAATGTTATCGGGCGCCAACTTACCATTAATAGGCAAGTACAATTTAATAAAAATTATTCAGACCTTATTGAAATTACCATAAAAAAAAATATCAAAATATATTTGCTCCGGCTCTATACAAAATGTCTTATTTACAGGGAGTCAGTTCTTGAAAAAAATGGCAGTACTAAATTCTGTCTTGTTTTTTTTTTTCTTTTTTTTTAATTAAATTCAAATTTGTTACAATTTTACAATTATATATTTATGTTTTAAAATTCTAATTAAAGAAACACCCTGTATTGTAATTTCTTTTGTTTATCCGAAATTTATTATATTCAATCTTTTTACTACTTTAATCTCAGTTTATTAATTAAATCTCTTACCTTTTGATATACAGGAACTGCTTCTTTTTGTATCCCTCAAACAAAGATCTTTGTTTCTGGATTTTCCTTTTCTATGTTAGGACTACCTTATAAGAAAATATATTAATTTAAGATTTACAAGAACATTCAATGTCTTATGATAAAAAAAAAACTTCTGCAATATACACTATTTGAGAATTTTGATAACAATTAACCAGACCTTTTAAAGTGATTCTCTTCTTTCTTCCAATTCTTATAAACGTGTTCTATATGTATATAAATTCATTTTCAAATTAATCTCTTCTGTCTTCCAATTCTTATAAACGTGTTCTATATGTATATAAATTTCTCCTCAAATCAATCTCTTCCGTCTTCCAACTCTTATAAACGTGTTCTATATGTATACAAATCTATTTTCAAATTAATATCTTCTGTCCTCCAACTCCCACAAACGTGCTCTATATGTATATAAATCTCACTTCAAATCAATCCCTTCTGTCTTCCAATTCTTATAAACGTGCTCCACATGTACGAGTATATAAATTTCTTCGATTATTCCAAAATATCCATCTGAATTGTCAATTACAATGTTTTAATTTTTAATTATCGCTCCTTATATTAGCCAGTTAAATCCAATGCAATCAACTTTTTAACATTTCAAAAGTCCCAACTGCCTTAATATATCTTTTTTATCTTCTTCAAAATTTTTATTTTCTTCACCGTCAAAAATATGTCAAGTGCCTAGTTTTCTTTTCAACAAAACTCCATCCTAACTTAGCTACCTAAATTTTAAAGGATTGTTTGCAAACATTTCTATTTTAATAAATGTCATTTACTGTCAAATCCTAAAATATCATAAACATTCTTACATAATTCTATAAATGATACTTTCATCCCTCTGCAAAACTAACAGCCAAACAGAACTATGTGACGGTAAAAATCCTGGAGGTTCACTCAATATCTGCATAGCTTTGTACATATCACATGGAGAATATAATTGGATAAATAGACAAATCGTTATCATCTACATTCGACAAGCAGCGACACAGTTCGTCCTCCATTCTCACACGTTAGATCCATCTATCGACAAATAACACGCTGTATACTTCATTCTCTACTGACATTCATAATAAAACATACCACAAAATTTTACGATACAATGAAATTATAAAAATATGGAAAGTATATTGTGACAAATCTTTCAGAAGTAGTTTGTGTACGTAATATAAACTATAAATTGGTAGACAAGAGCTGACAGAGCAAATGCGACATTTACAAGACGTATGAATGAACTTGTTGATAAAAATGTAGAAAATGTTGAACAAAATATATCAATATTGGATTTTATTCAATGGAAATTAACTGATAAAATATTAATAACGCAATTGTACTGAATCTACCATTTTGTTTTCAAATGATAATAATTTTTTTAGCTAACATAATTCTTATTTCTGATTGGCGAAGACTTGTGTAAGACGTTAGCGCGAGTTTCATAGCTTTGTGTAGGACCTACACTAACAAATTTCTCATCACAATCAGAAATATTGTGTTTCTCAAATACAACTTCCACTTAAGTAATTAAATATAAAATGTATTATCAACACATGTCACTACCATGGTGGGACAACCTGTATGTGACAATATATATATATATATATATATATATATATATATATATATATATATATATATATATTATATATTTTAGTTTTATTGTAGTTATTTTTATTTATAATTTATCTATTTTTTTAACTTTGAGAAAGTAAAGCTCAGGGTAAGTTTAGTTATATTTTATTATTGATTTAGTGGTTTAATGGAGAGCATGAGAAACTTACTCTCGTTGGGTTCAAGATAATTAAAATATATGAAATTTGCATTTATCAAATATTACCTTACCATTGTTTCCTATAAAAATACTGTGAGAATTAGCGCGGAACATACTCATTCAACCTCTATGATATCATACCTTTGTCTATCATCAACATTTGACATAAATAAAATGCAGAAGAGTCAAAATTTAGTATATATAATTATGAATCATCAAATTGAAAAACATTATAACTATTAAGGAAAAAAACTTCTGTTAAACAGATTACTATTACAAATTACTATATACAAATTGAAAATTCTTATACTTAGAAAATTATAAGTGTTGAAATTTGGCCAAATTAGTTATATATATATATATATATATATATATATATATATATATATATATATATATATATATATATGTCTGAATTGTTTTAAATGGTACCATATAAATTATATATACACTGACCTGTTCATAACACTTAGAAGTCTCTTTATGTGCACTCTATTCCTGTTCTCCCCTCCTGGAATGAAGCTGGACTCTCTTCAAATCGTGGAAATAAATTCGCTAGTTTGTATCGCAGGTAAGTCAATATAATTTATTAAATTGTTCTTCTCACTTGACTTAAAATGTTTTGCGATTATCCTAAATGCTTTTAATCAAATACATGAGACTATCATGTAGGAATTTACTTAAAATTTACGCATAGCGTCCCTTCTCAAATTCAATAATTGATAATTTCCACAAATAATTGTTATTTACAAATATTTTCTGCTCTAAATGTTTCTTAGGTTATACTTTATCAATTATATTCAGTTTTTACTTAAATTTCAAACAATTTTCACTTATTTTAGTTAAATTTTTAGAAAAATTTTCTTATGTCCATTTTCATAAGCATCACACCACACACTCCTTTGTTTTTCCAAATCAACAAAGTTTTGTTGCTAGTCTTGTTATTTGAAACAAAACACTACTGAGTTGCTAGATATTTCATAGTCTTTTTATTGAATGTTTAATAGTTAATTTAATTGTCTTCTTCTTATTCCTATTGTTATTAATTATTTGTGTAAAATTTCAATATAATTCATTATACCTATTTGCATGTGAACAATTTCCAAAATATATCTTATATTTATTTACAATTATAGTATCTATCCCACTTTAAATTTTAAATATCAATGAATTTACAATCATTACGTCCTTAAAATCTTTCATAATGCCTTTCAATTCATTTCTTATATATAATTTACCAATTATCTCCTATGAACTTGTCCTATCATTTAATACAATTACATATTTTTAAACATTCCATCCGCTTTGCAAATATTCAATATTTCAAAATTCTAACTTACTTCTGTGGTTGAATATATTTCTATGTTTTAGTTCTATGCTACATGACATGAAGTCTGTATTGACAGTTCAATGCTTTCATTTCAACAAATGTGATAACTTGTCTGTATATTAGTATAAAATATCCTGTTTATTATCATCTAATAATAATTTCATGTTCTTTTCAGATTCATTTTGATATTCCAGATAACATATACAGATGATCTACTGTGCTGCTAATAAAACAATATGAATTTATAATTTACCAAGGATGGATTAAAATTTATGACTCATTGTTTACAACTGAAATCTAAGGTAACGATTTTCAATATTATTGATGTGTTTATATAGTTATAAAGGATAATTGATATCATAGGTGTTTGATTTGGTATGAGATATATTTCTTACTTATAATTATACGTATAAATGATAATTCTATCTGTCTGAAGAAAGTAATCTCTATTTACCATCTGACAAAGTTCAAATTTCGTATATTTGTGTCTCATTCTCTTCAATATTTGCTTCGATAAGTTCAATATATATATATATATATATATATATACATATATATATATATATATATATATATATATATATATATATATATATATGTCTGAATTGTTTTAAATGGTACCATATCAATTATATATACACTGACCTGTTCATAACACTTGGAAGTTTCTTTTTGTGCACTCTATTCCTGTTCTCCCCTCCTGGAATGAAGCTGGACTCTCTTCAAATCGTGGAAAAAAAATTCGATAGTTTGTATCGCAGGTAAGTCAATATAATTCATTAAATTGTTCTTCAAACTTGACTTAAAATGTTTTGCGATGATACTAAATGCTTTTTATCAAATACTTGTGACTATCATGTAAGAATTTAATTAAAATTTACGTATAGCGTCCCTTCTCAAATTTCAATAATTGATAATTTCTACAAATAATTGTTATTCTCAGATATTTTCTGCTCTAAATGTTTATCAGGTTATATATTATCATTTATATTCGGTTTTGACTTGAATTTCAAACAATTTCCGCTTATTTTAGTTGAATTTTAGAAAAAAATTTCTTACATGTCCATTTTCTTAAGCATCACACCACACACACCTTTTTGTTTTTTAAATCAACAAACTTTTGTTGCTAGTCTTGTTATTTGAAACAAAACACTAACAAGTTGCTAGATATATCATAGTCTTTTTATTGAATGTTTAATTTTATTATCTTACTCTTATTCCTATTGTTATTAATTATTTGTGTAAAATTTCAAAATAATTCATTATACCTATTTACATGTGAAATATTTCCAAAATATATCTTATATTTATATACAATAATAGTATCTATCCCACTTTAAATTTTAAATATCAATGAATTTACAATCATTACATCCTTAAAATCTTTCATAATGCCTTTCAATTCATTTCTTATATATAATTTACCAATTATCTCATATAAACTTGTCCTATCATTTAATACAATTACATATTTTTAAACATTCCATCCGCTTTGCAAATATTCAATACTTCAAAATCCTAACATTTTTCTGTGGTTGAATATATTTCTATGTTTTAGTTCTATGTTACATGACGTGAAGTTTGTATTGACAGTTCAATGATTTCATTTCAACAAATGTGATAACTTGTCTGTATATTAGTATCAAATATCCTGTTTATTATCGTCTAATAATAATTTTATGTTCTTTTCAGATTCATTTTGATATTCTAGATAAAATATACAGATGATCAACTGTGCTGCTAATAAAACAATATGAATTTATAATTTACCAGGGATGGATTAAAATTTATGACTCATTGTTTACAAACTGAAATCTAAGGTAACGATTTTCAATATTATTGGTGTATTTATATAGTTATAAAGGATAATTGATATCATAGGTGTTTGATTTGGTATGAGATATATTTCTTACTTATAATTATACGTAGAAATGATAATTCTATCTGTCTGAAGAAAGTAATATCCATTTACCATCTGACAAAGTTACAGATTTCATATATCTGTGTCTCATTCTCTTCAATATTTGCTACGATAAGTTCTATATATATATATATATATATATATATATATATATATATACATATATATATATTATTGTGAAAAAATAATGCTACACACTGTACATATATCTAACACAAGTTAATTACAATTTGAAATATTAACGAGTATAAAATTATTGAAGGAAAAACTATTCGAGAGTCAAATTTAAACTAAATTAAACTAATGAAATTTCTTTAAACTTTATAATGTACCTTGTATACACATACATGACACAAATATAATAGGATTCAAACTATTTAAGAGAAAAATTTAAAAAAACATCACCTGTTATGAAATGAATGAGTCCACTTTTCAATTGAAATCGTTAAGTGTTTATGCATTATCTTAAATTCCTATTAGATACCATTAAACTATTTAGAAGCCCTAGAAATATTTCTTGTAATATACCCAAAGTTGAAATTCCATATAAAAACATTAGGGTTATACAATCTTTGACATCTGTTTGAAGTATGTGTCAGCTGGGTAGAGAAAAGTCGATAACAGCTGAAAATTTTTAAGAATTAATAAAATACAAAAGATATATATAGGTATTGTTTGTTTAGAATTGTTAAAAAGTATGTTTTATAATTAAAAAGTTACTATCTTGAATAATAAAATGAAATCTTTTAAATGAACTACTATGAGTTATTTTGATTGGTTGCAAACATTTATGTGATTTCAATAAACAGAGGGCTGATATAGGAATGAGATTTTTTGTTTTGGAAAGAAGAAAGTTGTTGATTTGGAAGAAAAAAAGTAGTAGAGCGTTGGTGCTAAGAAAAGCTAAAAGAAACACATTATTTTTCTTTCATAATAATTATAAGACTTGTAAAATTTATAGCCAATATTAAAAAGTGAATAGTGATACTAACCTTCTAAAACGATTCCTGAACTAAATATTTGATATATACAGTGTAGATATCCTTTACATAATCCCAGAAGAAAATACTGAAAGACCTTTCAGTAATGAAGTGATACAAATGAACTGTGAATCCAGTTTCCCAAAAAGACTAGTGAAACTAACCTTATAAAACGATTCCTGAATTAAATATTCCATGTATACAGTGTAAATATCCTTTACACAATCCCAGAAGAAAATACTGAAAGGCTTTTCAGTAACGAGTTGATTCAAATGAACTGTGAATCCAGCTTCCCAAGAAATTTTCCAGAACTTCCCTAAAAGGCAAGCAAAATGAATATTCTTCTATAGAACATTAGAGGTATTTCATAATTTTTTTTTTTAAATGAAAACTTACTTGTATATATAAAGGAACATTAGGTATTGAATTATATCCGATAATCTTATGTACTTATCACAATCGTCCATGTTTTTTTTGTTGAAATGTTGAATACAATTACCAACAAAACTTAAACGCACAATAAGTTGCATACGTACACGTATAATTTCATTGGTATGAATTTTGTGTGAAAGACCATCATAGATAAGTTTTATTTTTCTTTATATATCGTATGCAAGGAAAAATAATGTATTTTTTGATTTTTAACGAGATAAAAATTCTTTTCTCTTAAATAAATAGAATCATATATCTGTGAATCTTGATTCAGTGTTTTCTTTTGTGAGTTGGCAATACTGTTTAGACAGCATTCACCACTGAAGGATCCTTGAGATAAAGTATACAGGACCGCACTACAGAGATTTATAAAAAAAAAATTAATTTAACAGAATTTTTTTAATATCAAATATTTGGCGCATATAAAATAATAATAACAAGATTTATTATATATATATAAAGCCCATGAACCCGGATCCTGAGAAGCTGAGTTCTCATATAAAAATTTATAATAAGAAGAGATAAAGGTAAGTGCACTGTGTGGCATTATTGAACAAAATAATTTATTAAATATACCGGGCGAATTGAATTAAAATTTTATTGATTTTGAAACACAAATAGTAAACCACAATAATATATATATATATATATATATATATATATATATATATATATATATATATATATATATATATATATATATATATATATATATATATATATCAATCGGTAAAGAACAAAATAAATGGTTTTAAAGATTAAAACTAACTTTTCCGCATTTGTGAGATACCCTGAACATTATCCTATCATAGCGTTGTCACTTGTATACACTTCAGAGGTTGTATCGTATTAACAAACCGAAATTTCTCAAAAAATAACCAACAATGTATATCTGGAATTATAGGACCCATTGCTGAAAGTCAATACGGTTCGTCTGTGACACACACTAAAGAATATCCAATTATAATATTAGCCACTTGTATACACTCTGGAGGCTGTATCGTGTTAACAACCCGAAATTTCTCAAAAAATTACCAAAAATGTGGCCCTTCCATTGCTATAGCGCCCGTTGTACTGTCTCCAGTGAGCTGAAAATGAATAAGATTCATCTATATCACACGCTCAACAGTCCCATCGCACCCGTTGTACTGGCTTTAATGAGCTGAAAATCAATAGAGTTCATCTGTGAGATGCTCTGAATAATATCCAATCATAAAATTGGTCACTTGTATACACTCCGGAATCGTGCTAACAAACTGATATTTCTCCAAAAATTACAAAAATGTCGTACTTCAAGTACCATAGCACCCGTTGTACTGGCTCTGGTGAGCTGAAAATAAATAGGGTTCATCTGTGAGATGTCTTCAACAATTTTAAGTCATAAAATTGGTCACTTGTTGCACTACCGAGGCTCTATCGTGCTAACAAACTTAAATTTCTTCAAAAATGGTTACTTTATGCAACACGATTTGGATGAAAAACTAGTGAAAGGGGTTTTCGGGGACGAGAAATACAAAGAGCAAATCAGTTTTTCTGCAAGACCTATTTGACATGCATAAGAAATAAAAACGTCAAAAATCGTAATATTTGCGAGTTTTAAAAATAGTAGTTATGATACGATTTTAATAAGAATTTGTAATTAGAAGTTTTCGATCATGGCGAATCGAATGAGACTATAAGTTTCCAATCATCTTTTTTTATATAATGTATTTGATTTTTTTTAATATATTAATAAGAATTTTATAAAACGGATAGCAAAAATGGAATCCCCGGGTCAAAATACATGGTATTTGATCATTTTTCCCATACGTTTATTATATAAAGCCCTTGGGGCAACAACGAGACAAGCAACAATGTGTTAAACGCATTTTTTACACCATTAGGCACCTACTTACCTATGAAATAAAAGTCTTCGCTATTGTAACACAGATGGCGCAACAAACCACCAAACCCTACAGTGACTATATACAAGACAGTGCCGACAATTGGGTATAAGCTCCGCCCATCCGCCATTAGTTTGCTAATTTTGGTTTATTTACATGCAACTAAATAACCCTTTTTAAAAGGGTTTTACCACTTTTAAACTAGTTTTGAATGTGCAATTTTAAATAAAAGCTCTTTTATTAGGTGAATCATAAAATATTTTTGGAAAAAGTGGACCGATGTTAATAAAAATCTTCAAAATTATGGATGTATCTCTATTTACCATCTGTTAAAGATATAAGGTAAGCTCTTGTACTAGGGAGTCTTTATTTAATCTATGATTGCCGCAAATATAATCGGAGCGGAAATAATGCACCAGGCATTACAAAGCTGTCTCTGACTAGGCCTCTTAACAAAAGCAGGTAGTTAATTAGATAGAAATATGCCACAGAGGGATGTTTTAGTCCCTATTCTTGTGTGAATACGAAAAAATAGAAAAAGTAATAAAATATTTTAATTTGACTTATTATTAGGGATACAAATTTGGACTATTACGGTTTTAGTCAGAATTATATCCAATTTCAGTACATAATTACATATTTTTATTGTTTCATCTAATCTGAAATGAATCAATGAATGTTTTTATATGTTACAGACTGTACCTGCAATTCTGACATTGAAACTCCACCAGAAAAAATGAAACACATACCTATTTAATATTTAATTAAATGTTTTACACTATTTAATAAAGAAGATAATATGAAGCTTAAACGTATCTAATATTTTTGAATTTGTATCAGAGATTTTATGTAATTAAAAAACCATCAAGCAAATAAATAATAAAATAAAAAATGTTCTATTGCAATTTTTTGTTGAATATAGAAATGTAAACATAAGGGATGAGTAAGATGATAGCCCACCTAGATGCATAATCAGCAAATAGAATGTTATAAATTAAGTTTACTCATATTTTTTAATGGCTTTTTGTAGTAAGATCTTTATTATACATGTTCTGTTAATAAAATCTATCTTTGCTATTAAAATTCCAGTTAGTGTATTTTTTGAAAATAAAATTGTTTTTTTAAAAGTCACAAAGTGCTCTGAACTACATTTCTATATTCATAACAAATGGCCAGCAACGAACTAACTAGCTAATTTTTTAGAAGCACTCTTATTCTTTTTTGAACTTGTTTTTAATCTGAGTACAATGTAGCTTTTAATGATTTTATTTTTCAATTTATAACAATCGGGTAATTTAGAACTAAATTTTCTTCACACATTTGTTTGACATAAAAATCTTGCCAATTGTCCCTTCTCGTCTTAATGAGCCACTGCCTCCTTTCAGGATCTTTTGAAAAGTGTTTAATAATAAACCCGTTTTAGCAGAATTACTGCAATTTACATCAGCACAGCCAGGCATTGTCCTATTACAAATAAAAACAAAATAATTTTTAAAAGACTTGAATTCGTATGCAACGTTTTATAGATCTAAGAGGGTTTAGAAATAATAAGAAACAACTGGTAAAACTCGAGAATACTTTTATGTATTAATTTAATCGATGAATTCAATGTCTAAAACTATGCTCAAAATCCACTGTAGGAACCAAGGACATTTGGTTATAAAAAGACCAAAATAGATATTTATTTGAATAATATATGTATTAATCACTAATTTTGTTACTCTAAACCATATATAACAATACAAGTACAGTAATATTAAACGTATCTACTATACTTATAGCTTAACCAAAAACCTCAAGTGAAAATTGTGTATGAAATAATAATTATAGTTCCAAAGCAATTAATAATACACTAATAAATAAGTCTTCATTCCAGAACGTTTATAAATAGCACTTAAATACCAAATTTTGCGCGAAAACTTTCAAAAACCAAAAACTGTGGTAAGAACACAATAGAACCAAATGGTAAATAAACTAACATTTAGCAAACTAATGGCGGCCGATACCACGTGACATAGGTAACCAATCACTAGGACGATCATAATTGTCGCCACTGTCTTGTATATAGTCACTGTACCAAAGCCTACAGTGCCTTTATACAAGTCATTGGCGACAATAGAGCCAAAAGCTCCTCCCATCCGCCATTAATCATCAAAATTTAACCCTTTCGCTGCGGCAATACGACGAAAAGATGCGGCGTTTGCGGCACAATATTTTATTTGAAAACTTATTGGGTTTCTATGTATTGTACAGATTTTTGTCAAAGTTAATAATATTTGCTGTTTTTATCAGTAATTTTTCAAAGACGCTCATGTGCGTCCTCCGCATATTTGAATTGACGCAGAAAGCGCAAATGCGCTTCTAATGAAATGTTTAAAAATAATATTTTTTTAAGAATATAACTTTATTTATAAACGAAACCACTTATAATAAAAAAAATGAAACATACATATTATAAAATATTAACATTATTTTTTGTGGTATTCTTGAAAACATGCCCCTAAACACAGTCCAGGTTTGTCTGTGCAGACAATGGTAAAAGGTATCACTTCGTATTTTTTTGAAGTACAAGTTTGACATTTCTTTCTTAAAGTTTTGCCCTTCTCATTGGTTATAGAAATGTTTGAAGATATATGTTCCAGATATGGTTTATGGCCTTGTAATGGGGATGGTGCTGGTAAAAGTTTTTCCAAAATTGCAATTCTAAATTTATTGAGTGTCATTTTTTTCCAGAATATTTGTTCAAGAGTATATGAGAGTGTATCAATAATAGCTGAATGACGTGTATACCCATTTTCTTATACCAACGTATTGTTTTCCGTTCTGCTGGATAATAAGCCATAAGTTGGTCTCTTCTTTCTACTCCACCCATATTTTTATTATACTGGACAATTGCTAAGGGTCTTTTTTTCCTATCCTCTTCTATCATGCACCACTTCCATCATATTTTTAAATTCTGTTGAAATGTACGTAACATCTCTCTTATCAAACCTTTTACCAATCATTACTCCATTTAAATATTTGGCGTTCGTTTCACCCTTTTTTAACTTTACATGTACAATGTCACCTGGAGAACCCTTTATATCTTTTCTCAGGGTACCTGTGCAAAAAGTGCCTTGATTTATCAAAGTTTTGGCGAGATCGTAGGAGTTGTAAAAATTATCCATATAAAGTGAGTGCCCAGAATTTAGATAATTACGCATAAGATGAAGAACTACTTTCTGGATATGATCTTTACCCCCAAGCATATCATTTGCGCCAGTATAAACTATCATATCCAGTACCGTTCCATCAGATTCGGTCAACATATAAATCTTGATTCCATATTTATGACGTTTTTTAGGAAGGTACTGTTTAAAAGTAAGTCTTCCTTCCCACAAGACCATCGATTCGTCTAATGATAAATTCTTTCCTGGATAGTATATATCTTTAACTTTTTTAGTAAAATAATTCAATATTGGCCTTATTTTATGTAGTCGATCTAGTTCCTGATCATATTCTATATTTGCGCTGAAATGTAAGCATCTCATATATGTTCTAAAACAAGTAGAGAATAGTCGATGTGTTTTCCAGTAGTCGTGCAAATCATTTAACTTTATTGTTCCCGTATGTATTGTCAGCCCCAAAAAAAGTTAGTAATTCTGATACCGTAATATCCTTCCATCCGGAAATTCTTGACTTTTCTTTGCCACTACTAGTAGACAGAACCTCAACAGCATATTCATTTGTTTCTCTTACTATAATTTCCAACAATTGGTCATCGATTAACATTCTAAACCAATCATACGGATCATTGCCTGGTGATTCAACCAGCAATTGACTCCTTTTTTGAAACTGAATCTTTGTCATATTGTCAATTGTTTCTTGCCACTCATTATTAATTTCCCCGTAAGTTTCAGACAAATCTATAATATTTTGAGAAATAGTATCTTGAACCACGTCATGTAAATATTCATTTTCACTCTCAGAATTGCCAGTCTCATCTTCGTCATCAATTCGATCTAAAAAGATAACAGCATCAGCATAAATTGAAAATCTTTATTGTATAATACTTTTACAACTTACAATCATAATCACTATCATTTTCATTTAGCAAACTTTCTTCGTCTGAATCGTATAGATATCCCATCATTTCTTCAACTGTTAAGTCTTTTGGATTTTTTATATGTTTTGTTTTACGCTTTTTTACATTAGAAGGCCCCGCTTCACTTAAATCTGCCATTATACACTAAATATCTAACGTTAACACACTCCGCAAAACGATAAATAATGACACCGACCTATATCTGAACCACGTTTTATTTTACAATTAGAGTAAAGTACCCAGAACCTGACGCCATCTATACCTAGAACTTGACACAATCTAGAAAATGTTTAGCAAATCTTTCCGATAAACGAACGTTGCCTATTTATACTTCACATTTATGTCTATATGCGGACAAAATTTTGTAGACTTACCGTAACTGCTGAATTCAAACGATACAATTATATTTGCACCTAAAAACAAGCCGCACGGGCGCGCCGTCCGCATATAGCTCGACTTCGCCAGGCCGCATATGTGCGCTTGCCGCAGCGAAAGGGTTAAACACCGGAATAGGGATTTTACATTGATATCGATATTGAATTTTATTTAATGGCTGTAAATCAGTTATAAAATGTAATTATAATGCATACTATGGCATGTCTATTAATTGAACTATGAAAAAATATTTTTCTTTGGTAATTTAAATCACTCATTTTCAAATTATTTGTAAATTCGTGTTACAGGTATAAGTAGATAGACGATTTCAATACCTAGGTTTATTTCCAAATGACCCATGATCAAAATAGCTAGAGTAAATAATTTGATTTAACAAAAAAAAAACAAATTTTGTATTCTTTAAATCTTTAATTGAAATTTTTGAATAAGAAATAGGTAACACGTATATTATGATGTTTGCTATTGGTTGGGTTTTAATACAAAATTTGTCTATACTATTAGATATTATTATGAAATTTACTGTCTCGACCCTTACTTTATGGAATCTACTCATATTACTGTTTTAAATGAAACTAACTATTTCTAGATAGTTCCACAATATATTGATAAAATGTTAAAAATTCTAAAAAATTTGACAACTGTTTCGATACTAAACATTGTCAAATATCTTAGAATTTTTAACATTTTATCAATATATTGTGGAGTTATCTAGAAACAGTTAGTTTCATTTAAAACAGTAACACATTATTATGTTTTATTGCTGGGAAGAAAGAGAAAATAATAAAAAACATAAGTTAAGATTAGATGTGTACAACATATACTTCTTATGATTACAATTTTAGGGAAGACAGAATTTAAGGCGGTGAATATTGAATATGTTAAAAAATAGTGATCATAATATCATAAAATTAACAAAGTCGATAAACTTATATTAGAAATGAGATAATTTCTGGAATTGTTTCTCTAGGCAGCTGGGATTCTATTTGTCGTTTGGTAGGAAGCTTTCTTTCTGTTTTTCCTTGATAAAAGTAAACATTGTAGGGACTGCTGTTAATTTTAATTTCCTACTACCATCGTGCCTAGTTTTTTTCCCCATTTCTGGGGCAAAGTATACCTTAAACATAAATACAGATGTAATTCATTACAGAATGTAATAATTATTTTAGAGAACATCTAAGAAAATGCCAAACATTTCAATAACTATTGAGTAGTTCATCAGGTAACTGATTTAAATTTTTATCATAAATAGTATATGTAAGTTACATGTTAATAATAATAATTACAATAAGATAGATGTTTCTCCTTAATAAAAATAAATCAATACACGTTTTTACCTCGCACAGTGCTGAAGCATTCATTGATTTCCAAATGTCCCTTCTCCTTTTAATAGTCCATTCCTTTCTAGGAGTAGGATCTTTGGGAAAATACTTCATTACAAATCCCTTTGTAGAACAATACTTGCAGCTCAATGCTGAATAAACAGTCATACTTCCAAACATTCACTGCTTCTAAAACAAGTAACAGTAGTTATATTATACATTCATTTGAAATTGTAGTTTTTTGTACCTACCTTGTTATCGACAAATATGATGATTTGTTAACAGGGACACACAAATTGCAGCTGTATAATTTGTGCACACACCAAAACCGTCCCCAAAACCGCAACGTAGGTAGGTATTACTCTTGTAAACAGTTGCAAACTATAATATGTATGGCTCAAAATCCTGATCAGGGAGAAAAATTCGCAAATGAACTAATGAAATTAAGTCAACAAATTAAAAAACACTTTACTTTAGCTGTACACAAAGATCTGATATAAAATACGACGTGAATACAACTAAAACACATATGTAAACAAATAAAGTTTGATGATTAATGGCGGATTTCAGCCTGACCAATCAAAACACTGACCACGTATTGTCGCCACTGTCTTGTATAAAGCCACTGTACCAAACCCCTTGTTGCTTTAAAAATAATATTAACTATTTTAAGTGTAAAAAAGGGACAAGGCAAGTTAATTGCATCATTGCGACGTCAGGCAGTACGACGGTTGCACAAAGTATGTATTGTTCTGAAGATTCGGAAAGTGATAGTGGCTCAGATTTTGGATCTGATGATATTGTACGTGATTATGAAGATTATGAACAGTGATTGTGGGAGCCAAACATCTTCAGGTGGCGATGAGCAGGCGAGTAAATAAAATATGTGGCTTATCTCCTTATTAGGTAAAATTATTATGCCTTAATTTTTACGTATTTTATTACCCATGCTATCTTATCTTCTTGATGATTGTATGAATATCACATTGGCATATTACTTGTTACATAATGTTTTCCTCCCATGCTTTAACAATATTTAGAATGCAAAAAAGGCGATAAGGGTGCTTGCTGATCTTGGTTTCAGAGATCACTGTCAATAGTTTTTCATAAAATGTAAAATTATGCCATTACCGTCTTTATTTTTATTTCATACTCTAATTGAATTTCATGGGACACAGTCAATGTTGTCAAGAAATTCAGATATTCACGACTACAACACTCGTAATGCTCATCATATCAGATGCAGCTACTTTTGGCTAAATAAGACGCAATCAAATTCACCAAACTATAGACTTTTTAATATTTTGCCATCAATTGTAAAAACCTTGGGCTCCAATGCTTTTAAAAAATATTTAAAAAAGTTTCTCCTTAAATATTGTTTTTACTCTGTTTTTATCTTAAGATATATTTTGTATATTTGTTTTGTATGTATTTTCTTTTTGACGTGCTACAAACATTTTATTGTAAAGTAATTAATAAATATCCATCTATCAATGCCAGGTATGTATTTAATCAGAGTGTACATTCATATTACTGTATACAGTTGAAGAAACAGAGTGATGAATATACACTGAACCAATACAAGAGACTAAGTAGTACTATTTGGTTTACAATTTTTTTAGATTAAGCTGAATGAAAAATCTGGTTGAAATTAATAAAACTAGTACTCCTACTATATAAGCTAGGAAATTTTAGTATAAAGCAACTAAACCATAGGCGAGGTGGTTGTATATAAATTCGGTGATTAAAAGATAATGGGTAACACAATCCCATATAAAGTAGCTTGAGCTAGAATTAAGATAACAAAGGGGACAGTCTAGGAAGCGCACTGTCACTATGACAGGAAAGTAAAGATTAGATCTTACTTGTTTTTTTTTCTATGAATACAGCTTCAATGTGTAGGTGCTTGTAGGGGCTTCTTCTCCAGAATAATAATCAGGTACAAGCTAAAGCATGTATTTGCCTTGAGCCCCTGTAGATGGTCATGCATTAGTTAGCGTGTCTAGGAGGTTGTAGGATTTGCATCCCAGAAAGTTTGCTGGATAGCAGTGAAGGATAACAAAACCTATGGTTGGCTATAACCATGCGAAAGGAAAGATAGTTGACGATGATGACTTACCATAGTTGAAGTTTGGCCTTTCAGGTAGGTAGTAGAGTATATTAATTCACTAATGTGGGAATCAACCTATAATATTTTATAAAATACTTTATCTACTTTTCCAGTTTTGGCTTTAAAAATCCGATCAAATCGAAATTTACCGAGACCACATGACTCAAAGAAAATCAGCCTTTTTACGACCAAAAAAAACCAAGGAACAGCAAACGGAAATTGTCAGTTTTTGTAACACATGACTCAAAGAAAATCAGCCTTTTTACGACCAAAAAAAACCAAGGAACAGCAAACGGAAATTGTTAGTTTTTGTAACTAGGGAATTAGTGGTGATCAATTGATCAATTAAACCTTAACCAAGGTAGACACAATTATGTTAATTTGAAAATTTTGGAACAATAGTATATTACATTACAACTCATGAAAGTGAAACTTTGCAGAAGAGGCTTATTGAAGAGTACGAGGATGCGTAGCATCTGAGTATCTCTTTAAAGCCTCCGAGTCAAGCAAAGACACTGAAATTCCTTCTACAAGTGCATTTGATCAGACTGCTGTAGCTGACAATGTTAATATTCCTAACATATATGTCAATGAAAAAGTAGTGTTGTCAAACATAGCTAACGCAACAGAAATAATAATGCTTTGAATTATATACCTGGAATAACCTTTTCTAATGTGCATAATACTAGTGTCGGCAGCATTAACTTTCATTTTCATAGTTCTGATACCAATTAATAATATTTGTTGTATTTGATTGTCAGTGTTTTTAATTATATTAAATAAACGTTTCATAAGAGAAGTGACAATTTCTAATTCAATTGTAAAACCGTATCACCACGTTTCTTTATTAGAGTCTTGATTTTCTCCTCCATTACAGCTGTCGTATTATTTTATATATTATATAAGGGAAGAAAATTAATGAAATGTATAATAAAATAAAAATGAAATAAACTATAAATTCCTGAAATACCACTCTGTTAAATGAACACAACTGCTATATTTTCTTTTATTGCAAATACAAATACCCTAATTGAGAAGAATTTATTTTTTGTTTCTAAACATTATAGGTCTAAATAATATTTCTTTAGTCGGGTTTTGAATTTCAAACAAAGCATGCACACAAAAAATTGTTTACGTCGACAACGTGCCGACAGATAAGAAAGGAATTTGGATTGACTGGAAACTTACCCCAACAAATATGACTTCTGAATGCATCAGCATATCAGTCGCCTGCTTGCTGCCACAAACGCCGTTTGAATCCTGTTATCTTGAATAATTCTTATTATCGGGTCGAATGGAGCAATGTAGACTGTATAGGCTGGTTGGTAAATGCACTTATTTAAACATTTGATGTATTATTTATTAAACTACTTAAACTTTACAACATGAAAAATATTGAATAAAATAAAAACTGAACATTTCGAACGTCCTCCTCTACTGAATGCAGAAGGTGGAATCTTCGTTGCTGTTAGCCGTCGACGTTCGCTTCGACTTACTACGGACGTGGGGGAAGTCGATATACAAGGCCGCACTGAACAGTCTGTGACTTGTTACTAAAACACACTGTTTAGAGATAATCGGATTCTTGAGATATTTTCTCGGAAAATTAAAGCCTGCGATCTGGATCATCTTCTGTCAGCTCGTGGAGCATTTACATTTTGTAAGTGTGAAATTTATGTTTCTTCAAAATTCTTTGTACAGTTTTTGGACACACCTCACAAGAACCTGCAACTTTTGGGGTGGATTGTTTATCTTCTGTGATGCTTAGACGTCCACTTCGCTTATCGTCGTCAACGTTTCCCGCCCTTTGAAATTTTTCTAATTGTTCCCTTAGGTATTTCCTTGATATTGAGCGATCTGGTTGTATGTCATTAAACATTCGTTCGGCTGCGTGCAGATTACTTCTAGTTTCTCAAAGACTTATATCGCTTCCACTTTGTCCTCTAGACTACATCTCATTTTGAAAATGTAGTAACAAATAAAAGTAAACTAATACTTAAGAAGTCTACTTTTAAATTAAAAAACACGGTAATACATTCTTACAAAAAACCTCAATTTTAACAATAGTATGATACTAATGTCAAAAATGAACCGATTAATAGATCAATGGCAGAGGAAATATCCAAACGAACAATGAACACGTTCGTCTTTTCTAAAAGAGCAATTGGGTTGAAATTCACAAATAAGTAGAAATAGTTTGGTTGTGATGGTATGGTTAGACAGGACTAGGAACGATCATTCAAATGATGTATTACTTGTGATATGATCCCATTTAATTATTTTTGAACGATGCCGTCATGAAATACCATCAAAAACGTTGCATTTCAGGCACCCAAAAAATTATTGATTTAAGTTCTATGGTTCATGAAATAAATAGGGAGGGGAAAGACTTTAAACGGGCACTGTATATGGAGAGTAGAAAATTCTAATATCTCCGTTCGGACCAGATTTACAGCAAAAATGTATATTGACAAAATTAATCAGCATGTCAAAATACACAATTTTTGTTTCAAACGTTTTTGTCTAAAATGACCCTTTCATATTTTTTACCCTGTTTTAATTTACGTTTGCCTCCAAAACTTTATTGTTTTGTTTCCGTTCATGTTTGTGTTGATAGTTACAACAGTTCACGCGGTTCTAACCTAAAACTGCTCCTAGTTAGTGTTTCGATTTCAAATTATTTTGCACTAAATTGTGGGCAGTTTCTGTGGTGGCTACAGCAAATTTTGTCTTTAACCTTTCGCTGGTCTTACTTGTTATAGTTTTTCCTTTCAAAGCTGTAAATAGGATCCAAACTTATAATCCTTATGGCCAATGAGTAATTAAGCAATAAAAAAATATTTAGGAGGTTAAAACAATATATTTAAAATTTGCATATTTGTTATAAGCATAACACCAACAACAAACCAGGAATGTTTCTATATACAATCATCAAATATAAACGATCGATAATACATTAGGTGTGTTACTAAAACACGACGTTTTTATACATCTGAAAACAAAAAACAATACTATTTATATGGTGATCAAAGTTGCTACCTATATTCTAAGCTTTTCCACTAACAGCTGCTCCACCTTTAGACGTCGTCTTATCGGTGCTCTGCTCTTTTTCCAATTGACGTCCGAGATACTCCCAATTGTGAACCATCAATTTTTGAACGGCCAAAAGTGCCTCGTATCTTACATTAGGATCTTCATGTCCCAACAGGTGCATGACTAATTGTTTCCCGCCCAATTGCTCGATTATACTAAAAATAATTAAATTCCATCAAAAACGGTGCTAAGGAATGTGATTTTAATGTATTTACTTACTGTTTTCCACGGGGATAGTGACGAACGTACTCGCCTATATCGAAACTTGCTACGCTCAATACCAGAGGGTCTTTGCTGGTTTCTAATAAATGAATTAGAATGCGTAACAGTTCGTAATTTTTTTCGTTGAGCCTTTGCGCGTTTTCTCGCCAAAATTTGCTTTTATGTACGGGCGACCATTCCAAACGTCCCGATTTAACCTGTGAATTTATAGATTATGAAAATTAAAAAATCGCATCTAAAATTGACTTAAAAAAAGATGCCACTTATGAGTTTTGCCCCAAAACATCTCTTTTGAATTTAAACAAAAATATTAAATCAAAAATATGGTAATTAATAAAAACAGTATATCAGGTATATTTAAGACAAAGGAGAAAGTTGGAAAAAAAGGCAGCTTAAGCCCACTCCTATTTATAATATTTATGGATAAATTAATTAGAAGTGCCAAAGAAAGAACAAAACTGTTGTATATTGGATACACAAACCTAGGAAGTGTCGATATATCAGAATGTGCTTTTACAGATGACACAGCGTTAATTACAGGTAGTGAAAAGGATCTAAAACACAATATAGAAGTTGAAGTATTAAATGCAATCAGAATGAAAATGAATAAGTCAAAAAGCAAAATAATGATAACTGCAGGAGAAGGAAAAAAACTAGAAATCATCTAAAATGAATCTATATATCAAGTAAGCAACTTCCAATATTTAGAAACAACCATAGAGGACAACGGAAATCAGGGAATGGAACTAAATAATAGAATAGACAATAACAACGAAGTATACTATGCAGATCAACCTCCTCAAATCTCCAATATTTCAAGGTAGGTGAGATTGTTATAACCTCGACCTTTTTTTAATACAATTATTAGTAGTATTATTAAACCCCCAAATTAGTCAATTTTTTTTCTTTTAAATTTATTTGAGCAAATCAAACACGAACAGGAGTTAATACTGAAATTGAGTTAAATAAGGAAATTACTTGTGAATTTAAGTCAAGTAAATACTGAACTAATACTAAAATTGACTAAAGTAAAGAAGCAACTTCTTAATTTGAGTCAAATAAACAAAACACTTCTTCATTTAAGTCAAATCTGTAGACTCCTTAATTCAAGTCAAATAAATAAGCTACTAGTGAATTTAAGTCGTATAACTAAGAGCTAATCGTAAATTTTAGTCAAATAAGAAAGCTTGGTAAGAAATTGAGTCGAATAAGAAAGCTTGTCCAGACATTTAGTTAAATTCTGAGCTAATAATAAATTTGACTAAAATAACAATACTTCATTTGAGTCAAATCAATAGACCCCTTATTAATTAAAGTCAAATAAACAAAACTAGTCTTATTTAAGTCAAATCTATAGGCTCCTGAATTAAAGTCAAATAAATAAGCTACTAGTGAATTTATGTTATATAAATACTGAACTAATTATAAATTTGAGTCAAATAAGAAAGCTTATTAAGAAATTGAGTCATATAAGAAAACTTTTCCAGAAATTGTGTCAAATTCTGAGTTAATAGTAAATTTGAGTAAAATAAAGAAGCACCTTATTAATTTGAGCCAAATAAACAAAACACTTCTGAATTTGAGTCAAATATATAGACTCCTTAATTTAAGTCAAATAAATAAGCTACTAGTAAATTCAAGTCAAATTAATAAGCTATTAGTGAATTTCAGTCAAATAAATACTGAGCTAATAGAAAATATTTCAGTTAAATAAGAAAACTTGTTCAGATATTGAGTAAAATAAATACTGAGTTGACCCCGAATTTGAGTCAAATAAATGGACCACTCTAAGTCAAATACATACTGAACTAATATTAAATTTGAGTCAAACAAGTAAGCTTGTTAGGAAACTGAGTGGAATAAATTTGAGTCAAATAAATAATGAGATAATACCGAATTGGAGTAAAAAAATAAACTAATTCTGGATTAGAGGCAAATACTGAGCTAATAGTAAATTTGAGTCAAACAAGAAAGCTTGTTCAGAAATTTATTCAAATAAATACCGAACTAATAGTGAATTTGAGCCAAATAATCAAATCACTTCTGAATTTCGGTCAAATATGTAGACTCCTTCTTAATTTAAGTCAAATAAATAAGTTACTAGTAAATTCAATTCAAATAAATAAGCTACTAGTGAATTTAAGTCAAATGAACACTGAGATAATAGAAAATTTCAGTCAAATAAGAAAGCTATTGCTATTGAGTCAAATAAATACTGAGTTGACACTGGATTTGAATCAAATAAATGGACTACACTAGAATTTCAGTCAAATGCGGAAGTTACTTCTGAATGCGAGACGAGTAAAGAAGCCACATATTATGAATTTGAGTCAAATCAAGGACATAATACTCAATTTGAGTCAAAAAAAGAAACTACTTTTGAATAAAAGTCTAATCAAGGAGCTAATAATGAATTTTAGTCAAATAAATAAACGAATTCCGAATTTGAGTCGAATGAACAAAACACTTCTGAATTTGAGTCAAATATATAGACTCCTGAACTTGAGTAAAATAAATAAGCTACTAGTGAATATAAGTCAAATAAATACTGAACTAATAGTAAATTTGAGTCAAACAAGAAAGCTTGTTACAAAACTGAGTCGAATAAATAAATTTGAGTCAAATAAGATATCTAGTTAAGAAATTGAGTAATAAGAAAGCTTTTCCAGAAATTGAGTCAAATGCTAAGCTAATAGTAAATTTGACTAAAATAAAGAAGCAATTCATTAATTTGAGCCAAATAAAACAGTTCTTAATTTGAGTCAAACAAATAAGCTACTAGTGAATTTAAGTCAAATAAATACTGAGCTAATAGTAAATTTGAGTCAAATAAGAAATCTTGTTCAGAAATTGATTCAAATCAATACCGAGCTAATACTGAATTTGAGCCAAATAAACAAAACATTTCTTAATTTGAGTCAAACATATAGGCTCCTTCTTAATTTAAGTCAAATAAATAAGCTACTAGTAAAGTCAAGTAAAGAAACTACTTTTGAATTCAAGTCAAATCAAGGAGCTAATAATGAATTTGAGTCAAATGAAAAAAACACTTCTGAATTTTAGACAAATATATAGACTCCTGAACTCAAGTCAAATAAATAAGCTACTAGTGAATTTAAGTCAAATAAATATTGAACTAATTATAAATTTGAGTCAAATAAGAAAGCTTGTTCAGAAATTGAGTCAAATAAAGTACTTCTGACTTTAAGTTAAATAAATAGGCTTCAGAATTTGAGTGAAATCACGGAGCTAAAACTGAATTTGAATCAAATATAAAATATTGTTCAGATATTGAGTCAAATAAATAATGAGACGATACTGAATTTGAGTCAAATAAATTAACTACTTTTGGATTTTAGTTCAAATAAGGAAGCAACTTCGGATTTTGAGTCAAATCAAGGAGCTAAAATTGAATTTGAGTAAAATAAGAAAGATTGTTCAGAAATTGAGTCAAATAAATAGACCAATTCTGAACTTAATTCAAATAAATAGACTACATCTGAACTTGAATCAAATAAGGAAGCAACTTCTGATTTGAGTTAAATCAAGGAGTTAAAACTAAATTTGAGGTAAATAAGAAAGATTGTTCAGAAATTGAGTCAAATAAATAAACTACTGACTTTCAGTTGAAGAAATAGACTTCAGAATTTGAGTAAATTAAGCAAGCTACTTCTGAATTTGAGCCAAATCGCAGAGCTAAAACTGAATTTCAAATAAGAAAGTTTGTTCAGAAATTGAGTCAAATAAATAATGAGATGGTACTGAATTTGAGACAAATAAATAAACTACTTCTGAATTTGAGTCAAATCAAGGAGTTAAAACTAAATTTGAGTCAAATAAGAAAGATTGCTCAGAAATTGAGTCAAATATATAAACTACTTCTGAATTTGAGTCAAATAAGAAAGCAACTCCTGATTTGAGTCAAATCAAGCAGTTAAAACTAAATTTGAGTCAAATAAGAAAGATTGTTCAGAAATTGAGTCAAATAAATAAATTACTTCTGAGTTTGAGTTAAATAAATAAACTTAAGAATTTGAGTCAAATAAACAAATCATTTCTAAATTTAAATTAAATAATTAAGCTACTTCTAAATTTGACTGAAATAGAGAAAGCGCCGATTCAAGATTTTAATTGAAAGCAAAAAATAGATGCTTCTAAAAATTTAGTTAAAGAAAATGTGAGAAAACAACTACATAAGCACTAACTTCAAAATTGTTATATACTCACTTCCGTTGAATATTCATCAAACGAACTGAGATCCTGAACGGAACTCTGTAATTTCTCCGTTAGAAATTCCACGTCTGCTGTTACATCTTCGTCGTCAAATTTACGTTGTTCCAAAATAGCCAATTGTTTCAGTACCTGAAATATCATCATAATAAAATGGGTGTCGAGAATTAACCAGTTGATGTACCCAGTACATGACTTCACCTTATGTAACGAGGTTATTAGTTTTCATCCAACATTTTTTTTCTAAAACTATACATCAAATTTTGCTCATTTACGAACTTAGCATCAGTTTTTATGTTCTAAATCTACATATAAAATTTCATTTAACAAATTCGGTCGCGTTTTTGAGTTATCGTGTTGACAGACCGACAGACATTTTTTTGGACTTATGGACTTTTTTGGAAACGCATGAAACTTGTAATAAATACGGATATAGCACAGGTTTAAAACAAGCATAAGGGCGACATGAGCAACTAGAAAATAATTTATTAACTAATTAAATTGGATAACACCCTGTAAGTATATAAAATATACGTTTCACTTAATATTCCATAATTCAAAAGAATATGGTTATACAAACTACAGCAAATTGGATTGAATAACAAAATTACATTAATGTTAACATGTTCAAAAACAATGATGTTTAAATTTACAACTCAATCCGTCAAAACAGAATCAAAAAAAATTCAAAATAACAGCAAAAAAATGCTGGGCATGGATTTCAAAACCTAAACGTCACGCATGGTAGTTGTTTTGATTTCTGCAAACGTTAGCAAAAATGAGTAGCTTTAGACAGAAGATTGTTTTATTTTATTTGGGGTAGTATACGATATACTATTGTCGTCGGCAGCAAACGCCTGCAGCCTCAAAAGTGCAAGTGTAATAATTAACAAAAATTAATCAAGTGATCACGAGTATTCAACAAAATGTAAATAAGGGTCAAAATCAATTTTCCGTTCGCATACTCTTGTCGGTTTTTAAGTTACTACTATGAGCCAACATCCAGGGGGCAGAAACAGATGGAGATACCAAGTAAGTTGTGTCGCCTTAAGTAAATACTAATCCGTATGACAGAATTGCTGACCTAAACTTTGGCATAAATCATATGAACGATTTGTTTTATTAGTGTTTTTAAATGAAACTCAAGGTCTCTAGTTAATTCCACAATATAATACAAGTTATTGAAAATTCTAAAAAATTGACAATTGTTTCGATAAATCAATATCATCGTCAGAATGACAGAAGTTACATTTCATTTTATGCCTACCTGATGTTTGGTAGTTATATTTGGCTAGACCAAGAAGTAACCTAACTTGTGATTGGCTTAATATGTTTTTTTTTCTATAAACACTAATATGAGCATATTCCACGAAGTAAGGGTCGAGACAGTCAATTTCATTTGTTTTATTTCTCGTCGAACTAATTCGAACGGGTTTAGATCCGTATTGCCATATTAGAACCAAGAAGAATAAACACTGTCTATTCAGTTTTTATTAACCGTTAATGATAATCAATAATAAATATAAAGGAACTTTCCTCCCAGCGAAAATTGTCTATATGACACTTATGTGAACCATCAGTCCTAGACAGAGGTACACTTGTGAGCCATTAGTCGGGATAGTAATAATAATTTTATTGATATTTTTTGCAGGAATGGATAAAAAGAGGTATTTGATGAATTTGATGAATGGATAAAAAGAACCGGAGAGGATCGTGGAACGTTTATTTAGCGACTCTGGTGATAGTGATGACCGAGCTGAATAAATAATAGCAAATGACCAAAAGTAGCAACAATATGTCCTTTGAAATACAGAGGAATGCCATCTAAAAGACAGAGACTGGAAAATGTATCTTAGATCTTCCAGTAGAGAATACAACTAGAAGAAAATGTAAAATGTGTACTTGAAGTAACATTAAAAAGACAGTAAAGTAAGATTAAAAGACAATTTGTCAAGAATGTGACGTTTCACTTTCCTCTAAATATTTTGTACTTTATCATACCTAAAATATTTTGTAATTATAGATGATAACGAGAATTAATATTTTATGTATATTTTTAGATGGAACTGATGCTACATATAAACATCATAACAAAAGACTGCCGGTACTTATGTGTACCATTACCCTCGCCAACTCTTAGGTATTTTTTCTGTAATGGTCTAATATTAAAGATACATTTGACCTATAATATCATTAAATAATCTGAAAAGTTTTCATCGCCTCCAAATAAAAAATCGTCTTGAAATAAAGTTTAGAAAAATAATAAAAATTGTTTTAACTTTAGCCTGGATTACTCTAATAACATTGTTGTGTAGGTTATGGAGTTTCGCGAGTGACATTCATCAGCAAATTTTTGTAGTAATAAGTGACACCGCAGATTTTTCTACGGCGCCTTAGTGAATAACATGATATAAAAGATATTTGGAAATTTTATTTTGTACAGTTTCTAGATTTCGCGTTTGAGGGTTTCCTAATTTTAATTATTTTCTCTCTGCGTATAAGGTAGACAAGTACCTTGGACATTTGACTGAACCATCTCACCAAAAATCCAGTCCAGGCGTTTGTAAGACCTGGCTAACTCTACGTTTGTGGAAGCTTTTGCTCACAAGGATCCGGATCCTTCACGCTCGTGCCCGAAGGCCCCAACTCTCTTATTAAGGGTAACTGTTTACTCTTTTACCCTTGTGCCATCCGGTGTCGTTCGATTCTTTCATTTCAGAGGTTGAATCGTTTAGGTTTAGTAGTTGTATTTTGATTTAACAGTCATTTACTTCTTCGCCACACTATCCGGATAACCTTCGAGGTCATTTTAAGAATTATTATAATGGTGACAATTTTTTTAGTTGTAGTTTCCTTTTTTTTCTATAGGAGACCCCCCAACATATTTCAGCAACTATTACAGTGGTGGCAGCGGTCGCCCGTTAAGAATGGAAGAGTTATTGAATATAACAAATTTCTAAAAGTGTTACACTGGTGACAGCGGGTCAGTGATTATTTTTGTTCTCGTTGTTATCTTTCGCTTGGAAAAAAAATATTAACCTTAAGACAAGAGGAGGTTATTACAAACGTTTAGATCCATTCCAATCTCGAAATGTCAAAATCCACTCCATTTCAATACTTCACTTATACACTGTGTTATTTATAAAATGTGACATAGGGGTTCCTGTACAAAACTGTTAAAAGCGAGCTAACTTTTTTACCAAATAGCTTTCATAAAAAATTATAACAGATCTGAAAAGATCGTTAAAAAAATAGTCCAAATGCACTTTCTTAAATTCGTTCTGGATTAATAAAAAAATGCATAATTATTTTTTTAAAAGCCGTACGTCATTTTTATAACACTTTCGATAAATTTTTAAACTGGCGCTGCCTAGTCCCGGCGGTAACGAACTGGAAATTTAAAAGTTAAACGTGAGGTATCGTGGTTTGATTCCGCGTTGGGGCGAAATTTTTTCTTTTTGTTTGTAGCTCCTTTTTCATAATTTTTGTCTAAAAAAATTAAATGTAAAATGAGACAAAGTTATTAATTTTTTTCGACAAAAATTATGAAAAAGGAGCTAAAAAAAGAAAAAATTTCGCCTCAACGAGGAATCGAACCACGATACTTCACATTTAACTTTTAAATTTCCAGTGTGTTAACCGTCGGGGCTAGGCCCCACCAGTTTAGATATTTTTCAATATTGCTATAAAAATGGCGTACGACTTTTTTAAACATAATTATGCGTTTTTTATTAATCCAGAACAAAATTTAAGAAAATGAAAAGTGCAATTGGAGTTATTTTTTAACGAACTCTTCAAATCTGTTATATTTTTTTATGAAAGCTATTTTGTAACAAAGTTAGCTCGCTTTTGACAGCTTTGTACAGGAATCCCTACGTTGCATTTTACACTGCCGAGCATAAAAACAGGATGACCCAGTAATTTGAAGATATTGTAGACATTTTTTATTAAATTTTGATTTTTGTTCCTATGGTTTTATCTGTCTATTGCAAATTGTTCGTTTAGTGTTGTCATTGTCAGTGTTTTGCAATGAGCTTAAATCCTGTTGTTGTGTTACGAATTGTGGCGGCTTTAGAAGATGGCCGAGGTCAGCGCGAAACTGCCAGAAACGTTGGTGTAAGTCTCTCTCGAGTGTGCAACGAGTATGGCAACGGTATGAAGAGACTGGTATGCTCACTCGTAGACCTGGTTCAGGGCGAGGTAGGACTACAACAGCTAGAGATGACCACTTTCTGGTTTCTATTGCTTTGAGAAACCGAACGGTTACGGCAGTTGCCTTTCGAAATCATCTGCAAGAAGTGATAAATGTATACATAAGCGAGTGGACAGTTAGGAGGCGACTTCACGCTGCTGATTTATCTTCTCGAACTAGAGCTACTGGACCGCCGCTTTCTCGTTCACACCGGATTGCTAGGTTGAATTTTGCACGAGTACATTTGGCTTAGATTGGCTTAGACAATAGCGGATTGAACTCGCGTATTGTTTTCTGATAAATCGCGATTCTGTCTCACAGGCTCAGATAGACGTGTAAGAGTGTGACGATTACAAGGCGAGAAATATGCTCAAGCGTGTATTGCTCAGCGACTTCCATTTGATGGAGACATATCTTTTGACGCTCGCAAGTTAGTTGAGAGAATAGGACGTTGACTGCGCATAGGTACCTGACAGAGATAGAAGACCATGTTTTACCGTTCATGGTTATTCTTGGAGACGACGCAACCTTTATGCATGATGATGCACGGCCCCACTGTTCGGATTTAAAATAAACCCTTCCTGAGAATTAATTATATTCATTAATACCTACGAATTATGCAACCTTTCGTACGAACATATAACATTAAATTTGCAAACATGGAAAATGTCACTTAGACCACTCCGATAACCGTCTAAAACCTGCATCTCCTTCCTCCCACATGCTTCACACATAAATATCATCGCTCTCTTCTGATCAAAAACACGATGCAAGTATGTAATTCATCTCTCAACATTTACGGGCAACGCCCTTAATAGGCAAAATGCCGAATATAGTTTGAAATAAATATAATACATATATCTAAACTCAATAGTAACGCTCTTGATTGCAATGCAGTAATAAAACTTCAATAAAATGAGTGATAAGTGCAAACATCTTTAATTTCGACCACACCCAAAAATCAATTTGTTATACCACAAAGAAGAAACAATATAATCCTCTCCACATCGCAGAATGTGAATACCCACCCTGGTCGGATAGTTATTGCGTATCTTGACGAGATTCAAATCACGCGATTTGTTTGGCCTGACCCCAGTCCAGATTTAAATCCAATAGAACATGTTTGGGATGAAATAGGGAGACATTTAGGTAGAGATATGTGCCGGCACTCAGAAAGCTTCGGGATATACTAGTGCAGGAATGGGACAATCTTCCACGGAATGCGATCCAAAGCATTGCCTCGTCGCTACCTACTAGCTACTGAAGTCCTTAAAATTTCTTTTGTTTTAACGAAAAGCATATCAAAGTAAAATTGTTAATTTTTATTACTTTCAATAAACTTTGAACTACGAAAACTGTTTTCATTTAAGAAATCCGTTAGTAAACTATGTTACAACCGAGAAAAATAAAAATTTCTACAATATCTTCACATTACTGGGTGACCCTAATTTTATGCAAGGCAGTGTATAAATTACACAGTGTATACATACATATATTATACATAAGGTGAAGTAAAAATGAGTTTGCAGTATCAAAATATCGCAAATATTTTCGTATTTGATTAAAAGGACTAAAGTTGGATAAAAAGTTGATTAACATTTCATTGATTTTAATTAATATAAATCCCTTCATTTTACATATTTGATACGGTTATAAAAAGTCAGGATAGGACCTGCCCAAATTTTTTTTAAATGTCTTATAAGCAAATAGAATTGTGGAATCGAATATATCTGAAATAGAACAGAAGAGATTATTATTGAGGCATTGATAGATCTTGCAAAAATATATGGAACCTCTTTTTAAAAATATACATATATATGTGGGGCTATGCTGCGTGTGCTTTCTAGATCCGCTTAATTGGGGTGGATCAGTCCCCGTTATGCCTTTAAATTCTTTCACTTATGTCTCTCTATAGTTTCCTATTTCTTGCTTTCTCCCTTCAGTTTGTTACTCCTGCTCTATTAAGGTCCGCCTCTACCTCATTTTGCCATTTTGACCTGGGTCTACCGCGTCTCCTCTTTCCCCCTGGATTCCACTGCAAGATATTGTAGGTTACTGATTTAGCTCCTTCTCTCCATACATGTCCGAGCCATTGTTGTGCTTTTATTCTCTTTACAATATCTTCGCCTTTTCTGTATTCATTTTCATCTATTTTTACAGGACCCAGTATTGTTCTTAATCATAATTGGCATTATCATCGTTTTATACATATTTAATTTTGTTTCCTTCGTTAAAATTTTACTCTTAAGTAGCTTTTTATTTGCATGATATGCTCTGTTTGTAGCGAGTATGTTTTCTTCAATTTCAGTAGTGCTATCTCCAGTATTGCTAATCATAACCCCCAAATATTTATATTTTTTAACTTCTTCAAATTCATAGTCGCTGATTTTTCTTTTTTGGTTTAGGTTCCCAAATCTCATTAGCTTGGTTTTACTTTCATTTATTTTTAGCCCCATTTTTCCTCCCTCTGTGATTATCTCCTTTAGCATATTTTCCATGATTCTTCTTCTTTTGGATACAAGCACTATATCGTCCGCATAGGCTATTATTTGACTGCCACTTGACCTTAAGCTACCCTTGTGTAATTTTCTCATTGTGTGTTCTAGTGATAGATTGAATAGTGTTGTGGACAAAGAGTCACCTTTATTAATCATAAATTGATCTGTTTCTCCTTTTTGAGTTATTACACTGGCCCTTGACTAATTCATGGTCATTATGATTAGCCTTCTCAGTTTTGCGCCTACTCCTTGTTCTTTTAATGCTTTCATGAGTTCACTTCTTTTGATTGAGTCTAAGGCTTGTTGAAAGTCAATGAAGAGCATTTCTATGTCTAATCTGTATTAATGCGCTTTTTCCATAATTTGTTTTAATGTATGAATAACATCAGTTGTTGATCTGCCTTTTGTGAAGCCGCATTGATATTGCCCTATCATTTCCCTTGTACTTTCCACAAGCCTTCTGTATATACATGGTATCCGAAATTAATGTATCAATTTTTAAACAAAAAAAAATAGAAACATATTGTATGACAGATTTTAATGAATTCCTTCACATTGTAAATTTTATACAGTTGTAAAGAAAGAAAGAAAATTTATAAAAATGTCGCATAAACAAATTTCAACATCCATAGAATTATGGAATCGGCTACAGCTGAAATTGGACAAAAGAGACAATTATTGAGGCATTAATAAATATTTACACAAATATATTGTGCATTGAACAAAAATTCAAGACAGATTTTTGTTTGATAGTTTTATTCCGACAATTCAATTCATCTGTCAAAAACAGCGCATTTTAATGCACGTTTTGTCAGTTTGACATCGGATAAACTGCTAGTAGGTAGTTTGCAAGTGGATAAACTGCATGTTGATTCTCTATGGTAACGAGAGGTCAATTCTTACAGTTGTGACAAAAGTTTTTATTACAAGATATTTGGTTTTTATTACTTTTCAAATTCTTCTCTTCAACGATGAATCGCTTTGGCAATGCTACTGAAGAAAATATAAAAGCAGTGTTATCGAATACTATACCTAGGAATACAATAAAAACGAAAGCCTCAATATGGAATCAACTCTTGCAATTTTGCTCCGAGAGAAAGTATAATTTGGAAGCCAAAGGAATGTTGTGTTTTGGCGTGGTTTAAGTAAAAATATAGTTGTTTATCAATTTTAATTAAATGATTCATTAAATTGTCTTACCAAATACCATTCGAGCTTGTGTTTATTTCAGGAACAAACTTTCATTTTGACTAAACTCGAGCTTTGTTGCTTATAGGTAAGATGGCTCGAGCAAACAGCAAAAGGTAAAATCACTCCACCTTCGGTGTCGTGATTTTACCATGTTATTTGCTCTCGTCAATTGCCAAGCAATAAAGTTTTCGTTTAAAATGAAAGTTTATCCGGATAAATACAAGCTCTGATAGTATTACCCACTGTACAGAACATTTATTTTAATTTTTATGTACGGTGCTTCAGGCCTTATAAATGCCTGGCAACGCTGTAAACACAGTAGAAAGAATATGGCCGCTAGAACAAAAACGGCAAATTTTGCAGTGTGTTAATTTCAATAAATTATTAAGTTTATGTACAGTCCAACGAGTTTTAATTATAGTCCAAAACAGTGGTCATTCGAGCAGGAAGAGAAACAGTGAAATTTAAATCAAGTGATTGCCGGAATTCAAGTTAGCTTCATAATAGTTAAGTTGAAGGAGAAACAACAGGAAGACAGCGAATAGTGATAAGTTGTCGTGTTCCACCAAGGATTGTTAATTATTTCAACAAGGTCAGTTCATTTTTATTTCCTTTTCATAATTTCCTTCTTGTATAAGTGATATTTAATTTGAGTCAATATAATGACTGAGCTTGCGATCTTAAAGTCAAAAAGAACAGCTCTGAAAGGTAAATTAGCTCGGTTCAAAAATTATTTCGAGTCATTAAACAGAGAGGAATTAGATGATTCAATCATTGATGAGTTACAATTGCGCTTATGTAGAATAGAACCATTGTGGGAGGAATTCAATGACCTCCAATTTCAAATAGAGCAAACAGGCGGTTCATATGATTCGGATTATACTGAGGATGAAGTGGAAAGAACCACATTCAAGAACATATTTTTTAAAGTAACTGGAGAGATAAGTACAACTTGCAAAAGGTTTAGAGAAAAGGGCGAGATTTCCGGGAATATGTCTGTGAGTTCACACAATAGCTCAGTTCAACAAAATTTTAATTCCACACAATCGTTAGTTAAATTACCACCATTTAAATTACCCACCTTTGATGGTCACTATGATAGCTGGCTAGAATTCAGACATATTTATTGCTCTAGTAGATAATAACGAGGCTTTGACAGAAATACAGAAATTATATTATTTAAAATCTTCTCTGGAAAAAGAAGCCCTTGAAATAATTAAATATATACAAGTATCTTCTTCAAATTATAACGTAGCTTGGCAATTCTTAAATGACTGATTTGAAAACAAAAAATTAATCATTTATAATCACATTAAGGCGATATTTGAACATCCAAACGCTGTTAAAGAATCCCACGTAGAACTAAGAAATCTCTACGACGCGGTTACTAAACATTTACGTTCTTTAAAGGCTCTTGGTGAAGATACCGATTCATGGGATAGGCTAATATTGTTTATAATGGGTAATAAGTTTGATTCGGTAACGCGTCGTGACTGGGAAACGCTTAAGTATAAAGGTGAATTACTCTCAATGGAAGACTTGACTATTTTCATTAAACAAAAATGTGAGATATTAGAAAAATTAGAAGTCTCGAATTTTGAATATTCGAATACAACGCAAAAACCATTAAATAGAGGTAGCAGACGCCAAAGTAGTACATTTGCTGCCACGAGCTCAAATAACGAAAATAAAGTAAGGTGATATTACTGTAATCAGTCTCATAGTATATATAAATAAGAATCATTTTTAAAATTAAATATTGAAAGCCGTATAGAGGCTATTAAACGATTGACACGCTGTTTAAATTGCTTACGTGATTCACATTTATCGTGGAAATGTAAAAAACCCAAGTGCTTTAAATGTGGGAAAGCGCACAATACTTTATTGCACTCAGAATCTTATCAACCCAAAAATGTTCAAGCGACCGTTGGCGGAAGCGTCGAGGCACCCTCAGAAATTAACACTTCCCAGCCATCACATGTGGTAAATTCAAATTCTTTATCGTCTATCACCGATGTACCCTCTACATGGGAATGCGCGGTTGCCGGAACTTCTGGTTTAAATTTACAGGCACAAGTTTTGCTTTCTACTGCGAAAATTGAGTTGACTAACGGGAAAAGATCGATTATGGTACGAGCATTATTAGACAGCGGATCGCAAAGTAATTTTATTTCCCACGAAGTGTGTAATAAAATAAATTTAAAGCAATTAAAAATAAACCATATCATAAAAGGGGTTGGCCAAACGTTGACAAGTATTAATAGCCATACAAATATTTCAATAAAATCTCGCGTTAACGGTTTTACAGCAAATATTAATTGTTTGATACTGCCAAGAATAACAGAAAAACTACCGGTAATATCATTTGATAAACATTTACTTAATATCCCTTCAAATTTACTGTTGGCAGATCCTGAATTTAACGAAAAAAAGGATATTGATATTTTATTGGGATCAAATGTATTCTTGTCCATAATAGAAGCTGGTCAGGTTCGGCTTGGGCCTAATTTGCCCATCATGCAAGAGACTAAATTAGGATATCTGATAGCTAGAAATTTTAGTTTAAATTTGAGTTCTAAACAGTCATCAGTAAGTTGCCGCAATATTGTTGATACTGATAATTGTATTAACAGTCAAATTAGTAAGTTTTGGGAAATTGAAGAAATAAATAATAATAAAACCACGTGTATGTCAGTAGTGGAGCAATATTGTGAAAATTATTTTGACAAAACGATTAAGCGAACAGAGTGTGGTCGATTTATTGTCAGAATTCCATTTAAAACAAATATCGATAAATTAGGTAAGTCGCGGGACATGGTTTTAAATAGATATAATATACTAGAAAAAAAATTTGAAAAAAATCAAAGTCTAAAAAAGGAATATAGCGATTTTATGACAGAATACCGTAATTTGGGGCATATGTCGGAAATTGAAGATATTGTTGATAACGGATACTATCTACCACATCACGCAGTCATCAAAAATGAGAGCTTAACTACAAGGTGTCGTGTGGTATTTGATGCGTCAGCCAAAACGAATAGTGGGCTATTCCTTAATGAGGTAGTGCCTACATTACAGTAAGATGTTTTTTCGATACTGGCAAGATTTAGAAGCCACAAATATGTTATGACAGGTGATGTATCCAAAATGTACCGACAAGTGCTTGTTGATAAAAAAGAAAGAAAATATCAAAAAATATTCTGGCGAAATCAAAATGGTAAAATTAAAGTGTATCAATTAAATACTGTGACATATGGTACGGCATCAGCGCCATACCTTGCGGTCAAATGCCTATTTCAAATAGCCGCGAATAATAAAATTGAGTTTCCAGAAGCAAGCAAATTTATTGAAAGAGATTTTTACATGGGCGATCTTTTAACTGGAGCAAATTCAAAGTCTGAGCTATTGTCAATTCAAAGAAATGTTGTTAATTTATTAAACGATCATGGGCTTGAGTTGCGAAAGTTTTTATATAATGATAAGGAGTTATTACAAAATTTTGAAATAAACAAGAATTTAGAAGCTGGTATTTTAAACTTAGGGGAAGATAGTCAAACTAAGGGTATACTGGGATGCCAATAACGACTTCTTAAAATACAAAATTACCAATATGGACAATTTTCTACCGTATAAGGCTACTAAGCGTAACATTTTATTTATTTATTTATTTACAGAAGCAAACAGGTTTCCCTTATTCTATGCAACTGTGATTACAAATTAGTACTAATACTACAACGCTCTCATATAGTTTATAGTTTAGGCGACAAAAACGACTGAATGTACACATAAGGTTAATTCTCTAATATTAGATCTGCAATAGATATTTTAAATTTACACAGTTTAATTCCTAGCAGTCCAGTATCGAGATTTTCATTACGCTATTGTATAGCTGACATATTCTATCTAGCGAATTTATCGAAGGTGTTAAGAATAAATAGTTCCTAGGACGGGTTCGATGATCGGGTACGTAGAAATTTAATTAACTGAGAAGATTAGCTGAGTCTATTAAATGGTTGCACAACTTATAAAGAAAAATTAAATCTCGACACTTTCCCCTGCAGACTAATTTATCAATACCAAACTCTGACCTTAATGGATCATAAGACTCATATTTAGGGGACTTCTTGTGTTTTTTAAAATATATATATATATATATATATATATATATATATATATATATATAATAAAGGGCTACTGAAATAGAGTGGTAACCGTGGACATGCATGTTTCTGGCTCATTTTGCCTCTTCAGCACGGCATAACCAAATAAGGATGTGAAATTTGGGAACAAATATGTTAATCGAAACATGGGAAAACACAAAATAACGGATTTCAGCAGGGAAACCAAACGCTCATTTGTGTCTTCAATTGGAAGATCCCGAGTTTTCAGGACATCAACCAACATCGACACGGAGGCGCATATAGCCCCCCCGCCATGAACCTTCCGACCCATAGTAAATAATAAAGAAGATGTAGGAATATCGAATATGATATGTTAACAACAACAACAAAGAGATTCATGGGTAATTCACGCAAAATAAAGGGCTACTGAAATAGAGTGGTAACCGTGGACATGCATGTTTCTGGCTCATTTTGCCTTATTTGGTTATGCCGTGCTGAAGAGGCAAAATGAGCCAGAAACATGCATGTCCACGGTTACCACTCTATTTCAGTAGCCCTTTATTTTGCGTGAATTACCCATGAATCTCTTTGTTGTTGTTGTTAACATATCACGCGATATTCCTACATCTTCTTTATTATTTACTATGGGTCGGAAGGTTCATGGCGGGGGGGCTATATGCGCCTCCGTGTCGATGTTGGTTGTTGTCCTGAAAACTCGGGATATTCCAATTGAAGACACAAATGAGCGTTTGGTTTCCCTGCTGAAATCCGTTATTTTGTGTTTTCCCATGTTTCGATTAACATCTTTGCTCCCAAATTTCACATCCTTATTTGGTTATGCCGTGCTGAAGAGGCAAAATGAGCCAGAAACATGCATGTCCACGGTTACCACTCTATTTCAGTAGCCCTTTATTTTGCGTGAATTACCCATGAATCTTTGTTGTTGTTGTTAACATATCACGCGATATTCCTACATCTTCTTTATATATATATATATATATATATATATATATATATATATATATATATATATTTCACAAACTTATTTTGTAAGGCTTCAATTTGGCGACTTAGGCTTATATTAATAAGTGAATTCCAGATTATGCAACCAAACTCCAACTTGCTTCTTATAAGCGAATTAAAAATACTTGTAATCGACTTAACATTAGTAAAAGCAAGAGTAGTACGTTTTATAAACCCAAGTAATTTATATGATTAAGAAACAATGTTAAGAATATGTGGTTTAAAGCTAAACTTACCAGTGAGTAAAATACCAAGGTCTGTTATCTCCTTTACTCTCGTTAATTAAGCATCCCCCATTGTATAATAAAAATGGTTTGGGTTTTTTTTTAAGACTGAATGTCAAAACAACACATTTGCTAGTGTTAAATGGTAATTTATTAGTTAGCGACCAATTATATATTTTATCTATGTCGTGTTGTAATTGTAGATGATCATTTGAGTTATTCACTTTTGTGTAAATTTTCAAATCGCCCGCAAACAATAAACACTCAGATGTAATTAAGGAGGGCACTTCGTTTATAAAAAGCATAAAAAGTAATGGCCCTAGATTAGATCCCTGTGGTACACCAGATTCCGCCATAAATACCTGACTTCTCACCCATGAAAGACACATATTGCCACCTATCACTAAGATAAGTTGCATAAAGTTTTAGTAAAGGATAGCTCATTCCCAGTAAATTTAACTTTCTTAAAAGTATATCGTGGTTTACTTTATCAAAAGCCTTGGCAAAATCTGTATATACCACATCAACCTGTTCCCCTTTATCCAGTGATTCAACTACATAATTGGAGAACGTTAGCAGATTTGTTTCAATAGACCTCTTATTACATAAGCCATGTTGCTGATTACATAAAATAGTTTGAAAATGCGAATATAGTTTATCATATAATATATATTCAAAAATTTTAGCGCTACAGTTTGCTATGGCAATCAGCCTGTAATTACTGAACTCGTTCCTAGGCACTTTTTTATGTATCGGAGTAACCTTTGTGATCCTAAACGCCTTTGGAAAGTAGTTATTGTTAAGTGATTTTTGTAACACAATTATGAGGGGGTATGTAAGATAATCGTGACAGGCTTTAAATATATATCCCGGAATGCCATCTGGTCCGGTTGAGAATTTTGGTTTAAGCTTTTTAAAGGCATTGTGAATATCCTGAACTGTGATCCTAGTAAATTGTAAACAATTACAGTTTGAACTATAATTATCTGCAGGATTAAAAAAACTCAGATGGTAGGTAGACGAGTTGTGTTCATACACCGACTGAAAATAGTTCGCAAATTCGGTTGATATTATTGATTTATCCGTAATATTAATGCCATCATTATCAGGATTCTTGAAACAGTAATCTGCTTTGTTACATTTTTTATTATTTTTCACAAAATGCCAAAACAAAATGGGATTATCGTTAATGCCGACTTCAATGTTATGGATGTATATGTTATATGTTTTTAATTTCGTTTTTTAACAGAGTTCTTAGTCTTTTGAATTCATTTAAGTGATATTCGGATTTTTTCTGCATTGTTCTGTGATATTCCTTCTCCTGCAACAAACGGATTATATCCGGAGTAAACCATGGAGGGAATTTGGTATTTTTATTGTTACTAGATTTAAATTTGGGTACACAAGCATCAAAAATATTATAAAGTTTATGATAAAATAAATCTACTGCAGTATCTACATCATCAATACAATCTAGGAACTCCCAATTGCAATCCCTTAGCAACTCGGAGAGTAAATCAAAATTAGCTCTCTTAAAATTATATTGATATGTTAGGTTGTTCATTTCCCGAAATGTTTTACATTTTTTATCAAAATTAATCGTAAGTTGAAGAATGGGGTGTTTTTTATCCTCTTTGGTCAGAGGATATTCGTTTTTTCCTACCGACATATCGACATTACACAATACAAGTTCTAATGTTCGCATATCTTCATTTAATATATTATTTAAAGATTTTAGTTTCAAGATATTCATTAATTCGCATAATAATGAAATTTTATCTGAAGTATTATATTCCCATTTAAACTCCGTTCCATTTATGTTGGGTAAATTAAAGTCACCCATTATTACAAAATATGTATTGGAATCTATTATGTTATCAAGCTGAGAAAAAGTTTCGGCAAACGCTATATAATCATCATTTCGTGACTGAGGTGGCAAGTAAATATTAGTTAAAATTATTTTGTTACCAGAAATATTAATTTCGATAAACACAGCCTCTAAATCCGTATCTACACTAAGTAACTTAGATTTAAATTTCTTATGTACTGCAGTTAAAACACCGCCCCCTCTTTTTTTACCCGTTTTTGTAAAATCTCTGTCCTTCCTGTAAACTATATATCTGTCGTCGAAAAGTTCGGAATCAAATATATCTGAATCCAAACATGTTCCCGTAAGAGCTATAATATCGTATGTTTCAAGTAGTAAATTATGTTTAAATTCAGTCGTCTTTGTCCGCAAACCTCGAATATTTTGATAATACGTTTGAACTTTCATGATTAATTGTTATAGTATAGCTCCCTTATAATAATAAAAACAAATTGAAAAAAAGTACAGTACATAAATTAAGTATAAGGCAAAAATTAAGAAAATGTAGTATAGAAATAAAATTAAGTATTATTTATAAACTGACCGGACTAAATTAAACGATTTCTCCAAATTTATAAACAGAATCCCCGAAAACATAAACAGTACACAAACATAAAAATAAAATTGATATCACTATATGTATAAATATAAAAACATGACACTCTTCGACATAAAAAGTTACAGCAATATCCACGTAGGTAGGTACACCTCAATGTCCCCGTTAGGATGTCTATTGCTGTGTTGCCGGCTTTAGTAGAAAGACTGAGAATCATATGTCTTTTAGTGTTTGTATATTCTTGACACCCCCATCTTTTTTCATAAACAGTTTGCCATCTTTAATCCACACATTCCGGTTACCGTATTTCTGCTTAGCCATATTTAGCATGTCATATCTGGATTTCGTAAGGTCTTCATTAATGTATATCCCTGTGCCTTTTAATAATGTCCTAGCTTCTAATATCTCTTTCCTTTTCAGGTAGGTACACATATCTATTATCACACTTCTTTTGATTCCGGTGTTGCTCGGATCTTTTTTACCGACCCTGTATAAATTATTAATTTCCCTTCCTGAACAATCAATTTTCAGTGTTTTGTTGAACAATTGTAAGACTATTTCTAATAAATTTTCATTGTCATTCTCTTGAATACCTGATATTCTAACTGAGTTATTCTTTTTAATCTGCATTAGGTCATCAATGTTTGATTCTACTATTTTAATGTTATCTGTGTTGGCAGCAACAGTCTTTTCAAATTTAGTTAGGCAGTTATTTATATTGTTGAGAGTATCATCGACTTTTTCAAATCTATCATTTAGTTGACTGACAAATTGGGCACATACCTTTTCCATTAGTGCTTCTAGAGACTTGTCGTCTGACAACGGTAGATTTCTGCTTCTTGTATTCTTATCCATATTAGCGAAATTCACACAAAATTTCAAGAACTTAACGATAGGATATCTTAAATTAGTTACTTAATAATCACTGATATATAATATATTAGTAATCTTGTACTGCAATTACATTGAATAGCGGAGCACACTTAAACACGTCTATTCGTTCATGCTACGTTGCCACATACACATATGTCAGATTTTTGATCCTTTAGGTTTAATAGGACCAAAAATAATTCTTGCCAAATTATTGATTCAAGAGCTCTGGAAACTCAAAGCAGACTGGAATAATGAAGTTCCCACAAATATATTAGACATGTTGGTAGACTTTTATAAGGATTTGTCTTGCATTGATCAATTAAATATTCCCAGATGTGCCGTTTTTTCCCAGTACATTAACATTGAACTTCACGGATTCTGTGACGCTTCCATTAAGGCATACGGCGCCTGCGTTTACATACGATGTTCAACGTCATCGGGTCAATTTGTTTCGAATTTACTATGTGCAAAGTCTCGAGTGGCACCAGTAAAACAAATTAATTTACCACGCCTTGAATTATGTGGTGCACAATTACTAGCAAATTTAATTAAAAAAATTATAGATTCGTTAGAAATCGAATTTAATCATCTTTACTATTGGTCTGACTCTATGATCACCCTGTTTTGGATAAAAAACGAATCAAGTAGGTGGAAGACCTTCGTTGCCAACAGGGTTAGTGAAATAAGGTCACTCACAAATTTCCAAGATTGGAACCATGTGAAATCAAAAGGAAAATCCGGCAGATTTACTATCGCGTGGTGAATCTGTCACAGCTCTAAGTACACTTAATTTGTGGTGGCATGGTCCAGACTGGTTTCAAATCGATAATTCAAAATGGGAATGTTCTTCTCCTAATATTGATACCACGAAAATTCCTGAACAGCAAAGCGTGTCTTGCATTGCATTAAAACCTAACAACCAGTTAGATAATTTGTTGAAAATATTTTCCTCATTTTCCAAAACAACGCGAGTATTGGCATACATTTTGCGATTTTTGTCAAATACTAAACTTAAAAGTCATGAAAGAGTTTACGGAGTGCTACTCCCTGAGGAACTTGAAAACTCGGTAAATTTATTAATAAAAAATGTACAAATAGAATGCTTTCCTCAAGAATACGATATTTTATGCAGGCAAGGGGAAATTCCTAGGTCAAGCAAAATACTCTCTAACTCCATTTTTAGAAAACGGAATAATACGTGTAGGATGAATAAAAAACGCGAATCAACCTTACAACAAAAAACATCCGATAATTCTTCCAAGTCACCATACGTTGACGCATCAAATTTTAAAGAATGAGCATGAAAGATTATTACATTGCGGTATACAAACTCTATTGTATTCAGTTAGGGAGAAATATTGGCCTATTTCAGGACGGAATGCTTGTAAGAATATAGTTAGGAAATGCGTTAGATGTTTTCGCGCAGCACCTAAAGATTTGAATTATTTGATGGGCGACTTACCAAATGTCCGTGTTAACCCTTACTCAGTATTTTCAAATGTTGGAACAGATTTCGCCGGCCCATTTCTATAGAAAGATAGACAAACTCGCTGTCCCAAAATTGTTAAGGCTTTTATATGTTTATTTGTATGTATGAGCACGAAGGCCATACACATCGAGTTAGTGTCTGAACTCACAACCAAGGCATTTCTAGCTGCCATTAATAGATTCTCTAGTAGACGCGGAAAACCGTCTAACGTCTACTCGGACAATGGGCTAAATTACGTGGGGGCAAACAATGAATTGCATAAAGTTTACGAATTTTTAAAAAATAATTCAGAATACATAGCAAATCAATTAGTGAATGAAAAAATTAGGTGGCACTTCATTCCTGCGCGCTCTCCCAGTTTCGGAGGCATCTGGGAAGCAGGAATTAAATGTGCAAAGCATCATATTAAACGAGTTATCGGAGAAAGACGCTTAACATTTGAGGAATTCAGTACGGTATTGACTCAGGTTGAATGTATACTTAACTCCCGCCCTCTGTCTCCTATATCCCAAGATCCTAACGACTTATCCGCCTTAACACCTGGCCATTTTTTTATTGGGAAACCCCTCAACAGTTTACCAGAAATCTGAAGTTCCAGAAAACCGGTTATCAAGGTGGCAAAAAATTCAAGTTATATCGCAACATTACTGGGCTAGGTGGCAAAAGGAGTACTTGTCGGAGTTACAGCAGATATCTAAGTGGAAGCGAAATTATCAGCAGCTGCTAAAGATTGGAACACTAGTGTTAGTGAAGAACGATAATGCACCTAGTTTAAACTGGCAGCTAGGCAGAGTAACTGCTCTTCACCCCGGAAAAGACGGTGTAGTGCGAGTTGTGGAAATTGTGTTTGGTGGCACCATAAGTCGTGCTGTAAATCGTATATGTGCTCTACCAGTGGAATAACTGTTAAACTTGGTTATTAATAGTTAAATTTTTAAAATACTTTGTATTTTCAAGGCGGGCGGTAATTATGTACAGAACGTTTATTTTAATTTTTATGTACGGTGCTTCAGGCCTTATAAATGCCTGGCAACGCTGTAAACACAGAATATGGACGCTAGAACAAAAACGGCAAATTTTGCAGTGTTAATTTCATTAAATTATTAAGTTTATATACAGTCCAACGAGTTTTAATTATAGTCCAAAACACCCACGATAATAGTTTATATTTCATAACATTTACAATCTTTTTAAGAAATTATCAACCCTATTCAAATAAAATACAGCCCTCTCCCATATAAAAATTTCAATGGATTAAGTTTGTATATTTACCTTGCACTGTACCATGGCTATGCAATGCTCCTTGGAAACTTGATGGTCTTCCGGTTTTTCAATTAAATTCCTGAATACAGCAAGAATGATCCTAGTAACTTTTTCCTTAACGGAATCGCTTAATATATCAGCGAGTATCGGTATAACGTTGAATTTATTCATTTTTTCCGCCAACAAAGGATTAAATGTCAATACCCACAGACAGAATATCAATTGGTATTGAACTTGAAAGTTTACTCTGCCGGATAGAACGGACAATAAAGTAGAAATTCCATCTACGGAAACGAATGCGAAACGGTACTCGTCGATACGCAGCATCATCTGTAGACATCTAGCTACCGATTGAATGTATTCATTGTTCTGAAAAACAAAAAAAAGTTAATTGACATTTTATTTTAATTATCTAAATAAACACTATATTTTTCAATCGTCCCTGGTATAACAGGAAGTGCTGTCAAAATAATATTTTATATACCCCATCGATACAGAATTTCATAATTCTTTGCAATTTTTAAGAAGTATCGTATCGCCGGTCATCATGAAAAACCCTGTAGATCGATGATACACAAAGTGATCTATATCGACCCCAAGGGGTCGAATAGGACCTTCTAGGGGTCCTATATGACCTACAGGAGGCGGTCCTGGCGACTAGTAAAATAAGAAGTGTCAATGTGTGCTCTTGAAATAATTCGAAATTTTGTAGGAATATTAGAAGCAAAATTTTTGTAAATAAACCAAAGTGTAAAGTTAATGTGTATCAATCACAGAGATTAATTAACAAAACATTTACCTAACCGTAAGTACAAAATCTTGAAAATATTACTGAAACCTGTTTCACAATCCAGAACGGTTAAAAAAAAAGCAACTCATTAATAAACAATTGGCAATAGAACTCGATAACCAAAATAAAATCTATAAGAAGGTAAACGCGAAAGTCGGACTATCGAATAACCAGATATCACAAAGAAGGCAGGGCCGGAGCGAGGAGAATTTAGAGGTGTGTAGTATTAGGAAAGATCAGCCCGGGAACGTGTCAGTTGCTGAACTGAGTAAGCGCTGATAATAACGTTTGCGGGACGTTGATTCTATTACAGCACACACGGAAAAAAAGAAACCCCTAAAGAAATTAATAATAGAGAGCGATTCTACGGATGAGGGATATAAAAGAAGAAGAGATACAGGAGAAGAAGATCAAGAAGCGTCCGGGAAAAATAGGAAGACAATGAGAACACCACCACCAATAAAAAACTAGAAAGAGGAAAAGTTAGATCAAATTCTAAAATTGATGCATGAGATGAAAACAGAAATGAGGGAGATGAAAAACGAAACTAAAGAAATGCGGAAGGAACAGCAAGAATTGAGGGAAGAGATTCAAATAATAAAACAGGAAAACTAGACCCTCAGAAAAATGTACGAAACAATACAGAAGGAGAATGATGATATTAAGAAAGAAATAATTAATATCAAAACTGCTCAAAAATGGATAGAAAAAAAAAGAAGGAAAAACAACGTTGTAATTACTAGTCTAAAAATAGATATGACAGATTCAAAGGAGTTAACAAGAGCAGCCAATACTTTCATGGAAAAGCAACTGAAAATCCAAATACAAGTTAAGACAGCACGTAAGTTAGGTGATAAAGCTTGTTTGATAGAACTAGATAATGCAGAAGATAAAGAGAAGATTATGCAGAATAAACAAAAACTAAGAAATATAAAAGATGATAGAATTTATATAAATCATGACTTAAGCAAGAAAGAAAGACAAAAAGCAATACGAGACAGAGCACAAATTGAAAGAAATAATGGAAAAACAGTGAAGATTGGTTTTAATAAAATAATTATTGACGGGGAGAAATGGAAATGGGACAAATTAACGGAAAAATTGGTAAATTCAAAAAACGAATAAAATTCAAAGGAATGGAAAATAAGCATACTGACCAGGCAACGAAAATGGCGATGCAATTGAAAGAGAAAAAGTCAAACAAGAGAGGTACAATAAATATACTGAAGTAAGAAGGGAATAAAGAAACGGTTAAGATCGGCACATGGAATATAAGGACAATGTTAAAGGCTGGTAAAATGAATGAGTTAGCTAGAGAAATGGGAAGATACAAGCTTGAGATATTGACACTGCAGGAAATAAGATAGAAGGGTGAGGGAAGAATAGATAAGGAAAGATACACACTTTATTACGCAGGGGAAAAGAAACAGGGGAAAAATGGCACAGCATTTATGGTGAATAATAAGTTAAGAAACAAAGTAATGATCGTTCAAGCAGTAAATGGAAGAATCTCAAAAATTAGGATTGAAAATAAGCAAGCAAATCTAACAGTAATAAATGCGCACCAACAGAGGACACACATAGTGAAGACAAAGAAGAATTATATGACAAACTGCAAGACGTTTGGGAGTATATACCTAGAAATGACATGAAACTAGTCATAGGAGACTTCAATGCACAAATCGGAAAGGAGGAATATAACGAAAATGTTGCAGGCAAAGAAACGATACACGACAGGACAAACGACAATGGTTCAAGACTCTGTAATTTTGGGATAAGTACCGACACTTTCATAATAAGTACCAAATTCAGACATAAAAAAGAGCATAAAGTGACATGGACAAAACCAGGCTCCAATGAAAGGAATCAGATAGACCACGCACTCATATCAAGAAAATGGCTGAAAACAGTAGAAGATACTCGTTCATTCAGAGGCGCTAATGTGGATTCTGATCATTTCTTAGGTGTGGTGAAAATAAAAATGAAGATACTAAGGAACGTTAAAACGGAAAAACGTAAAAAACAATGGAGCATAGATAATTTAAAAGAAGAACATACGGAAGAAAGATACAGACAAGTATTAAAAGATAGACTAACACAAGATCCAGATGGAAATATAGAGAAAAAATGGGAGAACATTAAAAACAGTATTACCAAAACAGCCGAAGAAATACTCGGACAAAAAAATCAACAAAGATGTAAAGAATTGTATGATGAAGAATGTGAAAGCAAAAAGAAACAAAAAGATCAAGCACGAAACCAATGGCTAAATACAGGAGGAGACACAGAACTGAAAGAATATAAGAAAAAGAAGAAAGAAGCGGACAAATGCTGTCAGAAGAAAAAAGCAGAGTGGATAAAGGAGTTAATGATAGAAATAGAAAGTGACAACCGAGATAATAAAAAAACTATATGATTACATAAGAAAACAAAGTAAAAGAAGCAAAGTAATGACCAGAATCAGCAATAGAGAATGGGAAGCATATTACAAGAAAGATCGAAAGGAGGATGAGTTTACAGCAAATTTTGAGGTAACAGCAGAAGAGGAATATCTCCCAACATATGCAGAATATGAAGAAATAATAACAAATCTCAAACAAAAGAAGGCAGCAGGACCAGGTGGAATAGTTAACGAACTGATAAAGAAAGGTGGCGAAGAACTAAAAAGAAAGATATATGAATTACTCACAAACATATGGAAGAAAGAACAAATGCCAGCAGAATGGTGTTTAGGTCTAACAATACCAATCTTCAAAAAAAGAGACCAATCAAAATGCGATAACTACCGAGGAATAACCATGCTTAACACAGTATACAAAGTCATGACATCACTTTTAAGAAAGGAAATAAACAAATACGCAGAACAGAAACTAGGGGAATACCAATATGGCTTCAGAAGTGGTAAATCAACTATAGATGCAGTGCATGTAATGACACAGACGATAGAAAAAAGCTATGAATATGGAATCGATTTACATATATTGTTTGTAGATTTTAAGCAAGCATTCGATAGTATTAGCAGGCGTAAACTGAGGAAAATGGGTATTCCAAATAAGTTAATTCAACTGACAAAGATGTCAATAAACAACTCGAAAACCAGAGTAATAACTAGTGAGGGCTATAGTGAGGAAATCGATATGGTAGATGGTGTGAGGCAGGGGGTTGCATTATCAACGGTATTATTCAATATAGCATTAGATGGAGCGATTAAGGGGATAGAAACAGGCACAACAATAGCCTAGAACATGACACAAATAATAGGGCATGCAGACGATCTGGTACTTATAGCAAGGAATACGAGTAATTTGGATAAAATGCTAGGTGACCTGATCGAAGAAGCAAAAAGCAGAGGTCTGGAGACAAACCCAGAAAAAACTAAATATATGCTAGCCAGCAGGGAAACAACAGAGAGTATAAAAGAAATCACAGTACAGAACTACTAAAAAAGTAGCAAATTACAAGTACTTAGGCGTTACGATAAACGAGAAGAACGACAGAAATATAGAGGTGGCAGAAAGGGTAAAAGCAGGAAACAAAGCATACTGAAAATACAGCAAATTTCTTAAAGATAAACATCTAACCAAAAACACCAAAATGAAACTGTATAAAGCCGCTATCAGACCAACAATGACATATGCCGCAGAGACAATCTCCTTGACAAATAAAAATGAAGAAACTTTAAGGAGCGCCAAAAGGAAAATATTGAGGAAAATTTTTGGACCAGTCAGAACAGAAGAGGGCGAGTTCGAACTATGATGAACCATGAAATTAGACAAAAAATGGAAGGACAGGATATTGTAAATTCATAAAAGCCCAACGATTAAAATGGTACGGACATGTACTCAGAAGGGAGCCGACAACAATAATAAGAAGAATAAGTAATTGGATACCACAAGTAGCAAGGCCAAAAGGAAGACCGAAGACAAGATGGGAAGATCAAGTTAAGGAAGATATGAAAAAACTGGATATAAGAGATTGGAAAACAAATATAAAGGAGCGGAAAAAATGGAACAGAAAAAGCAAAAAGACACGACAATCTATAGGAAAAAAAACAAGAAAAACGCGGAGTGACTCCCCGCAAATAAAAAAGTCAAAGAGCTCAAAAGAGCGGCCACCACTCTAACAAGAGTGAATAGCCCATATGTATGTAAATGACCTACAGACCTCGTTCTCTGCTTAAATTAAAGCTAATAACATTTGTTACAATACTATGATTTTATCCTTAAAATGAGTATTTTCCCCCATATCCGAGTCGAAAATTGACCAAATGTTAAAATGAATGTGTTTTATATTGTTTTTTTCTTCTACAAACTAATATTTATTAGTCAAAAATGAATTTTCAAAAATACTAAGTAGGGGTCACCGAAAACTGGAATACATGGAAAGCGGTGTATAAGATAAAAAAGTTTACGGACATGCGTTGTAGATTCTGTACGGAATGAATGAACTTTAGTCTGTATTCCGAAATACACATCAATATCCTGACCAGTGGTAATGACGTCATGAATTGACGCCATACTGAGGATTTCTTCCGAAATATATTGACGCCATTTTAAAAAGAGTTCTCGTGTAACACGAGTCGCTGTGTTGATGACATAGTGCTAGTGATTAGGGGCAGGAACCTAGTACATGTTTCAGAAATAACAGAAAACGCTCTGAACATAGTAGATAAATGGGACAGGGAGGAAGGTCTATCGGTTAATCCGAAGAAAACCGTTATTGTCCCTTCCACAAGGAAAAGAACACTGAAAGGACTTAAATACCCCAAGCTTAACAACGCAGAAATCCCCTTCTCAAAAGTGGTCAAGTACCTGGAAGTCCCTTTTGACCAAAAGCTGACCTGGGGTCCATATCTCAACAAGGTCATCCAAAAGGCAAAAAGTGCCGTTGGGAGAAGGCTTTGTGAAAAAAGCTGGGACTCAACCCAAGTATGAACGTATGGCTATATAAAATGGTAATAAGACCAATGATATCCTATGGTTCAGTTGCATGGGGCGCAAAGATCATGCAGATCCTAGCAATCAGACAACTTCAAAGTGTGCAAAGGCTAGCATACGTATGCATAACGGGGGCAATGAAAACAACCCTAACTGCAGCCCTAGAAGTGCTGCTAAATCTTCCGCCTTTACATATCTACATACAGGGAGAAGTAAAGACATTTGTATGTAACCGGGTTTCAAAAATACAACAATTGACTTCAAAACACCAGTGGCGTTATATCAGGTTAGAGAATAATCCCTAGCGGCGGAGCTAGGAAAGAGGGGAAACCAAAAGCCCCTCCTAAGCCCCCGAAAAAATGAGCCAAAAGCTCAATTGCATTCAAATAAACCTCCAACATTCAAAAGCAGCCACGAGTGTGCTTAGAAGGAGGTTTATTGAAGGCAATTTACATATAGGGATGCTCCAAGAGCCCTGGATAAACGGAGGACGAATACAAGGACTCAACATTAAATTGTGTAAGTTACTTTATTGCACTTCTCACGAAAAACCACGAGCAGCCATATTGCTCGCACCCAATATAAAATTTTTACCTGTTCCAGAGTTCATCACTGGAGATTTGGCAACCGCCATCGTGGAAGTGCCAACTGAAGCAGGCAAGAGGCAGATGGTCATTGCCTCAGCCTACTTCCCAGGGGACTCGACAACACACCCTCCACCAGAGGAAGTCCAAAGCCTCATCAGATGGTGCAAAAAAGGGAACAGGCACTTCATTCTGTGCTGCGATGCGAACGCCCACCACCTAACATGGGGAAGCACGGACACTAACGCAAGAGGTGAGTACCTTTTAGAATATTTGGCGGCAACTAACATCGACATTATCAATAGAGGTAATAAACCCACCTTTATAAATGCGATCAGAAAAGAGGTACTTGATCTAACCCTTGCTGATTCATTTATAACAAATTACATTAACAACTGGCATGTCTCTGACGACTCTTCAATGTCGGACCATCAGCACATTAGGTTCGACCTGGAGACGTCGGAGACACGCTTCGAGGGATATAGGGTGCCAAAGTTGACTAACTGGGATGATTACAAAGAGCATCTTGGAGGGGAAACGGAGGACTTCCAAACATCCATTGAATCAATAGAGGAACTTGATGCAGCCTCGACACAACTTCAAAATGCTATAACAAAAGCATATGAATTCAGCTGTCCCGAAAAACAAAAGGCAACCACTCGGGACGTGCCTTGGTGGAATAAGGAACTAGCAAAACTACGGGTGAAAGTCAGAAGACTTTTCAATAGAGCTAAGAGTCTGGGACACTGGGAAGACTACAAAACAGCTCTTTCTGAGTACAACAAAGAACTCAGAAAATCGAAAAGAAGAACATGGAGACAGTTGTGCGAGGGGATCACTGAATTGGCCCCAGCACAGCGTCTCCAGAAAGTTCTCTCAAAAGAACATTCCAACGGTATCGGTCTGATCAAAAAACCGAACGGAGGATACACTGATAACCCTAAGGAGAGTCTAAGTGTTCTCTTGCAGACGCACTTTCCTGGTTCTAAAGCGGTTGTGGAAGATGAACAGCAAAGTGATTACCTGGAAGGGGTCGTTCGCAACCCCAATAGAGCCAGCAAAAGCCTAGCTGGGAAAATTTTCACAACCCAAAGAATCAAATGGGCTATCAAAAGTTTCAAACCATTTAAGTCGCCAGGAAAGGACGGGATATTCCCCGCCTTACTGCAACATGGCCTTGAATTAATAGAACCCTTCCTGAAAAGGCTATTCAAAGCCAACTTTATCTTCGGCTACATACCGAAGACCTGGAGAGAGGCTGTAGTGGCGTTCATACCTAAGACTGGAAGACGCCCAATGGACGAACCAAAGTCTTATCGCCCCATTAGCCTCACCTCTTTTCTCCTGAAAGCAATGGAGAAAATAATAGACTGTTATGTCAGAAGCGAACTCCTCGAGTTAAGACCGCTTCACAAGAAACAGTTTGCTTATCAAGCAGGAAAATCCACGATTAATGCTCTACAATGCCTAATTGAAAGCATTGAAAAGACATATGTGGCAAAAGAAATGGCTCTTTGTGCCTTCATTGACATAGAGGGTGCTTTCGACAACACCTCACATGCCTCCATAACCAGATCATTAGAGGAAAGGAATATCAACGCCTCACTGATCAGATGGACACAATCAATGCTAAAAAGCAGAATCATTGTGGCGACCCTTGGGGGAGAGACAGTCAAGATGACAGCAGAAAAAGGTTGCCCCCAAGGGGGAGTTTTATCGCCTTTGCTGTGGTCACTGGTTGTCGACGACCTGTTAGTAAAGCTACACGAATCTGGTTTCACGACTCAAGGTTATGCCGATGACCTAGTCGTCACCATTAGGGGCAAACATGACGGAGTAATCTCCGACCGCATGCAATTAGCCCTAAACATAATCAGAAGCTGGTGCGCAAAGGAAGGACTCAACGTCAATCCTAGCAAAACAGTGCTGGTTCCATTCACCAAGAGGCGAAAGTACGAACTTAAAGCCCCAACTCTGAATGGAACCCAGCTAACATTTTCCAAAGAGGTGAAATATTTGGGAGTTATAATAGACCATAAACTGACTTGGAACAGCCAAATCAACCACATTCTTTCCAGAGCTACAGCGGCAAGTTGGACATGCCGTAGATTCTTTGGTAAGACATGGGGTCTGAAACTAAAAATGATTTATTGGTCATACCAAACGATCATCAAACCCATGGTCACCTACGCCTCACTAGTGTGGTGGCCAAAAACTCAACAAATTTCGGCACAAGTCAAGCTGCAGAAAGTGCAGCGGCTAGCCTGTCTGGGAATAACAGGGGCAATATTTACGTGCCCTACTGCAGCTCTGGAGGTAATGTTAAACCTTCCGCCATTGCACCTATGTGTAAAGAAAGAAGCAGCAAGCAGTGCCTTCAGACTGAGCCAGACAAAAAGCCTAAAAGCAGGAAATCTGATCGGACACTTAAAGATTTTGGAACATATTTCCCTAGAAGCCATGTCTAAACCGACAGATTTCATGCCAGTTAGGTACGACTTCGAAATGCAGTTTGAAGTGGTCATAAACAGCCACCAAACTTGCACAGAGAACGGACCTCAACTGGGAAGGGATGCATCAGTGTGGTACACAGATGGATCTAAGATGGCCGAAAGGGTTGGAGTGGGCGTTACAGGACCGAATTTCAGGCTCTCAAAACCCCTTGGTAACACCCCAACCATCTTCCAAGCAGAAGTACATGCTATAGAACTATGTGCCCAGGAATGCCTTGAAAGAGGCACTCGAAGGGAAAAAATCTATATACTGTCAGATAGCCAAGCAGCGCTAAAAGCTCTGAGGTCATACACCTGTGAGTCTAAGCTAACTTGGGACTGTAAACAATCCCTGAGACAACTGGCAGCAAACAATCAGGTCACCCTGATGTGGGTGCCAGGTCACAGAGGAATTAAAGGCAACGAAGAAGCAGATTGCCTTGCCAAAGAAGGGGCAAATACACAATTTCCCGGCCCAGAACCCTTCTGTGGACTCTCCAAAGCCCACTTAAAAGAGGAGTTCCGACGCTGGGAAACCGATGAAATGAAATCTCACTGGAATAAAGTGCCAGGACAAAGACAAGCGAAAAGACTAGTGTGCCTATCGCCTAAGAAAGCTAAACAGCTTCTCGAGTTGGACAAGAAAGACTTGAAGATGGTAACGGGACTCCTCACTGGACACTGCCCTCTGGGGTATCACCTCAAAAAGATGGGCAAATCAGAGAGTGACAGTTGCCGCTACTGCGAGAACTTCGCGGAAACTGCAGAACATTTGCTTTGCGAATGCCCAGCGCTTTTCTGCAAGAGGCTTAAGTTCCTGGAAGGGGCCTTTTTAACGCCCTCCGACATCAGGAACTTAGCTCCCAGGAAACTGATAAACTTCACAAGAAGTCTCGGAATCCCGGGCCTCGAATAGATCAAGGGTCACGCACAAAAGAACTTATAGGTCGAAGTGCTTGTGAGGCTGTACAGCCTGTACGACCCCCCCTACAATCTACAATCCCGCTGATATAATTTCTCGTGGTACTACTTCCGAAACATTAATTGCCTCAGTATTATGGTGGTCAGGGTCAACATGGCTAAATCAAACCCCTGATTCATGGCCGAACAATATCGTTAAATCAAATGAAGTTATACCCGAAGGTAAAACCATTAATTTACAACGCATAGTAGCTTATTTATTCAGATTTATAAACAATTGTAAAAATAATACAGTATCTGAAAATCTTGACGAATTAAATCACTCCATGAATGTGTTAGTAAAGGTAGCCCAATCGAAAGTTTTCTCGGAAGAGCTAAATGGTAAACAAATTTCTAGGAATAGCAAGCTCAGTTCATTGAACTCATGCATAGATGAAAAGGGAGTAATCAAAGTGGGTGGTCGATTATCCAAAGCAAATGTGACCACGGATAAAAAACATCCTATCATTATTTCAAACAAACATTCCTTAACTCGTCTTATTGTCATTTACGTACTTACGTTCGTCAGACACACATTTTGGCCTCTCAAAGGTAAGGGTACTGTCAAACATATCCTACACAATTGCGTCAAGTGCTTTAGAGCCAAACCTACAAGCACATTTCCTCAAATGGCAAATTTACCGTTAGAGCGTGTTCAAGTGGTTAGACCGTTATTTAATACTGGAGTAGATTTCGCCTGACCATTCTATATAGAGGACGGAATAATCCGCAATAGAAAGGTCGTGAAATGCAACTTATGTATATTTATTTGCTTGGCAACACGAGCAGTACACCTTGAACTGTGTGGAAATATTAGCACCAAATGTTGTTTTTTGAATGCATTGAAGTACTTTATTTCTAGGCGTGGAATTTGCAACACAATTCTATCCGACAACGGTACTTACTTCCACGGAGCCAGTAATGAACTAAAAAAAATTTCAGATTTGTTGATTCAAATTATCAAAGAAACTAAGGTAGAACATTATTTGACTCAAAACTCCATTAAGTGTGGAAATTTATTCCTGAAAATTCTCCTCATTTTGGCGGTAGTAGGGAGGCAGCTGTCAACCTTGCCAATTATCACATAAAAAAATCGTTGGCAACGCGCAACTTACGTTTGAAGATTTAAATACTATATTTGTACAAATCGAAGCCGTCCTCAATACCAGACCACTTACTCCCATATCCGACAGTCCAAATGATTTAACCCCACTCATTCCAAGTAATTCAGCAACATTTTTGGAGCCGTTGGAAATCAGAAAATCTGTCCATGTTACAAGCCAGGACAAAATGGAAGGTCATCTCACCTGCTAAAATAGAAGTAGAAGCTATGGTAGTGTTGAAAAACGACAATGTTCCACCCCTCAACTGACCCATGGGAAGAATAGTGCAACTGCATCCCAGTGATGATGGAAACATTAGAGGGTTGTGAGTGTAAAAACTTTGAATGGAATAATTAAACGTTCAGTGACAAAAATTTGGGAATGAAGACATTTGAACTATACGAGTTTTTTGCATAATTTATTATTAAGTTTGAAAGTCGAGCCTTTCAAGGGGGCCAATATGTTAAGTTCATTTACATTATATGTTTGGGCAGCGCCCGCTATGTACCCGCCTATGGTGGATGATGTCAGGTGGCCGGCTGGCCGACCGAATCTTTTTGCATTTCCACAGTTGCTCATTTTATTATAAATATTAAAATATTGGATATTATTATAAAACTCACTTCACTTTTGTCCAATAGTATATGTGAAACGATATCTGTTGACTGAATTATTGAGGTAAATATATTTTTTTCAGTTTTATTTCGAAGGGTTTCTAATATGCATTTTCAACAACAGCTGATCATTTACTAATGATTTATAGCAGCAACGTTGCCAAATTTATGAGTTATGAAATTATGGAAAAAATCTTTTATCTCGTTTGTATGCAGTTACTGCTGTACATCAATTTTTTTTGTATCTATTGTTATTTGGGTATTCCATGAGGAATCTATAAATTTATATTTTCTATGGCCGTTTTTTGTTACTGCGAACTTTTGTTAATTGTTAATAATGTGCACAATTGTATTTTCTGCCATTATGATTGAATAATTCACACTACAATGAACTTGAATAAATTAGCAAAAACTTGCGAGGATAAAATAAGCTACTTTGGAAATTAGTGCCTCCTGAAAATAATTTGTCGTGTGATAAATCTGGGGCCAGATTATATTAGATTAGATTTTACAGTGCACTGAAACCAAAGGTTTATTGTGCACCCCCTATCAGAGCTGTTCTCGCTACTACTACAGCTCGCCTTCCAGTTCCAAGGTTCTAATGAACTCTAGTATTTGGGACGGCTTCAACGAGGTTAGGTCCTCACTCTTACAAGTTTCTTGTCCGAAGCATTTCTTGCGTTGGCTTGCAATGGCGAGGCATTCCAGAACTAGGTGATCCGGAGTTTCATCCTCCTCCCCACAGAATCTGCACTCATCAATCTCTGCTAGACCTATTCTCATTAAGTGCTTCCTAAGGCGGCAGTGTCCTGTAAGAAAGCCCGTGAGGAGATGTAGCTTATCTTTACTGAGGTCCAAATATTTTTTGGATCTAGCAGTGTCAAAGTTCCACAGGAACTTTTTGGAATGTTCCAACCCGGGAAGGCACCTCCACAGTGCTTCTCTTTCGGTTTCCTCTTTCTTCCGAAACTCTTTCTTGTAGGAGCATTTTGCTACACCACAGAAAGGCTCCGGGCCAATAAAGGGCATTTATGCTCCTTTGCTGGCAAGTGTATTGGCCTCTTCATTTCCCGTGATTCCCGAGTGGCCAGGAACCCAGACTAAAGAGACCCTGTTATTCTTACCTAATTTATCAAGTTTTCTTCGGCACTCCCATGCCAACTTTGAGTCAATGACAGGGGAGCTCAATGCTTTGATAGCTGTTTGACTATCAGAATGGATCGATATGTCACATTTCTGATAGTTTCTTTCTAGGTTCATTCCCACGCATCTTTTGATCGCAAGTATTTCTGCCTGAAATACGCTTGGAAAGGAGCCTAACGATAATGAGTATCTGGTGCCAGGCCCAAATACTCCAGCGCCTGCTCCAATGGTGGTTTTTGAACCATGCGTATACCATCTAATGGTGTTTTCTTTGAGAGTTTGACTGTTGTATTCCTTTTCCCAGTCTCTCCTTGTATTTAGCATCGTGGTGAAACTCTTTTCTATGCTTAATTTCCTGATAATTTCGTCACTGTGAAGATTTGCTAATGAGATGTATCTTGTCAGAGAGGACCAAGCTCCCTGATTTTTAATACTCTCATTGCCTGAACCTCCTTAGATATTCTAAGAATTGCCTCTTGAGCAGATCTTTCTATCACCAGATGTAGAGGTGTGAGATCTGTAATGATCTCAAATGCCCTAGTTGGACACGTTCTCATAGCTCCAGTGATGCACACACAGGTAAGTCTTTGAACTTTGTCGAGGGTCTTCCTCGTGCTGTACTGACTTGCTTTTGTGTGCCAAACTATTGCCCCATACGTAATTGCTGGTCTCACTATCATGGCGTACATCCATCGCAGTATTTTTGGGTTACAGCCCCCCCTCTTACCAGCTAGATTTCTGCGTAGCCCATTCATTCGAAGCCCTGCTCCGTTAGCCTGTAGAGCAACTCATTTACTACGAGGCTCCATAGAAGGGGAGTCATCACTCCCCCTTGAGGTGTCCCCCGAGTGGCTTTAACTGAGGTGGTTTAATTCCCCACCTGTGTCTCAGCTATCCTCGTTGTCAACAACTCATACATCCATTTTACAATGGTTTCATTCACTCCTCGCCTTTTTAGTGCTTCTTTGACGGCCACATGAGTTGTGTTGTCAAAGGCCCCAGATATATCAAGGAATGCGCACATTGCGATTTCTTTGTTGTTTAGAGTTCTCTGGATGACTTCGGTCAGTTGATACAGAGCCGTCTCAGTTGATCGACCCGCTCTGTAGGCATGCTGACATTTATGAAGTGGTATATTCTCCAGATTCTCTGTTCTTATGTAGTTATCCACTACTTTCTTCATCGATTTGAGTAGAAACGATGTTAGACAGATGGGTCTAAAAGATCGGGGATCAGTCCCATCTTTTTTCCCTATTTTTGGTATGAAGGTTACCCTTGCACTTCTCCATTTTCTATGTATTAGACCCACTGCTAGACTGCTTCTTGTAATCTTCAGCAGGTGAGGAGGAATCTGAGTGCTGAAAATATTCCATCCGCTCCTGGTGATTTATATGGTTGAAAGGTACTTATTGCCCATTCCATTGTCTGGTAAATATTTTCTTAGCAATGTCCCAATCTTCCTTGCGGGATTTTTTGGTGTGGTTCATTGCTATTTCGGTGCTTGTTGCTGGTTCACTACCTGGGAAGTGGCTTCTAAGAAGAAGAATCGATCGTTCCTCTTCACCTTCCGTGTTTGATCCGTCTGGCTTTTTCAGCGACATTGTGGGGTTAGTTCCCCCATTTGCCATGACCTTTTGTAGTCTGGCCGCTGGGGGCCAGTTTACTTTGGAAAATTTTAAGTTGAAACTAGATTAGGTTTGGTTAGGTTTATCACTTTTTCTCATAAAACTATGAGATGTGTTGACACTGACATCATTGTCATTTATTAGTCAATAGGTTTGGGCCGAATAGTCATCGCAGCTGAGGCCTTTAAAAGAAGAGGTTATTGACATATTTGCGCTTACTTATTAAATTAATCTTATTTATTTTTTTCTATTGTGAACTTTGGCAACGTTGTTTACAAAATTAGAAGTAAATTTGAAAATTTTCACCTTACATGTTTAGTGTTGATGTTTTTTCCGCGGAAAAATTTCTGGTTTTTTAATGTCGTTAAATTACTGTTTTACATTGAAAAAAATTGTTAAGTGTTAGGCTACATACGTAATCAATTCGCTGGCTAAGTGGCACTTTGGCCACTTTGGAAGTTAGCACGAAATTTGCCATTCACAATAACTTCAAAGTCGACTTTAACGCAAGCGCGTTCATACCTAAATAATTGTCAGGATTCCTTCAACATATGGTCGAAGCATGTCTGTATTTAGTTCAGTCTGAGGTAAGAGGTTATAATATATAAATTGGATTTATTTTTTATAACAGTATATACTGGAGTTTAGTAGTGATTGACAACGCGGAATATCAATTCAATGATGAATTTTTGTTACGGTGCATTTTCAATTACAAACCACCATTCTACGGCCAAGACCAAACTACATCAACAATTGCCTTTTTTTTAAAGCAAAATCAGCATTGTTGCAGGTAAAGTAGAAGTAATGTCCTCCTCCTCCATTTTATTTTTTTAATCAATCAGCCGTACGGAAAAATCAAGAAAAACTAACCAAAAACACACAATTTGATGAAAATGACAAACTATCAGACAGATGTCAGATATATCAAAAAACAAATAAATGCGCACGAAGTGAAAGTTTGCAGCTTGCAAGAAATTTCGACGACTTCAACACTGACGCCAAATTCCGTTGTGAACGATCACACTGAAATAGATTTGCTTAGCTTGCGTGCAAAAGTGCCACTTCGCCAGCGAATCGATTACGAATGTAGCCTTAAGAATAATGACATCTTTGTCATTTATTAGTCAATAGATTTGGGCCGAATAGTCTTCACAGCTGAGGCTTTTAAAAGAAGAAGTTGTTGACATATTTGCGCTTACTTATTACATTCTTCTTTTTTAATTTTCTCTATTGTTAACTTTGGCTATGTTGTTTACAAGTAAAATTATCACATTACATGTTTACTGTTAATGTGTTTTTCCGCGAAAATTTTTTTAATGTCGTTAAATTACTGTTTTATACTGAAAAAAAATTGATGATTCGAGCCGTAAACACTTTCTTAAATTTTTCCAAGAATAGAAACTATTGGAACCATTGCGATATGAATGAAAATGTATTTAATAAAACTGTGGAAATAAATATTTGTTCAATAAATAATACTCTGTTCGCATAGCTATATATAGCATCATACATAATAGTTAGGTATAAAAATTACCAGAAACAGTTACTTTGTTCATATCAAATATAATTTTTTCAGAAATAGATAAATTTAAATGTTGCTGTACACGCCAAGCAAACAAAGTATAAGATAATTTAATATAAATGGATTAAACATGTATATTATACTATTTGTAAATTGTCAGCATATGTGCTCTACAAAAATAACGCTGTGCAATAAGCAATGATCGGAAAAGCAGTATATCATGAAACTTGGCAACGTTGTAACTTATTGTACCTAAACCCAACTAACTATATGTAAATTAAACAATATGCGATGATGCCACATTTAACAATACTACACATAATGGAAAATTAATATTTGAGACAAAAGTTTTTGTAATATTAATTTTTTTAAATTTACTCACAAAAAAAAGAAAAAAAATGTCCGCTATTATTCTATTATTACAAGATTGCCAATTTAATCAAGTTGTCAACAATAAATTTCTTTAAATAACTAAAATAATAATAATGAAATAGGGGTATCTTAATATTTGATATTTCTGTATCGTTTTTTAAAACGCTCGCTTTGTATCGAGATTTAAATTTTGTTGTTGTATTTTTGAATAAATTGTTCTTTTTTTTCTTAATTAAAAGTTATTGAGTTCATAATGGTTGCTTAATTAATATGCCAAAATTCCAATAAATAAAATGAAAATTATGTAGGGTGTTTTTAAAATGCTAATATCTCGAAAAATAGTAACTTTTGAAACTAATGATAGGTATACATTTTTTTGGCTAAAATTATCTAATTTTAATATTTTTCAATAAAATGAGAGGTATCGTTAACGATAAGAAAGTTAAGCGCACAGTTACACCAACAACATATCTCATGTGGCGCCCTCTACAAAATACATCAAAACGGATATCATATTTTGATTTCTCATGCCTTAAACCCCCCTACTTTAAAATTTTCACGTTCGTATATCCAAAACCTTTTAATTTACTGTGAAAAAACATTTTTTACATTTCAATTTTGCACCCTGTATCTTGTTTATTATCAATATTTTGTTTAAGCAAATTGCGTCAGAACGTAATATTTTGATTCCAAGGATCTTCCATTTCACTTTGGACCATTACATACGGACCACCCTGTAGATAGGCTAGACAAGGAAGAACGAAAATTCGGTTTGTATATAAAGGAATATATGTAAATGGGAAAAGAAAACTACCTTGAAACACAGAAGCACAGATTTGAGAAGGACATACACTTCAATTACTTAGGAGTGATAAATGAAAAAGATGGGAAATAATGAATAGGAGACGGGATATTAAAAGGAAATCAAGTCTATAGCCGAAATCAAGCAATTAGAATTAGAGTGACTATTTCACTAGAGTAAATTGATAACTGACAAAATTTGAAGGTTTTGAACTGGCAATTTTTTGTCTTGTCGCGGCAATTTTTTGACGTTTAATATATCAAATCTATGTGTATAAAATTCTATCACTCTATGATAAAATTCAATATAAAATCTTTGTTAGTGGTTTCTAAGGAAACTAAGTTGTTTATTTATTTATTTAACTGTCTAAAAATTATTAAAATGTTTCAAAAATTTAAATAAGTATTAAATAATACAAGATTTGGAAATAATTCAATAAATGAAATAGAGAGTACAATTAAGCAAAGTATACCGCGAAATACAATGAAGACAAAAAAGTCTGGGTGGGAACAGTTTAGAATGTTTCTGGAGGCACGTAATTATACGTTAGAAAAGGATACTTCTGAACAAGTTATAGCAAAAATTATGGTTTTAACATGAAAAAAAGAGATGGAACTGATTATACTGAAGCTAGTGTGAAAACACTTTGGAATACGACTGCTCAAATGGTTCAGGAAAAATATTTTCTAGAATTTAACATCAAAATTGATCCATTTAAAGATATTACCTATAAACTTGCTAGATTGACCAGGGATACAAAACGTAAAAAGCTTCAGGCTGAACCTGAAACCAGAAAAAGAAGTTCTAACGCGTTTACCAAGGAAAAATTAATGGAAATGGTAGAAAGCTATTCTGAAGATAATCCTGATGGGTTACAAAAACAGTTTTTTCATTTATGTTCGTTCGAATTAGCATGGTGTGGAAATGAAACTGCTAATTGTGATATTAATTACTTTAAAATGATAATAAAGGTAATTTTACTGGCAGGGTAGAATATAATCTAATCTTTTCCAAAACGACACAAGGAGGATAAAAAGCTTTATCTGGCAGTAAGTGGCTGGTAAGAAATAATGCTAACAACAATTTGTGTCCCGTTCATTTATTTTTAAAAATTATTGAAAAAAGAGAATCCAATCCTTATCTAACAACAACAAGATTATTTTTAACAGTACATCCAAATTGGGAGAAAGGAATATGGTACAAAAATTTACCATTGGGGATTAATACAATTTCAAAGTGGACGAAAATATCGGCAGAATCAATTGGTATAGACACAAAAAAAATAAAAATAACCAATCATTCCCATAGAGCTTCTGCAATATCTGCATTAGCAAAAGAAGGAGTTGGTCAACAAGAAGTAATTAAGCTTACAGGACATTCTTCTGCCCATTCTTTGAAACCATATTTACAATTAAATGAAGAACACCATTTCCAACTTATAGAGAACCTTCGAGAAAATAAAAATAAAGAAAAGGAATCCTCAGTTTCTAACTTCATCACAGGTTATGATGCAAAACAATCCCCAAAATAATGCTACAACGTACAATTATAATAATTGTACTTTTTACATAAATAAGTAATTTTTTTTCATAATGTTATTTTTTTGGCTTTGTATAATTGAAGTTTGCAATAAATAAAACGTTTAAACATATGATTTTTTAGTTTTTCTCTCGTGAAATAGTCATGTCGAATACCACTCAATTAAAAATTTTGTAAGGTAAAATGTTTCTCTTGTCGTATTCAAGTTTGTTGCTTTTAGGTAATTTTGCTCATGACATTTAATCCAAAACCACTCGCCTGACGGCTAGTGCTTTTGTTAAAAATGTCATTCGCAAAATTGCCAAGCAACAAACTTTCATGACAATCGAAAAATTTTGCCGACAAAATTTTCACTCTTGTGATATTATATATGAATAATAATGAGAATAATTCTGGGACCAGACCCTACAAGAGATGGGACTGTAAGATATAGAGCATGAGAACATTATGAGGATCATAAAAGCACAAATATTACAATGAGCAGGGAATATAATGAGAAGAAAACCATCGAAAATGATCAGGAAAATTACAGAGTAGATCCCGATCTAGCCTAGACTAAGAGGCAATTGAAGGAGATTCAAAGTGCGTAAGAATAAATAACTGGAAACTAAAATGTAAAAACAGAGTAGAGTGGCAAAAGGAAACGGGAATAGCCAGGACTCACAGCAAGCTGTAAAAAATAGAGGAGAAGAAGAATGATCCGCCTCAATAAATGGATCAAAATTCAATGCATTAGCCATAATCGGAAAGGATTGAACAGCTTGATGATGAATAAGCAGAAGTACATTGCTGTTGTTAAAGTGCCAATGAAATTTGGAGAACTACTAAAAAATAAAGAAAAGTTTGTAGAACATATAAATGATGTTATACGAGAGTTCAAGGTGAATGCCACAAATAAGAATGCATGAGAAGAACAATGCTGGATCAAACCAAAAATGTATGTAAAGACAAAGCCAAATCAGGAAATATTGCATAATTTACTGTAAGATAAGTATTAAGTTTATTAGGACAAATTTGAACCCATTTTAACATAGTTTAAACCAGGGTTGGGCAAAATCTGATTTTTATTAAAAAAATCAAAACCCATTGATGTTTTCCAAAAAATCACGATTTATTTGATTTTTTAAATTTGAATATAGAATTTGAACATTTTGATTCTTTGAAATTATTGTTAATTATTTTAATGTATAAGTCTAAAAATTATAATACAATTTGCGGCTCAAAAACTTGTGACAACGCATTTGTCACGCTTCTTGCAAGAAAATTCTTGTCGCGATTTGTTTTCCTTCTGTCCTATACATTCACTATACAGTGCCGAGTACTGCCGAGTGAGACACGAACGCGTTTGTTGTGCTTTTTGCAAGAATATTCCTGTCCAGGCCTGTTTTCCTTCTCAACATATAAATTGACATTGCCCAACAATTTCACGCATTTCGCTAGTTAGGTTAGTTAAGTGAAGTGAAAACATATAAATAAAGTAAAATGAGTGGAAGAAAAGAGAACCCAATATGGCAGTTCTATATTAAGACAACAAATCCAAATAAATTGGGGTGTAGGGCTATTTGTAGAAAGTGCAAGAAAGATATTCACGGGTTAGTCCAAAGACTTAAAGCACACCATGATGTTTGTAATTATCAAGAGAGGAATACAGGTAATTAAATTATTATTATTATATATTATTTTTTAGTTTTATTTATATTTAATAAATATTTTTATTATTAACCCGGGAAAGATCGCGTGGTTAGATTTTACCTAACGTTTTTGTTTTTTGTTGATTCTCCAAGCACTTGATATTTTATTTTTGAGATAATTTAGTGAAAGTTTTGAATCATAAATATTAATTATAAGTTAAGTAACATAGTGTAATTTTTAATTATATAATCTGAGATATTTTTTAAATATATACGTATTATATTATAAGTATACATTTTTGATAAATAACAGAATACAACAGGGTAACAAATGTTTCTATGCATTATAGGACACATTTTAATCAAAGATATTGTCTACAAACACAAAAATTAAAATATACAAGACAATTAGACCAGTCATACTTTACGCCGCAGAAACCTGGAATTTAACAAAAAAAGAGGAAAACACATTAGAAATCTGGGAAGGAAAATACTACGGAGAATATACGGCCCAATTAAAGAAAATGGAGTATGGAGAATATTAAGAAACTACGAAGTTAATCAAAAATTCAATAGCCCAATAATAACAAATGAAAAAAGTAGTAAATGATTAAGGTGAGCAGGACATGTACAACGTCTAGGTAATGAAAGGCGTGTCAAGAAAATACAGGAAACTAAAAGACAAGGATGAAGAGCAAGGGGATGACCGAAAACTAGATGGTTGCATGGTCTAGAAGAAGATCTTAAAGAAATTGGAATAAATGACTGGAAGAACAAAGCAAAAGACAGGAATGAATGGAAAAGAATAGTAGAAGAAGCAAAGGACAGACTTCAGAGCAGAAACTAAATCACCGAATTCACAAACTCGCTACTGATTTAAAGCAGTAGGGTTGGCCAAGCGGCTGGCCACCGCTGCCGGAAAAATGAGGCTAGGAATCCCAATAGGGAGACTATGGACCTTAAGGTCTGAAAGTCATTGAGAAGAATAAGATACATTTTTGAGATAATTTTAAAATTTTTTTGATAGATATTATTTTTAACAAAGATAATATAACTTTTAAGTATTCATTTATAGATATTTTAGGATATAGATTTTAGGCATATTGGATTGTTTTTAAATGTTAGGTGAAATCTAACACGTGGCCTTTAATGTAACTTTTTTAACGCGACCTTTCCCAGGTTAATTAAAGATTATCTTTACTCTTCTGTACTTACTTAATTTTTAATTTTTTTCAACTTATATATTATGTTGTTATCTGATTCTGAAGAAAAAAGAAAAAAATTGATTTTAATTTTAAAAATTAAGTGATTTAAATCATGATTTTAATCAGCCCAACCCTGATATTCACAATAATGATACAATTATATTTTTTTGGTAAAAACTATTTTCCAAAACAAAATGTAATTCAGTACTGTCGATGTATAGCAGAAATAGCTACTAATACAGAAATACCTATGGAATTAAGTAGATACTAATAAATCATAATTCACTGTTTTCCGATCACTGACAATAAGTTTTTATTTTACTACGCACGTGTTTACAATCCAAATTTTGCTATTGGGAAATTAATGGGGCAGTAATTATTCCTTGTATCTTAAAAGCAGAATACTTGACCATATCAAACAAACAGACGACACAAAGACGACGAACATTTATATAAGAATTCTCTATAAATATTTTATTAGCAGCAATAAAACACATCTGATGTCAGTGGTTCTTTTTCTGTGTTTTATTCTCATCGTTATGCATGTGCATTTGTTAATTTATAACACATCCACTTATACGAGCAAAAAAATTTGTTAGAACACAACACTTAACATTACCAGCATAGTATATTTTCTATATATGTTTATGAGTTTACTACCTCTTGGGCTAGTCTCGTAGCATCTTCAAGGGACATTCCAAACAATATGGAATTGGCACCTCGGATTATGTCTATGCAACTACGTTTGTCTTTTTTTGGAAAATTGCTCGGACTGGCAGAACATGCCATTTTACACTTGTGTTCCTGTAGGAAATTATGTTTATAACTTAAAACTAACACAGCTGTTCGGGAACAAACCTATCGATTATTACAAAAAACATTGAAGCAACCAATCCAATGAAAATAAACGTTTAGTCACTTTTTTTATAACATCTGTAAATGAACACGCGAAAAAATTGTAAAATAGAATTAGTAAAACAAAAATACCTGCATTTTCAACTGATCTTTAAGCCATGTCAAATAAAAATGTAAATCGGACCGTTCCATTAGAGTATGGGACCAGCATGCTATCTTCCCTATTATTTTGGAAGTCATGTTTGTAATAAAACCATCTTGACGATTGAGAAGGTTCAAAAATGGGCCCCAGACTGATTCTTTCTTCTTATTGGCGTATTCATGAAATATTTCCACGCGGCTTCGATTCTCCTGGAAATAGATAATTACAATGAAAATTGAGGGGAAAGTACCGATTTACCTGTAGCATATCATCCACCAGAACTAAAATGTACTGCAATGTTTGATCTTTGGAAACGTGACCTAGTAAATTGAGGAACGTTTGTGCACACTGATTTCTATCTTTGTGCAAGAGTTCTTCCCTTTTTGCACTGTCTGGAACATCAAATGCCACAATAAAGTCGTAATCCTCTTGAGATATCATTTGGGATCTACAAAATCGAAAAGTACACTTTCCAAAACATTTCCATATAAATATATTCATATTTATTTTGAAGAAAGAAATAACTTACTGTAAATACGATAACCAGTTGACACGCTGATTTCTAATATCAGTGGCTCTTTGTTGTAACACACTTGTGGCAGCCAACATATCTACAACAATATCAATTGAGTGCAAAGGAAGGAGACTATCAATTTCAGTAAGAAGTAAAGGTTTCAACCCAATATTTATACAAAACTCCTGCAAATACAGCGTTCTAGCAACATTAAATCCAGTACATAATGTTATTTATTTATATTATAGTATGATATAACTTGAGAATTGTAAAAAGTGGGAGATAAAGAAAAAGTGTGTTTTATATGTTTTTCACCTAATGTACAAAGATATTATTTATTATGTGAATCAGAATTGATCTAAAGAGACTCACCAGAGGTTCTAATTGAAAATAATTAATTTGGGTGTGTTAAAATCAGTATTTATAGAATGTTTATGATTATCAGCTGACTAGTGTCATACTTAAGAGTTTTATTGTTAGTTAAAAAGGAATCTTGTTTTATTCGTATTAATATTAGACAACATACACATCTAAAATACCAAAAACGAATAATTATTAATGTCACATCGTTTTTAAACTTTAAATGAAAATATAAAATGTATTTTAATTTTCTAATTATTATAATAAAATCTGCTTACCTGTTTTATCGTCATCCAGACACGTAATTATGTCTTTAATTTTTGGATCCGCTGCAGCGGTTAAATGAGATGCCATTTTTACAATTTATATCGATAAACGAATTCAAAATTTACACCCTTTTGAGTAGTATGATTTTAGTGGAAGTCTTGTGACTTGACTTATAATCTTTGCTTGACTTGTGGAATCAAGAGGACAGCTTGTTACGGAACAGGTTAATACAAACTGTTCCGTGAACTTGTCGTTTAAACTGAACTGAACCATTTCCATGGAAGAACGACACGACATGCGGGGTTCTTCTGAGCTGAGTATAGTTATAGAACGTACGCAGTTACTCTCGACGTGCTCTCGACCGCACGATTCAGTCGCGTTTTGATCTTCTTTGATATTAGGCAATTTCATCCCGCATTGGTTGGTAGGGACTTTGGTTAACCAAATGGTTGGTCCTACGTCACCGGTATGACGTAATGTACCAATTACAGGCGAAATCGTTTATTGAGTTTTACTATAGTTTCTTGGAGTTTTGAGTTAAGTATATATAGCAAAAACTCAAAAAAAGCTTCTTGCCATTTATAATAAAATCAACAGATTCCATTATTACTAGACAAAAAAAAGAAAAACAGGCAAAACTTAAATAATTTTAGAATATTGGCCAAAAATTCAATTCGTTTCAACGACTTTGTTTGTTTACAAATAAAGAGCAAGACAAAAGCTACTTTAGACAAGGATAGAAAGCTACCAATTTCAGTAACCGTGCTGCAGATCTCGGTATGTGATTTGACAAACCAAAAAGGGTACCAAAGTTAGCGGACGTCATCGTTTATGGAAACGAAATCGATTGGTATGTATTTGACAGACCAAAGCAGGACGAAATCGCTAATTGGTTTAGTTTGATTATAACCACAAAATATGAATTTCCTCGCGACTAACCAGGTTAACAAAACTATGACGTCAGTGGTTAACGTAGTTTGTAGTATAGGGATATTTCCTCGAGACTAACCGCGCTTACCTGGTTAGAAAAAACGTAACTACTCTAATTTCCTCGATAGATATTCCAAACAATGACGTCACACTTAACCAATATCTCAAACCACCTGGCCGAGGTAGTTAACATGTGGTTTAAAACTATTATCTGTCAGTTTGTCTGTGGTTTGTCGTTGTTATTGCAGTTGATTGCAGTTAAATATTAATAACAACGGGACTTTCGTTGAAAAAGTAAGTCAGAATAATGAATGTATACGAAGTATTTGTAAATGAAGAATTATATATATCATATGAATGATACAGTAGAAATTCTTCTACAAAAAGGTGAAGAATTCCGAATTGTAAATAGATATTCTTTTCCCTGCCTATAATTGATGAACATTTTATATTAATTATATAAATAATATAGAAAGACGATATTGACATTTGACATCCCCCTATCAAAATGATGACATATGACATATTAGAGAGTTTTTAAGCCTACAAATATAACGGAGATTTTGGGTGTAGTTATGGTTAACTTTATCAACAATAACGATTACATTGAACAAGAAAGGAAGGAGTTTTTAAGCCATCTAAAAATAACGTATTCTGTTTAACAGTCACAGATTAATTATAATGACAGTTGACGAATTGTAAATATAACCCCATGTTATTTAAATAGTAAATACATCAATATTTTATAAATTTAACAATGGAAGAAGCTTTAAAAAATGTTATTGTTAGGAGGATCCTTACATATTGAATAATAATTAATCATGGATAATAATAATGAAGGTTAGGTTTTATGTTTGGCACAATAAATTCTTAACGTTGTCAGATTTTCTCAGAAAAAATATGTAACAGCTTTGTTGACAAAAAAAAATTGTTTTATAAACTATTGTCTTCTAAAACATAAAGAAATATAGTAGTTTCCTTTACATTAAAGAAATTAAGTAGATTTTAACAATTGCGTCTACCAAAATATATCAATTTTGACAACGTTGTAATTGGAAAAATAACCATAAGCATAAAAACCTTCTTACGGTATTTCTCCGTAAATAACGAAGTCCGTTATCGTTATTAAAGTTAAGGTCTCCAAGTTTTCATACTGCGCATTCTCAGAATAACGATAACCATACTTACGTGACAAAATAAAGGGCTTAAAAACTTACAATTTTAGTTTTGCTCCAAGTAATAACATTTTAGGGCTTTTATAACCCAATAAATAATAGTGTAAAACGTGACATTTTCGTAAATTTTTAACTATAGGATTTCAAACACAATACGACAATATGTCTTTCACGAATTTCAAAATGTATTATTTCATTGCTCCAACAATACTATTTACGATTAATAGTATTTAACAAAGCTGAAAATAAAGTGAGGCTACCCTTTGAATTTACAACAACACCGAAAGAATACAAAAGATCTACCAATTTTTAACACATTTTTACAATGCTAGCAACTGAACTGAATTTACGCCTTAAAATATATACAATGACGAAAAGAAGTAACATGAGTTTCATATCTACAAATATCTTACATGTTTTTAAATGTATCGTAAACTATATAATTCAAGATTTTCTAATCTTGAACAGTTATTTAAAATTCAGTTTTGAAAAATCTGTCATTTATTAAAAGATATTGCTAAAAATCTTGCTAACTTTGCAAGGTATTTTTTGTACTTGTTATTTCTTATAACAAGATGGATAAATTGTTAAAATGGCGTTTCTCTTATTTTTTATGTGAATTTTTTATATGAGTACGAAAATATAGCAAACAGGTAAGTTGTTTAAGTTGAATACTTATATTTTTATCGCAAACAATATTTTTATAAAAGTTATAAGACTAGAATTTCGGTATGCTAGGAATCCTTTCGTACTGCCCCGGAACAGATTTGTTAAACTCTTTCGTTTAGATAAGAGAGCTCCTCTTGACTTAATAGAATAGTTAACACCATTTGTGGAAGAAGCAAGTAGGAGGGATACAATTCCTTTTCATTTAAAGTGTAAAAATGAATAATAGTAATTTTTCTACTTCCGCTACTAAAACCGCACTTTGAACACGGGTTTGACATACACAAAACGACTCTTTAAACACTAGTGTTTAAAATGCGAAAAGAGAGAGTTGTTTTACTTATCAAAGAATAGTGTTTTAATCATCCTGGTTTTAGCATGAAACGATACGTTATCTGCTACACAGGCAAATAATAGAGTATCTGTTAAAAAGGTTTTCTTGACAACTTCTTTACGTCAACATAACTCCAATAAGGATACCGATACGTGTAAAAACTTATGACAAGCTAAAAGTGTCTACTAATTAAGTAATTTCTGTCATGGTGCGATTTTGCATCTGATACTTTATATTTATGTATTCTAATGACGAAAAGTGTCAGATGTAAACGTACCTTTACATGAATAATTTTTACCTTATTTCTTTTGACTTATAACATGGCAGAGATAGACACCCATTTTATTTTAGGGATAAATGAAAATTAACTAACTTTATTCGCCAAATTTTGATGCAGATGGACAGTGATCAATTTGGGGGCTTCCGAGCTTGCGATATATCGCCGATGGAGCCAAGCCTTGACTGGACTCGACTGGACTTTGCCAGCCAAGAATTGGCAGGCCAGTGAAACGTGAATACGTGTGAGCGCGCCTTTAATGGGAACGAAATGCTAGCCATGAAGTTTTCACAAAGCTAGCCAACTTAAAATGAATAATAAATTTCGATAATTTTGTTCTGCTACAATCCGATTCGTCTTAGAACTGATCACACTGTACCCCATAGACAAATAATATATACTTTCTCTATGGTCTACCCTGTGGAACTGATTGATATGCACGTCAAAGAACAAACCTATTCAGTGATTTGCAGTTTGAGTTATTCTGACAGAAAAATAACACTGGTATAAGTTTCTGGTAGCTATCTGTTGTTAATTAACGTTTTACATCAATTAAAAGAAAAATGGATAGACTTCTTCGATTAGGTGGTGGTATGCCAGGTTTAACTCAAGCACCACCTCCCTCTGATGCTCCTGTTGTGGATACCGCTGAACAGGTATACATATCTTCGCTAGCATTACTTAAAATGCTCAAGCATGGTCGTGCTGGAGTACCTATGGAAGTTATGGGCCTAATGTTAGGTAAAGAAAAAGTATTCAAAGCTTTGTATGTATCTAATGCTTTGAAATTTTAGGTGAATTCGTCGATGATTACACTGTACGTGTTATTGATGTCTTCGCAATGCCTCAGACTGGTACTGGGGTAAGTGTAGAGGCTGTAGATCCTGTTTTTCAAGCAAAAATGTTAGATATGTTGAGACAAACGGGTAGACCTGAAATGGTTGTGGGATGGTACCATTCGCATCCTGGATTTGGATGTTGGTTATCGGGAGTTGACATAAATACTCAACAGAGTTTTGAGGCACTTTCAGAGAGAGCTGTAGCAGTAGTAGTCGATCCTATTCAATCAGTCAAAGGGAAAGTTGTTATTGACGCATTTAGGTATGTGTATTCAATCAGATCTATTAATAGCAAAACAAAGGAATGTTCTTTCGTCTGAGAGATATTCTTGAGTTAGTAGTTCATATTTGAATAGGAATATAGGTATATTCAATAATCTTTGACATTAGCTAGTCAAACCTTGCCAGATTTACTGAAAATTTTGATCGTATCCGTTCATCAAATAGCAAAAATACTTTATTATTAAATCATTCCACACAATACTCAAACAAATTATATAAGAATAAAAATTAAAAAAATATATGTAATTTTATATACACATCAGCTTTTTGGGACCTAGGGACCCATGGCTTCCAGCCTCTTCAATAAATTTCTCCACTTTTTGTATACTACATAGATTCTTCTCTCAGGCTTGAATCTGCTTTTTTTCTAGATCGAACCACTCCTCCCGTGGCCTATTCCTCTCTCTCTAGCACATTTTTGGCCCATCTTGTGTCAGGCACTCTTCTTTCCTATTTCCTTTGTCTTCTTCCTTTCTATTAAATATCCAACTTTTGCATCTATACAGTACAGTAGGCTGGATTACCATCCTGTATAGTCTGAGCGTAGCAGCTTTTGAAATATCATTTGATTTCCATATTTTATACATGGCTCCCATTGCTCGACTTCCTTTGGCTAACCTGTTGTCCACATTGTCGCCTTGAGTCATTATAATCACTCCCAGATATTGACTTCCGGGATTTTTAACGTTTGATGAGTGTTCGCTTCAGTTCCCATTTCTATATACTTTGGTTTGCTAGTTAATGTGCAATCTTTGCAATTTTGCTTTACTTTCAAATGCAGCAAAGATCCTTAGTAATGAGTACTATATCATTGGCATATGCCAAGATTTGGCTTTTGTTGTCAAAAATCTCAGACTGGTACTAGGGTAGATCCAGTTTTTCAAGCAAAAATGTTGGATATGTTTAGACTTTATTTATAAATCATTCAACACAACTCTTTAACAAATTGTAGCTATCATATAAAAATAAAATACATAGAATTATGCATGTGGAATGTGAGAACCATGTTAATACTGGGTAAAATGATGGAACTTACAGGAGATAAGATGGAAATATCACGGGGTGGGGGGTGGTAGAAACAATGATTTTAACTTTTATTATTCAGGTAATAAAAACCAAGGACAGTATGGGGTATGTTTCATAATAAGGGGTAATTTACGGAATAATATATTGAATTCAGACCCAATAACTGAACGATACAACGAACTATGATGAATATATCGATAATAAATGCATATGCACCAACTGAAAGTGCAGATAAGGAGGAAAAAGATAATATGTATGAAAAAATCAAAGAAGAAATGGAAGACATAATTGGTGACTTTAATGCCCAAAAAGAGGATTACTTGAGAAAAGTGGCAGGAAAATGGGCAACAGCTATGTAGGTAATTTGACAGTAAGGCTGAATATGATAACAAGAAGCACTAAATCCTTGCATGCAAGAAAACACCAGATAAACATGGACTTTGCCAGATTTGACAAATATAGTACAAAAATAGAGCATTTGCTTATCAATATAAGAAAGCATTGGTAAAGGATGTACGAACATACAGAGGAGTAAGTGCCTACTAGGATCATTACATGGTAACGGCCACAATCAAACAAAAAATATGAACGTTGCAAAAGCAAATTGAACTAAATGGAACATTGAAAAACTTAAAAATGAAAATATAAGAAGCAAGTGGAGAAATACATTATTGGAATGTGAAGATACTGAGAATGTAGAATCAGAATGGTATAATATTAGAAAATGTTTGCTGAGTTCAGCGGAAAGTCAATTATTAAGAGAGAAAAACCAGTTGAGTTGAGTATGTTGGTACTCAACTCCATTAAATAACCCACACCTGTAAGGGTACATAGTATAAGGATTAAGTAAGCAAGAGATAAAAACAGAATTAACAAAGATTGGTATAATGAAAATTGAAGAGAAATGGTAAAAGCAAAAGGATATGTTATAATAAAATAGATACTTAAAAGGTAGAGGAGAATATGAGAGAATAAAAAAAATTGCAATAAATTGATAAGAAAAGCAAAAAGAGAATAGATAGACATCAGAATAAGAAAATGAAAAAACAAATAAAAACACAAAAGCCTTTCATAAAAAATTAAGTAAACAAAATTAAATATATAAAGGTACAATTGGAGGTATAAGGAATAAAGACGGCGAACAAGAGAAACTCAATAAACAAATTTGGAAAGAATAATTCAAGGAACTGCTAACTGAGATAGAACAGATAAAACAGCAGGGGAAGAAAGCGAAGCGAAGAAAATGTAACAAAGGAATGAAGTAAAAAAATTATTAAAAGAACTAAGAATGGGAAAGCACTAGGAAACGACGAATTTTTATTTAGTATTTATTAGCAATCAAAACAAATATAGTTCTATAAGCTAATGTGCTGACTTGAGAGCAGAGTTATGCTCTACTATAGCATGATGAGGTTTTCTTCGACAAATCCTCTTCAACCATTTATTAGGTCAGCTGGCCAGTTCCTTCTTTTATTTTGGGGTTCTTGTAGTGGATGGAGTAGTCCATTTATATGGCTTTATAGTCTGTCGTGATGGTTTTTGCTTCGCTCTGCAATTTCATCCTGGATGTATGGTATGCCGTATGATTTTATGATCGTTTTGTATAGGAGAAGTTTATTCTCCAGTGCCAATTTGGATTTTCTGCCCATTAACCAGCATAGATCTTTTATTCACAAATCAATTTGCGTTCTTTGACTATATGTTCTTTCCATGTGAGTCTTGAGTCCAAATGTATTCCTAGGTTTTTATACTCGTGGATTGTGGACGAAAATGTTTTTCTATGAAACGTAATGGATATGTCCTAGTTGTGATCTATGATTAGTTTGTCATGGATTGCTTCTTATATAATTTCTCAAAAATTTCTTTTACCAGTGTACCTAATGTTAATTATACTGTCAAATAGTGCAAGAGAATGATATATCTGTTAAAAAGTATTAAAATTTAAATCACAGCAACCAATCATACATATTTGTGTATTCTGTTGTCTATAGCACATCTAGAAGATACTCTATTTCTGTAACTTACTCCCAAACAATGCTGTTGGAAATATCGATTTCCCGCAATACTAATAACACGTTGTTTTAGTGTAGGGCATACAAACACTTGCCTTTTTCTTATATCGCGACCACTCTTTGTGACCCCCTGGGGTATGATATGTTTAATTGAAATCTAAAAAAAAATGTGTACTTAGTAGAATTTTTTGAGCAAAGAAATCTGTAACAGTCTTTATTTGACAAATATTTGAGATTAACTCTCAAAAACTCAATTGTGAGAAATCCTCATACAAGTTAATTTCCGATATCCATGTCATGTAAACATTCTAGCTGGCCTCGTTGTTGCCAGATTCTCTTGTACATGGGTAAACATTTCTTATTGGCTGTGTGACAATTACATACATGTTTTACATTTAATAATTAATTACAAATACAAATTTATTGTAGGTTAATTAATCCAAATATGATGGTATTGGGTCAAGAACCACGTCAAACAACATCTAACTTGGGACATTTACAGAAGCCCTCTGTACAGGCTTTAATCCACGGTTTGAATCGACATTATTACTCTATCAGTATTAATTACAGAAAAAACGAACTTGAACAAAAAATGCTCCTTAACCTCCACAAAAAATCATGGATGGATGGTCTAACGCTATCGGATTATTCAGAAAACTGTGCAGTTAATGAAAAAACCGTTGCCGATATGTTGGAATTAGCTAAAAATTATAATAAGGCATTAGAAGATGAAGAAAAAATGACACCCGAGCAACTAGCAATAAAGAATGTTGGTAAACAGGACCCCAAGAGGCATTTAGAAGAAAAAGTTGATGTACTAATGACCAATAACATTGTGCAGTGTTTGGGGGCCATGTTAGATACTGTTGTATTTAAATGATTAACATTTGTTTTTTTTACATTTCATACTTATTTATAAGATATTTTTCAATAAACAATTTTTGTCTATTTGTTTCAAAATACATGAATCTAATATATTTTTAATTTTTAATACAAATAAACTTCTATTGGGTAACAAACAATAAAACCTTCTATGTATTTAATTTATTTAATGGTATAAATACCTACAGAAAATATGACTAGAGAAATTACTCGTCGTAGAGATTGAAGTGACAAAAAAATTTTTTTCAGATTTCCAAGCTGGACACACTAGGGAACGTAATCGTAAATTTTAAACTGATTTTTCACTGAAATCCACCTAATAGTAAATATACAAAAAATATTTTTTAAAACTAAGCTTTAATCAAGTCATTTTTATTAAACACTTTTGGTTGTATCCTTCAAAAAATTTAAAAATCAAACAGTTTTAAAGATTAAAACTAACACATTCCGGAGGCTGTATCCTGTTCTATCCGAAATTTTTCCAAAAATGTAGTACTTCGAGTACCATAGCACGCGTAGTATTGGATCAGGTGAACTGAAAATCAATAGGGTTCATCAGTGTAATAAATACCAAAGTAAGAAACATAGGGAGGATCACCCTGTGTAACAAATTACCTTTTATATTGTAACGTTTAAACTAAAGAAAGCGGTCGTTAACATACATACAATGTAAAAAACACTTAGCTAAGCAGTCTGAATTTGTTGCAAAAAAAAATATTTTAACAGGAAATAATAATTGCGTCAAAATAACGAAATTTTGCGGAATCAAATAAAAATTCATTCAATGTAATAGTAACGTATTCACCAGTGTAATAACCATAAAGAAAACTCTGTAATAACCAAGAAAAAATCTGCTGTCAAAATGTCCCTAATGGGCCGAGAAGGCAGCGTAGCTGGCTGTCACCACCCACGATTTCGTGGGAAACAGTCGTCGGCTCCTGGAAGAAATGTCCGAAAGTGTTCGCTTCGGCCTTCGCTGCTACCAGTTGTCGTTGGTAATGAGAGGTCTTGTGCTATAGGGTTACGTCAGTTAGAGAGGTGGGTTGAGGAAAAATCTTAGGTGTAGCTCTTATCGGTATATGTTATGTATTCATATAATCATGCTCTTCTGGTTGAGAAAATAAACTAACCGATAATGATTTCTTTAACGAGTTTATTATAAAAAATTACACCAATTGACAAAAAGCGTCAGGAATATTTGTATATAGTCTTGTGACTAAATAATTAAAACCAATGTTACCATGTTACATTAACGAGAATAAAATGAAATTTGTTAGTTTGAAAATAATCGCCGCAACCTAAAAATTTTGTCGCACCCTATATATGAAACTTTGAAATTAACAATTTAGTATTCAACCTCAAATGTGCTCCCTATCCCTGATTCATACGGAGAGGTATCACCATTGAATACTCGTATGCGATATGAAATAACAAATTAAATTATATAGATAGAATCATAGATGCGGGCTGGCAATGTTAATAATTTGACCAAACTACAAAAAGTTATAATACACAGTTAGTATAATTTTTAAATTAGACTTGCCAAAACTCGGACTGGGTGTTCACAAAAACACCGACGGCCACGATTCGCGTTTCGAACAAAAAAAACCTTCAGAGCGCGTACAGTAGACGCTCCCTTGTAATCTTCTTTTCCCCCTTTCGAAATAAATTGCACTTGATAAGTTAAAACACTACGTCTCAAAAACCGCTATCCGTGAACCCCAAAAAAACTAGACCGCTTCCGACCGCGAGTTTTTACCAACTCCCCTTCAACTGTTACATTTTCGTTGCATCGACATTTTCCCTATGTCAGCATCGTTTATTCTTTGTACATGTTAATTACTGATTGGTTCGACGTAATTGTGTAATAGGTTTGTTACCTCAATTAACAATGAATTTTTATTTGATTCCGCAAAATTTCGTTATTTTGACGCAATTATTATTTCCTGTTAAAATATTACTTTTTTTTGCAACAAATTCAGACTGCTTAGCTAATTGTTTTTTACATTGTATGTATGTTAACGACCGCTTTCTTTAGTTTAAACGTTACAATATAAAAGGTAATTTGTTATACATGGTGATCCTCACTATATTTCTTACTTTATTGGTATTTAATATATCAGCGAGACGCCTTAAACAATATCCAATCATAAAATTGGGGAACACACCAGGGCCGCGATTCTTGACTGTGATAGAATAGAACGTTCCATAGGGAGCGATCCCCGATTTGTTTCTACTCCCCTGTTTGAAAACGATCAGTTGGTATTCTTGACCGTCAGGGAGGTATCCGAATAAGAGTTCACCGACGAGCAATGTTGCCAAAGGTTTTAACCAATCAGAAACTACTATTTTTGACAGACATATTAGTCATAGACAAATAATTCTCTATGATATTAGTTTTATTTTGTACCTTACCTTGTAGTATTTGTTTGGCATGTTGAAAATGGACAGTGCTAAGAGAAGATCGTTTCCCATCAATAATAAACAAAAAGAGATTTTAACCGATTACATAACACAAAGGCCTGAAATGTATATAGGTCGGTTAACAGCTGATTATACCAGAGAAAACATGAAGAAAAACTGGATTGAATTAACATATATGTTGAATAGTGTTCCGAATGGTCCAGCAAAAGAATGGACACAGTGGAGGAAAGTAAGTACATAATATAATTTTTAATAGAGAAACATGGATTACCCGATTTATAATAAAACATTCATCAAATGGTTTTATTATAACCCTAGAAGTATAGTATAGGATTATTTTTGTTATAAATATGTGATATTTAAATTTATTTATATATGTTGGACTCATATCAAACAAATCATTCAGTACAATTTGATGATGATCAATTAGACTAGATATGAGAACCTGCTGAATATTTACAGAACTTATTATTTCAGAAATATTTACCACTGGCCCCAATACAGAAGATAATTCGGTATCTTTTTTGTTTCAGACATGGGTTGACATAAAAAAGAATACCAAAACGAGGTTTGTGAAAGAGAAGAAACATGCAAGGGGTACTGGAGGTGGCCCTCCATTACTACCAAATTCTGAAACAAGTTGGGATCAAAAAATTTTGAATATTATTCCTATGGTTACCATCAAAGGTGACGATAATATACAGGAATCACTTGTTACATTCTTGGATGATGATGCTATATTATATGTAAGTAAAATATCAAAAAAAAAGAATTAAAATGCTCATTGAATATATTTTGTTATTTATTTCAAATAAGAATGCTGAATGATTGTTGAAAAAATTATTGACAATTAATAAATTTAATATAATAAGAACATTGAGATATTGAAACTGTTATTTTAGGAAGGTAATGAAAATGCAAACAAAGAAAATGAGCAGACCAACATTGTCACTACTGATCAGAATCAGAATAATTACGATCACACATACTCTTGTGACAATGAAGTTGAAAACGCCCCAACACATTCTACAAATTCTGATCCATGTTCCAGTCAGACTGCTCCATTGTGTTCCAGTCAAACATCCTGCACTTCCACAAAAAAGAGAAAGAGAATCAACAAAACTAGCAGATTGGCAGAATCTCTCAAAACAAATTCAAGATTCATTGACATCAATGAGAAGAAGTTTTCAAATGACAAAAGTTATCAAGATAAAAAAATATATCTGATGGAAACAAAATTGAAAAACAGAAAAATATTTGAAGATAGGGTAGCATCTGCCTTTGAAAGTATGGCAGAAAGTTTAGGGAAGATTGCCTCAGGGATATCAAAAACTTGATTAGGTACTGGTGTGCCCAAGTGTATTGTTTATATTTTCAGTTCCTATTTTAAATATTTATTGTTCTTCCAAAGTGTTTGGTTTATTAATATTATTATAGAGTTTTCTATATTGATTTATTGTAGAGTTTTTCAGTTTGATATATTGTTTTCAGAGAGTTTTCTAGTTTGGTTTATTGTTGTTAGTTTTCTAGTTTTAGTATAAGATACAAAGTAGAAGTGACCTTCACCCATCTGCTTACCGGATGAAATGTATTTTTCATTAAACATAATATGTTGACAAATATATCACACATGTGTTACCTGAAACAATTCTGTCCAGACTGATGAAAAATAGTTTTTTTTTTAATTTCACTGACTTATCAAACGAATTGTATTCTAATCTAGGAATATGCCACACCTGAGCTGTACACCTTTTTCTGTCCCCTATTATCTGATTTCTACTTGGCAACCTGGTAATTGGGAACAGAAAGAAGCGAGCAAGTCAACTGTGGGATATTCCTTATACTCAAATTAGCACACAATTGAAAGCAAGTCAGCAAAAAAAACATTATTTTATTAGCCTGGACTGAATTTTTTCAAGCAATCCATGTGTGATATATTTGTTAACATATTATATTTGGTAAAATATACATTTCATCCAGTAAACTGATGGGCAAAAGTGTAGTCTACTTCGAATCTTTGACTATTTGGTTTATTGATATTCTTGATTTTTGTCAACAGAATTTATGATTTATTTTTTATAATAAACAGACTGCAAAATATTCAGAAAATGTTATTTGTTGCCAATAATCTCATTACACAAAAAGCATCTGATGATATAAAAAATACTTGAACATCTATTGTCGAATATTCTATAAATACATTTTGTGGGATTTAGCTTTGGGTAATGAATGAGACAATAAAATTACTTTTCTAATGTAATTCAAAAATATTTCATCAATGTCACAATAATATATTTATATTATTCAAACAAGGAAATGGTTGTTAATTATATTAATTCTCAACTCTCTTGCTGCAAGCAAATCGCGATTGACCCTTGCATTATTTATTTGCTCCCCAGCTAACGCGATTGGTGCATATATGCCATAGTCAATTATGGCAATATCTCCATCCTCTTCTTGAGGCTCAGGTACACCGGCTTCTATACACATGTTGTGTAACACCACACATGCATTTACGATAGTAGCTGCTACAGATGGAGAATAGTGCAGGACACGGTGTTTCAATAGGCACCGAAAACGATTTTTAATTACACCATTACAGCGTTCAATACCACTTCTAACACTACGGAATCTTTGATTGAATCTTTCTTCTTCTTCGGTTTCTGGGTCAGGTATAGGTGTCAATATCCATGGTCTTGTGGGATAACCTGCATAATGCAAAAATTATGTGTTTTCAGCATCAAGGTAAAATCTCGATAGTAAAGAGTAACTATTACCTGAATCGCCTATTACGAAAAAAGTATTATCAGGATTTCGACGATAAATTCTTTCCAATGTCTCAGAAACTCTAGACTGGTACCAAATGAAGGCATCATGTGTACTACCTGGAAATCTAGCATTCACATTCAATATCCTCAATGTACTGTCACATATCTAAAAAAAATAAATAGTTATGAATCATTATTTCTGAAATTATCTGAGCTGGGAAAAGAAAAATTATTACCAACTGAACATTAAGAGAATGATAATTTTTTCTATTGACGTAGGCTCTCTCTGGCTGTTCTTCATTATGTACATTGGGTGATACAATCGCCACATGTGTACAATCTATAATTCCAACTATTCCAGGAAATTGATATTTCTCATAAAAACTGAAAAAAAGTCATGAATTCATTAATGTTTCACTTTACCTCCATTTTAAACTGAATTAAACTACCTCTGTCTTATATTCTCCAGTTCTCCAATGTTTCCTGGAAAGCAAACCCATTGATTGAATATTTCAGGAGAGTTCAAAACACTGCATATTTCTCTCAAACAACGGCTCACACTTGCTTGACTTATTCCAATGAAATGGTTCGAGCCCGTTATTTCTTGGTAACTACCAGTAGCCAAAAACCTCAAAGTTGCCAAAACCTGGAAATGACATACTTGATTTAAGCTATCTTCATTATTGTTTAATGCAATTTATTATTGTATATAAATAAAGAAAACTGAACTGTATCTTAATATCCCCACATTTTAGCTAATAGATAAGGGAGGAAATTTTCATTTATTCCATTCCTAGTAAGAATTTTCTTTTGACTTACCTTCGTCTCTACAGTGAGAGCTGATGCTCTTGAAGGTACTTGTACATGATGTTGAACAATATCTATCAGTTGCCTTGTTAGAGCTTTCGTTAGTCGAAACATTTTTATGAATTTTCTATCAGACAGCTCAAAAGGGTTTTGTTTGGGAAGCACATCCACACCTATTTGGTTTTGTATTTCGGCATCCTCAACATCCTCATTTATTTGGTCCCATATTATAGCATTCGCCATATCCATGGTTAATTTAAAAATACTGAATCTTGCAGTGAAGGGTGATCGAAGATGCACATAACCGAATGCCAAACAGATCAAATCAAAATCACACGATAGTTTACCTGAAACCAGGACAAAAAATTTCAGTTATCCTAGCTCTTATCTTAAACAACAAAATACCTTACCGAATAAACACTCCTCAATCCAATCGAATTCAAATAAGTGAAGAACAAGTAAAGAAATAAACTAAAATATCTTAACCATACACCCAAAACATAAACATAATGGAAAATATAACCTAAAAAAGAACGTTCCCTGCCTCATTCTATCACAAATCCTAAGAGATGTATTAATTGCTCCCTGGGGAGCGCTGTTCTACTGTCATTCGGTTCAAGAATACGGTTTTCCTACCAAGTCCGTGGACACGCCTACTTTCTCTCATTTGTTCTACTCCCTGGTTTTCAAGAATCGCGGCCCAGAGGCTGTATCGTGCTAATAAAACATGTTAAAAGTGGTCGACGACAACGACATCGCACAGGATTTTTTTTCTAAAAAGCCGTTTTTCTTGGTTTTTTCGCAGAAATCCGAATTTATTAAAAAAAACAATTTTTTTGAGTTAAACCAATACTTTTCTCACATATTCGATATGTTTGGGTGGAAAAGTAAAACGTGTAGGGGCATAAAAAGGAAAACGGACCGATTTTGAAATAAAGCTAACGTCTTATTAAATGTTCAATCTGCAGTGTTATCAACTTTCAAAAATATTTATCCCGAAAGCTCAAAACCGCTATCTAAAAAAATATTATGCTTACTTCAGGTGACGTTATCGCCCACGAAAGAAAGATGCACAATGGCGGGTTCAATCGCACTTAAAATTTTTCACAGATGCTGTGATATTTTTTAATTCTCTTTATTCATAAATTATTTAATAAATCAAATATAATTTAGTTTTCTTCCGGAGATTCAGGTACTACGTACATATTATGTATTTTCAGTAAACATAGGCACAACACAATAACCACAGTCATTATAGAGTAGTTGTAATATATTTGCACTAGATGTCGCTCAGTCTATAGGTCAACACGCTAGATGAGCAACGCTACTACTGGAGCGGAACTCTGCCATCTTAGATGACGCAACAAATCTTCGCGTGCACCGGAAGGGACGTAATGGATCATCTGTCATTTGTTCCATGTCCATGCCAACGAGCGTCATACCATCATAATGCCTTTTTAGCATTGAATATCTTTATGACTACGCTCCGTTTACTGAACATAAGCATCCCTTCCCTGACTCAAAAAACATTTTTTTCTACTTTGCGATTCTAATAATTACTTTATGAAACCCGGTAGAGTCTCAAAAGAGCACTTTTCGAAATGTAGAATTTTATTTATCAAGGTTGGTGACACTAACAACGAAACGTCAACGTTCGTCGTCTAAAAAATAAAGCACACAAACAACATAACTCAACTTTAATCCAAGGAACGCTTTAATCATAACGTAGTGCATAATTGAACAATAAATGCTGCAATAAACAGTTCACGAGTGGTACAGCTTTCATTATTTTTCACGCAGGTAGATGATTAAACAAAGTAAAAAGCCCAAGCTTATTGCAAATTGACACAATTATTCGATTTTCAAATGTTTCAAGTTGAAGGTAATGCATTACCAACTGCTATGCGATGAATACAAAATTCCGTAAATCGATTTACGTATCCTATTTTTTTAATATTTGCTACTTTTTAGGCACAAAAAATACAAAGTAGAAGCAATAGTATAAAAAACTTGTTTCATAAGGCCTTTCATCGCACATGGGCGCGTGTGATAAAATGAAGCCTTAAGAAAATTGTTCTTTAATGTACTATTAATGAAATCATATTTTTCTGCAATCTTCTTTACCCCGCATAATAAATACTACTTCACGACTATATACCCCGTATAACGTCGTAATGACATTATGGCACTTTGTAAATCGAATAATAACAAAGTCGCTCCTATTGACCCAATATCATTCACAGCCACGGACTTAGGATCCTAAGTCCGTGTTCACAGCGCAACGGTAGCAGTGGTCGCCTTTGATGTTCTAAGGATTGAAAGGTCATGAGTTCAAATCCTCGAGTTGGCAGCAATTTTTTTTCAATTTTTTAAGTCGTACGAAAACACTTACGTCACGCATACACAGGATAGATAATACAATAGAGAAATAAACATATTATTTGCCTATGGATTATACAAAAATACACGTCACAGAACCAATGACATATAAAAGATAGACCAGCCTTCACACATTATTACCTATACAATGTTTTGGTCGCAACATAAAACAGGGCGAGTACATTGCACAGTAGCGTATCATTTCTAAAGTTCATTTAAACTATTTTATGAAAATTGCTTTTACAGACTAAATGATGTAGGTACGTTATTAAATTTTCGTTTGAATAAGTGGAAATTATGTAAAAAACAAGTAATTTATTTAAAAGATACTTATAGATGATTTTGAAGTTAAAACATATTTTGCACTACAGATTATGAATATATGTTACTATAATATGGAAAGGTTTTTTCATTTTTTTTATATTGACTAATAAGGAATAAATAAGGGTATTAAAATGGTAAACAATAAAATAGAATAATTATAACAATAATCATAATAATAATATTTATTGTTCTTAAGAATTATTTACAACCATATTACAAAATAAAATTACTAGCACACAAAATTGTATAAAAAAATTAAAATAAAAATTACTGGTTTTGAAATAAAATAGAGTTTGTAAGCATACTTCTTACTTTGGCTTTATTACAATTTTTTAATTTATAGAATTCATGGTGCAGTCGAACGTCTATATATTTCTCCAAAATTAGTTTGGTTACAGTGATCATGGAGTGGTTCAAAATTAAATATGTGATTTGAAAATACATCAAAGATATTTGAAGGTGTTTATAATCTTTTTTTTTTATATTTTCAATTTTATTAATATTGCCAACATCTAAATTCATGGTAAGTGTCTTTACACATTTCTCAGCTTCACTACAAACAGTAACTACAAATTTAGAAGCTTTTTTTAGTTTTCCACAAGTTTTATTAATTTGTAGTTTAGACAAACTGCAATCAGCTTCTAAAAGTGTAGATAACAAATTGTTCATGAAATAGACCTTTCAATTACAATAGATAAGTTACCTTGTTGTTGATGGAGGGTTTTTTGCTCTAATAGTTCTGGTAACTTGAGCTACATCTTCCAGAATCCTTTTAAGAAAAATGTAACAATTTCTGTGCTAACTGGAAGTGTACATAGTTACAAATTAAAAATACCAAATATATTACTTACTTGAAAGGTGTAGCATCATGCTTCAAAACATGTTTGCCACTTAAATTAGCACATATGTCCGTTTTGAAAAAATGGCCAGAACACACCAAAGCAACTTTAACTTTGAAAATGTCCTCTTCTACCAAACATCTATTCTGTAACCAAATTTCACGGCGAGCAATATCTCTGGGAAACCTGATAATAAAAAAATAATCAATATTATTATGAAAACAAATATTGAATCCCTTGTCTTATACCTATACTACGCTTGTGCTAATATAACCTTACCTGTGAAACGATCGTTCATCATTCTTATTCCATGTATTTTCACACATTACACATTTTCTCACCATCATAAATGTCTTAAAATCACTTTAATTTACAAATATCAATCAAACACCACATAAAAGCACAATTATAATTAAAATCTTATTTACAGATCTCACCAAAATGACAGTAGTTCGAGGTTGCCAAACTAAAAATTTATAAACTGTTTTACTTATGGCATTGATAGATCATGAAAAATCCTAACCGAAAAAACATAGTGAGCTGGACCGTGGGTTGGTCATACCTATTTTAAATGCTTCCCACTTTTTTCTTACTTTTTAAACAGAAAATACTGCTAAAGTCTTGAATATATTCATCAATTACTATTTTTGTTAGAAGAAATTTGGCATCATGTAAAAAGAGCCTCGTCCTAAATATGTTGGGGACAACCAAAATGTAAACAAGGCTAGTCTATCTTTAATACGTCGTTGCACAGAACACATGTGACACAAGATGAATGACGCACTTCACAGAACATAAGATAATTGACACGGAACGGCTCCGTTTAAAAAGAGCGCCGAGAGAAATGGCGTATCGAAAAAGAGCGCGTCAAAAAAAAAGCGCTACGCAAAATTGGCGTCTAATATAATAGCGTGTTGCAAAACGGCGCCTGGTAAAAATAGCGTGTTATGAAAATTAGGGTTGCTAGGCTAATACTAGACACTTTTAGCTTGTCATAAGTTTTTACACGTATCCGTATTGGAGTTACGTTGCCGTAAAGAAGTTGTCAAGATAACCTTTTTAGCAGATAAACGTATTGTTTCGTTCTGTTTTTAATTGTACAATCTCAAAACTTTTTTAGGTTGTCACTGGTTTGAATTTTTAAAAATGAACTTTGTGGTTATAATCAAACCAAACCAATATCAAAGAAAACCTGTAAAATAGCACATAATGCTGATTTTGGTTGGGATACGTATACGGAGTAGGGGACGTAACAATCGTAGTGCGCGCATAGCCTAAACAGGTAATTATCGTGGTCATAGAACTAAATAGTTTAGTTCTGTTCATCTTACAGTTATGTATAAACAAGGATCTTACTAAAATGACAATGTTTTTAACTTGACAGATACCAGAGTGAGTAGCTGAATGCAGGTGCATAAAATAAAAAGGAAGAAGAGTGAGGATTTAAGGTTAACTTAAGAATTATTAAATATATTTGGAAATGTTTGTTAGAAAAATAAATATATCTAATGTTCAACCACTGTTCCAATTTCTGAAAATACAAAATACACAAATTCATACGTCGACCATTAGTAATGCTTGGCAAAATGAAGACAGTTCTACTAAAAAATGGTTAAAATATAACGAAAAAATGTATCCGCCTCAAAATGCATCCGAAGAACGAAGACCAGCGGTAAGTGTAGTACCAATTCATAATATAATGCTAAATGATATGAAGCAATATTATCCTAGTATATAATTTTAACATTTTTTAGTTTATCTGTCATCAAAAAACTAATATTAAGTACAGCCCTTGGAAAATGTGGTACGTAGCATATTTTATTAGAGGAATGTCAGTTGATGAAGCTATTAAGCAGTTGAAATTTGTTCTTAAGAAAGGTGCCCCTCATGTAAGGGAAGTTTTAGAAGAAGCAAAAGAAATAGCAGTTCGAGAACATAATGTAGAGTTCGCTAGTAATCTTTGGGTTGGTATGTAATTTACTAAATTAAACGAGAGATCTTGGGTCTGGCATGTATTTCTCATTTTAGCTGAATCATTTGTTGGAAAAGGTAAAGTGATCAAGGGTCTCAGGCGACATGCAAGACAAAGATTTGGAAAAGTAGAATATTTTCATTGTCATTACTTTGTAAAATTAGAAGAAGGTAAACCTCCAGAACATTTTCCTACAAGCCCGAAAAAGCCACACGACCAACTTGCAGATTGGTTGGGAGAGATGAGAAGAAGAAAAATCACCAACTCCCTTTAAACTATAGTGATAAACTGTTTATAATAATTAACGTCTGCAACAAAATAAATCTTTTCATATATTGAAATTAAATTTTTTCAACGACAAAATAAGCTGAAGATATTTCAAGCACCAAATTAAAATAAGTAAACAGACTATTAAAAAATATTAAGTGAGTGCTTTCCAGAAAATAACAAAAAAATAAACAATTTTTATTATATACATTTTGGAGATAAACTTTTTATAGTCATACAAATTAAGGCATTTATAATGTGGGACAATGTTCCAATGTCCTCTCTGATGGCACACAGCCAGGATCAGTGGTGGCTGGTCCATAAGAGCTGCAGCCCTCACAAATGAAAACATTTTTAGATAATTGCAATAATATACAATTATTTTGGAAAAACACATTTTTTTCGTTCATAGCATATTTATTTTTGCATTGTAAGATGTAGGTACCTTGATATGTATTCCGTTTGTGTGTATTGTATGAGTGAGTGGCACTGATCAATACCGACTTCGCATAGGCACCAACTCTATATGAATAACTTAAGGGAACAGTGCGCGAACACTTGAAAAGGAATACAGGCCAAGCCATATTGCACAGAGTGTATTGAGTTGATGGTGGGAAAGGCATGATATTTATGTTATTGCGGCCTGCAAACGTTGCAGTTCGTATTCAGTAATACGCATGTTATTTATAAAATTACGGCTAATTTTATTTATAAAATTGGATCTATATGTCTAATAAATTTTAAAAGATAAGATAATTATTTTATTAGTTGCAGATTATATTTAATTTTATAGTGGTAACACTCAAAATTGTATTATGGGTAGGCAATGCTGAGGGACATATATCTAGTTAGTGTGTATTTGAGTGAATCGTTGTCATATCGTAATAATGTAAATGTTGTAAATGAAAAAAATATTTTTATGTTATATTGTAATTTCACCGAAGTAAACATTTTCTTTTTAAAGGAGATATTTTGTTACTACCACCATAAGCTTCTACCTCAGGTTATGGGCCTAGTGTAAGTTTGAATTGTGGTAGTAATCTAAAGTTTTTTTTACAATCTCGACTTGCGCACCATAGTAAAAAGAAAATGGTGACGATCGCTAACAAACTAAATAATTCAAATTGGAATATTTGGAGATTCCAAGTCAAAGTTGTATTGTTGGCGAAGGGACTATTTGAAATTACCTGTGGGAATGAATCTATACCTGTTGACGATGAAGACAAAATTACCAAGTGGAAAATAAAAGATGCTCATGCACAAGAAGTATTAGTTTTGAGAATGGAAGATAAAATTATTTCATATGTAATGCAACGTGAAACCACAAAACAAATGTGGGAAAAATTAGAAAGCATTTTTGAATGAAAATCTGAGGTTAGTACACATCTTTTGAATAAACAGATTTATAATCTGAAGTATCAAAATGAGACCGTGAATAGTTTCATATCAAAAGTTACCAATTTACAAGCAATAATCAAGCAGTTAGGAGAAGATATTCCAGAGAAAATGGTTTTAACTAAAATCATAATGGCAGTTCCTGATAAATTTAGACATTTTCGTTCATCATGGGATCGTGTTGGCTCAGATAATCAAACCCTAAATAACTTAACCGACTTTTAATTGAGGAAGAAAGATTAAAAAAAGAAAAAAATGAATCTGTAGCATTAATGGCATCTCAATCAGCTGAGACTAGTCATGTATCAAGACCAAAGTTAATGTCAAACCAAGATGTAAATAGAAATAGAAAAAAATGTTTTGTTTGCGGAATAGAAGGCCATTTGAAGAATCAATGCCGAAATATCGAGTGCAATTATTGTAAAAGAAAAGGACATTTAATTAAAGATTGTTTTGTTAGGAGAAAGGGACAAAACCCAAAGAAATAGAGCCAGTAACAGTGATAATAGAGGTGAAGGTTTTGCACTTGTCGTGTCAAGTGATATCCAGTTCCAAGTAAATATGGAATGGTTCATGGACAGTGTGGCTTCACAGCACATGTGCAAAGAGAAAGATATGTGTTGTGAAGGACATCTGTCGCGGAGAGCGGATTCAGCTTTTGTCGCTGTCAAAAAGACAGTTAATTTTATTTAGTAGTATTTGTCTCTGGCAGTTGGTATCTGTCCGCTGTCAGAGCTAGCTTTTTGTATCGTCTGAAGATAGAGATCGAAGTGTGTGTTTGTGTCATTTTTGAAAGATATATTAAAAATTCAGAAAAAGATTAGATTTTTATTTTTATAACGTATCAGTCAACAAGTTTACGAAGGATTGAAACTGCAGCAAGAGTTTCTACCAAAAGTACTCAAATCAGGGCAAGGGGCAAGCAAAGGTTTAATAATCAGCCCCAACATAGTGGTGCCGAAACCAGGGAAGAGCTCCCTGCAGTTATTTGTGTCAAAGTCCAAGTTGGAGAATTCGGAAAAGGATGTCTCTAAGTAAACGTGATACGTGATACGGAAGCAGCCAGCTTCAATTCTCCGTCGAAAGGACTGTTGAATGGACAGAACACCAGCTGTACAGTGAGGTCATGCCAGGACCAAAATACCGATAGTTCAAGTTATCCACCAACTGTTCGTCAAAGTCTAAGGAAGAACAAGGGAATTCCTCCAGCAAGATTCATGACCGAGAATATGCCTCATCCAGTTGCCTTATGCAAAACTTCAAATAAAGCCTCAGCAATCAGTAAGACATTTTCCAACCGACGCTGTGAGTTGGAAGCCGAAAGGGACAAGGCCCTACAGAAGCTGAAAGAAACTGAATCCCTTACAAAGAAAAAACTGCGAACGGCAGAAACAAAGCTGGAAACAAGATTACACAGGCTACGACGCCTTCAACGAAAGAAAGACAAGTCCGGAGACGAAGAAGTTTTGGAACAAGAGCTAGAGGATAACATAACGGCTCTGAGAGAAGAAATAGCAATACTAATGGGAGAAGTCGAGTACGACGAGTCAACTTCTAGCAGTAAAGTTAATGCAATATTGAGTAAGCATGTCGCAGACTCAGAGAAGGTAGATTCCGAAGCAAGTTATTCGGGAGCTGAGAACCCATCATTTGAAAGCGTGAGAGAATGGGTTAAAAGTCAAGATAAGGAGATTGAGAACTCGATCAATGAAGTTACACAAAATCATCGCATCCATCTACCAACCATGAATGAAAATCAGGATGAATTTGAAGATGAGAGGAATGCAGCTGATTTTGAAAACGGGAATCTCAATCAACAACCCAACAGTCAAGTTCCCTTTGTTCCAATTATACCATCCATGTTTCAACGTGATTGTCCTTATGAATGAGGAAGAAACCAGCCGGAAGGATTTCAACATCCTACGGAACTGTCCGGTTCCCATCTTCAACGCAGTCATATTCACAAAGTCACCTTTCAAAGTACAGATCATCGCAATTTTCCAAAACAATTCTTTGTCAGTAGCGGAGGTCAAGATGGTTCAACTTCTGTGGATCGAAAGCAGATGAGCGAGCTAATTGAACAAGGGAGTGTGCCAAATCCTCAGTTCCAGCCTTATCGTTTTGAACCTTCGTCATCTAATGGACCAACAATGGTCTTCCCAAAAACTGGAAATGCTTCATCTTCTCATGGTCATCTACCTCAGTCACAAATCCAGTCAAGTTCCCAGCATATTGGAGTCGATCAACTTGCATCAGCCTTGGAAAGAGCCTTCATAGCCTCAGCTGAAATAGGAAGTAAGAACCTCCAGTCCCAATCAAGTAGTGTAATTGACTCGAACTTACCATTCTTTGGGGGGAAGCCAGAAGATTGGATGAATTTTAGGTCGCAGTACAACAGAACCGGGAACGCCGATGATGGGGTAAACCTCAATCGGTTACGTCAGGCGTTGAAGGGTGAAGCATATGAGTCAGTAAAATATTTATTTTCCTGTCCTGCCAACGTTCCACAGATCATAGAAGTGCTGGAACTTGAATATGGAAGGTCGGAGCTTATCATTGAAAGTCTGATACGTCAAGCTGAGAACGCAAAGAATCCAGATCTGCAGAAGCCTGACACCATTGTTGAATACGCCCGTGCGGTACAGTGTCTTATCTCGAGTATCGTATGTCATCAGCAGTACGACTACTTACATAACATCTACTTGCTAAGCAAGTTGGTTGCGAAGTTGCCAAATGTGATGAAAAGAGAATGGATCATGTTTGTCGAATCCAGCGGAAGAACGAAGAATATGGAGACCTTCAGTGACTGGATTTCCATACAAAAGAGGATGGCAGTCCAGATGGTGAAACCAAAAGGAATTGATTCCCTAGAAAAAAAGGAACGGCCGAGAAATCAGCATTCTAAACGGGGAACCAGAAATCTCCGCGTCACACGATCGGAGGAAGCTAAGTCCAAATGTCCTTTCTGTAAGAAATCTAATCACGCCAATATAACAAAATGCTGGGCATTTGGGGAGAAAAATGTCGAGGATCGGTGGAAATTTGTCAAAGAACAGAAGTTATGCTTTTCTTGTTTGATTGCCCTCTCAAGGAAGAATGTTCTCATGAAGGATGTTCCAATTATCACCACCCCCTGCTCCACTTAAGTCAGAAGAAATCGCATCTCAATTCGCAGGAAGTAGATATCCCTTCAGGGACTGGAGAAATAAATGCAATCTCTACAATGAAGACAGATTCTTCCAAACCGCTTTCAATAGTTCCTATCATCGTAAAAGGTCCAAATAAGTCCGTCCATACCTATGCTCTATTGGATTCTAGAGCGGATATCGCAGCGATTGAAAAGAGCTTGGCTGATCAACTTTGGTTGATTGGTGGAAGGAGAAACTTTCAAGCACACATATAAGGGAGTAAGGGGGAAAAATTTATTGAGGTAGCTCGTCGAGTTCAGATTACAGTCCATGGAACTTTTCAGAAAGTCGAAAAGTACATTATAAATAATGCTGTGACGATGGATGGACTTGGACTTTCCCCATACACCATAAATGCAGTGGAAATAAAGAAAAACTGGCCTTTCCTTGGACGTGCAAAGCTGAGAAATATGGAAAAAGTCATTCCTCAACTCATCATTGGTGAGGATCATCCATACCTCACTGCGCATCGTGAAATCTTAGAAAGGCATCCGCACGAGCCAATAGCCAAAAGAACCAAGTTAGGATGGGTCCTAGCCGGTGATCGACTATCATCGTTCACGGAGGCGAATATTTTTGCAATGCCTGTCGTCTCGACCAACTGCTGAAGGAGCAGTTTAGTCTTGAAGCTTTCGGAGTCGTCCCACGTCCTAATAAAGGATCAGTTGAAGATCAGCGTGCTTTGAACATACTGGAGGAGACTACGAGGCTCAACGGGAACCGATGGGAATGTGGACTACTCTGGAAAGAAGACAATTTTTGTATGCCGGAAAGTAAATCTTATGCAATCAGTCGACTTTCATCTGTGGAGAAGAACATGAAACGTGACCCGGAATATGCCAAGATCTATCACGCAAAAATCAAAGAGTACGAAACTAAGGCATTTATCAAGAAGCTTTCTTCAGCCGAAGCGGACGTTCAGACAGTAACGGACGAGTACCCCGAAGCTTCTCGATCTATTCAACAGGATTTCTACGTCGTTGATTGTTGTACTGGTGCCAGAACGGTAGAAGAAACTATTATGTTACGAAGGGACATCACTACTATCCTTGCTGCTGGTGGAATGTGTATCAGGAAGTGGACCAGCAATAGCCAACATGTTATTGAAAGCATTCCTGAAGAATTCAGAGCGTCCGGATCTCTTTCGTCGATGAAGCTGATAGAAGGGGAAAAGTCTAACTTCTCTTGAGAACGAGTTCTCGAGTTGTGGTGGAATCCAGCAGTTGACGAGTTTAGTTTTAAACTCAATTTCCACAAGGTTAACCAAGAAATAATTGAAGGCAGACATCCCACAAAGAGAGAAGTATGCAGCCTTGTTATGTCGGTCTATGATCCTATCGGCTTTCTTGGGAATTTCAAGATTAAAGGAATGATTTTATTACAATACACCTGGAAGTCTGGTGTGGGATGGGATGACCTAATACCTGATTCTGTCTTTGAAGAATGGAAGAAATGGATTGCCAACCTCAAGAGCATTGTGAATGTGAAAGTTCCAAGACACTACGTGTACGGAATTCATCTCGCTGAAGATCTCCAACTCCATGTTTTCGTAGACGCCAGCGAGGAAGCATATAGCGCAGTTTATTATCTCCGAGCTGTTCTTGGTGGAGCCATCACTACTTTCATGGCTTCAAAAAAACAAGTAGCACCACAGAAGAAACTAACTATTCCCCGACTGGAACTTGGTACTCGCATAGCTACAACAATTTGTGAGGAGCTACGCGTTAAGTTTAATTCGCGGATTTTTTGGAGTGACTCGCAGACAGTGTTGAAATGGATTCGTTCTTTGAGCCTTCGTTATCGTGAGTGGGTGGCCAATCGGATTGGAGAAGTGCAGGAAAATACATCACCCTCAGAATGGAAGTGGATTTCAACAGCACTCAATGTAGCCGATAAAGGGACAAGACTGAAGACAGAAATTGAGCTGACTAAGAACTCTCTTTGGTTATGTGGACCGTTTTTTCTCCTTAAGGATCCCTCAGCTTGGCCGGTCGAGACTTTGATAGACTCATTGGAAGGAAATGAGGAAGTAAAGAGCCAACTCTTCACATGTTCTTCGTTGCCGACAGATCCAGAACTCGACTCTGCTACGGAAATATGTGGATCGAGTTCGTGGAATAAGGTGATGATCAAATCCGAAAAAGTTTCAACCTATCACCGAATGAAACGCGTGGCAGCTGGAGTCACTGCAACAGTCAAATTCTGGATAAGCCGAATCAAACCGAAGGAAACGGGGATTGATGCACCTTGGAGAAAAGAACAATGTAGAAAGGATAACGTTTCGGGTCATGTAACCTGCCACGAATGTGTGACTTCTAGTCTTAAACCTATGGATTTGGAACAAGGAGAAAGACTGATTCTACGCCAAGTTCAGCAGAATTGCTTCACTAAGGAAAACTCTGCACTGGCGATGAATATGAAGAATAGTTCTATTTACAAACTTCAACCTTTTTTGGACACGGATGGACTTACGAGAGTGAATGGAAGGATTCCCGGTTTTAACCCAGTCATCTTGCCATCTCATGATCGTGTGGTTATGTTGTTAATTTTGAATGAACACGAGAATAATGGTCATCAAGGACAGTCGACAACCCTTAACAACCTGCGAAACTCATTCTGGATTATGAATGGTCATACGGCAGTTCGCCGAGCCATCTCTTCGTGTCTTCTGTGCCAATTCCGAAATGTCAAACCAATAATTCCTGAGATGAGTGCATTACCTCACTTTCGATTAGCTGCGGGTCGTCCACCCTTTACCTTTACTGGAGTTGATTTCTTTGGTCCCATTGAGGTCACAGTTGGACGACATCGGGAAAAGCGTTGGATAGCCCTACTCACCTGCATGGTTACTCGGACAATTCATTTGGAAGTGGCACTTCCAACCTTCAGGAGCTCCCCATATGTCTGGTGTCTGGGAAAGGTTAGTCCGATCTGAGAAGAAAATATTGAAGACTACATTAAAGGAAAAGTGTCCGAGAGATCAAACTCTGCTAACCACCATCAAAGGAGCCGAGAAATAGTAAATTCTCGTCCACTAACCTACGTCTCAAGCGACCCCAAGGATCCTACAAGTCTCACGCCAAATGACTTCTTAAGGGGATTTTCGGATGTTGGGCCAAACCTACCATGGGAAGGAGAATGTACAGGTATACTTCGGGAGCAATGGAAGAAATCCCAAGCTGTACTTAACCTCTTCTGGACTAGATGGACAGAAGAATATATACCCACTTTATTGCTACGTGAGAAATGGCATAAGCCTGTCGAGCCATTAAAAGTGGGCGACATTGTCCTCATTGTGGATAAGCAGCTTCCAAGGAATTGGTGGAGAAAAGGTTTCATCTCAAACGTGTTTCCGGGAAAAGACGGTCAAGTCCGAGTTGTAGAAGTTACAATTAGGAAGTGGAAAGGAAAAGAAATTATAATGAAGAGACCCGTGGCTATGGTGTGTCCAATCGGACTGAAGATGGATTTCTCCCCAAGTGAATTTGAAGAAGAAATGGGGGCCGGTATGTTGTGAAGGACATTTGTCGCGGAGAGCGAATTCAGCTTTTGTCGCTGTCAACAAGACAGTTAATTTTATTTAGTAGTATTTGTCTCTGGCAGTCACTGACCTATAACCAACAAATGGAAGGATAATGCAATTTGTCAGTATTACGCTAAATTGAATTCGCGCATAATACGTGATCTCTTGGAAAAATTGGATCCGGAGCATGCGCAGCCAATCAGCCGTACAGGACCGGCCTTGCAAATAAATAATACTATTGAACTGGTACAGTACATACTTATGTTTTATTTAAATAAACTGAGAAAGTCTTATTTGTAAGGACTGAATTAAAATTATAAGCTTGTTTATATAAAAATAACATGAAATAATTACAGAATGAATTTAGAGAGATTGTGATTTATAATTTATCAACATTTATCAACACTTTTTGTGGAAAAATTGTAATTGTTATATACTTGATATACCTACATAATCAGAGATTAGTAACTTTTTATACATCATAATTGAGTGGGTATATTTAACTCTACTTATACAGAAATGGCAGATAGTGGGGGAGCTGGCTACATAAAACAGCATCGATAAGGTACACCACGTTTGAGCTTGGAAACGGGGGGCCCGTAATTAGTACATCACCAAACGGCATTTCTGGCACTCTGTACAGGTCGGATATGAAAATGCCAGCCGGTTTTCCCGGGCGAAAAAATGGGCTGGAAAACCTCATATGGAAAATAAAAAAGTACCGGTTTTATTAACAATAATAGGAGAGCAGGCTTATGAGATTTTACGAGGATTATGTGATCCCCAGTTACCCAAGTTAAAGACTTACACACAACTTAGCACAGTTTTAAGGAAGCAGTTTTCCAAAAAAGTATCTGTTTTAAGAAAGAATTAATTTCTACGAAATAAAACAAGTTGAAAATGAATCCATAAAAAATTTCTACGTCAGATTAAAGAATAAAGCAATAGATTGCAAATTTGGTAGCATACTAAATGAAGTTTTAAAAGACCGGTTCGTATCGGGGTTAAGCAAAGGCCACATTTTGGACAGAGGAGTGCAGGAAGATCATACGAAAGACTTAAATGATATAGTAGAGGTAGCACTAAATAAAGAAGCCACCATAGTCACATCTTATGCACCAATTCACAAACTGAGCATCAAACCCAAATATTCACAAGTGGATAGAAAAGAGAAAAATGGAGCCAGTTCAAGTTCAGTCAACAACAAAAAAGAAGCAAATGTAACAGCTGTGGTGAGACAAATCATAATTTTAGTACTTGTAAATATACAACTTTTAAATGTAACAATTGTAAGAAGGTAGGTCATCTTGCTAAAGTTTGTTTTTATAAAAATGATGTGTCAAATCATTATGTAGAACCGGACATGGCAGAAAGTCAACTAGATTTTATCGAAATGTATTTTATGTCTGTAAACAATATTGTTAAACCGGTCAAAGTTGAAATGTCTGTAAATGATAGGGTAGTGACATTTGAACTCGATTCTGGAGCAGGAATATCTGTCATTACTGACAATCTATATAGGGAATGATTCCAAAATAATTCAAAATTATTACAAACTAGAGTACGTTTAAAGACATATGATGACAGTATCATTACACCTGAAGGTGAAATTTATGTTAAAATTAAGTATAAAGATTTGTGCATAGAAAATTGTAGATTAGTAGTTATAAAGAATGGCTCTATTCCATTAGTAGGTAGGGATCTAATGAAACTTTTTAATTTTAATATACAGGGTATTATCTCTAACATCAATAATCTGTCCGAAAATAGCAATAATGGGAGTTTACAGGAGATTTTAAAGAAATATGAAAGTTTATTTGAGAAAAAGTTGGGGCTTTATAAGTATGAGAAGGTTGAGTTGAAAGTTGACCCAGGAACTAAGCCGATCTTTTGCAAGCCTCGTCCAATTCCCTTTTTATTTAGAGACTCAATAAATAGGGAACTGGATGAGTTGGAAAAATTAAAAGTAATTTCATTGGTAGAAACATCATAGTGGAGTACCCCATTAGTTCCAGTTGTAAAGGATGTTGAAGGCCAGCGTAAGTTAAGGTTATGTGCAGACTACAAAACTACAGTAAATAAGTATTTACAGGATGTGAGGCACCCTCTGCCTTGCATCGAGTAACTGTTTGCAGCATTGGAAGGGGGACAATGTTATAGTAAGTTAGATTTCTCTAATGCATACAACCAAATTGAACTGATTCTACCAAAAAATTATTAAGTTGGAGTACACATAGAGGAATTTACCAATGTAATCGCCTTCCATATGGAACAAAACCTGCTTGTGAAATATTTCAGAAAACAGTTGAAAATGTATTACAGGGTCTAAATGGGGTTATAAACTTTATGGACGACATTGTCGTAACAGGAGGGAATGAAGTAGAACATTTAAAAAACTTGGAAAGAGTTTCTGATAGATTGTCAAAGGCAGGGTTTCAGTTAAATTTAAAAAAAATGTACGTTTTTTCAACCCGAAATAAAGTATTTGGGCCATATTATAAACAAAACGGGATTACATAAGGATCCAGAAAAAACCAGAGCAATTAATGAGTGTCCAAGACCATCAGATGTTAGTCAAGTAAAGGCATATATAGGTATGATTAACTATTATGGTAAGTTTGTGCCAAAATTATCAACAATTTTAGAACCCTTATATAAACTATTAAGAAAAGATGTAGAATTTATATGGTCAAAAGATTGTGAGAGAGCTTTCGTAGATTCTAAAAAAATCATGTTATCGGAACAAAATCTAGCTCATTTTAATCCATCCATTCCTATTAAATTAAGTTGTGATGCTTCGAAAGTGGGAGTAGGGGCAGTATTATTACATATATATCCTGATGGCACCGAAAAGCCAATCAGCTTTGCATCACATGTTTTAAATAAGTTTGAATTAGGATATTCAGTTATTCATACAGAGGCCTTGGCTATATATTGGGGAGTGCGGAAGTTTTACCAATACTTGAGGGGTAACAGGTTTATTTTGTGCTCAGATCACTTGCCCTTAAAGGCACTCTTTGGGGAGAACAAGGGTATTCCACAAATGGCAGCAGGTCGATTGCAGAGATGGGCCTTATTTTTGAGTGGGTTTAGTTACACATTTCAATGTATTAGAGGGACAGATAATGGGGGAGCAGATGGATTATCTAGAATGCCAGTAAGTTCAAATGAAAGCATAGAAGGGGATTATGATTATTTAAATTTTGTAATTGATCAAATTCCAATTTCAGCGGATCTAATTAGAAAAGAGATTAGAACAGACGCCATTTTGAGTAAAGTTTTTTTATATGCCAGGGAGGGCTGGGCCGAAGTAGTAACTGAAGAAATAAAACCATACTCTAGGAGGTCTTTAGAAATAAGTATAGAAAATAACATATTGATGTGGGGTTACAGGGTTTTGATTCCTACAAAATTTAGGAATCAACTATTAGATGAAATACATGGTTCACACAATGGTGTGGTCCGAATGAAGGCTTTAGCTAGACAATACTTCTGGTGGCCAAATTTAGATGTAGACATTGAGAACTATGTAAAAAGTTGTAATGCGTGCATGACACATTCGAAAACTCCCAATAAATCAATCTTAATTCCATTTGAAAAGGGAAAATCCGTTTTTGATCGCATACATATTGATTTTTTAGGTCCATTTAAAGGAAAATATTTTTTAATAATTACGGATACATTTTCGAAGTGGCCTGAAGTATATGAGATGCCTAGAGTAGATATTCGTACTACATTAAATAAATTAAGGGAACGTTTTGCCCGATATGGGTTACCCAATGTAATAGTTTCCGATAATGGCTTATCTTTTGTGTCCGCAGAATTTGAAACATTCTGCAGTAATAATGGCATAGTGCATTTAACATCTGCGCCTTATCATCCTTCAACTAATGGAGCCGCTGAAAATAGTGTTAAGTCATTTAAACAAGCTTTAAATAAAATGTTAGCAGATGCAACAACGGCTTCAGATGAATTATCGACCTTGATTAGTAAGTACCTATTTTCTTACCGAAATACTCCACATTGTGTGACTAATGAAACTCCTTCAAAATTAATGTTTTCGAGAAAAATTCAAACTAGATTTGATTTTTTAAATAAATCAGTTGTTGACAAAGCAAAACAAAAACAAATGAAGTACCACCAAGGCAATCGTTTTATAAATTTACAAGAGGGGGAGATTGTTTATGTTAGAGACTATCGCTATAACCCAAACAAACCAACCTGGACAAAAGCTGTAATTGTAAAAAAATTGGGGCTTGAAACATGTCTCTGTAAACCTATGCTTGAACAAAATTTACAGTGGCGAAGGCATCTTGATCAAATTGTCCAAGTTGGTAAGTTTTATGAGTCTACAAACGATTATTTTGCAAAACAGTCTAATATTGTAAATAATAATGTTAGCATAGAGTTGGATACACCAGATTTGGTTGACATTGAAAATAGCAATGTAGGCAATCTAGAACAGGCAAGGGAAATAAACAAAAATTCTCTTCAGAACGGTCTTAAGGAAAAATCGGAAGTGCTGGAAAATGAGGTAAGTAGGGAAAATAAGAAGCTAGAAGAAAAGACAGTGGAATCAGGAAGTTTTGGAAGTACCAGACCCCGACGAGTCATTAAGCCACCTGATCGTCTAAATTTGTAAATTCGTAACTTGCGAGGAAGGGAATGTAATGTATTGAGTCAACCTCTGCACATAGATAACCTTGGCTTGTCAACTATCATATGTCATAACCATATATGATACTAACCTAGCCATAAGATCTATGTTATAAAACACTTAAACACATGTCTCATAAAATGTATTCTTATAATTACAATAGTTGTTACAAATAAAGACCATAGTGTAGGAAGGTAGTGTTTCCATATACCTCTAAAGTGTCCGATATCACAGTTAACAATAGAGATATTACTGTTATTATACATGATAACCAAGTTAGGCTAATTAGTAAGGATAATATTTATTCATGCATGAACCAATTACTTTCAAAAAAGGTAAATTTATGTTTCTGGGGCAACTGTGATTCCAGCACACCACGTAGGCTATATATCGGTTTACAGTAATGAAGATGTAGGTGATGTTTTTGTTGTCTTAGAATATAGAAATATACTGGGGAAATTTCATGTTATACCCAGGTGTACGTAATGAATGTGATGAAACTAAAGAATTGAATGATTCATTTTATTGGATAATTGATATTGGCAAAATTTTATTTTTTAGAATAATTATGAACTAAGATATTTAATATCTTCACTTAAATATGATTTAATCAACTTTATTTCAAAATGTATAAGATTATTCATAAGCTACTTTACTTCAATTGTCTTTGCCATATTATCATCGTTCATTAACACTTATTTGTGTTCTTTCTGAGTATATATAACGCCAGATAATATTGGAGCGATGAGATCTTTCTTTAATCCTTTATCTTTTCTTGGGGCTCTGGGTTTAGTCACTTTAACAACTTTGAGATGCAACTTAACGTGACGATTTAAATAATACTGAAACAAACGAAATACATCATAGTGAAATTAAATATATCGTTATATTAATATTATTACCTTGTTAGAGAAAACTTTTCCACATCCTTTTTCAACGCATTCGAAAGTGTTTTCTTCTGTTTGGTCCTTTTCATGAAATTGATTTATATGGTAGTTTAGATTCCGTTTATATAAATAAGTTCTTGAACAGTTTAAATAATGACAGCGGTAAGTGTCTTCGGTTTTACTTTTATTACACTCTTTATAATGATCTCTTAAACCTTGTTTTGTGGTAAAAGTAGTTCCGCATTTCTTGCAATTCTTTACTGAAAAATGAAACATAATAAGAACAAACATTTGAGTACCCATTCTTAACAAAAAGAGAGAATGATTCAGAAGATCACAAAGGGGCCACTATAATAGATAATAGACAAGATTTGTGTATGGACATGATCAAAACATTTAAAAACAATAATCTGATTGAATAATTGAAAATAGGGATCAATTTTTGTGACAATTTACATATATACTGGGTCTTACATAAGACACTGTACCATACCAATTTTATATTTATTTTTTAAATGAAACACTCTGTATTTTACTTCGAATTTAAAATCTTCACTTAAATAAAATAAATAAATAAATTTATTGTTCTCTAGTAAAACAATGATACGTGAACAAGATGAGAAGATTAGGTTACATCTATTAATGCGTTAACTGGTAGAGGTGCCCTCAATCATTCATTTATAACGAATGCTCTCAGTTTCATTGCCTCGCTCATAAACCTGTGAAGTTTTTGCATTATCATAGTGTCGTTTGAAGTTAATAAAGCATCAAGGTCATCTGAATAACTCCCGGGTTTTACTAGCGAACACAGTAGACCACTATACGTCTGACAAGTCAGGATGATGTGCTCCAGGGATTCAGGTGTTTTTTTTTTATATATCAATCGCATCAACCACGTAGGGTTATTAGCGAGTTAAAATGATGGAAGTTCACTTATTGTAGCTTGGTTATAGTCACTATATTTTGCTACTTAATTTGCAGTCTTTTAGGTAGTTTAAAAGTTTTTTAGTTTCTTGCTTTTCTTGTAATAGTTTTTTTAGTGATAGGGGTAGTTGATTCTTTTTCCGTTCCTTGTCGTATTTCGCACATTCGATTACCAGGTGTTTCACGGTTAACTCACTGTTACACATTTCGCACATTGGTTTATTTTTTCCTGCTAGTAAGTAGTCGTGTGTGATGCGCGTATGACCGATTCGAATACGAGAAAGGATCACTTGTTCTCTTCTATTTATGTTTTTACAGTTCCAACCGTGAGAATTTGTAGTGACTTCATATGATTTGTGTTGGTTATGTCTTGCTTCTTCCTGCCATTTATCGCAGATTTTGCTCTTGTAGAACGCTTTCAAATCAGTATGTACGGTAAAATCGTTCCTTTCTGATTGTTGATTGGTGAATGCATTTTTTGCTATTTGATCTACTCTCTCATTCCCTTCTATTCCAGTATGGGATGGGACCCACATGAATTTAATATGTATGCTGCTGTTTCTGCAATTATGTAGCTCTTTCTTGATCAGTATGGCTATAGGGTGATTAGAGTACAGTTGACGAAGTGCTGTTAGTGAACTTTTAGAGTCAGATATTAAAAGGACATTTTTATGCTTGATTTTCTGGATTTTCTTGAGTGCTTCTAAGATGGCGAATAATTCAGCTGAATGAATAGATGTGAAGGGTGGGAGTATGTAGGATTTCGAAAAGTCCTCGGAGTAGAAGGCAGCCCCAATTTCATCTTGGTTTTTTGAAGCATCTGTGTATACCTTATAAATGCTACCGTATTTATTTAAGGCACTTAGGAATTCTTGTTTTATTCTGGCTGTTGGAGTCTCTGATTTATTAAGGTAGGCGAGGCTTAGGTCTAGGATAGGGAGTGTTATTGTCCATGGAGGAGGATAATTTATTGATGGGACGTCATAAATATTTGGGAAATGCAAATTTATTTTGTTTAAATATGTTTTGACTCTGTGATAGAAAGGAGGAGTAGTTGAGCTGGATAAAAATTTGGCTTTAAAACGATCAGATAAGACGTTGTGGGCTACTGGATTTCTTTTGTTTGATATTACAGAGACAGCATAAGAGATGCTTAGATATTCTCTTCGGTAAGAAAGCGGTAACTCTCCAGTCTCCCAATGTAAGCTTTGGATAGGACTTGTACGATGGGCACCCAAACAGATGCGAAGAGCTGTGTTTTGTATAACTTCCACTGACTGAAGAAGGCTTTTGTTGGCAGAGTTATAGACAATCGCTCCGTAGTCAAGTTTTGATCTGATCAATGATTTATAGATGTGCAGTAAACTTGAGTAGTCTGCGCCCCAGTTTTTGAATGCTAGTGATCTGAGTAAATTAATTCCAGGTTGGCATTTTTTCTTCAATGTCAGAATGTGTGATTTCCATGTCAGATTTTGGTCGAGTATCATTCCTAGAAAACTTATTTCTCTCACATATTCTATTTTCTGTCCATAAAGGTACAAGTTTTCAAGTTGTGGTTGAGTCCTTTTCGAGAAACATAAAGCTTTGGTTTTTGTCGTGTTGAAACGCAGTCCACTTGTTTTTGACCAATCCTCTATTGTAGCTATTGTTTGTTTGATGGTTTTATGTATTGTAGTCATATTTTTCCCTCTGCAATAGATAACCTCTGCATATAGTCTGCATTTCACGGGTGATTTACAGTTTGCTATAATTGAATTTATTGCTATGAGAAATAATGTCGTGCTGAGATTTGACCCTTGTGGAATGCCATTTTCTTGGGTGTTCAGCTGTGAGTATACGCCATCTACTCGTACTTGGTACTGTCGTTGATCTAGAAAGTTCGACATATATTTCAATATGTTACCCCGTATTGACCAGTCGTAAAGAGTTTTGATTATTGAGTATTTCCAGACTGTATCGTAGGCTTTACGAATATCAAAAAATACTCCGATGCAGTGCTGCTTTATTGCAAAGGCTTCATGGATCTCAGATTCTAGATCGATAAGATTGTCTAACGTGGAGCGATTTTTACGGAAACCACACTGTTCGGGTATGATTAGTTTTTCTGATTCTAGGTGCCATAAAAGTCTGTTATTAATTATCTTCTCAAGAACTTTTCCCATGCTACAGGTGAGTGAAATTGGTCTATATGTTTCTGGATCTGATTTCGCTTTACTTGGCTTAGGAATGGGAATTATAATGGAAACTGTCCATGCTCTGGGATATACTTTCTTTGTTAAGATTAGGTTATATATCTTTAGTAAATGTTCTTTGGTTTGTTTACTTAGATTTCTTAGAAAAATGAGTGGAATATTATCAGGACCTGGGCTGGAGTTTTTAGAGTTTTGGAGTGAATTTTCAAGTTCGTCAATGGTTATTGCATAGTTCAAACTGTTCGTTTGCTGGTTATTATTATTATAGTCGATTTCTTGCTGCTCTGCTTTGTTTTTATGATTGAAAAAATCTGGTGTGTAGTTTGAGTTGCTTGAGTTTTTTTGATTTCACTTGATAAGATGTTTGTTATTTCATTTCGGTTTTTATAAATAGTGTTATTTATCTCCAGAAAGTTTATTGTATTGGATTGTTTTGGTTTGGATATCCTTTTGACTTTTTCCCATATAGTGGACATTGGAGTTGAGCTGTTTATTGTTGAAACATACTCTTTCCATGATTCCCGTTTCGCTTATTGTGTATCTGGCTTTGGCTCTCAATCGTTTGAATTCAATTGAATTTTGTTCCGTCTTGCTTCTTTTGAATCTGTTAAAAGCTTCTTTCGATTTCTTCACAGCCTCTTTGCAGTCCAAGTTCCACCAGGGAACCGTTTGGTGTTTGTTGTTGTGTTCGTACCGTCCAATATGTTCATCTGCTGATTGCGTTATTAATTCTGTGATAAAGTGTACTTCTTGATCAATATCCGCATCTTCCTTTAACTCGTGGAGATTTTCTTGTATAAATTCTTGGAATTCGTTCCAATTTGCTGATTTTATTTTCCATTTTGTTATTGGGTCCAGTGTATTTTCCGGTTCGCTGCTAATTATTATGGGATAGTGGTCACTATCATATAAATACGTTGGTACATCCCAATTAAGTATTTGTGAGAGAGATGGGTGACATATTGTTAGGTCGATTGCTGAATCTTCACCAGTTCTTATGTCATGTCTGGTTTTTTGGCCGTCATTTAGGAGGTTAAGATTGTACTTTTCTAATAGATTTTCAATTTTTTTTCCAAAAGGTGTCTGCTTAGTAGAGCCCCAGATATAGTTGTGGGCATTAAAGTCTCCCACTATTATCTGAGGAGCTGGAATTTGGCTCAGCAGCTCAGTGAGTTCCTCTGTAGTAGGTTCCTGATTTGGGGGAATGTATATGTTACACAATGAAAAGGTCATTGTATCTTTCACTCTAACGGCGACTGCTTCAATAGTAGTTTTTAGATGAATTGATGTTGCATCTATTGTATTTCTAATATATGTTGCTACACCTCCACTGGCTATTCTTGCATTTTCTCGATTTTTAGAGAAACAATTATAATTTTTTAGATTATGGATTCTATTGTTTTTGAAATTGGTTTCTTGTAGGCATATTAGCATGGGCTTGTATTTTGAAATTATTAATTGCAAGTTTTCTAGGTGGGTATAGTACCCATTTATATTCCACTGAATTAAGGAAGTGAAGGTAAACAAGATTAATAGGTTTCAATAGAGGTATCTGTGTCCAGTTCTGTGTGGTATTCAGGGTTTATCTGTTTGAGAATTTTATTTTTAATTCGAGTGCATCTCATCTTCATTTTTTTATCCTTTAAATAGGGGTATATTGTGGCAAGTAGGTCTGTGACTTCCGTTATTTCTTCGGTGTACATTTTCACGATACTGAGAGGATCTGTACACCCTTCACAATTTTCAAAAAAATCTATAAGTTCTTCATAGGTTAGAGGATAATTGATATCTGTATTCTTGAAAAGTGCTTTAGTGTGACTTAACATTTCTCCTATTGATTTTTTTGGTTTTTTGTTTTCGGTTTGTTTTATTTTCTTTTCACTATTTGTTGGTTTTACAAATGTAGGTAGGTGTTCAGTTGTTGTTGGTGATGGGGAACGTTCTGTTGATGTTCTTTTATTTTGTGGTTTGGTTGTTTCGATTTCATTTCTATTGACAGTCGGTGTGTTGTCTTTACTATTTTCGGTGTGTTTAACTACTTGGGTATTTATTGTTTGAGGTTCGGAAATTTGTTCTGAGTTTTGGTTATTTGATTGATCCTGTTGATATTGTGAAATGTTGTTTGTTTCTTCTTCAGTTTGATTGTCGGCTGGATTTTCTGGTGATGATTCTGTTGATGGGTTAAAGTGAGTTGAAGTGATTGCTCTATTTGGGCAGTTTTTTGTTGTATGAGTAGTTTGTTTACATTGTAAGCATTCTTGATTATCAATGGACAAAAATATCCTATATGAGGTTTGTTCATATGAATCAGGAAGGGACTGGTTATTGAATGGCGATATAAATATTTGTCTTCTAAAACTTAGGATATGTTGAAATGCTGGGTCTGAGATTCCTATTCGCAAGAAAGATAAGGGTGAAAGAGGATTGATCCCTAGATTTTTAAGTTCATATTCAAGGACTGAGTGGGGGATAGAGGGACAAACATTGGATAATATTAATCTTTGACTAGGAGTGACTAGTCGACGTGCCTGTAGTATTTGTTGGTTTATTTGGATTTTACCGTGATTGTTGATGAATGTGTTCACTAAATTTTCATTTGCCAAATAAATACATATTCTGTTGTTTGATAGCTTTGAGCAAAAAATTATGTTATTTGGTTGGATTGTTTGGCATAGTGCCTTTAGGTAGTCTTCTAGCCTAGTGTTTTCGATTGCGTCGAATAGTATAGCTTGATTTCTGGATGGGAAATTGTTTGTTCTGGTTTGTTGGTTTGCTACTGAGGAATATGTTTTGGGTTGTTGGGTTGTGTTATTAGTGGGTGTACACCCTATTTGAGATATGTTGTCATCCATTTTTAAGTATCATTTAGGTTTTCCTTAATACGGATCTGGCGAAGTATTTTCTGTTATTTATATCTGATATTAAATTCAGATTCACTTCTAGTTAATGTGTTGTTTTACTTATGTTTTAATAAAAAGTTAACCTGATATTCTTACTTGCTTGTTTTGGTTCACTTTGAAAATATTCACTAATTACTTTTTAACTACTTAATCGTTTCGGAGCGCACAACTGTACTGTACAAAGGTTTAACACCCAATTCAGGTGTTTGTTCATTACAGATGGAGCAAATTGATTTTGTTTTGATCAACTAAAATGTAAATGATTTATACACAGCTGTTCGGCCTCTCTCCGCGGAATGCAATGTAGAAATCACAATTTATTTTCTATCTGGCACTGATCGTTTTGTTTTTTTCAGATATTATGAGCCAACCAAAAAACACCCATCTGGGGCTGAGTTCTGGAAAAGAGCTAAATTAAAATTAGAGGTGAACAAGAAATACTCTGGGACAATAAAGAATTGGCTGTCAAAAGACGACGAAAATAACCAAACCAAAGCAGATGACTGCTGATTTTTAGATTGTGGTATTCCTATTACTAGTAGCACCTCTGTTCATATGCAGTCTTTTACATCTGGAATAGAATCGGAACCCAAAATTTGAATCCGAACCACAGGAAGACACTAAGAGCCCCTCCAATAGCGTTGAAAATCCAACACCAATTCAACAGACCTGAACCTGAAACATTTAGTTTTGATTCTGATCCAGCAAACTGGGTTGTAAATAATGGGTTAATTAGAAATAAAGAAGCTGATTTTTCAAAGGCAAAGAAAGAGTATGGTAACCATTTTTGGAGTTTTTTGGGGACTCATTTTTATAGATATTTAGCAAATGGGGGAAAACGAAAAAGAGCATGGCTTGTGTACTCTAAAACTAAATGTGCAGTTTTTTGTGGTCTTTGCCGTCTTTTTCATTCGGAAACACAATCGGAATCATCTTTTGTGAAAAACGGTTTTAGTGACTGGAAAAATGTTACATCAAGGCTCAAAGAACGTGAAAACTCCCTTCCACATAAAAGCAACACCATCACTTTAAAAGAGAGAGGGGAGAAACTGGGCAAGATTATTCCCAACTAATTGAAATGATAGATTGAGAAATTATCTACTGGCAAATGTTATTGCAAAGAGTTGTCGTGGTCATAAAAGCTCTAGCATCTCGAAGATTACCATTTCGAGGGACAACAGTGGTATTTGGTTCTAACTCAAATGGAAAATACATGATGTTACTAGAAGTCATTGCTGAGTTTGACCCATTTTTGGCTGAACACATTAGAAAGTATGGAAACCCTGGAAAAGGACATATTTCCTATCTTTCATCCACTATATGTTATTAATTTATTGAACTCCTTGGTAAACAAGTTACAAACTACATTTTAGAGGAGGCTAAAGCTCTCAGTACTTTTCATTGATTGTCAATTCAAAATCGGACATTTCTCACGTAGATCAATTATCTTTTATAATAGTCTATGTAAAACAAAATGGAGAGGCTGTTGAACGATTTCTGAAGTTTTTGCCACATATTGGACATAAGGCCCTTGATTTGTTTAAAGCAGTAACTGAAACTCTGCAACTTTTTGATTTGGACATACAAAAGTGCCGTGGGCAATCTTATGACAATGCTTCCATGTCTGGGATCTATTCAGGACTACAGGCTAGGATCCTTGATGTCAGTCCACTTGCATCATATATCCCTCCCTAAATCTAGTTGGCACTCACACAGTAGATTCTTGCATTGAGGCTGTGTCATTATTTACTTTACTTCAAGAGTTGTACAATTTTTTTTCTAGCTCTACACATAGATGGGCGGTATTAAATAAATACAAAAACACAACACTAACGACAAAAAGCCTTTCCACAACAAGATGGCCTGCTAGACATGAGCTTTGAGAGCCTTAAAAGAAGAATGGCCTGCAATAATCAGAGCTCTAGAAACATTGGAAAGCGACACAGATCTGAAGTCTAATACTCGAGCAGAAGCAAAGACCTACTAAGCAGATTGAATCGCTTAGAAACAGCTATAATGGCAAAGTTATGGGGTATTACTCTTTTCAGGTTGCATAAGGTTAACAAATATGTTCAAAATGAAGACACTGATGCAATGGCTGTAGTAGAAGTTTTCAAGTCACTCATATCATTCTTTGAAGAGCTAAGAAATCAGTTTGATCTGTATGAAAACAAAGCACTTGATGTTTGTGAAAACAAAGTGTATGAGCATGGCAAGATACGTAGGACAACAAGAAAACTTCAAGATGATGAGTCTCGAGATGGCGAGGTTTTCCTTTCTGGAAGAGACAATTTTAGAGTAAATACATTTCTGCCGATAATTGACAAAGTTCAAAAACAACTTACAATGACAATGGATGCATTAGAAAGTTTCGTACCGTAATAAAACTTTCGGATCTCACAACACAAGTACTTGAAGATGAGGTTAAGAATCTTCTTACTATGTTTAAAAATGATTTGGAGCAGTCGATTTTTGGTGTACTTGTCCATCTTAAATCACACTTAGCAGCAAACAAAATAGGAAATAAAAAGCCGTTGTCTCTGTACAAGTGGCTCACAGGAAATAATTTGCAAGATATAAATCCAAATGTAGAAATTTTGCTGCGGATGTTTATTTGTACACTAGTAACGGACGCATCTGCAGAGAGGTAAGTAAAAAATAGCAGATCCCTTATTCTGTATAATGCCTTGGATATTATTTTATATTAAGATAACGTAAACAAATATTCACCAAAGCCAACTTTGTCAACTTGTAGGGATCGCAGATTTCTTTTGGGCAAGTGAGTTTCCACCAGTCACTCTAACTTATTAACACCTTCATTCTCTATTATTATTTAATAACTACTATATACTTCATATACTTTAATAGTCTAATTTTGTATTACTGTGTTTTTTGCATAAATGATGTTTAACTCAACTGTATTGTTTAAGGTCATTTTCCAGTTTAAAAAGGATCAAACATGACCCAAACGAAACTCAACTCTCTCGCTCTTCTCAGCATTGAAAATAACATAACCAATACATTGGATTTCACCAGTACAATTCAATCGTTTGCTTGGAGCAATGCCAGAAAGAAGAAATTTTAAAATTGATTTTGATACTAAATTTGATTTTCATTAGTAAATATAAACAGTGTTGTTTATTAAATAGTGTGTTTTATTTTTAAACATGTTTTTTGAGTCAGTCTTCAATATCTGCTTACTTAAACTGCGAATATTTGCTTTTCATGTATTTTGGAATTTTAATCAGTGTGTTATTGTGTGATTAATATAAATTATTTTCTTGCAAAATAGTTAAAAATGTATCTGTATCAAAAGGACTAAAATAAAAATGTGTTAATAGCTCAAATAACTCCAAAGAAGCTCTAAAACAAGGTAAATATGCCAAAAAAAATTCCTCACTCTCCAGACCTCCTGGAAGGGGGAGTAATTTAGTACTTTGGCTTAGGGCATAAATAGCTGCTAATCCGGGCCTGAATATGTTCAAGAAGAAGAGTTTGGTGGGGTTCGCAAAAACTAAGTAAATTGTGCAACACTGCCTAGTCAAGGTAAACTTGAGCGAACTTTGTGCATTTCTTGGTGTTTTGGTATTGTATTATATATAGTTATGTAAACAAACTGGTAAAAAAGAAAAAAATTAGTTTTTCAGCAAAATTTATTTTTAATTATTCGTTTTTGATTCCAAATAAAACACATTAATGTTGTTGCTAGTTTGAAATATATTATTTTTTGAAGTTATTTAAAACCATTATTCTTGGTAAAAACAGTTAAAAAGTTTTACAGTCCACTTTTATTAACAGAGCTACACGTGAATCAAAAAAGGTATTCGCAGAAGTAAAGTATAAATTGTTTAATGAATACCTTGGAAACGTAAACAGTTTAGCAGCCTAAGAAGAACTAATTGTAAATCAAAAACTAAAAGCACCACATCAAATGTAGCATTGGTTTGTTTATCTGAGATGGGATGAATACGTAATTGAAATTATTATTTAATGAGAAATTGAATAAATATAATTTTTGACATACCTATATATTCACAATTATTTTTCTTATGGCGACGCAGTATGGACCATTTTTCAAAGATTTCTCCACAATCACATGCATAGCTCTTGTGATTTCTCGTGTGTTTAGTCAAATCTCTGAGCAACAAAAAACCAAGGTTACATTTACTGCATCTGTAACAAAAAAAATGTCAAATTATATACTTTGTCATAAATAAAAGACTGTTACTTACTTAAATGGTGGTTCTCCTGTATGTTCATACATGTGCTGGTTAAGTTTCCACTTTTTATTGAATCCTTTCTGGCAATCATTACAGACAAACGGTAATTCAACTTCTGTGTGTACCTTATTTTTGTGTTTTTTTAAACTATATTTATTATTAAATATTTTTCCACAGTCTGTGACATCACATACTAGTTCACAAACTTTTTCATGTACCATAGCCATGTGTCTTCTCAAGTGAGGTTCTTTTGTGAATGTTTTTGTACATTCTGCCACAGTGCAAACAAATGGTCTCTATAACAAATTTATTTACAATACATTGCAAGTCATAGATACATAGAAGGCACACAGTGAATTTAGAAGGGAAAACAAGCAAGAACAAAGCAAGGAATGAAGAAAAGGAAGGGCTAGACGCCACCTTGAAATAGAACTGGATCTCGAAGATCTGAATGGGGCAATAACCAAGGCATTTGAAACAAGTAGCCCCCTTCAATATCAACACAGAAGCAAATATGCACCTTAGTGGAATGCATTCTTGTCAAAACTAAGATGTTGAACCCGAAACCTCTTTAATAGAGCAAAATTCACTGGTAAGTGGCAAAGGTACATAACACGTATTACAAAGAAATAAGAAAAGGTAAATGGGAAATTCTGTGAAGATATGGATATCCCAAATTTATCAAAGGGTCAGTAAGAAACAAACTACTAGTTTCAAATACAATCTTCAGAAACTAAGTATAGGACAGGGCACAATAGATATTTTAAATCTCAGTGAATCTTAACCCCATTAAGTTGTGAAAGGAAACATTGAGAAACGCCCTCCACCAAACTCATTTACTACAAAATAAAAGGTGTAAAACAAGTACTTGACGAATTAAAGTGAATCAATTATTTACCTCTTTAAAGTGTTTTCTAAGATGATCATCCAACAACCATTTTTTTCTGTATGCTGCATCACAATTCTCCACTGTACATTTAAAGTTTAATTTTTTGGGTAAACTGGTTTTCTTTGTGTCCTTGTTCTGTAGATTTTGTATTGGATCAATTTCACAAACTTCCATCTGCTGTTTTTGTTCTATTAATGCCATTGTACACTTTGGTTGAGAAACGCCACCAGAATTAATAATTTCAAAATTGTAAGTAAGGAATAAAATTTAATCTGTTATTTTATAGACGTTTTACGTAAAATAACGAAATAACCTCCCAACAAATCTTTTTCTTTGCATTATTTCACAAATCACCAGTGTTGCCAACAGGACTAATATAAAATATGCTAACCTGAAGTCAAAATTTTGCCAAAATTATGCCAAGGGCTTTATAATTATGCTAAAAAATTATGCTAACATTTTTTAATGTCAAATAAAAGGTCATTTAATTTTAAATGTTTATTAATGAACAAAAATAACAAAATATTCAGACTTATTTTATGTTTTAATCGATTAATCGGTTATGTCATCACATAAAATGTCAAAATTTTGCCAAAATTATGCTAACGGCTTTATAATTATGCTAAAAAATTATGCCAACATTTTTTTATGTCAAATAAAACGTCATTTAATTTTAAATGTTTATTAAATGAACAAAAATAACAAAGTATTCAGACTTATTTTATGTTTTAATCGATTAATCGGTTATGTTATCAAATAAAATGTTTAATCTATTAATCGATTATCGAATAAAATATTAATATCTTGGTCTACATCGGCACTATCGGCAGCCGATGTGGATGTAGATGTAGAAGCCACATTGCCAAGCCCATAACTCTCATTGGTTCCAATAGAGCGCAGTACGTTATCCGGAACTGTATAAGAATAGCAGCATTTCCCTACCCTCTTTAGGCCGAATCTAATGTATAAAACGGCATTTAAAGTTTTTACCGACAAACGGTTGCGGAGCATAGTTTTGACCACATTCATTTGGCTGAAAACACGTTCAATTTCCGCGTTGGAATGTGGTAGAGATAATAATGATATTGCTAACTGAGATAAATCTGCGAAAGGCTTATTATCAGCTGCATCTTTATAATCCATTACTTCATTCCAGAATTCTATAGTGGAAGATGTGCGTTCCCATTTAATGTGCACTATGTTTCTCCATTGAGACACGAGCCTATCTATTGTAGATGCATCCTCTCGAAATTCTTGGGCAATATCAACTAGGGAAGGTTTGACTACTTTTAAAGTTTCTTCTACCGAAAATATGGATACTTTCTCAAGTAAATTAAAATTAATTGGTAATCTGGAACGCAGTTCTGTTACAAGTTTCAGTGTGAAATTCATGCAACGTTGCCGTAAATTATTTTCCACTTCAGGTTGAAGGTGGTACTCCTGTAATTTTTTTTCAAAAGCAAATCCCATGTACGGTTTAGGATCCAAATAACTTTCTATATTTTGGGTAAAAATATCGACTCTCGCAGTTGGGTTCAAGATACGCCGACTGGTAGACTGAACTAAGGCACACAAATCTTTATAAAGTTTTGTTGGATCAACGTTGTTGCTTTCAAACAGCTTGTTCACAGCTTGAACTTCCTCTAAGATAGGTTTTAAATACAATAAATATAAATGATTTACAGGATCATTATACATGTTGTATAATGTTTCTGCCATATAGCAGTGGTTTTCACGCCTGGCAACTTCAAATAGGAGTTTCAATTCCACCCATTGCTCTAGAATGCGGTTGACTGCTGGTTCAATTGATATCCATCGGGTGTTGCACATCTGTGGAATTAACAATGGTTCGGAACCACAGTTAATTGTTTGATAGATACTTTTGTATTGTAGTCGACGGTTTGAAGAATGACTAAACCAATTGTAGGTTTCTCTTATAAGAAATTCAACATTACGTGGTAGAGTTTCTTCTGAGGCATGCGATAAAGCCAACTGTAATGAATGGCAAACGCAGCGGACTAAAACCAAATTATCATTACCAGTTGCGTTTTTTAATAAAGCATGTACTCCGTTGTTAATCCCTGTCATCACCGTAGCATTATCGGTGCCAATACCGATCAATTTTTTTATGTCAATGTTCAGAAATAATAATAATTTTTTAATACCGTTGACGATGCTGTTTGCAGTACCATCTTCGAGCTCGACTAACCCCAAGAAGGTAGATATTACACTTTTTAAAGATCGACTAAAATACCTTATAGATACTCCCAACATTTTACTTACTGAAATATCTGTGGACTCATCGAGCAAAAGACTGTACTGTTGGTCTCTCAAATCCAACACAATTTCTTTGATAAAATGAGGCGCCAAAACATTTTTTATTATATTTGTGCATTTGGTACGATGGAGTCGCAAGTCTCCACTTTTGCTATCATCGAATCGGTGTTTGCATAATTCTGATAAATGATCGACAGCCATAATGGAACAATGTGCGCACACGAACATAGCTAGTGAAGATTCTGCTCTCTGTGTATTTAGATGTTTTTTTACTTTGGGAAAATTAATTGTTCTTTGACTTGTCATTGGTTCGATAGCTTTTTTATGCTTTGCTGACAAAATATGTAATTTTAAGCAATGGATTTTTGCAATCATTTCGCATTTACAGTACTTACAATAGACCTTCGTTGCATCATTTCCAACAGGCTGTAACCAGTCCTTGAACTCGGTCATTTGCTCCCACTCGGACCGGTAATGCTGAGTGTATTTAGGCGGCATATTAACGACTATCAAACAATTAACTCACTTAAAACTTAAAACTGTACTGTATAAACTGTAACAACTTTCATTTATTTACAATAACAGTAAATACAATCACGTGTACCGTACTGTCCCGATCTCCTGGTTTTAATCGAAGCTCCGTCACCCACCAAAAATATCCTATTTACTATTTAAAACTAAAACTAAAAGCTCGCTCTGATTTCCGATCCGATTGATATTGATTATTGTAAATTGTAACTGGGCGATCGAGGTTGGCTCGTTGGCTGTACTGACTCACTGACTGTCTGTGTGTTTATTATTTGCTGTTGTTGGGGTGTTGGGGAATCCCCGGCCGCCCGAAATGCGCCAGGCCAGAGAGATAACACTTTCTAGAGCGTTCTAAATAACAAAATAAATAACACAAGAAAAGAAAAATAATATTAAAAAATAATTGTTAAGTACGCTTAACGGTTAGCAAAACGGATCCTTTGTTTAAACTTTTATTTTTTATGCTAAAAAATATGCTATATGCTAAACAACAAATAAATTTGCCAACCAACATAAAAATATGCCAAATCTAGCATAAAATATGCTAAATTGGCAACACTGCAAATCACCTACTCTTGATTTGTGCATTATTTGGTATATCTTCTTCATCTTCTTTAACTTTTTTTTGGGTTCAATCCTGATGGATATTAGCCCAAATAACTCTCTTATTTTTCCTTATTCGCTGCCTGGATGTCAACTATAACTTCTCGGTAAACTGACAGAACTGCTCGGCAAAGTACTTAACTTTCCCTAGCTCTTCTAAAAATGGCCATTAAAGACAAAACGCCTCGAGGATAAACTTTTATTGAAAGTCTCTGGGCATCGAGGACGGGCATTTATAAAACTTGGCTAGGCAATAAATATTCTGTTCCTATATTATTGTCAAATTCTTGGTGACTGCACAAAAATATTGACGCAGCACACTCGGAAAGTGTATTTACACTTTTAATAGTGGTTATATGATCTGTGTATTTACAGAGCTCGCAATCATCGAGGGCTTCGCCTTTAGCGTCGCCCTGAAACTTGCATGGTCGCTCTGTAAAGTATATAATTCAATTTGTTCCCCAGTTGGATCTAATAAGTACTTATTGTAATTTTTTCAAATAAACATTAATTATCGTTTTTTCTATATTTCACTATGAAAGTAAATGTAAATACATGTGCACTTTTTATAGAAACAATATTCAAACATATACTGTCACAAATAAAACGTAAGGTTAGTCAGGCAACTCAATATACACGATCTGATATTTTACATATTGTTTAATAAAATGGGTGGTCGTAGAAAAAATATTGTACATTACTTGTGCGAAAGTGACTTTTCACTTTCGTGGGATTGTCGTACTCGGCTTAATACGCCTCGTACTACAATATTTCCCACTCGTGTGAAAAGTGTCACTTTCCGCACTCGTAATGTAATATACTATTCCGCCCAACCCTAGATAGAAAAATATTGGTTTCCTCCAAAAAAAGTTGGAATTTTGGATTTTTTTGAGTACATGTCCTGTTATCACGATACAGCCCCCGGAGTACAACAATTGACCAATTTTATGATTGGATATTGTTCAGGACAACTCAGTTGAACCCTATTGATCTTTAGCTCACCAGGCAAGTACTTAACGGGTCTAATAAATCCAGATATACTACATTTTTGTAACTTTTTGAGAAATTTCGCTTTGTTAACACGATATACAGTTTCCGAAGTGTATACAAGTGAGAATTTTATGATCGGATATTGTTCATACAGATGCGAATCGTGATTTGTGAATTAGCTTTCGCCAGCTCGAGCTACTGTTTTGGGGGAACCGACAACAAGTACTAAAACACTAAAAATAATCAAAACAAAACGACTTTACTACAATACATAAGTAGGTAAATATAATAGATGGTGTGAAAGATGGTTCAAATGATATTAATGAATAATAAAACTAGTGTTGTTCCGTCCTGCTCTTCTCATATCGTTAAAAAAGTTCGGTAGATCAAATGTACACACTTTCAAATTTCAAATAAAATGAAACAATATTGTATATTAAATTTATTAAGGTGTATATTTCACATTTAAATTAATTATATTTCTTAGCCGTTTGCAAGCAATTTTTAATTTATCACATGAAATTTAGAATTTTTATGTTTAATTAAAGAATCTTTTCCACTGGAAATGTTAATGTCTTTGTCACAGCTGTTGCACCTACCAAATTTTTTTCCATATTTGCTTCTACAAGGCCATCCCTTAAATTTGTCAATTTTCTCCCATTCTTCTTTGTAATTTTGGGTATGTTTTGGTTTTTTTGGCCTAGAAGGCCCTGCTACAGATTCACTGTCACTAGTGTCACTAATCATTTTTTTTTAATTTAGGCTCTAAATAACTTAATAAATTATTCTTCAACAATACTTGAAGCAATAGGTATTCAAATTTAACACGAGTAAATTGACACAGAAACCCCCACTGGCTATATTTATAATCCACGGCCATAGATTAGGGGGGATTCGCGGCTCTATTATATACCGTGGCACGTCACAGATAAGTTTTGGGGGACTCCCTCATTTATTCGATAGTTAGTAACTTAAAGAAAATACCCTGTTTCATCAGATTAACAAATGAAATAGATATGTTTGTCTTGATCTTTTCTTGCCCCAAACATTAAGTGACATTCTAAGCTCACTTGCGGACACTTCCACTGCTTTACCATATTTACAAAGTGTACGATACTTGGTATCTTTTTAGTTTTATTCTTTTTTACCATTGACGCTGCAAATTGACTGGGCAAAGGTGATTACCAATCCGCGCCCGTCCAGCTCACACCGGTCGTGCTGCAACGACTAGCCTCGAGGCGAGAAAATCGATTTTCAAGAGAGAGTGCCGCGAATAATGTCGAGGGGAACTGTCAAAAACTGACAGAACGTAGAAAGGTGAATGAAAGACTCGTAATAATTCTGAATGCAAAAGGTTAGTCACTCAGTAATTTATTGTGGGACATAATGTGTTTTTCACCAGCATTGTGAACCAAGAAAATAAATAGGTGTAAAATTGACCGAATGCTGAGTATTGAAGAATTATTTCTGGTTCCTCACAACAGGAGTCTGTGAAACCTGAAGGTCAGATTTCGGCCTACAGACAGGACACGGAAAAGTGGGCAAGGCCGACTCAGGTCCCCAACATATGGTCCTTGAGCCTGGATACTAAAATCTGGTTTATTCTTAAATGTGAAGAACACCAAGTGGCGGCATTCCAAGTTCAGTTTGCACTGTTAAGGAGATAAAGGTCAGATCTACTCCCTTTTATTCCTTTATAATCTACTTTAACCAAATATTTTTACAAACCAATAGTGCAAATACTTGAAACTCAACTTCAAATTTCATTTCTTCTGTCAACAGATTTTACTCATCCCTTTTGCATCCATAAATATCAACATTTATATTCGTTTTTTATTCACGAATTTCAACAAACATAATTCGATACCTAAAATAAGGCAATATTGCATCAAATTCACATTTTAACCTATAACCTCAATTTATAGTCGTTGCACCTTGCAAGACTTTTAGTCAGAAATTTCTTTTGACAAGTTCTTTAACGAACTTTTTGATTTATAATTGCCCAGTCAGTGGCGTTACAAATACATTTGGGAAAAATAAAATTCAAACTTATTTTGATTTTACTTACCTATAAATTAAAAAACTTTTGCCATGTCTAACGCTAATCAGGCTAGCTCTCAAGGCAGTGATGTAGACGATGAAGGGGTAAAAATTCAGGACAATTATAGATATCTTGTAAGCCGTCGCGGCATTGTAAAGGCTCATTTGACGCGATTTGAAGCTTTTTTGAAAAAATGCTCTCCAATTGTTTTTGCACACAAAAAATCAGTTTTTGATTTACAAACCCGTCTGGAACACATTGATAACTTGTTATCCGACTTTGAAAAGGTACAGGGGGAGATCGAAAGGTTATGCTTAGATTTCAATTTAGCAGAACTCAACTTACAAAATGATGAACGCGATGAATTTGAAAATAAGTTTTATGATTTATCTGCTAGAGCAAAACTAATATTAGAGGAAGCTCGAGGTAATTCGGATAGTGCCGCACAAAATGTCTCTTTCGCGAGTCAAGGCACACCACCTGTAAATTATAATACTCAATCTTGTCCTCGACTTCCACCAATATCGCTGCCACAATTTTCGGGAAATTACGAAGCGTGGGTAAATTTCCGTGATACTTTCGAATCTTTAATAGATAAAAATCCTCATATAGGAAACAGAAAAATTTCATTATCTTCAATCTAGTCTAAAGGGTGAAGCAGCACAAGTAATCAGTTCTTTATAAGCTACAACCAGCAATAGTTATTCAACGGCTTGGTCCATTCTAAAAGAAAGATATGAAAACAAAAGGGCGATCATACATACTCACATGAAAGGTATTTTTGAACTAAACCCCGTGAAAGACGAGGCTTATCAAAATTTAAGAAAATTTTTAGATTCATTCCAAAGACATTACAAATCTCTAGAAAACCTTGGTGAGAATGTCGAAGACTGGAGCACTATTTTACTCTATTTATTAACCACAAAACTGGATTTATCAACCCGCAAGGAATGGGAAATTTTTTCCAAAGACAAAGCTAATCCTTCTATTCTAGATTTTTTAAGTTTTTTATCAGAAAGATGTAGATTTTTAGAATCACTCGACTTCAAACTTCAACAAAAGAAGTATGAGAAAAAATTCGATAAACCTCATGATCATAAAATATTATCGCATATTAGCCAAACGGGAAATTCATGTCCATTGTGTAAGGAGAATCATTTCATTTATTCTTACAAAAAATTCATTGACCTCCCAGTAAACAGCCGCTTTTATGAAATGAAACGTTATAATCTGTGCACAAATTGCCTTCGCACTGGTCATCGAACATCAGATTATAAATCAATACACACTTGTAAAACTTGCCGTGGTAAGTATCATTCAATGCTTCACATGCAACCAGGCAACCATTCACAATATCGAACCTCCAATTCAAGCAATAACCGTTCAAGTCTATCCAAACCAATTAAAACTCATGCTAATATAAACGAACCAAAAGCGATGTTGCCAAATCGTAACCAGAATTCCAGTAACACCATGTCGCCAATCTCCAATCAAAGCTTTAGCAACGCCATGTTGCCAGATCCTCATATGAACCCAAATGAAAATGCATGTAGCTTCTCATGCACTAACCAAAACCCAAGCACTTCAGTGTTATTGTCCACAGTACTAATAAGCATTTATAACCAGAATAATGAACCTATACCCTGTCGAGCCATTTTGGATAGTGGCAGTCAATCCAATTTTGTAACCCAAGATTTATTCAACCTATTAAATCTGCCCTATGAATCTGTGAACATTCCAGTTGCAGGCATCAATGAAAAAACCACAAACATTTGCAAACGTGTTAAAATTGAAATAAAATCATCCTATAAAGGTTTCACTTTCAAAATTCCGGCTTTAGTTATAGACAAAATAACTAATTTTGTTCCTCAGCATCCAATTGATACGTCTAGACTAAACATACCAGCAGATATACCTCTAGCTGATGACGAATTCTATAAACCTTCTACTATAGACGTTCTCATAGGCGCTGGGCTATTCTATGACATTTTAGGTTCCGGTCAAATAAAATTAGGCAAAAATAAACCTGTAATCCAGGAAACAAAGCTAGGTTGGGTAGTCGGCGGACCAATAACATTTGTAACAACTGTTGGCCTCACATCATTTCTTTCATTCACTTGTACAAATGACTTGCAAAATTCCTTGGAGAGATTTTGGAGCCTAGAAGAGCTTCCACAACCTAATCTAAAACCTCTATCTCACGAGGAACAACAATGTGAGGCTCATTTCGAGTCCACAACTACCAGAGATGAATCCGGACGATTCCAGGTTAGCCTACCTTTAAAATTAAATGTAAATTCCTTAGGTGAATCTCTTGACACGGCGATAAAACGGTTTTATACCGTAGAGAGAAAGCTTAACAAACATTCTATTTTAAAGGAATATTATTCCAAATTCATGAAGGAATACATTGACCTAGGTCACATGTCAGAAATTACTCCTGAACCTCATTCAGATTCGATCTACTCTGCGAATTACCTACCCCATCACAGTGTGGAGAAACAAGACAGCTTAACCACTCGTCTGCGAGTCGTTTTTGACGGCTCGGCAGCCACTTCTTCTGGTATTTCTATAAATGACGCTTTGATGATTGGACCCACTGTCCAGAATGATATTTTTTCTATTCTTCTACGCTTCCGCCAGCACAACTTTGTGCTCATTGGCGACATAGCAAAGATGTACAGGCAAATCCTCATTAGTCCAGAACAGCGCAACCTACAGCGCATAGTATGGCGTGACGACTCCAGCAAACCCCTTGGGCATTATTGTCTAAACACCGTAACTTACGGCCTGTCCAGTTCCTCATATCTTGCGACCAGATGCTTAAAACAGGTATCATTAAACCATGAGAATGATTTCCCAGATGAAAGTCGTGTCATCTCATTTGATTGTTATGTCGACGATATTATCACAGGTGCTTCCAGTGAAGAAAAGCTCATAAGCATACGAAAAAATTTAACCACAATTCTCAAGTCATACGGTTTCGACCTACGAAAGTTTGCTTCAAATAGACCGAATGTCTTGTCAGACCTAACACACAACAAGGAAAATCCAATGGATTATGTCATTACCGATTAACAAAATACCAAAACCCTAGGTGTATAATAACCAAGAGAACTTTACTTTCAACGATTTCCAAAATTTTTGACCCTCTTGGCCTTCTAGGTCCTATGATAATACAAGTCAAAATCCTTATCCAGCAGCTTTGGTTTCTCAAAATCGACTGGGATAAGCCAATTCCAAGCAACCTTTACAAAATTTGGATTAACTTCGTAAATCACCTAAGTCTTGTGGAAACCTTCAGGATTCCTCGGCAAGTTTCCTTAATAAATCCCGTGCTTCTGGAAGCCCATGGTTTCTGTGATGCATCAAATAATGCATATGGAGCTTGCATTTTCGTGAGGTCCATAGATCCCGAAGGTCAAATTTGTTGCAACCTTCTATACGCTAAGTATCGGGTGGCCCCGTTGAAGGCAATTTCATTACCTCGTTTGGAATTGTGCGGAGCTTTGATTCTTGCAAAGTTAATGAAAAAGGTTCTCAATACCCTAGATGTCAACTTCAACAACATTCACTACTACACTGATTCAACAATTGTTCTCTGTGGGTTATCGTTAGAACCCCGCCAATTAAAAACTTTCGTTTGCAACCGAGTTTCAGAAATACAGCAGATATCTAACATAAACAATTGGTATCATGTTGCTTCTTTAAATAACCCTGCCGATATAATTTCAAGGGGAATCAATCCCCATGATCTTCAGGATTGCGATTTATGGTGGCACGGACCTCCATTTTTATCAGAATGTTCTGATAAGTGGCCAGAGATTTCACACATTTCTAATTTTTCTCGTGAGAAGTCTAATTTTGAGATTCCAGAATTTAATCACAAATCTGTATCTTTAGCATTGCAAGAAACTTGTTCAATTTTCAATCGCTATTCCAACTACAAAAAACCCATAAATGTTGTAGCTTATTGTTTGCGCTTTATTTCAAATGCAAGGACATCTCCAGAATCCAGAATATCTGGATCATTAACTCCAGAAGAACTCACAGCATGTGCTGTTTGATCAAATTAGTACAGACGGAATCATTTCCTGAAGAAAAGCGAAAACTAAAGTCAAACCAATCTGTAAACACTAACAGCAAACTTAGCTCTTTAAATCCATTTATTGATAAATACGGTCTTATACGAGTCGGTGGCCGACTCAGACACGCAAACATACCTTTCAATGCCAAATGTCCAATAGTTTTACCTTCCAAACATCCTTTCACTGAATTAATCATAACTCATACTCACATTCAAAATCTTCACTCCGGCGCACAAGCCACACTATCTTTCATTCGTCAAACCTTTTGGCCGCTAAACGGCAGAAATGCTGTACGCGGGATATTACGCGAGTGCGTACCCTGTTTCAAGGCTAGCCCGAAACCTCTCTCCAACTTAATGGGAGACCTACCAACGCCACGTGTAACACCCTCTCGCCCATTTCTGAATGCGGGCGTCGACTACTCTGGGCCATTTTTTCTACGCGAGTCTAATTTCCGAAACAAACGCGTTTTGAAATGCTACCTATGCATGACGGGGTATGTGTCAAAATGTATATTCGGACAATGGCTCAAATTTCATTGGAGCCCAAAATTACTTACAAAATGTTTATGATACCCAGAATTCGGAGTCCTTTCAGCATTTTATCAGCAGTTTGAGAATCAAATGGCATTTCATACCCCCCCCATTTTGGTGGCATATGGGAAGGAGCAGTAAAATCTGTTAAGAATCACTTGCGTCGCGTTTTAAATGACAATCCTTCAAATTATGAGGAATTTTATACACTTCTCGTTCAAGTAGAAGCTATCCTCAACTCCCGTCCCTTGATACCAATTTCTAATGACCCCAATGACCTTGAGACTCTGACGCCTGGCCATTTCATCATGGGTCATCCAGTTAATATGGTTCCTGATCATGACCTCAAGCATCAAAGGGTCAATCTCCTCAAGCGCTATCAGTATCTTCAACAGATGTTTCAGAGTTTTTGGCAGCGCTGGTCTAGAGAATATTTGCACACTCTCCATCAGCGATTTAAATGGCGTTTTCAAGCTCATCCCGAAAACCTCATTGGATCCCTAGTACTCCTAAAAGAAGACAACGTTCCATCCTGTCAATGGCCAAGAGGACGAATTTCAGCCGTGCATCCAGGAAGCGATAGTGTAGTGCGGGTAGTGAGCGTAACCACCTCTAAGGGTACTTTAAAGCGTAGCATACTTAAAGTTTGCCCGCTTCCTATTAATGACGATTACAATGACTGTTCTCAGTAGTCTCAGTAAGCTGATGTTTTTTACATGTGTTTTAGAAACTTTGATTCTTCTTTATTTTCATGTCAGTCCTTCATAAATACTATTAGTTTAATTATTTCATAACCTTGTCAATTAACATAGTTTAAATTAATTTTGTTAACTGAGTGACAACTTTTACCATAGCTTTAAGGACAGTTGAAAGATATCGTTCCCAGATACTTTCAAGGGCGGCGGTATGTACGATACTTGGTATCTTTTTAGTTTTATTTTTTTTACTATTGACGCTGCAAATTGACTGGGCAAAGGTGATTACCAATCCGCGCCCGTCCAGCTCACACCGGTCGTGCTGCAACGACTAGCCTCGAGGCGAGAAAATCGATTTTCAAGAGAGAGTGCCGCGAATAATGTCGAGGGGAACTGTCAAAAACTGACAGAACGTAGAAAGGTGAATGAAAGACTCGTAATAATTCTGAATGCAAAAGGTTAGTCACTCAGTAATTTATTGTGGTACATAATGTGTTTTCACCAGCATTGTAAACCAAGAAAATAAAATAAATAGGTGTAAAATTGACCGAATGCTGAGTATTGAAGAATTATTTCTGGTTCCTCACAACAGGAGTCTGTGAAACCTGAAGGTCAGATTTCGGCCTACAGACAGGAAACGGAAAAGTGGGCAAGGCCGACTCAGGTCCCCAACACAAAGTCTCTTTAGTTGCAGGAAAAATGAAATTAGAAGTTTAATTGAAAATGCGTTAAAAAGTTATGCAAATAAAAAAAAGTCATACTAATTTATGCATTTGAGTCGCTATTTTTAAAATCAATTAATAATACTTGAATGTTATTTAATAAATGCATATTCTTATATAAATTTTAAACAAGTATTTGTTGTATCCTTAGATACCTTTATGATTATAACTAAAAGTGGCAACATTGCTCAAAACTTCAGTACCTGTTTAATGTGTCAATAGTAATCTATTTAGTAGTTTTGTCCTTGTTTAATTACCCTATAAAGAGAGGTGCAAATATCGTCAGAACGTGATCGACGATCATTTCGAATAGGTCGTAGTATTGTAGTAAATAATGATTGTTTTTTAACAGGTGTTTTTTTTTCGATTAACTTTTGTTTGTGTTGGTGGTACATCAGGCTCATTGTTTTCATTTACTAATTCTTCATCACATGTGTCAACTAAATTATTATCCATTGTTTCATAATATGAGTTCTGGATATACATTTTTCTTTTTTCCAAATATCTCGTCCATTTCTTTTTCATATTCGAAATACTTTCGTCTTCTACCTAAAGCAAAATAATTTTATTCATACATTTTACTAACTTTAGTGCTATCATCTAAATTGGTTTATTAATTCGTATAAAATATTTACCAGTCTTATTTTTATTATCCACATACTTCTTGTAATCTTTGGTTATGTTATGATAATAGAATAGAGATTAAAATTGATTTCCAAATGATTCACAAACCGTTCCAACCAAATAACAGAGCAGGACACGCGTTTGCGCAAAACAAGCTGATTAAACGATGCAATATATGATTTTCGAACGATACAACAACCGTGGTTGGAACAAACCTATTATTAAATAGCACATGTCCTTTCATGCAATATGTAATGCACCTTGTATCAGGTGATAATAGTTATATTTTTCAATTATGACTATTATATATTCATCAAAATGAATTATGCAATTCTTGTCTTTTGAGAGCGGTTTTAATTTTTCTTCATTCAGATACTTCAAAGGTCACTTCACTTCAATTAAGCATTTTTCGCTTTTCGCTAACGAACCCATATTATCATTAAAACAGAGTTTCAAGAGAATGTTGAAAGATGGTTGATGATACTAGAACAAACAATCAGTATTATTTATCTCATATTTTCACATTAATCAAATTATCCAGTAAACATAACCTCAAATATAGCTTTTAAAATTAAAAAATACGGATTACAGGATAATTTACATTATCATAATTATAATTTTTGATATCGGGTCGATACGATTACTTACTTTTTAATAATTTATTCCTTTCAAAAACATTTATGAAACTCTTAAATAATCAAAAATGTACAATCAAATGGATATTATGTCAACAAATATTGTTTGGATCCGTGTATATAATATTCTCTTATCTATGCACAGCTGTACTGTGGTTTGGATGCAACATAAAAAACAGAAATAAGGTTTCTGTGCTCACAAACAGTTGAAATATTTGAAATCAAAACATTCGAACAGAGATGCGTTTCTTTGAACCGTCAAGAGTGGAAAGACAGAGAGAGAAAATATGTTGAATAAGTAAAAGCCGATTCAGTACTACTATCGACAAATATCGTAAATATTTTGAACCAAATAATTACTAGATTAGCAGCTAGTATTGTGTAGGTTTATATACCTGTGAGGAGGCCCCTCTTAATGTGTCAATAGTAATCTATTTAGTAGTTTTGTCCTTGTTTAATTACCATATTAAGAGAGATGCAAATATCGTCAGACTGTGATCGACGATCATTTCGATTACGTTGTAATAAATAATGTCAAACGTGGTTTGTTTATACGAGCGCCATTACGACTAGAGAGTAAACATTTAGTTCTTTCGTTATGATGTGTTTTTCAAAACTTTTAAGTTAATTAATTTAATGTTTTGGATTATCATGGTTCATCGGTGCCAAGTTTGTCTGAAAAGCAGCCGAAGTTCCAAGGCCATGTAGCTACAATACCATATCCCCACTTTTTGTAATTCATTCATTATTTCACTACTGGCGTTTAGAATTGTTGGCCGCAAAAATAAACGTGTTTATGAATGAACAGCCCTCTCTATGTTTATTATTACTCTAAGCCTGTTACAAATTATTCAGACGCCAAAGATTTTAAATCTATGTTTATAAAAATTACAGCAACTGGTCAATAGATGTCATGAGAAGATCTATGCTTTCAAGTCTATCAATATTATTAAAAAAAAATCGGTTTTAAATACAACATTTTTTAATAATTAAATATATTTTTTCAGTAAAACATTCATCTACAATTTTAAAGAATCGGTAGATTCAATGAGCATTTCGGTAGATCGGTAGGTAGTCTTGAAATGCGGTAGGCCTCTTGATCATATTACTACCAGTAGGATATATGATCTAAGGTAGGTCTACCGAAAAATCGGTAGATGGAACATCACTAATCAATTAGAACAGAACAAGAATGTGTTAAAAGGTGCAATTAGCGCGAAAATATTGATATCAGTCTAATTTTTCCGCCCGTAAAATTATAAATTTTACGATTTAACAAAATAGAAAATCTTGTGATGCCGCCATGTTGATTTCAAATGGACCAATTAGAATGTTGAAATTTCTTCGAACGAATTAACTTGTTAACCTGTTGCACACGACCATAATGGAATTTCAATTTGACATATATTAAATATATTCTACTTAAAAGTTAGGATTTTTATATTCGGGCTAGTTTTGACATCTCTATAATTTTGACACACACATATTGACCTATCGATTCAAATCGAGTACTAACAAATTATCTCGTTAACGTATAAAGCAATTTATAAACATTATTAAAAACTAAAGTCCACAATGGAGCAAAGCATTATTGTGAGGCGAACTACATATTTTGTTTAATTTTTTAACACTGTCAATTGAAATTATTCAATTATTAGTTATGTTGTATCTTCATAATCGATATCTCATATTATTCCGATTATTCACTGTTACTTGTCACAATTAATTTTTTTTTGGTAATTCCAGCAATCCAAATTAATTTATGTATAACATTGCAAAATAAACTGCAACTTCCAAGAATCCTTATGTTAACGTAACATTGTTTGATGGTAATTGTTTGTTAGAAAAGTGGTAAATGGCAACGAAATGGCACAATTTGTTCAGAGTTACATTCTTCCAATATTATTACTTATTTTATGCTGTCTCCTAGAAATAAGCTCCAATAACACGACACAAGTTAACCAATCAACAAACGGTACTGTCTCTACAACAGTCAAGCAACTTGTAAAGACAGCAGTGAACGAAAGTAAAGTAAACATTAATAGTACTCATAATGGCAGAGAGCATGTTATTAGCAATACCAAACCCAATTATACGCAAAATACCTCAAAGATATTAGTTACCAAGCCCGACTTGAAAAAGAATGAAAGTTCTTTACCTAAAGTGAATATTTCAACTACTATAAAACCACACAAACCAATTATAACTGTACATGACGAGCTTGTTGATACATTGAAATCAAAAGTAAATAATCCGACTATAACTCGTATGGACACCAATATGGACAAAAGAGTAAGGAGAGCAGCCTATATTGTGCCAATAGTAGCTGTTATATTATCGGTTCCATTGGTCGCTGTGTTAATTTCATTGTTGTATAAAAAGGGAAAAGACTGGTGGCAACATAGGAATTACAGAAGAATGGATTATTTGATAGAGGGAATGTATAACAGCTGAAACTGTATTGTAACTTTTGGTAGCAAGTTTTATATATAACATGAAAACTTATTGTTAAATGTGCCTTTTTATATGCAATACATTTGTGATATTCTTGATAATAAAAATTGTTATATTTTTTTGGATTTTTCAAATAATAATCAACCTAGTTCTTTCACTGATCATAGTCTGTTCTTTCTGGCGTCCTTCTTCTTGTGCCCTTTGTAAGCAAGAAAGTTAGGGATCCTTGGTACCTATCTCACATTTTATGCAAGGTGCTGTTCTCTCCACACCAGTTCCTTATGTTTCAGAGCCAAGAATGTTGCTTTCCCCCGGGTCTTGGTGTTCTATCTATCTAGGAATTGAATACCTAGCACCCCTGAGAATATGTCCAAGATGAAATATCTTTTGATTTTTTACAATGTCAAGAAGTTTTCTGTACACACCATCCATTCTTAAATCTTCTTCTTTGGTTGTGTGTGCTGTCCATGGGATATGCAGCAGAATTCACATTTTGAATGCTTCTGTGCGGTTTAATGACCTGATTTTTGAGGCCACATTTCTGCTACATATAGTAAGATAGTACACATGTAGCACTTGATTACTCAGTACCGAGGTGCCAGGGGAAAAGTGCGTCTGAGGAGAAATTTCATTAAGAAACATGGCTTTTATATGTCCAGTCCGAATTTTCACTTCGGGGCCGTCCCGTTTTTGATTTAGAGTAGCACCCACGTACAGAAAACACGATACCTGATGGTCAATCCTAATTGTTACGTTAATATGTTCGCATGGTATTGCCATGAGTTTTATTGGTATATCGATAGGTCTCGTAGTTTTGACGGAAGTCGTGATAAACCATTTTCCACCCGCTTCCACTTCACGACCTCAAATCACCCGTTAATTATTTTCCTTTTATGTTCTGACTCTTCCAATGGATATCATCCTGTTCTAATTTATTTCATTTTTTACCATTTCCAAAGGCTTCAGCCCTAACCTATATAATAATAACTGAACTTTTCCTTTGCCTCCAGCTAAATGGCATGTTCACTAATTTAATATAGGACAGTAACATAGTTAGGCCTGTATATTACAATTAGTATACTAACAAAATACTCAAGAGCTTGGAAGAAGTGTTCTGGCTGTAATTTTTTGTTTATATTTTATACTGTCATTAAAATAATTTAATTATGTAAAAAATAAAAATAAAACATCACAATTTCCATACAAAGTATATTTTATTTTTTAATTAAATTTACATTCTATCGTATTTCAGGAGGTACGTAGTTCTCATCATTTTCTTTCTCTACTTTCTTCTTTTCTTCAGGAGCGGCCATTTTTCCATCTTCAATAGCTAATTCAATATTTTCTTCATTTTCGAAGAACCATAATCTTGTTTCTTTCTCTTTAAGTGCGGTGTGAAGGGATTCGATATTTTGAAGTCTTTTAGTAGTTGATAATCTTTGTTTATGTAGTTCAATAGCTGTAATCCTTTCGTCTTCCCAGGAGAGAAATAGTTTGCACTGTTCAGCAATGTCCCTTTCAGAAGCTACATGTACTTGTCTCTCAACAGCTTTTGATAATAACGTTTGCACATCAGTTGAGTCGAGGTCTATTTTTGATAATAATTCAGAATTGTAATCTGATGGAATTAAGCTTATTATTTCTTTATAAAGTGGCGTTCTTTTTTTAATACAATCGTCTAAAGCAACTGCAGCTTTTTCTGCGTTACCAAACAATATATTTCCCAAAATATTAAATGATCTATTCAAAGAATCATCTTTTCCTTCTGTAAACATTGCTAAAGTTTTACCAACAATTTTGTTAGGATCTCTTAGATCAAAGTGATCATCAAAGTATGGGTTTCTTACAAATTTTACCCTAACTTTTACTTCTTCTTCAGGTTCTGCAGGTTTTTCATATTCCGGCCAACCTTTTGGATCTAATAGGTAATTATAGCAGTGTAATAGTGATAAACTAGTAGAAATAGGATGATTAAATTCTTCTTGTAGCATAAGTTGACTGGAAATTCGAGAGCCTGAAACATAATCCTTCTTCTTCCAACACATATCCATTAATATATTAGCTGTATAAAAATCTAAGAATAAACCATAATTTAATCTATCGTCCAACACATTAGCTAAATTTTCCAAAGTGCCATATTGCATTAATAATCTTACTGCACCATGAGTTGTTGAGTTTAGTGTATTACATGTTTCTGCTGTTAGTCTGAGTTTATATATAATATCTAATAATTCTTCAACGTAATTTTCATCTTTAATTGCGTTAACAAATATATCCACATCTACGGCACTCAATTCCTTAGTTTTCTGATATCTCTGATCTAATTCATAGAAAAACTCGTCGACATTTACTTTTTGTAAAATTGGTGAATTCAATCGCCGATCCCATACTTCATTACAATAATATGCTGGAGATAAAAACGTCCTTACAAATTGTACTTTCTTAATAGTGTGTTGTTTCACACACCGTTGCAAGATATTAAACATTTTATTTACTTTTGTATAAAGATAATACGAACAGACTATTCAACTTCAGACATTCGACTTTTTACTTTCTTTATAGGGTTTTATTTTTAAGGTTATGTTAGAATTCAAAAAACCTCGAGGCCACTACGTAGAGGTTCTGTTTGATTTTTCAAAAAAGAAGAAATAATTCAATATTTATCTCAGTTACACCAACTTTAGGGGTAGAGTTTTTTAGGGACTTATATTCCTACCAACATTGCGTAATTTGTTAAATTTATTAGAAATCAGAAGTAGGCGGGAACTTGCTACGTCACCAGTTGACCTCGGTTTAGCTCGTCTTATTTAAAATATATTGCAATTGTCAACCCGTTTTTTCTAGTTTATTTGCATAAATTCTATTTATAAACTAATTTGTGAATATAATAATAATTAATCTTAATCATTAAAGTGAAAATAAAAAAATTAAAAAGTCGAAAGTGTGGTGTGAGAACTAGACTTTCTTACCAAACTAGTTTTAAAAAGCTGAACTTTAGAAAGGTGGAGTAATAATGAATTAATTTTTTGTAATATGTTATTTTAAAAAAGTTATATGTATAAGTAGTTATAAAATATAAATTGACGACTGCAATAATAACTTGATAATGAGCTAGTTTCATGAATTTCAAAGATATATTTGGTCTGAACTAACTATTTGCAACTAATAGGTACTTTTAGCTTAGCCTGTCTTAAAATTCTCACGTATCCGTATCCGTAACGAACTACGCATGTGTAGACCAGGTACGGCTTGGCCGATACGATGCGTTGAACGGATTGATACGTTCCTTCTCCGTATACGTATTCCGACCCCACCAAAATCAGTATTCTGTGCTATTAGTGCTATTTTACAGGACTTCTTTGATATTGGTTTGGTTTGATGATAACCACAAAGTTTATTTTTAATTTGCATTAATTTTTTACTTTTACCAATCCTTTGACCATCCTGGTTTTAGCACGAAACGATACGTTATCTGCTAAAAATGTTTTCTTGACAAATTCTTTACGTCAACGTAACTCCAATACGGATACGTGTAAAAACTTATGACAAGTTAAAAGTGTCTAATAACGCCACTCTACGATTTCAAATAAAAATGAGAAAAAAATTTGCAAATTTGAATTCCTTGTGGTAGGCTAGAGCCAATGGCAAACAAAGAAATTTTGCGCTGTTGTCACGAGGGAAAACTTTATAAGTAGACTAGTTATCTTTTTTATTTAACACCCGTTAAAGTACTGTGAAAATTAAATGTTCTCCATGTAGGTTGAGTTGTTTGGAAAACATGTGATGTAACACACATCATACACAAATTGCGTTACTCCAAAACTCCGAACTCGATTTAGTACCGGATCGCTTATTCTTCTTCTGTTTAGGGGAGTTCGAGTGACTAAGACACCATGTTCACATCCACTTGAGGAAGATTTGTCGAATTAGTTTCGGTGAAACCTGGATGCATATTAAAGATGTCTTTTAAAAGGCAATCAAACAGAAGCACACTTTCTACTTATGAAATAATATAACTCAAACAAATCAAAAGTCGGATGATATCCGTTTGAGGTTGGTTGTGGATATTGATGTCAATTGTCAAATTCTTCTAGTCGACTTTCACTTTAGAGAGTTTTTAAGCCCTTTACTAGAGAGTTTTTGGAACCCTTAATTCGTTCTGTCGTTACTGTTAACGCTATTCGAAGCATGCCCAGAAGAATTTGAAGCTTACGGTACCGTTAATTACGATAACGTATTCCGTTATTTAGGGAAACATTCCGTTAAGATTTCGTTAACATAATTTAATTTTTATTTTGATAGATGCAGGTTGCCAAATATATTCAAGTTACTTTTCGTCTTTAATAGCATAATGATTTATTAAAGACCCTATTATCAAAATAAGGAAAATATCCCCAAATACTATTTTTCGAACCATCGACACAATTTTACCATGAAAAAAATATATTTATTTTGAAGTATAAAAAATGTAGTTTTATTTGTTGAAAGAAAATCTGACAACACGAGTAAAGGGAATGCAGGGACACGGAACACGAAATCAATAGTTATTGTTTGTAAAATTTGGTTTTGTGCATAAACGGCTTAAGGCAATCCAACGATCTGTGAAAACGAAACCAATATGGCGGGTGATGGCAATCATTTATTTTCTTCTTAAGAGACCTTAGTAGTAAAAGTGTAGTTTTGAGATTTTTGGTGTGAATTTGACTTGTTTTTTATATTGCGAATTATATTTAATGCTTCAACTGAAGAAAAATGCCTATTACTTGCATTGTAGTTGGATGTGGGCCTCGTCTCTGCAGATACTCGGTTCCTACAGTTTTGAATCACAAGTTTGTAACCAGTAAAAATGATTTATCGAGGAAAAGAAGAGCTTTGTGGTTTCCTGCAATTAAGCGAGATGATCTAACAGATTCGAAAATCAAGTACCAGAGAATCTGCAGGAGACATTTTATAACAGGTGAATGTTTGCAAACTTGAGTGCCCACTGAAGAATACGTTCAAATATTTTGCGTGTAGTGAAAATTTATTAATTATGCATGTTTAATTGATATAATTATTTCCAGGGAAACCTGCTCCGTTAGAAGACGAAACCAATCCTGACTGGGTTCCATCACAGAATATGGGACATTCATCTCAAAATGTTAGGAAAAGTTGTGATGGAGTTGAAAAAAAGTGATATTGACAAGAGAAGAATCAAACAATCTAGATTATCTATATAATATAATCTAGATTTATTTCCATGAAAGCGTACGACACTGTTAAATAGTTAAAATTAAAATATTATCAACAGAATGAAGGTAGCAATGAGATAGACATTGATAAAAATGAAGAGGGAGGTGGGCAAGAAACAGGCATTTCAACACAGACTGAATTAACCATGGAGGAACGAACATTGAAATTTGAACAATCAAGCAACGAACAAATTCGCCATTTGAACTGATAGACACACAATCCGATGACAATAAATGGAACTATTACACTGCATTTGACTGTAAATTTGTGAAGTTGGTTATTTTTATGATGGTGGAGAAATACATTACCACTACAACCACAACTACTCTTAGTCCCTTCAATCAGCTGCTCGTCACACTTATTGATTTAAGATTAGATTTACATGTTATAACTATTTTTTAATTTGTATTGAATAGCAACAACATCAGAAAGACTGTTGTGTTTTAATAGTTACCACTTTTTGTTAATTGATGATATAAGATAATTTTAAAAATGATTAAAACTACATTTAAGTTTTATTTTGTTTTATTTATACATCAGTAAATAATTACAACATAATTTTTTCCCTCATTTATCAATGGGCGATATCACATTTTACATAAAGATGTTCAATATTATTAAATGAAAAGGAAAATGTTACTCCCAGGTATCAGTTGCCATTTATAAAGCTACTTATGTTGAGAGGTGTTTACCCAATAAACGTGTTTATAAATTTTAATATTTTTAAATGTTGGATCATCTACACTACATTATATGGGGCACATCATAGTATACAAAAAACAATAATATAATATAAAAACAAATAGAATATATAATGGGTACAATCAATATAAATAAATAAAGATGTAGTTACTTGAATATAATTACACAAATAGCCTGCATATATAGGAAGGAGTGATTGAATTGTTTTTTGAAATAAATTCATCTAAGCTATAAGGACATCTTCCAACCAGATATTTTCTTATGTTAGTCTTGAACAAACTCAGCGAATATACATGTTTTATCAAGTTGGAGAGATAATAATTGTACAGGCAAATTCTGGAACAATCTGGAGACTTTTCAAACACGGATGAAATGTGCATTGGAATATATACAGAATCATTGTTTCGAGTATAAAAAGGATGAATGTCTATGTTACGAGAAAATTTTCTGATGTTCATTTTAACATAAATAATGCACTTGAATATATAATTCTCAGGAAAAATTAATAAGTTATATTGTTTAAAATGGTTTCTACAAGTACATGTTGATTCAAGATTAAAAATTAGCCTGATTATTCATTTTTGAGAAAAGAAAACACATGAGGCACTTATTGCCCAGCAAACACAAAAACATATTGAATACATATATGTTACATATTTCTTGACATATAAAAGTCACAGTTATATAAAACTGAAGTCACAACTAGATAATATTTATGTATTGAATACTGACAAAGGCCGGCACAGCAAGGGAACAGTAATGATATAAGAAATACATATTATAAATTATATCTCAAATATTTCCAAATTACTATGTAGTATATATGTAAAAATGAGATAATATCTAGAGAATATTTATATATCAAATATTACATAATATAGATGTAACAAAAGTTACCTAATTTTACTTTTTCCTCACCCCTTACCTAAAATATTTCATTTCATTGGACCTATGAAAATATTCAGCGAAATTCTTGATTTATAATAAATTCAGAAAAATCTAGTAAAACATTATTTTTCATAGATGAAATGAAATACAATATTTTTAGTAGTGTTGATGGCCAAAAAATTAAGGAACTATTGTTACTATATTATTCAATACCTACCTTATGAATATTTCAAACTTAATACAATTTAATACTTATATATTGTAAATGGTATTTATCTATCTTTGGAATTTAGTAGCTGGTAATTAGTTACTAAAAAAACAGCAAATAGATGCATATAAGTACATTTATGTTATTAACATAAAAAAGAGAAACTAAAAACAAAACACCAAATGAAAAAAAATATTGCAAAACTAAGGATATTCAAAAACTAAATGATAAAATGTAAAATAATAATGCAAAACAAATGAATATTCGAAAACAAAACAATAATTAACCATTGAAAATATTCTCTTAGAAAACTTTTCGAGGTCCACTTGTAAGCGAGTGGGATATTATCCATTGTTTTGAAGCGTTACAGTTTCGCCCTTCTTTTCCCTCTGGAGTCTATTTACTTAGCCTTATCCACACCAAGCTAAAAATGTAGGTATATATTCATTATATTATATTAGAAAATCATATAGTAACAATACCTTGCAATAACTTAATTGATTTTAAGTTCCTTATTTTGTAGTTATCTCTATGTCCTAACCACGAGTGAGATGCCTCTATATTATGTATTTCGGGGTTCACTGACACCATTGTAAGATTGTACTACGTACCGTTTTTCTGTCCTATTGATAACTCACAGAAGTCTTTCAATTTTTTTCGTTTTAAACAGTTATTTTGCCTAAAATTCATAATTTATATTAATCGAAGCATTCGAATATAAAATAACTTTCAACAGATAAGTGTTAATTAATCCATTTCAAGATATTTTGTGTTGACTTACTACCTGTGGTCAGAGGATTAAAGATGTGTATTTTATTTGATATTATTACAAAATCTACTTGAGCCCTAAGTGCATATTTGTTTCGGAATAACGACTCCCTACATAGGGAATTATTGTTAAATCATGTCTAAGTTGTAAGTTAAAACGAAAATATTATCTTGAAAAGTACTTTAGTAAGATAGGTATACTGTGATTTGTAATTGTTTACTTCATTGTATATAATAATAATAGTTAACCTTTTTAATACGTTTGCTAAATAATCTTTTGTAAACGACAGTTGAATGAACGGCTTCATTGGCGATGCCCCTTGCCTGTTGAAAATAATAATAATGATAACACTTACATGATGTGTTCTCCATTCCCCTACAAACAAATACACAGACGAAACTAAAGAAAAACCTTTTAAAACGTTATTATACTTGCAGGTATGTGGGTAGATCGACTCGTGACAATTTAAAGGTTATAATATTGAAGAGCTTTCTTCTTTTTCTTTAGAAAGACATTACACGAGGTTCGTAATACATATGAAATATATAAAGAAATTTATGTAACAAAATATACGTAATAAATATATATAAAAAAATGTTCATATTTATGTAGCAGAAATTACATCTTGAATACATATAGAATTAAATATATCCAATATATAAAACATTTTATAATATAAATATTGAGAATATATAACAAAGTTTATATAGATTTTGTTACACAAATACTACATAAAAAATATATAAACGTTTTATATAAAAACCATTCCTCCCCTGTTATATATTTTTATGTAACATATACATTTGTGTTTGCTGGGTGCTATATCCAAGAGCAATATATTATAAGTGTGAAAATATAAAAATATATAAGATATGCTATCCCAAGTATTCTTCTAAGGTGATTGTATTTACATTAAAGAAATGGGAAGTTTCACTTCTATACAAACAACTGTGATAATGTGTTAAAATTACTGCTGTTTTATACATACTCGCAACGTCTCGGAGAAGTAGTTTTTGATTTTTTTATAATCCACAAATGCATATTCAGCAATAACTTGTTGAAACCCCCATTCCTCAGCCTGCCTAACCAAGCTCATACTTCTATTAAAATTTTCTTGGACTGGGTTCAGTCCTTGACCAGGATATGGACATAGCATCAGTTGTCTAATTCCATATGCTTGATCACCATAAATCACATAATGATTATTATCAAATCAAATCACTTCCAATTGCTCATAGAGATCACTTTCTGCAAATATGAACCCATCATGGCGCCTTCCTAGAAGAATGACAATCAATACCATCTGGTGTAATTAAATATTGATATTTTACACAATGTAACCGCTTATGACCAGAATAATAATTTTCTCGTTCTTCTGACGGCCTACAAATGGCTTGAGCAGTTCCATTTATAAATGCTCAACAATTCTGAACAGCAGCTCCCTTCACAGCAACTGCCTGAAAATATTAATAAGCAATGAATTGGCAGAAAAGTGCATAATCCTTTAATTTATTTTTTTCAACATGAAGCATATACCGTAGAGTACCTTTTTATCGATTTCAAATACATTATCTCATATTGAACTATAATTTAGATTTTGAATCATTTGACCTGTGTGTAGTAACTTACCTGAGCATATAATTCTAGTTTGTCTCTGTTAAGCCAATTTAAATTGTTCAAATTTTCTAACAAATGTCCAAAATTTGTACAAATATAATTATTGACATAGTTGAATATTTCAGATAAGGCAGCACTTGATCTTTTAAAGATGACTTCCAAATTACAAAGTAATCTCCTTAATCGTATGCATAAATCTGCAATACCTGAAACAAGTTAGATAGATAATGAAAAAATATAACTGGATAAATACAAGTAATAGACACAATTTTCTTAGCATTTCTCAAATACATACCTGTCGAACAGAATCCTGATCTGGTTCTTATAACGTGGGGTATATGTAATGCCTCAACTAGCCTAATAATATCACCCCTTTCAAATCTGAAATATAGTTTCACTAGCCTATCATCATAAATGCCGAGATCAAATCCCTCAACCTCTTTAACATCAGGAAGATTTTCGAATATATTTTATAGAATAATTCCACGGATCATGTCATGGTTTTGCCCGTCTTCATTACGATTTAACCTTCTGTTGGTCGCGCCTTAATTTATGAGTCAAATAGTCGCGCCGGTCTCCTAGACCGGGTTTAGTTAAATTGGGAATTAGTGAAAATAAATGTGATTTTTCATGTGAGCTATAGAAAAACATGCTATATTTAGATTTTTTAATATAAATCAAATAAAAGTATTATGTTGTTACAAAGAAACATTGCAGGTATTACATATTTAAGTAACGTAACATAAAATAAACTACATGGACCTTAATTAGTACAAAAATAATATGAACTTTCCATTTTATATAAATAAATGTTGAATACATGGTACAAAAACAACTAAACTACATTGTCGCGGCAAGTTTGACAAATAGCGACAATGTGTGCTCTAAACACATATAAGTACTGCATTTAAAACAGCAATACTTGGTTTTTCGGTTTTTTCTCCAATCGCAATAAGCGCATCTACCTGGTCTAACATTTTCTACTGGTACGTCGGCTGGTGGGTCGGAAAAATCTAGCAAACGGGCCCTTAAACTTCGCGGAAGATTAGTCTGGAGAGCACGGACTTTCAAATGGGGGCGAATAAGTTCTTCGGACAACATTTTCAAAAAAAATCTTCTGGCATATTTGGTATCTGGATGATTGGAGAAGTAAATTACTTGCGAGTTAATCCCAGTGACATTTAGAATCAGATAGAGTAAAACCATTGGCCATCTCCGCGTAGTTCTTGAACAATTATAAGTCGCGATGAGTTTGTCCACGACGTCCACACCTCCTTTTGTTGAGTTATACGTAGTGATAATAACCGGTTTCTGATGGTCTCCTGTACTTTCATCTATATCATCGTGGTGATGCATAGTAGAGAGCATAATGACATTCTTCTTTTTTTTAGGTATATATGAGACGATGGTACAGTCTTCAGTAAAACCAAACATGCTAGTATGTTCGGGTCTTTTTGCAGGCTTTGAAAATTCATCGGGTAATTCCCTTTTGTTTTTTCTAAGGGTTCCAATGGAAGTCAGTTTATAGTCTGTAAGTAATTTTCGAGCTAAAGGGACCGAAGTGAACCAGTTGTCCATGGTTATGTTTCGATTGGAGCCCGAAAGGTGTTGACAAGTTCTAAGTACTATATCTTCTGGCTTATTAGACATTTCATATGGCCCTTCTGGCTGCTTTCCAACATAAACTTCGAGTTTTGATGTATAAAACATCTTAGCATCACATAAGGCGAATAACTTTATGCCATATTTATTGGGCTTTGATGGTATGTATTGCCTAAAGCTACATCGCCCTCTAAAACCAGGCAACATTTCATCAATCGTAACATACTCAGACAAGTGATATCCGTTTTGACAGTTTTCTACAAACATATCAAACAGACTACGGATCGGAGCTAGTTTGTCAGTTTTTCGCCGTTCTTCACGTGTATTTTTATCGTCGAATCTGAGGCACCTTAGTAAAAATCGAAACCTTTGCAGTGACATTCCAAGATGTAACATTTCCACGCCATAACCATTCCTGTCCCACAAATCGGCGGTATTTGTCTTGTTTGAGCCTGTAATTCCAGCCAAGTATACTAAGCCAAATAAGGCTCGTATTTCTACGGAATTGGTGGGAAGCGCATCTCTATCTCTGGCATAGTTTGATCTGATCGACTCAATGAACGTGTTTGTTGAATCTACAATTAATTGAACCATTTCCTCATTTATGAAGTAGTTAAATATATCAAAAATTTCTTTTAGAGGTTTAGTTACTGAAGTACATCCGGGTAATCTTTTTATTATTATGTTCTCTTTTCTTGTTCTCACAGTTTTACGACTTGGTGGATGTTTCTTCCATACCGATCCATCCTTTCCTAAAAACAAAATATAGTAGAAACTTAACTAAGAATATATTTTAAAATTAATACCCTTATAATATGGCAAAGGTTCACTATACTCTGCTTCTTCCGTGTCGCTAATTTCTTGTTCGGTATCCGTGTCATGATCTGATTGCTGCTCGTGATCAGATTCATCACAATCGGATTGGTCATCGCAAACATCTGCCACACTTTCCTCGTCAAACGCTTCTTCCATCAACTGCCTAAGACGGGCTTCTTCTTGCTCATAACTCGCCATTCTTTTGAAAATTCGCTTTCAGAGTACACATAAATAATGTATCACTAATAGTCGCGCCGGTCTGAGATTCCGGGAAACGCCCTAACACATACCACCTTACTCCCACGGCGCTCACTTACGTACTGCCGCTAAAAGAAAGCTGCGTTAGGAAGGTAGACGATCCCCGCTATCTCTCACTCCGATATTTAGAAAAATAGGCATTACTTTATTATGCCCCGGTCCCTGAGACCGGGCGCGACCAACGGAAGGTTAATACAATATTCAGAGCTTACTCCATCACTACCACGATTACAATGAAATATAATTAAAAAAATCCAACACACTATAACTTAATAACAAACCAGCGAAGGTATAAAAAAGTAAGGTTATTACCAACAACAGAGATCAGCAACAAAGATTTGACATATGAAATATGAATTCACGTTATTTTAAGTGTCTCAAAAACGTTAATAATTTTACTTATTGCACTTGCGCGAAATAACGATAACGTAAAACATAAACGCTCGGCTAAAGTGAATGGTTCCAAAAACTCTCTATTTTGTCAGGTAAGTATGGTTATCGTTATTCTGAGAATGCGCAGTATGAAAACTTTGAGACCTAACTTTAATAACGATAACGGACTTCGTTAATTATAATTATTTACGGAGAAATACCGTAAGAAGGTTTTTATGCTAATGGTTATTTTTCCAATTACAACGTTGTCAAAAGTGATGTATTTTGGTGCACGTAATTGTTAAAACCTACTTAATTTCTTTAATGTGAAGGAAACTACTATATTTCTTTATGTTTTAGAAGACAATAGTTTATAAAACAATCTTTTTTTTGTCAACAAAGCTGTTACATATTTTCTCTGAGAAAATCTGACAACGTTAAGAATTTATTGTGTCACACATAAAACCTCACCTTCATTATTATTATCCATGATTAATTATTATTCAATATGTAAGGATTCTTCTAACAATAACATTTTATAAAGCTTCTTTAGTTGTTAAATTTATAAAATCTTTGATCCATTTACTATTTAAATAACATGGAGTTATATTTCCAATTCGTCAACTGTCATTATAATTAATCTGTAACTGTTAAGCAGAATACGTTATTTTTAGATGGCTTAAAACACCTTCTTGTTCAATGTAATCGTTATTGTTGATAAAGTTAACCATAACTACACCTAAAATCTCCGTTATATTTGTAAGCTTAAAAACTCTCTTTTGTATTAATCAACTTGTTGTTGACTAGTTGAGGTTCTGCTCGCATAGGCATTAATCGAATATATATTTATTTATCTATGGTTCTGTTTGATTTTTCGAAGAAGAAGTAATAGTCCCATATTTATATCTATGACACATGGCACTAACTTCAGGTTTTTTTCTCAAATATTAAGGGTATAAAATTATATAGGGGTTTTTTAGGGATAAAATTTTAATTGCGTTTTTTTTCCTCCACGTACTTATATTAAACCAAAGTTTATAAAAAAAAAATAACTGATTAAATGATGAAATTGACTGTCTCGACCCTTACTTCGTGGAATATGCTCATATTAGAGTTTCATTTAAAAACACTGATTAAATGATATTACAATTAAACATTTATTATATATAATTATATAATACGGTTGTAATATTTATTAAATATTACAACCGTATTATATAATTACCATAAATACCATATTAATTAATAATTGTCCATAATCCAAAGAAATTATGCTATATTGAAACCTGCTTTACGGTTTAAATTCAATTTTCCACTACTTTTCGTATAGAGCTCATATGAATTTCGCCACTAATGCGAATTAGTGGTTGCATAACCATGTTGACGACAACCGGTATATGGACAAGTGTTGGCCGAGCGCAGTCCAATAAATAAATTAGTGTCGGCAACTGTTTGAAAACTTTCCCCCTAAGAAATTTCAAATCCCACTAAATTCAATATTTATTTAATCATATTAAATATTATTTAATATGATTAAACAAATATTTTATTATACAATGATTATACTGTTAGTCATACATATTTAGATTACCATTGGAGAGTTTTGATTTGAATTTAGTGGGTTTTGAATTTTTTTAGGGGGAAAGTTTTCAATCAGCTGGCGATACTGATCTATTTATTGGACTTATGGAGTGTAGAAAGCTTAGACTAGGAAAGAGAGGGGACGCGTAACTCTCTATGCAAGCTGTGTAGTCAGTTTGAATACCTATTTTAAAACCGACGCCATTTTTTGGTGGTCAACGCTATAGTGAACACCAGAGAGCTTTTTACGATTATTGAGCGATTAAAGTGATTTTAAAGTGGACTTTTGATTTTGTTAAGATGGTTAATTGTTGTGCTTACCAGTGTAAGAGTTCTAGCTGAAAAAAGAACCTGATATTTCGTTTCATAGGTAAGTTATTTGTAACTTATTTTTTGGTACCTTCATAATTCTTTATATCTTAAAAAATAAGCTTTTAATCATAAAACCCCACAAGTGAGTTAAAACGTATTTCATAATAAATTCAATTATGTTAGTAGAAAAGACATTACGAAACTTTTTCATTGAAAATTAACGAATTCATCGTTCAGTTTCTCGGAATTCCTAACTCCAAAATATCATAATTACTAATGCCTACAATTTTGATATAAGTTAAATAAATCAATATAGTTTTATTTTTAAATTTCCCATATATAACGATTAATTTATAAAATTTTTTTTTTCCTTTAGAACTATCATATAACGACAATGAAGTTTATGACTTGGTGGGCATTGGTTTCTCAATAGTTGACAGTGTTACGAGTCCCCACTCTTTCCTAGTCTTAAGGTAGAAAGTAAGGAGGACCAACTCAGTGTATGAAAAAGTGTCCGCTGACAGGGAGAAAATTAAGGTGGCGCCATAGTAGCAAGTGGAAAGATTTTAAAAACAACGTCATAAATTATTAGAGTAGAGTAGAGTAATTTTCGCCCACTTGGACAACTTTTCACCGAACAAAGCTTTCCCATTTTTTCTATTTTTTTTCCTCTTTGAATTTACAATAACAAATTCGTAATAATAATAATAAAAAATGTATCTACTAAAGTTTATAAAAACCGAATCGCTATCCACGTTAGTTCAGCAGTTTTATAGGTTCTATTTACTAATCAACACTTGACTACGTAAATAGTTGACGTTTTATAAACTGCAATATGCTCAACTACACTAGTCATCAGAGATATTAAATTTTCCAACTTAGCGCACTTCACTCCGTTTACAACTGCTAATTTCATGTCCTTTCCCCTCGCTACGCTAGCGTTATTGTGGTCGGTTATTGAACTGTAATTTGCTTGTTACAGCTGGGACACTTTTTCAACTTGTCCCCTATACAAGACGGTCCTCCTTACTTCTACCCACAGAACACCCCCAGAATTGGACTGCTCTTGGCCAACTCACTTGTCCATATACCGGTTGTTGTAAACATGGTTATGCAACCACCAGTTCGCATTAGTGGCGAAATTCATATTAGCTCTATACGAAAAGTAGTGAAAAATTGAATTTAAACTGTAAAGCAGTTCTCAATATAGCATAATTTCTTTGGATTATGGACAATTATTAATTAATTTGATTGTAATATGGTATTTAAACATAACTACAAGTTATATTAATGTTTTATCATATTTGGTAGTTACTTATTAGTTTATTATTTATATACCACGATAGATTTCCTGACAGAAATATCACTAATGGTAGGCTTCTAGAATATCTATGTTATACATAAACTATGCAAGTATAAATCATTTCTAGAAACTGAGAGTGAATCCTATACCACATTAAAAATTAAAAATTGGATAAAAAAACATAGAAAATAAATGAAAACCGAAGTTTATTAAAACTACATGAAATTATAGCATGTACTTACATAGAGTAAAATAAGTTTTACTGATTCTTAAATAAAATTAATTTTTATGTCGAATTCTAATTGTACACTCGTTTCTTTTTTTGTGAATGCTATATGAATTCTCTAATTGTGAAATATATTTTAAACAGAATTTGAACTGTTAGATACCTGCAGGAGAGATAAACAATAATGTGATACTTTGCCTCTTTCAAATGTTCCACGTTAGTTCAGCAGTTTTATAGGTTCTATTTACTAATCAACACTTGACTACGTAAATAGTTGACGTTTTATAAACTGCAATATGCTCAACTACACTAGTCATCAGAGATATTAAATTTTCCAACTTAGCGCACTTCACTCCGTTTACAACTGCTAATTTCATGTCCTTTCCCCTCGCTACGCTAGCGTTATTGTGGTCGGTTATTGAACTGTAATTTGCTTCTTACAGCTGGGACACTTTTTCAACTTGTCCCCTATACAAGACGGTCCTCCTTACTTCTACCCACAGAACACCCCCAGAATTGGACTGCTCTTGGCCAACTCACTTGTCCATATACCGGTTGTTGTAAACATGGTTATGCAACCACCAGTTCGCATTAGTGGCGAAATTCATATTAGCTCTATACGAAAAGTAGTGAAAAATTGAATTTAAACTGTAAAGCAGTTCTCAATATAGCATAATTTCTTTGGATTATGGACAATTATTAATTAATTTGATTGTAATATGGTATTTAAACATAACTACAAGTTATATTAATGTTTTATCATATTTGGTAGTTACTTATTAGTTTATTATTTATATACCACGATAGATTTCCTGACAGAAATATCACTAATGGTAGGCTTCTAGAATATCTATGTTATACATAAACTATGCAAGTATAAATCATTTCTAGAAACTGAGAGTGAATCCTATACCACATTAAAAATTAAAAATTGGATAAAAAAACATAGAAAATAAATGAAAACCGAAGTTTATTAAAACTACATGAAATTATAGCATGTACTTACATAGAGTAAAATAAGTTTTACTGATTCTTAAATAAAATTAATTTTTATGTCGAATTCTAATTGTACACTCGTTTCTTTTTTTGTGAATGCTATATGAATTCTCTAATTGTGAAATATATTTTAAACAGAATTTGAACTGTTAGATACCTGCAGGAGAGATAAACAATAATGTGATACTTTGTCTCTTTCAAATGTTCAAGTAAATTTCTCAGCGTTTTTATTTATACGAAAAAGTGGACGAAAAAATAGATGATCTTCAATTTCCCATCCGTAAACTTTTAATCTTCTTTTTTTGTAACAATATTTTATTTTTAGCTGCTTGAACATCATTTTTGCTTCGCTTAAGGTATAATTTCACGTGACGATCGAAGCTCAAATTTTGACGCTCAAACCGGTGGCCACATGACTTATAGGGCCACTTGCACCGTACTAGTGCAAAGCTTATGTTAACAAAACCAGGTTTAACTTATTAAAACTTAGATTAACTGGCTTGCACCGTCATTTATTTAAACTAGATTAAAGTTAAGCCACACAGCTCTGGTAATTTTTCTATAAGTTTGTACTGTGACTATCTTCACTTACATAATTCTTAACCTAGATTATACTTGTTTGGCCAACAAACGAGTGTTCACAAAATAGGGTCCGTTTTCTGTGTGAGTATTTAGGTTGTGCAGTAATCCTAGGATTCTAAAATCTACTGTCGATAATTTATTATAATTGTATGCCGAGCAATGACATAAATCATGACCCTGTACATGGGAAAACAGGGTTTAGTGAAAAAGACCATTTAAAATTGCGAAATGTGTTAATTAACCACCTAATATATATTTTTTAATTAATAATTATTTTTTATTATCACTGTTACTTAACAATTTTTTATTATCTGGTTTGGATAAACTAGAAACAGGTTTAACAAAACAAAAATCTTGTTATTTTGTTTAAATATTTTTTCTCCTCAAAGGTGACCTAAAATTAAACTCCAGACAGTTTCTTAAATATTTATTTATTATATAGTATAGATAAACATCAGTGCGATTAATTTAGGATTAATAATAAAAATTAAACTCTCGAAATGTTTAAGAAGACTATAAATGAAAAGAATCTCACATAAAGTGGGATCCTTTTTTAGTGTGGGTCTAAATTCCTGAACTTGCATAAAATTTTAGGATGGTTGGGAGCTGATTAATTGGTGATACGGTACATGGTTTCTAAAAAATAAGGAAGTAGTAATCATGTACTTTTATTTTTCCCTTTTTTTCCTTATCACTAACCAAAAAATAATGATTCTATGATAAACTTACAAATCATGGGGATATTCTCTACTTGATCTTCTATTATTTCCAGAAGTTATAGCTGTCCGTTTTAATAATCTGAATCTTCTAAAAAAACTCAATTCATCGAAGTCATCAAAGTAATTTGACCTTTCATAAATACGCCTACGAAAGCCGAAATCGTTAATTTCCAAAGTATTGTAATGTTTTTCTTATTTATTAAAAGTTTTTATTACGGGTGGGATAAATTTAAAACACTCGGTATGGCTACTTACTAATTTATTTAAACACTAACTCACTAAAACTTAATTTATATATATATATATATATATATATATATATATATATATATATATATATACTTAACTAATCACTTAAATTTAATTTATATGCACACAAACTTTATATTAGCACTTTACTGTTGGGTGTATTTTTGTTTATTTCTCGAGATCACTTTATCAACTAAACTAACTCTTCCTGATCAGTCCCTTATATATTAAAGCCATTTTTACTAGTGAATTCTGGGCTGCGGCTTACACAAAACAAAAACAATTGGTTCTGGCCTTTTATAGATAACTCTGGTCACAAAAACAATGTTTACATAAGATAGTCGTGAAGTCGTAAACAGTTATAAAAAACAGAGCGTATCCGCCATAATTTTAACTTTTATACCTGGCTTAGACAGAGTCGGCTTTAGGGACTATACCAGTGTGCTGTTTCGTAACATTACCCCCTCCTTAAATGGAAGTTCCTCCTGGAACTTTTGTGTAGCCGAGACTGGATGTCTGAATCGGCAGCTGGCCCCATTTCTACACTTTCCGATCTTATGGAAATAGCAGGGCACCGTCTTCATCGGATACTGATAACGGGGGTTGTAGCTGCAAATTAATATCTGGACACCGGTATCTTGAAAGATAATCTCTACCATGTTCCTGATGATTCGCCAATCCAACTGGTTACTCGCTATCTTAGGCATAGCCAGTTTCTTCACGTTGGATTCCAACACATGGTCTCGGAGGTTTCGAAGTGCTTCCCACACATCGCGGTAGGTAGATCGATCTTGGAATTCATTTTTAGTTTCCACGTAGAAGACATACCGCGAATTATGTTTCAGTTTCAGTGTCTTGCCAGGGCTGGAATCTGGTCCTCAAGTTTTTCTAATTGCCCGAACTTCTTTCGAAAGACGGTTGCCAACCCTCGTGCGTTCTTGATACGGGCGGGGATGTTGTATGCCAGTGAATAATCTTCCGGGAGAGTGAAAAGATCTTGTTGTTGTTCCGAAGTGACTCCATATCTAGCTTTCCCGGTACCTCCATACGTGCCCATAAATTCCTCGAAGGTAGGGTCAGACACATCTCGAATAAGGTTTACTCCTTCCTCCAGGTCATGGTCTCCTTCGAATGGCGCTAGTCGGTTTTGGTGAACTACTTTTGGTTTTCCGTTGGGGATCTTGCTTATGCGATATATAACATCATTGATCCTTTTCTTGATTAAGTATGGACCTTCCCAGGATTTTTGTAATTTTGGAGAAAATCCTTTTCTCCTCGTCGGGTTGTGTAACCATACTTTGTCCCCTTCTTTAAAACCGCCTTCTGTGGCCTGCGTGTCGTACCGACTTTTCATTCTGTCGCTGGCAAAAAATCCTCTAAGAAAATTTCCTCTTCCAATTCCAAATAATCCATATTTTTATACAAAAAAATACCACTTGTAGGCAGCGTAGGCGTAGACACGCATAAAATGTAGGGTTAAGATTCAAAGCTTAGCTTTAAACGTTGAATAATCCCTCGAATTTGGGAGATTTAATTTAACAGCTAGTTAAGGCAATTAAACTCGGTTTAAGTGACGGTGCCCGATAATCATTTACTTAAAACTTGGTTTAGGTCGTAAATCATAGTTAACAACTACGGAGCAATTAGCGTCGCTTTAGGAAGTTCGTTTTAAAACAACTTTCAGTGTCGATTTTCAACTTGAACCAGTGTTGCCAGGCGAAAAATATATCCTCCACCATGTTACCAAAATCGTGCCAATACAGTGATTTAAAAATCCCCTACATATTAAATTAAATGTAACAAAACGTGTAAAAATAAACTTTTTATTATAAAATTATTTAAAATCAAAATTCAATTTTTTCAATGCACATACTTCAAAATAAAAACAGTCTTCTATATCTCATCATAAATAAACAGAATATCACTTGTGTTTTAAATAAAACTCACTGTTTCTAGCTAATTCCACAATATAATGAAAATTCTAAAAAATTGACAATTGTTTCGATAAATCTATATCATCGATGATATTGATTTATCGAAACAATTGTCAATTTTTTAGAATTTTCAACAATTTTCATTATATTGTGGAATTAGCTATATAGAAACAGTGAGTTTCATTTAAAACACTAATATGAGTAGATTCCACGAAGTAAGGGTGGAGACAGTTAATTTAGAATATCACTTGGTACCTTACTTAATGAAAAGTAAGCAAATTTACTAGGTTTTCACTTTCCATCAATAAAATTTAAAATCCCTAATAATTTCGTTACTACGTTAAACAATTCCCAATTTAAGTAAAAATCGACACTTTTGGCAACACTGGCTTGAACTGTGTTATTCCATAGACAATTCGAACAAGTATTATTTGCTCTATGGTTTATTATGTGTTAACAAAGAGTATATAAATATTGAGTAAAATGAATGAAGAATTGGAATCTATAATTTATATTTAATCCTTTCACTTGTGCTAAATAATGTATATTCCTATTATACCATTCAGTATATTTTTGATGATATTCGGCAACATATTTTCCAAATCGATCGTAATTTGTCATTTTTACACTTGCTTATCAATATAATTATTAACAGAAACAATTAAATTTAGGTTGTGTATGTATTCTATTTGCAAGACGCTCCAATTTTGATCTTTTTTATTGAAGTGTAATAAATACGAATACCAAAGAGATAAATTTAATGTAGAAAATTTCAGAACACACGGTAAAACATATTTTATTTCAAATCAAAATAAAAAGTAGAATGCGACCCACATTTTGTTTAGAAAAATGATACGAAACCAAAACAGCTTTGAAACAAATAAAACATTTTACTGGGTCAAAGCGAAATAGTTGTTTTGAATACAATTATTTGATAACGTAAAATTTAGGACGCTTCAAAACATAAAAAGTTGATTTTGCAATTCAACAAAAAAACCCAAACCCAATTCGGGGGGATAGTAAAAACCAAGTACAGAGAGCGGCAGCGGACAGACAGTGTTGGGGCGAAGACGCGAAGGGAAAAGACCCTTCCCTGTCACGGTAACGGGTAGCAGTTCCCTTTAGTGTTAGTGGTTTCAGAGGTAAAGTTCTCTCCGTTCTGTCAGGGTGTAATAGGGGTACTTAGATATCCTTGACGGTGAACACTGTCCCACTTTCGAGACACAAAACGGTAAGAATCACCCTCTGCGCTAAGTTTTTTTCAACATAGCACGATACCGGTTACTGGCACTACCCGCGGTGGCTAAAAAGATAGCGAAGAATAAGCAGTAGCCGGCCAGAGAAAGGAAGTTTTCCAACGCCGTAAGTTTTTGAATAAATTGAGATTTAAACTTTGTTTTTTTATGAGACATTTATTCGTTTATTAGTTTGCGCTGGTTTCTGAACTTGGTAGTTATAAATTAAATGTTATACATAGGGAGTAGCGATAACAAATATATTTATTTGATTGTCTGTTCTTTCAAGGGGACTGGACACACTTGGTCGCTTTCAGTTAAATATTGAATGTCCAGGCTCACAATTTTGGGGCACAGCTCGTTCTGTAATATATAAAATTTACCGTGTGTGATGATATAATCAAATTTCGCAGAGTATCACCAACCTGACAAGAGTTAGGTTTTTTTCTAATTAGTTAGTTATTATTTTGTTGCGCCACATAATTCGCTTCCACCTCGTAGGTAGGACAGAGATAAGAGTTAACGCAAGGTTAATTTGTACTTGGTATCAAAAGGGCCGGAGCGTATGATTTTCCTTTTCCTAATGTTTCAACGAACTTGTTCTGATAAATAATTTAAAAAATTGTTTTCTTTTGTTCAGACGTGATCAGAAGTTCCTTTCAGATTTAGTAAAATAAATAAACATTGTAGGTGATTCAAAGACTTGGAATTTTGCAACTCGAAACGCCAGTGTCGATAAATATTTTATTGTTCTTAGATCAGCAGTATTTTGTTACGATTTTTTTTTACTTTCATATTTTATCATGGTCAATGGCGCGAAACCATCGTAGTCTAGCATAACATTTCGGTTCAAAGTAAATACATATAATCTTTTTCTTTTGCTCCTCGAGGCCGGTGAATATCAAATTTATGAGAAAACGCATACGCCCCTCATGCACTTTGAAATACTAAAGCGATAAGGGGTTAATTTATTTGTTCTAGCTCAAGGCGAGGGTTATATCATAATTTTTTTGGGAAAGTTGTATGTTATACAGGGGTAGGTTAGGAAGTACAATTTATGGATAAATGTATAGGTAGTTTTATAAAGGGGGACTTTAATAATTTGGGTGATATTGGGATTTTATTTTATATATATATATATATATATATATATATATATATATTGAACTAGTTACTTAGTTCTGGAAACAAATTTACATAAATAATTATCATAAAAAGTATAGATTATCACGGGAGGTGTGTCAGTAGACACAACCATTAGCAAGAAAATGACAATTTAAGTATAAAGTTATATAAAAATTAGTGAAATATGTATCAATCTTATTAAATATGAATGTGATTATTTTAAAAAGGATTATGAGAACAAATACCAAACACAATATTATTTAATTAAATACAAAAAGTTACCTGCACAAGTAATTCCGAATATATGTCAAAGTCAATGAGTTCCACAATGTGCTGAACACTGCTGTAGGAATATCTGTAGATATTAATTGCCATATTATAACTTGAAACCTAAAAGAATTAAAAAAAAGAATATTTAGTCTAGTGTTTGATTAGCATAATTACACATGTTCTAATAGTAAAAGTTTATAATTTCATAAAGAGTTGAAAACTGTATATGAAAGGATAGATGGAACGCAGCTCAAACTTATGAAAGGGAAATTAATAAACAGGAAGTAATGAATCTTAGTAAATTTATAATTGCCAACTTAATTTTATTGATTATTTATTGCATACTGAAAAATAATATCAAAAACAAAAATAATCAATAGTTTATATGATATAAATATAAAATAAGATTGAAAATTAAAAAAAGGATCAATTACATATAGGTAAATTAATAATTTAGGTTGTAGTTTTCGTAAAAATAATTATTTATAAAAATATCTAAACAACATGTTTATATGTAAATTAGCTATTGTATTATGAAAAAAGGACATGATATAAATTCCTTAATACAATAGAAATAATAGTGAACTAGTGTGAATATCCTCCAGAACAATTAAATTAAATAATTCAGATTTAGAACTAAAACACTTTGAAATGACAATTTTTTATTCAAAATAACAGATAAGTGAGCTTTGGATTAATCAAGCGAGGAGGTTGTTGATTTTGAAAACAAGAGAAGAGAGTTTTGGGGTGATGGAGAGGAAGCGTCGATAGAGAGACTCTTTGTTTAAAAATTTATCAGAAATTGAGATAAATGTTAAAAAACACAATCAAAGGTAAATCAAAGCATTTAACTATTGTTTATAATCCTGTGTAAGGATGAAGAAGAGTAGAAAATGAATATCTCCTGAGAGATATCTACAAGAATTTGGAGATGCGGGTTGCAGCCCGGCAGAGAATTCAATATTAAGGTCTGTGTCTTTACAATTACATTCATTGGAATTCCATATAATTCTTTATAAAGAAAGTAAACATTAAAAATTTATCAGAACGTTCAAATTGAATAAATTCATTAAATGGCCAAGAACATTTATCATATGATGCATCATAATTTTATCTCAATTGAGAATTAAACAGTTTTAGTTAATAATAATATTTGTACTTACTTGATATAATATAATTCACTGTATATGTTCACGAGCATCATGAATTTTCACATAACCTCTCATTCTTTCTTTTATCTTCAGCATGAATAACTATTTGCCTATTACTGTCTTCACTTTCAACTCACTCACATAATTTTAACTAAGTATACTTATATATAATTGATTATTTAAAGTTTATATCATTAAAATTGTTTCACCATTATAGACGCGCTGGAAGTGTGTTTAACAGTAAAGCTATTTCTTATAGAGGGGAGAGTATCCTCCTATCGTTTCAATTATAACAGCGCATGCGTTCAGATTTATGCGCCGACGCACTGATAGGAACATTCTTATACCGAGAAATGTATCTGATATAGGGTGGAACAAAAACACAATTTTCAATGTTTAAATCTTATTGCAAATTTTCATAATAATTTATTAAATTGTTTACATTTGAGTGTTGGTATTTTATTCTCATCACATCCATCAGAAAATTTTCTATTGTCAACATATTTCAATAATTTTATATAGGAGAAACTTCAGAAATTAATTTTCATAAAAAAAATTTTACAAGGAAAAAGGTAAGGTTTGAATTAAATTTGTCAATTACTGGTATTAATGCATCCTGAACTCAAAGGGAGGAGTCTCATACTTTCGACTGAGATAAATAAATATAACAGTTAATAAAAAAATTAACATCTTGAGCTAACCGAGGTAAAACAAATACTATATTAAATAATACTGTATTAAATAAATAATAAAATATAATCAATTATAATATATATATATATATATATATATATATATATATATATATATATATATATATATATATATATATGTATATATATATATATATATACATACTCAGAGAAAGTTTTATTATATTTTTATATACAACTTTGTGGTTCCACCATATTTTATTTATCATCCCTACCCCAAATTTCCCCCTAGAGTGTGTATCAACCTTGGATGCGAGACCGAACAGGGAGAACAATCCTGTCCTGGCGAAGGAGATCGAACCGTTTTAAGACCAGGCGTTCCCAGCTCAAAATCGGACTGGATTTGCCTTACACGCTGTAGAAAAGAATTGGTGACACTAAGGTCAGGATCAATATACAAAAAAAAGGTAGGATTATATTACAAGTGGTGACAGCGTTTATTAGACTGGTGAAAGAGTTTTTTTTATTAATAAACAGTTAAGTTGAAGGAGGTTAGGATTATGTTACAGAAGCTACAAACTTGAGCGTTCCATTTAGTCACGTGACAACTTTTGACGCTTATTTTTTGAGCTTCCAGCGTCACGTGAAAATGTACCTTTAGAGAATTTAATGTGTTTCATTAAAATCTAATTTTTTTAGTAGTCGATTTCTTTTCATGTATTCTAGGATCATGGTATGTAGTAAGTGTGGATGTTGAAGAAATTGTTGATAAAGTAAGCGGTGACGATCGTTCAACATATTTTCTTTTCTTTTTGTTTAATAGATGCTCAGGAAAGTAAAAAATCTTCCATCATAAAATGTTTGCTGAACAAGACGAGATATTTAGAAGGATTAAATTTATCTATATTTTAGTGGTAATGATTCATTTTTGTCTTAATAATTTTTTGTCATTTGGAAATCTATAATTAAAAACCAGTATCTAAATATGCACAATTCTCTATTTCAACTGATATAACTTTGACGTTAAAATCTATCCAAATAACCTTATAAAAACTTAACAAATTAATGAATATACTCACCTGTGGAACGATATTAATAAATTCTTTGAATATCGTTCAGTGCAGGCAAAAGCGGCGCACGATTTCACGCTATTTATTTTTATAATTTCAATGTTTATAAAAAAACTCACTTCAAGCCCGTATATAAAGTTTGTATTTTTGCCACTATTGAGTTTAATGTGTTGCCTACCTATCTTGATAACTTAGACGCAGTCCATGGGTATAACCTTGACATATTATACTGATGTCAATGGGTACAACCACAGAATACATTGGGCTGGTGTATTCTGTGGGTTATCTGTGGGTATAACCTATAACGTCAAATTTTTATAACCAACATTCTTAAATGTAGTAAATAAACTTTAATATGGAATTATATTCAACGAGATCAAAGAAATACTGTAAGTTGCCACCAAATCTTCCATTACCCATAAATTTGAAAAAAGATGGGAGCATTTGTAAAATACATGGCACATTTAATGGAATATCAGTGAGCATAGAAAAATTAGAAGACATGAAAAATATTGTTGCAATGGGATATTATGGCAAGGGCATATTTTCCAGGAATTATCCACAGTTCAGCGTAGACAAAGTGAGCATTTTAAGGAATCGGCAATATGAGCGAAGAGTTGAATGGAGTAATAAAAAAGCTGCACATTCTCAAAAAGTTATATCAGTACCGGATTCAGATGATGAAGATTCATATTTTACAAATATGAAACCAACTTACCAAGTAGATAGATCTGGAATAAATGAAATTGTTTCTTTAAGCTTAGAAGAAGCATTTTTTCTTTCAAATTTGGGCATTCTAGACATTTATAATGAATCACGATTATTAAATTTGGAACAATTATGGAAGCTGTTTGCAGAACAAGATCCCTATTTTACAATCAATTATGCCGTTTATTCTTATTTCAAGACTAAAAATTGGGTTGTTAAACCTGGCAGTAAATTCGGTGGTGATTTCTGTAAGTTTTCAACTTCAACTTAATTTTAATACAAAAGTTTCAGGTTAATGTTAAAAATGTTATAATGGCATTGACCATTCTGCAACTGATAAGATTATCCAGTAATTTATTTAACTTTGTTCAACTTTAAGGGATTAAAGAGTGAAAATAAAACTCATGTCAGCTCTATTTGATAACTCGCTAAATATTGACTGACAGATAAGAGGCTGCTAGTATGTACAAAGTGCCAAATTGTTAATATGTTTAGGTACATAAATATCAACAGTTAGTTAATGTCGAGAATAGTGAAATGTATAATAGTATGGTACTATGTTGAAATATGATTATTTCTTTTTCAATAGTATGTAGTAGTTTCTAAATGCTCTCATTTATTTACTATATTCAGGGCCGGAGTCCCCCCAGTGCTGGAGGTATTTCGGGCCCCTGCCATTTTTGTGTTGCCCAAATTCCAAATTCACTAATCACAGTCAAGTATTTAGTGTATTATACATAGGTACACATATACTTTTAACTCTCCATAAAATGAATTACTGATTTTAAATCATATTATTGTAAAGTTTAAATGTCAAGTCATGTAAGCAAACCTATTTGTTTTAATACTCACTCCCAAGTAAACAGTAACCCATTCAATTTAAAAACAATGCAGTTCATATAAATTAATTTTTTAAAACATATAAATCCAATACTTTGTAAAATACTATGATTATGAAATAAATACATAAACATGTAAAAAAAGTGTTCAATCTATAATTTAATTAACATTTTTACCTGAATAATTCCAATACTGAGTAGTATATACAGAAATATTTTCTTTATACTAGAACTCTCCTAATTTCAGTTTTAAATGTTTCAGTATTATATGAACGTGGTCCCCCTTTCTGTCATGCATCGTACGTTGTGATTTTGGACATATTAAATAAAGATATGGAACGGATTACGGAATTATCAAGACGTTCTCTAGATAACATGTCTTTATTATATCTAAATCGATTATGCGAAACAACTGGAAAGGAACTTGTGATTTGTCAAGTAATTTTAAATGAATGGCCAATACCAGCTCATAATAAAATACGAGATATTGTAATAAAAGTAATTCTAATAAACAGACAACATAATAAAAAGTAGACATTTCTTTATTTTGCACAATTATTTTTACCTTGTGTTCTACGTTTTCCTATTTTTATTTTCCTTCTTATGTTGGTAAACTTACAAGTGGGATTTTATATTTTAAAAACGATATTTCATTACAGCATTATTACTAATTAAAAAACAAGTTGGGAAGCGTAACAGTGTTGAGTATATGTAGACTTAATGTTTAATTAATAACCCCGTATAAAAAAGATTTTCTTTCTATTGGAGAGGTTTCAGACCATTATTATTCCGAATCCATTTATACCTAAGCTCTATCACACACCGTTCGTCTGCTGAAGCTCCGTTCTAAACAGTAATATTAGTTTAATGAATGACCCTGTATAAAAAATGATTTAAATATTCTCTTAAAATAAAGGGTGTTTCACACAAACGCGAATTGCGAATAACGTTCTGATTGGTCCATTTGAAATCAACATGGCGGTATGATAAGATTTTTAATATTTTGTCAAACCACAAAATTTAAAATTTGAGGGGGGAAAATTGGATTGAGTTCAATATACTCGCACAAATTGTTAGAACCGACTATTTTATACTAGGTACATTTTGTTTTATTTTGTCTGATTCCTTTCATTTGATGCATCTTTTACATCATGTGTGATATCTATGCATTGTAAGTTGTTTTGTTTTGATTATTCTTTAGTGTTTAGCACTTTTTGTCGGTTTCTAACATGGAAAGCAGTGAGATATGTTGTATTATTCATTGTTTGTGAATAATATAATCAAAATAACCTAACAAATAAAAATAAAAAATATTACAACTATATGAAATAGCCCGAACTGGCGATGGCGAATTATTTTTCTGCGAATTCGCAAATCGTGAGGGGTTCTTTATGAAACAAGCTTAAAAGTATTGATTAATATTTAAAACGTCAAATTTCCACCAATGAAATGTGAGCAGTATCATTACTTTGTCATCATTAACTTAATAAGAAAAAGGCCAAAATTAAAAAGAAGAACGAATTTGACAGCTATTAGTTACAAAAGAACAGTGACGATTGAACGTTAAATAGCGATTCGTCTCTACATTAATAAATTATACGAGATTTCTAAAATAGCCATATTTATATTTGTTTATTATATACCTCAGTTAAATTAGTTTTTACTGCTGGATTTTAAAATTAAAATGAATAAGGTAAGCGACAATAAATAATATATGTAATAAGATAATATTTAATGTACGATTTCTAGATACCTGGTTCAGAGGACGAGGATGATATAGAAAGCTTGAGAATCGCAGCCCTTCAATCGTTAAAGAGAAAGAATGCATTTCCGGATATGATACCAACAAATTCGCATTCAAATTTTAGAACAGCTAAAGGAAGTCGAAATAAATGGGGTCGGTTCAATCACCCAGGAAGACCTGCAAAAAGTGTAAGTTTTTATTTTATTATTAACAATAGCCAATTGAAGTTCATAGTAGTACGTTATATTTGTTATAATTTTAATAGCCTTAAAGATGGTGATCTAAATGATATTTTCTGTCAATTTATTCTGTAATGATTTTTATTTATTATTAGCCAAAAGTGAAGGAAACACTATTATGTATGTCTGTTAATTTCTTAAGGTGGTGTGTGAATGTATATCTTCAGTTTGTGAGGTACTTGGTAGTTCCAAATTTAAAATATTCAAATTAAAAAACACATTTATATGACAATTGCCTCCAGTTTGATTGAATTTATATTCTCGGTTTATGTCAGGTACTTTGTAATACAGTAAAACCTCCCAAACTCGAAAAAATCTTGTATTCCCTTCCTTCAAGCCCAAAAACCTCCTTCGTTTGAAATCTGACCCCTCTATAACTCAAAATAATTAGTGAGTCCCTACAAGTAAATTCAGTACATATTTTCCTTCCATAAGTCGAAAAAATAAATTTGACCTCTGCTTCCCCAACGAGGCAATGTTTGATTTTACAACCTTCACAACTCAATTATTTGAAACAGGGCTGTTTTTTAAATATCTTCCTGATAAGGCTCTAACTTTTAAAAATGATAAATGCCATGGTGGGAAGCACAGCAAGGAAAGTTTCACCGTTTTGCTCTCAGCTAATATGTCTGATACAGAAAAACTCTAACAACTAGTCATGGGGGAATGCTAAAGAACCTTGTTGTTTTTCATTATGTAAATCACTACCTTCAAAATATGAAGGAAATACCAAAGCATGGATGACTTGAAATTTTCGACAATTGGCTCTTAAATATTAATAAGAAAATGGCTAAAGAAAAAAAATTATATTATTCATTTATAATTGTACAACACATAATGATATTCCACAAGTGAGAGCAGTTAAAATTCAATACCTGCCCGCCAATACCATATCAAAATTACAACCTATGAATCAAGGCATCATTGAAAATTTTAAATTATTGTAACGAAAAGAAGTTGTCAGAAACTTATTGGATAATATGAATAGCCAAATGTAACTGCTGCAACTATAATAAATTGTTATATATATTTATGACCTCAAATACAGTACAAAAAGGATACTGATAACAAGGCCTATACAAAAGATATAGTACATAATCAAATATAAAACAATGAAATAGTACATAATACAGAATAGCTGGATAGTACAATGTTTGTTATATACACACATACAAATAACTTTTTTGGCATTAATTCATTTAAATAGATATATCACAGAGTATTTACAGATATCACATGAATCATATTGTTAAATAGTCATACATCTAACATAATACATTTCAGATGCAGTTTTAATTTGATATTGAATGAATTTTTATTTTCTATTTCTTTTATTCGTGCTGGAATTGTGTTGTATGCTTCAATTGCCCTATAAATCGGCGAATCTTGGGTTTTTTTGGAAAGTCTAAATTCGTTTCTTAAAAAAATCTTTATTTCGAGTGTCATGATTGTGCACGTCTTGTGCTAACATGAATGTGTGATTTGATTTAATATAGCCAACTTGCATGCCATGAACTAGTTTAACTTGTTCAAGTTTCTTCAAATTTTTGATATTGAGTAATTTCGTTTCTGAATAAAGTTCTGCAGTAGATATTTGTGAGTCGTAGTTATACAATACCTTTATGGTTTTATTTTGCATAATTTGTAATTTTGAAATTAATGTATCTGAAGCATTTCCCCAACAGTTAATAAGATATCTCAATCTGAATCCAATTAAGCAATAATAAATTGTGTTTTTATGTTTGTCACTCATCATGTAAGCACATCTTTTCAATGCGCCTACTATTGGAACTATTTTACTAGTGATATAATTTATGTGTTTGTGCCAACTCAATTTTTCATCAATATATAATCCCAAATATTTGTGATAATCAACACAGTCCAGTAGATTATTATCAAATCTAATCTGCAGATCATGAAATGGCTTATTTTTTTGTTTAATACACATGTATACGGTTTTTTTGACATTTATACTAAGTTTATTACACCGCAGCCAATCAGAATAGTGGGTTAAGTCCTCATTTATGGTAGATTCAATACTTTTCAAACATGGACTTGAATAGACCAATACCGTGTCATCTGCAAAACTGAAATATTTTGCCTTTGTACCTACACATTGCACATATAAAATATATAGAATTGGACCTAAAACGGACCCCTGAGGGACTCCCATATTGACGTTTCTTTTCTCACTACTCACATTATTGACAACAGTGTAATGACTTCGGTGTTCTAGGTATGTCTTGAGTAGTTTATAAGCAGTTCCCCGAAAACCCATCTTATTCAATTTTTTCAATAGAATTTCAATGTCCACAGTATCAAACACCTTCTGTAAATCTACAAACACAAGAATGACATAATTGTTCTTATTAATTTCAGCAGAAACACTTTCCAAAAGATCAGTTGTTGCACTCATGGTACTACTTGCTTCCTGGAAGCCATATTGATATTTGTCAAAGCCAAAGGTATCTTTTACATAAAGTGCAATTCTTTTTTTGACTATTTTTTCAATAATTTTTGAAAAGATGCTCAGTATTGATATGGGCCTATAGTTAATTATCAAATCTTTCAACCCACCTTTATGTAGAGGTAATAATTTTGCAACCTTGAGTTCTTCTGGAAATTGTCCCGTGGTGAGAACATCATTTACAAGACGAGTAATAGTTACAATTATTATGTCTAGGAGATTTAGTAAATCCCACTTGCTCACTCCATCATGACCAGCTGAATTTGACTTTATACTTTTAATTACACTATTGATTTCACTTTCATCACATAAACCAAGATCGATTGAGTCCGTGGATTCTTGTTCAGTATATTCTTGATTATATGCCGGTGGAATTTCTGAGGCTAGCTTCTCTCCGATTGTTGCATAGTGTCCATTGAATTTATTGGAAATTATTGTCTCATCTGTAAAAATCTCATCAGAAATATTAATTTGTTTGATGTTGTTGGAGTTCTCAGAGGTCTTGTTATGCACCAAGTTATTTATCAAGTTCCAGGCCTTTTTTGGGTTGTTTTCAGTTTTTGAGAATTTTCTATTCGCCCATTTGATCTTCAGTTGTTTGGCTTGATTGGTTACCGCATTTTTTGCTTTTTTAAATTCACTTTCAGAGTGAGGAGTTTTTAACCTCTTCCACATCCTGTATAATCGGTCTCGATATTTCACTTTAGCAATAAATTCGTTTGTGATCCAGTCATTGTTATTAATGATTTTTATATTTTTCTGCTTTGTACTTAGAGTTTTAGTTTTGCAAAGTATATTAGCTAGCTCACCAAAGCTTGATATGGTTTTGTTATTTAATTCTAAACTAACTCGACTTCTCCAGTCTGCTATATTCACATAACTCCTTGTGACAACTTTTGAGACTTTTTCCATAACCTGCTGATCCACTGTAATGTTCATCAACTTATGGTCTGATATGCTATGGTCTTTTAATGTTATTTCACACTTCAGTTTTTTGTTGCTCATTACGTGATCAATTATGCTACTCCTGTGGAATCCCACTCTTGTAGCGTACAGGGAGTCTATTTTGTTGTGCAAATTGAATGCATTCATCTCTATAATATTTTTATATTCTGTAACATGGTTACCACCATCCAATAGATCCAAGTTAAAATCTCCAATAACAACACATTTACTTTTCTGGTTATCGAGTAAGTCTTCAAAAGCATCGATAAATTGTTGGACGTTGGATGATACTGATCTATATATTACAAAAATTCTTAGTTTATAGTTTAATAAATTCACTCCCCAACAATATTACAGTGATCAATTATTGGTGCAGTTACCTGATTGTAAGTTATATTTTGTTTTAAGTAAATTGCTACACTCCCCCCTCGTGTGTCTCTGCAATCGTGTACAGCCACATAGTTTGGAATATTGAAAAAGCTGGTTTCATTAGGGTACAGCCAGGTTTCTGTTGAAGCTATAACATGTATCTCTTTATCACTTGTTTTCAGAAGATAATCTATATCCTCTAGTTTGTTTTTCATACTTCTTATATTGATATAAAGAACGTTTAGTTGATTTTTTGGTTTAGTAACCATTAAGGTGATACATGTTTTTTTTTCTCAATTGATTTTTTTTTATTAGTTTTTAATCTGTTTCAATAACCAAAGCTCATTTTCATCCTTAATCCAGATTGGCTTCTCATTTTCGTTTTTTACAAGGTATATTTTTCCTCCAACAGTATATGCTGATTTGAAATTCATTTCTCTCTTTAAATCCCTTGCATTTTTTAATAATAGTTGATTCTCAGCAGTGAGATCATCATTGAAATATATTGCCTTATCGCCAGATAGTTTGCAATCCAGACATTTGATACTTCTTATTTCTTTTCTTCTTTTATACAGAGATATTTTATCTGCTTTATCCTTTAATTTGACTAGTAAAGGTGAATTTTTTTTCCCACCAACTCTTCTGCATTCCTGTACAACACTCTCGGTGTAGTTCATCTTCATCCCTTCAAAGATCTTCTGAACGATTTCTCTAGGATCCATTTCTTGTTCTTCGATACCTGCAATGACCACATTGTTCACTCTTTCGTTCTGTTCCTTTATGCCCAGCTAATTCTCCAGGTTCCGAACTTTGGTGCTTAGAGCTTTATTTTCTTCTTGAATCGCTCTCATCTGCTTCATGGTTTCCTTCAGTTCTTCTTTTTGTTCTTCGAAACAATCAGAAATGAACTGCAAGGAGTTTTTCAACGCAGTCATCTCACTCCTGTAGCTCTTTTCCAGATCAATTTTCAGATTTCCTAGTTGGGGTTTTAGGACATTATTGATGATATTTTCCAGTCTTTTCTCTTCAGTTCCATGAATGTATTCATTTTCAGAAGTTCTAACCTCACTTTTTTTTCGTGATTTACAGCACCTTATTTTATCTTCATCATCGAAAATTTTTGCCTGATTGGCACAGCTATTATGAAAAGCTGCCGTACAAATTATGCAATGCACAGCCGAAACTACTTTTTTATTGCAGTGTTTGCATATTTTTATTTCACTAGTTTTAGATAGCTTGTCACTACCCGCCATTTTGAAAACAACATATACACTATGGTTTTCCATTGTCATCAGCAGAAGAAACTGAAGCCGAAGATATTTCTCTTCAACCTCCTGCAAAATAGAATACAGTGGATTCTGAAACAGGAATATGTTTCGAGAACTTCGTTATGGGCAATGATGAAGTTATCACTGCTGGAACATTATCTGACAATGAAATTATCGATTCAGTGCGAGAAAACTGAAACTAATGATTTAGATGACATAAAAAACACGAATAGGTACAACAGGCACTTCTTGGGATTCCATCAAAGTAGCAAGAATAACTTTGAATACTTTAAGGAATTTTATAGAACAAAGCAGCAGCAAAAATATTTTTCTCTTATTTATATCATAGATCAGGGCTATCCAACTGCAAGTGTCCCAACGGCCATTTGGAAAAAAAATGTTTGTAGGGCCTTCATACTTCATATGCCACTTTATCAGTGAGTTTTAATAGGTACGGTATACATATACAAAGAAAAAATACGTTTATATAATTATTTAATTCAAAAAATATCAAATTACAAAAAAAATTATGGGAACTTTGAGAATGTTGGTTTCCACTAACTAATACATCAATATTAACTTTTAATATTTGTTGTTGATAAACGAAGCAACTGAGTAAGGGGACATCTATATTTTGACTTAATAAATTTCACGTTGGAAAAGATGCTTTTGCAAACATACAATTTAAACAAAAACACGAGTTTTCCTCCTTTTTCTATGCCTTATCTGTTTCTAATATCCGAGTGTACAAGACCAAAAGAGCTAAATACGCGTTCTACTGAAGTTGAAGAAGCAGTTGCACACAGGAACTGTTTTATTATTGGCAACTGTTTCAAGATTTCCGGCTCATCATTTTGTGATAACCACCATTGTAGCCCGTTTACATTTTTTATTACTTCGTCGGAAAACATAACTTGCTTAAATGGAGTACTGCAGGCATTTAACTTTATTACTAAAGGTAACAGTCCAGTGTTTTCATATAACTCGTTAATTGTTTCTAAAGCTATATTCTTTTCTTCTGGTGTTAACTGGTATTTTGTTTTTTGTGGATTCAGCACATACACTATAAAATGATATGGCGTTAGTGCTTGCTTATATCGATTATTAAATTGTTGTGTTTTTTGTAATGGTAATTCCACAGATTCATCAAAGATATATTGTAAATGTTTCCACTGCTCTACAGCATCTGCAATAGTAGCATTTTTCCTCTGCACAGTATCAAGAGCAACTGATACAGGTTTTAAAATGTTTAAATAATCTTGCGCTGCATGTTTAATTGTAATATTTGAAACTATTTGGTAAATAGTGGAATCGATCTCCTTTTTATTTTCTTCGCAGATTTTTAATATGATGTCCCACTGAGTGATATACATCTCTAAGCAGTCGCCAAGGCTATTCCATCGCACATCACTTAGGAGGACTAAAGCGCTGCCTCCTGCTTGACTGAATTTAGCTCTAGCCAAATGGTCATTTCGGAAATACGTAACAATTTGGACCACATGTTCTTTAACGTTTTTAACTTGGAAAGTCCTTGCACAGTAAATTAAAAATATGCGCAGAGCAGCCATAAGTTATAACTTTTGCGTTCATTTTTTCTTCTAATGTTTTTCTCATAAGTGTCATATTTGCGGCATTGTCTGTCACAAAAGATTTTACGGTACACTTGTATTTTAATTCACATGAAGAAAACAGGTCACAAACTATTTGAGTTAAATATTCTGAAGTATGTGGATTTTCTGATGTGTCTATAGTTTCGTATAGGAGGGCTTGTCCATCTTCAGTGGTTATCATTGCACATATCATTGGTTCATTGTGCATGTTTGACCACCCATCAGTTGACATATTCACGGACTGTCCTGACAGGGAGGAGAAACATTTTTCTTTTTCCTCTTCATAGATTTCGTCCAAAAGACTGGTTGCTACCGTTTTTCTCGAGAGCTGTGTATAACCAGGCCTTAATAACTGAATGGCTTTTTCCATCTCTAAATTCTCAATACATCTGAAGCTTGAATTAGTAGCAAAAATAGCCTTTGCTATTTGTTTGTCAATTTTATGTTTTTCAGCAGTTGAAGTCCGCATTACAAAACCACTCATGGTAGGCTGAGTTTCGATTACTTTTTTTTTGGATTGGCTCAAAAGTTGTTGGTACTTTCGGTGGAGTTTTTCTAACATATGAATTATCCGTCATGAGTGAACTACAACTTGAGGCAGATGATGTGATAGCAAAACTGTCAACCGACATTCGACTCTGGAAAGAGAAAAAACATAATTGAAATTGATTAATTGATGATATATTGATATAGTATTGAATTATTGATTTTAAAATAAAGTGAAAATGTTCAATAGAGATGTAAAAGCAAATTTATTTTTTCAAGTTGAAAAAAATTAAAAATTAAGTAAGTATAGAACAGTAAAGATATTATTTAATTAACCTGGGTAAGGTCGCGTTAAAAAAGTTACATTAAAAGCCACACGTTAGATTTCACCTAACATTTAAAAATAATCCTATATGCCTAAAATCTATATCCTAAAATATCTATAAATGAATACTTAAAAATTATATTATCTTTGTTAAAAATAATCTATCAAAATTTTTTTAAAATTATCTCAAAAATGTATCTTCTTCTCATTGACTTTCAGACCTTAAGGTCCATAGTCTCCCTATTGGGATTCCTAGCCTCATTTTTCCGGCAGCGGTGGCTAGCCGCTTGGCCAACCCTACTGCTTTAAATCAGTAGGGAGTTTGTGAATTCGGTGATTTAGTTTCTGCTCTGAAGTCTGTCCTTTGCTTCTTCTACTATTCTTTTCCATTCTTTCCGGTCTTTTGCTTTATTCTTCCAGTCATTTATTCCAATTTCTTCAAGATCTTCTTCTACACCATCCAACCATCTAGTTTTCGGTCGCCCCCTTGCTCTTCGTCCTTGTCTTTTAGTTTCCTGTATTTTCCTGACACACCTTTCATTACCTAGACGTTGTACATGTCCTGCCCACCTTAATCGTTTACTTCTTATTTCATTTGTTATTATTGGGCTATTGAATTTTTAATTAACTTCGTAGTTTCTTATTATTCTCCATACTCCATTTTCTTTAATTGGGCCGTATATTCTCCGTAGTATTTTCCTTTCCCAGATTTCTAATGTGTTTTCCTCTTTTTTTTTGTTAAATTCCAGGTTTCTGCGGTGTAAAGTACGACTGGTCTAATTACTGCCTTGTATATTTTAATTTTTGTGTTTGTAGACAATATCTTTGATTTAACTGTGTCTTTTAATGCATAGAAACATTTGTTACCATGTTGTATTCTGATATTTATCAAAAATGTATCTACTTATAATATAATACATATATATTTAAAAAATATTTCAAAATATGTCAGAATATATAATTAAAAATTACACTATGTTACTTATCTTATAATTAATATTTGTCTCAAAACTTTCACTAAATTATCTCAAAAATAAAATATCAAGTGCTTGGAGAATCAACAAAAAACAAAAAATGTTGGGCAAAATCTAACCACGCGATCATTTCCGGGTTAATAATTTAATTACCTGTATTCCTCTCTTGATAATTACAAACATCGTGGTGTGCTTTAAGTCTTTGGACTAACCCTTGAATATCTGTCTTGCACTTTTTACAAATACCCTTACACCCCGATTTATTTGGATTTGTTGTCTTAATATCGGACTGCCATATTGGGTCCTCTTTTCTTCCATTCATTTTACTTTATTTATATGTTTTCACTTCACTTAACTAACCTAACTAGCGAAATGCGTGAAATTGTTGAGAAACGTTAATTTATAGGTTGAGAAGGAAAACAAGCCTCGACAGGAATATTCTTGCAAAAAGCACAACAAACGCGTTCGTGCCTCACTCGGCAGTACTCGACACTGTATAGTGAGTGTATAGAACAGAAGGAAAACAAATCGCGACAAGAATTTTCTTGCAAGAAGCGCGACAAATGCGTTGTCACAAGTTTTTGAGCCGCAAATTGTATTATAATTTTTAGACTTATACATTAAAATAATTAACAATAATTTCAAAGAATCTAAATGTTCAAATTTTATATTCAAATTTAAAAAATCAAATAAATCGTGATTTTCCGAAAAAATCAATGGTTTTTGATTTTTTTTAATAAAAATTAGATTTTCAGACAAAATTTTCGCGATAAACTTCTCGTTATTTTTATGGTTATTAAATATTTGTTTCTAAAATATATGCTTCTAAAAGTTTACACCCAAAAAAGTTCACTATAATTTATCATTATTTTTAGGGCCAAAGCAGAATTAGGAATACCAATCTGATATCAATAACGCCACTACCGGATGAAACTGATTCCACCCCTAAGGACAATTTAACTGGGTCTTCACCTGAAGAATGTGCTAAGAATACAGAAAAGGAAACTCGTAGTAAATTCAACAGATACGATCAGTCCGATAAATCAGAAAGCGAATCTGAAGACAAACACGAATACGAGCAAAATAAATTGAAAAAATCTGACAGTTTAGAAGTTCTCATCAATGAATTAGATACTGAAATTAAAAAGGAAAAGGAATGTGGCGAAGAAAAGGGAAACATCGAAATTATTACGGAACAAAACATAGTAGATAACTCAGATAAAGAAAAGATTCCGGAGGTTGATAAAAATATCTGTGTTGTGAACACCGATTTACCAGCTTCCACGTTTAGAAAACATCCGAATACAAGATCTCCTCAAAGGGGAATGTTTTATAATAGAAGGCACAATAGACGATTTCACCAGACAATTATGCATCAACCACACCCTGTCTTTAACCCTATGAACCAATTCGAACCTCAATTGATACCGTTTATGAATAATCCACATCCTAATCCAATGATGATACATCCTACATTCAACGCACCTCCAATATTTCCCCCATATTTCGACCGACCGATATCGCCACTCACTATAAACACAGAATCTTTAACTACCGCTACCAGAGCACCGCTGTCTCCCAGAAGCGCAGCTTTCGTTCTGCAAAATAAAGCCATAATCGAAAAACGTAAACGTTCTCCTCGAAGATCATACTCGAGGAGTCCTTCACGAAGTTTATCTCGCAGTCCTAGACGGTCATTGTCGCCTATAAGACGATCTTTAACGCCTGTAAGACGATTTAGGAGATCGATTTCACCGAGGAGACATTCTAGATCGCCTAAAAGGTTCTCGCCGAGAAAGAGATCACTGTCACCAAAGCGACGATCACTTTCACCAAAAAGACGATCTCCATCACCTAAACGACGCTCACTGTCGCCTAAAAGAAAAGTTCCTGCAGGAAATCCAGTGAAAGGTAGACCGGTACATGATCGATTAGGTCTCAAATCAGACAAACCCGAAGAAATTAAAAATAAACCTAAAGTAAAAGAGGAGGAAGAACCACCGTTAGACCCAGTTTTAGCTGCTAGGAGAAAGAAATTCGAATCTAACGAATTGAAGAAAAAAGAAGGGATTATTCGATTAAAACCCAAAGAAGAAAAACCTGAAATAAAGAGCGATGAAATATCAATTGAGGAAACAACAGAAGTACCTAAAAAGGTTGAAGAAATTATTCCAGTGGTTTCTAAAATTACAGAGGAGATAGAAACTTGCCCGAAAGTAGAATTAACACCTAAAATTGAAAAGGAAGAACCTGAAAAACCCAACAAACCCCCGGTAGCAGCAGAATCGTCGACGAAAAAACAAGAAGAATACGATAGATCTAAGGATCCGGAGGAATTCAAAGAACTGGAAAGACTTCTTAATGACGATGCCATTCTAGAAGATCTCTTGGACCATAAAGTGGCTGATATATTTTCAGACGAAGAATCCGCCAGTGATAACGAGGGTCGGTTCAAAGCCAAAACAAAACCAGGGGAAAAAGTACCGGTATTATCTTTTAATAAATTGGTAAACGGTGCTAAGCCGGAAATAAAAACCGAAACTCTATTACCGAATTCTTCGAAGAACAGCAGGACTCGTCAGAACGAAGAAAAGCCGAAAAATTTGCCTCCCTCAAAAGATACAGTTAAAGTGGAAAAGCAGAGAACGACGAAATTGTTAAATAACCAAATGGGACGTCAAAAAATAACGTTGAAAAGCGAGAGAAACGTACCCACTCCCGTCGAGAAGATACAAGAACGAAAAATCGAAATAAAAATTAAACACCCATCGAAATATCAAAAATCTAGTAAATCGAAATCATCCAAGACGGAATCTGATGAGACTAGAATACCGATTCAGGGCGACATCTCTGGAGGAAGCAGCGTTAGTGATGAAATCATCATAGAGGAAAAGGATGATAGTGACGATGAAGAAAACGTCGTTCTAACACAAGGTTAGTACATACATTTTATTTTTATTCTAAATTACGTTCATATAAACAATTTACCTTTAAAGTATTTTGGAGCTACTTCCTTAAGCTGTTTGGGATTCAATATCTCCCTTCTTAGGCCGTAGTGGCAAAAATGTATCCTCTCTATCACTGGGTAGTAGCAGAGGGTGTGTTTTGAGATTTTCTCCTCCAGACAAAGCCTACAAGTTGCATCATCCTTCTTGTGTATCTTGTTCAAATACACTTGCATGCATAGAAATCGGCCCACTGTAAACTTTTGACTTTAACTACATTTTTTTAGAAACTATTCATCAGATCAAAAAAATGCTGTTTGGAAGACAATTTAATATGCTTTGATAGGAGTTTAAATTTATTAAAATTTATTGAGAGTTCTTGGGATTAAACTTGTTAAATTAATGCTTCATACAAATTAATTTGTTTTATTATTGAAAGAAGTATGGTTTATTAACAATTATCTAAATTAACATTTAATTTTTAATAATGGTTAGAATCCCCCTTGCTCTAATAACATCTCCTATACAATTATTTATTTATTTATATACGGACATGCCAATTTACAAAAAACATAAGTATTTAACAGACAATGTTAAGTTACCTTATCAACAAATACAATCATAGTCAACTAAAACTAAATTACAACAAATTAATGTGCCTCATTTGATTTTTGAATAAATATGTGGACGCGTCGAATAAATCAATTATTTCACAATTTTTATTTGCCAATTTAACTACCCTTGTAATTGACACATTTCTGCCATAGTTCGTACTGTAATGAGGAACCATGAACAGTTCTGAAATTCTTGTTCTTCTGGGATTAACATTCAGTTTAAAGAGTTCAATTAAATTTGGACAACTTATAGCTCCATTTACAACTTTGTGCAGAAATCTCAAATGAATCTGAGCCCTTCGATGTTCCAAACTTGATAAATTCAAAATATCGGAATATTCATAGTTTCTCCTCTGATATCCAATTTTGAATGCACATAACCTTAAAAAGTAATTTTGGACTTTCTCAATTCTATTGATATCCGCCTGATAAAATACCACCATATCGTACAATTATATTCAATAACTGATCGAACGACAGAGCAGTATAATATTTTAGAAGTGCAAAGGGAAAATGTATCTCAAGATCTGATCTTGCAATGAAGTCCAATAATTTAAATGATTTCGAAACAATGTTATCAATATATGTCTTAAATGTAACTTTGGAATCAAATAATATGCCAAGATCTGTAACACTACCAGCTACTGACAAATTTACATTTTTCACTTGGTAAGAGTATTGAAATGGATTCATAATTCTCGAAAATGTGATTTGATAACATTTGTTTATATTAAGATGAAGCATATTTATATCACATCAACGGAACAAACTGCTCAAATCTATTTGCAACAGTTCAGCATCCCAGATATTGTTAATTATCCTATAGAGTTTGAACTCATCAAGTGGCAGCTCTGTTGTTGATATATCATTAACAAATAACGAAGAAAGTAGTGGACCCATATGGGATCCTTGGGGAACCCCAGATGTTACCGAGATTTCTGATGGCACAGAACCGGCATATTTGACACATTGAGTCCTACATCTCAAATAAGATCCGATCCAGTTCAAAAAGGTACTGTCAATGCCTAACGCAGAGATTTTTGCACTAAGAAGGTCATGATTGACTCTATGAAATGCTTTTGAAAAGTTAGTATAGATAGAGTCAACCTGGTACCTTTCCTCTAAACTGTTCAAAAGAAAATGTTGATAAGTAAGCAAATTTGTGTTGGTGGATCTTCCTGAGATGAAACTGTGTTGGTTTTCATCAATTATGTTACGGGTATCATGAGTAAGTTTCTTAGTAATCAGACAGTCGAGTAATTTGGGGATTTCAGATTGCTTACACACAGGATGATAATTCTTTATGTTATGTCTAGCTCCAGATTTGAGAATCGGAGTGAGAAAAATTTGTTTCCAAAACTTAGGAAATGTTCCCGATGATAGGGAGATATTGAAAATTGTTTGAAGGGTCTTTGCCAGCGTGAATACGCATTTTTTCATGAAATGCAGAGGAATTCCGTCTGGGCCAGAAGAAAGTTTTTCTGGGGCTAACATTATTTGCTCAATTACTTCTGTTAGTTCAATATTGTAATCGCAAACATTCAAACACTCTCTTTTTCCATATTCCGGAATTTGGGTAACATTCTTATCAGTGTAAGTTGTGGAAAAATAGTTGGCAAAAATATTCGCAATCTCATTCTTATTACTGCTTGTTGCCTCTTTGAAAAACATGCTGGAGGGCAAGTTATATACTTTTCTTTTACTGTTTATATAATTTCAAAAACAACGAGAATCGTGGGCAATATTTCTTTCAATTTTTTCAATATAATTTTGATGACAATGGGCCTAACGTTGTTTTACATCTTGTTCTGAGATTATTAAATTGTTGATAATGATCTATGTCTCCAGTGACTTTATTAAATCTTTTATGCACTCTGTTTTTTTCAATTATTAATTTCCTAAGTTCAGTGCTATACCAAAGTTTACAGAATAAAATAACAGTTACCTCACTTCATGTCGGCACTTATTTCAAGAACCAAGCGTGCCGCGAACACCTGCAGATAACACAGAGCGAAGCCAGCACTCGAACGAATGCAAGGGGTATTTAATAAATAAAAAAGGCTAGTTATATGGACAGTGTGCTTTTGCAATACCAGGAGTGTTCAAAAGGTAGAAATCACATTAAAGTTAGCATTCTAGGTTTATTTTAAAAGTATAATTATTATAATACAATATTGTTTACAACAATATATTAAAAATGTTGCAGAATAGAGAGTTTAGGTTTTTTTTGTTTATTCCGCAAGTGTTCATGTTTTGATTGGCAAACTTTAAAGAAAAGTAAATTCAAACTCTCGTATATAAAGATATAAAATAATCTAAAGGAAAACTTTTACATGGATGGTTGAAAGGAACTGTTTTAAAGTATTGTTTTAGTTTTTGTCCAACATTTTCACAATATGCCAACTCGCTAAATTTGCTAGTAAATATATCCTCTAATTCACAAACATATTCTGTTATGCTTTTAAATGGAATTATTAGTCCTCTCGAATCGGGTATAGATTGAGTGTACGATTTTAGCTGACAGAATGTTGTTTCTTGCTTTCCCAACATATTAGATTTACTAAAATCAATACATATTTCACAACTATGCTGTACCAAACATTTTTTTAAAAAGTATCCCGTTACATAAACAAGAGCATTGTCCTCTACGCTTTTCAGATCTCTGTAGTCAACTGAAAATACTTCAAGTGGGTTATAAATTGGTTTGAGTACACATAATATTTCACCACATTGTTCCAAAAGTTTCGGATTAAGCTATAATAACACCTCATTAATATCTTCCATACAGTTTGCGCCATCAGCTTGATCAAAATATCACAAAGCAAACAGTTTCTTGAATGATCGGCAAAACTGTATGGGGGTGGGATTTCTTACCTTTCCGCAAGAATATCGAATTTGTCCAAAAAAATTTTCCAAGCATTCCTGTTGGAGTTTTCTTGTAAACAAAAATTTATATCCTTTAGCTTCTAAAGACTTGAATAAAACAGTAATTGCTCGTATGGTAAGCCTCCAACCAAAAATAAATTTTATTTTTTTTGTAACTTTTTTTCCATTTAAACTTACTACATTTAAATTTTTAAACAAATTGTCCATTTCTTGTAAAAATGTGTTTTGTTTGTTAGTTGACATAAAAGCTCCGTAGTTAGACAGATTGTTTCAATTTAACATATCAAAAAGAGTATCCATTTTTTCTATGAATTCTGCTGTACTCTTTGCTTCCTGTGGTAATACATTAAAATCAATGTAAGTTGCATTGCCACGGCCACGGAATGACTAAATACTTGTGTCGCCAGTTTGACTTTCATTTTCTGAAAGTTATTTGGAAAAATGTGATCATTTGAAAATCTTGGAGCAAGTCTATATTGTTTTATTTTTTCAACACTATACATTTTTTCTAAATAGCTTTTTTTGTCACTCCCGAGTTTAATACCAATGAATGTATGTTTGAAAAAATTATTTCTTGTTGATTTAAGCAAGTGCAGTACATCGAACATGTAAACAAGTTCCTTATTATCAACCATAAAGCAAGGATTATCCTCTGTCAATTTCAGATTAGTTTTAACCATCTTATAAAAATTAGAACCCTGATCAGATACTGCGGCTAAAACATTTAAACCGGTTGCATTTAATTTTCTCACCGCTTCAAATAATATATTTTCCACCTCATCAGATGTTGGTGAAGTTTTATAAAAAAGATATGCAATCGGTTGTTTCCAACTATTAGCAATGCCTCTGGCCATAATAATCAAAGCATTTCCTGCAATATCTGCAGATTTTATCATAAAACCTTCCTGAAAGCCTGTAATTTTGTCCTTAGATATATTATAATATAAATTGCACTTTAACGAAATTTCATCTATACATAATATAGTCTTTCGCTTTATCTTGCATTAAAATAACAGTTCAAGTAGACGAAAAATAAAATCATTGAGCCCGGATTGATTACGCAATTTTGTGTACATCGCTGTAAAGTACTTTTAGAAGGCAATCAACATACAGTAGCAAGTTTTTTATAGGCTTTGGGACCAAGAAAATAGACATTTAATGCAAATTGCTTATCGCTGTATCTACAACCTTTTGGGGGTTTGTTGAGATAGGTTAGTTGAGCTTTCAAAAAGGCATATGACTCTGGGGAATAATTGTCTTTTAAAAATTGTTAAAAGTCGTCCAAATTAACTTCAGTTTCAAGTTTCTTCTTGGTTCCTGATAATTCTCTCTTAAGCGCCATAATTTCATTTTTCATCGATACTTTCTTTGGGCTCCTCAACTAAAGCTTTTGCGACGTTTGGCAAGACTCGTCTAGAAAAATAATATTAATTGCAAATTTCCACAATACCTAAATATATTAATATAACAATTAAAAATACATACATGATACATTTGTTTGAAGTGTCACGTCCATCACTTCAGTGTGTATATTTTTAGAAGTACCTGAAGAGAATAAAAATAGTTTGTTTTTTTAATTTATTTTTTGACAATAAACTAGATTGCAAACAATAAAGTATTTGTAAAAAACTGGAAAAAGTACCGGAAGTAAATTTTAGATATTTAGTGTTTTTAAATGAAACTCACGGTCTCTAGTTAATTCCACAATATAATACAAGTTATTGAAAATTCTAAAAAATTGAAAATTGTTTCGATAAATCAATATCATCGTCAGAATGATATTGATTTATCGAAACAATTTTCAATTTTTTAGAATTTTCAATAACTTGTATTATATTGTGGAATTAACTAGAGACCGTGAGTTTCATTTAAAAACACTAAGATGAGCATATTCCACGAAGTAAGGGTCGAGACAGTCAATTTCATTTAGATATTTATTTATTCCCACTAACGATGACGAATCGGTACTTACTATTAGTCGTTTTGGATATCAACAATGTAGGAATTGCATTAGAAACGAGACGTTGTTTCAAAGGCGTTGTAAAACTTGTATCTATGAAATGTAAGCTGCAAATGTAAATGCGGTTAGAACATTCTTCTGGAGTGAGAAGCGCATTTCGATGATCACCGATAAATCCTAATTGTGTTTTCCAAAGTTGGCATCTAAAAACAGATTTAATTTTTGAACAGCTTGTATCTTTTAGAAATTACACAAGTCTATACCACCGATTCTCTACCAACTGTGAAGTTTACAATACAAATCATTCGAAAATTGAAGAATTTTAAACTAAAATTTTTTTGATATTTTTTACTCAAAATATATACCTATTTATGATATTAATAAATAAAAAAAATCGCAGTTGAGAAGGAATCGCCCATATACGTTTCTTCATACTTAGCTAAATCCTTTGGGCACCAAAAAAACGATAAACCACTACTTCGTTTTGTTGTACAATTTTCCACACCGCAGTAAACGGGTGGCATACTCACAAAGATTAATGTAAAGATGAACTAAATTAATAAAACAATTATAAATTTTATTTTGATTTTTTGCGCGCACTCTGTATCTACCTACAGACAACTGTTCCAGAAGCCACTGTCAAAGTTTACAGAATCACCGTACTCACTGTGTACGGAGTGCAGAACCGATCGGTAGTCGCAGCAGCGAGGGGGCAGACGGTGGTAGCGATGGGCGTGGCGTCGAGTGAGGCAACTGTTATTTTATTCTGTAAACTTTGGCTATACCATACGGGAAAATTTGAGGTTCTGAATTTTTTCACTGGTACGAACATATTAATTGCAGAGTAAACTATTCCATAAAACATCTGATCCCAATCCAAATTTCCCTCCAGCATGTCATTCCAATTGACACTGGCCAAAAAGTTGTTAATTTCAAAACAATTTGCATTTTTAAAATCATAATACAACTCTTCATATAAAAGTTGCTGCTCTTTATTGAATTCTAAGTGGCAGGTAATTACAGTGTGATGTACACTGTTTCGTAACAGTAAATCTAATGGTTCAGAGATACAAATATCTTTCATTGATGAAAAAGTTAAGTCGTGTAAGACATTTCGACTATTAGTTATGGTATTTATTTGATGGATACCATAATAACCAAAAGAGTTTTGTAATGTGACCACAGGCGAGTTTGCTAGACAGTTTACATTTAAACCAAAATCATCATTAAACCAAACAGCCTCAGGCAAATTATAATCACCAAACAGAATAAATTCACAGTCCTTGTTATTATCAAGAACATGATCAACATCCTCAGTGTGTTCTTCATAGATCTCAACAGTTGATGATGGTGATATATAGACTCTCCCAATTATTATTTTATGGTTTTTTATATAAATAATGACAAAAATCTGCTCGACTATATTCCCTTGAATTTCAACTTTTTTAGCATTTATCTAAGACTTTGTGGCAATTAAAATACCTCCTCCCCGTTTCTTGACAGTCTTTGTTTCATCCCTATCAAATCTGAATATATTATAACCATTTAAACCTAATTCCTCATTACAAAAATCTTTGAAGCAAGGACAAACAAGGAAAAATTTTGGAAGAGGAAAAACAATACAAGGAAATATGGACGACATACTTTAAAGAATTACTAAATAAGATAACAATGGAAAGGCACCTGGAAAGGATTGAATAAATTTGGAATTAATTAAATACGGAGGAGGCATGCTGCACGAAAGAATAGACATACTGATCGAAAAAATATGGAAAGATGAAAAAATGCCTAACGAGTGGGAAATTGGACAAGTTATAATAATACACAAAAAAGGAGACCAGCAAGAATTATAGACGTATCACACTATAAAATATTATCATTGTTAATACAAAGACGACTAATAGCTGAAACTCATGTCATAGGACAATATCAATGCGGATTTGTAAGAGGCAGATGCAATACATAATATTGAGCAAATTATGGAAAAAGCATACGAACATCAATATGAAATAGAAGAGGAACGAAATTAAGAAAGCTTTAAAAGAACAAGGAGTAAGTAAAAAAATAAGGAACTTAATATAGATGAGAATGTAACACTCATAAGTTAGTATTTTGACACAAAAAGGGGAAATGGAAGAATTTGAAATAAACAAAGGTGTAAGACAAGGAAATTCACTATCATCTACACTCTCCGATCTGGCACTACAATTCGTTTTAAGAAAGTTACAAAAAGGAAATCTGAGAAAAGGAGGACAAATAATTGAATATGCAGATGACATAGTACTAGTGACGAAAAGAAGGAAAATCATGGAAGAAATTCTGAAAGAGATTGAAGAAGGGATTAAAAATGAATGAGAAGAAATCTAAAATAATGAGATTTGGGAAAGCAGAACAAAATAAAAAAATAAGAAACGAAAGGTTTAAATACCTAGGAGTAATAATAGACAATAAAGCGGAAAGAAAGACGGAAATCGAAGAAAAAATAATAGTAACAAACAGAGCATACCAAGCAAATAAAAGTATGTTGAAAAGTAAAATATTAACCAAGAAAACTAAAATGAACATATATAAAACAATAATAAGACCCATAACAATGTATGCAGCAGAAAGAGGATGACAAGTTGAGAGTAAATAAGAGAAAGATAATACGAAAAATATTGGGTCCAGTGAAGATAGAGGAGTAGCAATACAGAAGAAAAACAAATCAAGAGATTTTAGAAGAGCTAGATGGAGAAGACATAGTAAAGAAAATTAAAGTTCAAAGAAAAAAAGGGCTGGGACATATTTGGAGACAAGGGCCAGTATCAGTAACAAAAGCAATGATACAATGGCAACCAGGGGGAAAAAGAAGATGTGAAAGATTTAGATCGAAATGGTTGGCAGAGGTAGAAGAGGACTTAGCAGGGCAGGAATTACAAAGTGGAAGGAGAAAGTAAAAGGCAGGGAGAAATGGAGACACGTCAGTGAACGAATACAATGATGGTGGAGATTGATCCACTCCGTTAAATGGATTTAGATAGCGACAGCAGCGTAACCTCACATGAGGTGTTAAGCTTATGTTTTTCAAAATATTTGGCTTTAACAGAGAAGCTGCAATATATTTTTACAATAAATTATTTGTCTATTGAAATAAAAGTTTATTACATGAAAATAAATAATGATAAGTTTAATATGAAATTCCAAATTTGAAAGAAGTTTTCACAAAGGTTTTATTCAAGTATAATTTTTGAAACTGAAAAGTTTATTAAATAAATAAAACCTAAGGGTTCAAGCAGTATTAATTACAAGGAACCAATGATCATAATTAAAACACAAAAATTAAATAAATCATAATCTCATAATACTTGTTCAAAATGTTGACTATTAACTTGAAAACACTTCCTACAGTGTTTATAAATTGCAAGACGTATTCAACAATGGTTTCGTAAACTAAGGATTTCAAGCAGCCCCATAATAAGAGGTCAATAGGGTTTAGATCTGGTGATGTCATAGACCACGAGTTAGGTCCGCCATGATCAATCCATTTTTCCTTAAATCGCCTGTTCAAATAATCTCGGGCACTTCCACTTGAATGAAATATGCTCCGCCATGTTGAAACCACAAATTGGCTCTAATATTTAACAGTATCTTCAAGCAGTTCATCAAGAACTTCTCCTAAAAAACGTGTGTAAATTACCCCATTTAATTTGTTCGTCATCCCAAATGTGGCTGTTTCGGAAGTTGAAAATTCCTTCCCACGTAAATTTCGCTTTACGATATTTTTCATTGAACCATTTACAAAGTTCCAACTGCAGAGGGTATTCGTGTGGTTCTAATGCTTGAAGTGGAGTAAGTTTGTAAGGCTGCAACATTTGTTCTCGCAAAACCTTCCATACAATATTGTTTACATTTAATGATTTCCCTATAGTTCACGTACTCAAAGACGGTCGCTCAAAAATATTATTTAATATTGCTTTTTCAATACGTACAGTTCTAGTCGTTTTCTGTCTTCCTGCTTTATTCCTTTTAATTAAAATTAAGTATCAGTCTCTCACAATCTTCTCTCAACGATAGCAAAATTTGAATCTTGTAGTATTTGGTTATTAGAGCTAGATATAATAGATTTTGAGGATTTGGAGAAGTTGATCAAATCTTCCAATAAAGATATTCACATAATTAGCCTACGTGCTCAAGATTTCCAACTATTTGAAAATGGATGTATGACACGGAAAAAGGGACTGAAACTAAATGAGTTAAAATTTGTGCAATTTAGGAAAGGATCCAAGAAACTGTTTTATAAGTTTGAACTATAAAATGATAATTTTCTCTAAGCTAATATTTTACATCACAAATTTAGATTAAGCTTGCCTGAATCGTTCTCAGATGATTAAATACCAAAGAAACAATGGTTCAGCAATTATTACCTCATATGTCTTCCCCCAAAAACGTATATTCTAGAACAATTTGTCCAGTGTAGAAAACCTTGAGGATTTAGTACATCTTGTGACATAAATTTGGAAATGTTTATTGCTATATTTAAGTACAACTATTTTTTTATCTGAATATGTGCTCTTATTTACTCACTTTTTTCATTATCAATTTTTATTTCAATTTAATTTAAATCCTATTTTCTGTATTTAAAAGATGTAGCAAGTATGATAGCCTTTGTTTTGTTAACGTTTAGTTTTAGTTTATTAGTTTTTAAATATGTAGCAATATTGTTTGAGGCTTTATTCATTTTTTGAATACCTTTATTTAGATCTGTATCACTTACCGATGCTAGGGCATCATCTGCAAAATAATGTTCATAATGACATTCACTACATTAGTTGATATCATTAATGTAGATTAAGAATAGCAATTGTCCTAGAATACTTCCCTGGGCAACATCATGGTCTACACCAATTGCTCTTGAAACATAATCATCAATTTTGGTTACCTGTTTCCAACCTGTAAGATAATCACTGATGCAATCAAGCACTTTTCCTTTTATGCCATGTTTTTTTTTAACTTTTTGATTAATATTTCACGATTAACAGTTTCAAACGCACTTTTAAGATCCAAAAATACTGCTACAGTGTACATGCCTTTACTCACTTTATCTTTCCATTCAGTTACAGTAAGCTGAAGTGTGGATTAGCATAAAGGGTTGGATCTAAAACCAGATTGGTTGGTGAATAGTATATTTTTTTATTAAAATATTCCAGCAACTGTTTATAAACTACTAATTCCAACAATTTTTCAGCACAGGGTAATGTATTAATTGGACGGTATTCATCAGATTTGTTTGTGTTAGAAACTTTTTCTATAGGGGTAACTGTACTGGTTTTTAAATCATCTGAAAAAATACTGTTCTGCAATGAGGTATTTACAAAATGACACCACACATGTCCAATTACTTCAAAGCTCTTTATAATTCTGCTCGATAGTGCATCTACTTGCGACCTTTTGTTTGCTAAATTGTATACAATTACTTTTAATTCTTGAAGAGTTAGTATTTTAAAATTACTAAAACTATCTTCATCAAAGTTATTTATTTATTTAGCGTATGGCATTACACATCATTTACTATTGCTGAGTGTCTGGACCGAAGTCTGTCGTTTTTCAGGTCAGATATGTCGTGATGTATGAGTAACTGTGAGTTTTCAATCAGTTTCTTGTATTCCCGAAGAAGAGCATTCCTTCGCCGGAGATCCACGGCTGCTATGTGGCTCAAAAAAAGGCAGCTAGTGTGTTGGAGTTGAGCGAATGGTTCCGCTTATAATTCGCATAGTGTTGTTGAGCTGCACATCGATTTTCATTGTTTCTTTGTGACATATCAGAGATGATGTGTTTCAGATAGCCAGGAGATCAAAATGATTATCTGGCCGCCAATTAGTGCTAGCTCATTTAGTTCACGTTGTTAACAACATTATCCAGGGTGCACCACGGGGAGGCGAACTAGCATTACACCCCTTCATCAAAGTAATCAATGGGCAGGTAAACCCGACATCTTCATTACCAGAAATCTTCAATATTTTTTACAAAAAATATATTAAAGAAATTGGCCAATTCCTGTTTTTCTCAAACGAGAAGTTTTTGATCCTGTTCAAATTGAACACCATTATAGAAGTAACTAGTAAACTGCCTTGGATTGATAGTTTTTCCCATTAAACGTGGATTATGACTGTTACTATCAATCTGTTTAAAATAAAATTGACTTTTCTTTACCTTAATAATATTTACAACAGCATTATGTTTATTTTTATAATTTTGCCAATTAACATCATTAGCATTACTTTTAAATAACTCGTAAGCAGAATCTCTCTCTTTACTTAACTTTCTCATCTGACCATCATACCATGGCAGATCTTTTTTATGTAAAGTAACTGTTTTTAAAGGTGAAATTACATTTACAATGGTTTTAAAATTTTCTTTAATATTATTATAAACCTGGTTTATATTTGTATTGTTAAGTAATAAATTACAATCGATTAAATTTAAGTTAATATTCAATAAATCTCTTTCTGTCAAGTTACTAACAATTTTTGTTTGTTTGCTGCTAAAATTTTTTCTTTCATTATAAAAATATTTAACACATATTATAAGGTGATTCTCAAGTTTAGGTTCATCCAAAACAGTTGCTACAGTGTTACCTCAATTAGTTAACACTCAGTCAATGAAGGTCTTACTGTTATTAGTAATTCTTGTAGAATTTGTTACTTTCTGAAATATACCATATGTATTGAAAAGTTCTTTAATCTTTTTGACATATAATTCATCTGATAAAAAATTCAAATTAAAATCACCAACCAACTGTACGAACGTTTTTACAAAACATTTTCTCACAAATATTTTCCAAATGATCCAAGAATGTAGTATGGCTTGCACTTGGTAAGTGATAAAGACTACCTATGACCCACTTTATACCACAATATGTAGTTGAGATAAACTTACACAAATAATTGTTTCTGTGAACAAATGTCCTACAAGGTGAAAATATGATTCCCATTCGAATATAAATAACAGTACCTCCTGTGTGTCTAGAATTTGAATCACATCTAACAAGTGTATAATTGTTAATTTTCAATTCAAAGTTGTTGTTATGGATTCACTAAGTAGAATCACTGCAGGATTGTAACACCAAACATCTGCTATTAATTGAGTTTTATTTGCTAATAAACTTTCAATATTTAAATATACTATATCTGAATTATATTCTAGTTTAGAGGAGTTCGGAATTAGTTTTTTGAATTATTTTGTACATTCTGTTTACTGCCAATTTTTGGAATACCATTTATATATTTTGTATCATCACCTGCGTTAATAAATGAGTTCAGTTTTACTTTTAATTGTTTATAGTAATTCCTCTGTTTAACTGTTTGATCAGAATATATTTTCATTGAAGGAACTTAATTAGTAAGTTTATTTCGGTTTTTTTAATATCTGTTTTACAGTTTCATTTGAATCTAGTTCAACTTTCAATGGACGGCTTTTCCTCCCTCATATTACCATCTATATGTGAGAATAGCTTCTTAATTGTATCCTTTTCATCTTCATTTCTGTCTGTAATAGAAGATTTATTCAGATTAAATATAATAACATTGTTGGCTCGCCTTCTTCTCTCTTCCATTTCATTTATAAATTCTTCCATATCAACCCTCTTTCCACTACTTTAAACACTACTTAGTTCATCATCCATGGATTTATTTTTTTGCTTTAAAGCATCAACTTCCTGTTTCAAATTTTTAACATCATCCTCCAATTGTCTAAGCAGCAATGGAACTCTCTTGAAGGTCTAACAACATTCAGGACAAAAGAATATCATTGATCTATTCTGCATCACAACTGCAAGCACTTCAGATGGTGATAAATTTGTACAGATTTCATTTGCATACAAAACTACATGACAACTATCACAACTTACTATTTTCTCTTTTTCATTCATTGCATTCTTGCATGTTTCACATTTATCTGATATTTTCACTTTATGTAGATAAAATCAGCACAAATAAAATAGATACGCCACTGGAACTCAAGGAAACGAGGTTGTCTTATCAGAGCAGGTGTTTGTTTCTTTGAGTTAGTTTACACCGTGTGGACCAAATTAGTGTGTGGACCAAATCGTGGACTTATTTAGCTTAGAACATAAGTGTTTATACTGACTTTTTTGCTGGATTAAAATAGTCCAGGGACCAAAATTGACATTTTTATATTAAAATGACATAACCTTAAATCTTGAGGAAATTCGATAGTAGACTTTGATTTTATGTAAAAATGGATACAAAAATAGTTGCAGTAGTAATAGAGTTCCTGAAAAAGAAAAAAATATTCAAAGATTAAAATTAGAGTCATCGAAGTCTCCATATTTAAGAAGCAATTTAGCTTACTTGCTTTTAACTAGCAGTAATTTTGTGGGATCGTTAGACAATCAAAGAATATGGATGAAACCTAGAAGTAGTGAAAATTGGACAATAATGTTAAATCAGTGAAGTACAAATCCACATCTGACCTATTTTTACTCTGTGCTTTTAGCAAACCGTCACTTTGGTCCACGAATACTAATATCCGTGTTTACACCGTCAAAAATTGAATTTGAACTACCCTAGATGAGATGGATCAAATTCGAGTACCAAATTTTACTCCTTGGTTGTTTACACCGAAAGTAAAGTACACGTCACGTCATTTAAACCTCGGACTAAAAATTTGGTACGTCCGGTGTAAACGTACTATTTGATTATCTTCAGTCTATGTCCTACTGTAGTATTTTGGTGTTATACTATGTTTTTTATAACTAAATATGATTTGTGTATTTACGTTTTTACACTTCACAATTTTTAAATTAAATCGCTATCGTTTTAACTAATTCACTTTATCATTTACAAGAACATGTTTTTACATTTCTTATGATATAAAATTTATGCAATAATTATCACTTTTGACCACTAAAGGCAACAAAAATGCAGAAGCACACGTACACTGTGTGCCCGCTGTTCGAAAATATTATTGTATTAAAATTTTTGTAAATATCAACCCTTGTAGTTTCATATTTTGCCTCCTTTGTATCATTGATTCATTTTTCAACGGAAAATTTGTATTAAATGTACTTTTTCCGTAATAATGTACTCATAATATTATTTATATTTTTAGGAGATCTTAGAACTCAATTGAGCAGAAAGAGAGCAGAAAAAATGTATAAATTACCAACTGATCACGAATCAGTTTCTTCGAGAATTCTTCAATACGCTCTACATGGAGCACTATTTAAGAAATCTAAAAAATCAAAAAGGAAAATTGTATCAAACGAAGGCAAGTATTTAATATATTATTTGTTAATGTTTTTTAAACGTTCATCGATCAATTTTTTTTATTGGCTTTTATTTTTTGGTAATATTTTTGTTTGTTGTACATTTTAGGAGTATCTGGAATCAAAGGAGGGAAGTTACCGATCCATTTCAGATTGGGTACCTCAAATTCCGACGACGATATAGTCGAAGAGGTGAAAATCAAGAAGAAGAAAAAGCGGAAAGTTCACGAAATATTGGAACAGGTATATTTGTTATGCTATTTTACATTTGTATTAATATTAGTTTATCGGTATATATTTTATTTAATATCTCGTATATATTATTTGTGTATAAAGTTTAGTGACATTCTTAATAGGTGTAACAATTTTATTTATTTTTAAAACGAATGTAACTAAACTGAAATTTTTAAATTTGTAAACTTTATGTAACATCTAAAACGATTCCTCTTTTTATATATTTTTCTGCAGGGATAAAGATCCGTTTTGTTAATCTCTACGATTTACAAAGGGATTAAAAACAGCACTAAATCTAATCGTTTTTTAACCATATTTTGTATTCCAAGAACTGATTTTTGCAGGATAAAATAAAATCACCGAATACAGCGAAACGAAATACACACAACCAAACTTATATGGAATCACTTATTGTTTTATAATTAATATACATTAAATATGTATTAATTTTTTAATTTACAATTAGAATCTGATTTTTATCAAGTACTTTTAATTAAAAAAAAACATTACACACAATTTCAACAATTGGAGTATTAACAAAATTAAACTTAATGTAATTTGTTTTGTTTTTCGATTAAATTAAATTATCAGATATATCAAGTAAGATTGGAAGTATTATTAATAAACTGTATTGCCACTTTAACAGTCTTGAATTTGAACTGGAATGCTTATGATTAAATTAATAAAAAAAATTTGGGGTGTGTTTTCCCATTCTGAATGAGTTGTATCCCATTTCCTGGAGTATCTCTCTTATTCTTCTTTTGAGATGTTCCCACAAGTTTTCAATGGGGCTTATATCTGGTGAACATACATAAAGTTGTTGCACCTTCCATTTTCAGAAATTAGGTGCATTTTCATGTATAAAGAGATTGTTAATTGGGTTACAATGCACTGTATCTATCGTGTCCCCCTATCAGAACTGTTCCCACTACCATCTGCATCTTCAGCACTCCTTCCAGTTTTAAAGTTCTAATCAACTCCAGTCAAGTCCAGTCAGTTTCTTGTCGTAAAATTTTTTTTGCATTAACTTGAAATGACGAGGCATTCTAGAACTAGATGATACGGAGTTTCTTCCTTCACTTTTTGGAGTGATTAAGTGCTTCTCTTTCTGTTTCCTCTTTTTCCAAAACTTTTTCTTATAGGAGAATTTTCCTACACCACAGAAATGTTCCGGGCGATAAAAGGAGGCTGAATACTGCAGCACCAACTTCTGTAATGGTTTTTGAATCATTTGTGTACCATTTAATGGTATTTTTTAAAGAGTTTGGGCGATTTCCCTTTGCCAGTCCTCTTTCTTACTTTGTAATTGTAGTAAAGTTCTTTTTGATGCTTACTTTCTTGATCATTTTGTTACTGTTGATGAGATGTACTTTGTTAGGGAAGTCCAGGCTTCCTGATTTTTAATACTCTTATTGCCTGAACCTTTCCTAGATATACTAAGAATTGCCTCATGTGCTGATCTTTCTATCACCAGATGAAGAGATGTTTTTAGTTGCCCAATTTTGTTTTTAAAGGTACCAATTTAGCCGGTTAATTTTATTTTGACTGAACAATCCAGGAACTGACTATCTTTTGCTGTACTGCCTTCAATCATTATTTTCTTTTTATGAATGGTTTCCATTAAAACACAGCTGTGGTTTCAAGAAGTTGTCGTTTTATCTGTAAATGAGAAACATTTGGATTTATTCTAGCAATTTGGGACATAAAGATATTGTGTTGTATAGTTATAACTTTTTCCAGACTTTACTTTGGTCTGTTTTTAAATGTTCCTATCCAAATATCTTGCAAACGTTTTTGATACAGCACTCTGTGAAATTCCCAATATCTATTATACTATATCTCTGGCTCATTCCTTGTTTAATGAGAGCAACATCTTTTAGTCCATGATAAGGCTTTATTTATTATTTAAATCGAAATAAATAAGTAAAGCATGTTAACTTAGAACTTTCATTTTCGCCCATTATATTCCCTACAAAACATTTTATTTTTTATTAATTTTATTTACTTTATTAGCAATCCATACATATACAGTTCTTTAAGTTAATGGGATGGCTTCAGAGCATGCAAGCTCTACTATGGCGTGATGAGGTCTTCTCCAGCGACAAGTCCTCTTTACCCATTTTGTAGGTCTGCTCCGATGTGGTACGTCTGCTTTTATTGGATGATTATTGGAACCGCTTTAATTGATTTTAGTTCTGTACTCTGTCGCTTAGGTAAGATTTTAACAGTTTGAAGTATGCGATTGGATGACAGTTTTTGGTTTTATATAATGGGCATGTGTGCCAAACCCTGTCGAATGCCTGGCTAACGTCTAAAAACACTGATGTGCAGTATTTTTTTTTATCTTCTAGTGCTTGATTTATTGTGTGACTTATCCTGTGGATTTGTTGTATAGTTGAATGTTCCTTCCTGAATCAAAACTGGTGTAGTGGTATCCATTCCTCAGTGTTTGGGTCTGAGTTTATTGTTTGTAGTAGTAATCATTTAAGGACCTTTGACAGGATTGGTAGTAAGCTTATTGGGCAATATGAAGAGACAATGTTTGGGTTTTTGCCTTGTTTTGGGATCATTATTATTTCTGCAGTTTTCAGCAGTTTGGCCAGTAAAATAGCATTAAATATGTGGTGATAAGTATTATACATTTTCTTTGTAACTCCTTTATCATTTTTGGGGTTATTTTGTCTATGTCAGGGGGTTTTCTGGAATTTATGTAATTGATTTCTTCTTGAACTTCGTTTACCGTTAGTGGTTTAATTGCTGACACATTTGTAGGAATTTCAGACAATTTTCTTTCAATTTCAGGATTAGGTAAGTCGTTGTTGGGATTAAATACTTTTGCAAGATGCACTGCAAATAGCACTGTTTTTTCTTCGCCGCTTCTAGCCCATTGTAGATTATATCCTAGTTCATTATGAATAGGTGGCACGTGAGTTTTGTGTACTGTGGAATCTTGAAGTAGGATCTATCTGTGAAATGTGTTCCACTTATCAGTAAGATATACATTTTATTGTGGTGTAGAAATATTTTGACTTCGTTTTTATGTTGTAGAAGCCCATTGGAATTCCATTGTGAAATATTAGGTTTGTTCTCACACAAGTTTCAAACCATCAGAAACAGTCAGGATTCTGCACAATCCATTTCTCCACGTTCATACATAAGTTTCTGATTGTTTGAAAACAGCTGGACGTTGGAAAGTTGAAAAACCATCAGTCAAACATGTGTGAACATTACATTGTCCAGCTGTTTTCAAACAAGCAGAAACTTATGTATGAACGCGGAAAAATGGATTGCGCAGAATCCTGATTGTTTCTGATGGTTTGTGACTCGTGTGAGAACAAACCTATTGATGAAGCTATTGAATTTTAATCAGAAGCGTGGTTAGCATGTTTAATAACATGCTGTTCTGTTGTATAAGTTGGTGGAACATGTTTTTGAACTCTTTTAAGAATTTTCTCATTATGCTGTTTATATCTGTCATTTGTTCAGTGCTAGTTTTAGTTATATTAGCGTAGCTTATGGGTAGTTGTCCTGGATGTTGAGTATGAGTTACTGGTAGTGCCATAGTGGTTCTTTTTGGAGTTTCGTTTGCATTGTGACGGATGTTCAATCTGTTATTCACATTATTTGGTTTCAGAAGTTTGTGATAGAACTCACAACCATTATAGTTAGCTGGATGAGCTCTGTTGCATTTAGCTGTGTTTGTGATTTTCTTACAGGCTGTAGTGTTGTGTGGTCCACCGCATTTGACGCAGTCATATGGCATGTTACAGTACGTTTTAGAATGTCCATACTGCTGGCATCTCATACATTACATTATTCTTAAGATTCTTTTTGAGGGTTCTATTTTTATGGCTCTGTTGTTGAGATTTGTCAATTTGTATATTTCCTTATTGTTGTCACTTGGCTCTAAATCGATAAAGAAGAGGGTTATTGGGTCTTTGGTTATCCTGTTTCTTCCATTTATTATATTTCTAATTTTGTGTCCACTTCAGAACAATTCTTCTTTGATGTATTTAACATTTGTTGTATTTTGCAAGTTTTTAAAGTCTATTCTATAATCTCGCTCTTCTTTTGGTTGATATGTGTGATGAACAATGTTATTATCATGCATGAATTTTATTTAGCTTTCTATAGATATATGGTGTGTCACTATTGATTTTAATTATGTTGTCTGCTAGACATTCAGTGGTATACTCTTTGTCGTCTACCAAGGTTCTGAGCTTGTTAATCATCTCTGAATAGTTTATTATTCCATACATAGATATTGGAGGGAGCTTAGAAGCTTTCCTTACATTTTCATCTTTATTTGGTTCACTGGTGTCTTCCATTTGTTCATTTAGAACACTGAATTTGTTGCTTGTGCTTGCCGCTTGTGGCTCATCACCTATTTTGATTTTCCCCTCTTTTCAAAGTTTTGCTATTTACAACTGGGTTTTCTGTTGTAGTAACTGCTATATCCTTATCAAATCCTAGTAGTTCTTCTTCGTTACTGATAGAGGACATTTTGTATAAGTATTGATTATTGTTTGGTGTGCTATTATCTGGTTTTGCATGATGTGTAACTACATAATTAGGTTGTAACAAGTATAATCCACCATTACTTGGCAATGGCTAAGAGATGATTTGATTTGGAGTAAATTGTTGTGACATTTGCATATTGGTACACTCTGTATGACATTGTTGAATGCAACACCCTGTATGTTACTGTTAATGGGTTGAGTGAAATTGTTGTGGGGGTGACCCTGTATGCTGTTATTTGTGGTAAAAATTGGTTGACTAATTTGTGTACTACGTTAAATGCGTTGAGTTCATTTTTATTTTGAATATGATTTCCAGTTTTTGTACTTTATAATTAACTGATGAAATTTGTCTTAATTCTTTCATTTTATCTTGTTTCTGACGTAGCACTATTGTTAACACAGCGATCGAAAAACGCGTCTTTATGCTACGAAACATAAACAGTGATTCCATATAAATTCAGCTGTGTATATATTTGCCACAGCATTATATGTAGAATTCTTACAAGAAAGAAAAAAATATTCATTTCAACGTCACAAAAAACACTTCAGTTTTAAATATATAGCTTTATTTGTGCCAAAACTCTTACCCTGGAGCATTAGAGACTTGTGGACTGCTACTGGTCACTAAGAGCTGAATCTGTTATGTTGTTATTTATGTTTTCCATTGTAATTATTGGCTTATTAATTTCTTATGTTAATCGATATTCCAATATTTTCCTTTTTTTCCATGCATCAGATAAATATTATACCATGCATGTTGTAAAAACATAACATCGAGTCATTAGTGATATACAAATCTCAAAAAAAACACTTGGTTATACATCAAGATTATTAAATTAACAAAATGCTTAATGCGTTTAGTTTGAGCATCGATTCTTTTTGAATTCATACTAAATTCTATACTTGCTACATAAGGTTGCAGATATATCATGAAAACCAAAATACATTGGTAATTGTTGTTTTTATTTGCAAAAAATGGGGTAGTTCAAACAACGTTCTTCATTCTCTTAGCCTTCTAATCAATTCAATTGACTTGGTTATTAAACATCATCCGTTAAATATCTTCTGGGTCTTCTGAAAGAATTGTTCCTTCTACGATTTCCTCGAGAATTATTTTATGCCCTATCATCTTAACCTCACTTCTCTGTACATTTCTCATTAGAGTATTATATTTTGTCTTATCCTCAACCTAAATAATATGTTCTCTTAAGTATAACATTTCAAAAGCTTCTAACCCCCCTTTTCTCCTTTTTTGAAATTACTCTATATAATGATATGCTCAGAAATAATTGTTTTTAATAATTTCTATCAAATTCCTGTTTTTTAAAAGACTAGGTTAGTTATATTCTTTTCATATCTTTGTCATTAGACCAGGGTCGATAATTTTTGAAACTAAAAAAAATAATAGTAGGATGGAACGCATTGGAAAAGGAAGAGAATATAACAAAAATTGAAAGAAAAATAATTTACGGGCGATCTGAGGTCGGGAAGTGGAAGGGGGTGAGATTTTAAGGGTTAAAAACTGTTTATCTCGATCTCCGGTAAAACTAGTCCTATGAAAAAAAGTTAAGAAAATTGTAGATAATAGAAAGATCTACAACTTTTGTATTCACACTTTTTTCACATAAGGCTTATATGAAAAATTCAAATAACCAAGATTTTGGTTTTTTATTTATATCTTTTTCACGAAATTTGGTGAAAACTTACCTTTTTACGTCCCAAACACACTAATTTATTTGATTTGAAATATTTATTTGTTCACCTTATTTTGACTTAACCCTACGTTAAGCGCGCTGATTTTACTGACACTATAGGGATCGTGCCCGAATTATAGAAGCAGCACATCCGTTGAAAGTAGAACGCCCTGGTGTTGAATAAGAAAAACATTGTGATGTAAACAGTGTATAAATAACTTCAAAAATGCATAAAAATTGACAAGATTGATAAGCTTTTGAGAAATTTAATACCTAAACTACAAACATTTTATTTTACTCAACCAAAGTTATTTTCTATGTACACAACAGACCTAGATTAATTATTTATTTAACTGCAATATTAATGGTTATTGCAATTAAATAAATGAAACTAATCTTCGTAACTAATTTGTTCATAATTAATTATTCTCATACTTTATCAGCATTATAGTATATTAACATCTAGGTTGAGAAGTGAGCTATTATTTACCGAGCACGCATAATGTGTGTGTGATTTTTGGAGAAATTTCGGGTTGTTAGCACGATACAGCCTCTGGAGTATAAACAAGTGACCAATTTTATGATTGGATATTATTCAGAGCGTCTCAAATATGAACCCTATTAATATTAAGCTCACTAAAGCCAGTACAACGGGTGCTATGGTACTTGCAGTACCAAATTTTTCTCATTTTTGGAGAATTTTCAGTTTGTTAGCACGATACAGCCTCCAGAGAGTATACGTTTGATCAATTTAATGATTGAATATTATTCAGGGTAAACAAACACATATGTACCCTATTGATTTTTAGTTGACTAGAGCGAGTATAGCGGGTCCTATAAATCCAGATATACTACATTTTTTAGAATATTGTTCAGCGCCACAGATGCGGAAAAGTTAGTTTTAATCTTTAAAACTGTTTATTTTTCGTTGACTTATTTCTTCAATCTTAAGTAAATGCCTGAAATATGGAAAGCTTGACATCTAAGGAAGTCAGTAAATTAGAAATTTGTGCTAAAAAAAGTTTGATTATAATAAAATTAATTATTTTGTTGGGAAAAATCAACAAAATTTTACAGTGGATTTTAAAAATTTTATAACAATTTTTATTGTATAATAATGAAAACAAAAGGTACAAAAATGTGATTCTGAAAAAAATCGCAAAAAAATCTAAATAAAATGTAAAAAAACATTGCAAAAATTGACTCAAAATTATTCCACACATTCTATGCAAATGTCAACCAGATGATCTTTACATGCTGTAACAACTGCCGGTTATTTGATTGTTATTTGTTCACCTTTATTTTTGCAACGTTTGCTGCCACCAGTGCCGTAGGGCACAATAGAGCCGGAAATCCCCTGTTGAAGAACCTCGGAGGAGGATGGTTTCCTGGCTCGAGCGGGAGGGTATTCGTGGGCCCCCTTGGGCTTAAACGAGGTGCCAAGCCTGAGTTTTAAGGTTGGTTGTGTCGTCCAGCGGCATGTACGTCCCCAGGGTCCAGTCCACCTGTGTCGGTTAGAGGGATTTGTTGGGGGTAAAGGAAACAGTCTAGGTAGATAACATATAAATAGAAACGAACAAATAAAATTAAAGTTACAAAAAACCAATGACGTAACTCTAGGGTGCACTTTCGATGCCTACGGTATACGATATAATATAATAATAATGTTATTTGTCCGGCACTTAAAAAAACTAGCTAGGGTTCCTAAATATATTCACCCTCTCTTCCAGTTATCGTCAGGTAAGGACAACGAAGATCGGTTTCGTCAGAGAAAAGTGGCCAGGGTTTTCTTAAGAAAAAATGTTATCTAGTGTCTCCTTACAAAAATATAAAACCTTGACCCAGCTAATGGTTACTTCAGTGACTTTCATAACTTTAAAATTACGTAATGCAAAAATAGATGATTTCGTAACCCGACCTTTCTGCTGATCGAGGTTACCTTCGTCGCCCGATAAAGTTCAACTGAATAATAAAATCTTATTGTTCAAGCGAATATAATTTATGTTAGAAATAATATATGGTCATTGGTGTCTTTCATGTACTGGTATTGAAAATATTTCTCCCTAATTACAGTGTAAAAAATCGATTAACATAAATAAATATCTCAGGAATAAAACTTTATAATACAATAACTAATACTATACTTCTTGAGCGTGTGATTGGAGTAATACGTCTGGCTTAGGTTTATGGGGGTGTATCCCTCGTAAAACTCCCTGAATAAAATTGTATAATCATAAGAAAAAAAAATTACGAAGTATAATACTCTCTAATTACGGTGATATACGGCTCAAGCTTCAGTATAACACTTATAAGGCAGGATGGATAGTCAGACACACAAAACAAAAAAAATCAGTAAAAATATAATTTTCCCAAAAAAACAATAGAGAAAAAAAGGTCAGATTAAAAAACTTACTGTTTGGAAAATCCTGGTCGGACGTCACAAAAAAAACGGCATCTGGATTCTATTCTCGATTGGTCGACGGGAGATGAGTTCCGATAGACTATCTCTGATTTAAACACTTCGCGACAATCACTAAAACTCACTGTCAAAACGCGGGCTGTCGTAAGTCGACAAGCCAGAAGTACCGGACTGCACTGTCGCTGTCCGACTCTCACTCGTCGTCCTCTTTCCCTCCATTTATTTCGAGTTTTTTGGGACGAGTTAGTTATCCAAAACAGCAAACGTCGCTGTATTTTTATGCGTCATTTACTCGTCCTCGCCTCCATGTTTTTGTTTTCGTTGTTGAAGGTTAACTTTAGTTAAATTTCTCTATGCTAAGTTGCATAATTCGTCTGTATTTTTATGATATTCAAAACAACGATGTTTTTGTGTTCGACTTATATGCGTGACGACCTTGTGGTAATTTGTTGATTTTTCATAATTGTTTAATTAAGTTTTACTGCCTCTGATAATTGAAACTAGGTCGCTTTTATTTTAGACTTTTTATATTTGATTCAACTTATATTTGATTTAAATTTTTTTTATACATATAGGTGTAAGATTGATAATCTCTCCGTGACCCGCACTCCACAGTCGGTAGGCTAAATCATACTAACAAGCTGTTGAGTGATTGTCCGGGAAGACCATCTCATGTGATGACATCATGCCCTTATCTGCATACACTACAATAGGGTATCCTAAATTCCCTTGTCATATTTGTGCTTATTACAATGCAAACCTGTGGCATTTTTTACAATGTTTACGTGTTGATCTATCTCGTTTCCTATCACAAAGTGAACAATGTCTTCCAGTATTTGGTGTTGGAGGAGGTTTATGTGTAACCACTAGCGGAATTCTTAGCAGAACTCGGGCGCGTCATCTTAATTCCGGAGAGATCTGCATAATTTTTTAAGATGCACGTTTACCTTCGTTATGATTTCTTTGAACGTTTTTTAAACTTTCCTCCTCTGCAGGTTCGCAGAAGGCAAATGGATCTGATACAGCTGTTCAACATAGTAAATGGTATTTATGATAGTCCCGAGCTTCTCTCTGAAATATATTTAGTTGTCCCTCCTCGTCTTACTATACAGGTACAAACGTTTCATGTCGCATTTCATAGGTACAACTATGCAATGAATAGTTTTCTATCTAGGACACTTAGATTGGCAAATTCTGTCAATGGAATTTTAATTTTTGATGTGTTAGCTTTCAAGTTCAAAAAACATTTGCTGGAGCTTTCACTTTTGATCGTACATCTTTTATTGCTGGTTTGATGTGTTATCACTCCTCTTATTTTATTTGCTTTTTTCTTGTGATGTATACTATACTTTAGGGTTTTCCTTTTGTTTTATACATAAGTTTAATGCTTGTATCAATTGTTCTAGTTTTACATATTTTTCTTTTTTTGTTATTGTAGTATTTTTTTATATTTCCATATTGTATTTATGTGAATTGGGCTTGCCCGTGATTAAAATATAAATTATAATTGTGGACCTGAATTCTATTTGCGGCTTTATCATTTCCCATGCAAATTATTCTACAGAGTGCGGCAGATAAACGGTCTATTAGAAATATCACGAGAACTAAATGTATCTTCTGAATTATGACAATTGGCATGAAGGGGTTTTGAATAATGAGCTATTTAATGAAAATATTGCCGTCATCATTCTACTGCCGGTTATACCGGACGTTGCACATAACTTTGTAATTTTTAATGAAAGTCCCTGTATATTTTTCAAATGTCCATAAAATTCAATATCCTCTATTGTAATTTGAATAAAAGCTTAAATTTCTTAGGAACCATTTACCACATACCGCTTTATCGTTTACACTGTGAAGTTACTTTTTTATTATACATGGTGCTGTCAAAATTGGAATAAAAACGGAATCCACAATCTTCCCGTAATTCCTTTTTTTTTCAAATGGGACACCCTGTATGTGATTATTTATTTTAGATGAATACGTTGCCCACTATTGATATGTATTACTATTCCCTATACCTATCTCCTGCAGTTTTCAAATAAATCAGCTTTATACATTTTTGTCACAAAAAATTAATTTATCAAGTCGCCTCTGGAATATTCTGACAATTGGCAGTTATTGTTAATGTTTAGTAGTCACCTTGTTGTATGTCGTTGTGTGAAAGGTATAATAATCGTTTGCCTTTATTTTTCATGACAAAATAGTAATGGCTCATTTAGGATATACAAATGATGATTTTTTAAATTTAATTAACTTGCCGTGTGTTTGCTGAGAGATGTCCTGAAAAGCCTCGACCAAACCATAAAACTGTAAAACGTTTGCTTCACAACTGTTTCCAGTTTGGTCAGTTTAAAAGTAGAAGAAATAAGCCCAAGACCCATGTCAATAATGAGGATTTACAAATAGACATCCTGGGATATTTTGCAGCTCATCCAAATCCATCCTTAAGGGAATGTGAGAAACCGTTAGAGGTGTCGACTAGAACAACTCGCAGAATTTTAAAACACATCATTGGACCCCTTATTCGTATACACTAGCTCAGCATTTACATCCTGGAGATTATGTGTCGAATTTTGTGAATGGATTTTAATTAAATGCCAAGAAGATGGCGATTTTACAAAAAAAATTACTTGGTGTGATGAATCGAAGTTTACTCAAAATGGTTTGTTTAACCGCCATAACAGTAACTTCTGGAGTATGGGACACAGTTCATTCAAACACAGAGGATTGTAATAATTTCAAGAAAGCAGGGCTTTCTGCTCAAATCCAATCTAAACAAAACAACTATAACAGACACTCTTCACCAACTAATTTCCGATAAAAAAATATCAAATTATAAGGAAACCCAAACATCACAAACACCCACTAAGAACTTACCTGACTCTGGTGCTTCATATAGTATCGTGATAGGTTCGGTCGAACACGACTTTTCCGAAAACGAAATTAGTGAACACTTAACAAAATGCAAAATAGAACATCGTTATTGCAAGCGAATTATATCAAGAGCAACAAACAAACCAACATTAATGATTAGAATAATCACACCCTGTTTGGAGGCATCAGAAAAGTAGCTGGTGGAGGCTATGTTCTATAAACACCGATACTACCCGGTTTACCCAAGCAACCCACCGGCACCAACCCCACATCCATGTTCTTGCCGTCAAGCATTCACTCACGCACGTGAACACTGCATAACACCTATAAAATACACCAAATGTGAAGGTCCTCACCATTATAGCAAATGCAACAGTCATCTACCACCAAAATATGCATCATGCGGAGCTGAAGACCATTTAGCATGGTCTTTGAAGTGCTCTCGTAGACCAACTAAGCCAATCGAAGGAATTCCTAATAGTCAGATCAAGACACTCAATAAGAAATCCCACGAAATTGACCCGAAAATAACCAAAAACTCCCAAATACATTCAGCAGTCACAATTCATGATATGATTATTGACACATATGTCAACAAACTAAATAAAATGAATAGCACTAACAGACATGAAATAATTGCAAAGCCGAGGAAAAAATTCGTCGCCCAGTACTCCATTGACACAGTTGCGCTTTTCTCGGGAAACAGACTCTATATTTTGATGTTCGACTTGGAGCAACCATCGACGACTTCGCCCGCTCAACCTATCCAAGGGAATAATATTCAAGTTCACCTCGACACTTAAAATCATGTACGCCAATCTCACCGAGAAAACGCCTCATCAACAACATTATTGAGAGGAATAAAATAAACTTTGTGGAAATGAAAAGAAAAGAGAATAGTAACACAAACTACAGAAACTGAAACATTCTACAACTAAATGGAAACATAGTAAACATTAATGTGTGTGGTGGAAGTTTGATACAGGCGCATCCAGGACTAAAAATGCTAAAAGAAAACACTCCCAAAATGAATAACCCTCTTAATGAGGTGCTTCACTTTTCAATTCCAGTTCTAGGAGATAAACTACACATTTTTCTTGTATATATTCACCCAAATGTACCCATCGAACAAACGCTTTTCAACAAAGCCTCCCTATACAAATATGCTGTGATTGTAGGAGATCTAAATGTGAATCTGAGTAAAAGCAGACAAATAAAGGATTTTATCAATAATGCACCCTTCGAAATGGCGTTTACTCCTCCAACCTTTAGAATAGCCAATAACCCAGACTCTACACCAGATCGTGTAATATACACGAAAAACGTCAAAAATAATATAGAAACAGTAGAAACCCATCCAGATTTAGGAACAGAACATGATGCAATAGAAATAACCATCGACCTACAAAGACGAATCATAGAGCAAGTAAAAAGAACATCAAGAAGTGCGGTATAGACAAACTTAACGAAAAGTTGGAGGAGTACATTGATCGTATGGGGGACGATCCGACTGATAGAGGAAACATTGAACAATTCAACACCACAATAACATCACTCACAATAGAAAACAGCCAAGACCTGAAAATAAAACTACCACCATACATTATCAAAATGTTAAAAAACAAAAGAAAAATGCATAGGGATTATCTGAGACATCCCAATGTTGACGCAAAAACGCAACTAAACAATTACAACAAAAATGTACAAGCTCTAATTAGACAATACAAAGAACACAAATGGGCTACAGTGTGTACTGAAATAAACGCTAGTAAAGGTAAATATTACTGGCAACAAATTATAAAACTAACAAACTACAAAGGAATATCAAAATCACAGCCAATTGAAGAAAACAACATTGTGTATGCCACTGATGAAGAAAAAGCAGAGGTACTTGCAAATTACTACAAGGAAACGTTCAGAGAAAACCATGAACCCCAATACGACCAACAAATATATGATGAAAACGGTCAGTGGTATGATGAATACTTTCAAGGCGAACACGGATTACACAACAGTAATATAGAAGAGATGTGTATTTTGAAATATTAAGCAAAGGAAAGAGTACTGCTCCAGGACATGACCACATTACTCAATATCTATTACGAAATCTGAGTGAAAAGATACACAGATATATTATCAAAATATACGAGTACTGTTTGAAGCATCCCTACTTTCCTAGTGAGTGGAAGCAGGGAATCATTATCACCATTCCTAAACCTAATATGAACCATCATAGAGCAAAAAACTACCGTCCTATCACTCTACTTTCAGTTTTGGCAAAGCACCTCGAAAACATCATGAAGTATTTGTTACACAATGAAAGCGGACACAAAATTCCTGTTTACCAATTCGGCTTTAAACATCAAACTTATACCATTCACCCAGTAACCATTTTAACATTCAACATTCAAGCTAACCAACTAATGGGAAACCACTCTGCAGCCTTATTTCTTGATATAAGCAAGGCATTTGATAGTATTTGGCACAAATGACTACTCTACAAACTAATGACACTAGAATGCCCTCGATATTTGGTTCTGCTCCTGAAAGACTATCTTGAGAACAAAACGACCAATACTCTGCAACATTCCACAACGAACAAGGAGTTCCACAAGGATCGCCATTGTCTCCTCTTCTATATAATGTTTACTGTCATGACATATACAACTACAGTCATCAACAATACTACTTCAATAACAATCGTTACATTTTGCAGTATGCTAATGACACGGCTTTGACTAATCACAACAGAACCCTCTCCAAAACCGTTGAAAATCTACAAGTATTGTAGACAGGACCCTGATCTGGTTCAACAAATGGAGGCTGAAAGTTAATCCAGACAAGTCACACTATATAATATTTAACCACAATAATTCACCAAACTCACCTAAAATAAATATAGACGGCAAACACATTCACTGTGTAAACTATGCAAGGTATCTGGGGGTAGACGTAGACCACAAATTGAAATTTAAACAACATGCTAACAACATAAAGAGGAAATGTAACAGTGGGAGCAAACACTTTCGTAGTTTAACATTCAAGAATTCAGGGATAAGTAAGAAAACAGCTGCACATATATATAGTTCAATATGCCGACCTATCCTAGAATACTGTCACCCAATACACCTTACTGCAAAGACTCCTACCATCAAGACACTTCAAACTGCAGAAACCACTTCCTTGAGAACCATAACGAAGATAAGACAACCCAGAAATCCTCTGCACAACTCACCCAATAACCTACTGTACACAACAACAGGAATTGTCCCCATAAATCAACGCATACACAACCTCTCTGAAAAGTTTGCACATAAAGAACACAACCTAGAGATACTAAGCCGGTTCTATACAAACAGGAATCAAGAAAGAAGGCCACACAGAAAATACCCACTCAATACCATATGGGAGCACATTCAAAAATATTTAAGGAATAAGGAGACCACATACCAATTTTTTTTCTCTCTACATATATTTTTAATTCAATACTATTATCTAATAATTATACAAACCACTATGTAATATATTGTAACAGGCTGAAGGACCTCGGTCGATGGCCTATTGGGTGACCCAATAAAGTACCTACACTAATTATTATTATTGACAAAAATGTCGTACTTCAAGTACCATAGCACCCGTTTTACTGGTTCTGGTGAGTTGAAAACCAATAGGGTTCATCTGTGAGATATCCTGAACAATACTCAATCATAAAATTGGTGACTTGTTACACTCCGGAGGTTATATAGTGCTAACAAGACATGTAACGAAAAGTGGCCGACGACATACACACAGAATTTTTTTCCTAAAAACAGTTTTTTCGTGTTATTCTTGATGGAAAACCCAATTTTTTTTCAAAACTCCAACTTTTTTTGGGGTAAACCAATACTTTTCTCGCATATTAAAGAGGTTGGGCAGAAAAGTAAAAAGTTTCGGATCCGAGTTTTTTTTCGTTTCTTTGCATTTTCTGAGAACATTTACTATGGTAATATTTATTTTCTTGCACCATCAGATAGTAGAGATTTCACCGAACAAAAAGCCCACCGACTTTTTTAAAAAAGCTGATATTTAGAAGCGACAATTTTCGATTTATAATTAGGGTGCTTTTTCGATATTAAGTCAAAATAAGGTGAAAAAATAAATATTTCAAATCAAATAAATTACAGTGTGTTTGGGACAGAAAAGGTAAGTTTTCACCAAATTTCGTGAAAAATTTTTTTTATTGTAAAAGATAAAAATAAAAAACCAAAAACTTGGTTATTTGAATTTTTCACATAAATTTTGATGTTATGTGAAAAAAATGTGAATATAAAAGTTGTATTGCTATTACCTACAACTTTGCAATTTAACTTTTTTCCATAGGACTTGTATTTTTGCCGGAAATCGAGATACACAGTTTTTTACCCTTTAAATCCACCTCTTTCCACTTCCCGACCTCAGATCGCCCGAAAATTAGTTTTCTTTAATTTTTGTTATATTCTCTTCCTTTTACAATGGGTTTCATCCTATTATTATGTTTTTTCACTTTTTACCATTTTTAAAGGCTTCAGCCCTAGTCTACATTCCTTTCGGCTTTATTAATAACATTTCAGAGCTATTAGAAGTTTCGGATTCTTCTATGAGGTTATTTGATTACTTTCTGCAACCTGATATCTTGGTTTTGTTTATATTGTTTTAATATCAAAGTCTTTAGTTGTAGATTTGTTCTAACTGTTACTGGCATTATTTTAAACACATCTACACATTTACACATCTAGGTCATTTCATGATTTAATTTTTTATGTATCCATCGTTCTTTAAAAATATGGGTTGCACAAAATCGAATGTAATGATTACTATAGAATTTGTGCATACAAATAACTTTTTAAAAAATTGATAAACCACAAGATATTATCATCGAAATTTGTTGTGTATGATAAAAATATTGTGCTGTGATCATGCTTATGTATTTACTTTATTAATTTAATTTAACATTTATGAAATGTCATATTTTTTATATTCTGTGATTTTTATACAAGACTCATTTATATGTTTTTTATATTTGATTTTGATTTTATGTGTAGATTTTATTACGTTTGGTAATTTTTTTGAATTACAATTATTTATTTGTTTTTTTAGTGTTAATTTTTTTTAGTTAATATACATCTGGTAGATTTTGACATGAGGTGGTAGATTCTGTTTTTGTTTGGACCATTTCTCATTCTTCTCCTATTTTCTACTCATTCTTTCCGTCATAGCTATGATAGTTTCTTTCAAAATTAAATTGGTATCTATATTATTCATTCACTCGAATAGTTTTGACAAGTTTGTTCCTTTCCTATTCTATTTTTGGCAGAAGCTACATGGTACAAGAACGGATCAAACACGTCGGAAGGCATAGGAGCAGGAGTAGTGGGGTTACCAGTGATATCTATCCCCGCAAGCCTAACTAAGAATGCCACAATTTTCTAGGCGGAAATGCCAGTGATCTACTCCTGTGTGGAAGAAATCAAAAGGCGGGAAAGAACATATAGTTGAATTGCTATCTTCACAGACAAGCCAAGCAGCACCCAAGGTACTCGATTTTGAAGAGGTCAACTCTAAGCTAGTATGGGATTGTGTGTGTGCTCTATACAGACTAGGTGACTGTAGAAAAGTCATAGGGGCCACAAAATGGCTAAACAAGCTGTGTAGAAAAAATGGGTGAAGTATAACTTTAGGTTAGGCGAAATAGATTATATTAGAACAATTGCCAAAATTCACAGCAGACCTGATGAGTGCAGACAGGAAAACGGTCAAAACTGTTGTTGGTCTATTAACAGAGGCATTGTAAGCTCTATAGGCATCTAAAATTGGTGGGGTTGACAGAGGAGTCCTTATGTAGATTCTGCCAAACAGAGGAAGAAACTGCAGAGCACATTCTATGTCATTGCGACAGTTTAATAAATGTTCGGTTCTCGATACTAGGCATAGGAAAGCCACTAGCAAGAAACTATATGAAAGATTCAGTCTCTAATATGATAGATTTCATAATAGTAATAAGGCTGAATAATGTAATTTAGATTTAGAGGACTACAATAAATCTGAAAAGGTCGCAGTGGAATAGGTTACAAGCCACCTCTGCAAAATCTATCTACTTTCTTGTCATTTTCTATTAATTCTTACTGTCTACTATTCTTTGTCTCTCTCTCTCTCTTGTCGTTTCCTTTTTCAGTTCATCATTTCTTTCTACTTTCACAATGCGCCAATTCTTTTGATTATTCCTATTTTTAGTTAATTCTTCTATGTTTCCTATTTTTTATTCATTCTTGCTGTCATAAGTTTCCTCACAAATTGAAATTTATATTCATACTATTCCGTAACTCTTGTCATTTCCTTTTTCAGTTAATCATTTTTACCTGTTCAGTTTTCAGAGTTAGTGGCCATACTTTTATTTGGTTAGAATCTTCATTGTGACAAGTTTGTTCCTTTCCTACTCATTGACATTTTCTATTAATTCTTCCCGTCTTTTTACAACGTTTCACTTTTTATAGTTTTATTCTCTTTTCTCTCTGGTATTCCATTTCTTCTTTTGCTTTGTGTATGTACTTTTTTTCGTTTATTTTCCAACTACGAATTATGTTCCTGTCAAAGCTTGAATCTAGACCTCGTGCAGGAATTTTAATTGTATCAAATTTATTTCCTATCCGCATTTTCCTACTTTTAGTGAATTACTTCAGCATTTTCAAGGTTGGGTTTGGTTATTCTCTAACAATGATCATTTTTCTTCAAATGTAGAATTTATATCTTTGCCTGTCTTATCATTTCCTTTTTCAATTGATTTTTTCTACCTTCAAAACTTTCCAATTATTTTGATTATTCTTCTCTATTTTTAGTTCTTTCTTTCTACCTTTTCAATTTACAGACTTTGCGACCATGCATTTATTTGGTTGCAATCTTCAGTTTTGACAAGTTTGTTCCTTTCCTACTCTCTTGTCATTTTCTATTAATTCGTTCTGTCCTTTACAACGTTTCACTTTTGTCCTGTTTTCTTCTGATATTTCTCTGATATTTTCATTCCATTTTTTCTTTTGCTATGTGCGATTTGTATCTATATGTATTTTTCATCTCCAGTAATTTTATTCCTTCCCAAATTAGGATTTATACCTCGAACATTATTTGTCGAGGAATTTATTTCCTCTGGTTATTCTCAAACAATATTTATATCTTTACCTGTCTCATCATTTCCTTTTTAGTTCATCCTTTCTACCTTGACAACGTGCCAATTTTTTTATTCTTCCTACTTTTCAGTTTCCAGAGTTAGTGAGCATACTTTTACTTGGTTACAGTCTTCAGTTTTGACAAGTTTATTCCATTCCTATTCTCTTGTTATTTATCTATTAATTCTTCCCGTCCTTTACAAGTTTCACTTTTGACAACTTTGCACTATTTTCTCTTTAGGTATTTCTAATCCATTTCTTCTTTTGCTATGTGGGATTTGTATCTATATTTTGTGTCGACTATTTTTCATCTCCATTAATTTTGTCCCTTACAAAATTAGGATTTATACCACAAGTATTATTTGTCCAGGAATTTATTTCCTATCTGGTTATTCTCAAACAATATTGAGTTCATTTCTCTTCAAATGTAGAATTTACATCTTTGCCTGTCTCATCATTTCCTTTTTCAGTTCATCCTTTCTACCTTCTAAACGTCCCAATTCTTAGTTCATTCTTTCTACTTTTCAAGAGTTGAGAATCATACTTTTACTTGGTTACATTCTTCAGTTTTGACAAGTTTGTTCCTTTCTTATTCTATTGTCATTTATCTATTAATTCTTGCCTCCCTTTACAAGTTTAACTTTTGACAAATTTGCCCTATTTTTTCTATTGCTTTGTGCAGTTTGTGTCTATACTTTATTTTGACTGTTTTCCATCTGTATTAATTTGGTCCCTGCCAAAGTTAAAATTTCCCCCCCTCTCTCACCCCCCCCTTTTGCTTCTCTCCCCTCTCGTCATTTTCGTTTTTGGTTCATCCGTTTTCCAGAAAACGAGCCAATTGTTTTGGTTCTTCCTATTTTCAGTTTGTTCTTTCTATTTCTTCAGTCTAAAGAGTTTGCGATCATTGTTTTATTTGGTTATTCTTCAACTCTATTAGTTTGTTACTGTAATATTCCTTGACTATTCTGTTCCTTTTCTACTCTTTTATCTTATCATTTTTTCTCTTTGTTTCACTTTTGACAAATTTTCTCTATTTTTTCTTCCTATATTTCTCTGTTATATTTTCATTCCATTTCTTCTCTTACTGAGCGTGGTAATACCATTATGTTTATTCTTTCCAAAGTTGGGATAGGGAACCAAAATTACATCAAATTCGCCTCGTTGACAACCAGAATCCTGATTCTATATTCCTAACTGTATTTTCCAATTTTTAATTCAATCCCACTGCATTTTACTAATTTTTATTTCGTTGCAACATAATCTTTGATTTTTAAATTTCTTTCAAGTAATCTTCCTTAATTTCTGTCTATTCCTTTTTTATTTACCCCTTGGAATTTCATTATATACTATTCATTTGCTCAATTTAAATTCCATCAATTTATTTACCTTCTAATCTTCCTTGTGAATATGTACCTTCTGTCTTTACTTCGCGGAAATTTAAGTCTGTAATTCTGTAATATTCCTGGATATTTCATAAATTTTTCTATACATCCTCCTGTTTGAATTTGCGACTATTCTCATTCAGTCTATCAAGTGTGTCTCCAATCTTTCTAATTTAATTCTCATCTGTTTTTTTTCTCGTTTTTTTTTTACCCCCGATGAAGTAATTTAACGTTCTGAAACAAAGTGATTGACTAAATCTTGTTGATCAATTTTTATTTAAAAAAGAACTGTCACTGTTCAAAATTCTACCAGATAAATGTTTGAATTAAAATGTTTTATCAATTAATTAGAGAAGGTGACTGATGCTTGTATTACAATTTGTTCCCATCCTACCTCCAAACTATAAAAAAAAGAAGAAAAACTTAAAGGACCGGTAGCAACCTTAGGCTCCTGCTAGCCGTCAGAGTGGTTCACTATAAATTCTTAATCTTTTTAGTCTTTACTTAGGGTGTCATCTGATTTTGCCCGACCCTAACCGTACATACACTTTTCTCTGAAAATCAGAAAATTCGGGAAAGAGACAGACCTACCTTAAAAAAATTCTATTCTTTAATAATAATAAACATCAGTTTTACAATATTGATTAAGCGTATCGATAAAAGAATTTATCTTTTCAAAAGGAAAGAAGTAGTAATAAATATATATATATATATATATATATATATATATATATATATATAAAAACTCAATTGAGTGATATAGCAAGAAAAATTAATTTCACAAAAATAGGCTCAAGTGTGAAAAAATACTAATAATAAATGACTATATAAAAAATTATTTGCATCAATCACATAAATTGGGGAATAGCTCAACCCCACAAAAACTGAGTCCAGTTTAAATATACAGTACTAGAAATATTCTTTGGTAACATGGGGTTTAACACAGAGTCCATGAGCGACAAAGAAATATAGTTTGAATTAAATGAGGAATGATTTCTGTTATTATTAAAAAGGAAAATCGTAAGGGGCACTTATATTTTCAACGTGTAGATTGAAAATGAAGAGAGGGGATAGAAAAAATAAAATCGTCTCATCAGGGGCATAGGAATTACAGCGTTCAGAATTGAATATTTGCCATTTTATAATATGTACATTATTTAATTATTGAGTTGCAATAATAAATTATTTCAAAAAGTAGCCTATTTAATGTCACTATCGTCGATTTATTGTTTTTCATATTATAACCATCAAAATTATTAGATTTTCAACCTATTATTAGAATCTTTATAATGATTGGAGTGATATTTGAAAAAAAACAATTTAACAGTTTGTGCAATAATACTTCTTTCACATGTTATACTTGTTTCTTTGTCGCTTATGGACTCTGTGTGAAACTCCATGTTACCAAAGAATATTCCTAGCACAGTATATAAAAAAATAAAAGAACATATACAGTTGGGGCAAAGGAAACGGAAATGAAATTGTTACGTTTTAGAATTAGACTCAGATAACCATATGTACACGCAGCCTTGGCCAAGATTGTTTACCTGCTTATCTTACCTAAGGATTTACTTTAATTTTCATCTTACACGTTGAATACATTATATAATCAAGAATTAAAAGTATATTTAAAGTGAATGAAAACTACTTTCTTAAAAAACCTGTTTGTACTTCAAACGTCTCCCAATAAAAAAGCGTAAACCAGCAAAAGCTGTCATTTTGCCATGAACGTGGTACAGTAAAAAATCGTCCAGTAAAAAGACTCCCAGCAGAAGACTTCAGCCAGCAAACAAGTCTCCCAGCAAAAAGACCCTATAATAAAAAAATGTTACTAATAGCAACACCGAAATTATTATATTGGCCTGCGCCCCTGGAGCATATCAAAAACTCGTCAAAAAATACTCTAACATGTTGATTGATTTAGTTTAACGAAAAATAATTACTTCGAGATGTTAGGAAGGCCAAATTCGAAGCGGCGTCCACGATATTTCGAAAATGGCAGAAAAAAGTCTTTCAAATAATCCGTAAAATGGTTTTCGAGTCGATTCTTCACAAAATCTTCATCCAAACGACATCAATCGTACTTCGAAACTTAAAATAAGTTTTCCTAGTTTGATTCCTTTCAAGAATGGCTTAAAAAACCCAAATCCAAGAAAGACACACTACCAGGATCAACTTTTCAGAACTTCACTACTTCAGTTGCCAGAAGGGACATGAAATCGGACTGTCAGTATATATTAAAACGAATATACCAACCCACATACTTAGAAATTCACTATATGGAACGAGCTATTAGTGAATCAGAAGATCTGTGATTCACCAAAACAAAATCGTATACAGAGCTGCTTGTAGATTAAACTCTTATCGTAAATGAGTTGTATTTAGAGTTGCCTATAAATTGAAAGCGAAGTGTATGTATTCGAAACAGCATAAATTCTAGATTCTGAACATCTTTCTGTCCATTAACAATTTTTTTGTTTTTATCCAATCAACCATTACTATTCGTTCCAAAACTTATCCATACAAGAGTTGTACTTCAACTTTGGTACATTGTCCCTAGAAATAAGGTTGTATAACGTTTTTGTTTGTTTCCAGCTATTTCTCTACTAACATATCACTTCTGTCTTGTTTCATAAGGATCGAAAAATACTATACTAAGTTTAAATCGAACTTATAAAATATCCTTAAGAAACATAGGGTATCATTTACTCATGGCAATATTTATTTCATTTTTCTAATTCTCTAATCTCAATACCTCCTAGCATTGGTAAATTTTTTTTCAGGTGTAATTCTATATTTAAATTACGGGAATTCTTGTATTATAAACTCCCTCGCTCCATTATAACAAGTTTCCTAACACGCTACAGCTACACATCACCTTCTCCAATATATTGTTAGATTATATTATAAGGTGTACCATTTTTATAATGTATTATATTGTAATAGATCTTATGATATTTTGACATTTATATGTATAGAACTTTCACGATGAATACATATTTTATAAAATAATAAATTTTCCCAATTCCCAGGCGTGCTTGTCATTTTTTCAGTCTTAGCACTTTTTCAACGTTCTGTGGACCAAGGTCTCTTACTGACCAATGTATAAAATGTGTCTTTTCACTAATACGTAGGTATTGTATTGGGAGCATTGCGTCTGGCTTTCTCAATCTTAAGCCTCTGCGACAGTGAGTTAAGATGATAGACTGAAACGGCCTTTAGTGGTAAATTCTCCCAGCTTTTCCACTTATGTCCTTTAGTTCCGAGGAGGACATACTGTAACATGTACTGATCCGAGCGGATATAAAATAAATATCAAATAAGTTCTAGTAACACTGCTTTTATTCATTGAAGTCAAAGTAAAACATCAAAATTGACAAGATGTCAAAAACTAGTAGATCACCTATTGAACTAGAAAACTATAACTATGTCTAGTACACAGGTGGTGGTACAAGCAAGAATGTAGACGATGTGAGGTATTAACTTACAGGCATAAATATCTATATAATACATCCCCTCCTATAAGTTAATTTTTGCGGTTTTTTTATTACCCGACCAGATCTAGTTGTAACACCGTGATCTAAAACTTATGGACTGCATAATGAAGATTTTGGTGAAGCTTCCGGTGAAGGGCTTTTATTTTTAAGCAACACGACAGGCTGAGCTGAAGGTTCGATATGACTACCATCTAAGTCAGGCTCTTTAGTTTTAGGAACATAATCATTCAATGATTCTTTGAGGTCAATTCGATTACGCCTGACCAGGTTGCCAAAAGAATCTTTTACGATGTAAGATCTAGGAGAGCTGTGCTTAAAAACAATTTGTGCAAGCTCCCACTTATTCTTTACATGGTCAAAAATTGTTACATTGGCTTTAGGGTCCAAAGGTTTTAGATATTTACTATTCTTATCATAGTGAGACTTGTAAATATTCTGTCTATGTAACAATTTCTCAGAAACGTCTTCACAGAGTTTCGGTTGCAACAAACTGGAATTTATCGGCACTTTTGTCTTACAAATCCTATTCATTAATAACTGTGCAGGTGAGTAACCAATATACTTTAGCGGTGAATTTCTATATTGCAATAAAGCAGTATGTATGTCAGAATTTTCTTTCAAACATTTTTTTAGAATTTTCTTACCTATATCTACTATGATCTTTCTTTCTCTCCCATTTCTTCTCATTCTGGTTAGTATTTTGTACTTTTTTGCACACACTAGCAAAATGATTGCAACCCTGGCACTTGGCACAAGTTTTATTTCAAGCGGGGCACACATTTTTCTCTCGGTGTACATAGCCACAAAACTCACATTTCCTTTCTCTTTTTTCTTTTGAAAACTGCTTAGATTTTACAGAACTCATACTGGCTTCATTCTGCAAAACTTTCAACTGTTTTTGACTAACTTCTCTAGTTCTACAGATGTCTATTGCTTGCGACAACTTTAAATCGGATTTTATTAACAATTCTTCTCTCGTGCTTTGGTTATAGATGCCCATTACTATGCTATCTGTTATGAACTCCTTTAATAAATTACCATAATCAGTTGTTTTTCCGGCTGTTCTTAATTCTGTCAAAAAGCTATCAAAACTTTGTCCTTCTTGCTGAGTAATGCTGTTAAATAAGAATCTCTCGTATATAACATTTTTATTGGGTTCACAGTGGTCTTTAAACTTTTTTAAAACATTGTCAAGCGTTTGTTGGTTTACCGTTAAGGGATCAAACGAGTTATAAAGATCAAGCCCATCATCACCTACTAGGTTCAATAAAATTGCAATTTTCTTTTCATCATTTCCATTACTCAAGCCTGTAGCAGTCAAAAAATTATGAAATTTTTGTTCAAACTTTTGCCAGTTATCAGCCAAGCTTCCTTCAGTTGACAAAGGATCTGGAGGTTTAAAGTATGATTCCATTGCTACTGGATACTGTTAAATCTCGCCCAATTTACTTTTTCAAAACTCGACAGCGGTTGTATGCAAAAAATGTCAAGAATTTTTACAGTCACGTGAGCTTTTTGCTTTATTATGAAATGTGTACTTACTAGTTATTCTCACGAATATAATACTAGAGTTTCGAACTATCTCACAAGAACTAGAGTGTATTTATATGCAATGAATGGTACTAATCCAGCAGATACCAATTTGCTTGCTACGCACAAACACTTTTCATTTTCAATCGAGCTTTTCTAGGACGTTTTTCCAGAGTTCTGCAATCAAGTTTTTTACACCTGACACCATGTAACTTGTACCGATTCGAGCGGATATAAAATAAATATAAAATAAGTTCTAGTAACACTGCTTTTATTCATTCAAGTCAAAGTAAAACATCAAAATTGACAAGCTGTCAAAAACTAATAGATCACCTATTGGACTAGAAAACTATAACTATGTCTAGTACACAGGTGGTGGTACAAGCAAGAATTTAGACAATATGAGGTATTAACTTACAGGCATAAGTATCTATATAATACACGTACGGCCCTAACAAAGGAACGACAGCGAACACGATTCTGAGCAAATGACTTGATTTCTCCCCAGGACGTTGGTTCTTCGGCGATTTCTTGTTCGACGTTTTTCGCAGTCGGCCTACTCTCCGCTTTTCTTAGGGGTTCCACTCAAGAGCTTCCTTTGGGGTGCTGTTTTGTGTATGTCCAATTAGTCATATTTGCGTTGCTTAATAGTCTAACCTACTGGAGTTTGGTGATATATCATCCACAAGTTTTCATTGTAAATTGTGTTGGGCCAGTAGATGTTTCTTAGACAACGGTTGATGAAGAGTTGTAGTTGTCCAGTGATCTTGTTTGAGACTTCGACACCCGTACGGAATAGTCGTCAGTGAGGATTTTTGCACCACAAAAGGTGGTGTAGTAACAAATTTTACAATTTGTTGTTTAGGTATGTACTCTGATGAAAAATCCATATTTGTGACGTCGAGGAGTGGTCGCTCGAGCTGCCATCTTGGATGAATGGTACTAAAATCTGTTTTTTGTCCTATATAACACCTCAACGGTTGATCCTACGACGAAAAACGTTCAATACAAACTTGAAGAGAATAAAATTTGACATATTTTTTATTTCAACATTTTATTCACATGTATCGGGTTATAGCAGCATATAGATGAAAATTTTTATCATTTACCATCATTATTATTGTCATTTTTTCTCATTTTTGACAGTCCGGGTTGATGTTTTCCTTATAATTTTCGTCCTCAATATAATTTTTTAACTCGTTTTGTGTACCCAGAAGAAATTGGACTTCCATTGATACTGCGTCATCTTAGTCCTCACTTTCTTTTTTTATTCATTTCGCTTCAACCGCAGGGGTTATTAGCGACATAAGATATAGAGCAGGGCTTCCCAAACTTATTCGTACTGTGACGCCCTTGGGACTTTGCTATTGTTTTGCGACGCCCCTCAACCCAGTCTCCAAAAATACTTACCAATTTTAGTACTAGCCTAGTTACAGGTTTATCAGAAAAACACTATTTGAACATTAATAATTTTTATTAGAAAATAAAAACGAAATCAAAACATAAGCACAAAAATAAAAAGAGATACATATTTATGTAACTGACTGGTTAATGTGTGGGGTGTGCTTGTTTTTTTTTCTGAGCATAGCTTATGAAACCGGGGCTTCAGTTTAGAAATTGCCACTCTTATTTATTTTTCTAAGTGTATGTTTGACCTGTACTTGTTCTTAATTACTGCAACTGTAGAAAAACCCGTTTCGCACAAGTACGAAGTCGCAAATGGTAATAAAACCTTAAATGCAGCAGTGGTGATGGCACGATATTCATGAGAAACTGAGATCCAAAATTCAAACAGTTTGTCCTTGTCGTATTGAAGCTTTAGGCTGGAATCACAGAACAATTCTATTAGTTGTTCTTCTTCCTCTGTTTAAAGTGTCGATGGTGTGGGTGACTGGAAAGGGTTTCTGACCCAGTCATATTGCTCCAGATTTTCGGGAAAATAGTCTAGTCGACAAGTTGAAAATGGTACAAAATAGAGATACTGCTCTTAAAATTATGTGCGATAGCTCATTGGATTCGGAATGTGCTAAAAGCGTGTATTAGCACATAAAAAATTGCAGAAGTTATAAACAATTAAAGATGAAAAAAAATGGCATTTCGTTTTTTGCCAATATTTCATAAACTATTAATATTTAAGAAATTTCAAAAAATATTCTGAAAGAGGAGGAAATTTCCAATAAAAAACTACTAACTCCCGGAACTCTATATCTATTATTTATAATTTTAATTTAACGCTGAAAATAGGTCTGCGCGCGACATTTTTAGATTGCGTCAAAAACGAGTACGGCACAAATTAATTTATTTAAGGTATTGAATATTTTTTTTTAATTTGAAAAAATTATGGTGTATTCTGAACACTGTAAATAGTTTATTCCCGTTGGAAATTTTACTTATAGTTAATTTTTCAACAAGTTGAACAATTGTTAACTAACAAAATTTTCTTGAACTTCAGTCTTAATTGTAAGTGAAAAAAATGTTTAAATAATAGTTGTTAAAAATTTTCGCTTCGTAGAGCCTTTCTTTCCCACATACTTAACAAGATCGTGCCATAAAAATATTTTTACTTTGTTGATAATAATTAACAATAATAACAACATTACTTGGATTTTTCAGTTTTTGTTCAAATAAAAAAAATTATTATAAACAAAGTATAAATATTTATTTAACTTTTATAGTACGATCTTGTTAAGTATGTGGGAAAGAAAGGCTCTACGAAGCGAACTATTATTTAAACATTTTTTTTCACTTACAATTAAGACTGAAGTTCAAGAAAATTTTGTTAGTTAACAATTGTTTAACTTGTTGAAAAATTAACTATAAGTAAAATTTCCAACGGGAATAAACTATTTACAGTGTTCAGAAAACACCATAATTTTTTCAAATTAAAAAAAATATTCAATTCCTTAAATAAATTAATTAATGTGCCGTACTCGCTTTTGGCGCAACGCTCGCAATCTAAAAATGTCGCGCGCAGACCTATTTTCAGCGTTAAATTGAAATTATATAGAGTTCCGGAAGTTAGGAGTTTTTTATTGAAAATTTCCTCCTCTTTCAGAATCTTTTTTTGAAATTTCTTAAATATTAATAGTTTATGAAATATTGGCAAAAAACGAAATGCCATTTTTTTCATCTTTAATTGTTTATAACTTTTGCAATTTTTTATGTGCTAATACACGCTTTTAGCACATTTTTCTAGGCGTCATTCCGAATCCAATGAGCTATCGCACATAATTTTAAGAGCAGTATCTCTATTTTGTACCATTTTCAACTTGTCGACTAGACTAAAATACTTCTCAAAGTGTTTGCTTAATGATAACAAGTGCTGTATAAACGTAATTTTTAAAGAGGGATCGAGGATTTCTATCGATTTTTCTCGTAGAATACCTTGTAAAGCAGGGAAACAGTCAATTTCTTGATCTTCTAATTTTTTTTCCATAAGAGCAACTTCTTCTGAAACCCATTAATTTTATCTGCCAATTGCAGGATATGAGTATTGTTTCCCTGCAAAGACTTATTAAGATCATTTAATTTGTTAAATATGTCACAGAGGTATGCTAATTTTATTATAAACTGTGAATTAATAAAGTTTTCCACATCATTATGTGATTCTGTATGTAGATAAATGTAAAATTCATTTCTTAATTCGTATACACGTGCGAGTACATTACCTTTGGACAGCCAACGAGAGTTGCAATAATAAATTAAAGAGGTATGCTCGGCTCCCATTTCTTCACAAAGTTTATGGAAAAGTCTTGATTTCACGGGTCGTGTTTTAATGTAGTTCACCACTTTAATAATGCTATCCATCAAAACACTTAATTCAGGTGTAATGTTCTTTGCTGCTTAGACCTCTCTATGTATGACACAATGTGTCCATTTTACACTTGGAGCCTTGGTTTTGATGAGAGCTTGTAGTCCTCCATACTGTCCAGACATCGCCCGGGCACCATCCGTACACACGCCCACACAGTTATCCCAGTTAATATTATTTTCAGTCATATATGAATTTAAAATTTCAAATAAATCAGTAGCTTTACCACTTTCACATATTTTTTTGCAAAATAATAAATCCTCACATACATTTGTTTCTTGTATGTACCGTACGTTACATATCAATTGAGCATCATCATTACTCAGTCGCCTCGTCCAGTTGAATGGCAAATGAACCTGACAGTTTCTTCACAATTTGCTCATTAATATCTTTTGCCATGTCGTGAATACGGCGACTAATCGTATTGTTTGAAAGAGGTACATTTTTTATTTCTTTAGCTGCCGATTCTCCAATCATCACTGATACCATATCAACTGCTGCAGGTAAGATCAGTTCCTCAGCGATCGTGTGTGGTTTTTTACATTTGGCAACACGGCGAGCTACCATGTAAAAGGCGAGTAATGCTTTGGTAGAAATTGATGCTCTTGAAACCAAAGCCGTCGACTGATGTTTTAGTTCTTGCAATTTTCTTTTGGCTTACCTTGTAAATGACTGTGAGTTGATTCCAAATGGGGGTTTAGTTTATTAGGAAGCATACTTTCAGCCGCCAACACTTTGTGACAAACAACACATTGTGGAAGCTGTACATCCCCTTTAGTAATGCAGGTAAATCCGAAATTCAATTATTGCTAGTCATATTTCCTATATTTCTTCTTTTTACTTAAATTAAGATTACTGCTCTCGCCTGAGTCCACTTCGTTTCCCATTCTTTTGAATAAAACTATCCATTATTGTAATCAAAACTCCGCGTGCGTAGTTAAACAAAACAAAAGCTTGAATGAATGACATGGACATGCGTGACAGTAGAGAACACGAGGGAGGGGAACCGGCCGGCAGCGGCGGCGGCCCCGCTGTCCGAGCCGAGATTTATGTCAGAATGCGCCCGGCGCTCAATCGACTCTGTCGCATCGACACGCGACACCTCTGGGACAACGCCGCGACGCCCCAGGGCGTCGTGACGCACAGTTTGGGAAGCCCTGATATAGAGTATAACCAAAATTTACAATAATGTATATAAGCCAGTGTCCATTAAATAACCTATTGAACTTTCAACGTTCATGTTTTCACTTAGAGTCTCCGCTATATTCGTTGATATATTTTACTTCTTTCTTCTAGCTTCATATTGTTTACACTCAGTTCATATATGCTTCACACTAACACTTATTTGACACATTTCACATATTGGTAACTCAGTTCGTGTGATGAGATGTTTATGGGTTAAATTGCTATGACCCAGCCGCAAACGAGATATTCTGACTTGGTATGGTCTGTTCGATGTTGGTTGAGGCCACAGATTTACTGGTTGTTTGTTTTCTTTTAGATTATTATTTTGTGTTGCACTCCATATGTTTTGCCACGCACTGAACACTAGATTTTATTACAGATTTCATGTCATTAGTAGATGTCATCTATTTGGATAGAGTCCTGGTTGTTAAGTACTCTAATTCTGTTTCGATCAGTAAGGCGATTGGATTTTTGGTATACAAGTGTTGGATAGTTTGTAGCGAGCTGAATAAGTCTGTTATTATTAGAGACAGGGACTTTTTAGATTCTTTAATATGAATGAGTGCTTGTAATATTGCATTCAACTCTGCAGTGCATGAAGAAGTGATCGGTGTGAAATTAAATTTTATGGATGTATTTGGAGTGAGGAAGGCTGCTACTACACCGTCTGATGATTTGGAAGCTTCAGTGAATATCATTTTCTATTTCTCTTAAAAAATACTGCTTAATCAGGTTAATTAGAGTTTCCTTTTTTCTTAATATATTGAGGTTGGTATTGATTCTGGGTACAGGTATTAACCAGGGTGGAGAGGTTCGCATATTTGTTGGAGAATTGAAGTTGTAGGTCCTTAAGGTTTTTAGAGACTCTTTCGTAAAATGGAGGGTCTAATCTTGTTGTGATGTATGTCTCCTGAAAGCGATCTGTGAACGTATTGTATAAGTTGGGTGCTCTTTATTGCTAACAATTCTGGAAGCATATGAAAGACATACTTGTTTGCGTTGAAAACTTAGGGATGGTACTCCTATTAGACACTGTAAGCTTTTAACTGGTGTAGTACAAAACGCGCCTGTAGCTATTCGTAGAGCTGTGTTTTCAATGGCCTCCAGGGTTTTTAATATTGACGTTTTAACGGAAGCGTAAACTACGGCGTTATAGTCTAGTTTAGATGTAACTAAATATTTATATGTATGTAATAATGTATTTTGGTCTGCACCCCAATTTTTACTGGCTATGGTTTTCAGGAGATTTATTTTAGTTTGGCATGCTTTTTTCAAATCACCTATATGTTTTTTCCACGATAGTTTTTCATCGAAAGTCATACCTAGGAAACGAATATTATTTGTGAAATTGAGTGTTTGATTGTATAGCTTCAGATGTGGTGTGTGAAGATTGCGTTTTTTTGTGAATAAGATGCACTTTGCTGGAGAGAATTGTCATCCGGTCGACCTAGACTATAATTCCAGTTTATTGATGGTTTGTTGTAAATAATTTTTCCTTTGGCAAATAGAACTAAGTCATCAGCATATAATCTACCGTTGACAAGTGACGAGCATTGATCTAGTATGTCATTTATAGCTATTAGAAAAAGTGTTGTGCTTAATATTGATCCTTGTGGTACGCCGTTTTCTTGTATTTTTCTATATGAGGTAGCGTTGTCTGATCGTACGTGAAAGCTGCTAGATTGGAGAAAATTTGAATTGAATTTTAACATATTACCTCCAATATTTCAAGTTTGTAATTTCGATATAATATTAAATCTCCAAACAGTATCATAAAGCTTTTGTAATGTCAAAGAAGACTGCGACACAAAATTGTTTATTTGCAAATGCTTCGTGTATTCCTGATTCAAAGTCAATTAAGTTATCTGTGGTGGATCAATGTTCTCTGAAACCGCTTTGTTGTGGAATAAGGAGTTTCTGTTTTTCTAGGAACCATCATAGTCTCTTATTGACCATTTTCTCTACCTAACCTAACTTTACATATTGCGTTGGTTAGGGATATTGGGCGGTATGATTCTGGAGATGTTCGAGGTTTATCTGATTTGAGGGGTAATACTATAACTTCAGACCAGGTTGATGGAAATACTTGGTTGATCCAGATAAAATTATAAAAGTTTAAAAGTAAGGTTTTTCCATTTTCTGGTAGATGTAATAGGAATGACAGTGGTATACCATCTGGGCTAGGGCTTGAATCTTTGGAAGAGTTAAAGCTTCGGTTAGTTCTGTTAAGGAAAAGGGAACGTCAAGGCCTCGAACTTCGCGTCCGCTGTTTCTCAACGCTTTCCTCTCAATATCTTCTTTATGTATTTTAAAGTCGTCCGTGTAACTTTCATTGCTCGAGTTCGATTCGTATTGGTTTGCTAACATATTTATTATTTCTTTTCTATCATTCATTATTTTATTATTTTTTGTAAGAAAGGTGATATGATATGGTTGATTTTCCTTAAGCTTTTTCAGACCGTACTTATCGTCGCTGAGGTGCTAAGGGACGAAATTAATTTTATCCAAGCCTCTTTTCTGTTTTTTTAAGAGTGTACCTTGCTTTGGATCTGCGTTTTTTATATTCTGTTATGTTTTCCTCAGTTTTGTGTCGTTTTAATCTATTAAAAGCTGCTTTATATGATTTTGTAACTTGGTTACAGTCAGGTCCACCACGGGAGTGGTTTATGGTCTTTAAGAATCCTTGTTTTTCCTATATATTTCTCTGCAGCTGCTATTATCATTGCTAATAATGTGCTTAAAGTGGTGTCTATGTCATTGAATGGTAAAAAGTTGGTCCGATTAATCTCTTGTTCAATTTTTTCTGTAAAGTTTATCCAATCAGCCCCCTTTATATTCCACTTACGTGCTTCTATATTGGTTGTTTGGTGCATTAAGGAAATTGTAATGGGGTAATGGTCGCTGCCATATAAATATGGTAAAATCTCCCATGTTAATATGGTGGATAGGGTTGGGTCGCATAAAGAAATATCGATTGCCGATGTTCTGCCTGTTTGAATGTCGAATCTGGTTGGTCTCCCATCGTTGAGCAAGTTTAAATTTTTGGATATTATATTTTCTTCTAAGATGTGCCCTTTTCGATTCACTTTGTAGATCCCCACATCGGGTTATGGCAGTTGAGGTCTCCAACAATAAGCCGAAGTGAAGGTATTTGTTCTAAGATATCTGTTAAATATTCTTGTGATATATTTTGGTTGGGTGGGATATACATATTGCATATGTATTTCTTGTGGGGTATGTTTACTGCGACTGCTATTAATTCAATATTGTTTGATGTTATTGATAATTCTGTGGCCATACATTTTTTATCTACATAAATCGCGACGCCGCCGCTGGCTATATTTTGGTTAGGTCTATTATTGTGGAAACTTGCATATTTGTGAAAGTTAAATATGTGTTTTGGATTTATGAAATTTGTTTCCTGTAGTAGGCAAATATCAGCAATAATATAATTTAGTTTTTCGATATGGGTATAGACCCATTTAAGTTCCACTTAAGTAGGGATGTGAATATTGTTATTCTTGAGGTGAATTTACGGAAAAGTCGGAATCTTCTTCCAACAATGATTTTTTCACTGTGGGGTGAATATGCAATTGTTTGGCTAGTTTGTGCTTTTAATCTTCATTATTTTATTTGTGTAATATTGATCTAATTTGGTTAGGAATTGCAGAAGTGTCTGACAGTAATCTGTGTACGATTTTGTTACACTGAGTATGTCTTTTGATCCTTGGCTGTTTTCGAAAAGATCCACTACTTGATCGAAGTTCAGCAATTTTATGGGATCTAGTAATGTTGGTTTTTGTTATTTGGTAAGTTTTTTTCATTGGTTTTGGTTTTTTTCTTTAATTGAAGGATGGGTTTTACAAATGTATCTTCTACGGGTGGTGAATAAACTTCTTGAAAAGTTCTGTTACTTTTCCGCCCAACCTATCTAATATGCGAGAAAAGTTGGTTTACCCCAAAAAAAGTTGGAATTTTGAATTTTTTTTGAGTTAGTTTTACGTTTTCCATCAACAACAACAACATGAAAAAACGGTTTTTAGAAAAAAATCCTGTGTGTATGTCGTCGTCGTCGTCGTTGTCGTCGGCCACTTTTCCCTGCATGTCTTGTTGGCACAATACAGCCTCCGGAGTATATACAAGTGACCAATTTTATGATTGGATATTCTTCAGAGCGTCTCAAAGATGAATCTTATTGATATTCAGCTCACTAAAGCCAGTACAACGGGTGCTATGGTACTTGGAGTACCAAATTTTTGTCATTTTTGGAGAATTTTCAGTTTCTTAGCACGATACAGCCTCCAGAGAGTATATGATTGATCAATTTTATGATTGAATATTGTTCAAGGTGTCTCACAGATGTATCCTATTGATTTTCAGTTGACTAGAACGAGTACAACGGGTCCTATAAATCCAGATATACAAAATTTTTGGTTATTTTTGGAGAAATTTCGGTTTGTTAGCACGATACATCTCCCGAAGTGTATACAAGTAACACTTTTATGATAGAATATTGTTCAGGGCCACAGATGCGGAAAAGTTAGTTTTAATCTTTACAACCGTTTATTTGGTGATGCTTTGGTTGAAGTTCTAAGGTATCAATGGGTTTGTTTGTAGTTGAAAGTAGGGATTGGTTCATGATAGTTGAAGTTGAGTTTCAGTATTTGGAGATGCTGTGTGTTTTGGATATGGTATTATATGAAGTGAGCAAAGGTATAGGTGTGGTTTGTTGAATTGGGTTAGTCAGTGAATTTGGGTATTTGCCATGTTGAGGGATAGTAGTAGGTGTTTGGTTAGGATTGTTTTGAGTAGGGTTGGTAGTTAGTTTACAGTTGAAACATGTTTCGTTTTGGGTTATGAATATTCAATATGAGGTTTGTTCAAATTCGATAAGAAAAGATTTGGGTAGTACAAAATTTTCTGGTAGGGGTGCTACAAAAACTTGTCTACGAAAACTAAGTATATGATTAAACATGGGATTAATTGATCCTACGTGTAGATATGAGATTTCTGATACTGGATTTAAGCCTAGTTTTTTTAATTCCTCTTTAATTATGTTATGTTGGACATACATTGGAGTTATTAATCTTCTAGCTTGTAAAACATTTCCCTTTATGTTTATGTTTATATACACTGTTTCTATTATAAATTTGTCTACTAATATTTCTGATAATAAATATATACACGCTCTACCATTTGATATGCGAGATGCGAATATTATATCCTTCGGGTTTACGTGTTGACTTAATCCTTCTAGGCAGTTATTGAGCGAACTATCTTCTATTGTATTAAATAAAATAGCTTTATGTCTATTTGGAAGTGAAATGCTACGTTGTTGACTGCCTGCTTTTGAATAAGAGACATTTTGTGAAGTTGATTTAAGGCTGACATAATTGTCCAGAAAAGTATTTTACTTTGAATCGGAACCGGAACTGTCTCACAGTTGGGCTGTTTGAAAGGACGACGGTTCATCGGTGTGAAAATCGATTAGCTTAATCACTTTTGATAATTTTTTATTTTGTTTGAGAAATTTTGACTTAAGATAGTTGTTTAAAATTAAAAATTTAATAATAATGAGTAATTTTATTTACTCACGGTTTGCACCTGATGTAAACAAATCACTGATCACTTGGTTGTTGCACTTTTTAGAAATATTCAATTTAATCAGTCCTCACTCTCGATGATAACATTCTCGCATAATTCATCATTACAAAATCCACACACAATGGAGCACATCAACACCGCTTTCCTGCACCCACATGCTCAACCACATCCTTTTTTGCATTTGTATGAAATGAAATTCGATAAGGTCTCAGGTGCTGGTGACTTTGTCATTGTTAATGGAGTAAGCCTGTTGGTGCCAGGTCTCTGAACCTGGTGATATGTCCTAAATGCATGATGTCGTGTAGCATCCTTCCTTGGGGGTAAAGTTGCAAGTTGAATTTGCTATTTATTGTTGCTTTTTCGAAACGTTGGTTTTCATGTTGCCATCATACAAAGCAATAAGAAAGCGTTCTCCAGCATCTGCGATGTCTTCTTTTTGAGCATTTTGATCTCTGAAGATGCTAATAATATCATTGAGTCTTTTGTTTTTCTGTACAAGCGAACAAAATTTCGTCTCTCATTGGTTGAAGAGGAACGACATTGTGTCTAGCTGCTCCTTTGTATTTGAAACTATTCGCAGAATACAGTCTTTCAGCAGTTTTTCCCTTCCTAGGTTTGTGAAAGTATATTTTGCTTTAGAATGGCGCTTATACTGTCAGCAAAACTAGAAGATCGACGTCTGCACCAATGACGAAAACAGCATCGAATTTTGAACAGAAGGAAATTGCTGTGTTGATAATCAAAACATCTGCATCTTCCTCGGCTTGCTTAACTGTAATAGCAGCCTGTTCAAATTTATATCTGGCCACAAAAACCATTTTGCCATATAATTTTATTTTGGAGTGGGAAAGCGGTAAAAATAAAATGTTATTTGTTCTTTCGAAATTTACTAAGAAGAAACTAATTTGACGATTTTGTAAACAAATTTTGATCTTACGCTGCTATAACTCGATACATGCCAGACTTGCAAAAAAAATGTGTGAAATTTTATTCTCTTCAAGTGTGTATGAACGTTTTTGTGGTAAGATTGACCGTTGAGGTATTATATTAAAAAAAAATAGTACCTTTCATCGTAGATCGAGGTCACAAACTTGGATTTTTCATCCGAGTACAAACCTAAACGACATATTTCAAAAATTGTTACTACACCACCTTTTGTAGAGCACAGGTCTTTTTTTATCCCTACTGTATCAGAATCACGCTTTTGACATTGGTCTCAAATAATTTTAGCTTAATGTGTCTTCGTAGTTGTTGTATCTCCAAACAGGTCTTCATTGGGCAAACGCTGTTTTGGTTGTCTTTATTCTTTGAGCTACATCTTTATCTGTGCCGCCGTGCTTTTTTAAAAAGAAGGATTACCTTGCTTCTTTGCCATTGTTTGGGCATCCTTTGCTCTTTGATGCGCTTATTAAGTAGATTTCTTACGGCTTCTCTGCTATTTTTAGGATTTCAATGGTTATTCCGTCTTCCCTTCGTCCTAGAGGAACTAAATAATCTTAGCACCATCAATTGAGCTGATTAGAGTTCCACGATTTTTAGAAGTATATTTTGGTTGAGCAACTATAGAAGAATATGACATATTAATTGACATTTAAGGTGAACTGATGTACATTATTCTGAAGTATACAGTTTACTGCCAAGGAATAAATGATAATAGTTTGCACAAATGCACTCACCATATAAATATTTAACTTAGAAAGTCCTTTTTTTTTCGAAGAAGCGAAATAAAACACGTACTCACTGAGTATTAGATGGTGAATAGATGCTGTTATATTAGTAGGTAATAAACCGACTTGGTCATTGGTATATGTATTAATTAATTAGTATAGTGTAGTTCAAGTTTCCCTGAATCTAGGGTGAACACAGCTCAAGATGATTGATTATATCCTAGATTTTGAGGTGGTTGTTTAAAATGTTTCTCTTCACGTAGGTGGAAGTTCTGAGAGCCTAGAAGTCTCCCATAAAAAAAGTAGATGTCACTTCTTTGACAATAAATTTTATGATAAATGACATCGTAGAAAGTTCTATACAAGCTATGCTATTATTTTGATTTTCAATAAAAAAGTTTTGAAAAGTAACGTAATTTGTAAATATATAGGTATAAACACAAGTTTCACCTTTACTGCTCGGAAAATCCATGGGTGAAATCTGGAAGAAACCACTTACTACTTGAGTGTTATAAAGACTATAATGTTAGATATAGATAATTGTGTAATATGATTTAATAATTCATTAGTTCGTACTTTATTAAAATTTATCGTTCAAACACATTTCTTTAGATAAAAATGTATTTTAAGTTAGACATTACATATTTGTTTATATAGGTACATTTTTCTCTCTATCTCTTAACTTTAAGCTCCAACTTTGTTCTTTATTATGTAATTTTTAAGTTTAAAATATAAAGTAAGAAATGTAACGTTGTTTGTTAGTAATTTGTACATATGTATATACTTATATATTTATTTTATATATATAAATATAATTTATTAAAAATTATACAACAGGCTTTTAATGTCCTATTTACATTCCCGAACATCACCTTCCGCTGATGTCAGTGTCAGTAGAGTTTAATAAATCAGTAATTTAATAAAGGATGAGAACTCACTGGTGCAGAATTGTTTTACGCATGCCAGATAATAGATTGCTCTTCCCCTACGGTCCCACTGCTTGCGCACAATGCATATATAACCTGTGTATATGGGCACAATAATGAGGTTGTCTGGTATACAGCGACGACACCGACACTTGCCATGGAGACCATCTTAAACCTAACCCCTCTGCATATTGAGCTAGATAGGGAAGCCAGGATGGTCACCTACATACTTTTTACGTCAAGTATCCACGGCAACAAGGAGCTACAAAGAGATAGCACGGGCCTGTTGAGTGAAATTAGTAGTCACCACATACTGGGAATGAACCCAAACTCGGTACCTCCCCAGCTGCACATAGAAAAAGTCTACAACGTCCTCTTGTTTATATAAAACGCTACGGGTAGCGTATATATAAACAAGGATTATATATAGCACAAATCACCCACAATATATAGGTGAAGTACTTTCTGAAGTATTTATTGTGATTCAACTGTCGCAATAAAAGACGTTTTAATTATATTCGAATGTACATTATTTAAATTCTTCACTAAAATGAAATATAAATATTAAATTGTATATTTTTTAATATCTAAATTTAGATTAGATTATATTTTAACGGGGTTACAATGCATTGAAACCTAGGGTTTATTGTGCCCCTCCTATCACAGCTGTTTTCGCTACTATACAGCTCGCATTCCAGTTCCAGGGTTCCAATGAACTCTAGTATTTGGAACGGCTTCAACGAGGTTATATCCTCACTCTTACAAGTTTCTTGTCCGAAGCATTTCTTGCGCTGGCTTGCAATGGCGATGCATCCCAGAACTAGGTGATCCGGAGTTTCATCCTCCTCCCCACAGAATCTACACTCGTCAGTTTCTGCTAGACCTATTCTCATTAGGTGCTTCCTAAGGCGGCAGTGTCCTGTAAGAAAGCCCGTGAGGAGATGTAGATTATTTTTACTGAGATCCAAACATTTTTTGGATTTAGCAGTGTCAAAGTTCCGCAGGAACTTTTTGGATTGTTCCAACCCGGGAAGGCACCGTCAGAGTGCTTCTCTTTCGTTTTCCTCCTTCTTCCAAAACTCTTTCTTATAGGAGCATTTTCCTACACCTCAGAAAGGCTCCGGGCCAATAAAGTGCGCTTATGTTCATTTCCTCTGTGATTCCCGAGTGGCCACGAAACCAGACTAAAGAGGCCCTGTTATTCTTGCCTAATTAATCAAGTTTTCTTCGACATTCCCATGCCAACTTTGAGTCAATGACATGGGAGCTCAATGCTTTGATAGCTGCTTGACTATCAGAATGGATCGATATGTCACATTTCTGATAGTTGCTTTCTAGGTTCATTTCCACGCATCTTTCAATCGCAAGTATTTCTGCCTGAAAGACGCTAGGGAAGGAGCCTAACGATAATGAGTATCTAGTACCAGGCCCAAATACTCCAACGCCTGCTCCAGTGGTGGTTTTTGAACCATCCGTATACCATCTAATGGTGTTTTCTTTGAGAGTTTGGGTGGTGTATTCCCTTTCTCAGTCTCTCCTCGTATTTAGTATCGTAGTGAAATTCTTTTCACTAGGAAGATTCGCTGATAAGATGTATTTTGTTAGAGAGGACCAGGGTCCCTAATTTTAAATAATCTCATTGCCTGATTCCTTAGATATTCTAAGAATTACCTCTTGGGCAGATCTTTCTATCACCAGGTGTAGAGGTGTGAGATCTATAATGATCTCAAGTGCCCTAGTTGGACACGTTCTCATAGCTCCAGTGATGCACACACAGGCAAGCCTCTGAACTTTGTCGAGGGTCTTCCTCGTGCTTTATTGACTTGCTTTTGTATGCCAAACTATTGCCTCATACGTAATTGCTGGTCTCACAATCATGGCGCACATCCATCGCAGTATTTTTGGGTTACCGCCCCACCTCTTACCAGCTAGATTGCTGCACGCCATCGAAGCTCTTATTGCTTTATAAGCAATTATTTCAACATGCTTATTCCACAGACGCTTATCCCTAGATATTTAACTTGTATTTCCATTCTATGATTTCCCCGTTTAAGAATATGGGTTTCATGGCTGGAAGTGTTCTTTTCCGGGTAAATGGAATTACTATGGTCTTGTTTGGGTTAATGTTTAGCCCCACTGACAAGCACCATTGCTCAATGATTCTGAGGCCCTTTTGTAATAAATCACACAAGGTGTTCTCGAACTTGCCTCTGACTATTAGAACTATGTCATCAGTAAGGCTTGGAAAATATGCACTAAAAAATACCAAAATATGCATGCAAATATGCTCTAAAAATAGGTCAAAATATGCAGTTAAATATGTTTTTTGTAATACCTTAACACTTATTAAATGACCCTTTCCTTGACCGTTTTCATTTAAAGCGCCAACGATTAGATTAGCTACATACCTCCCCTTAACATCTGTGGTTTCATCAACTGAAAACCACAAAGATTTGTTTTTCAGTTCATCTCTAATATTTGTTAAAGCAGCGTCGTAGTTTATATCAACATATTTCTTTCGTAGATTTGAGGATGAAGGCAAATTAACATTTTCTTTACAATGTGCAATCCCTTCCCCAAAAGCATATTTAATAGTTTGAAAACTGGTAGCGGGAATGAATGAAGAATATCATTTACGAGCTAGCAAGGTTATTTTATTACGACCCATGGTTTTTACAACCACCGAAATATTTAAGCCGGACGTGAAGAATTAGTATTTGAAAGAAATGTAAAAATAATCCCATTTTATGAGACCATCTGTCGTTTAACACAAGAACGGCAGTAAAATAGTAATTAGTGGGTCCTAATCCCGATACAAAGATGAATTGCGGCTACCTGACAAGCCGTCGCACTGTGCCTTGTTCTAAAAATGCACTAAAAAATTAAATTTTTGCAAAAATACGGTAAAATATGCATTATTTTATTTTGCATATGCATTATTCAAAAAATGGCGAAATATGCACATATGCACTTAACATGCATTTTGCATATTTTCCAAGCTTTAGTCATCAGCATAGCTCATACATTCGAAGCCAAGCTCCGTTAGCCTGTAGAGCAACTCATCTACTACGAGGCTCTATAGAAGGGGATATATCACTCCCCCTTGAGGTGTCTCCCGAATGGCTTTAACTGAGATGGTTTGATTCCCCACCTGTGTCTCAGCTATCCTCGTCGTCAACAACTCATACATCCATTTTACAATGGTTTCATGTACTCCTCGCCCTTTTACTGCTTCTTTGACAGACACATGAGTTGTGTTGTCAAAGGCCCCAGATATATTCAGGAATGCGCACATTGCGATTAGATTCAGATTTCTCTGGATGACTTCGGTGAGCTGATACAGAGCCGTCTCAGTTGATCGACCCGCTCTATAGGCATTCAGGATGACCCCAGAATAATCCTTAGATATTATTCCCACCCTAAATAAAGCTGTTTTGACAGTTGCTGCGTAACCAGTGGCTTGCCCGGTTACCGTTGCAGTTATTTTTGGTTTCTTGCTTAGAGGTCGTTGCGGAGGAGTAATATTCTCCGGGCCTCTTTTAAGCTTTGTTTTCCCCGTTGGTGTTTCCTTCGGGGGGTTGGGCGCTGAATACCTTGCTTCCTGGCATCTTCAGGGGATATTCCCTGATTGAGGAGTCGCAGGTATTTTCGCACCCTTGATCCACAGGCATTTTCTCAGTGGGTCGTCTATGCCGACCGGTTCTCCCAGTTTTGGGAGGTCGAACGGCATACGACCTTTATGCCGTTTGGCCTTTTTTCACCCTGTGAGGTGCCCGGATGAAGAGGTTTTCTCCACTACTTTTCCGGTGGAAGTTTTACATTATCTGTCCATAAATTGTTCCACGAGAAGCTAGGGTCATTACGGTCCACCGCTGCAGAGCCCCGCATGCAGAGGTAAGGGGTTCAATACAATGGAGTTCACCCCGGTGCTCCAAGGTCGAAACCAGTAAGGACTATTCTTCTATATAGCCACGCATTCTTCGGCCTGGTTTCCCACCAAGACTTTAGGTTTTTAATGAGGTTGTCTCCTCTTCGTCCGGACATTACAGCCAAACCCCCTTCCCCCCCTCCTCCCACTGGCCCGCGAGACTTGACCACAGACAGCCAGGAGACATTGGTATAACAGGTGATTTCGAGGTAATCTCGAAATTTCACCTGACATCGTAACCCTGTGTGCAATCCCCTAGCCACGATACTACAGCTGGGACAGGTAAAGTTGGTCCGCGGCAGGGTATTCGAGGGCTGCCAGTTGAGTTTTTAAGCAACGAGCCCCTAGGTATATCCCCGCAGACCTCCTCCTCATATAAAATCATCTCAGAGGCCCTTCTCCTATCCGCCACCTGGAGACTCGCCGGGTTGGTGGTTCACCCTCTCCCCCTCCACTTCAATAAATATCCCGTTAACAAATAGTTATTGATGTTTAATATTAACTTACCAAAGTAGCTTTTGATAGCTTTTCAAACTCTCCATTTATAATATTTACATCAACGCTTAGAACCATATAGTTAATTCTCCTAAATTTATGCTTAAAAGCTCCACGATGCATTCCACTGTAATTTGATTTCTAAACGCTAGCATGGAATTGGAAAATTCGCGGTTGAGAAGAACGTGTCTTGTAAGTGCTTAGTGGAACGCATTATACATGCTTAGTTTGGTGCTCTGAAAAATTTGTAGAGAAGAAGAGAAACCTACCTTAACCTAAAAAAGTTAAAAAAATAAATAATTTGATAATTGTTTCCAAAAATGGAAGAAGTTGATAAAATAATATTAGATACTTTAAAACTCTTAAATTGGTAAGTACATGTGATTAATATTTGCAATGTAACACTTACTTAGCTTCAAAACAAAAACTACAACGCAAATTATGTCTAGATCTTTAGTAAAGTTTTATAAATAAGATTTTTAGTATTAATTAGAAAATACACTAGGATATACCAAAAATCTTAAATTGTCGTCTTGCGAGTCAGCAGATATTCACTTTCATCAGAAGCTTAATCTATTTTGTGATACAAACACAACGTACTATCTAGCTTACTTCCTTCTAGCGTCTTTGTAATAACATAAAATAGCAATAATGTGAAATAAAAACTAGTTTGGAAATTTTCATATTCCTGTCTGTTAAAAAATATTTAAGGTCCCCTTCTTCTAGATGTGCCTAATATCCACTTTAAGACCCGTTTCACAAAAGTCTGGTGTTCAGCACTGACCATCAGTTCTATTAATTGTTTTATGTGTGTTATGAGCCCGTTTAAATTTACAGTTGCAACACAAATAGGCCGTAAAAGTCTAAGAGCTACATAAAAAATCTTGACATTGATACATGATTGAGGCCATTTCAAAAGAATCCCTTTGCGTAGCAAAATTCAAATTGCGTTGTCTGCCAGCTCGACACTGTTGTTTAAAACAAAGGTGGACGGTTAAATAGATCAAATTTCGATATTAAATTTTTTATAAGATACATGGGAAGTAATTATGAAAATAGCTCTCATTTATTATTAAGAAACTCAGAAAATTGTTGGCAGACAATCTGTTAATGGCTAAAGTGCTGGCCGTCAGCACGAAAGTGGCATAAGCTTTTGAAATAAAAAAATCACATATATCAATCCCGATTGATTGAATATCGTATTTATTCATTTAAAGAGTTAAGTAAAACTTTTTTATTAAGAAGTAACGGTATCATATCATTTTGTTGCCAGTGCATGATTAAAAATTTTACCAGAGCTTATTTAAAACAGCTATTTCTTAACTCTTCTACAAAGTCAGCTGGTCGTGTTTGATCTGGGTCAAAAATCATTTATATTTGATGAGCAAATGAAGCATCTCGATTAGATCTTTTCTAATTTTTTATAGAGGGTGACCAATACCGTTCAAAAATTAAGTGTATTTCATGGATTTTCAAACGTTTTTGGCAAATCTTTGATGTAGTGTATAAAGAAGAACCCGTCAATCAAGCAAATGTCTGTGTATGTTGGCGCTTTGCTTTGAATGTCTTTTTCTAAACATTTAAATAAAGCTGATTTATCGGGCCATCTATCGATCACAAGCTTTTTTATGTAGTCTGTATGTAGTCTTAGAGGATGGACTAATATCTTTCTGAATTTTCATTTTTTTTGCTTTTCTATTAACCATTTTACGCTCAAAGCAACAACAACGCCATGCCATGTACTTCTCAGATTCATGTTGACAACTGATATACTTTAATGTTAAAACAAGTTACTTGACCGATAATGGGCACTCTTCATCAGTCTTTTGTGAAACAGGCTTAACTGCAAATTGCCAAAAATATTTATACTGAAATAATTAGTTTAAATTGATAGGAATATCTCAGTATGTTATCCAGTAACAAAATAAAGTGTTCTTTAACTTGCTGCAACATCAAGCAATAATTTTTCATCACAAAAAAGCATTTTGTCTCTATCTTTTCAGTGACATCGATGATGATATTAAAGCTCTAAAGCAATTTGATGCTGAAATGACAGTATCTGCAATTTCTTCATGTTTAGAAGCCATTATACAAAATAACGCTTTTACCAAAAAATTACCTCCTTCTATGAGTGCAAGACTAAAATTAGCATCATATTTAGCAGAACAAATAAAAGATTTGGGGTTTTGCGGAGAAATGGGATATCAAACTATTTTATACTGTAACGAAGATGAGGTAAGAAAAGTATTGATGTTTTTGCTAGAAAGGTTGCCTAGGGAAAGTACAAAAAATGTTCCTGAGCAACTGGGTTATATACCTAGAATAATTAAATCTATCGAAGAGATTACTAAACAGTCTTTGCTAAAGACATGGGTACCTGTTTATTTCTTCAAACAAGGTGGTATACATGATGGCTATCCGTTGAAATCTATTTATTTGGATATATCATCATCTAATCATCAAAAAGGTCAGGAAACATTATTAGAATTCCTTCAAAATAAAATTATTATGAATCAATTCTTTAGGTTCAAGAGAATACAGGATACATTATATACCGGAATTAATCCAACAGTGCCCTTATAGGAAATTGATTCCTTCTTTATTGTTTAACGACAATGAAATTTCCGATAAATTGGACTTGTCTAAAGTTGTGGAAAAAAATGAAAAAGTAACTTTTGATAACATAGAAACAACATTCAACATTACTCAATTATCTAATGAATTAGTTAATGAATCAAATTTGGAAAAAATGCAAGTAAAACGGGTAGAAGTGTTATCGCAAGAAGTAGAAGATCTTAGAAGTAAATGTGTAGAAGTTCGAGACGGTATAGAAAAAAGAGAATTAGATTTATCGCAGGTAAGATTATGTGGTATGTATATTAATATTTTAATTAGATATACTGCGGGAGTTGACATATGGTATTGATCCTTGAGTAACTTGGAAAATCTGTTTTATTAGTCTGAATGAGCCCAAAATCTACTTTTGTGTAATAAACAATTTTTCTTTATTCAGCTAGTGAATTCCAGAGAAGAGGAAGAAAACAAATTGAAAGATATAATAGGAAAAATAAAATTAAAAACGAAAACAGCTACGGTCTTAGACAAAGAAGAAAATATAACGAAATTACATAACATGATACAAAATACAAATGAACGTTTAGTAGAATTGGCCAGACAATGGAATGAAATGAAAGAAACTTTAGAAGAAGAACACAGAACTTTAAGTATCAGTGTATCAAATAAGGAATCGGCGTTTCTTGCTCAACAAGAAAAATTGGAAAATCTAGAGGAAACCGAAACAAAGCTCAAGGCAGATCTTACGAACAAGAAAAAATTGGGAGAAAATTTATTACAGCAATATCAGCAACTGAATAGAACTGTAAACAGGTATGTTATTAATATTATTGTATTATAAAGAACAAGTCAATACAGTACTGCTGTGCTAAGATAAAAGGTCATATCTACAATATTCAGACTCACTGCTGCTTTCCATACAGTTTTTGAAAAAAATATCTTTAGCTCTAGATTTAACTTTGTGTTTATTAGAGGAATACTATTTACCTCCTTATTACCTTTTACGGGATTTTTTATTCCTCTTTTGCCCTTAGGAGGGGGTCATTACTTAATTTTGGGCTCTCTGTGGTTTGCAATAGCCAACAAAGTATTGATTTTTTAACGGTCATATTTTGGCCTGAACGTAACTTGACTTTAAGAAAATGAGAATCAGTGCTATTTTCACTTGCCAATTTAGTATCTGAAATGTCTCTTCATTTGTAGGGTACCTTCAGTACAATATTCTTATTTTAAAAGGCTGTAGATAAGCCCAAATCCAGTACTTAACAGTTGATAGTATAAAGAATAAATTATTAGCAAACGTCAAATAATTAAGTTATAATGTTTACTTTTGTTTGGCGGTGCGGACTTTAGTTTATTATATTTTACGATTTCCTTCGCTTGGTGACCCTTAAACAATGATTTTATTAGAAGTCCTAGTAGGTTTTACTTCCTTTTGGACACTCCAAACATTTAAATTGTTCAATATGATACAGAATGTTATATCTCAAATTTTCGAGAAAGTCATAAAAACCTAAGGCTTTAGTATTAAGCACGTATCTACTAGGAAAATAATTAGCATAATTGGAATATTTAATTTGACATAAGATTTTAATTTTTGACCAATAAAATGCTTCTGCTCATGTTCACGTGACCTGAAATAAATCATACAAAACATGGATTTTGACAAGTTAACTGCTCCTCGAGTAGTAGTTTATATTATTTTTAAATTTTTTTTGGTATCTACGACAATTCTCTTATATTCTTCCATTTTATTATTTAAATTACTAAAAATGATGTTTGAGAGTTGATTCACCTCACGTCCACTAAAACCGCGTTGTCATATCTCAATCCTACCAATCCTAATACCATCAAAATATATGCAGTAAAGTTGAACGTTGTAGCAAATTATGGACAATACCAAATGTAGTATTTTAAAATACTCTGTTGTATTTTAAAATACTCTGTTGTATTTTAAAATAACTATTTCGTTTTTTTGACATTTTATTTCTAGTTTTATTTTTATCAACAACTTTAACTATATTTTGTTACCGGTGTGAAATTGGCAGTCAGTTTTCGGCAGCCATTTTATGGATTGTTCTCAGTGACATCCCCTTCTGACGCCCGTAATCGGATGGAATAATTAGTGATCGACCAATATGACTTTTTTAGCCGATACCGATAATGTCTTGACCGATAACGATATATATCGGCCTTTTTTGATTGATAACATTATTATTGTCTAAAATCTCTAAAATCTGAATATTCTGTAATATAATTTATAATTCTTTAACGTTCAATTTAAAATAATAAAAATAAAAACAAAAATTGCACTTTGACAGCACAGCAATAGGCGGTAATTTATGTGACTCAGCGCCAAGTCATTGGTGAATCCCCTTAATTTCTCTGTGAATCCCATGCGTTTATTGCCGTGCATTCAGTATTGCCACAGTTTAAAGCTAAACAGAAGCAGTTGGCTCACTCTACCGATTTTTGTGTTACAACTTTCATCTCACTCATAGACACTCATGGGAATCAACTTCCCGTTGCGCAGAAAGTTTGTTATTTATTACACACAGTTGTCAGATATTTTATTGTATCAATTGGATACGCCCCTAAGCGCGTGGGTTACAATTTTCGGTTGCGCAGTGGAAAATTTGAACCATGAACATCAAAGACGCAGACATCGAGTGAGCCAACTGCTTGTGTTAAGCTTTAAACTGTGGTATTGCATTCTTAAAGCAGATCATTTTAAGTTCGATTATTTCTTAGCGTAATTTAGTTAATCTTTAACAAAGACATAATATTAATAGTTAATAATAATCCTATTGGAGTTTGGTGGAGTGCAAAGTAGCGAAATGGATGGAAAAAGTATTTATTGGAAATATTTCATAAAGAATAAATTATCCCCAGCAGATAAGAAATCCACCTCAAAATGTAAATTGTGTGACATAACCATTTCATTGGGGGGAGTGGGAAAATTGGCGAATACCTCAAACATGAAATACCATTTAGAGAAAAAACATCCTCAAGAATATTATAAACTGAAAGGGACTGATTCAAGCTCAGGTTAGTACTAAATTTTTATTTTCCAGTTCGCATTATAAAAATATTTACCAACAATAGGACTGCTCATTCAGGAGTATATTATTATATAGGATTGAGGGGTAAACCACCCAGGAATTTTTTGCTAAAATTCTAGGGATATATTAGGAATTTAAGAAATTTTAAGGGAATTTGTGTAAAAAAATTACCCCCAGGGGCAAACCACATAAAGATTTTTTGCTAAAAATCTGAAGAATTAAGTAATTTGTTGGGAATTTGGGGAAATTAAAAGAATTTGTGTAGGAGGGGGGACATTTTTCTTTTTCATCACTTTAAATCGTTTCATTAACACCTACAATATGATTCTATTTTTTTTTTAGAAACGGCTGGACCTTCTAGTCGTACTTCTAACTCTAAGCTATTGTAAGTCTCACTGGCTGACTCTTTCAAGCAAATGCAAAAGTGGGACATTGATTCATCCAGAGCGAAGGAGTTTCTCTACCTTATAGGTGAAATGATATGTTTAGATAATTAGCCATTCAGCATTGGATCAGATGATGGCTTTACTCGGCTACTAAAGAGAGCTATTCCAAATTATCAAATTCCTTCTGACAAATACTTCAGAGAAAAAGTTGTACCAGATATTTACTCAAGATGTAAAGCACAAGTGACTCAAAAAATTTCAAATATGTTGGGAAAAGCATCTTTTACTACAGATATTTGGACGTGCAAATATACAAACAGTTCTTTTTTGTCTCTCACAATCCATTTTTTTGAAAAAACATGTTTAAGTTTAAATCAGAGATCCCATTTTTCACTTGCCTGCAAGAAGTTCCCAGGATCTCATACATACCATAGCTGAAGCATTTAATTCTTTGTTACAAGAATGGAATATAAAAAAGGAATATATTCACTTAGTATTAGCAGACAATGCTGCCAATATTAGGAATGGTTTTGTTAAGGCAAAAGTAAATTATGAAGCATGCTTCATTCATTCTTTACAACTTGTAATACAGGATACTATAGGAAGTCAACGTTCAGTCAGTGATTTAATAGCAAAATCAAGAAAAATCGTCTCGCATTTTAATCACTCTCAAACTGCTTGCGATAAACTACGTAAACTACAAGAACAACTAAACCTTCCCAAACACAAACTTTTCCAAGATGTACAAACATGTTGGAATTCCTCATTTGATCTACTCTCTCGCCTACTTGAACAAAAACAAGCAGTAAATTTATATATTTTGGATCATGGGACTCTTAAAGACTTGACATTTTCCGAATGGGAATTAGTTGGAAGCATTTTAAATTTGTTAAAGCCATTTGAAGACATAACAAAAATTACAAGTTCTTCAGACTGCTTCATATCTGAAGTCATTTGTTTGGACTATCACTGCCTATCTTAACAATGAAAACGCTAATTTTGCAGGAGTAGGTACAATGAAAGAAGAATTGAAAAACAGCTTGAATAAACGATTTGAGAATATATTTATAAAAAAACATTATACCATCGCGACTTTCTTGGATTCTCGCTTCAAAGACAATTTTTTTACAAAAGACCGTGATTTTATATGCGAATACATAACTACAAATCTAAAGTCCCTAATAAAAGAAAACAATACATCTGTAGAACATTCCAGTTCCCCTGACATTTCGGATTACATTCAAGATCAAGACCATACAATAAATGAAACTATAGAACTTCTGAACCTGAGACTAGTCGAACATCAGGCCAAAATCTGTTTTGGGAAATCTACGAAGACTTTGCCGGAGAAGGGATGAGCTCCACAAAAACAAAAACCATTCCAACAACATCTTCTTGTGACACAAAATCATCTTCTAGAGCATCAATTTGTGAAAAAGTGAATGCTGAAATTACAGAATATAAGAAACATCCTCTTCTTGAAAGAAAAGCGAATCCTATTTCTTGGTGGCAAGAAAAAAGTGAAGTTCTACCATTATTATATAATCAAGCTCTTATATATTTATCTGCACCAGTTGGCAGTGTTGCAAGTGAGCAAATGTTTTCAGAAGCTGAAACCGTAAATTCGGCGGAAAGGAATCGGCTGAATCCAGAAACAACCGAGACACTTATTTTTTTACATGATAATTTGCCAAAACTACAGTATTCATATTAAATGCCTATTTCATGTTATATCTACCATAATTTCTTAAGATTACCTTATTGCAAATATTACTTTAAATTTAAATATAAAAAAAAATTTTTAAGCTGCTATGGTTGTTTTTATACATCGGCCGATATAGCCGATGTATCGGTATCGGTCGATCACTAGAATAATCCCCCACAACCTAGCCACATTCGTTCATATATTCCAAAAACATTTTTAAACAGTTAAGGCACATTATTTGTTCGTCATCATATTTGAGGAAAATATATTAGAATTGATATAGAATAGTCCTCCTTCTCTCTCTCTCGCCCTCCTTCACTACCCCTCTAGTACAATTTCGCATTCTTTTCCATCCTGGCCCTTACTCAACCTCAGGAGTATGATTTCTTTTTGGTGTAGACGAAATGGAAATACATTCTGGGTTTTCATTGTAAACGTTTTGTCTATGAGCAGTTACGCTAACTGCTAATTGCTCCCTAAATTGTAGCACGTTTAACCTGCTTCTACCTTTATTAATCTCATTATAAATCGAGTATGCATTTACCACTGATGCTTCAAAAAGTAGTTCAAAGGCAACTTTTCGATACCATTTCAGTCCTTTCCTTAGAGTGGTGTAATAGGAGGACATTTGGTCACTTATATCTAAACCCTTTCTTTAATATGACAGTGTAGTAGTTATTTATTAAGTGTTAGTTTCAGTGCGATTTTAACAGTCAATTAGTATAGACGTGTTTAAAACAGCTCTCTTATCAACAATTCGTTTTTGTTAAGAATTCCAATTTTATTGAACCGGTCAATCCACCTAGTAAATCAGATAATCAAATTTATAGTTCAGTGAAAAATGTCTAGTGCAGATCTGTGCAATAATAATGATAACTCAAGGAATGTGCGTTACAATTCAACATACCAAACAGCATTTCAGGAAAGCAAAAACTTAGAAAAGGATAAAGAAAATAATCTAATAATCGCTGTCACCAGTTGTACAACTCTATCCTTTGTTACCGAGTTGTTTCTCAACAAAAAAAAACCGCTGTCACCAGTGTAATGTAATCCCGACTTGAATTCGTCTGTCACCACCTGAAAACCAAAATACCCCTACCTTTTTGGTCACTCTATATTGATCCCGTCCTTCGAGTCCACCAAATTCTGTCTCCAATGAGCGGCTGAGCGTGTAAGGCAGATCCAGACCGATTTTTGAGCTAGGTTCGCCTGGTCTTAAAACGGATTAATCTTCCTTTGCCAGGACAGGGTTGTTCTCCTCATTTCTGTCACACTTCCACGGTTGTTACACTCTCCAGAGGGGAAATTATGGGGTAGGGATGATAGGTAAAATAAGGTAGAACCACAACGTTATACAAAAATTATATAATAAAAAATAATTTCTCTGAGTACACATATATAGATATATATATATATATATATATATATATATATATATATATATATATATATATATATATATATATAACCTTAACCCAAAATTAAAATCCCGTATGACCCAAGTAACTAAAGTTCCCTGGTATAAGTCTACCTATACATCTATCTATCTATAAATGGTTTTTTTAATCCTACCCCTGTATATCATATAACTATTCAAAAAAAACAAACAAAGTTATGACAGAGTTCTCGTTTGTGCGATGGTACGGCAAAACTATCCCCTTTATCGGCTTGGTCTTTTTCATTTCAAAGTGCATGAGAGGCGTATGGTTTATTATTTTCGTTTCCCAACTTTCTAGTCACCGGTGTCGAGACAATAAATAAATATTATGTGTAAATACCTTTTAATCGCAACAACGTTTCAGCTTACGTCGTTTCAGGTCGCCATTGACCTTGAGGGAATGAAAGCGAAATTTTTGTTCTATAAAATTCTGCTGAGCTAAGGAAAACAATTAAATTATTTATCGACACTGGCGTTACAAGTTGTGAAATTCCCCAGTAATTAAACTACCTACGATAATTTATGCATTTACACTGGCAAAATAAGAAAAAAAAATTATTTTATAATCACGGCTGAACAAAAGAATGATAACAATGTTTCTCTATAATAAATTTACTTATCAGTGCAAGTTCGCTGAGACCCACGAAAAATGGAAAACATTTTGTGTTACCAAATACAAAATTAACCTCGCCTAACTTTCTATCTCTTTCCTGCCTGCGAGGTGGAAGAGAATATGTGACCCAACAAAATGATGACTCCTACTTAACAAAATGAAACCTAACTTGTGTCAGGCTGGCGAAACTCTGCAAAATTTAATTATACCAGTACACACGGTAAATTATATATTTATCAGGACGAAAAACTTAACTGAGAATTAACAGATGTGTCCAGTCTCTTTGAAAATCAAAAAAAATCAAATAAATATATTTGCTATCGCTACTCCTTGTATATAACAAGTTCAGAATCCAGCGCAACTAATAACGAGTAAATATCTCACTAGTGGAAAAAAATCATCCCAATCTAAATTTAGTTCAAAAACTTACTGCGTTGTCAAACTTCCTCCGTCTCGCCGGGATATTACTTGATTTTCGCTATCTGCTTGTCACCACGAGTCGTGTCAATAAACGGTATCGTGCTATGTCGAAAAGAAATTAGCGTAGAGGGTAATTCTACCGTTTGTGTATCGAAACAGGAGACAGTGTTCACCGTCAAGGAATAATCTCAGTATCCCTATCACCTCCTAACACAACGGAGAGAACTTTTACCTATCGTACCGCTAACACTAAAAAACAAACTAGTACCGTTACCGTGGCAAGGGAAAGACTTTTCCATTCGCGTGTTCGACCCCCGGTACACACTGCTGCTCCTGCTCTGTGTACACCCGTTTTTGCTTTCCCCCCGACTTCGGTTTTGGGTTTTTTATCGAATTGCAAAAACAACTTTTTGTTTTTTGAATCGTGCTAATTTTCGTTATCGAAATAATTGTATTCAAAACAATTATTTTGCTTTGACCCAGTAATATGTTTTATGTTTTTTCTATTCTGTTTTGACTTCGTATTATTTTATTAAACAAAATGTGGGTCGCATTCCAGTTTTTTATTATGATTTAAAATAAAATATGTTTTACCGTGTGTTCTGAAATTTTCTACAATAAAATTATCTTTTAGGTATTCGTATTTATTACAATAATAAAGAAACACGCTTGTCTGGTCAGACAGCGACAGGTATTTCAGTACAAGTAGCAAAAAAGTTCAAACTTGATAAACCTAATTTATATTCAATTGATAAAATTTACGTATTTATCGAAAAAATTAATAATGAGAATTTAGGAAATTTACATCCCATGTCAGTTGGACACTTATTACATATATAACGAGAAAAACCTACAAACCCTCACAGTGCTCGTTATAGGTATGCGGGTTGTCTCACGTGGTACAACCCGTGCTCGCCAGTCGACTAGCTTCGAGTCGAAGAAGGGGTGGATTCTTCAAAAAATTATTGAGTATACAAAAGGGCGCCAGAGAAGTTTTGGCAAGCACCCAAGACTTCCTAAGTTAGCCCACAACTCCTCAGTGGGTTAACAACACTCACTACACACTCCAAGGTTAAACTGATAGGTAAATTATCATAAGTAAATAAAAGTCAGCAAATACACCCTGATTGAAATTTTAATTAGTCTTGGTGGACCAAAGGTCTCTTTTCAAAATATTTAATACAATATCACTACCAAAAAGAAATATTACAAGTAACGTCTGAGCTCAGCTGAAGGCTGTAATCTCAGGGTGCAGAAGAGCTGAGGGCCCCAAACTACACCGATGTCTCAATTCAAAAATTCTAGAGAATCGACCAAATTGTTCATGTACAATATTCCAAAAATACAACGATAATATACATATATATATATCAAAATCAACAATGTATAGTTACAAGGGTTCACACTTCCGCAATTTATACCAGTATCAATATAGATATAAATAATTGCATAAGCCAAAAATTTAAATAACAACGAGTTTAGCGTTGCTGGATAAAATACAACTCAAAATTATATACGGCGCAAATTTTATACATAAAACCATTAGAAAAAGGTAAAAACCACTAAATATCGCAATACTAGGTACGTACCATAGTGTTCCAGCGTATCTTAATCTATGAGCAAGATTTCAAAATTTTTAAATACAAAATACAAGTGTAAGCGAGATTATAGTAATTGCCGCAAGAAAAAAAGAAATAAAACAATATAAAAAAAACGGTAATATGTGAACCATAGATGTGAGTTTACTACTGAGTTTGAAGAAATAAGAAAAGGAAAACTGTTAACTTATCCTTTTCCGGCACCAGAACAGGAACTGAAACTTCTCCAGATTAATCCAGTCCTCCTGGAACTGGTCTCACTGACCCATTAAATTCCAATCAGTGATTTTTTTTGTTTTAATGTCCATATACAAAAACCCCCCTTGTTAATGAATTCAATGCCGTCTACGGAAATTTACGTCAAAACACAATTCCACAAAATGTTTATGGAACCCACAGTCATCGACCGTTTTGGGACCAGAAACCTATCGGGTCGGAGCTGCCAATTGTTGGTTCCAGCTGTATTTCTCTTCCCCTATGTCGGAATTGTCGGATTTTCCAATAAGCACTAATGGCTGCCAGAGCACATGCGAATATATTTTGTTGAAATGGTGTGTTTACACCTTGACGGCAAATGGAGGACTGAATTTTTAACTTCGTGCCGATAGCGCTGTGACTTCTCTCAGTCGACAGGTTAGCCAATATTAAATTTACGACAGCTCGGCGAATTTTTCGCGTTACAGATTCCCCCCTTTCGTCAAAGAAAATTAACCCGGAGGGGTTAATTTTCATCGTCAGGCGGTTGCGTAGAGTATGGTTTCAAGTCCTTGCAGTGCCATACTCCTGCCGTAGCTCCATCCTTATCTCCATCCTTATCGTGCAACTCATACGTCCACGGAGATACCCTCTTAGCTATCGAGTAGGGCCCTATATACTTAGGCGCTAGCTTACGCGTGTAATACCTCGCAGCATCCGAAAGGACAAAATTCCTCTTCCACACTAAATCGTGCGGGAGATACTCCACATGCCTACGTCGCAGATTATGGCTATCACAAGCCTTCTGATTGGCCGTTTCCTGATGTCAGCGAACAATTTCCTAAAACTCTCGTTACGACTACTCTCGGGAGTACTCACACTATCTCCCAGATATAAATCTGAATTATCAACATAATCGGCACCAGACAACAGCATAGACCTACCAAAATTAGCGAAATACGGTGTTACCTTCGTGACTTCATGAGTAGATGTTCTAATCGCACATCCTATCTGAGCGAGATGCTCGTCCCAACAACGATGATTATCCGAGACATAGGAAGCCATCATAGTCTTAATCACACGGTTAACTCTTTCACACGGGTTAGCCCTTGGATGATAATTGGCATTCAGCTTGATACGGCAGCTTTATCGGGAAGCTAAGCTTCGGAAAAGATTACTACGGTATTGGGGACCATTATCACACAAAATCACCTTGGGTACCCCATATACAAGAAATACTTCATCTTCGATCTTGCGAGCAACGGCCGCTGCAGACGCTGTTCTAAGTGGGTATATCAGCACATACTTGGTCAAATAATCCGTAACGACAAGGAGATGAAAGAATGACCTCGTTTCGACCTTGGGAGAGGCCCCATCTGATCTGTGCAAATCATTTCCCACGGACTGCTAGGCTTTGGATGAGACGCCATCTTATCAACAGGTTTACCTTGTGACACCTTAGGCGCAGCACACACCTCACAACGATTAACATACCTAGCGACATCAACTCTCATTTTCGGCCAGTAAAAACGCTCAGCTACTCTGTGGAAGGTTTTAAAAATACCCGTATGCCCAGATGTGGGAGGGACATGGGCTTCCATGATAATACGCGACCTACCAGCTTTAGGAACTACCAGTTTCCAAGATTCACCAGGCGACAGTGGTTGTGTGTACTTATTGACAACATGTTTGAAGAGAAGATTATCCTTCACACGCCAATCCGGAAATTTAAGGGGATTACTAGTGACATTCTTTAACATCTTACAATACCACTTATCATTGGTTGTATCAAACGGAGGGGGCGGTACCTCTTTAGGTGAAACCTCCACAGACACCTCATCGACCACAGGGACGGACCGAGAAAGAGCATCTGGTACTACGTGTTCACGACCTTTGCGATGTATAATTTGGAAGTTATACTGTTGCATTTTGACTGCCCATCGGGCTAGACGACCCTTCGGACTCTGCAACTTCTGTAGCCACAGTAGACTATAGTGATCCGTAATGACGGTAAAAGAAACACCCTCTAAATAAGGCCGAAGTTGTTCTAGTGCCCAAACCACAGCGAGACATTCGCGTTCAGTGGTTGAAAAATTCCTTTCTTGGCGAGTAAGAGATCTACTTAGATAGCAAATAACCTTGTCACCATCCTCGTGAGGCTGACTCAACACAGCCCCTAAACCATAACCACTACTATCGGTCTGTACAACAAAGGGTTTATTAAAATCGGGACAAGTAAGAATCGGCGCAGAAACCAAACATTCCTTAACACGACGAAACGAAGACTAACATTCAGAAGACCACACAAAAGGACGATTTTTCCTCAGAAGACCCGTAATGGGGACCATGATGGTTGAAAAATTAGGTATAAATCTCCGGTACCAGGAGAAGGTTCCAACCACACGACGAACTTCCGTAATATTACGAGGGGTCGGTAACTCCAACATTGCCTTCACCTTATCCGGATCCACATGCAACCCAAAACGATCAACTACATACCCAAGATACTTCATTTCAGGACGACAGAACTGACACTTATCCACGCTAACAGTAATTTTAGCATCCGCTAACCTCTTAAAAACCTCTTCGAGTACCCGTACATGTTCTTCGAAAGTTTGCGTACAAATAACCACGTCGGCAAGATAGACAAAAACATGCGGTTCAAGATCATGGCCTAAAACATTGTCGATAAGTCTCTGCCAGGTGGCTGGGGCATTATGTAAACCAAATGGTAGTCGTTTGAACTGGAATAGACCCCTATTAGGTACCGTAAAAGCAGTGTATTGCCTTGAAGATTCGGCTACCGGAACTTGCCAATAAGCGGACTTGACATCTAAACTAGACAAATATTTAGCCTCGCGCAACTTCTCTAAAGTATCCGTTACCAGGGGAAGAGGGTAACTATCTCGAACAGTGACGGCATTCAACTTCCTGTAATCCACGCAAAATCGGTAGGAATCATCCTTCTTCTTGACCAGCAAAATTGGAGAAGCCACGGACTATTGCTGGGTTCTACAACACCTAACTGCAGCATCTCATCCAATTCAGCATCAATATGCCTCTGTACAATGGGGTTGACCCTATAATATCGCTGCTTGATGGGGGGACTAGAAGTTGCTATCACGTGTTCTACTCTATCGGTACACCCTAGACCTTTTCCCATAATTTCCATATTCCTATCAATCACCGCTTGAAGTCTCTGCTGTTCCAAAGGAGTGAGTACCGTTCTAGACGAGACATGTTTCACACTATTTATCAACACAGGATCTGCTGAAAAATGCCACTCGTCATGGCGAAGATCTGGGACGACGCCCATCAAATTCCAAAAATCTACACCAAGGATCAAAATGTGAGTTAATTCAGGGACAACCAGAGCCTCAATTAACCGCATACGACCCCTCAAAACCACGGGTAACACTACGGTTCCAATACCCTGTAACACATTACCATTTGCCACTGTACAACTAGTCGTCCTACTTTTATCCAAAGTCAACCCTAAACAAGAAATTAACTCATAACCCTTACCTCCTAAAATAGTTCTTGAAGCGCCCGAATCCAAAAGTCCTAATAAAGTTTTCCCTAGGATATATATCTTAAGATAAGGACGTTCATCATTCGCAACGTGATCCAGTACGTAATCTATGGCGACACGGAAATCATCGACCGGGGGGTTTTCACTGACGCACTCTACCCGATCATTCAAGCACGTCTTGGTTCGTTTCCCTGGTTGGATCTGGGAGAGCAAAAAGGACAAGTTCTAACTGTGTATCCCTCCTTTTTACATTTAAAACAATATTTTACACTGGTCGCCTGCAGACACCCTACAGCCCGATGTCCAGGCTGTTTACAACGAAAACACACTGCCTCTCTAGGGGCGGAAGACGAGATGGAGTTATGTGACGCTCTGATCTCAGCCACTGGTTCCACTTGCGAGGTTACATAAGCGAGGTCTGGTTCCAAACAATTCGATCTCCTCGAAGGTACACTATAATTCTCAATAGCCGATTTTCTAGCCTCCAGTCTACTACCCAAAGTCAACAATTCCCGCACACTATTAACCTCTACTAGACCCAAATGATTTTGATAATACGGCGCGATATTCCTCAACAAGATTTTGAGTTGCGTCTCCTCCGAAATAGGGCAAGACAGCCTTTTAAAATAACCAGACATCACAGCCAAGTAGATTCCCATGCTTTCGTCCGGACCTTGAGTGTCCTCCTTTTGATTTCCTCGAACAGTTTTTCATTGTAATCTACCGATAAATACTCTTCCCGTAATAGATCCACGAATTCATCCCAAGGGTTTACCTCTTCTCTATAAGCTAAATAAAACTGATAAGCCCTACCAGAAAATAAATCGATACCACTAGCTAACAAAATTTCCTTATCCACATTACGCGAAACTCGATACTCTTCCACTTTTTCCAGAAAGCTCGATAGTGAAATACCTTTGGGATCTCCAGAAAACACCAAACCCCACTTGCTAGGCAAGATCGTCCTAATACTAGACAAGTTCCTCGACGCATTACCAGGATTAGGAAGTGGTCTGACTTCATTGAGTCGTTCTACGGATAGTTGACAAATTTGCAAAGGACGGCCCAGGTTGAGAGAGGATTTCCAATTGGGGGGTTGAGATTGACGAGAACGCTCATGTCTAGAAGCCTTACTTCCCAATGATTCGTATAAGGAGAGAGCTTTAGCCATTAGTTCATCTACTTTTGCCCTCTGTCGAACACCAGCATCACCGGCTTCGAAATTAGTCGCACGTTCCAACCGGCCTATGACATGCACCAACTGACTCTGTAATTTCTGGAAACTACCACTCACACGAGTTTCGTTGAACTCTTCTACACCGGGCTCAATCTGATCTAACTTATTCTCAACTGCACTCAAGTGTTCGGCAGCTGTATACGGATACTCTGGCGGATCTATACTATCATCTTCCTTCTCTACCTGCAACGCTAAAGTTAAACTACGCCGCATCTCAGACACCGTGCCACTTGCAATACCACGTATTGTCAACTCATACACAAGCTCATCCTGAACCAACCGATTAACCACAAACCTACGAGACATTTCTTTTTCTTTTTAAGTTCAATTTGACAAGCGATCCAAGCAACAAACCAATCTCCAACCCAGCGGAACAATAATTCTTCACCGACACACCTGTACCTCAAATGGCCTCCCTCCAACTGAAACCTAATAAGGAATTTAAAACCCAAATCCAGATACCGAATGTCCAAAAGTCCCTATTTGTCCAAACAATATCTCCAACCCACAGAGTTTCCACGAAGTGTACTTCTCGAACCAACGCAACGTTCCTTCCTCAAAAGCGATTCCAAAATACAGGAGTCCACAAGCCCAAGGCACCACTTCCAAAACACCGATCCGCTAAGGTTCGAACCCACAATGCAGCCTACAATCGTCGAAAGTCAAATAAACTTACCATAAAGCAAAGTATTTACGAATTCAGTTACTGTTCTGATACTAAAATATATACACAGTGTGACCCAATATGTAACTCACCTTTTAAATTTACAATATCTATAAATTACAAATATTATACAATAGATAATCAAGTAAAATTTTCAAAATTACAAATTTTTATTCAAACAATAATATCAATATCAGGAAACTTCTTATTCACTTGCTACCTGAAAAAGAAGAGAAAAAAAACAAAACGCATCAAACAATGAACAATCTGTCCGTTTCCTGTATTAAAACTTCAATTTAATATTTAACACTGCTTAACAAAATTCGGTGAATTGTTTACCACTTACGCCCCATAAAACAATTCCCTTCAAGACCTCAAACCCCAGATTTACTACAAACACTTAAATCTGGCACTATCAATAACTAATTAAGAGAAATTATTTCCAGGTTACGCCCACAATTGAAACAATTACCTTCAAAGTTAAGCAATCCCCAGATTTACTATGAAAACCCAATTAAATCCGGTGTAATAAATTACAAATGACACAATAACTGAAGTTAAATCTACAATGACTGTTGGTTTCTAAGAAAAAGTTGAAAATTTATCAAAGTTTAAAAAAAAGATAAAATCTACAATATTGAATTTTTCAAAATTCCAATAATCAATCAGTATGAAAAGAAAATAAATGTTGCCCACGAACCAATAAACTCTTGTCTGATTTCTACCATAAAATTTTCAGTTTGATATCTATTATAGTCTCACAGAATAAGGTATGTTGTTTACAAATTACGTCCAGTAAAACAATTCCCTTCGAATTGAACACAACCCCAGATTTACTAAAAACACTTAAATCTGGCACAATCAAAACATATTAAGGGAAATTATTTCCAGGTACGCCCCAATAAAACAATTACCCTCAAAATTGAAGCAAGCCCCAGATTTCCTACAAAACCCACTTAAATCTGGTGCAGCCAATAACTAAAAAAAGCAAAAAAAAACAAACTGAAAATATATCTGCAAATCTAACTTATCAAAAGTTCAAGTTTAATCAAATGGCAACAAATAAAATTTAGATTTTTAAAGTTGTAGTTTAATCAAAGATGCTAAAAAAAAATTTAATTTTAAAAGTTTAAGTTTAAATTACGGGATATGTATTGCTGACACAAAAAAAAATTACTAACGGCCCCACGTTATGGGCACCAAAAACATATAACGAGAAAAACCTACAAACCCTCACAGTGCTCGTTATAGGTATGCGGGTTGTCTCACGTGGTACAACCCGTGCTCGCCAGTCGACTAGCTTCGAGTCGAAGAAGGGGTGGATTCTTCAAAAAATTATTGAGTATACAAAAGGGCGCCAGAGAAGTTTTGGCAAGCACCCAAGACTTCCTAAGTTAGCCCACAACTCCTCAGTGGGTTAACAACAGTCACTACACACTCCAAGGTTAAACTGATAGGTAAATTATCATAAGTAAATAAAAGTCAGCAAATACACCCTGATTGAAATTTTAATTAGTCTTGGTGGACCAAAGGTCTCTTTTCAAAATATTTAATACAATATCACTACCAAAAAGAAATATTACAAGTAACGTCTGAGCTCAGCTGAAGGCTGTAATCTCAGGGTGCAGAAGAGCTGAGGGCCCCAAACTACACCGATGTCTCAATTCAAAAATTCTAGAGAATCGACCAAATTGTTCATGTACAATATTCCAAAAATACAACGATAATATATATATATATATATATATATCAAAATCAACAATGTATAGTTACAAGGGTTCACACTTCCGCAATTTATACCAGTATCAATATAGATATAAATAATTGCATAAGCCAAAAATTTAAATAACAACGAGTTTAGCGTTGCTGGAGAAAATACAACTCAAAATTATATACGGCGCAAATTATATACATAAAACCATTAGAGAAAGGTAAAAACCACTAAATATCGCAATACTAGGTACGTACCATAGTGTTCCAGCGTATCTTAATCTATGAGCAAGATTTCAAAATTTTTAAATACAAAATACAAGTGTAAGCGAGATTATAGTAATTGCCGCAAGAAAAAAAGAAATAAAACTTAATATAAAAAAACGGTAATATGTGAAGCATAGATGTGAGTTTACTACTGAGTTTGAAGAAATAAGAAAAGGAAAACTGTTAACTTATCCTTTTCCGGAACCAGAACAGGAACTGAAACTTCTCCAGATTAATCCAGTCCTCCTGGAACTGGTCTCACTGACCCATTAAATTCCAATCAGTGATTTTTTTTGTTTTAATGTCCATATACAAAAACGTCCCTTGTTAATGAATCCAATGCCGTCTACGGAAATTTACCTCAAAACACAATTCCACAAAATTTTTATGGAACCCACAGTCATCGACCGTTTTGGGACCAGGAACCTATCGGGTCGGAGCTGCCAATTGTTAGTTCCAGCTGTATTTCTCCTCCCCTATGTCGGAATTGTCGGATTTTCCAATAAGCACTAATGGTTGCCAGAGCACATGCGAATATCTTTTGTTGAAATGGTGTGTTTACACCTTGACGGCAAATGGAGGACTGAATTTTTAACTTCGTGCCGATAGCGCTGTGACTTCTCTCAGGCGAATTTTTCGCGTTACACATAAAAAACTAAAAGTTCAAAACATTACTAAAATACAAAAGGTAGGTAGAAATAGAGTAAGAGTATAGGTTAAAACTACTAAATACACTAATATGTTAATAGAAAACGAAAACTTAAAAGAGGAACAATTAAAAGCATTCATACCCAATAATTTAATAGAAAGGAAAGGGGTAATCAAAGAAGTAGATACCACATTCAGTGACGAGTATTTGTTGGAAAATATTGAGTCTCCAAACGCAGTCACCAGTATTCGTAGATTTAAACGAAACATTGATATTGATGGAGAAGCAGTATATATACAAAGGCAAAAAGTTTTAGTGTCATTCGAGGGTAACGTATTACCCCCATTTGTTATAATTAATAGCGTTGTATGTCCTGTAGAAAAATACATTCAAAAGGTAGTACAACTGCTTGAGGTATGGCCATGTGGCCAAGCAGTGTAAAAGCACTAACACACTGCATAAATTGTAGCAAGAAAAAGGAAGAAAATCATTCATGCAAAGATCCTGAAGACACATTTTGTTTTTATTGTAAATCAAACGATACATAAAAAATTCCCCGTATTTGAAAAACAGAAGCAAATAAAAGACTCATGTCAGATAATAATGTAACCTATGTAGAAGCAAAAAACTGGTCTGATAATTCATATATTAGTAAAATTAGCAATAGGTTCAATGTACTTGATAATACATCGGAAAGCTTTCCATTACTTCCTAAGACAACAATCCAACAATACAAAACAAATAGGGAAAGTAATACATTTAAAAAAAATACACCATCAGAACTCAGTAAACACACAATCACATAAACCAAAAAACGTAGGATACAATCACCCAACAATGAAATCACACAAGCACCCATGTTTCCCAGATCCTTTCGTCCTAGTAAAACAGTATTTCAATTTAAAAATAATAGTACAAATGAAAATATGGAGATAGAATCCATGCAGTCAAATGAAGAAAATGATACAACATTTATTCAAACGTTCTTCCAAGTTTTCAAAAACATCTTGGAAGACTAGTTCATTTCAAGAATTACAAAAAGTTGACATTCAATTTGTAACAGATAGGTTATATAAAATGAATCATAATCTGCCAAAAAATACCAATGCTTAATAAAATTAAAATATTACAATGGAACGCGCGCTCGGCGATTGCAAATACATAAATATAGTTTGATGAAGTGTCTGTCAGAACACGATATTGATATTTGCGTTATATCTGAAACGTGGTTTAAAAAAAACAAAATCATCAATTTTCCAGGTCATAATCTAATTAGAACTGATAGGGATAACGGATAAGGATGTACAGCAATACTAATAAAGGTAAAAATAAATTTAAAAAAAGTAGATATTAACATTAAAGTAAATACTGACATCAACGTATGTGCTGCCGAAATTAATTTTGATAAATATTTACAGTTTAAAATATCTGTGTATTGCCCCCCAAAAATTAGCATCAATAACAGCGACTGGGAAAGCATATTTAATATTATATCTAAAGAGAGCGTCATAATATGTGGAGATTTTAACGCACACAACAGAACATGGGGTTCGTACAAAAATGATCAGAGGGGTATACAACTTCTAGACGTCTTAGAAAATCATGACTTAATATTGGCAAACGACGGAACACCTACTAGATTAAACCGCAACGGGTAAAATTCCGCAGTGGACCTGACACTTAGTACACCCTATCTCATAAACAACATAGATTGGAACGTAATAAAGGACACACTGAGTTCAGATCACTTTCCAATACTTATTAACATCAATGTACCTAAAAATAAGTGTCTATAAACAAAGGAATTAATATGTCCTTCCAATAAATGGAATATAAATAGAGCAGACTGGTCAATATTCAAAAACGAAGCAGAACTGTATTTCTCACAAACACCACCTATTTTTAATGACATTAATGCAAAATATGAATATCTAATACAAGGAATAAACACAGCTGCCCAAGTATCCATGCCAACAAACAAACCATTCAAGAAAAAGTCAAGAACACTACTACCTTGGTGGGACAGAGAATGTGATATAGCTGTAACAGAAAAAATGCAGTAATTGCCTACAAAATTAACAGCACGTTGGAAAACTTCATTACAGTGCAAAAAATAGCAGCAAGCACAAAAACTTTTTTGAAAGAAAAGGGAAGATCCTCGTGGAGAGCATACTGCACCAATCTGAATAAAAACACATCAATGTCAGACATTTGGAAACAGGCCAAGAAAATGAAAAGAACTTTCATACGGACAGAGGACATTCATTTCAGCAGTGAGGATTGGAAAGAAAAGCTACTAGAGAGCATAGGACCGCCATCTACCTTCTACCAAAATAATTTAGAAAATGAGCAGGAACATGAGGAAACAATACCACAAATATTCGAAAATCTGATAAATATCCAAGAACTAGAAAACACAATAAAACAAAGAAAAAACACGGCACCAGGCTTAGACAATATCAGATTTCCGATGTTATGCAACCTACCAAAAAATGCCAAATCTTTTTTATTGGAAATATAAAACAACATACTACAAATGGGCAAATGCACAATACAAGATTGGAAAAACCTAATTGCAGTTCCAATATTAAAACATCAAAAAGATCCAAATGACCCTGGCTCCTACAGAGTCATATTATTAGCATGCCTATTGAAAACATTCGAAAGGATATTAAAAAACAGAATAGAATGGTGGTTAGAAGAACACAAAATATTACCAATTCATCAGTACGGATTCAGGAAAGGATATTGCACAATGGACGCAGTGAGCCAACTTGTCACTGATATACAAATTAATTTTGGAGAAAATGGGTATACTGCGACTACATTCCTGGATGTAAAAGGCGCATACGACTCGGTAGAAATTCCAATACTGAACGGAATGCTGAAACAAATCGGTATGGTATGCCCACCAAAATACGAAACATTCTGTGCGATATTATGTTAGACAGAAAAATATTTATAAGACAAAAAGACGCATTATTAGGACCAAGACATACATCTAGAGGTTTACCACAGGGCTCCGTTTTAGCACCACTGTTATTCAACATATATACCATCTGCATCAAGCATGCAGGAATTACACACTTTTACAATATGCTGATGACTTTGTAATATGTCAAGGACAAAAAATATGAAAATTGTCTAAATACTCTAAGCAAGGCCACCTCAAACATCATAAAAGCTATTGAAGATGTAGGGTTCGATCTATCAACGTCTAAATCAAATGTCACCATCTTTTCAAGGAACATCCAGTTGGGGGACCACATGATACCATATAAAAAAGAAATTAAGTACTTAGGAGTAACATTAGATAATAAATTAAATTGGAAACCATATATCGAAGCAATCAAAATAAAATGTAATAAAGCCATTAATTTCCTCAAAATGATCACCAAAACATGGTGAGGCGCAAGTACTAAAATATGTCTGTTATTCTATTAAGCATATATAAGGTCCATTTTAGCCTATGGTTCCGTCCTATACGGATCTGCATCAAAACAATCACTGAAACAGCTAGAAGTAATACAGAATAAAGCGTTACGAATATGCTTAGGAGCGATGTCAACAACACCAGTGGAACCTCTAAGGGTGGAAGCACTTGAACCACCATTGGAATTGAGAAGAATATTTCTCGCTGAGAAAATGGTACTTAAGAGTAAAGCAAAAAATTCTACACTGATGGCAAAAATATGTGAGTTAAATCCATTAGACCTGACAAATAAATATTGGAAAAAAAAGAACTCGCCACCGATATGCACCGCATTTCGTAACACAAATAAAGAAAAAATTTTAATGTATGAAAGTTGCGATTACTTTGAGAACATAGAACACTCTGCAAAAATAATAATTCCTGCGTACTCAGAAATACCAGAATTAAACAAAGAAAAAATTATCAGACTTACAAAAAAAGACAACAGTACAATAACAATATATACGGATGCATTAAAGACAACAAAATGTACAGGCACAGCATTCTATGTGCATGAAACGAAAGAAGGAAAAACCTTTAAGCTAAGCAACGACTATTCTATATTTTCAGCAGAAGCTGCAGGCATAATGAAGGCGCTAGAACACACAATCCACCAAAAAAAGAAAAATGTATCTATCCTAACGGATTCGCTGTATGTCATCCAATGTTTGAATAATAATGCAGTAGATACCATCACTCACCCGCACATTAAGAAAATTCAATCCCTATTACACCAACTTACTAAAGAGAGTGACGTTCAAATAATATGGGTAAAAGCACATTATGGAATTTACGGCAACGAAAAAGCTGATCAGTTAGCCAAAACAAGTGCTGAAAAAGATGAATGTCAACCGAACGAAGTGGCACTACAAGATTGCTTAAATAAATACAAAAGAAAATTTCAAGCAGCATGGAAAGAGAAATGGGACCACTATGTAAAAACAAAGCCTACTAGATACACACTACTGCATAGGAAAATACCAAAACAACAGTGGTATAAAGGAATTAATTATTCACGTAGGGAAATTAGCTGTATAATTCAAATGAAATTTGGACACGCGTCGTCCCCAGAGCACTTAAGCAAAATAGGCGTAATCGAATCAAACTTATGCACAGCCTGCAATGTCATAGGAGACATGGATCATATATTTTTTGAATGCTTCAAATATCGTAATGCCACGAAAGAACTTTATAATAACATAATACATGAAAAAATATTCCCTCCCATCAACATGTTACACTTACTGGCGCTGAATAACATCAAAATATTAGACTGCCTAGTAAAATTTCTAAGGGTGACTAACATATCGATATAGTTAAGTTATATAGAGCTTGTGACCTTTGTTACCCTAACCCAAATGTTTATACCTACCTTTGTATGTGTTCAAATAAAGCCCTGAACCCTGAACGACCCCTGGGCGAGAAAACTTGTAACCCTGTACCAATCCTTTGATCGAAAACCGGTATTAACTTGAATCGCAGACGGCGATAGTTTGATAGGTTAAATTAGGGCTCGCTTAAGTAATAGGATACATATCCACAACACGAAAATCAATAACAAATTCAGTATCGATTCTGATTGGCACTTAATTGAAATTGGATTCAAATATAAACTTCAAATACATCACTATATATACTGTATATATAACCTAACACAAAGTATTTGGCTGCATGGATACCTCCAAACGCCATAAAACCAAAAAAAAGTTTATTAAGTACCTTCTCAAAAATCAATAAGCACGCCTCTGCTTTCGAACAAGTCCGGGGCCATTGAATTCTCAAACATTAATAGTTCAAATTAATTTTTTTTTCTACTTTTTCTAGATAACAAGTTGTTGGTTAATCAAATCTTTAATAATGTAACGTTTTTAGAAATATGTACACCAAAAGAATATTGGAAATTATTGGAAATATTAATAAACAAAATTGTGATATACAAAAAGTGTTGAAAGATACGAGACATGTACAGAAGGAGATTAAAAATCTCAGTGGTCAAGTCGATAGATCTTTTACTCTAGCCGATGAACTTATATTTTACGTAAGTTTTAATATATAAAAATTTCATTATTTACCATTATAGCCAATGATTACAAAAATATTTATAAAATTTTCTATTTCAAAAACTAAATTTTCATAAAAAAAATTTTTTTGTGTAAACCCTCTTCAATGTATGCAAAGTAATGACAATTAAGTCATGAGCTTAATTCCATGTTTACCGTTTTCTCTTTTAGGATGCCAAACACGATGAGAACGCTCGTCGATCTTACAAGTTATTAGTAGCACTCAGAGAAGATTTTAGTAGTATACTTAAAACTTCGGAAGATTTGGGCGTCATAGAAAGAGAATGTCGAAATTTAGAAGAGCAAATCGAATTAGAAAAATCCAAAGAAGTACTCATAAAATTAGAAAAAGTATATGCCGATCTCAAAGAGATACAAAAGGAGATACAGATGTTGAAGGAACAATAACAAAAATTTGATTTATTTATTTAAATATATAATATCGTTTTTAATTGAGCTCAATATATTTATACTCTTAATAGGTATCGCTTCTTCTCATTTTTTGTGTATACCCTACCCCCCCCCCAATTGGCGTTATGTTTGCTCTAATCATGTGGAGTTTAGACCTCACCTGTAGGTTGAATTTTCTGGCTTGTTTAAACTTCCCTACAACATAGTCTACTCAATTCTTCAGAATTTCTTTTAGGTACTTGGTTTTTCGGATGTATTCAATTTCTTCTCTGATGTCAGCTTATTATTTTTGAATTGTTTAAATTGTTTTACCAATTTGTACACCTCTTTAACTTTCCTGGTTGGATGCTTCTTGTGGCTTCTGCTCTTTCTAGTTGATTGACGTTTCTTAATGCGAGGTGTTGGGTGATCTCGTTCGGTTACGTTAGGCCACAAATAATAGAAATGCTTCAGGAGTGAACCATGCCATCTTGCAATGAGTCGAACATGTTTGTTATTATGTTACAGGGCATTGGCTCTTATGTCTAATTCTGAATCTATGGTTGTTCAGATAAGCTGTACACCAACTTGGTAAAGTCTTTCGATTATCCTCCTACTGTCCTACCATATGATAACTTTGAAATGTAATGGAATAAAACAAGAATCGTAACTTATTTTAATTTATTTAGAAACTCTTAATTTTATACAATATTCTTTAATAAATAAATATTTAAATAAAATTTTACTATAAATATTTGTGAAATCTGTTTGGTCACTTTAAAAGAGCAGGTTTTCACTTACATCCGTAAAATAATCAACAGCGAGTGAAAATGTATATATGAGATGGTCAGTAATAAATAAGGTAAGTCAAAATAAACGTTATTGAAAAAAAATGTTATTTATAATAAAAAATACGAGTCTTAACGTTAAATGCTATTTCAAGTATCTCTAGTCGTTCCTAGAGATGGCGAAGACGATATTTGAAGTAGAAAGACTCGATTTAACACATTGTGTATTAGATGGGCAACATTTTTTTATTCATGGACCATTTTGAGGATTGGCAACTATGCCAGCTCGCGGTTGATGACAAGAGACTGCACAAAGGTACAAAACACAAAATAATTAAAGAAAACTGAAATTAATCTTGGTTTACATTTTTAATTACTATTATCAATAAACGTTTTTACAAACAAAAAATAGTACCGAACTTTTGTAAACATTTATTTGATCTATTATAAGTAAAATTTCGTGATCTTTTTCTTCTTTTTTTTTGGTGCATTATGAGTACCTACTTTTAAGTTAACAAACCTGCTCTAAAGTGCAGAAACGCGGTTAACGACGTTTACCAAGTTTATGTTTGCATGTATCCGGCTCAGGATAGGCTTCTCTAGGAGGTATGAAGCTTAACATCATGATATGGCGCATGTAAGTCCTTGATTGACGGAAACTAGTGTCCGTTCCGTGTAATCTATCTAATACGCCCAGTACACCAAAACAATTATTAAATCTGAAAGAAAAAATGAAATTTTTCTATGACTTCAACAATATATTATACATCCATTTTCTATTGGTTAATGTGAGTGATTACTCCGTTAGTGAGTTTTTGTTTCATTATTTAACTATTTTCAACCAATTAAAAAACATATAGTATAATTACTAAACAATCCTACTCGCTAGTTGAATAATATACTATTATCAGTTACATTCTGGAATTAAAGCAGGGGTCACTCACGTCTAAGGGACGAGATATTAAATAAATTTTCAAGCAACAAAATTCTACTAATATTTCATACCTTGTTCTATATCTCACTAGGACCCCACGGTAGCGCAACCAATACTAGCGGATGCGGAGAACATGCGAAAACTATTCCCAGACGCGAAAAGTCCCGAACTGGACACGACAGCATTGGCGCGAACTATGAAATATAGCTGGTGTTGGAGAATAGTGGTATAAGTACAAATATTGACTTCTGAGAAAAACGCAATTGAAAATTAATTAATCTTAATTTGCTGATATTTAAAATGGGAGGGATTTTATTTAAAAATTATATTTTATATGGTTTTTGAATGATGCATTTTAAAAGGACCTTACAAATAAATTAAAAATAAGTTAAAAGTTTTTGTAAAAATAATACATATATTATTTTACACTATACTTTATTAAAAAAAAAACAACTCTGGTTTAAGTAAAAATATAGGTAAATCCTAGGAACGTAAAAGTTAAAATGTCAAAAAGAAATAAACAACATTCAGTGTGCTTCTTCTTCGTCACTTTCGGTATTTATATCAGGTAAAGTATTTGGTATATCTTCTTTGGTTTTCAAATTCTTATAGAAGTCGTGAAACGTTTCAGAAATATAAGGCAAAAGTTCGATCAAGTTTTTTTCTTTTTCATATTGATGGGATTGGGACCAGTGTACGACAAAGGTATTTTCATATTTTTAGGCCATGTTTTACCTTTTCTTAAAAAATTTACTGTCTTGAAATGCTCATCTTCATTTAAGCTCGTTTTATACTCAAAAATACCTGGATTTTTGAGAAACTTCATTCCTTTCCATAATACATTTTCTCCATACTCACTAACTTTCCTCAGCTGCAAAATAGTTTTATACAAGGAAGAGAACTTAAAAAAATCTGTTCTGGACATTTCCGTAATTAGAAAAGACCTCTTAATTCCACACAATCTGACTAAATTGATCCAGTCTCGTGAGTGCTCTATGGGACAAGGGTATCGCTTCTTTTTCTTTTCTATTACGGAGTGATCTGAATCACAATCCATATGGGTGTGCCCAGGAGTGAGGAATTTATGGTTAATATAACTAAGATTTGGATTATTTTTAAAAAACCATCATGTACATGGCGGGTAAAAATGAATTTTTATTTTGTCCAGCGCATGTATCTGAATATAGTATCAGTGTTTTTAAATGAAACTCAAGGTCTCTAGTTAATTCCACAATATAATACAAGTTATTGAAAATTCTAAAAAATTGACAATTGTTTCGATAAATCAATATCATTCTGACGATGATATTGATTTATCGAAACAATTGTCAATTTTTTAGAATTTTCAATAACTTGTATTATGTTGTGGAATTAACTAGAGACCTTGAGTTTCATTTAAAAACACTAATATGAGCATATTCCACGAAGTAAGGGTCGAGACAGTCAATATAGTATCACTTCTTTTACTTCTGGCGAGACATGTAATAGGTGCTTATACAAACCCGAGGCAATCTGATTCGCTCCTCGACCAGCCACTCCTTCATGCCACATGAAACATAATGCTTGTCCATTACTGCAGTCATGTAATGTCAAATTCAATGTCCATAGTTGACGTTTATAGAATACTATTGATATTTGCAGGTCTGGGGTGGGCAGGCATTGCTGCAGATCAAATGTGTAAATACTTTTTGATGAATCTTCAACAGCAGCGTTTTCGTCAAAACGTTTGGCATTGTAGGCATCCGATGCTTCTTTTTGATGTGCATCAAGTTGACCTTGAATGTCTTGTATTGACATCTTTAGTTGTTTTTAGGAGCACATTAAATTTATCACATTTGGCGCAGGTGTCGTTTTTAATTTTGATTCCCATTGAGTGGAATATTTCCTGATATTTAAATTTTGATACTGTTTTTTTTTCTTGGGATAACCACTTATTATACTCATCATACATCCTTGTTAAAGTATAATAATGAGGAAGATACTGTTTTGATGAGTCTTTTCGACAGTAGTTACTTTCGTAAGCTGGGATAGATGCAATATGTGCTTTTGCCAAGTTAATGTCTTCATCAGGAGTTTTATTTGTTGGTGGTGCCAGGCCTCGTAAATCATCGTGTGATATTCCAGAAACTGAGCAGATCTTATTTTTTATAACATCGGTTAGAAACCTGTTGGTCTCATCTAAAGTTTTAAGGATACATGTTTTGCAAATTATAACTAGTTGCCCATCTACCGGCAAAAAATATTTATGCGAGACTTGTCTATCTTACGTTTTCCTATTTTCTTTTCTTCTGTTGTTATAAGTCTAGCCAAAAAATGTATACGTTTGTTAAAATTGCCCTGTGTCCAGTATTCTTTGAATACTTGCTGTCTCTTCTCCTCGGTAATCCTATTTTTACACCTGAGGCGGCAATTCATAAGCTCTCAGCATTTTCTTTCTTTAATTATTTTTCCGGGTTTTGTGGCATATAATAGTCCCAAATTTCTGTTTTTCTTTCTCTCTTCGCAACTTTGTCTACTTTTATTTTTAATTGGCTTTCTTCTTGGTTTCTTCTTTACTACCTCAATATATTTTCCAAAATCTTTCTTTTTATTGGGATTGTCTTTATGTTTCTGATTTTGGTAGTTTTTAGTTCTATTTTTTTTCTATATTTGGGGAAAATCTCAACTTCTTCAATGGTATGTCACTATCAAAATCTGATTCGCTTTCTTCTAGATAATCTGAGTCAGCATCGTTGTCGTCAAATGGTTCTTCATCAGGTGTTTTTTCCTCAAATTGGAAAGAAGGTCTTGCTAGAGCACTAGGTGGCCCTGCCTGAATCAAACCGTCTACTGCTACTCCTTGAAATTCGGTTTCACAAAAATTATATTGGCAAGCATCTGCAATAATGTCCTCTAAAGTCTGACGGTCAATGGGCCCCAAGGAGTTGAGCGAAGGTTCAGGACTGGAAATGTTATCCTCATTTTCTATAAGTAAAGCTGGTTCCTTATGGGTGACAAAACTAGTGGTTGCAGAACCGATTTTATCTGGAAAAAATAAGCAAAAACATTATTTTAGTGCACACTTAATTGATTCGTAACTTACCACTCTTTACTTTGCTGGTACTGCCAGTTCTAGGACGAGAACTTATATTTTCTGCAACAATTTTCACTGGATGTCCTTCTGAAATTGGAGGATTATAAGTTACTTAAACACGGAAAACTGTCTTTAGAAGTATGCGAAATTTGTAGAAAAGGACCCCGCACGGATCACATGGGATTTTGGACTACGGTGAAAGTTAACCAGATTGAATCTTTTGCAAAAGTTACCAAAAGAAATAGAAAATAAACTTTCAACTTGAATGTATCTCCGAAACGAATCATTTTCGAACCCATGTTTATATAAACTTTTTTTTTAAAATTAGCTTAAGAATACACCCTTAAAATCTTTGTATTTAATTTTGAAACACCCTGTATACTTTATTCTATACAAAAAATACGTACGCACCTGTCTTATAACCATAGAAATGTCTTTTATTATTTATTATAAACTTTTATTTATTAAAATAGACACTTACCTAGAGATGTTTCTGGTAGGCTTTTTGTATCGTCGTAATCTTCTTTTCGATCTTTTAGAAGTTCCAAGATTAGCTTCGTTCTCTGACTAGCCGTAACCTCAAAATTTACTTATTTACGTCTATTAAATTTACAACTGATAATCCAAAAGTCAACAATTTTATCACCACTATAACTTAAGCACTACTTCTTATTACAATGATTAGCATAAAGCTTTAAAAACTACCCGAATGAAAACGAGAAACAATGCAACATTAAATAACGGTTACTATACTAAACCATTTTTAGTATAGTTGACTTGGCGGGAAATCATTTAACATAACCTTAATAGGGAAAAGTGGTATATCGTCGTCGACACCTCAAAACCAAGTATCTGCAAAAACCTCATTTTTCAGGAGAGGGAAAAAACCTCATATTTTCTGTAATAATGTATTAATGAATATTATTCGTTTGTCATTATTAAATGTTAGGTTTCTTGACACCGTACAAGCTATTAATCTTTCAAAAATTACACTAGTAGTTTTAAAAGCTAGTTACGTGTTTTTGAGTTTTATATTAGTTGACAATTTTAACAGTTACGAGGTTTTGCTATTTAATTAGGAACGTGAATAAAGATTAAAAAACCTATTTAGTTTTCTCATTTTTTATTGAGAAATACAAAAAATAAAGTCATTTTTATGTTCTACAATATAAAAGAGTAAAAACAAAAGTATTATTCTTAGAAAAATTAAAAATAGTATCAAACATTACTAATGCGGAAGAGAATCATAGAAACTATGGAAATCTGATGGCAAGACTTTAGAATACGTTCAGGAATTACGTCTGATAACTCTTCGACGTCATCTTCTAATTCTGCAGTATTTTCAAATACGAGGAGATCTTTGAAAAACTCTTCACTCTCCAATATTTTCTGCAATTCAGAGTGAGATAATGGTTTTTGTTCATTGCCATCTCAAAAACACGTATCTGTAAAATACAAACAAAAAAGAATTTTGCAAAAACACGTATCTGCATACTTGATTAAAATGGATGATTTTAGCAATATTATCCAAAGACATTTACAAAAATGGACGAAAATCAGTCGGGAATAATGTTATAGATTAAAATCTTATTGTTTAAAAAAATAATTTCAACAAATAACATACTTACAAGTTAAAAGTTGGGCTCAATATAGTGTTCACTCACAATGACATAAGAAACTGTTAGATACTTGATTTTGCACACGTGTTCAAATCGTGTTTCAGATGCGTGGTATTGCATTTATGGAATTGAACGGCGTAGGATTTTTTGTTGGTTAAGGGGTTTTGCAGTCATGCGCCACTTGTTTTGAGAAATCGTTTGCCGCTAAAATCCTATTTTCGAATTTTTGATAGTTACGTGGTTTTGCCGTGTCGACGACGATATGTAAACTTAAAGCAAATAGTACAAATTTTGCTATAGGGAATACCGGTATATGTTGACTTATATCATTGATTGTTATTGTGAAAAACGGTATATGTACAAATATATCACTATTCTTAAAAACATTTTTATATTTTTTATAGGTTTAAGTACACATGTATCAGTATTCACAAATATTGGCTATATTATTTTATATGGAAAACTACCATAAGTTGACTTATTTCATTTTACACTAAAGTGTTGTTTTTGTCTTACAAAATAAAATACATATTTTTGTTTCAAGAGTACTTATGTCGCTTTTCCCTATACTGTATTTCGTTTAAAGTACTTATACCTTTTGTCACATTTATTTATCTTTATTCTAGTTTTTAATAGACTTATACCAGTTCTCCCTATACGCGGTATTAGTGGTGACGTCATAATCTTAGGTTATGTCAATTTTGTATCCAAACAAACATAACTGGCCATTTAGATACCAGTGGTCTGATTTTGGACCAGAGATTATTCACTTATATTTTGAATATAACTGCTGATTTAGGCTATTAGATATACACTAAGACTTTTACAAAGAGATATATTCGATTCCAGCCAAAATAGGTATGTGTAACAATATAATTTTAATAAAAGAGTTATGTAACCTAAACATCCTATTATAAACTTATGAAATACAATTGTTTTAATTCTTTTTCTATCTGTATTATCTAATTTTAGGTTTCCTCACATAAAGAATAATGGTACTGTGCTGGTCACCAGGCTGTAAGCATTATAATGTCAGAGAGAAGTGTAAGTTTTATGGATTTCCAAAGAATCCAAATGTAAGAAGCAAATGGAGTGTGATGATCCCGGCTATTTTACTAATTAAGACGAGATTAAGGGAAAAAGCCAGAAATTTGATCACGACTGAAAACTCCATTATAGAAATCAAGAATAAACTAAAATCAGGAATAAGAGGAGACAACCCAAGCCTTCTTTTAGCGAAACTTAGTAAAGTAAGACAAAATGGAAAAGACGTAACACAGTACGCGACGGAGATAGAAAAATTAGCAGAGAGACCACAGAAGAGAAGATTTGTTGCCCCCTCAACTTGACCCCAAATCAATGAGAGTCAAGTCTCGCGGACAACAGCCCACCCACCTTGCGGCATATGGCTAGTAACTATCCACTATCTACCGTCCCACTTGTCAAGAAGAACCCATCCCAACATCCACACTCCAAAAATGTCGCAAGAAAAGAAGACCCTGTCTTATTGTATACGCAATAAGTCGTTTGTTGGCAAGTGTTGTATCTAAGCTAATCCAAATGCTTTAAGTAGCATTGTCGTTTAAGTCTAAGCTTTGGCCAAGAGCAAATGCAGGGACCAAATGTTGAGTCGTGTGTGTGTTAAGTGTCTCCGTCGTCGTCAAGTATCATGTCATCCCCCCATTGGTTTATCCAACTGACGACTTCTCGGTCATTCAGATCGATAAACTCCGGGGGGTATGTCATTTGTTTCATAACTAGTCTGTGCGTCAATAGTTGTCTGGCGTTGTGTCTCTGGGGTAGTGTGCAGTCGTGTATTATGTGTTTTTGGTCTTCCCGTGTGTTACAGTGTGTGTGCAGTGTCCGTTCGTCTGTCTGAGGTTAAAGCGTAGGTAATAGTCGTTCATTTGCCCGTGTCCCGTTACTAATTGCGTAGTCTTCCAAGTTAGCGACGGATTTGTCCTTCTAACTGTTTTTATTAAATCGTAAGTTTTCCTACCCTTTGTGTCCCTGTCCCACTTGTTTTGCCATGTTGTCATTTTGTCTTTGTCTGTTTATGTCTGTTTTTGTAATGATTGTGATAGTGTGGTCTGGGTCGTCGTGTGCTAGTGTTGCGAGTTCGTGTGCTTCTTTGATACCTGCACTGGCCCTAGGCTGTTTCGCTATATTGTAAAACACATTTTGATCTGATAAAAGCTCCAGATTTTTTTAAATTTTTATTATATTTATATCTCGGCTGTTGCCGTTTTGTAATGCTTGAAGTGTATTGACTGAATCTGTATTAAATGTTATTTTTGTGTATGCTGTTGAGTACTAAGTCTATGTCTGTCATGAGTGCTATTGTTTCGAGTTTGTTTATGTGTAGTGTTGTGTGTATTTTGTATTTCTTTTTTATTGTCTCTTCCTGTGTTTTAATGTAGACCCCTATTGTTTTGTCCCCGTCTTTGTCGCTTGCGTCTGTGAATATTTGTGTTGTTGTTGGTTCTTGTGTGTTTAATAGTTTGATTGTTCTGTTTGTTGGGTGTGGTAGGTGTTTGGTGAGAATTTTTGACATGTGTAGTTCGTGTCTTTTGTCAGTGTATGTTTTGTGTATAGTTTTGGCGTTTACGGCGAGCGGTGTCACCCCGGCCAATACATGTAGGGCTGAGTTTGGTGCCGTCTTGTAGGCCTTTGTTACTGCAAGGAGGAAAGGCCTCTCCGACGCAGCCAGTTGTTTCTGAATGCGCGAGTCATTGGCTCTCCTCCCTCGCCAAACCTCCGCTCCATATAACAGCATGGGCTTCACCGCCCCCTCGTATATGTGTTTTAGTGTTAGTGGTTTGTGTCCCCAGTCCCTTCCTGATATTATAAATAGTTTGTGTCCTATGACTGAAGCTTTTTGTCTGTTGACTTTGACATGTTCCAGCCATAAGAGCCCGCTATCTACTGTAAGACCAAGGTACTGTAAGGTATCAGTGATATGTATGGGTGTATCGTGTATTTTGATTCTTGGTGGCCTAGTCCGCTTGTATGGGATAAACATTGACCCCGTCTTGTCATTGTTATAAGTCAGTTTGTTGCGTTTAGCCCAGGCCTCGCAGGCTGCCCAGATCCCAGTCCACTTGGTTTCTATAATTTTTAAACTTTGACCTGTAATGGCTAGGATCTGATCATCTGCAAAAGCCTGTACTACGTCATCGTCCGTCGTATGTCCTGTCATGTGTATGGCTGTACACTAATCCTCCATAAGCAGGTTCCACAGTGTCGGACCGAGGCTGGAGCCTTGCGGGCAACCTCTTTGTGTAATGTTCGTTACGTCCTCTGTTGTGATTTGTCTGTTCGTCAAAAAGTCTTGGCATAAGTGTTTTACGTTGTGTGGTGTTTGTGTGTCGATGAGTTTTTGGATAATCGCAGGGACTCAGGCCGAATTGAAGGCGTTCTTCACATCTAGTGTAATGAGTGTGTGTTGTTTGTTTGTTTTGTTCTGTATTATCCTGTCTGTGATTTGTGTGATTGCGTCAATTGTCGAGTGTCCTTGTCTAAAACCGTATTGTTTGTCGTTTATGTTGTATGTGGTTTCCAGGTAGTGTGTTAGTCTTTTAGCTGTCATCTTGTCGAGAACCTTCCCCATCGATGGGAGAAGGCAGATAGGTCTCTTGCCTCCGTCTTTTTTCGGTAGCCAAACCATATCTGCCCTCCTCCACATATCGAGAAACTTCCCTTCTGTCAAACAGCTATTGTAAGTGTCTGTCAGTATTTTGGGGTGATGTGTGTGTGTATGAATTTTAGTGTTTCTTTGCTAAGACCATCCCTTGTTGTAGCTTTCTTGTTTTTCATGTCTTGTAGTGTTTGTGTAATTTCGTCTTGTGTAAAAAGTGTCTGATTTTGTCAGTTACTGTTTTCGTGTTGTCTTTATGTATTTCTGTGCCGGTGGTGTCATCGTCTTTAGGGAAGTATTTGTCATGTAAGTAATGTATTGTGTCTACTCAAGTAATGTATTGTGTCTACTCTGTTTTGTGTCCATGTGCCATCGTCTTTTTTAAGTGTTGTGATTGTTCTATTGTCAGGTGTTTTTTGTCTAATGATTTTGTAAGCTACATTCCAAGGGTTGTCAGGTTCGGTGTTAGTGAAGTATTGTCTTATTGAAGTTTGTTTTGTCTGTTTAAGTTTTTGTAGTGTCTTCGTTGTAATTTATAGTTTATTAGATCTCGTTCTGTTAATAGGATCTCATAGGATCTCTTGGTTGTTGAAATTTCTTTCTTAATGTGTTCATGATGTGTCTTTGTGTTGTGAGTTCAGCTGTCCACCAACTTTGTGTTTTCTTGTGTTGTTTTTTAAGTTTTTGTGATGATTTGTGTATTAAGTGTAGTATTGTGTTTTGTGTTTGTTCGATTTTGTCTTGAAAGTCCCCGTTTGTCTCCCACTGTGTTTCCTGTATGAGTCTCGTCAGTTTAGTCTTGTCAATTTTGTCAAAGTGTATTTTGTTTACTACTTGTTGTTGTGTTCGTTGTGTATTTATGTCATATCGAATGTAGTGGTGGTCGATAAGTGTGTATTGGTCAGATACTGTCCAGTTTTGTAAGTGTATGTCTTTTGAGAGTGTTAAGTCGACCCAACTTTTCCCCCTGGCATTTTGAAATGGTGGTGTACTGTCGTGTCTGTTGTTTATGTATATGTTGTGTCGTGTCGTCCAATCGAGTATGTCTTGTCCCCTGTCATCTGTGATTGTCCCCCCCCCCCCCAGGTAGTTTGCTTGGTATTAAAGTCACCTGCGATTATCATGTGGTTTTTGTCGTTTTCTATGTGTTTTTTATGTATGTTTAGTCTAGTGTTTGTAGTGCCTCCTGGCTCGTCGTATATGTTCATAATAGTCATGGTTTTGTTAGGTATCTCACGGATACACTTTTGAGTTATTATACGGGAGAAAACCCAATTTACTAGAATTCTTAAATGTAGAATTAGAACCGTGTTACAATCTTGAAAGATATGACAAAGAGTTAAAATATAAGTTACAATACGCAAATGAAAGAGCCAAACAGTTTTTAATAAAAAATAAAATAATTAGAGTAAATAATAGTGAAAAGGAATCTTCACCTGTAAACTTTAGATTAGGGAAATTAGTCATTCGAGTGAATGAGAAGAGAAATAAGTTCGATCCGCATTATTTAGGCCCGTTTAAAATAACGGAAATAAAAGGCGTAAATTGTGAGATTACATCTCAAAACAGTAAAACACAGACCGTTCATAAGAATCGATTGTATAAATACAATAGCAGAAACAATTGTAAACAAAGTGAAGTGTGTTCATAAACAAACAAGTAGTGTTTAGTAAACAAAAACAGTCATAACTGTTAACGTTATAGGTAGTATCGAAAAATTAAAACGATAATTTTTCTCTTCCAAGAGGGGATGATGTGATGATCCCGAAAAGACAGTATCGTAAAAAGACATTATCATAGAAAAAAGATTAAATTGTGTTAATGATAATTTCAATGTAAATAGCGAGCATTGATCTATGGAGGTCAGGTGAGACATACGAAAAGCACGTTCCAATTAAATGTAAATATCACACTCACCTGATATGCGGAAGGTCATGCATACAGGCCACTGATCGAATGCTTCCTATAAATACAAAGTGTCGACAAACTAATGATTCATTCATTATTATTATTTTGAATAAGTTTAAATGTATGTGTCTGTGTTAGTAATTCTAAATATATTTATCCCAGTGATTTTTCTAAATGATGTTATTTATTCAACCCCCGAAGAACGGTTACTAGGTAAGTGTTTTTCTCAAAGATATAATGGTGTTATGGTGAACGTAGTTTATATGAGGGGCACTTACTGAGTAACCACTACAGGAGGAAGCTAACAAGGTACCTACATAATGATAAATATAACATTTTATTTGGTGAAAAAAGAAAATTTGCCAACTATTTTCTTGTACGTATTCAATCTTTGCAAAAAAGGTAGAAGCAAACTTGTAAGCGTTGATTGTATGTTTGATATTGTACTGTATATATCGATCTCCCTATAGTATATACATTATTATTTGTCATTACAGATCTTTCGCTTTATATTTTTTATAAGTTGTTATAGTTGCTGGGTATGATTTTTTAAACTGAAATTCCTCATTGTACCTTACTTTCCTCTTTCTATTAACTGTATACTATTGTATTACAAGTAAATGTTTCTCTGTGTAATAAAGAAATTTGGAAACGTTTTTGTTTATATTATTTGCTTTTAGATAAAATTGAATATGCTTACACATGTAGTTGAAAAAAGAGCCTACAGGTAAAATAAAATTTGAAAGCAACCAACAGAAACTCTGAAACTGATACAAATATGGTTTAATTGAGGCAAAGTTGTGACATGATGTTCTGAGTTTTCAGACAAAGTGGCCTATTATCAATCATGTAAATTTGCAACGTTTCTTCAGTTTAATTTTCTTAGCATGAAAGAAACAAAAATTTATAATTATGAAAACATTTTATTATGTTAATATAAACGGTACGAATTTCTAAAGGTAGAATGTTTTTAAAAAATGTAAGTAAATTTATCTTCCATTCTTGATGTCTAGCAATTCCCACAATGATGTCACTCGGTATCCATAATATTAAATAGCACATGTCCGCTCATGCAATATGTAATGCACCTTGTATCTGGTGATTATAGTTATATTTTTCAATTATCACTAATATATTTTCATCAACATGAATTATGTAATTCTTGTCTTTTGAGAGCGGTTTAAATTTTTCGTCATTCGGATACTTGAAAGGACATTTCACTTCAATTAAGCATTTTTCACTAACAAACCCATATTATAATTAAAAAAGGTTTCAAGAGAATGTTGAAACATGTTTTTGATGCCACTAGAACAAACAATCACTATTATTTATCTTATATTTTCACATTAATCAAATAATCCAGTAAACATAACCTCAAATCAAAATTACGAATTGCAGGATAACTTACATTATCAAAACTGTTATTTTTTATATTGAGTAGACACGATTACTTACTTTTCAACAATTTATTCCTTTCAAAAACACGTATGAAACGTTTAAATAATCAAAAATTCACACTCAATGGAAATTCCTATGACAACAAGTTTTGTTTGGATACAGCTTCAAATTGTGACGTCACACTAATCTCGCGTATTGTAATAAATCGCAATCATAACGCAAAGCAAATCAACTTTAAAAAATATTGAAATATTTCTAGTCTATTTTCTATAAAATTAAATAGGTAAGAAAATAAATAGGTATCGCATCCTATGAATTTTGAGATAATTACCTATCCGCTCTTATCATTTAGTATTAATAATCATACCGGGATGAAACTTTTTTGCATGTTTCCTTAAATTAAAAATAGCACTAAAGCTTTTTTGACATTGGGAACATGTGACAATATCCAATATTAACACACAAAATATTACATACACTACGCCACAACAACATATCTAACCTTTGAAAATATACAGATACTGTGACAATTACCATTAAGGAGGCAATCTACAAATTGAAAACAAAACCATTTCTTTCCCGCTCATACTTTTGGCGGACTTCGGTTGAATTTGTAAATCGTTCGTGGCTGTGAATAGTTTTCGCATGCTCTTCGGATCCGCTAGTCTCTTCAACGTCCTTATTGCAAATGAATCATAGGTGGGATATATGACTTACTCTCGGTGAAGATAAAAATTTTGAATTTCTATCGGCTAGATGTTGAAAATGATCTACTATATGGAGACATAAATATAAAACAGACTTATTTTAACTCACAATAAAACCCCATTTCAGTAAACAAAAAAGCCAATTTCTGTCACTTGTCATTAGTGATGCGACATCCTTCCAATCGTGACAGGCCGATCGTAAAACTTACATAACTAAAGAGAAATTCCAACTTACTTCAAATGGTGGAAATCGTGGGCCTCCGGCGACGGGAAAAACGGCAGGTGATATCCCGAATGGGCGTTTAATGTAGATAGAATGGCCAGCGTGAACCATAACCACGAAGTAGCCACGTGTGAACCCATTAGAAATATTCCCAAAAATGGCGGTAGGAGATTGGAAAAAATATGTTCTATTGGATGACAGTAAATAGCCGTGACTGCAATTGGTGCCGTCCACTCGTGGTGTTGTTTGTGAATGTACTTGTATAGATATTTACTGTGCAAAAACCTGTAAAAACGTATCTTCAGTAGTTATATTTTAACACTAACCACCTATTCTATACATCAGTGGTTCTTTAACATGTGGTCTGCGAACGATTTTAAATTCAAATTTCGACCACTTAGGAAATTAACACAAATCGCACTCTCTACTCCCATGGAAAGTGAGTTTTATTCTCACGTATGCGGAAAGTAACTTTTTCTACAACTGCTATGAAAAGAATATATCGTATTTCTCATAGCTTACTCAATTTCAAAACCATAACCCAAGTAGCACCAACGGTTTTATTCAGTATTACAAGGATGCTTTAAAACTAGAATAAAACTGTTAATAAAACCAATTGGTTTTAAAAGAAGTCATAAGGTTGTCATAAAACCGCATTCAGCATGAAAGGGCCCACTCTGAAAGTGGTCTTTGAAACCAAAAATAAAAACCCTCGTAAATTACTATTACCTTGAGTAACTGGTTTTAAAACCATGCGCGTTCCAAGTAGTCTTAAAAGTGACAGTTCAATATACATGCTTAAATACAATCGTCTTTATTGCTGACAAACTTCAAATGGAAAATGTCTTTTTAAAACTATCTACTCATAAGCAATTACAAGAAGTACAAACAAAAACGCTATACCTGTTCAAGGATTTATGTATAATGATTTCTATATAAAATAATGAAAATGAGTATTATATTATAGTAAGTTTATTACCTGCCGATTCAGTCATGTTAAGATGGAAAAATACTTGCGCACCTCACTTTATCGATAAATGTTAATGAAATAGTCTTAACCCTTTGAGACCCAGTGCACATGTGTATGTACATAGCTTTTGTCCATTTTATACAAATACCAAATATCCACTGAAGTGTAGGACGTTGTTTTTTTAACTCCCATCAATAGATCACGCCACCAGTTAACCACAAGAAATAATTTTAGGCGCCTTTTACATGTTAGATGTATCCTACAAAATTTTGCGTAGAAGTACTTAAGATATAAGTTGTGGTAATCTAAGTTTCTATTGCAAATATCGCTGTGAATATTTTTACTAGTGTTCCTAATAGGTGAGTAGTTCTTCTAAGTTGTAAAATAATCACATGCAATCAAAATTTGTCTCGTAAATTCACTTAATGAGCATGTACATGCTTATATGCAAATGGTCTGAAGTAATATTTTCCTTTTTACATATGCATGTACAAATGGTCTGAAGTGATTATTTTCTTTTTACGTATGCATCTACGAATGGTCTGATATATGTACATATATATCTTGTATCAATAGATGTACAATAAACATATCAATGTTTATTTCAGAACAATCTCAGAATATGAGTGGCAGAAAAGTGTACAGTTTGGAAAATCCAATGCACGTCCAAGAGTTGATTGATATAATACAATATGGTAATTTATCTGATATAGAGGAGATCGAGGCACCTGGAGCTGAGACCTCTGATGACAATGATGGAGTTTTAGATTACTTGGATAGCAGACCTCAGAAACGATTAGGAGCTGGTGTCCTGAACAGAAAAGAGTCCCAAACGGAAGAATGTATCTTTTGTGAAAAGGAAGTTGATGAAAGCACAATTATTATTTGATGCAGGAGATACATTGGATGAACATATTTCAGCCAATGGTACTGTTGATTCACATTCAACACATGACAAAAATGGTGATGAATCTGTGATACAATCTGAACCTAAAAACAATCAAAATGAAAAGACTGAAATTGAGACTGATGAAGACATTTCAGATGCATACAATCCAAACGAAGACGCTGATGAAAAATAAGAATACTAGAGTTAAAAAAGTAAAATAACTAAAAGCGTAATAAAATGGAACAAGAAATCACTGAAAATTCCATCATACGAGTATAACCGAGCACATGCATCCGATTCAATACTTTTCAAAATATGTGCCATATAATTTATTTGAAAGTATATCAAGATACACGAATATTTATGCGCTGCAGCAGGGAAAGACCTTTAGATCGACAAGTCCACGAGAAATAAAAATATTGTTTGCATTACAAATAACTATTGGAACGCTAAATAAATTCCCTAAAATAAGAATGTATTGGGAAGAAGTTTAGGCATTCAAATATGTCTGAACAATATGTCTAGAGACAAATTCTTTCAATTGAGGTCATGTTTACATTTGGTAAATAATTTAGAACGGCCAAATGGTTGCAGTGATAAACCATATAAGGTTCGTCCTATTATAGAAGCTGTAAAAAACAAGTGCCTACAGCTTCAGCCTGAAGAGCAACTTTGTGTCGATGAGCAAATGATCCCCTTTATAGGACAATTATCGATTAAGCAATATATAAAGGAAAAGCCGTGTCCATGGGGCCTGGAAGTATATGTTCTTTGTGGAAAAAGTGGTCAAGCATACGATATCTTGTTTTACCAGGGTCAGACCACAAAGATAAATCCAGACAATAAAAAGGAATACGGACAAAAGGCAAGTGTAGTGCTTAAACTATGTGAACGAATTGGTACAAATGAAGGGCATAAGTTGTATTTCGACAATTATTTTTCTTCCTATGATATATTCAGAAAATTAACCACCAAAAAAATATATACTGCTGGTACTGTTTACCAACCTCCTTTACGGTCAGTTGCAGAAATGAAAAAATTAGATAGAGGCTCAGTAGATGAAGTCGTTAATTCTAATCAAGACGTAGTTGTGGTGAAATGGTTAGATAAAAAAACGGTCACATTAGCCTCAAATTATGTCGCCAAAGGAAATACCGATACTGTTAAAAAAGGGGATAAAAACCGGAGCCAATATGTTGATGTAAGCAGACCAGAAATTGTTAAGCATTACAATCATGGAATGGGAGGCGTCGATTTCATGGACCAGATAATCAGCTACTATCGGATATTTATTAAGTCTCGAAAATGGACACTTCGTGTAATAATGCACATGATCGATTTTGCCCTGACAAACAGCTGGATAGAATACCGGAAAGATTGCGACAAGTGTAATATACCTCAGAAAATGCAGATGAAGTATCTTGTCTTCAGAACTAGAGTTGCTGAGAGTCTGATATATAAGAGTAATCCAGTGAGTAAGCTAAAACGAGGAAGACCATCTTCATCGTCGCCATCTCCTTCAGTATTCAGACGACGTGGATAAACCAGACCTGGCTATGACATTCAGACAGACGACGTCGGCCATTTTCCCTTGTTTGATCAAAACAAAGAAGCTACAAGGCACAAAAATGTTGATTGTAAGGGACGCAGTCATATTTTCTGTTCCAAATGGAATGTTCACTTATGTTTGCTGAAAGCTAGGAACTGTTTTACGGCTTTTCATAATAAATAGTAATGATACAATTTTTTTTGAACTGGATCTGTTTTGGGTCCAGTTGTACATACTCATGCACAAAAATTTACTTCTTTTGTAAAAAATGAAAATGAAGTTTTTGTTATTTAACTTGTTTATTTAAGTATTTTTTTCCAATAACTTGAAAATTAGGTCTCAAAGGGTTAAAAAACTCGACCGCCTTCAAACTTCTGAAGATTTATAATTTAAAAAATAATACGAAATATTTTTGGAAGCTTAAAAAAATTAAATAACGAAGAAAAATGATTTTATATATATTTTTCTAGTAAAATATATCGACATTACCCACTTAATTAATTGATTTGTCTTTTTACGGAGACCTAAATATTTTTATTGGTCATGGCTTCCACTGTTTGGAGAAAATGGCCGGAAATTAAATAAAAATACTTAGTCGTTCATAAAGCAACGATAAGATCAAAGGGCTTTAATGTATTTGCATTTTATAACGCATCAAGAGCACATATTAAGTACCAAGGCAAAGTGCGATTTGATTAAAACTTAATATGGTTTATGACAAATGCCATTCGCTTTTAATGTAATAAACTCTTGTAACACCACTATTTGGACATTAAACAAAATGGCGTGGCTTATTTGAGACACACAAGGAAAGGTGATGCTTTTAGTTTTATTGTTGACAACATGAAGTGCAGTTAGTCTTTGCGAAAACCAAAATGATTCAATCTAGACTGTTGTGTTTTAATATAGCTTTATCACGGCATTTGAGAAAGTGAGATTAACGAGATTGTTTTAATGTGTTCAATTTTCAATTTACTGACAAAACAATCTGAAAGTAAAACAGATTTAAAAACAGGTTTCAACAGTTACTTTAGGAGCATATTTAAAAGTCATTTTAAAACTATAACGTCATGGTGTGGAGCGTAATAAAACCAACCAATATGCAAGTCGTTAATAAAATTAACTAGTTTTAAAGTTGCTGCAAACCAAGCCATTTTAAAACCACAATAAGGCAAAAACTATTTTAAGACTAAGTAATCTTATTATATATTCTTAATAGACACATCAAAACCAGTATAAAATGCTAAATAGTTTTTAAGAGCCGGTCGTATATTTACAAACCACATTTTTTTATTAACCATAATAAAACTGTTTTAAAGCTCAATTAAATTCACAATGCTTTTATTGTGCTACTTGGGATATTTCTCACACTGTCAGAAATATTATTTCTCACGGCACTTTGCCCAAACTACATACATTTATATGGAGAATCCAGTAGGGGATACTCGATGCCCAACCGATTTCAGCAGGGGGTATACTCGATGCCCAACCGTTTTCGGTGGGTGGTCCTTGATGCTTAGACTTTTTCTACAAAACTATTTACTTGTTTGCTTTAAATTTGCGCAGTTGTAAAAAAAGTACAGTGTGCAACATGTGGGAAAAGTACTTTTCCCACTCGTGTGTTTGCGGCACTCGCCCTTGGCTCGTGCCACAAACTTCCACACTCGTGAGAAAAGTTGAACTTTTCCCACTTGTTGCACAATATACTATTCCGCACGGCTGTCAATAAGCCGTCAAACACGTGAATCCTGTAAGACTTACAGATGTAATTATTAATTGCTCTTCCTTATTGATATTATTTACATAAAAACTGGACCAAAAACTAGTTATTTACAAAAAATAAAAAAAATAAAATGTTGACGCCGATAATCGAACCCACAACGTTGCGGTCATCATACCAGATGTTCTTCCAACTCAGCTAATACAGATTTGAATTGACGTTATCAGAGATATATACTTATATCTCATAAGTCGATTTACATTAATCTAATTATAATATTTCTTCTAATTTTAGCTATTTTTAAAGTTCAAGCAATTAAAGGATAGCAACGAAAGCTTAATCTTGTGAATTTATTATTGTAACAATAACCAATTGACTTTTAAATTTTATGGTTCCAAATAATTCAATTTGTTCCCCAGTTATATCTGATAAGTACTCACTTATTGTCATTTTGTCAAATAAACATTTATTATCGTTATTTCTTTATTTTATTATAAAAGTAATTGGAAATTCATGTGAACTTTTTATAGAAATAATATTCAAACGTATACTGTCACAAATAAAACGTAAGGTTAGTCAGGCAAACTCAATATACACGATCTGATATTTACATATTGTTTAATGAAATAGGTGGTCGTAAGAAAAATATTGTACATTACTTGTGCGAAAGTGATTTTTCACCCCATTCGTGTGAAAAATGCAAGTTACATGGAGTCGTTTAAAGTTTATTTTCTGATTGATTCAGTTTATTTTTTTTCTGTATGTACATCATGGCAGTGGCGTTTCCAAGGAGGAGAACAAAATCAATCATTTTAATAAATTTTCGAAATAATTAAAAAAATTGAAATAAGATATTTTAAATATTTCTCAACATTTTACCGTTTCACTTATTTACGGGATATCCTTTCTGGATTTACATATTTTTTTAACTTACCTATGAGAATAATAAAAAGCGACCTCTTCCGTTAAAATATGGACAGCCAATTCGAACAACACCCAATGAAAAGTAGGTAGGTCGCGTAACGGTGGATATCCTCTCCATTTCATAGCCCAGTACATCAGAAATGATATAGGTATACCCATTACGAATTGATTAAATAAAACGCAATAAATTACCTAAAAGAAAGTATAAAATGTCTTGTAATGCCGCTTATCCTCGCTGTATAAGGTCGGGACACACATAACCGTACCGCGTCCTGCCCGAGCAAAGTTCGCGACACGGACGACTGTTGGTGACGGTGGTAGGAGAACACACTGGACCGACCGAGCGACAGCCATCAGTAAGTTTGTTGTCGGCGTAGTGTTTTTCTGATCTCGATCATGTTTTCAAAATCAATCAACAGTGATCTAGCGATGATTGCCTTGGCTCTAGAAGAAGAAAAAGGGAAGAGAACTTGGGTGGACAGTATATGGAAATCAAGACCCATTGAGGGAGAATTTATCACCCTGTTTCCTCGTCTCATGGATGATGAAATCAAGTTCTACGGATATTTTTCAATGACACGAAATACGTTCCATCTTCTCCTCAATAAGTTGGAAGAACACCTGAAGAAGAAGGATACTTTCTGGAGGAAATGTATTCCACCAAGAGAACGTTTGGCGGTGTGCTTAAGGGGAAATACGTTCCTTCTTCTCCTCAACAAGTTGGAAGAACACCTGAAGAAGAAGGATACTTTCTGGAGGAAATGCATTCCACCAAGAGAACGTTTGGCAGTGTGCTTAAGGTATGTGCCCATATTTTTTTTGTATTTTTAAGAAGGGTCACTAAATACTGTGACTTATAGTTGTAGACAGGTAATTAATTAAATGAAACATAAAATTCCCTGGTCAAAAACTTTGAGCTCAAATATACCAGAACATAACTTCTTTAACTGATCCATTGAATTACATATGAGAGTTAAATAAAAAAACACATTATGTCAAAAAATCATAGTTTAATTGCAAATTTTTTTATAGTAAACATGTTAATAACCTATTTTTACAATTTGAAAAACGATTTGCGAAAACCCACGTTTGGGGAATTGTATTGAGGCGCTTGACTGGTGAATCCCGAATGTGAAGACGAGTTATTGCTGCCCGTGACTCTTGAAAATGGGGCGTGATTCATGGCATGCAAACAAAGCGGGTCTGTCATTTGTTGGTGGCTTTCGTTACGGAAATGGTATTGAGGTGATTCATTGATTAATTCCGAATGTGAAGAGGAGTCATTGCTGCCTGTGACTCATAAAAATGAGGCGTGGTTCATTGTATCCAAACTAATAGACCGAGAGCTCGCGTGCAAAATAGCGAACTATCTGAAACAAAATTTTGGACTTTTTGGGGTAAGATGTATGAGCATAGCGAACACATAACCGCCCGTCTGCAGGCCGTAAGTTGTCAACTAAGTAAGGGGGAGGCAACTAAAGGAGGGTGAAAATGCAAAAAATCAGAAGCTTTAGAACAAACGTAATATGTTTACAGTTATGTGCTGATATTTTTATATAAACAATATTAAGGCGGCAGACGCATTTTTTTGTCAACCTTTTAGCACAGACGCTGTTAAAGATTCCTCAATTACCGATAAAATGCTATTATCAGGAACACGATATTTGGACACGTCAAATGAAAGGTAATTAAATATATAATTCAGGCATTTAAACAAATGTTTGGCAGACCGTCGCATAACGATAGCAGACGCCTTCTTATTTGCATATGTACCTCACTTAGCGCTATACGGCTTACGCTGAAGAGTAAGGTGGCGCGCGGCTCAGAATAGACACTGAAAAGATAGATAGTTAATCAAGAAATAAATGACTTATTTGTATCTACAACAGTTATAACTTGAGTTGTATTTATTGATAACGACATATATATTAACTTAACAAAAATAAAACAATTATTCTAAAGGTATTATTAATTATTAAACAAAAAGTAACAGGAAATGAAATATTGTTTGAGTTAAAAATAAATAATAAGCATTGATTTAAGCCTTATCGAAAAATAAAAAAATAAGAAACATTATAAAATAAATTTATGTTTTAAGCTATCAAAGTAGACCACAAAGGTTGTTACATAAAGTACTTTTTTTACGTTTCTCTACAGTTTATTTAACTCTTTATACTTCTTCATCACTAGATGATAAGTATATGTCATCTTCATCTTTTAACTCAGTAGACTGGTATTCCTTTAAGCATATTTCTTCTATAGATGTTGGTGTCTGTTTTCCTTCAAACCAGTGAGGCTGTAGTTGGCCAGCAATTAATACCCAACCGTGTTCTAGAGGAGAGAAAAACATTGGTTCGTTTGAGGTTGCATGATTCCATATGGCAGAAATTAGGTTAACTCTTTTTAATTTGCATATAAAAACGTCTTTACATGGTGGTAATAAAGTGCCATCAATCCTTCTAAAGGGTTTCCTGACTTTTTTGGTTTATAGCAGTTGATGAAAAGCTCAAAACGGACATCTTTGATGTCACTACTATTTTTGTGACTATACATTTTACATAAAAAGGTTTCAACGTCTTCAATATATTTGTCAGTTAAATTACTACTATATCCGAATGAGCTGAATGCTTTTTAAGCCACTTCATCATTTTGTAATAATTTGAATGGTCTAATTTTACCTTTTCCAGAAAACGCCGAAGTATAATCGCAACCGGTAAAACTGTGAAATGCGGGTAAAGCTTTGTATAAATCTACTCCTAAAGATTGCGCTATACTATTAACATGTCTCAAAGTGTTTTTTGATTGTACCTTTAGCCACAACAATATATTTTGTAGAAGTTTCTGAATGTAGCCTAAAATTATAATTAGAACATCTGTATCTGAAGTTTTTATTATAACTTTGATATGAGAGGGCATTTTTGATAAATGGTAGACAATTCTACTGTCGGCTTCTTCATGTGTACAAAACAAATTCTCTTCTACTACTCTATAAATACGTCCCTCTACGACATAGAACTTATAACAAGTGTCTTCACAATTGACATATAAAGTTTTGTTACGCAAAATAGGCGCATGAAAATCGTTTTGCCAGATCTCACAGAGGAATTTTACTAAAGATGTTTTAAAATTCTCATTTCTTAAAGTCTTTAGAAAGTCTAAAGGTGTACGCTGATCTGGACCGGAGATTACGTAATCCTTAGTAGTATCTATCATATTACCTCTCATCTGACGTTCGATATCCTTAATTGATGGAGCAATAAATTTATCAAAGATTAGGTCAACTCGATTTCCTGCAGATGCACAAATTTTGCTCAAGAAACGTTGAGCAAATTTTCCAAAAGTCACTAAAATTTCACCGACTAAATGCAATAAATAAAATTCATCAATAAAGGTACAGTCAGCAAGATCAGGTAAAACATTTTCTGCGCGATTCTCAAGAATTCTTAAGAGCTTTGACTTATCAGTTTTATTCATAAATCCATCAATATGGCAAATGGATAATGGTACAGATGTTAGTGGAAAAGACAAAATATTTTTAATATCTAATTTGTTTTCCATAGACAGGACTAAAATTCTTCCAAATAAGTCACGTTCTGTTATAACTTCTTCAATTTTTCCATTAGATCTTTTTACAAGACTTTTGTTTTCTGACGCAAAAGTTGATATGTCTTGTTTTGTAATTTTTGGCTCAAATCTCAACGGATTATCTAAACACTCTAATAAAATTGTCTCGTAATTTGTTACCATTAGCAGTAATATTTAATGAAAAATCTTTGGTTTTTTGTGATGTAGTTTTGCCAGTGGATAAGTTAAACAGCCTCTCTTTCTTCAAGTGTTTGCCGAAGAGATTGATAGTATTTTGAATTCGTTGAATTAGGTCTTCTAAAGTAGAATTATCTCTTCTGATAATGTGAGGTCATAAACAATTGGTGACATCATCGGTTTTACTCAAATGTAGCTCTTCCATCAAATGAGTTATTATCGAGGTTCGTAAAGAATGACTTGCCCATTTTGTTCTTGCACAAATGGAATTTGTAAAGTTCGATATTCCAGTCAGTTTATTTGCAGCGTCCGCATTTATGGTCTGTTCTAAAGTAAGATCTGTAGGCGTTCGAGAAAATTGTTTATTAGTTCGTTTTACTGAAACTCCACCATTAAGTAATGTGTCTTTGAAGCCAGGATGTGTTGTCTCTACATTGATAAGGTTATTATAATATTTCAATCTCGATCTAGAGTAATTTTGATGGTTCATTGAAAACATGATGGAGGCAACTTGAGAAATACTATATACATATAAATCAAAATCTCCAGTTCTAATACTGCGAGAAAACTCAAGGTAAAGTTTTGTAAAATTAATGTAAATTATCCAATATTTAGTTGTAGCGCCATGACTTCCATCACCTGTTTCTTTACAATATTGTTCGTAATCCCGAAGAAGTTGTTGTAAACTGTTTGACAATAAGATATCATCTATAGATTTTGATTTTTCAATTATTTGCAATTCTGTAATTATATCATCCAACGGAAATTCTTTTGTTAACATGAATTCCTTAAAGTGCAAAATTTGCAAGGCCGTACCGCCTAGAAATCCTTTTAGTCATCCTGCTGCTAAGATTTCACATTCAGTTAATATTGCAGGTCCTCCAGATTCTTCAATATATTTTCCCATTGCTTTAAAAAAAGACATTTCTATAAGAAATGGTCCAAGTTGAATAAATAAATTATCGTACCGAGGAGATTCCGCATGTTGTACCTGATAAGCTAACTTAGCAATAGCGAGATCATATATGACAGATATATTCAATTGATGACATTCTTCAGCAATTTTTTGTGCTTTTTTAAGAGTTTCTACTACCACACACACGGTCGTTGAGGAAGCATTTATAGGCGGGAGATACCAAATCTTCTGCTGAGGTAATTCAACTTGAGTTTTAAGGTTATTCCACCCTGTCCAAAAAGGAACATTTATGTTACTTAGTAATACCAAAGAAATCATCCACAAGTTATCAATATTACAAATAAATTTATAATTCGATGGTTTATGTGAGGATATATTGTCAATGTCAATTGAAAGAGTTTGCTGAAGTCTTGTTTTTTTAAAATATGGTTCCATTTCAACATCCATTTGACTAAAAGCTCTTCGTCGTTTCCTGCTATTAGGCTCGATATCGCTGGTGTTGGTGTTTTGACCTGGAACCTCAGTTTTATTTTTATACATAACACTCATAGTGTCATGAAGGGTGTTTTTAACTGTACTTGTTTTTACGAACCGATCATAGTTGTCAAATGCAACGGCCAAATTTTTAGAAAAACTGTTTGACACTACTATACCTGCTGTTGTAAATGTTTGAACATAATGCGGAACCAACTCATTTTCGTGAATCATGTCAGATGTCCACATTTACATACACGCGCGTTATGTATCTAATAAGTGACAAAAACATCCATTGATCACCACAATAATTTGTCTAGTAATATAAATGTTCTCTTTTATTATGTATTAAGTAGCCTCTACCTACAAAAAAGAAATGCGGCAACATAGCTAACTCTATGATATTGATAACTGCATACTAAAAATTATGAGCTAATCGGAATATAGCCTTAGAGACAACTAGCGATTTGAGATGTTTATATTATATCCGACTGTTAAAATAAACAATCTAACGGGCGTAGAAGTTAATATCGTATTTGTTATAATTATCTATACACACTTTTTCGAGTTAGGTTAGGCAAACTTTGCATTTATCTAATAAAACAACGAATCTACATAATCAGAATGGAATTTTTTATACTTACATAAAATATTCTAGAAGAATTCCGTACTTTCTGTTATTTTCTTAATAACATAAATCAAAACTTGTTTTACAACAAAAAAGATGCTTACTAAACACGAAATTCGAGACTGTAATGAGGGACGTACCTGGACTAAATAGAATTGACCAGACCATGCTACGTTGCCATCAGTTTTTTATTTTCCGTATTTTCCCTAGAACTGAAACATGTATGCAGTATGCAAATTTGACGGCGTCTGCTCTCGTTATGCGACGGTCTGCCAAAAATTTGTTTAAATGTCTGAATTCTATATTTAATTACCTTTCTTTTGACGTGTCCAAATTTCGTGATCCTGATAATTGAATTTTATCGGTAATTTGAGGAATCTTTAATAGCGTCTGCGCTAAAGGGCTGACAAAAAAAATGCGTCTGCCGCCGTAATATTGTTTACATAAAACTTTCCGCACATAATTGTAAACATATTACGTTTGTTCTAAAGCTTCTGATTTTTTGCATTTTCACTCTCCTTAAGTTACCACCCCCTTACTTAGTTGACAACTTACGGCCGGCAGACGGGCGGTTATATGTTCGCTATGTTCATACATCTTACCCCAAAAAGTCCAAAATTTTATTTCAGATAGTTCGCTATTTTGCACGCGAGCTCTCGGTCTATAAGTGGGTTTGTTATTTGTTGGTTGCTTTCGTTCTTTGATATCTGCTTCAACTCAAACTCTTGCACAGTGGCGAAAATTACAGTTTTCGCCTGGTTCAACAATACTGGATCCAAAGACTTTAGAATAGGAGCTAAGCCAGCAAGAAAAATATCAACAGGGTGTTGAGGATGGGTTGCACTGCCTTTACTTTTTTCTGCCTCTTTTTCGGCTAATATGAAAGCCATTAGTTGGCTCGAAGAAAACTGTTCTGCAGGTTTTTCATGATAGGGTCCTCTTCGTTTAAGGTTGACTGGCCTAGAAGTTGCTTGCGTGGACTCAACTGGAGGAACTGGAGAGGTAGGCTGAACTGTAGTCTGAGAACTGGTACCAGGATTTGTAAAACATGGTTTTGGCTTTCAAGCTCACTTTCGGGATAATGTTCAGGCTCTTCCACACTTGTGTAAAATTCAGAATTGTCCCTTTGGTCTTCCATTGATGGCACATTTGAGAGTGTTGCTCTTTTCACAATATGAGGGAGCAAAAATTCCAAAATGTCTTCGTACTTGAAGCCCACCATTTCCTGCACTCTTCCGACCCTCCTAAAAACAAAAAAATATGGTTTTAGAATAATATAACTGTATGTTACAAACTATCAAAATATCGTTGTTTTCAGGTTTCTTGCAACTGGGGATACTTTCAAGATAATTTCCTACAGCTATAGGCGGGGCAGATCGACGGTAGCTGCTATCACTCACAGTACATGTAAAGACATTGTGGACGTTATTCAAAACGAGGTCATACCTGTGTTAGAAGAAGCAAAATGGAACACTGTGGCATTTGAGTTTTGGGAAAAGTGGCAGTTTCCTAACTGCATCGCGGCCTTGGATGGGAAGCATGTTACAATTCAAGCTCCGAAGTTGAGGCAGTTTATAATGGAATCGGAGGTTACGGGAAAAATTCGAATGGAGGCATTTTTTTAAACTCGAATTTTGGAAGAGCTCTGGAGAATGGCCAGCTGAATGTTCCCCCGAGTAGAGCACTACCTGGAACAAATTTCGAACTGCCAATGGTCATTGTAGCTGATGAAGCCACATGAAAATGTGTTTGGAATTTTAGCCCAGAAGTTCCGCATTTTCTTCCGATGGTTGCAAGAAAACCCTGAAAACATTACGACTTTAATACTAGCTGCTTGCTTACAAAATGAAGGAAGTAACTTGACAGAATTAAATGAAAGCAACGATGGTATTGAGGGCAACTGTATTCTTGAAGACCTACCCCCTGTACGAGGAGGGTCACCAAGAGAAGCGTTTGCCGTGCGAGACAAATTCAAGGATTTCTTCAACTCTCCAGGGAGAAGTGTAGAGTGGCAAGCGAGGGCAGCACTGGAAATATAATGAACCCAAGATTTAAGGGAATTCTGCATTAATATATCATCATATAGTATAATACACTGTGTTATTTATAAAATTCGACATAGGGTTTCCTGTACAAAACTGTCAAACGCGAGCTAACTTTTTTACCAAATAGCGTTCGTGAAAAATAATAACAGATTTGAAAAGGTCATTTAAAAATAAATTCAAATGCACTTTTAATTTTATTAAATTCGGTCTGGTTTACTAAGAAAATGCATAATTATGTTTTTAAAAGTCGTACGCCATTTTTATAAAAGTTTTTAATAATAAGAACCGGTGTCGATGTGGCCGAGTTGGTACTTTGTACTCAAAATTTAAAGTTGAACGTAAAGGGTCAAGGGTACGCTCCCGCAGTGTGTCCGAAATGTTTTTTTCATAATTTTTGTCCAAAAAGAAATTTTAAGTAGAGATATTTAAAATAAGACAATTTTTTTAGGTTACACATTTATTTATTTAATTAAATGCTCAAATTGTTTTCCGTTTGCTGCAAAACAGTGTCCCAAACGATCACAAAAGTTCCGCCTTACATTATTAATAACAGTTCTACAAATTTTCCGACATTCATTAATAATAATATTTTTCAATTCATCTTTTGTCTCCGGTTCATATTCTGCTACCTTATTTTTTAGGAAACCCCATAAAAAGAAATCGGGGGGTGCTAAATCTGGAGATCTTGCCGGCTAATTTATTGTACCCCTCGACCTATCCACGTATTTGGAATAACAGTATAAAGGTATTTCCGTACTTCCCTATACTTCCCTACTGGAATGACCCGGGCAACCATCATGTTGATACCATACTGATACATTTCTAGGTGCGGCATTTGCAATTTGGGGTCCTATTTCATTTTGGAGAATATTCAAATATTCTTGGCCATTGAAATTATTATTTAGGAAGAAAGGACCAATTATTTAATCACAAAATATGCCGCCCCATACGTTTACTTTTTTCTTGTATCAGACACATTTATTTTACATGGAGTTACTGTATCCCAATACCTTTGATTTTGTTTGTTAGTTTTTCTCTTTAAAACAAAACTAAGCACGTTGGTAAAACAGATGTATCTTAAAAAATTCCTATTTCGGTTGGCTTTGTCTATCATAATTTAGCAGAAAAAATATTAAAATAGTCTTGCTCAAAAAGTTCTTGCACATCATGAAGTTTGTAAGCTTTGAAGCCGTTTTTTCTTAGAACACTGTGTACTTTAAAAATACTAACATTTAAATCACATGTCACGCGTCTAATGGTGGTTCTAGGGTTTTCGACAAAAGCCAACAAAATAGACATTTCCATCTCCATTAATGTTGTTCGATTTCTTCGTCGGTGTTCCGGTTTTAGGCACAACGTTGTTTCAAATTGTTTAATAATTTAATGTATCCTGTGATGTGGTACATCAGTCTGACCATTGGACATATTAAATAAAAAATGTTTAATATCGCGACTACTGTGACCGCTATAATACGTACGAACAATTTGCACAGTTTCTTCACGAGTAAGCATTTTACAACGAGAAGAAAAATAAATAATAACTAACTGATAAGAATTAAAAACTACCAAAAATATAAACAATAAAATGAATTAAATAATGGGAAAAAACGAACAATTTTAAATGAAATTATAACTATTATAATAAATTAAAAATTATTAAAAAATTAATCTAAACTTAAAACAACAAATGAACTTACAAAAATATCGACAAACGAAACAAGAAATTACTCACAAGTACACTAAAATAACAAATCTAATCGCTTCAAAAATACTTATTCGCTCCAAAGATTACAAATTGTCGAGAATGAAAATGACATTATTTGGAAGGATACCTACTAGAGTTTGCTTTTTAAAATTGATACTAAATTATCTGAACTTTTCTTTAAATAAATTAATTTTTGAAACAAATAACTTTGCTTTATTTTAAAATTAATGTTTTTTAGATAAAAAATGTAAAAAATGAACTAAAAACAAAAAACTTCGTCACAGCGTGGTATCGAACCGTCATCCTGCACATTCAACTTTCAAATTTCGCGTACCAAATACCAACTCGGCCACCTCGGTCCCGGTTATTTGTATTCGAAAGTGATATAAAAATGGCGTACGACTTTTAAAAACATAATTATGCATTTTCTTATCAAACCAGACCTAATTTAAGAAAATTAAAAGTGCACTTGAATTTATTTTTTAACGATCTTTTCAAATATGTTATTATTTTTTACGAACGCAATTTGGTAAAAAAATTAGCTCGCGTTTGACAGTTTTGTACAGGTACTATATCGCATTTTATAAATAGCACAGAGTATATTATATTGATTTATTGCACAAGTTTCAGTCAAAAATAAAATGAAGCTCACTTTTGGTTTTTTTTGCGATTACCCGAAAATTTGTATTTACCTTGTTTTTGCACAGAAAATATTATATATCTTAAAACCTACTTAAAAACAACGTTTTTATTTTTTTAGCCAACTGTAAGTTTAAAAATTGAAATTTAAAGATTTATTTTATGGTGTTTGCTCGCAAGAAACATTTTTAAACAATATTAAAATTGAAGAATTTTTACTAATAAAAAAAATTGCCTCATTGGATGCAGAATCCCCTTAAACGCCGACTAACTTTGGACTTTAACCAACAAATAGACCTAATATTTTCTACTTTGGAAAATACAACTGTGTTAGTGCGTTAATTATGTGTAAATTCAATTGAAAAACTATTTTACATGCACTATACACCAGTGGCGTAACTAGGGTGAGGCTCTGAGGGGGAAGGGGGGGGGGGTCGGATGAACTACCGCGAGATCTGGGTATCGGATTTTTTTTTCAAATTTTGAGCCCATAAAACTGCATTTTAGCTTTGTTTTTCTTATAAAATTATAGCCTAGCTTTTAGTAGATTTCAATAAAGTATAGGTTTGTTGTGATTATGTACTAGATTATTTTCATTTTAAGGGTTCTGGGGGGTTCTATCCCCCTCATCCACCCCCCGTAGTTACGCCACTGCTATACACGGTGTTTTTGAACTCTCTGGTCATGCTTTGTAGAAATAAACACCTTGTATAACAAAATGAATGAATATAAACATTTAACATACCTGGTACTTTCAGTGTCTCGGAAATGATTTTCCACACTCTTTCCTATTTCTCATCACTTTGATCGTACAGAACAGGGAGCCGTCACCGTTAAAAAGTAAACTGAAAACTGAACTAGTCTGTGACGGTGCGGCCTCGGCGCGGTCTCCGAGCACCACGACGTGCTGGCGCGGTGCGGTGGTATGTATCCCTTGTGTTCGAATACCTTGTTTTTCTTTTTCGCAGTAGCATATCCAACTCTCGACGCGGGCTTGGTGCGGTTATGTGTGTCCCGACCATTATACGTGCCATCACTACACTGCCCGTCTCTCCCCACCCCTTTGCAGCACTCGGTTGTTTAGGATCATGTTTTTATCTTTTTTTATGATGTTTCAGAACGTTTTATTGAAAAATTATGATATATGTTTTGTATATATAGAAAAAAAGAATAATAACAAGAACGAGGCAATAGGAATAAAAAATAAAGGACATAGGGAAAAGAAAGGAAAAATATGATAGAAATGAAAAGAGAAGAAGATATGAGTGCAAGCGTATCGATAATGCTCCTATACATGTGAAGAAGTATAAGAAAAGAAGAAAAAATCCTTAAATACCTGAAAATGGATAAGAGAAGAGGAAAAAGAAAAAAGTAGCTTGTTTGATATTTGGAAATGTTTACTTACATGCATTAATTTTTTATTATCTACCGGTTCGTTGGTACCGGGTTGGATTTTATATTTTCTAATTACCGACGGCATATTGGTGACGTCCATAAAAGTATAAATACCGCCGAATAACCAATAAACTCCGAAAGTTATAACCAATGATCCATAAACCCAAAGGTTGAACGGATCTTCGCCTGCTATGTCCAAAAATTTATTCCATTGCGCTTGCCAAAAATCACCGGACGCACCCCAGAATCGTTGACAATGCCTACAAACAAACATTCGTATATAGCGAAATTACGAGACGTTATTGTGAAACGTTTTATTCCAATTTTTCATTCGTAATGTTAGTAGAGTATCCGAACATGAAACGTCCTTCATCCATCAGTTTAATGGACGAAAATGATTTTATATCAAATTTAGTATGTAATAAAGGGTGTCTCAAAATTAACGCCCGTCTTCTCCGATTATAAATAGGGGGTATAAAACAAATTAAATAGCATCAATAAAACTCTAGCGTTTTGTCCTATTGATAAAAACCAAACTAATTGTCATGAAGCAAAAAAATTATTTATAAAAAGTGTGTCACAAAAATCGCCACCTACTTAAATGCAAACATTTGCACGATTCATCACTGAATCACGAACCCTCTGTAGCCTGTTCTTGTCTACGAGGGTTGTCTAAAAAGTTTCTGACCTAATAAATAAACAATATATTTTTTCTTAAAATTTAGTTTTTGTAAGCTAATAGTTAACGCACGTTTTTTCAATGAACGTTTGTAGTTAATTAAAAAATCAAATTCGGACACTATTACTATATTCACACAAAATTATCACACAATTTACACATTTTCAATGTTTCTTTTATGGTTGCGAAAATTTGCTACTTGATACGTACTCGTTTACTAATCGAGATACCGAGAGAAAGAATTGCGGGAGATTCGCGAAAATTTGTAGTTCAAATAGAGAAACTCATGAGAGGGGGAAGCGTAAGAATAATAAAATAAATTACAAGCGTTACCTCAGTAAACTACTGAGATACAACTTGAGCTCAACTCAAAGCTGGAGTTGAACCGATTCACTTGACGAAACATTCACGACTGGCGGTTAAAACTCAGATCTTCTTGCAAGAAAGATCGTATGCCACCCATAAAACTCGTAAAACCAAAAATGATCACATACTCTGCTCTCTTGATCGGCTGGGGCGCTCCTCGGCAAAAACACAATTGCCGTGGAGGGCCACTTTATCCTGACCAAGGGACCGGTCCCAATCCCGGAGAAAAGAGGAGGGAACACACCTACACAATCACACACAACACATGTACACTCCCCAAATGCAAGGTGTAAAGCGACCCGTGACAAAAAATGCGTGGCGGCAGTGAAGTGCCGTCGCAAACGGAGCCTCCAGGAAACCCGGCGTCTTCCTGGAGTAACTAGCCTTACTGCGGCATTCGGGGCTCTGCCGTTAGTTGACCAACCACTTCCCTAGCTTCTCGTGGGACCGATATGAACACATTAGAGAAAACAAAAGAAGACGAACCGATGGAGGTATCAACAACCCCATCGGAAATTCCAGAGGAACTGAAGGAAGCCCTACTTGCGTCACCCCCCCTCCAGCTGCAGTTGGAGTTGAACCCACTGTGCCTTCTGAAAAACCAAAGAGACAGTTTGCTGGGGAAACTAAAAACGTCTCATCCGACTGATCAAGAGACACTGCTTGATCCACTAACGAATGGAGAAAAAGGAGAGGAGCGGAAACTAACCGCCGTCACCTGAAAAACCTGGGACCTCGGCGAGGGATAAAACCCCGCTAGTGCCCAAGAGTAAGCATGTGCGATGTGAGGATAGTACTCTCAGAGAGCACACCAAAAAGTCCCGTGTGGACGCAGGGCCTAAACGTTCGTTCAAAGCTGTGGCAGAAAGTATCCGGGTTGGAATAATACCCCTGCCAAAACCAGCTACACCTCCTCCCCCACCACCCTTACCTTAAACCTAAATCACTACATACGCTTCCTTCAAGCAAACCTCCAGCATCCCAAAGCGGCTTCTTACACCATTGGCAGGAGGTTTGCGAAGGTAGAAATCGACATTGCACTACTCATCCAGGAGCCCTGCCTATTCAGAAATGGCTGCATAATGGGCCTGGGAAACAACTCAGGTAAGTTAGTATCTAGTGACGGAAAAACCAAGAGCGTGCTTACTTATCAGAAATAATATTAAATTTTTATGTTAAATGAGTACTGTACCCAGGAAGTGGTTCCTGTTCATCTATCCGTCCCGGTGGCGACAGGTAGCTCAAATAAAGAAACTCACGAGAGAGAGAGAGAGAGAGAGAGAGAGAGAAAGAGAGAGTAGTTTTCTTTTCCGAGTAAATGGAATTACTGTGGTCTTGTTTGGGTTAATGTTTAGCCCCACTGACAAGCCCCATTACTCAATATGTTACGGGTTCAAATTTATTTGAGTTAGTTAAAGTTAAACAGAGCTTAATAAATAAATTTGAGAAGTAGGTAACCTAAAAACGATTTAATACAAAGTTAATCTTGGTTCAAAACTACACTGGCGAGCAAAAAATTGAGGTCACTTCAGAAATTGAGAATAATTTTAGCGTCAATATTGATAAGGGCATAATAGTATTAGTAGGCGTTAAAGCAATTTTTTTCCGAGCCTTGACAGCTGTCATTAGCTGTCATTCGATTTATTAGAGTACGACTTTTATGAAAAATGTGCCTTTGTGCTAATTGAACATTAATATTTCCCTTGTCTGTTTTCCAGATTACTGTTGATTATTTGTGTAAAACCTAACGATTGTAAAGTGTAGTGATTTAACAGGCCCATAATGCCGATTGTTGTGACAAGAATTGTTGCACTGTTACAAGGTGGTCGTGGGTAACGTGAAACTGCAAGAATTGTTGGTGCTAGTACTTGTGATGTGCAAAGGGTGTACCAGCGCTTTCTGGAGACTGGCCTGATCACTAGAAGACCAGGGTCTGGGCGAAAAAGAGTTACCACTCAAAGAGATGGCCGTTTTTTGGTGTCCACAATTTTGCGGAATAGGACAGCTACTGCGGTTTCACTGCGAAATCAGTTGGAAGAAGTGAGAAATGTCAACGTTAGTGAATGGACCGTTAGAAGAAGACTTCGTGCTGCTGGACTGTCATGCAGAAGAATGGCTACAGGTCCTCCGTTGCAACGCCAGCATCGGACTGCAAGATTAACATTTGCCAGAGATCACGTTCGTTGGAATGATGATGACTGGAGCTGGGTATTGTTCTCAAATGAGTCGCGTTTTTACCTCACTGGGTCAGATGGACGTCGACAAGTGTGTAGAAGACCTGGGGAAAGATATTCTCAAGTTTGCATTGACGAGCGTCTTCCATTTGGCGGTGGGTCAGTTATGGTTTGGGCGGGAATAACTGCAAAAGCTCATACAGAGCTGGTCTTCACAGAAAATGGCCCCCTAACCTCTCACAGGTACATTACGGAGGTGCTGGAAGACCATGTTATGCCTTTCATGGTGACTATGGGGGAACGTGGCATTTTTATGCATGATAATGCGAGACCACATACAGCCAGAATTGTCAGGGGGATGAGGTAGAATTTAGGCGGTTTGACTGGCCAGTCCGCAACCCAGACATGAATCCCATAGAACACGTCTGGGATGAGTTGGGACGGCTGATCCGCTAACACAGACCAGCACCAAGAACTGCCCAGGAGCAACTTAATTCAAAGTATGCCGCGCCGACTTCAAGCAGTCATCAATGCAAGAGGAGGGAATACACGTTATTAGTGTCAAGTTTTTTATTTCGTTCGTTCCATATTTTCCCTAACAACAAAATGTTCAATCTCGCCCAAAATGTTAATTTGTTGCTTTTTCAGAATAAATCATGAAATCCAAGAAAAAAATGCATTTTTCTTTATTATAGAGTATCACATTCAGCTTACAAAAGCGAATACGATCTGAAAACGTAAAATTTCAAAGAACATGAAAATTTTGAGGTGGCCTCAATTTTTTTCTCGCCAGTGTATAATAAAAATAAAATATTAAATGTTACTCACTGATCTGTTCGATTCTTTGTTCCAGATAATAGTTCTGGTGATTTACCCCATTTACTTTGAACTGTTCCAAATTGTCCTTCAGATTGGTTTTGTATAGAGACCAATCTGTCTTTCTAGGATTCCGAATTGAAAGAATCGAGGTGGTATCTCCCTCTATCTTAAATTCGATGATCCTATGGTCAGGGAGTGATGGCTCGTTCATCACCCTCCAATCTTTTACATCTTTCCTAGCAGCAACGTTAACTATTGTTATGACCAGGACCTCTTCTCTTGCTCTCGTGACAAAAGTGGGTGTTATTCCCACGTTTAACGTTTCAAGGTTATTTGCTAAAAGATATTCTAATAAACACTCACCTCTGACGTTGTTATCAGTGCTTCCGCACACGGTATTGTGTGCGTTGTCATCACAACCAATTATGACTGGCAGTCGTCTGTGATTGCAGTGTCTCACTAGTTCTTGCACTTCCTCCGGTAGTCTCATCGGCCCGTCTACGGCGAAGTAGGCAGATGCAATGACGATGTCCCGGTCGATACCCCCAATGTTGAGGGAAACCACGATTGGAACTAGATCCTGTGATATGTATTCTGAAACACGTATATATTTGATGTTATTTCTTATGAGTACACAGGCACGCGGAGGTACTTGCCTTTGATCATAAATCAATTTAGAATCTTTGCATGCCAAATCTTTGATTTGGCCTTCTTTGTTGATCTATGGTTCTTGGATTAGTACAATTCCCAAATTCCCAGTTGCAGTTTAGTGAACAACCTTGCAATCACGGCTGAAGCTATCTTTGCGTGATGCAGCTTTACTAGCATTACCTTCGTGAAGATGAGAGTGATTTATTGCGGGTGAGATAGGTCGATTTGTTCAGCCTCTACTTGTCCGCATTCCTTATATCTCCCTATCCCTCCTCGAATTTCATGATATCATCTACCCCGGAATGGAATTCGAGCAGGTTTATTGATCCTGAGAAAGATCCTCGAACACCAGACAGCTCCGCCCCTCTTACCGGGATGCAGAGGAGCTTTCCGCATCCTCAGGTGGTCCAGCGAAACCGGAGGAGTTCTCAGGTTGTCCCAAGGTCAAGATTTTGCCTTTTTCTTCTTGTTTGGAGATTTCGGACTTAAAGGGCGTCTCCATATCCTTCGGATCCTCCACGGGGTTCTCTTTCTATCCCAGTCCCGAGACAGGGATACGCCCAAAACAGAAGTTCAGCGCATAACCTCATTCTGCTTTCAAAGTCTCCCTAGATTGGTGATCAATACCAATAATGAGCATTGTTCCCTTTTCCTCCTTTTTGGAGTTCAGTACTTTCCAAGTCCGAGTAGTGAGGTTGGAGTAAACATCGACAAGTTGGAAGATCTCCATTTTCATGTCGATGCTTCTTGGGAAGAATACCGTAATGGCGACCCGGCTTTGGAATGTCGTTTCCATATATAGCCACCAGTTCGGGTCCTTCCCAAGAGTTTAATTTCGATGCGGACCTCGTCAGCCAGTCTGCCGATTCTTGGGACCCACAGTCCACCAGTATCATTCCGCAACGGAAATGAATTCCGGTGAAATAGATCCCCTTCTCCTTGCTCTGGCACGACTCTTCCACCAGAGTGTTTTCCAGGGAGGATAGCTATTCTACTTCCAGGATAACCTTTGGGTAGCCCTTGGGCATTATTCCTATCCTGGTCGCCTTCTTTGTTCTAACTACTGCTGCGTAACCAGTGGCTTGCCAGGTTACCGTTGCAGCTGTTTTTGGTTTTTTACATAGAGGTAGCTGCGGAGGAGTGATATGCTCCGGGCATTCCTTGCCGTTTACCTTCCCCGTTTCATTTTGGGTTAAGCATTTTCCTGTTGGCGCTTCCTTCGGGGCTGGGCGCTGAAGAGCCTATTTCCTAGCATCTTCAGGTGCAATTCACTGATGAAGGAGTCGCAACTACTTCCGCACCTCTGCTCCACTGAGGCCTTTCCTCAGTGTGTCGTCTTTGCTGCTCGGTTCTATCAGTTTGGGCAAATCAAACGGGAGCTTGGGCCGTTTGACCTTTTTCTCCTTTTTAGGGTGCTCAGATGAGGAGGTGGAGGCTTTCTCCAACACTTCCTTGGTGATTTTTTCTTTCTTCAAGTCAATATATGGTCCCACGAGAAGCTAGGGTCATTAAGTTCCACCACTGCAGAGCCCCGCATGCAGAGGTAAGGGGTTTGATATAATGGAGTTCCCCCCCACCAGTACAAATGAATCTTCTATATAGCCACGCATTCTTCCCGTTTCCCATCTTGATGTTTTTAATGAGGTTGTTTCCTTTTGGTCTGGGCAGTCAATCCCAGACCCCCTCCCCATCATACTGGTCCGCGAGACATGACCACAGACAGCTAGCAGACATTAGTATAACCGGTGATTTCGTGGTAAGCTCGAAATTTCTTCCAGCATCGTAATCCTGCGTGTAATCTCTTAGCCACGATACTACAGCTAGGACAGATACATTTGGTCCGTGGTAGGGTATTTGAGGGCTGTCAGTTGAGTTTTTACACACAAAGCACCTCCAGGTTTTTTCCACAGACTTCCTCCTCACATCAATAATCTCAGAGGCCCCTCCTATCCGCTACCTGGAGACGCGCCGGGTTGGTTCTTCATCCGCCCCCTCTCCTCCCCTCCCACATCAATAAATGTTTCGGCGGACGTATATATCTACTGATGTGGATCCGGTTAGTCAATATATAACAAATGCGTTCTTTGGATATGCCCATAGCCTCTGCTATCACTAACCATAATTCGACGATCATCCAGTACCATTTGATGAACTTATTCGATGTTATCGCTGTTTCTGGTCTTCCTGAATGCTCACCATCAGTCAAGTTATCATATCAATCAGCTACCCAAAAATCCACGGTCGTAAATGATGGTACAGAGTCTCTATACACAGCATCCAACTCATCTTTGATTTTCATCGGCGTGTTGCCTTTCAAGTACTTAATCACAGCTCGGTACTCAATTTGTTCCATTTTTGTGAAAACCCACATGATGACTTACTCAAATGATTGTCAAACAAAAACTGACAAGCAAAATAGCTGGAATTTCAATGAGTATGTATTTTTCAACAAATACACCAACTTTAGCTCACGTTCAGGTCGGAAACATTTCAGACAAACCTCGTATATTATTTATTCATTAAACAAACGAGTGCAATTTGAAAAAAAAAGTTATGGTTAAATTTTTTATTATTCATAGTCCGAGCAGGAGTTTTTTAGTTAACACACCGGCGATATACTTTTAAATATTTTAAAATAATTTTCATTTATTAAGGACGTTTCCTATTCGGATCCTGGACTATATGTGTTTACTAGAAAATAGAAATAGTAGGTATTTACCATGTAATTGAATTTCTCGCCGCCGCAAAACAAATTAGGGCTGTACTTAAAACGATTAAAACACTTCTAAGTGATGACAAGATCGATGGATTGTTTTGTACATTCTGAATGTGATTGTTGGAGTTATTTTTTCTCGTGGGGGTCACTTCACCGCTCGAAGAGGAGGAGGAGGACTCATCTTCGTAATCTTCAAACATTATAAACCCTGTAAGGAAGTTCATTTTTATAAAAAATTAATACTTTTAAATAACTGACTTTTTTTCAAGTAACACTTGTAGTTATCAATTTGATGTTTTGTCTATCAACAGAAATTTGAGTCGTGAAACAATAGATAGCGTGTTGCATACATTATTTAAAAGTTAAATCTGTGTAAATACATGAATAAAATCAGCTGTCGTGACGTGAGATAAAATGACAATGTCAGACTATGGTGTCAAAGCTGCGGTATCCTGGTTTCTGACTAATTAATAAATAAGTTAAGAAACAATACCTAAACATTTTTAGTGTCTCAACTGGATTTTAAGGTGCTAATAAACAATTTAAAAAAATATTCAATCGATAAGTGCATAAAAAATGAATTTAAATTTTACATTTTAAAATTTCCCGCTGTGACAAAAATTCTGAACGCCATGTTGTTCTGTGATCAAGGCGTCAGTTAATCATGTAAACAAATATTCATAACATTATTATCTGAAATATCTTTCACACTAGGTTTAGTGGGAAAATGTCATATTCTTTTGATTTGATTCATATTTGGAGGTTATATAAGACGGCGTCATTCTAGGGAAGTATTCACAAGATTGCGAGAAACCGGCAATGTTCAACCTGTCGCAGTCACTGATTTAGGAAAACAATATGGATTGCTAGACCCTTTTGGAAAATATTTACTAAAATGGCTGCAATATGCAAGTCGCCATCGCGTGACAATTTACATTAGCTACATTGAATTTACTAAAAAAATACAAAGCTGGTGACACTGAATAAGTCAAAACATTGCACTATTGACAGATTTAAAAAATAAGTAAAATATACCTTACATGGAGGTTAGATAGGAGGAGAACGATCACTGTAGAGTGTCCCAGAAATATGGATAAAATAAGTGAGGCGCTGCGGGCTGTTTATTTTTATCAACAGTAAAAACACAAGAGCTTTTTTTTATCGGATCAATTTCTCTTTGCAACGAAACAGTTTTGCCAATCACTAATTTTACGAGAAAAACTGACATGATAAAATCGCGTCACCGAAGGTGGAGCGATTTTATCTAATGTCAGTTTTTCTCGTAAAATTAGTGATTGGCAAAACTTTGAGTTAAAGAGAAATTCACTGATAAAAGAAAAGCTCGAGTGTTTTTTGGCAAGATAAATTAACGACAGAATATATGGATGAACAACAACAATAATTATCTTTATTAATACGATAAACTACAGAATATATGGATGAACAATAACAATAATTATCTTTATTAATACAACAAAGTTAAATAATTACCACACTGATTCAAAATAAAAGCACTATGTGTTTAAAATTCAAAAATCTGACAGACTAATTGACAGTTTTGCCAACACTTAATTGCTGTGAAATTATAAGTAACCAAACTTGCGACTCATTGTCATTGTGTAAAACAAAAGTGACGTCCGCTTACTAGATATTGAGGAAGAGAAGTTTTTATCCGATAAAAAGGATGCACCTTTTTTATCGATGTCAAAGTGACAATAACATTTCTAGGTATGACATTTTAACATTGGAGTTAATTTATCAACAGTAAAAACACAAGAGCTTTTTTTTTATCGGATAAATTTCTCTTTGCAACGAAATAGTTTTGCCAATCACTAATTTTACGAGAAAAACTGACATGATAAAATCGCGACACCGAAGGTGGAGCGATTTTATCTAATGTCAGTTTTTCGAGCAAATTTAGTGATTGGCAAAACTTTGAGTCAAAGAGGAATTTATCTAATAAAAGAAAAGCTCGAGTGTTTTTTGGCAAGATAAATTAACGACAGAATATATGGATGAACAACAACAATAATTGCGACTCATTGTCATTGTGTAAAAGTGACGTCCGCTTACTAGATATTGAGGAAGAGAAGTTTTTATCGCGATAAAAAAGGATGCACCTTTTTTATCGATGGCAAAGTGACAATAACATTTCCAGGTATATGACATTTTAACATTGGAGTTAATTTATCAAAAATAAAAAAAAAACATGGAGCACGATTATTTTCTCACCAATACCGGAAAGAAAATATGTACATTATTCAACCACTTCATCTACTTGTAATCATAAACAGCTAACTTCACAGATACTACTTACTGACGGCAGCGCGGCCGGTGACTGAGAAAAGAATTACAAATTTTCATGGACAGGCGGGCTAATGCATTAGCATGTAGCGATTCTTAGAGAAATAATATACAATAGAGAGGGCAATTCATTCATAAACACTTTTATTTTTACGGCCAACAATCCTCAACGCCAGTAGTGCAATAATGAATGAATTACAAAGAGTAGGGATGGTATTGTAGACACATGGTCTTGGTAATTTTGGCTGTTTTTCTGACAAACTTGGCACCGACGAACCATGATAATCCAAAAACATTAAATTAATTAACTTAAAAGTTTATTTTGTCACTAAAAGTCTTGAGAAGTTCATCAAAACAAAAGAACTAAATGATTACTCTCTAGTCGTAATGGCGCTCGTATAAACAAACGATGCTAGACATTATTTACTACAGCGTATTCGAAATTATCGTCGAGCACACTCTGACGATATTTGCATCTCTCTTTATATGGTAATTTAGCAAGGACAAAACTACTAAATAGGTTACCCTTAACACATAAAACAGGTACTGAAATTTTGAGCAATGTTGACGCTTTTAGTTATAACCATAAAGGTATGTGAGGTTACAACAAATACTTGTTTAAAATTTATATAAGAAGATACCTTTACTAAATAAAATTCAAGTATTATTGATTAATTTTAAAAGCAGCTACTCCAATACATAAATTAGTATGACTTTTTTTTATTGGTATAACTTTTTAACAAATTTTCAAATAAACTTCTAATTTCACTTTTTCTGCAACTTAAGATAATTTGTAAATATGGCAAAGCAGTGGAATTGTCCGCAAATGAGCTTAGAATGTGACTCGATGTTTGGGGCAGGAAAAAATCAAAACAAACATCTATTTTATTTGTTAATCTGAGTAGCGATCCTTGTTCTCTCCAATCTCCATGATACCCTATAAACAGTAGCATTCTAAAGAACTTCTAGGAATCATATATTAAAATAATGCTCTGACTACGGTACTGACCTACGATTAAATTGGGATTACAATGCTACGTATATTGGTAGCTGTAAATTAATTAAGAATCATAAAATAGACAACATGTACACAAATTATAATCCTCTCTAACGTGTTTTGACTATAAAATTATTTCATTTAATAATATATCCATAAAAATTGGAGAATTTGAAATTATTTACCGAAACTAAAATATAACCTTCAAAGGCCGATTGATGTGACATTCAGTGTCACCACGCATCTTTGGAGGCAAAAAAATCAGAAATTGACACGGGATGGCGGACCTCTATTCTGCAGTAATTTAGGCAGCGGGCACACTGATCAATTGGTGTCGAGTCGTGTAGTGTCGGATCAAGTGAGACTTGAAATGCTCGTTACACTAAAGCTGCGTTGACATGGGTCAAGTAACTTGATCAACTCACTTTAATTCCAGTGAATTGAACGTGTAAGCCCCCAATTCAACTGACTTGATTCATTTCACTTGAAAGAATCGCCAGTTGAACAAGCTTCAACTTTTTCGTGCAAGTCGAGAAATTCAAGATGACTGGCACTAGGTGGACCGACGAAAAATCGTTGAATTTTTTTTAGATATCAGAAATATCCATGTTTGTGGAACACAAAACGTGTATATTATTGATATATAGATTTGTGGGCAAGTGCACTCATACAAATTATTGAAGAAATGCGCGAAAACGGAGCTTTCGTGACTACGGTGGATGTAAGAACCGTATAAAAAGTCTTCCACTAATCTACGCTGTAGAAGTGAGAAAAATAAAACAACGCAAAGAGCGGTTCAGGTACACATGATATATATGTACCCTCTCTGGTTCTTCTTCTATCAGTTCTTGTATTAGCCTTGCCGAATGCCGATGTCCCTAGCTCACTATACCTGAATCTTCTTTTCGTCGAACAGTTTTATTGACAATATTTTTTTAATTTCATTTGCAATATCTAGAACTGCTTGTAAAATAACGCAATGAATCTTTCTCGGCGCCATTTTTTTTAAAGAAATGCCTTCATGTCAAATGAAACGTGTAAACCTTTTCAAGCGTTCAAGTCACTTTAAATCAAGTGAGTTGATCAAGTCACTTGACCCGTGACAACGCAGCTTAAAATCAGGAAAACAATTTTTCCGCCTACCTCTATCCAAAGTATACATTTCCTGGCCTCATTGTAGGGAGCAAAGTCGTACTTTTCCTCCCTAGGGAGGAAAAGTAAAAGTGACGTCGTAGTACGTTATCAATGAAATAATTTTTGCAATTTCGAGACTAAAGTGATCACTTTAGTCTCACATGTTAGAAACTATGTTAGACCCAAGGGATATAAAGGAACAGTTAAAATCCTAAGGGATTTGAAGTACAAATAATAAAAACGTACACCCCCGATACCTAGCCAAGCATTTTAGAAGTCCGTCCTCGATGCCCAACCAAGTTTCATAAAAGTCCCTCCTCGATGCCCAGCCAAGCATTTTAGAAGTCCATCCTCGATGCCCAGCCAAGTTTCGTAAAATAAGTAGTATTTATTAATTTTGTTTGTTAGTTTCATAAATAAATCATTGAAAATGTCTTGTTATTTGAGGCAGGCAGAAAAATCATATGTATAACATGAGTGTAAAGTGCCTTTTCCTCCCTCGAATGATTACTGCCCTCCGCTACGCGTCGGGCAGTAAACTTCATCCTCGGGAGGAAAAGTAGTACTTTCATCCCTTGTTATACAAATAGCTATTTCCGCCTACCTCTATCTAAAGTATACATTTCCTGGCCTCATTGTAGGGAGCAAACGAGTACTTTGACTCCCTAGGGAGGAAAAGTAAAAGTGACGTCACAGTACGTTGTCAATGAAATAATTTTTGCAATTCCGAGACTAAAGTGATCACTTTAGTCTCACATGTTATAAACTATGTTAGACCCAAGGGATGTAAAAGGACAGTTGAAATCCCAAGGGATTTGAAGTACAAATAAAAACGTACACCCCCGATGCCAAGCCAAGCATTTTAGAGGTCCGTCCTCGATGCCTAGCCAAGTTTCATAAAAGTCCCTCCTCGATGCCTAGCCAAGTTTCATAAAAGTCCCTCCTCGATGCCCACCCAAGCATTTTAGAAGTCCATCCTCGATGCCTAACCAAGTTTCGTAAAAGTCCATCCTAAGTAGTGTTTATTAATTTTGGTTGTTAGTTTCATAAATAAATTATTGAAAATGTCTTGTTATTTGAGGTAGGCGGAAAAATCATATGTATAACATGGGTGTAAAATGCCTTTTCCTCCCTCGAATGATTACTTCATCCTCGGAAGGAAAAGTAGAACTTTCCTCCCTTGTTAGACACATAGCTATTTCAATTTGACATTTACCAGCTGTAGATATCCTAAACTCACACCAAACTCGCTACTATTGGAATTTTGAAAGAGCATTAACATATGGCCATTTTATTGGAGGCTTTGCAGAGGAACCAGATGCACCATAAGTATATTGTTTTTTTGGCTCTATATGTGCCTCTCAATATTTGCCACAAGCTTTAACTTTGTATAATTTAACTGGAATTATTAGTCATCTCAAATAATGTAAATATACTATATACCTTTAATAAAACACATCACTTTTTGTTGGAAGCTGTTCTGCAATGGATCGCCAACATTTTTCTGTTACTGTTTTAAATGAAACTTACTGTTTCTAGACCACAATATATTGAAAAAATGTTAAAAATTCTAAGAAATTTGACAATTGTTTCAATATTAAATATCATCGTCAGAATGACAGAAGTTACATTTCATTTGATGCCTAACTGATGTTTAATAATTATTTTTGGCTAGACCAAGAAGTGACCTACCTTGTGACACTTAAGAAAGAGACCCGCAATATGAAGTCGTCAATGAACAGATAAATCTAGAGAGTTATCCTCTCTTAAACTATTGTAAAAATCAGCAGATATAGTTTTCCTGGTTTCCTGTATCATTGCACAGTTATACTAAACTTAAACGGGAAAAATATATTCTGAGGATGATATTTAGTAATATCGAAACAATTGTTAATTTTTTAGAATTTCTATCATTTTTTCATTTATTATTGAATTATCTAGAAACAGTTAGTTTCGTTTAAAAATGTATTATGAGCAGATTCCAAACAGTAAAGGTCTATTTATAAACTTGCAGTTGCCGTCGCCGTTACCGTTCCCGCTCCCGTTGCTGTTTGACGTTGCAGTTGCTGTTAGTGTCAATTTATAAACCTGACGTTTGATGTTCGTCGCCGTTGTGTTCAGGCCCCCTATTCTGTAACTCAAGCGAGAGCTCGTGCACGAGTTCTCTCTCACAATTTAACGTTACTGCGCATGCCACTCTCCTAAATATCATAAATCCGTATTCTCTAAGGTAGGAGAGTGCTCACATACTCCTATGCGACTACTCTACTGGGTAAAAGCAAAGAATACACCAACATGGGGTTGTTGGTGTATTCTTTGGTAAAAGCAGGGGAGTAAGAGAACGGACTTGCGCATATCTTTAGTCACAGAATAAATATAAATAAGAGGCCAATAAAATGATGACAAGGAACGTTTTATGTTTGTTCTTTAACTAAACCTCAAAAATCAAAGCTTAATCATAATCAACGAGTTTTCTATGTTGTATGTTGTTGGATTGTTGTAATTAAAACAGTAAACAGGTTTAATTTTAATTGAACAAGTGGTTTAGTTCACAGTACAGACTTAGTTTTTAGTTGTTATTTATTTTTAGAGAAGAGTTAACACTTTAGTTTTTGTGGTTTTTAATTTGGCGTAAATTTTCCACTACGCAATTCTGGATGATTGTTCATAAATTCTATTAACTATGTTTTTTGTGCTTTACACAACATTATTATCGTCTTTTTTTAATATAGTAAATAACTAATACACAAAACTGAAATATACACACAACTCAAATCACCCACAAATAACAACGTTGGACAACAACAGAATCTAAAAATATTTCTTCGTTTCTTATCCTCATATAACCTAAAGTACATTTAAACTACTAAATAGTAGGTCAAAACTGGCCGTTTCATTTGGCAACGCTGAGCCAAATGTAGTGGAGTCGCCGATTCATCGTGAATACGGTTTTAAGAATTATGTGAGTGAGGAGTGAGAGAGTACTCATACCAATGAATAATCGTGCACGATCTCTCGCTTGAGTTACAGAATAGGGACCCAGGGTAGATAATATTTATCTTTATTACCTCTTTCTACTTCTACAATGATTTCTTGAGTCAATGTCATGAAGAACATTATTGTCATCCACATCGAAATTCATTCTTCACAAAGCACAAATCATCAAATCAATAAAAATAAATCTTAATCAACGTAAATCAGCTACCCAGGTTTTAATAACATATTTAAGATTATGTTAAACCCGCTAAACTCGATTCTTGCCAAACGACCAGGCTTTTGATTGGTTAATATGCGAACGGCACGAACAGCGAACTGCAAAACCATAGAGAAAGTAATAAGAGTGTTCGTTCCCGTACAAACCGCTGGCACCGCGTCGATCTGAGCGCACCCCTTGCGGGAGGCAGAACTAATTCTTACAGGCGGGATATTTAAATTTGGTAGTTTGGATTATTGGTAGGTAAATTTTATAGTTTGTCTTAAAATTGTTTATTATATAATTATTTCATTTCAAAAAATTATATTTCATTTTTTGTAATGAAATAATTATAATAAACAAGTTTGAGACAAATAATTTAGATAAATAAGAAAACAGCAAACATTTAAATTTTTTATTAACCTGTACATAACATAAAAAAAATTATTAATCACAATTACATATTTCTACTAAAATTACATTACATTATGTTTAAGAAAATGAATCCAATATCACATCTAATTGCACATTGTTATTTTAAAATTATTGACAACAAAACCAACAAACATTTTAATAAAAGGAAGTTAAGAACTAGATTCTCCATATCCATGAAGACAGGAACAGATCTGAAACAAAGAGTAAATTAAAAGTAGTACGTTTTAAGTAACAAAAAAATATTTTTGTTTGTTAGTCCTCTTACCATCATTATATTTTTCAATTAATAAGGGAACACAAACTTTTATGAGTTGAGAAAATACGTATGATTTATGTTCTAGACAGATGAATAAATCAAAATTTATATGACCTTTTGCAAAGTGTTATTTTTTTCAGTAATATTTTCTACATGAACGAAAAGTGGTGAAATATGATAACAAAGTCATGCAGTATTGAAAGAAATTTAACAACTTTTCTGTACACAAATCAGACGTATTTTATCATCATTTTCTTTGAAGGAAGTGAAACCACGGTGGTGAACAACTAAAATATCTCTCAGCAAATTAGCCTTACATTCTTTGCAATTAAAAGTTGTACGAAACTAGAAACATAGCTTATGATGAAAATTTGAAAAATGTTTTGTTCTTAAACCCAAATTGCAAAGTGGCCAAAAATATTTACTATTAACAATTTTTTACAATACAACTATGACGAATTATACCTGGTAATGACATTTTAAAGGTTCACTTACTTTTATTTACTTTATTAGAACGGGAAACCTAAATAAATTGAACAAAACTATACTAATTTTACTCATCCTTAGAACTTGTAACCATAACCAATATAACCATATTTTTAGTTTTGACACTTCACTTTGACAAACACAAGCCGTATTCACACAAACCAATGTAAGATTTATTTTGTATATTTTCATTTTTAATGACTTAATTAGTTAATATACTAGGATATTTTATAATATTTATTCACAATAAAGGCAATATGTTGAAATTCATTGTCATTTATAATATTTTAAATTGTTTTATTCTATTTTGTTTATGTAAAACAGTCTTGTAGTTTGCGGGACTGTAGAGACTCCATGCGCGGGTGGCGGCGCAGAAACGTTATGCCACTTGCCGCCTATGCATCAAACCGTCTCTTATATTATTTGTATATGTGCAAAACTTAAAACTTCGTTATGCCTGAACGTCAGGGAACGTCACGCTCAACGGCGAACGGTAACAGCAACGGAGAATATAAATGCGCAAATGTGAAAGTAGCTTTTTAACTTTCAACGGAAACGGCAACTGCAAGCTGAAACGGCAACTGCAAGTTTATAAATCGGCCTTAATAGTCGAAACAGTAAATTTCCTAAATGAATCGCCCAGTACAACAATGTATGCTACGCTCCGATATTGCTAGTGTTACTGGTCACAGTAAGCCATTTCGGAACGCTTGGCAGTGGCAGTAATCTTAAACTGCAAATTCATTTCGGAACAATTCGGTGACAAGCTTTGGTTGTACAGAAAATAACCTATTCCTATTGTTTTCATGTTTATTGAAACGATGGAGGAAATGAAACGTATCTTAATGGATGAAATATTAAGTGATAGCGATTCTGATTCAACAGAAAAATCAGATAGCTCAAGTACCTCAATTTCTAATGAACATATGGATGGAAGATTTCATAAATTTATATTCTTCCTAAGATTAGAGGACCAATTAACAGGATACCACGAATAGAGGGTTACATTCAAAATGTAGTTGGTAATTATACTCCAGATATTTTCAAACTACATTTCAGGTAAGTAAAGAGAACTCGGTCAGTTTTGAAGTTCTCTACTGATCGCCTACAAATATTGCCTAGCAAAATTCGCATCTAAAAAAAAATCATTCTTAAACTGGGTTTTAGCTGCACCTATATGAACAACAATGGAGAACAAACCTTGAAGATTAGCAGCGGGTTTAGCATCAACTTTTACGCTGAAATCTTCCAGTACAACTTTATACATTTTTTGCTGTATGCAGATTGGAATAACAATATTTTTTAATCTATAATATTAACAACTTATCATTCATGTACTGTAAGCTGTCACATTACTGCAACTACATGACAATTTCTGTTAAAGTAGCACCAGTAAATTTTTTACTATCTAACAGAGCTTCTTAGAAAGTGGCGCGAAAATATTGCCAGTGAGTTTCAGTAAAATTGGAACGGCTAAATTTACTGGGCAGTACTGTTCAGGAATATCGGAACATGGCAGTAAACTACAACAGAAGACTGTTAAGTGGGTTGCATAATAATTGGTATCAAACAGATACAAACAGGTATACAGGTAGTATGTCTATTATATGAATACCACATCGACTATTTAAATAAATACATTTAAAACGCCCTTAATTAATGACCCTGTAGAACAATGTGAACTATTGTAGAAGAGTGATAAGTGGGTTGCATAATAATTGGTATAAACCGAAAACATTATAATGTCTGTATCACACAGATAGTAGGAAACTAGTAATACATCTATTATATAAATATTACATCGATTGTATAAATGGATTAATAATTTTTCAAACGTACTTTTCTTTCTGAAATTCCTCTTTTTTCGTTGTTGTGCAGTTTTCTTGGACATTACGCAGAGTTTTATGTTTTCACTTTAACTATTCTACATACATTCAATTCGACAATAGGTAGAATAACTATGCAATCATTGTATTGTTATTATCTACTGTGTGCTAGCGACAAACAAACAACATACTTACAACAAATTGCATTATTATTATTCATATGATGTATATGTAACGGTGGTAAATGAAAAAATTGACCCAAGGCCAGAGCCGGAATGGGAAACAAAACCGGTTGTATAAAAATTTGTGGAATTAAATTATAACTCAAACCTCATTTCTATTTATTATATAGGTATTCCGTAATTAAGTGAAATAGTAGATCGTTCAAAAAATTTTCAATACAGAAATACGTTTTTTCTAATTTTGTTAGTTTGAAGATACAGATTGATAAAATAAGTTGCTGAAGAAATACATATTTTATTACATATCTTCTCGGGGGATAGAAATACGATTTTAATTTTTTATAGGATATATAGTCTCTTCAAAACACATCGATAGTAGCTATTTACGAAAATTGTATCAGGTATATACCGATAAACTGTAAGCGTTCAAAAATTGGATTATTGGTCTCTACCGACGTTCGAAAATTAAATTGAATATGCCCATTTCATTTACCCGATCGGGCGTTTCATACCTAAATGACACGATATTAGCTATTAATCTTTCAAGCCAAAAATTTATTTGACAGTACATTCCCGAGATATTTCCATCCAGCTTTTTTCTTTTAATATTTTGTTCTTGCTGTTATCATTAGAGTTGTTCCCAATACAAGGTTTTGATTTGGCTAGTCCTATAAGCGTCACCACATCGCATTTAAAGTTACTAATAATACGTTATAATATTTGTTTATTGTTTTTTAATATAAAACTGTCTCCCACTGTCAGCACGACGACACGATAGGGGTGAGGTAAATAAGTATTTTAAAAGATTAATAATTGCCAAGGAATTTCTCCTGTGACCTGGTTGCTGTCATCGTTTCATCAAACATCACATTAGCAGCGACATACCTCTGCGATTTACGGAGTAGTTCAGCAGCTTTAGTACTTTTGTTGTTAGCGTCATTCGGAGAGCCGTCAAAAATAACTACGCTGTTGACCTTGTAGTACTTCTGTACGTACTGTACATACTTCACAAGAAAATTGCAGAACGTCTCTTGTTGGTACCAGACCACACGATGGAGAAGGAATCCACCGTCTATAACATGTACCACGTTATCTGCATCGTTGATGGAATGAGCCACATGAGAAAACATATTATACAATGATGATTTATTTGTCTAGCGCATTTCTATTTCATGAAAAAGTGAGAGTGGATAAGGAGTTAGTTCGAAGTGAAAATATTGCTGCAAATCCTGTTTAGTTTTATTGGAAATTGTAATTCTTTGAAAAATTAATGAAGGGTCAACAGGAATCACTTCATTTTGGATGTTTATTGAAGAGTTTACTGCTCTTAAAGGAATTACTCTTTTCTTTCGCTGGAATTTCACATCTTCTCACATGGAAAGCAATTATTTTGTTCTGACATCGTTATACAGAAATCGTTATATTTTCCGTATACGTAAGCGCGTCATCGACCGACTTCTTAGGCACACAAACAGAGATACTGCACACAAAGCTACACTGGAATATTGAATACACGAAACACGAAACTACGAAAGGGGATGCGACACTGCTACGTAGGCAACAGTGCACTCTCCCCACCTAAGAGCAGGGCCTGTTCCGCATCTGCCTGCACCAGCAGGCATATTTTCGAGAATCCCAATGTCGGCGCTCGTGACATACGAGCGTCTCGCGACAGTAACAATTTGGCTTTCACGCACTTGCGCACTTTGAAATGTTTAAATTCACATGTTCCTATCGTGCGACGTTGCCGGTTCCATTGTAGACACGAAACCTTGGGGAGGGTATCCTTTCAAGATTTTTGTTATTATTTGGATAGGTAACTAAAATATCGTCTATGACGATCTCGTACATAAATACTCACCTTCAGATAATTAAATGATACGAGGAATATGAAAAGTATAATTTTTTCTGAGCTTCAAAGTTGATCGAAAATATCCTTAATATTTCTCGACTCAATTAAGGCATATTTAAAATGTACCTATTCTTAAGGCCTTAGAAATCATGTATTTTTAGTTTCCACAATATCAGGTCAGTTTAAATGTTCCTAACATAGGTTAAGAATTTTACCATTTAAAATCCTAGTCTTCTTCGTTACAAAAAACACACTGTACACTGTATAATACTTACCTACTTATTCAAAACTGGGGTCAGTTTGCAATAACAAATTTTTATTTAAGTAAGATTTTCAATTATGTTTGTTGAAATATTGAAATAACACAAATTGTATAATGCAATATTTTATTAATAATATTACGTTACATTCAGATTCATCGTCTGCATATAACTAATAGGTATACCTATAGTTAAAAAAATGCATAGAATTAATTACCCTTCCCAATAAACAATAAAAGCATTGATTGCTCAACAGATTTTACAATCCTTTAAAGGGCAATACCTGTATGTTTTGACTGAATACAATATACCTACAAGAAAACGAATAAACTATATAACCAGGAAACAGGTGATAAAAATAGAAATGGTATACAGAATACAAATAAAATAAAAGGCAAAACAGAGCAATATTAATGATAAGAAAAAATAAAATTATTTATACTACGAACCATAAGTTTAATGTGATTTTTATACGTTCATGCAAAGAACAAAACTTTATTGTACTATATTTAGGTAAAAAAGTGGTTCTTTGGTGATGTTCGATGAAATCGGCCAAAAATTAAGACTTCTTATGTGAATCGGAGTCTGAATAGTCACATGCACACACGGTAACAATTTAATATACGAATAAAACATAACAAATACCTATATTATTATCACAATTTAAGTGAATGTGTGATCGTTTGAAGAATTAAAAACCATTTCTTTGCCTTTACCTTCAAATGCATCCCTTATACTCTTCTCTTCAAAAACACTTGGTCTTTTAAAGGGGTTAGTTTTTTTTGGTTTCTTTTTAGTGGTAAAAAGCCTAATTTGTTTTTCATTATTTTCATTAGTATTAACAGATTTTTCATTGGAAAACTTAATCTGATTTTTGTTGAGTATATCTATTGATTTATCCAGGTTTTTCAACAACTGAAGCTCATCACCGGCATCACCCTTTGGGTTTATATGTATATGAACGGTGGCAATTATAATATTTTGTTTTATTATGTCTGATGCCAATACTTTTGCTCCAGTATCAAGGCTATAACAGGAATAGCTGTCTTCTTGCATAAGATTTTTCCATTTTTGGAATTCTGAAAATAATAAAAATAATACTATAGACTATATTATTTTAAATAAAACCCTCGGTAAAAGCATTGTTGTGACATGACAATCAAACTGTAGTACCCATGTCTAAACGTTTCTATAAAATTCACCTTGTAAGATATTTACTTATTGAATGTTTACTTTTCATCCTTATTTGCAAAGTTTACTCATATATCACTAGAAAAGAAAACGCATATATGTACCTTATATGGAATGAAATGTAATATCCTGCTCTTCAATTGTAATGGGATGATCAGTTTGCATATGCATATCCAGTGTTCGGTAACTAGGAGTAAGATCAAAGTAGTTTTCAAATGGACATCGTAATCTTGATATTCCAGATGTAGATGAATAATTATGTAATTTTACATCGATCTTCTCCTTTTTTGCACTGGACTTCGGCTTCCCTTGATTCTCTACATTATGAATTCTTCTAATATGCGCATAAAGGTTCTTTTTACAGGAAAAAAAATGCAGCGGGGCACTCGTTGCACCTTACTCGATTAGTAGAATCCATCATAACAACAAAACTCAAACGAATAAACGAAACACAAAACCACCAACTTGGACAAGTGACAACGTCGCACGATAGAAACATGTGAATGTAAAAATCTCAAAGTGCGCAAGTGCGTGAAAGCCAAGTTCTTACTGTCGTGAGACGTTCGTCGTGACGCACGGTCCATAAAAGAGACCGGATTTATACTTGAGATACTCTTCCCGTATTCTTAGAACCAAACAGCCGTTTGAATTACGAAATAAATTTTTAAACAGAAGCTTATAATATATTGCAGACGAGACAACACATACTTATTATCAATGATGAATTTGAATTACTTATACAGTATTAAAAGAAATAAAACAAATTGTCAACAGTCACCAGAAGCAGAGAATAGTGGAATTTGGTAAGCAAGAATCAATATTTACTGTATTTGTCAAAACTCGCACAATTTCGCGCGGCTAGTACTCCGAAACTATAAGTCCCATGAAAAAATGATGGGGAACTATTTTGTACAGAAATTTGTCACCTTTAATTTCATATAGAACCATTTTGGCCGTACGATAAAGAGAAAACGAGATATTACCTAAAAACCAAAAATGTGTACCTTTGTAGCCTCACGGAGATCGACGCGGGCCTTAAGGGTGTGGGGAAAACCTAGATTCTGATAATCACACCCTAATAAACCATTTAAAACAATAAAAGCTTTGCCAACATTTTTTTACGGTTTTGAACGATTTTATCGCCCTGCTGCCTGGCCTATAAGTAATACCTACCTAATTATTTATATATTGAAGCAAGAATCACTGTCAATATTTTAATAATAATTTTTTTAAATGTCTTAATAATAAAACAATAACATATTTATCAGTGCGAAAAACGTCTTGGTACGACAGGCATTACAGTAAAAGTCTGAGTCTGAATCCACATGAGTACGTGATCACGGATCCGTTGTAACCACGTGACTACTACCAACCAATCAGAGTGCTGGATGCAGCACTCTGATTGGTTGGTAGTAGTCACGTGGTTACAACGGATCCGTGATCACGTACTCATGTGGATTCAGACTGAATCCACATGAGTACGTGATCACGGATCCGTTGTAACCACGTGACTACTACCAACCAATCAGTGTGCCGGATTCAGCACTCTGATTGGTTGGTAGTAGTCACGTGGTTACAACGGATCCGTGATCACGTACTCATGTGGATTCAGACTTTACGCAAATTGTTTAATGTAGCGTGTGAATTCAAAAAAAAATATAAAAACGCGGTCTTCCCTATTCCAAAAACAACGTAAAGGAATTTTTATAAGGAAATTTATCCATTTATATCTTATTTAAATTTTAGGTGTCATATCGAATGTTTAAAAAGAATCGTTAGATATGTTTTTAATGTAGGTATTTGCAACAATTAAACCTTAAATAAATTGTACATACATGCCAATTCAGGTTTGTAGCAAGTTTGATTTTAAATCAACTGGAAATATGCCGGTGCCCTTTTAGTTTGTATTTTTGTGAGTGATTATTTGTCATTCCACACAATTATTGCATCTAGTTCTAGTTTATGCATGTATAATGGATAGAATCTACGTAAATAAATAAATCTTGTTGAATTTTCGTTTGACATTCTATAATATGTATTATAGTTTATAATACAATAATGTTAAGTTTATTATTAAATTGGTGTCTAAGACACCTAGTTAAGATAGAAGTACTTACTATTTATTAATAATGATAATCTGAAAATACGCAAAACACAACGTCGTATTCATAATATCAATACAAGTCTTATCTAAAAATAGAATATATTAGATACTTACATGATGCTGACATCTAACGACAAATTGAAGAACTACAGGAAAATCCGATAATGTTTTGAGGAAAATCCTGTAATTTGTTATGGAACGATACAAATATTCAACGATAGATGATGGGTTAGAAACATTTTAAAACGAAATATTTGGTAAGACTAGAAATTAAGTTTAGTTGTTGCTATAAACTTGATTGACGTTATTTTAGACAATTAACATAAGAGAGACACTTAATTTAAATGAATATAAAGTAAGGTAAAGGCAGTATTAATCAATTATCATGATTATTAGATCATCGGTGTAATTGACAGCCTAAGAAAAACTTTTTGCATTTTCTCTTGACATAGGTTTTATATTGAGTTAGGATCTGAAGCACTCATACAAGTATAGTTCAAACGTTGCTTTTATCTGGTAATGACATTATTTTCATAAGAAGCCGATAGTTTTTCACTGAAATATTTTTTTTGACAATCGTTCATAGTTGGTAGTAATTGACATCAACAATTTACAAAAATTTAGTAATTGACTTTTACTGGTAGTAGTAGTTTACAGTAACAACAATCAATTTAGTAAATTTTAAAAATATTATTTAATTAAATTATTCTATTCTATATTGCTATGAGGAAGGTGTTATGAAACAAAGTCATTAGTTTTAAAATTTCATATATAATTTTCTTCCATAATAGGTCTGTTCCAACCAACACAAAAACCGTACAATTACGATACAAACCCAGTTGACCTGCTGATTAGTGAATATAATAAGTCTGTGTAATTTACATCAAATTTGCTGCGTTACTGATATTGTACGGTACTAGAACGGTATTTACTTCGGTTGGAACAAACCTAATATTATACTTACGATAATAAAGAAAACTTCGTTAAAATTTCTCCATTGCTGAGACCGAAAAAGCACCCCTACGCTTGAGTCAATGGGGTGGAACATTTTTTTTGATTATGTCTTTAAGACAATATGTCTGTTTTGTCAGGCCATTTCCATGAAAAAGTGCCGCTTTTTGGTAGAGACCATGTATTCTCCATTCTTCTTTTCTTCATATTGGACAACGACATAACCATTTACAATCATCTCATTGTTTATAGATTCCTTATTTTCTTTATTACAGTCGACCATTTCTTCCTCTTTTTCGCTCTCTTTATCCCTACCATCTCCTTCTGTCTCAGATTACAGCAGTAAATCCACTTCATTTTCTTGATCTTCTGACGAAGAGACCTGAACCCTATTTTTTTAACTAACTTTTTTTTCTTTTTCTCTCTTAACCTTTTTCTGTCCTGAATGTCTTGTATTTTTTTGTTTTTCTGTTTCCTTTTTTTAGTATTCAAGTCATTCTTCAGACGAAGCAGCTGCAGGAATTTTTTTGAGCTTTCTGTCTGACACTTTTTTTTGGTTTCGGCTGGGGCCAAAATAAAGTAGATTTGAAAGGAGAAGAGATATCTTCTTTCAGAGTTTTGTTGCTTATCTCGTGAGTGGTTACATTTGGTATTCTTGCTAATAAATCTCTCTGGTCTCCATCGGTTTCATTTGTTGTATTAAGAATCTCTTCGTGTTCTGGTTGAGTAAGTAAGTAATTTTCTTCGGGTTCTGTTTGAGTAATAAGGGAGCTTTCGAGTTCTGGCTGAGTAATGCAGGAATTTTCTTGAGCAGACTTTTCAGTAATCTCGTTCTGGGGTGCAATTTTGGCTGCTCTGTCTTTTACTTTCTTCCATAAGTAGTAAAGACTTATATTTTCCTCAGGTCCGTTCCATTCCTTTTTATTCTGGTAAGTCCCTAAGAAAAATGGCATTTCACCTCTATAAGAATTTCCATATCACTTAGAAATTTTTCATTTACCCCTAGGCCATCATAGCCATCATTTTTTGGTACCACATTAGTTACTGAACACCTCTCTTGACTTGTACCTTTAATTTTCGAATAGTTTATTGCTTCTGCAGACCAAGGATGGAGTCAAAACTTTCGGAACCTTTTTCTCAGAGTTTCAGCTGTCAACGTTTCCGTTAAAACTTCTTTCAAAAGAGGACCAAAATCGGGTTTTTAAGCTGCTGATGCATAATCTGTGTTCTCCATTCATGTACCTTTCTTTCTATGCCGCCTTGACTATTCGAAAGAACGCTACGTCCATATGCTGCATGAGATGCGTTGCATTAGGGTACAGAGCTATGAGAATTATACAATTTTATTTACAAAACTCACTTAAATGTTGGGTCAAGTGGGACGTGTGGCTATCAAAAGCCATCTATTAAACTGATTGACCACATACTCATACAAAGTTTCCTTTGTCATCCATCCTGGTTCAGGTGTCCTATTGCCCACCCTTCCGGGACTGAGGATGCCATTTTTGTAGGAGATGTAATTAAAATACTTTTCTCACTTTTATTGTATTGTTTTGATACAACACGCCAACTAAGAATTTGATTACGTTTTCATGAAGTTTGAGTAATTATTAGCGGACTTTTCCTGTAGTAAGAGCGTGGCCCAGATAAAGTTTTAAGCTTACGTTCTCGTTGAAGTCTGTGTATAAAGTGGGAAGAAGGAAATATATTTGATTTTAATATTATTGAGAGTTATTAACGTTGTTTTTTGGTACGAGTTTCTGAAATCCATACCAGTATTCTGGCCAGTGGTTGTGACGTCATAAATCAACGCCATATTTAAAACGCCGTGTCTTGGTACACGTTAACTTTTACGGAAATCCAAAAATTGTGTACACGTGAAACGTAATCAAAGCTACAACGTTACTTTTTAACGTGCACGGAATAATGTTTTCTTGGTACACGCTAAAATCATGCCAATTTTGAGTTTGGTTTATAGTTTATTTATGCCGGTTTTATTTGCAAAGTATGCAAAGTAGTTTATGTTTCGCGTCCTAGCCATACTTTACTGTGCGCTAACGGCACTCACACGCGCCCACTGCAACAATTCGGTTAACCTGTCACCTGTCAGGGTTACCTCTTAGGACTAGTCTGGATCGATTGTAATTTCGTTAAAGCAGAAAGGATAAATTTAACTTACTTTAGCCGCCGGTTTGGGGTATTTGTGCTTTAGCTGACTCTGAAGCGGGCTACAAAAAAGGTTGCCAAACAGGTCGCTAACTGGAAGGTGCTTGAAGAAGAAAATTTGAGCCTACATCAGTATATTTTGTACGAGCTGAAGGAAGATCGCCAAGAAGAACACCGACAAAGGTTTCCATCAACTAATGGATGGCAAATTAAAAATGAGAAAATACCTAAACTCCTAGAAGACAGCTGAAGAACTGACAAAGGCTATAAAAACCGCTTGCGATAAGACCTTCAAGAAGAAACAGGGAAATCCAAAAAGAAGACCAGCATACTGGTGGACCGAGGGCATACTGGTGGACCGAAAAGGTAAGCGCCAAACGGAAGGAATGCTTGCAAAAAAGAAGGACGATGCTAAGGGCTAATAAAAGTACAGACGAAGACCACAAAACTGCATGCCGAGATCAGTACAGCCTTAGTAGATCCGAACTTAAAAAAGCTATAATACTCGCAAAAAAAGCCAGCTGGAGAAAAGTTATTGATGAAGTCAACGCAGATATTTGGGGCAAAGGATATCAAATCGTTACAAATAAGCTTAAGAAAAATCGCCCTCTGATCATGACCAACGAGGAACAAATCAAGATAGCGAAAACTTTATTTCCGGAGCAGCAAAGGAGAGTATGGAATAAAATGTAAGTAAATACAGCGGAAATACCAAAATACACACTAGAGGAACTACTACAAGCAAACGAACGGATGAAAGAGAAGAAAGCACCGGGTCCAGACAACATCCCTGCCGAAGTGATAAAGGCCATAGTAAGGAGCTACCCAGAAAAGTTCGTGCTCGTTTTAAACGAAGCACTAACTAAAGGCGAGTTCCCCAAAGAACTAAAGTTAGCAAGATTGGTGCTAATTGAAAAAGCTAAGACAGGCCAAAATAGTATAAGTTACAGACCCATCTGTCTACTGAACGTCCTGGCTAAGCTAATGGAACATCTGATGCTCACAAGGCTCAAATCCGAAATAGAGAGATGGGGAGACCTGGATACCGAGCAATATGGATTTAGAGAGCAAAGATCAACAATCGATGCACTAAAAAGGGTACAGAGCATTGCAGACGAAGCATGCCAAAGACATCGTAGAAGGCTTTGTGTACTCATAACGATCGACGTTCAAAACGCCTTTAATTCGGCACCGTGGCGAGAAATTCTCGATGAACTGACCAGCAAATGGGATAAAACCATATATCTAAAATATGATATCTATATATGGTATCTATCTACACGAAAGGTCATTATTCGTAGGAACAAACGGCAAATGTCACATGCGGATTACCACAAGGCTCAGTAATAGGTCCTACGCTGTGGAATGTCTACTATGACGGAGTACTGAAAATACCCGTTTCTTGTGGTGTACAGCTTATAGGATAAACAGATGACATTGGAATAGTCTGAATCTTTGATGGTAACAGCCAATCGGACTCTAAGACAGATAAATGAATGGATGTGCGAGAAAAAAGTGAAGCTGGCACCACACAAAACCGAAGCGGTAGTTCTGGTAGCGGGCAGAAAAATAAAAAGTATTACAATCGAATTGGATGAAATAATGATTAACAGTCAGGAAAGTCTGAAATACTTAGGTATTCATCTGGATAGAAACATGAGGATGGCGAAACATATATACGAAGTGGCAAAGAAAGCAGAAAAGGCCTTGGGAAATATCAGCAGGCTGATACCAAATATAAGAGGGCCCAGAGAGGGGAACAGACGTATTCTATGCTCGGTGTTGCAATCTATTATCTTGTATGGATCTTCTATCTGGAAAAGAGCTCTCAATAAAAAGATATAATTAAATAAGATACTCAGCATACAGAGAAAAACCGCCATCAGAATAATTAGAGCATACACAACTGCTTTCACAAGATCAGTTCTAACTCTTGCACAAATACCACCAATCAACATCCTAGTGATGAGCAGGCTTTAGATAAGCCAAGAGCAGAATCCTATTGCTGCAAAGATGGCAAGAACGGTGGCAGGAAGATACAGACACAGGAACCTGGACAAAGAAACTTATACCGAACATGGGTCAAAAGGAAACACGGAGAACTCAGTTACTACCTGACACAAATGCTGACCGGTCATGGATGTTTCCAAGCATACCGAAAGCGATTCCACCATACCGAACTCTGAACGTGCATATACTGTGGCGAAGAAGAAGATACAGCAGAACACACTATATTTATCTGTAGTAGATGGCAGATCGAAAGACTAAATATGGAAAACAAAGCAGGAAATATAACGCCAGAGAATGTCATAAGCAAAATGCTAGAAGATCCAAAAAAGTGGGAAGCAGTATACAAACATTCACAACTACCATACTAAAACAGAAAGAAAACGACGTGAGACAAAGAGAAGGTAGAGGGTAATAATTCAGAATGTATAGATGCAACAACAACATGACAGTCAATCGCAAAAATCATAGCCATCGGGCTTGAAGTAATGCTAAACGGCGGTTCCGAGTCCTTGAGCCCCACACTTCCTGTCGCATAAGAACCATAGCGCAGGAGTTGAACATGAGTTTCCACACCCGTCAAAAAAAACTCTGAAGCGGGCCCGTCGCAGTCAAAACGGTATAAAATGAGTAAACATAGAAATAAACCGTTAACTGAGGCAGTATTTGAAGAATTTTTGTCAAATTCTGATTTTCTCTAGTTATCAACAGAGCTTGTGAACTATATGGTCGAGTGTGAGACTAAGTTAACTGCAAGTTAGCATGTACCTAGACACAGCGTATTGAAAATAGTTCTCGTGTAACACGAGTCGTGTTTGTTTCATATAATTGACTCACCCGCCGAAATAGTTATACGTTCTTAGATCATATATGGGTGCATTCCTCTTAAAGCCCACAACGATTGCAAGACCCACTTTTTCGTTCCACTCATGGACCATGGTCGTCACAAGTGGTCGTTTAACGTCATAGATGACATCACTGTTTGTGACCGCTTCGACCATACAATACTCTCTCATTCGTCTTATCAAAAACGCAACCATAAATACACGGTAATCCAAGATGAATTAAATTTTATCCCGGTCTATGCGAAATATTTACTCAAAACTACACCAAAAATTATTTTATTTATTATTATACGCACAAGCTATACGTTTTCATCAAGCCGCTCAAATGTGCATTCCATTTATAACTTTCCCCTACAACGACCGTGATATCTTTACTTTAGTGGAACGGGAATTCCTGCGGTCGCGGGCTTTAAGTGAAAGGTAGCCTATATGATCTAAGGCTACGTCACATTTTTCTCACCAGTGCAATATGGCGTCGGATTCATGACGTCACAACCACTGGCCAGTATACTGGTGAATGGTGAGAGTTCGGAATACACCACAGATCACTTATTGGTTTGAGGAATACACCTATGTTGTTCAAAAATTATGTTGTTATTGCTCGTTGCACTGTCGGTGATACAAGATAGTGGGGAATGATTGTTACGCTACAGTGTTGCCGATCGAATAGTATGTGATTAACGGTGTAACTTTGCTTCTTCGGCTAGAGACTCCTCCTCAGGTAGTGGTGATCGGCCTCAGTTAAAGTATTCTATGAACTTACACTGGGAAGAGGCGACCAATTGATATTAATTTGGACGCCACCAGTATTTAAACAATAACAATAAAGGTGAAAAAACTGGAAAAACCTTATGAAATTTTAGTTCAACTTCAAACTTCAAATATTAAAAGTTTTCAGCAAATTATATTTATTCAGAAATCTATAAGACAATTCGCGTATCTAAATTACAAGACGAATACAATAAACCCTGTTATACAATAAAAATCTCCAACTCTACATGTTTATGAATTGAACTAAAATAAAGGACTTAACTTGGAGAGGTTCCGGAATGAGCAGCTTCCAGCCAGGTCCTAAAAGATGGTCCAAGAGTTGGAGACGTGGTGGTCGCGTGCTGTTGTAGCCGTGTCCCACGTTATGTAGGTATTGCAGAGCAGCGAATATAATATCACCACAGTAGAATTTCAAAAACAATAAAATTTTGTCGATGACGTTTAAATATACAAAGTTTGGAAGGGAACTAGTTTTTTAAGTTGACAGTGGCTAATGAGCCATTAATCCGACAATATTAAATATAATACAATGACGGAAAACGTAACAAGCCGCTTGGCATGTTACAAGGGTTTGCATAATTGTGAGGTAATTTTAGAGGAAGGATTTTTTAAATCGGAAAATATTGGAGGGGAAAGATGGAAAGAATGGGACGAAATGAGTGAAATATGAAAACGAAGAAGATGGTGAATAGTTACGTGAGTGAGGAAGTGTGTACACTGCATAGGGCTCTGATAAAGGGAATATAAATGTGTGTAAGTAAGAAGTAAGCGTACAGTTTACTGTCTAATCAGAGTGTATAAGGCTCAAATAAAAGTAATAGAGTGTTGTGTATATGTAAGTAAGAACTCTAGTATGAAAACTAGTGGGGTTATGAGTAAATAAGAGCTCGAAAACTAGTGGGGTTGTGAGTAAATAAGGGCTCAAGCACGACGGCTAGAGGGTAGGTAAGTATGTGAATAAGGGCTCTAATATGAAGACTAGAGTGTTGTATAAGTAAATATGTATAAGGTTTACTACTTAATGAGATTGTTTAGGGCTTTTGTAGGACAAGAGTAGTTTGTAAGTAAGTAGGAATTCTAGTAGGACAACTAGAATGATTTGTAAGTATATGAGTAAAGGCTCTCTAATAGGACGACTAGAGTGGTATGTGAGTAAGAAAGTAGGGTCTTCAATAGGACGACTAGAATGTAGGTAAGGGTTCTAGTAGGACCACTAGAATGATATGTACGTAGTACTCTAGTAGGACGACTAGAATATGTAAGTAGTGCTCTAGTTTTTTTTTGACGGGTGTGGAAACTCATGTTCAACTCCTGCGCTATGGTTCTTATGCGACAGGAAGTGTGGGACTCAGGGCTCTAAGTAGTGCAAGTCCCTGCCTACTCCACCAAACGACACCTCGGTAGCCAGTGTTAATCGGACTCGGAACCGCCGTTTAGCATTACTTCAAGTCCGACAGCTATAATTTTTGCTATTGACTGTCATGTTGTTGCATCGATACATTCTGAATTATTACCTTCTACCTTCTCTTTGTCTTACGTCGTTTTCTTTCTGTTTTAGTATGGTAGTTGTAAATGTTTATACTGCTTCCCACATTTTGGAATCTTCTAGCATTTTGCTTATGACATTCTCTGGCGTTATATTTCCTGCTTTGTTTTCCATGTTTAGTCTTTCGATCTTCCATCTACTACAGATAAATATAGTGTGTTATCTTCTTCTTCACCACAGTATATGCACGTTGATAGTTCGGTATGGTGGAATCGCTTTCGGTATGCTTGGAAACATCCATGACCGATCAGCATTTGTGTCAGGTAGTAACTGAGTTCTCCATGTTTCCTTTTAACCCATACTTGTATGTTCGGTATAAGTTTCTTTGTCCAGGTCCCTGTGTCAGCATCTTTCTGCCACCATTCTTGCCGTCTTTGCAGCAGTAGGGATTCTGCTCTTGGCTTATCTAAAGCCTGCTCATCTTCCAATTTCCTCACTAGGATGTTGATTGGTGGTATTTGTGCAAGAGTTAGAACTGATCTTGTGGAAGCAGTTCTGTACGCTCCAATTATTCTGATGGCGGTTTTTCTCTGTATGCTGATTATCTTATTTAAATATATCTTTTTGTTGAGAGCTCTTTTCCAGATAGAATATCCATACAAGATAATAGATTGCAGCACCGAGCATAGAATACGTCTGTTCCCCTCTCTGGGCCCTCCTATATTTGGCATCAGCCTGCTGATATTTCCCAAGGCCTTTTTGCTTTCTTTGCCACTTCGTGTATATGTTTCGACATCCTCATGTTTCTATCTAGATGAATACCTAAGTATTTCAGACTTTCCTGGCTGTTAATCATTGTTTCATCCAATTCGATTGTAATACTTTTTACTTTTCTGCCCGCTACCAGAAGTACCGCTTCGGTTTTGTATGGTGCCAGCTTCAGTTTTTTCTCGCACATCCATTTCATTTATCTGTCTTAGAGTCCTATTGGCTGATACCATCAAAGATTCAGAATTTGGTGCCGTTACAACTATTCCAATGTCATCTGCATATCCTATAAGCTGTACACCACAAGAAACGCGTATTTTCAGTACTCCGTCGTAGTGACATTTATCTTGCCGTTTGTTCCTACGAATAATGACCTTTCGTGTAGATAGCTAGCTATCATATTATAGATATATGGTTTTCCCCATTTGCTGGTCAGTTCATCGATAATTCCTTGCAACGGTGCTGAATTAAAGGCGTATTGAACGTCGATCGTTATGAGTACCCAAAGTCTTCTACGATGTCTTTGGCATGCTTCGTCTGCAATGTTCTGTACCCTTTTTAGTACATCGATTGTTGATATTTGCTCTCTAAATCCATATTTCCATAATCTCTATTTCGGATTTGAGCCTTATGAGCATCAGATGTTCCATTAGCTTAGCCAGGACGTTAAGTAGAGAGATAGGTCTGTAACTTATACTACTTTGGCCTGTCTTAGCTTTTTCAATTAGCACCAATCTTGCTAACTTTAGTTCTTTGGGCAACTCGCCTTTAGTTAGAGCAAGCAAGTAAGGATTCTAGTAGGACGATAGAGTGGTTTGTGGTTAAGTAAGAGCTCTAGTAGGAAGACTAGAGTAGTATATAAGTAATTAAGGACTTTAGTAGGAAGACTGTAGTAATAGATAAGTGTTAATAAGTAGTAGAGCAACTAGAATATGTGAGCAAGAAGGTAAGGGATCTAGTAGGACGACTAGAGTGTAAGTAAGGGTAAATGAGAAAGGATTCTAGTAGGACAACTAGAATGATATGTAAGTAAGGGCTCTAGTACGAGGACTAGAGAGGTTTATAAGAAAGCAAGTAAGAGCTCGAATAGGAGGACTAGAGTATTATGTACTTAAGTAAGGACTCTAGTAGGACGACTAGAGTAATATGTAAGTGTACATAAATAAGGATTCTAGTAAAACGACTAGAATTATATTTGAACAAGCAAGCCAGTAAGGACTCTAGTAGGACGACTAGAGTGGTTAGTAAGAGCTCTAGTAGGACAAGAGTAGAACATAAACAAGGATTCTAGTAGGACGACTAGAAAGATATGTGAGCAAGCTCTAGTAGGACGACTAGTATGTAGGCAAGTATAAACGAGTAAGAATTCTAGTAGAACGACTAGAATGATAAGTAAGTAAGGGCTCTAGTATGATTAGAGTGGTTTGTAAGTAAGCAAATAAGAGCTCTAGTAGGACGAATACATAAGCAAGGACTCTATTAAGAGTACCAGAGTAATAGTTAAGCGTGCATAAGTAAGGATTCTAGTAGGACGACTAGAATGATATGTGAGCAAGCAAGTAAAAGCTCTAGTAGGACAACTAGAGTGTAGGCAAGTATAAATGAATGAGGATTCTAGTAGAACGACTAGAATGATAAGGGCTCTAGTATGATGACTAGAGTGGTTTGTAAATAAGAGCTCTAGTAGGACGACTAGAGTAGAATATAAGCAAGGATTCTAGTAAGATGACTAGAGTAATAGGTAAGTGCGAATAAGTAAGGATTCTAGTAGAACTATTAGAATGATATGTGAGTAAGCAAGTAAGGGCTCTAGAAGGACGACTAGAGTGTAGGTAAGTGTAAATGAGTTAGAATTCTAGTAGGACGACTAGAATGATACGTAAGTAAGAGCTTTAGTATGAGGACTGGAGTGGTTTATAAGTAAGTAAGAACTCTAGTAGGACGACAAAATAGTATGTAAGTAAGGACTCTAGTAGGACGATTAGAGTAATAGGTAAGTGTAAATAAGTAGAATTCTAGTAGAACTATTAGAATGATATATGAGCAAGCAAGTAAGGGCTCTAGAAGAACGACTAGAGTGTAGGTAAGTGAGTGGGAGAGCAAGTACGGGTACTGTGCGTGAGAGTACGAGTGAGTGAGTACGGGTAAGAATACGAGCGCGAGTAAGAGTACGGGCAGGAGTAAGAAAGCGAGTTCAAGTAAGAGTACGAATGCAAGTAAGAGTATGACTACGAGTGAGAATGCAAGAGTCTTCCTGTGACTCTAATAAGGTTGCCTTTGTCTGTAAATAAGTTTGATGATGAAATGTGTTTGCCTAAGGGAGCCTGATACTTTTGTAGGTCAAGAATGCGGTTAGTGAGATTGTTGTTTTGTGCCTGTTGTACAAGGAAGAGTAAGGCTGTATTTAAATTTCGTTGTCATAAGGTGTCTATGAATTTCTTAACGTAAGCCATTGTTCTGAGTAATTTTGTTAGGGAAGATGATCGGTATACAAGAGTAGATATACAACACGGGTGCGGGAGAAATTTCAAGGTCTTGGTTACTAAATTCTCTCTAGACTTTGATGATGACTGAAAAATATTTTAATGCTGAAGTGTGTATGTTTGTCTTTATAAAACAAAAAGAAGAGTGACAGATGGAGAACAAAGAATATTTCACAATGTAGGTTAACTGTTTTGACGATAGATGGCGTAGACTGACAACAGAATACATATGACAGACATGACACAAGACGCTGAACACAAGAAGGTGGACACAGATGATAAAATGGCCGACGCACGTCACAGATCAGACAGACGACACAGCGCCCATTTAACAGACGACACGCATCACATGTCACAGACCATACCACAGAAGACATACATCACTTAACACATGACAGACGACACAGACTTGACATACGTCAGAGACCATACGAAAGAAGACATGCTGTCGCAGAATACAAGATGGATGACACACGTGACAGCTGACACATGATGGATGACGTCACAGAATTCAAGATGCACGACGACACAGCCCACCGAGTGCGTGCAGCCTTGATTACGAAATCCAAGATGGCCGACTTCCGCTACACAAGTTTTCTTGGCGTTTGCTGTGTTAGGTTACCCCTATTGCAGCTTCCATGACCTTGAAAGTATTAGATAGATAGATAGAATTTATTGATCCCATAACATCAAATAATGACATAAGACAAGTCGAACAAGAACAAATCAAAATTAAAAAATTCTAGCTAAAACTAGGACATTTACCTTTAAAATCAATACAGTAATGTAGGTTAACAAATACACGTTATACACAAAAAATAATATGAAAACCTGAAACACGCAGGATACGTCAAAATTTAAGATTAAACAAAGTATATGTTGCAGTCTAGACATAATTCAACGAGTATTTTCAAAATATTCTTCAACCGAATATGGGCAGTTTTTAGTTTTCTCTTTAAATTTATTAATATCTTTGAAACTTTGAGGGAGACTATTATACAATTTAATTCCCATTACTATAGGTGATTTCTTACAGATTTCTATACGCTGGTAAGGTATAGAGAAATCTGATTTATATCTTGTATCGTGAGCGTGAATATCACTATTCCGCAAATAATCGCTTTTATTCCTATGAACTGATGTAAGTAGATCCAATATATAAAGGCCAAACAGAGTTAAAATTCTCAAGCCAATAAAAACAGGTCGACAGGACTCTACAAATGAGATGTTTGAAATACACCTTAGAATCCTCTTCTGTGACAAACATTTTTAGCATGAGGAGAACTCTCCCAAATACAAATTCCACAACTAATCCTAGACTGTGTTTCACTAAAATAAAGTGGCACGAATGTGATTTACATTAAGTGTTTTCTTCAAATTTCTAATTTGAAAACATTTAGAATTTAGCATCTTTGATAAATTTGAACAATGGGTTTTAAATGACAAATCTGAATCAAATAATACTCCCAGAAATTTCACATTTTCGGTTTTCGTTATGTTGGAGTTGTTAACCAATATGTCAAAGTCAGGGGAAAAAGTTTTTTGGCGAGGATGAAATGAAATGTAATTCGTTTTTGTTGTATTAAATAACAACGACTGATCACTGGACCAGGCAGAAAATTTCAATAGAGCATTCATAATTTTGGCCTTCAATATGTTTGGGTCTTCATCACTGAACACAAATGTTGAATCATCTGCATAAAGAGTAGTAAATGACTCTGGTATAACAGAAGGTAACTCATTTATGTATAAGATAAACAACAAAGGGCCAAGTATGGATCCCTGCGGAACTCCTTGTGCATTTACTATAAGATTAGATATATATGTATTTCTTTTATCAACAATTTTGACAGATTGTAACCTGTTATCCAGGTACAAGGATAACCATTCATATGCTTTTCCCCTCATGTCATATTTATAAAGCTTGTTTTTCAAAAACTATGTTGAACACAATCAAAAGCCCGACTGAGATCACAAAATATCCCAATCGGGCTTTCGCCCTGATTGACTAAATTCAGAACCTCACTGTAGAACGATTCCAAAGCTGTTGAAGTTGAAAATGTTGCTCGAAAACCATGTTGATGGTCCGTAATTACTTTATGAATTTCTAAAAATCTCAACATCTGCTTCAGCATGGAATACTCAAATATTTTTGACATAACTGGTGATACAGAGATTGGACGGTAATTCGAAATGATTTCAGAAGCACCCTTTTTTAAAATAGGAGAAACAATTGAAACTTTTAGTTCATGAGGGAAAACTACTTCTTCAAAAGAAGTGTTGATTATATGAGTAAGCGGTTTTACTATAAAATTTGCAATTTTTTTAATGACAATACCAGATATGTTATCAGAACCACATGATGGTTTATTTTTGATTTTATTCCTAATTATGCCAAGAATATCTTCTGTTGTGGCATATGAAAGAAATATGCTGTTTGAAACAAAATTATTGGAGGGGTACTTTAATGTATAGTTCGGTTCAGATATCGATTTAATTGCTTCATTGGGGGCATTTATGAAGTATTCATTAAATGTATTAGCAATTGTTAGTGGATCATTTACTGTTGCGTTACTAATATTTAAGGTGATAGCTTTTTGAATAGTTTGCTTTCTTCTGAGTTCATTTATAACATTCCAAACGGTTTTGTTTTTATTGGAAGAGTTATTTATCTTACTGTAATAATAATTACTTTTTGTATTCTCAACTAGCCTTTTATGTGAAGCCTTTGCTTTCAGATAGATTGCTTCAAGTTGTGGATATTTACATCTTAAATTAAACAAATCCTTTAGATTACTAGATGAATTTTTCACTTCATTGCTAACTCACTTTTAGTTGTTTCCCATCGCTTTTTTTGATCTTATAGGGCAACTAATATTGAAGTAATAAATTAGAATATCATGAAATATTTTGAATTTAGTATTAGTATCCGAGGCTTCATAAACGTCCTTCCAATTTTCTTTAGATAAATGTGATATCAAGGTAGTAATGTTATTTTCACTTAATTCTCTAACATTTATATGGTTGGTTATTAATAGTCGTTTGAGAAAACAGATTTAATTTTAGCAAAAAACTGTGATGATCTGATTCAGTATTTATGTCTACAATACCTTCACATTCTTCAAAGTTAAGAGTACACTTAATCTAGAATGCTAGCACATGTAGCAGTTACTCTAGTAGGAGTAGAATTATTTGGAAATAATCCAAATGATTCCAAAATATCAGTGAAATAGCGTACCTCGTTTACAGTTATAGAATGGATGTTGAAATCACCAGCTAGGAAAATAAAAACATTAAGTTGAAATAGTTTTTCAAGAAGTAAATTGATATTTTGACAGAAAGAATTTAAATTACCATTTGGTGACCGGTAACATACTAGAAGAATATTTTTATATGAATTAAAATTCCACGTTAGACTACATATTTCTATATCCTTGTCAATAGAATATTGATTTAGTGAAAGACATTCAATATTTAGATTAGACTTTGCCCAAACTGCAACACTACCTTGTTGGTAATTGGTTCTACCATAAAAACTTATCCATTGATAATTTGGAATATTATAATTAGCAACATCATCACGTAATGACAAAGTTTCTGTTATGCATAGAAATTTTAAATCTGATTCACAATAATCTGACATCAGTTTATCAATTTTATATTGATTCAGACCCTGAATATTTGAAAGTAAAAGGTCAAAATTTGCCTTTTTATTCTGAAACACATTATTATTATCAGTATGTATACCATTTTGTTTAATACTAGATGATATTTGATCTTCTATTCTCGAGGATCCAACTGTGTGGTAGCCATCCCTTTTTTCCTGAAAAAAGACACCAGTGCTTCACTTGGCCAAATTTCCCTTGTCCACGCCATCTTTAATAGCTCGCGATTGATACACACCTTCATGGAGGCATACAACTCAGGCATTTTTGATTGATGTATTTCACAGCTCACACCTTCTAAACGACTTTCCAAAAACTTCTCGAGTTACTCTGGCTTGGTTCCTGGCTTAAGCCTTGTCACATGGAGGCTAACGATTTTTGGAACGGTTTCAACATTGCAAGGTGTTTCAGTTTTCCCTACAAGAAATTTTCTTTTTTTTCTATAATTCACTTGGGACCATGCTCCATTGCGAAAATGTGCAGATTCGTTTTCAGAATTGTCCTCAATATGTATCAAGTTATTAAGAACAGTTTTAGACTTGGCTTCCAGTACAGCTTTACTAACTTGTTTCGATGATATAATCGGTCGGCTTTCATCATTTATGTCCTTTTTATTCTTTTGAATAACAGCTGCAAAGGTTGTGGATGTCGATGGCCCTTGTCCCTGGGTAGACCGCCAACACCTTCCTTGTCCTTGTTTACAGTATTATTTATCAAATTCTGCTGATTAGTTACTGGCCGGTTTTTACTATTGTCAACTTTATTAGTATTTACATTTTTTTGGATTGCGACCTTGTACTTGATTTCTAAATCAGCATTTTTCGATTTTTCTAATATCAAATCATTCTCTAATCTTTTAATTTTTTCTTGTAGCAAATTGTTAGAAATCTGTTGCTCATTTACTAACATTTTTATATATACTACCTGTTGAATTTGTTTCCATATCATCACCTGATTGTGGAAGTTTTTTGTTGTCACAACAAATTATTTTTGCATTTATTATTTGTCCACATGATGGATGGTAGACTGAATCACAATTTATGCACTTAACACTGTTAGTTACGACTTTTTTACAATATTTGCAATCTCTCTGATCATTCACGTCCGGCTCAGTCGGCGCCATATTTATTTTTAATATTCTAGAACCCGTGTTGCTCATCTACTACAAAAGTTGTGATGTTTTTAGGAGGTAAAATAGTAGTTCTAGTAAATTTGTATCTGTTAAGTTTTGTCCGTGATAGTAGACTCTAGGAGGGAGGAGGTATGAGATGGAGGCTGGAGTACCTCAGGGCTCGGTTCTGGGACCGACGCCCTGAAAGTGTGTCTTCGATGAGGTTTGTGGGATAGTATGTGAAGAGGGGTGTGAGATTACCGTGTATGCGGATAACGTATGTTTGGTATGTATGGCAAAGAGGGAGGCGGAGATAGAAAGAAAGGCGGAGAGGATGTGTAGGAAGATTGTGGAGATTGAGCGGTGCGGACTGGAAGTGGCGGAAGAAAAGACGGTGGGGCTGCTAGTAAAGGGACGGAGCAAGACGAGGGAAGTGGGGGTAATGGTGAAGGGAAGGGGAATTCGTATGGAGGAATCGGTTAAATACCTAGACGTGTGGTTGGATAGTTAACCATCCTTCAAAACGCATATGGCTAAGACGGCACAGAAGGCGAAAGTAAGGGCAGCATGGCTGGGAAGATTGCTCTGTAACGTGAAAGGGCCGGGAGAGTGGAAGAGGAGGGTAATTGGTAGGACAATAGAGCAGAGTATGCTGTATGGGGCGGAAGAGCGGGAGTAAATGCGAGGGTTAGGCCACTCCTGTGGGGCAGAGAGGGATACTCCTTAGGGTGGTGCAGAGCTACAGGACAGTGGGGAGACTGGCAGCAGTGGTGCTGTCAAGGTCCTACCCAGTGGACGTGATGGCTAGAGCCAGGAATAAACACTGGAGAGGTGCGACCAGGGAGGAAGTACAGGAATGGATGGAGGAGGAAATATAGAGAAGGTGGGAGGAGTATGAGGTAGTTACTGGACATGGGTGGAGAGTAGGGCACCTTTACAAGATTAGGAAAAGGGAGTCGGAACTGTGCGAGAGGTGTGGCATGTGTTTAGATGCTGAAAGAATGAGGAGGTGTTGAATAGGTTGACAAATAAACTAGGGGAGGCAGTGAATTGGGAAAACATGGTGGAGATAATGCTGAGGTAGGAGGAGGAATGGATGGTGGTAAGTAGTATAGTGGAGAGCATGACTGGATATGGCATGAGAGATAGAAGTAGAAGGGAGAAGAGTTTCCCATCTCAGCCCGAAAAAAAAAGTTTTGTAAAACCGAACATATTTAATATTATTTCTGTAGCAAGTCTATCTACAACTTTCTTTCCTTTTGTGCCTTGACATACAGGGTGTTTCTAAATTCATGCAAAAATATTCAGAAGGTGATTGCCCGTTTGAAATTATGATGGATTATTCCTATAAAAAAAATTTCCTGAGATTCACCGAATCTTTTGGTTCTATGAAAAAACTTTGAGATCATGAAATGTTTTTAAATAAACAGGGATTTTAAAGTAATATTTTTATTATATAAAACTACTCTCAAAAAAAAATTCTATTGAATAAGGTAAGGGATGCTAATTTCACTCCCTTATAATGTAACAGAAATGTTGAAAGAAAAAACAGGAGGTTAGTCCTTTGCGAGTACACAAAATTTCAAATTTATAATTTTACTTGAATTTGAGAAAAAACAGTCAACTTTACTCAGAGGTAGGCTGTGGAAATTTTGTTTTAGAAAAGATTCATCATAATTCATTTATAGCTACCTGAATTTTTTCGCATGAATTTAGAAGTGCCATGTATTTTGTAAATCATTTGAAGCAAATTCTCTGCTCCTTTTCAACCCCCTCCATTCTCCCTAGGTGCTTGTTTTCAAGTTATTTAATAAAAAAATGGATAACAGTTGAATTATTTATTTAAGTATCATTTAATTACATTATTAAAAAAAAACAACAAATAAAAATAATCTTTTTATGATTGAATATATACATTATAAATATGCTAAATGGAAATCTTCATTTAAAAAGAAAAAGAGATTGCGGTAAATTTGAAAACACAATATAAAAATTACCGTATCACAACTGGTCAAAATTATATCGATAAAATGTGAGAAGACACAACAAAAACAATATAAACATATGAAAATTATAAGTGTATGTACATTTAAAAAACGTTTAAGTACTTTCACATCACGTTTAAATAAAATAATTTGTATAAAATGAATAAACAGTCATTTTTTGCAGCCTACAACCGCAGCCGATTCATTGAAAGGATTTAGTTAGTTAATTCAGATGGTACAGACTTTCGTATCGTTTATTAAAAGTGAGGACAAGAAAAGTGTGTAAAATGTTTTATAAAAGCATTTTGAGACGAAATATAATAATCGTTTTCATTTGTATTTTATTTTAAAACATATCTATAAACATGTTAAATTTATCTTCATTTTTACAATATTTCGGTCATTTCATTATTATGGTTTTAGTATAAACCAAAAAAACGATCTGTAATTGGGTCATGCTTATCAGAAAGGAAACAAGCGACATTTTTGTGAAAATGAGTTTATGGCACCATACGACAAAAGTACTCTCGGGTCATGTTTCTGAACAGAACCAAGCGCCAGATGTGTATTAACAGTTGAAAAAATGACCTTCCACTGGGACCTAAGTGGACCATTGCAGATACAGAATATATCAGAAAAGACCTAACGCCTGGTTCCGATTAGATATTCAACGAAACGAGCAGCAACGTCACTTGGACTCCTTCTTGTGACTTGGTTCTTTTCTGATTATTGTTGACTTCCTAGTAGGATGGCGTTAAACTAAAAGGTACCAAGCGCCAACTCGTCAAATTTGAGAAAAAGGTATTATACGACTCCAAAAGCTGAAACTACCATACTGAAATTATTGATAAAGAATCTTCAAGGGGAAATGATTGAGAATCAAATTAAGTAATAATTATTATTGTACAATTTTCAAAAATGATTTGATTTTATCAAGTCATTATCCAATACCACAATTTGGCGCTTGGTGCCTTTAGGTTAAACACTATCCAGGTATACTGTCGGTTAGTTTCGTTTCTGTTCGTTCATGAAGGAATGCACTACATGTTTGCACTTGTCTGGGGTTGTATTCACAGGTCAATAATATATTCAGTTTTCACCGATCTATAGTAGGTGAACTATCATTTACGACCACAAAAAGTGTTTTATCGACAGTGTGTTGACGGTACATTTTCATCAGAAGTCATGAATCGCGGAAGAAAATTGGTACAAATGGCATTAGATTATGCAACAGGGAAAAAAGGAAGAATCCGAAATTAAAAATACCGAAAGGGTGAGTGAATTTTATTATTATAGATATTTCCTCGGAGTTTTATATCCATACAATTGTGAAGGAACCATTTGTTAGATTTTGACATATTTCTTCTCTTTGAAGGAAAATCTGCTGGAAGTCGCCACTCTTCACGACTCTTCCACACTACTTGATGAGACACTCAATAATCAGGAAAAACTGTATGACATCGAAAATATGCAATGTGTATTTGAATATCAAATTCCGACCGTTTCATCAGCTGTAAACTCCGATGAAGTATTACCACTTGAGGTTCCAGTATTTATTATGGATATAGGTAACTTAACTCAATCACACGACGTCGAAAAAAATAATTACCTGGCAGAAGCATCCAGTGCAGATTCTGTCCCAGACATGAACGATGTGAATGAAAAAGAAATACCAGTAGAAACTGCGACAAGTTATATGCACCAACAGATTATTCATGTCCAAAATGAAAAGCCAGCGGAAACTTCAACTAAGTACTGATAATAATATTCACCATTACATCCAAGATAATAACAATCTCGAAGAACATGATTCAGAAGTAGAAGATGCAAATGATGTTGACTACATTCCCATGCCCGAAAATGAACTTCAAGATAATGGAAACCTAACAGAAACTGCAGCAGGACGACAAAAAGTAAGCTTCAACACAGTAATAAAAACTATTACACACATTCTGGAAAACCTGTTCATTCAAAACATTTTATTGAGAATTACGAATGTCATGTAAGAAGAGGTGTCATACCCTTTTTTCAGACGATGACAGAAGAAATATTTTTGATGAATTTTATAAACTAGCGAATTATAATTCACAAACTTCGTTCATTGCATCCAATATTAAAGAAGAAAGCATTAAACGTAAAAGGGTTAAAAATTCCGATAAACGATCCCATACTAGGTTATACTATTTAAAAAACCAGACTGTGTGCAAAACTTTTTTTGAAAAAACTTTGAGGATTTCTTCTAAGAGAATCAATACTGCTGTATCAAAATTGAGAGAGGGAACCATTAGAGATTGGAGAGGTAAGCAACATGGGGGGAAAAACAAATTGACAGATGCAGTTGTCGAAGCCGTAATAAAACATATTAAAAAATTTCCAACGTACAAGCCACAACACAAAGTTTATACTTAGGATACAATATAACGGAACGGAAGATGTACGAGTTATTTTTGGAGGAAAATCTGAATTTCAAGCTTTCTTTCACTATATTCAAGAAAATCTTTTACGAAAATTTCAATCTGCGGAGAAAGCCATTAGTAAAAGACACATGTAGCGTATGCGACAAATTTAAGGCATCTAAAAGCCAACAAAATACGAAAGAAGCACATGAGAAGCATCTGCAAGAAGCTGAAACCGCCAGACAAACGTTAAAGGCAGATATGAAAGAAGCGGAAGAAATTCCTGATCTTGAGACAATAACTTACGACATGGAAAAAACTCTACCACTGCCCAATATTCCCACAAACTTAGTTTTTTATAAAAGGCAACTCTGGTTGTACAATGAAGATGTCCATTGTGGGAAAATGGATACTGCTTCATATGGAAAGAGGGGACAGCTGGGCGAGGTGCCCAGGAAGTTGGATCTGTCATGAAGAAGTTCATTGAAGATCATCTCAATCCAAACACAAAAACGCTGATAATGTGGTCAGATAGTTGCGGAGGACAGAATCGCAATATCAAGATTGTTTTAATGATGAAAACAATTCTCAGAAATCATCAAACTTTAGAAACGGTTTATTTCAAGTATCTAGTACCAGGTCACAGCTTTCTACCCAATGATTCAGATTTTTCGTTTATTGAAAAAGCAAGAAAGATGTATCAAAGGATTTATACTAGCAATGATTATATAAACATAATGAAGCATTGCCGACATAAAAAACCATTGACTGTAACAGAAATGAAGAAAGAAGACTTCTTTTCTGTACAAGCAATAGAACGTGCAGCTGTCAACAGAAAACAAGACCAAAACAAAGAAAAAGTTAGTTGGCTTAAAACCAGAGTTATAAAAATAACAAAAGGAGAACCTTTCAGTATCTTTTTTAAATATACCCATAACAATAATGATGCATTCAAAGAAATTGATATTCAGAAGAATTTGAAAAAAACACGATCAAATTTCAATACAAATCTAGAATTGCTTTGGCCAGAAGGAAAGGAAATTTCAACAAAAAAACGTGCAGATCTAAAGGCGTTGATAATAAGAAAGAGATATAAAAAACATTACTTAATTCTTTAATTTGATTAGAAAAAGTCCAGTATTGAACTCGTGGGAAATAGCCATTAATGTATTTGTTGATAATAAGAAAGAGATATAAAAAATATTACTTAATTCTTTAATTTGATTAGAAAAAGTATAGTATTGAACTCGTGGGAAATAGCCATTTCCACTAGAATAAATTACTACATTCTCATAGAAATGGCTCACTCGTTGAATAATATACTATTAACACACATGGTTTAGGACTGATTATTTTGCTTGAATCTTGCTGTGAGAATGGATACAGTCTAGATTTTACCATTTTTGGTTCAGAAAGTTACTTGAATTTATTCTAACCAACTTAAGCTATTAATTTTTTTTCAAAAAACTAATAACGAAAGCCTAAAATAACTGGACTATATAATAATTCCGGCGGATACAAAACAATTTTATAAAAATTTGAAGGGAGCAGAATTCGAAGATGACCTGGAGGGATTTGGGCCAGATTTGGATTTCGAAAATGAGTTTGAAGAGGAAACTAACAATGATTAAAAATTTAAATTGGGAATATTTTTGCATTAAACTCAATTTTTGTTCAGTTAAATACTTTTGTTTTAGTTAAAATACATATTTTATAACAACTGACGTTTCATTTTCATTTTGTAAAACATCTTTCTTAGTGTGATATGTATTTAAGCTTATTTATTAAAAACGACAAAAGTCTCAAAATTAATTAAAAAATCGTACTTTAGGACACTTTTTTTTCAGAAATTAAGTAAATTAAATTATTCACATCAGTCATAAATAAATGTTGTTATTTGAAAGTAATTAAGTGTCTGTAATGTTGCAACTTCAGACGGCGTTTTCTCAAAACTACGCAGATGTCGCTTGGTGCCCTTCTGATAAGCATGAGTCAATTGTAATGTATTTAAATTTTTCTTACATACAGTGCTCTCTACAAGCTTTGTTTCTGTTTCCCCGGCACCATAAAGGAATAGCTCTGTTAATTAGAATAGAGAAATAGTGGTAGAATAGCAATTAGATAGATATGTGGTATTTTTAATTAATTAAATTTTTTTTAAGAAAACAATATTTTTTGAATTTTCAGTGATAAGCAAACGTTTACTTACAGGAAGCAACAATTTTGAATATGGTTTTAGTATAAACTGAAAGACCGACCTGTAATTGAAAGTATTTAAATTTTTCCTACATACAGGCTCTACAGGCTGTGTTTATGTTTTCCCGGCACGACTAAGGAAGAGCACTGTTGAAAATGAAATATGTGGTATTTTCAACTTTTAGCGTTAATTTAAATTTTTTTTGTACTAAAGCGTTTATTTAAATTAAATATTAAATTTTCAGTAATAAGCAAACGTTCACTTATAGGAAGCAACAATATTGATTTAGGACGAAAAATACAGTTTCGAAATGATCATTTAAACAAAAATCTCATCGGCTGCAATGATGAACAATAAATTAAGATAGTTATACAAATATAGTGATTAGATCTTAATTTTTGTATCTAGAACACTAATCGAGTCAATACGAGATTTTCATTTTAATCTTAAACATTAAAGACGAGTTTAGTATGAGGAGTAATAATTTATAGTGATCTACGGAATACATTATTGCGAACTATTTTTAATCAATAAATACTTTTGTGATCCACGACGATTCATCTTTGAATTTATTAACGATACAAGTCAGATTGGTTATAATTAACTATAATTGGTCTTCGAAACGGATTAAGGATTTTTGAATCACCTTGTACTTTTATTTTATACCCGAAATGTCGAAAAATACGAAAAAATTTGTATCAAACAAAATGTTTATGTATTATTTATAAAATTGATCGTATCCCATAAGACACTTAACACAAGGCAGCAAAACCTCATATTGAGGGGATCCCCAAGATTAGCTTCAATGAAATAGATAATAATATCATGAGTCTAATACTATAAGTAGGTAACTCTAAAAATGTCGAATTTGAGTTGCCTACTTCATATGTTTTATCTAAGAATAATTTAGTAAATGCTGGAAGTAGATAAGATTTAGTTAACTCGAGCAACCTTTAGTGGCCAATTTCAAAAGTAGATAAATAAGAAAACACATTTTTATTCAGTGCTGTAACTAACTAAATCAACATGTCGATTTCTTGGACGGTTGATTTTCTCAGTGCAAAGAGTAGATAACTACAGTTACCTACTTTTAGAATTTACCTACTCATCTCAAGTAATTTGGAGAGAATGGGAGAGGGTTTGGAAAACAAGAAAATAAATGTATAGCAAGTGTATTAAACAGAGAAGAAGGTAACATATAAATGATTACCAGACTTATTTTTGTTATGATAATTTTGGCACTGTATAAACAATGTATAACAACAAAAATTGTAGATTTTTTAATTATCTATAACTTTTCCATTATGCTTTTTTCGATAAAACAAGTATTTACTAAAGGAGCACCCCTTCCGCGAATCCCTTTACCTTTAAGGGGGAGGGGGAAGGGGCCATATTTTTTTTCGTTAAACAGAGATGACGTAGATTTTTATTTCTGATATGATAAACCGATCTATTAAATAGTCTCTGAGAAATCTATATTGTGGACGAAAGGGGGTGGAGGGGGAAGATTAGTTTATTTGAGTTTTTTCTCCAGATTAAATTCTCTACACGCTCATATAAGGTTTTCTACGAGCACGGGTTTTTAAATTGATGATAAAAAACGGTTGAACCAATCTTAAAAAGGTATGTTTTTTTAAATTTCTCAGAAGCTGCTTAGGAAAAACAAAAAAAAATGAGATTATTTGGCATCAAAATAAAAAACGAGAAAATCAATTTTTTTACGTTCTATTAAAAAATTTTGAGGTTATGGCAAAAATATATGCCGCAAATTGCTGATACCCGTTTTCACCCCCTTTCCCCCTTTTTAAAAAATCACGTTGTCGGAAAGTAGTACCCAATATTTGTAACCCCTTTTTCTACCATTTTCCACTGAGCATGCCCTGTGAGGAATTAATTCCTCAAAAAAATTTAGTTCGCCTGACCTACGACAAGCTGTTTCATCGAAGGGAATGGTAGCATCAATAAATTTTGATCTCCAAAAGTATTCATGGTACCAAGTGACCACATGAACAACGTTTTTTTACAAACGGCGATTCCCTCCATACAATTTATGATATGGTTTCTAAGGACGGTTTGTTACATGTGGCACGAGGGGAAAGGAAGAAAAGAAAGTTGTGACATAGCGTCCTGTCTTTTTGAATAATTTAAACAATGTTCAATAATTGTCGAGAAAGTTCGTTGCTTCAGTGATCGATCTGGAAGACAGAACTTAAACCAATTTGCATGTTGTGATGATACTACAAATTAAAATAATTCAACTGAAATTTCTAGCGTCAGCTCACTCCGAGATGGAGTGTGATTCTATGCATTTAGCAATAGGGTATGAATTAACAAGTGAAATCATATCAGAAGGATTAAAAATATCATATATTTTTCTATGATACCGATAATTTTCTCAAAAAGTTATAAATATCTTCGAAAATTAGATTTAAAAATTTTATTAGATTTAAATAAACCGCTGAAAGTCGACCAATGACAGAAGCCCTTGTTGTCAGATTGAAAGTACATTCTGTTGACAAATCCTACTTGACTATCCAAGTTGACTAATACAAAGTGAAAGTCGACTAGAAGAATTTGACAATTTACATCAATATCCACAACTAACCTCAAACGGATATCATCCTCGCCGACTTTTTAGTTGTTTGTTATATTATTTTATAGTAGAAAATGTGCTTCTGTTTGTTTGCCTTTTAAAAGACATCGTTAAAATGGATCCAGGTTTCACCGAAGCTAATTCGACAAATCTTCCTCAAGTGGATGTGGACATGGTGTCTCAGTCACTTGAACTCCCCTGAACAGAAGAAGAGTAAGCGATCCGGTACTAAATCGAGTTTGGAACTTTGAGGTAACGCAATTTGTGTATGGGTGTTACATGACACGTTTTCCAAACAACTCAACCTACATGAAGAACTTAACTGTCTCGACCCTTACTTCGTGGAATATGCTCATATTAGTGTTTTTAAATGCAACTCACGGTCTCTAGTTAATTCCACAATATAATAAAAGTTTATTATATTGTGGAATTAACTAGAGACCGTGAGTTTCATTTAAAAACACTTACATGAAGAACATTTAATTTTCATTATACATACATTTTACGTTATATTGCATCATCACTGCAGTTTAAAATATATATTTCCAAATTTCTTTGACTACGAGAGAGTTACCTTTTTTAATAAGAGGCACGCGATTAGGAGAACATTATTTGAAAGAATACGTTTTGGCAGTACTTTGAGTTTCTTTTTAACGGGTGTTAAAGAAAACAGATAACTAGTCTACTTATAAAGTTTTCCCTCGTGACAACAGCGCAAAATATCTTTGTTTGCCATTGGCTCTAGCCTACCATAGTCTATCACAAGAATTCAAATTTCAATATTTTTTTTTCATTTTTATTTGAAATCGTAGAGTGGCGTTATTAGTCGCAAATTCTTAGTTCAGACCCAATATATCTTGTGACATTATCATTGAATTTCATGAAACGAGCCCATTGGGTCAGAATTCAAGAGAGTTAGAAAGGTGTACTGGCCAAGTGACTGGAAAACTATTGCACATAGTACATAAAGGAAGGGCGATAATGGTTACAAAGTTATCGAGGGCACTCATTTTCAAGATTGGAAAGCCTTTGCGAATCAGGAAGAAAAGTGCTAAGGGAAATCCTCTTCACTGATAGAAAATGTGCTGGATAAAATTTGAGATAAATCAACCCTATAATTTCCAGTATAAGAATAGCTTTGATGAGTTAGAATTCAAGAAAGTGGAATGCAGTACAAGTACCAGGAAGTCAACACGCATATCACTGCTACTTTTGTACCAAACAAACAAGGGCATATTGAAGAAGAAATTAGGATTATCTGAATTTCTTTTCTAATTTAGGTAAGAAGAATGAAGATGATGATGTATAATGTTATTATTAAGTTTTTAACATTTTTATTATGTCTGTAAATATGATTTCTGTAATTTTTAGTTAATAGAGAGAATTTGTACAAAAAGTAAACGTAATGAGTATTATTTCACCTGAACCAGAAGGATATTTCACGAGAGGACAATTTTGTTCAGCTATTTCATTATTAACTTAATTAAGCATGCATAAATGAATTTACATGCATAAATTCTGATTAAACATAGTATTTAGACATTTGGTATGAAGTGTTGGACATTATTGAATAATAAAAAAGTGAGTGAATTATTTGTACATTTAAAAAAGAGTGCAAACTCTAAAATAGGCCTTGTCTGATAACACAACTTTTTGAGTTACGTAGTTATAGTACTGGACCCACGATATATATGGTGCTGGATTTAAAATAAGGAATTGAGATTGGATTTAAATAACCAGAATTTGAAACTTCCAACCAGATTCACTACATTGTTTGTGCTTTTCAAAACTGGCTGTCTAAGTGACAGATTATAGAGTCTTGGGAAACTATATGCAATGCATTCTATAGTTTGACCTCTAAAAACAAGCAATTTATAATTTTAGTACATATTTTTCATTTAAAACCGGTTAAGCCTGTAAATGGTTGATTCATTTCTAATTGGCAATCAATTTATAAAAATATGTTGTTAAACTTGAAAAATCGGTTACAGTTCCCAAATATTGTTTTTTGAGGCTGATTAACTTCGAACTTTCGCTAATTTATAAAAATTCAAATATTAGTCATTAATTTATGCAAATAAAAAAATACTCACAAAACTCGTCAAAATCGTCATGGATTTTTTTTAGAGGTTTGTTCAATATAATTTTCGTTCACCACATCTGGTTTACTATCGACTACTAGACATTTACGATTACATTTCAGTTCAGAAAACGCAGATTTCCGAATCTTAGAACCATTTCTTCTACTTTTCCAGAGTTTGCTAAATGTCCCCTATATATGGCATTTTATAAATTTAATAACAATTCCACACCTAGACCCAAACTCCGTGAGGATTTTTGTTGGTAGGTACGGCGTTTTCGAGTTGTCTAGGCGAGCCGATCATCTTTCTAGTGCTACCAGATTTTAATGGCCCCTCTAGAATTTGTCTAATATCTTCAGGTGGTACTATGCTCAAACTTTCTAAATTCGCTTCTTTCATCTCGGAAACTAGATGTTCCACTTGTTTCTTCTTTTCTAATATGGCAATTTCTAAAGAAGCAACCTGAAATATTTTTATAACTGATCGATATCATTGAGAACAAATAGGCAAATATATATCAAAATGTATTGGTTATTTTGTAATCACAATTATTATCACTCCAATGTGGACCTATAGTCTAATATAATGAAGATTCAAATGATCATCCTAAAGGCAAACCCATATTTTAACATATTTTTAAAGGATATAATTAAAAAATATTGAATTTCAATTGGGGGTGTTGTGAAGGATAACTGTTACGGAGAACAGATTCAGCTTTTCTCACTGTCAACGATTTAATTTCGATTTAGTAGTATTTGTCTCTGGCAATTGGTACGCGGCCAGAGCTAGTTTTTGTATCGTTAATAGAGGTCAAAGTGTGTGTGTGTGTGTGTGTGTGTGTGTGTGTGTGTGTGTGTGTGTGTGAGTGTGTGTGTGTGAGTGTGTGTGTGTGTAGGTGTCACTTTTGACAATATATATGAAAATTCAATAAAAAGATTAGACTATTTATTTATATAACTTATCAGTTAATAAGTTTGCGAATGATTGAAACTGCAGCAAGAGTTTCTACTAAAAGTACTCAAATCAGGGCAAGGGACAAGCCAAAAGTTTAATAATCAGCCTCAACAGGGGGTAGAAAATAATAAAATAAAAACTACCCAAAAATTTGAGGCACCAAATTTAATGAGCGAGAGAGGGAGAGAGAGACAGATAAGTTCGAAAAGTATTTTGTAATATAAACGGGTTTTGTATTTAAAAAGTTGAAATCGTTCTTTTGTTTTGGTTGCCCTGATGTAGGATTAGTTTCCTCTGCAGGTCTGGGCATAGTTTGAGTTTGGTGTTTTTCGAGGGTCGGCTGAGAAACAACAGAGTGGAAAAAAGTGACTAAAACAGAGAAGAAAAGTGTAGGAAGAATTGTTAAAAGGTGTATAGGATTTAGAGAGTTTAAGCGCGCTTTTTCGCTAGAAAGTGGCCTGGATGAAAGGTTATCTCGGTTGGCAACGGAGATTGATGTTTGGAAGCCACGAAGCTTAAAAAGTAGTGTGATTTTCCGGTAACCGGTGAAGCGGCGACAGTTATTTCTAAATCACCGTGATTTTAAACAGTGATTTGAATCACCGCAGTTACTGAGAATAAATAGTAAAGACAAATCAAAATATAAGAACAGCGCGGTTATTAGGAACGAACACTAATAATAATACCTATAATAATATCATATCGGCTTAAATCACCGTTTTCCCTTCACATATTATTTGTAAATAATGATAGATCATATTTCGATTTTCGTTCGGTGCGGTCTTTCACTTCCAAAGCTGGTGCGGAATCGGATCACCGCATCTGCAAGAAGTGAATCACTGGTAGCGCCAGTGATTTTCCATTCACCGGTGACATATCTCGGTTACCGATAAATCGCCTAACATTATTAAAAAGTGTATAGGATGGGGTAACAAAAAGTGTCTAGAATTGGAAGGTTTAGCCGTCTCTTGGTAGACGACGAACCATGCTATGCTGCGGATGTATATGATATTGGACTGGCTAGTTGTCGGAAATTTATAAATAGAGAGATTGATGTTATTTTCATGAATTAGGGATGTCTCCAGTCTGTAAAGAGAGGAAATAATAAGAATTTTGGAATTTTTGTGAGAAGAGTGTCTAGGAGACATTTTTTAAATAGTGTATAGAGGGGAGTATGGAGGGGGGGGGAAGGAAACGGACAGGGGAGGGGAGATACTGGAGGAAGTGTTGGCATCCAACGGATTAGTGATGCTGAATGATGGACTCCTGCCCATCTTCGTGAGGGGTGACGGGGGTTCGTCATATATTAATATAACAGCATGTGATGAATGACTGGGAGAAAGAGTGAGTAGTTGGAGGGTGCTGGAGGATGAGGAAAGTTTGAGTTTACATAGATATGTGGAGTCGGATATAAGGGAAGGGAGAAAGGAATTATCGGAAAAGAGGGAATGGAATTGGATGAAGACCGAGATAGAGAGTATGAGGAAGAAAGTGAGAGAGGAGTTAGAAAGGGGTTTTGGACGTGAGGTAGATGAATTGTACGAGGTTATACAGAGCTCTAAAAGAGAGGGAAAGAGGGGTAATATGCGTAGGAGGGCTAATTAATGAGGAAATAGGGGAGCTGCGGAGGGAATGTAAGAAATAACGAAGGCGGATGCTGAGAGGAAGAGGTTGGATAAAGGGAAAAGGGAATTACAAGGAGAAGGAGCTGGAGCGTAAGGTGGAGAGGGCAAAAAGAGGGAAATGAGAAGAGCTACTGGGGAATTGGAAAACAATAAATGGGGAAAGGCGTATGAAGTAGCGGTGAAATGGATGGGGGGAAATAGGAACGAGGTGCTGGAGGAAAATTGGGAAAAGAAGATTATAGGGAAGCTGTTCACAGGGGTAGAAAAGGGAGTGAAGGGAAGGATTCGGGAAGTCGAGGAAATTAAAGAGGTAGGGAAAAGGAGGGGAATTAGGTCAGTACAGAAATGGGAAGTAGAAGAAAGGGGGAAAAACATTAAAAGTAAGGGAAGCACCAGGGATAGATGGCTTGAGTGGTGAAGGGGCTGTTGAACTGTTGAATGACAATGGGGAGTATTTCTGGGAATTATTTAACAGGGTACAGAGAGAGGAAGAGTTCGCGGAAAGATCGAATGTGGCCTGGTGGGTTTGGTTGGTAGGCATCCTCTTGGGGATGAGTCCAACACTGTTTGGGTCCTGGGAAGGACCCATTCGAACATGAGTTTCCCATCTCAGCCCGAGAAAATAGGTTAATTTTGAAGGCGGTGACTTTGTCTTCGGGCGTGTAGACCTTCTGTCCTTGTGTTATTTACTGCCTTTATAATATTTGATGGTGTTAAACTAAACTCACTTTCACTACTTTCCATTTTAGTTTAGTTTCTGAGTAAATATAAATATTTGGTGCCATTTAAATTACCCTCAATATAAAATGGATCGACTACATGCTCACCAAGTATCCCCATCCAAACGTTTAATTTTTGAGGGTATTGTGTACGAAGTGTTAAAAATGTATGAATTTTTTGACGAGACCAATAAAGGACATGGAATGGATTATACCTGGCAAGTAATGGAAAAGTGGATTCATCGGTAAAAACAAAATTGTAAAGTAAATTGTTGTTATTGTTAACTTTTTCCATAAATGCCTCACAAAATTCCATTCGCCTGATATTATCCGTTTAATACATTTCTACATTTTCTCACACTTTCGAATTTTGTAAGAGCAGTATTTATAAGATTCTGTTGACTGTGGTTTCTCTGGAACCTACAACTTTCGCAACCTCCCTCTAAAGATATCATAGGGTTTTTCCATTCTGAGGTTGGGACTTATTATGTTCTTTGGGTGAAACACCACCGAGCATTTAAAAATTATGAACAATAGTGTATATAGTTGAGAGTGATTTTATTTGTTTTTTTTTAATCTGTTTAATTAATAGATATATTAAAATGTATGTTATTTATTGTTTTTTTTCTACATTTCACTATAGTTAGATATCATTCAAAATATATTTGAAATTGATGAAGGCTGTGAAATATAGTAAGTGGTTTATTAGAAAAAAGTTTGGGAACCTATGATTTAGATAATCTAAAAACAATTATATTTACCTCTCGTTTTAAAGTTTCGGCAGTCAAATGATGTAAATCGGTGCTTTGTTTAGCTAATTCTATATCTTTTTGAAGCCTCTCGACTTCCGTCAGTATATTCCTTTCGAGTTGTTTCAAAGATTCCGCTCTTCTACTTTGTACACGTTGTTCCAGCTGTAATTCATCCATCAGAAGCCTAAAAATAATAAATTCGAGATGAATAAACGAAATATCGTAATCGTTAAGTACGTCACCTCATTTTATTTTTACATTGTAACAATTCCGTTTCGCAATTCGCTAATTTTGACCTTAATAAAGTAATTTCAGACTGTAAAGTTTTTTCTTGTTGTTTAACTAATTCGCTTTCTTCTTCTACGTAATTTAAAGCTTGGATCTTGAAAATAATATTAATTAATTACGAGTTTAATCTTATTTTTTGAATATACTCACTTGATCTTGATGATTTTTACTTATATTCGATATAGCTATTAACTCTTGCGTTATAAAATCTAACTGCCGCTGCTTTTCTTTTTCCTTTCCTTCCAGAAATATAATTTCCGCATCATACTGAAATTAAATGATTAAATTTTACAATGAAAAATTCTTAAAAGTAACTGAATTTGGGGAATAATGTACCTTGTTTATATCAGCCTGTTGATTCGATAGTTTTTCTCTTTGATAGTTAATCAGTGCTACCAGTTCTCGATACTGGGTATTATAGAACACATTATTTTGAACTTTGTTTCTATTTTCATCTTTATCCTTCTTTATATGCTCCTATAAAATTAAAAAATGTAAAACCTACAAAATATTAACTAAAATTAAAGTATACTAACTGGAATATTTCCTTTTTTGATTTTGTCATGGTATATTGAAGACGATGGAGGTGGTGGATCTCTATACGGTGGAGGAGCGGGTGGGTCCTTATACGGCGGTGCTGCTCTTTGACTAGAATGATCTGACACATCAGAACCTGTGGAACAGTTACTTTTCTTTGGAGAACTGTGTGCAGAGTGCGATAAAGATTCTCTCACTTCAAGAGATATAGATTTCGTTTGTGGGATACCTTTTACTATTCCAACGTTATCGTAAGTTGGTAAGTAACTGCCACTGAAAATAAATACAGTGTAGTCCGTTTAGTATACTAAAATCCTTGAAGTAAATATTGATTGGTTTTTGAAGAATATATTAGGGTCACACTAGGCAGCATATTTTAGTTTTACAGTTATTTCAAATTATATGAATGAAAAAACTATTAGGGTGTTACACCACGCAAATTTTGAGTCATTGTTGAGATATGATTTAATTTTTTAGGGAGCTGAAAATGAAGAAAGTGGGCTGTTCGAATATTTGATATGGGATACAAAGAGTCTTGTCAACAGGTCTTCAAATAAAATAGAATATTTACTTTATATGCACTAAAGTCGAACTATAAAGTTTTCAAAGTGCAATGACCTCCACCTGTACCGATATAGAACTTGCGTAGAGGCGTGGACGTTTTTGTTGCGGGGTCAAAAATAGGATTGTTATATTTTTTTAAAGTATTTTTTGCAGGTGGCAAACACTTATAAAATAAAGAAAATCTTTCAATGAAAATAAAAGAATATTTTTTTTCAATAAAGGAAATCATAGGTACATAAATAAAACTCGTAACACCGAAAAACAATATCACTATCACTATTACCGACATTGATAATATCATCGTTAACTTTATCAGCCATATTATGTACATACCACATTTTCTTTTCATCGTTTTGAACATGAGCAAATACACTTGCTCCAGTTTTCTGCTGTCACTTATTCCCCTTTAACTTGTGTCCAAATTAATTCAATTCAATTCAACCCACAATGATACGGGGGTAACCTTAATACAGTAATTCCGTGGCTCAAGCTAATTCATCTACAGCAAGTTTATTATATTTGTAGCAATTCATTCTTTACACTTCTTTCATCATAAGGGATGCTTTTATCCCATAACCATTCTTGAATTAGAGCTTTTCTCCATGCCTGTTGTGGCGTTTTTTCACAATGTCGACTGTGGTAAGGAGCATTATCCATAACGACGACAGATCCTGGTTCCAAATTTTTAGTAATGTGTCCAAACCACTTCTCGTACACCTCTGCCTTCATATCTTCATGGTCGTCTCCCGTTTTCTTGGACAATATTAATTCACCATTTAACACAAATCCGCTATCACTTCCTATATGTGTAATTATCAAACGACGGCCTTTTCCACGGCAGATCTTTTTCCACTGAAGAAAATATTTGTTGATGTATTAGAGGAACAAGAAGAACCTGTACTGCATGTTACAGTAGCAAATCAAAAAAAGGACAACGAAAATATTGTTCTATTTGTCCCACATCCAATAAAAGTATGGCAGTAACGTACTGTCCTGGATGCAAGAAATCTATTTATGGAAAACAGCAAGTAAAAGTATGTCAAGACTGTTTTAGAATAGAATAGAATATATTTTTCATCTATGAGAATCATACATTATACAAAATTTCATATAATACACAACTCTATCAGACTAGTCAACTAAACAAACAAAATACAGGTAATTAGAATAAAAACATTCACATTAATAAAATCGATTATAAACCAAATACTAAGTAATTTTTGAAATATAGTATTAATATTTCAGAAACTCCTCAACACTATAGAATGCATGCTGTAATAAAAAATAATTAAGTATATTTCTCAATTTCCTTGATGTTCCCACGTTTTTTTTTGTATTCAATATATTACTGAACTTATTATAGTATATTATTCCAATATGCCTTGGACAATGTTGCCCTATCTTTAAACGTGAAAATGGTTGGTGTATATCACTCTTCTGTCTAGTGTCATGCGTGTGTATGTCTTCATTTCTTTCAAATGAATTTTGATTATCTTCAACAAATTTAATTAATTGGAATATAAATAGACTTGGTAGAGTTAAAATTTCAGCTTTCTTAAAAAATGATCTGCACGTCCCTCTTGGAGAAACACTGTACATAGCTCTTATAGCCTTCTTTTGAACTTTAAAAGCCCTCTCAAGAAAGGATGATGCACCCCGAAACATTAAGCCGTACTGAAGAGTTGATTGTATTAGTCCATAATAAATGAGCTTTAATACATTCAGAGAGACAGTTTCTCTTAGATTTCTAATGATATAACAACATGAACTTATTTTTGCAATCACTGCATTTATATGAGACTCCCAGCTGGGCTTGGGATCTAGTATTATTCCTAAGAATTTGAATTGATCGACACTCTGAATGGATTTTCCATTAACATGTAAAAAAGGCTCAATATCAGGCACAACATTTCTTGGCAAAAAACGAATAACATGTGTTTTTGACACATTCAACGTTAAACCATTTCCTATGAAATATTGATTCAGTTCAAAAGATGCTACATTAGTTTCATCAATGAGTTCTTCAAATTGTTGATTCACCATGATAATGTTAGTGTCATCAGCATATTGAATAATTATTTGAGACGTTAAGCAAATTTTGTTAATATCACTGACGAAGATAATAAAAAATAATGGGCCAAGAATCGATCCTTGTGGTACTCCAGTTTTAGACGGAATAGGATCAGATGTTGTGTTGTTAACTGTAACTACTTGAGTTCTATTGGACAAGTAAGATTTTGCCCACTCGTATGGTTTTCCACGTATTCCAATTCCTTGAGGTTTCATTAGCAAGAGTTCATGATCAACTGTGTCAAATGCACGGCTAAGATCATAAAAAAGCCCCAAAACATGTAGCTTTTCATTAAGCGCATTATAAATGAATTCTATACAGGCAGCAATGGCACTGGATGTTGATCTTTTCTTTCTAAAGCCATTTTGAGATTGAGGTAACATGTTGAAATGTTCAAGATAATTAACGAGACGTTCAGAGAATGCCATTTCAAATATTTTAGTTACTTGACTTTGTATACAAATAAGAAGGTAGTTATTTATTTCATCTCTTATCCCCTTGTTTTTGTAAAATGGAATTCCTTTCAACAAATGAATGGTTAATGACTGTAGTAACTTACTTTTATAACTATGATTTTTGTTCTTTTTTAATAAATAAATATACGTTGCATGTTACTAAACCGTTTTAAATAAAAAATTTCAATCTGCATAAAATTTAGGTATCAATAAGTAGTTATAAGCCTTTTTTCAATAGCAATAGTGTTCTAGGGTTAAATGGGCCTATCCTTCTACTAGTGATGGGACGTGGGTATTTATCCAATGGGTAAAAATATAAATACCCGGTATTTACCGAGTAAATACCCAAAACATATTTACCCATTGGAAAATTGGGTTTTTTAAAAATGTGTTAACCAAGGCATGCTTGACTTGTAGATAGTTCCAAAGGAGTTTCGCCCCACATATGACGAGTAGAATTGCTAAGAGATCTAAGTGCCATTTTTGACATTTTTTGTTTTTCACTACAAATGGATCTATGAGCCAGTGCCAATGTTCTGCTAAAGGGTATATGTGGCAAGGCTGATTGTAGTAGTTTCTATAACCTCCAAAATATAGTGCTGGTTGTATGTCCAGACAGGCTGTTTCTGCTAATGGGAGTAAGTGCCACACCTGTCACGAGCTTATACTAGCATATTCTTCCACACGTTGTAACAGCAGACACTATCATATCGTGTTTTACTTACTACATTGATACTTATTAATTTTAATGATGTCTGATGACGAGAACGGGTTAAATATTAGTGGTTTTAGTCAAGATGAAAAAGTTGAAAAGCTACAGTGATGATGGGCCTTATAGAGGTGCTTCCTATTCAGATATGACATCACGGGACATACACTGAAGCAGCTCAGAGTAGGAAACAATCAACTGTAAGCTACACGCTTCCGGACAGTACCAGAAACTTTGAAAGGGTTTGCAAAGCTACATTTTCAAGTACTTTTGGAATATCTCTGAAAAAAGTTCAGGCAATCGTTATGAAGAAGCAATCAGGTTGTATTGTTTATAAAGACAACCGTGGAGGACCTAGGAAGTTTAAATATACTGAAAGTGATACAATTAAAGTTAAAAATCACATAAACTCTTTCCCAAAAGATGTTTCACATTACAGTTGTTTGAAATCTGAAAAAGAGTAATAATAATAATAATAATAATAGCCTTTATTGCCCAACAGATTTATACAATTCCCTTTACAGAGCAAAAACAATGGTTATATAATAAAAGAAGAAACAGCCTTAAATTAAATTAAGAAAAGTAGAATAAAAAAAAATTAAAATTAAAAAACACATTTCACATAGTTGTATAACGTTCAGTAGCACAAGCTTTAATAACTTTAAAATTATTTATAAAAATGTCGCATGTGTTGCACAATAAATTAAAATTATTGCACATAACCTCAGTCAGGACTTAAATTAAAACCATATGTTTAATGCTTTCTTAAAAAAGTATCCGGCATCACATACAAGTTCTACCGCAAAGTTTTCTTAAAAGATTTTCCAAAATTATCGTTCCGCAGACCACGGAGCGATACCTGCAAAAAATGTGATTACTTAAACATCCAATCTAAGTCCAATGATCCCACAGTATCAGAGAAAGCTAAAAAACAGCTCGAGTTACACCACAGAAAAGCTGAAAGAGCTGTTTCTGATATGAAAAATGATACAGAATCCAGCACATTACCTGACAGCCAGGTTTGTAACATCGTAATGGATCTTGAAAATGTGTTTACTTTGCCTAAATTGACACATAGTGATATGTATTATTTGCGCCAACAATTTCTACATTCATATAACTGACACAAATGATGCCGTAATGTGCTTGTGGTACGAGGGCAACTCGAGTCGAGGTGGGAATCAGATAGCATCTTGCATTTTGCAGGCCTTAAACATTGGTTTACTGCCAAATAGAAAGAAACGTCTTGTTGTATGGAGCGATAATTGCTCAGGACAAAATAAAAATCGAATGTGGGTTTTTTTGTACATGTTTATAGTAGAAACGGGTATGTTTGATTCAGTTACTAACAGTATCTGGGCATAGCTTTTCTGTAGCTGATCATGATTTTGCGATTATTGAGAAAAAAATAGAGTTGCCAAATTGCAGGTTATGCAAGATATTGAAAGTCTGATTAAAAAAGCAAGGCCTTCAAAGCCTTTCAAAGTTTCTGTATGACCGTTTCATTGATTTTGAAAAAAAGCTACTGAATGCATTAACACAAAAAAAATTGCTATTACTCAGATTTCTTTGATTAAGGTAACAAAAGAAAAGCCTGCTTACGTATCTTGTAAAAAGAGCTTTTCCGATGTATGTGCTTGGGAAAAGTTTTATGTCATGAAAAAAAGCAAAACAATGAGATACATTGCTAACGTGGAATTACAAAAACTTCCATCTACTGTTCCACTGACCCCTAACAAGAAGAAAGACCTGGAAAAGTGATTAAATATGTTGACAAAAAGAACCGGGAATATTTCCGACAGCTTTGTCAATAAACTCAGTGTTGTGTTTTGGTACTTATACCCAATTAGCAGGGTAACAAATGATGGACTTAGATCTTTCTGCAAAAAGCCTATTAATTTTTCTTTTGTTTTATTTAGTAACAATAATTAAATTTGTAGTCATTCTAACAATCATGTAATAACTTCAGTTGTGTGTTTACAGTAATAAATATTCATTTTTCTGAAAATAGTGAAGTTTTCTTTAGTTCCTGAAATTTTTTATTTATGGCACTTAGATCTCTTAGCAATTCTACTCTTCATATACTAAGCAACCCATATTGCAGTTATGTGTAACGTGCTGCAGAAGCATTTGTTTTGCTTTTAATTGCAAAAGTAAGGTTAAAGAAGAAAATCAGTATCTACATTGTTGGAAGATCAGTACAATGAAATGAAAAGCAATTTAATGTCCAGTTAAGCAGGAGCCAAATATTTGCACCTCCAATGCTACGGATGGAGCAACATCCGGAACGCAAGTATTATAGATTTCATGATATCAAAGCCTGAGACAATTTTCATAGAATTTCTTGCCACCAAATAAAACAAGCATGTGGGAGAATACCTATGTGCAAAAATTACAGAGTTACTTGAAAAGTACCCTCAACTTGTGCCACTGGCATGTTTATGTTATACTTTGCAGTTGTTGTGTAACGACACATTTAGTTGTAAATCATCATAAACATTCCTAAACAGCTGTACAGATATTATCAAAACTTTAAAAGATACCTACGTACTAAACGCACTATTCACTAAGATAAACATAGAGAAAAATGTTAACATCAGTTTAAAAATGCCAGTTAAAACCCGTTGGGCCAGTTTTCTCGACACTCTTCAAAGCCTCCTTGCCTGCAAGGCCACACTCCAAACACTAGCAGTAAACGAGCAGGCAGCAAACTATTTACCAAAAGAATTAAAATCCTGTTTATTAGATGACAACATTTTTTGAGTTCATTGTAGCTTTAATTAAAAAATATGAGAGTAAAGATTGTCTAATTCATAAAGTTCATCATGCTTTTAATGATCTTCAGAAAAATTTAGTTGTCTTGTTACCTCAGTCCCCACTCACAAACACAGAGGAGAATCTGGTTGCACAGAAAATCAAAGAAAGAAAGTGCATGGCCTTGGGACCAATTCATTTAGCTGCTGCAGTTTTAGACCCCTCAAATCAAGGATCTCATTTAACACCAGAAGAACATGTAGATGCAGTAGAATTTATTTACAAAGTCCCTGAAAATATGAATAATGCTTCAATTATCGCAAGCAACTTAGTAAGTTACATTGCAAAAAATGGTCTGTGGGGTAAACAGTTTGTCTGGGTTTCTGTGATGTTGGTCTCGCCAGTAGTATGGTGGAAAAGCATCTTTAAAAATACTCATATTTCAGAAGTGGCAGTCCATATATTATCAACTCCTGTTAGCACCACTGCGACAGAGAGGTCTTTTAGTACATTCAGCTGGATCCACAATAAAAAACGTAACCAATTAACTAATGAGAGAGCTGGTAAAATTACTTATATTTCCCATAATTGAAAACTTTTACATGGGAAAGTGTTAGCCAGTAGTCAAAAAGGAAAAAGGTGTTCAAGATTATGTTCTAGAAACCAAATATCCAATTCCAAATACCTCCACTGATAGTAATTTCAACACAACCAAGCACAAACAGTCAAGAAGGGATGATGAAACTGATGAAGAGGAAAGTGGAATAGATCAAATAGATATTCCGTACTTGGACAACAGTTTGTTGGGTGATTCTTCTGACTGTGATGAGTAATTAGTATTGATTAATATGTAGCAAATAGTTTTTTATTAAAAAACAATACTCTGAATAGGGTTTTTATTCTTTTATCAAAAAAACCCAAATAAATGCCCAATTTGGGTAAATACCCAGGTAAAAAACCTAGGTAAAAATCCAAAATATATTTTGCCCATCACTGGCTTCAACAAATGTAGAATTTGATCCTATTTTTATTGAAAACTTCCTATATTGAAAAAAAAGAAAACATCTTTTGAAGCACAAGTAGCACAAACTGAACACAACTATTATTTTTCGAATTTCAAAAGAGGCTGGGTCAACTTTACTATAGCTATAAAGTGGAAACATGCTACGAAATGTTAAAAATATTCTTCTTACCTAAAACTTTTATTGAGATCTTGTTGTTGATCCGAAGAATCAAGAGTATTTACACAGTGAGTTGGGGTACTGCTGGCACTACTAGAATTTTTCATTATTGGCTGTTGAGCAAATTTAGTGCTTTCACTACGTTGGAGAATGAATTGTACATCGTTTGAATATTCTCCCCATTTCATGACGATCTTTATTGGGTTTTCGTTTGGAGAAAGCTGTCTCTCATTGTTTCTCCATCTTTCTATTAGAGTAAATCTTCCAGATTTACCTGTAGCATGAGCAAGTGCAAATACCACATCCTAAAAATGAATATTATAATACATCTCACCTTAACATTGACATGTAACACTATTGATTATGGATTATATGTAACATAGTAATCTATATACATATTAAAATTACTTGACAAGTTGTTGCTTCCGTAACGCCACAAACTATGCGTTGTATTCCTTCCACCCAAACTTTTAATTCCATTGTTAATTGTAATATTGAGGTAACTAAAAAATATAACTATAAGGGTAATATTTCACAATGTAAGAAATCCTTACTTTCAGGACATATTTTAAGTGGTATTTGATTTAGGTATTTAAATAATACTCAAATATTTTTTCACAATTCATTTTTCTGCTTTCAATTGTGTTATTTTACAAAATAGAAACTAATTACTTTGACATTTACATATGTCAATTTTTTGTTTTGATTTAAATGACAGAAGTCAGTGTCAGTTTGATTGATCTCTGGTGTGTTCCACTTGCACTCCCACAACCGCAGATTTTTCCGTTTCACTTGCTTGCGAGCATCATGAATTCATGTGCGCAAGAGCGCCTTAGGGCCACTTGCACCGTATTAGTGCAAACCTTCTGTTAACAACACCAGGTTTAACTTATTAAAACTTAGATTAATTGTTTGGGTTGCACCGTCATTTATTTAAACTAGATTCTCTGGTAATTTTTCTATAAGTTGGTACTGTGACTATCTTCACTTGCATAATTCTTAACCTAGATTATACTTCTTTGGCCAACAAATGAGTGTTCACAAGATAGGGTCCGTTTTCTGTGTGATGGTGGGTCCTCATGTGTGGACTATGAGCAGAGCGCACTGGTGTTCGATGACGTGGTTGGTTGAAATGATCACGTGATCTATCAAAAGTGCGCTGTCACTAATCTGCGCGGATTACGCCAACAGTACGCAGAAAAGTAGAATTTGTCTCTAGTTTTCGGCGTACTACTGGCGTTTAATGACAGTAGTGAGCACGTGCTAGATAAAGACATTGTTGACCATGTTGAGGAATTTTGCTTTTCAGGTTATAATGGTTGCGGTTTGTTTGCAGTTTGATTTATTTTTGTCATAATACTGAAGCTTTGTTCTGCTGTAAATATTTCTATTACCTAAAATCCCTTTCTTCTACTAATTACTGCTATTTCTTTTTGCAATTGATGAATTAAATGTAACTTTACTAGATTTTGCTTGATAGCAGGCCTTCGCCTCGAACATTTCACATAAAAGAGGAATGCCGCAAGCGGCTAAGCGCAAGAAAGTTGAAACTAATTTACAAAATAATTTTAAAGCCGTTTCTTCGACAAACCCACCTATCTCGTGTTATGGTTGTGGTAATCCCGGGTTTGTTCGGTCTAAATGTCCTAAATGCAATATTTCAGATACGGCTTCAGTAGAATTTCTAAGTGTAGATACATTAGTCGATCCACAACCCAGACCTATTTTAAGCATTAATATCTTGGGTCATAATGGTAGAGGCTTTATCGATACTGCCGCAAAACAAAGTGTTGCTAGCCATACCTTGTATCAAATTTTGAAAAATGAGGGTCAAACGTTCACATCCGAATTAATTCCAGTCAAATTCGCAGATGGTAAAGCAAAAAATGAAATTGTTCTTACTACTTGTGTGGATGTTATGTTGAATGGCAGGGCCGTCCCTACTATATTCATTACCTTTCCTGGGTCTCAAAACAAAACATTGTTAGGTATCGATTTTTTACAAAATGCTGATATAGCCTTAGACATTCCCAAAAGGCAATGGTTTTTCTCAAATAATTCACATACTAGGTTTGATTTGTCATTTGAATCCGATCTGCACCAATCAATTGAAATTTCCTGCTGTGAAAACTTACGGACAGAGGAAGGTGTTATGTTATGTTCCTGATGAAAGATGTCGCCTTGATCAATTTATTAAAGAAAGGGAAAATATCTTCCAGTTGGGGGAGAAGCAACTCCCTATGCAGAGCTTCATATAGACACAGGTGATCATCAACCCATAGCGTTACCACCGTATCGGTTATCACCCGCTAGAAAGCAAGTGTTTAAAAACGAGCTATACAAACTACTTTTAGGAAAAGGATTCATTGAAGAATGCGAAAGTGCATGGCAGCTCCGTTGGTTTTAGTTCCCAAAAAGGACAGAAGTACTAGACTTTGTGTTGACTATAAACGTTTGAATGCTATTACAACAAGTCCGTCATATCTTTTGCCGCGAATGGATGACTTACTTCATGCCGCAAAAACAACATTTTATATGTCCACTATAGACTTGCGTATGGGTTATTACCAAGTGCGCGTCGCTGAACGTGATAAAGATAAAACTACTTTCGTGACACCTTTCGGTACTTATCGTTATTTGCGCATGCCGTTCGGATTAAAAGGTGCTCCAGGAACTTTCCAACGGTTGATGGACCGGTTCCGTCGTGGTCTCAAAGACATTCTGGTGCTTATTTACTTAGATGACCTGATCGTGCTGTCTAACTCGTTCAATGAGCATTTAAAAGACTTAAATACTGTTTTTGACAGACTTCAACAATTCAAATTACGTGTTAACCGCGAGAAATCAGTTTTCGCCCGCGAAAAAGTTAAATATCTCGGTCATATAATTACTCAAAGCGGAATATCCGTGGATCCCGAGAAAACAGCGGCTATAGCTACCCGGTCAACACCTCGGAACGTAAAAGAAGTACACTCATTCTTACAAACATCCAGTTGGTATCGTCGATTTATAAATAACTTCCCAGCTGTGTCCAAACCACTTAGTGACCTAACCAAGAAATCTGTCGCATGGCAATGGACTACTGATCATCAGAAATCATTTGATACGTTGAAAAATCTTCTCACATCTGCTCCGATTCTACGTCAATGTGATGAGACTAAACCATTCGTAATCCGCACAGACGCCAACAGCTACGCACTGGGCGCTGTGTTACTCCAAGGAAAAGGCCAAGACGAACATATAATTGAGTACGCCATCCGACTATTACTCCCAGCATAACGAAAAAACTCCACATCTGAAAGAGAAGCGTTAGCTGTCGTATGGGCATTAGATAAATTCAGAGGTTACATCGAAGGATCACCTGTAACCATCCAAACAGATCATCAACCCTTACGTTGGCTACTTAATTTAAAATCTCCAACTGGCAGACTTGCAAGGTGGGGACTTCTCATTCAAGGGTATGACATCACGATAGATTATCTACCAGGCAAAAGAAACGTCATAGCCGATATGTTGTCCAGACCTCCATGTAGCCACGAGCTACCTCAATAATGTGAAATATGCGAAGTCGTAATTGAGCTTCCTCACACAAGTGCCTATGAGACAAGATCCTACTAGTGAAGCAATCTCCAAGTGGACTGACCGAGGTTATTTACTCTCCCAAGGAGTTCTTCATAAGTATTCATCTGAGGAAGACTCAGAAAAAGCGCAACTGGTCGTACCCAGTCAACAACAGGAAAGCCACTATGGATCAGAACGCACATTTCAAAGGATAGCAAAAAACTATTACTTCACTGGGATGAGACGTTTTATCTCAGACTACGTCAGTAAGTGTGCCGAATGCCAACGTTACAAAGCGTCGAATCAGAAACCTGCAGGACTCGTTCAAACTCCAGCTTATGCCCAGAGATTTGAAACCCTTTCGGTTGATCTTTTTGGACCACTGCCAGAAGGCACTAATAAAGAAAAGTGGATATTTATTGTTGAAGATATATCCAGTAAATGGGTTGAACTATTTGCCTTGCAGAAAGCCACATCAGAAGAGTGTGCACAAACACTAATTGATGAGATATTTCTCAGATATGGCCTACCTCGGAAAATTAGAAGCGACAACGGCGTCCAATTTGTTTCTGCAGTAATGCAACAAGTTTGTTTCTCCTTAGACATTAAAGAATCCTTCACGCCTCTATATTCACCATCTTCCAATATGGTCGAAAGAAAAAATCGCGACCTCAAGCCTAGGTTAGCCATATTAATAAAAGATGACCATCGCGCATGGCCACAAAAACTACCTACTATAAGATTTGCCATGAATAGTGTATGGAGCGAATCAACTGGTAAAACAGCCGCCTTTCTAACATTCGGCAGAGAGCTCCGCACACCGGATCAGGTCAAACATGATTTCAAATCTATTGTAGAAACCGACAGTTTTATTCCACAAATTACTCCTTACTTAAAAACGATGGCAACAACTTGGAACGAAGCCAAGTCAATGGATGAGTCGGTTCAAGACAGAAACAAGACATATGCAGACAAAAGCAGGCGCAATGCCCCATCCAAAAAAAACGAAAATCAACAAGCCAAAGAATCGTAACAGAAAAGCACAGGTAAAAACGAGGTTAGAAGTGCGTTTATGTTTTTGGTTTATTTGGTCGGGCCGCTTGTGCTGAGACTAATCTGTAATCACAATAGAAAAATAATCAACCACTTTCTCTATGGTGATCATATAACCAAAAATCCGTTGCGTCTGAGATGGAAATACCGAACGCAGCAACTTTAGAAATAATAGAAAATCATTAATAAAAGAAGAATGTGTTCGTTTTAAAACTCCCCAAAGAATTGTTTACATCAAATGAGTCTCCATTCTAAATAAAAATGGAAATGTTACCGGGAATAGCTGTAGTTAGCAGCAGTCAAACTAAACCTAAGTCTCTTATTAAGTTAATTACGAAGCTACAAGTTATTTCTGAAACAAGTGATAAACCTGATGTTACAAAACATTCTTGGAATATAGATACCAAATATTATACCGCTCAAGTAAATTTTCTGGAAATCGAAACTACTGACGTGGAGAAAGATGAAGACCTAATTAAAAGTATAGAGGCTCTAATTATACATATGGATTCCAACAGTAAAACTGGGTTAGATGATTTGAAAAAGTGGAAATTTTTGGGTAATTGATATTATTAATCTTAAATCTTTATTTCTGCACCTTCATAAATTGTGGGTACTTTTGGAATGATGTATTATGACAATAATATTTTTAATAAGCCAGGAGTATTTGAAACTATTAAAACAATTTTTAGATGTATGGAATGCCGATGTTAAGTTACTTTTAGCAAATTATTGCACAGAAAACACTAAAATAACCAAAACGCAAGCATTAGAGTGGTGCTTAAAAATGGGATTCGAATTTATAGAATTGTATCCAACAGTTCCAAAACCAGACGATGATGATATTGTTACAGAGAAATTTGGTGTTGATAGGGTTAGTATTATTGATTATTTAATAATAATAAACAAATAATAATTGTTTTATCAGGTAGTAGAAGCACTACAGTCACATACGTGGTCTAACTTAGTGATGAAAAACACAAAATCAGTTAAATGTAACAATAAAAACAATGAAAATGGAAAAGAAGATGAAGAGATGTTACCAAATGATGAATTAGACGACTTCGCGGATTTATTTTCACAATTACAAACGATGAAAGACAGTTTGCAGGGTATGCCAGTAAATCAAAGGAAACAATGTGCCGAGCAAATGGTTACAGCTTTCTGGAAAGCTATTGGTGGCGAAGAAGAAGAAATACTTGATTAATAGAATAGTTATAATCTATACATTAAATATATAAGTGTCTTGTCAATTGCTTTTTATTACATTAATCCAATGGAGAAAAAATCTTCAGTTTTTCATACAGGGTCATTAATTAAATTGAAATTACAGTTTAGATGTCTATGTATAGGCCACATTGTGGCGCTTCTCAACTTGTTTGGGTAGCCGCAGAATTTCGCTCATCTATTATCTTCAAAAACACAAAAATTAATAGAAGAGCATTATATTAGATTTGTAATACGAAAAGGGCATTCACAAAAAAAACTAAATAAAGTTGATATAAGCAGAGAGCTGTTTTATTGGTTATTATGATACAGCATATGTCATAAGACTGAATCTTAATATTTGTATATATTAGAGAATATTCATTTATGCTTTCAACAGTTTTCCATAATGAAAGCATGCATTCATCGAACATAAACAAAACTTATTCCTCCTTTTTCTATCTAATAGAAAGACGGGTACCATATATATAGGGTGTATCTAACACTCCAAAAGAGAAAAAAACATTAATAATTAATTCAAATTATGCTTATATTATTTTGGCGAAACGTTATGGCCCAACATTTATTGGGAAAACTCCTATCAGACCAAAAATATTAATAATTAATCTTATCATCGATGTCTTGCATTTCCATCAAGCCCATCTTAAAACATAGTTCCTAGAACTTGGGAATAGGCAGATATTTTGTTCAGAGCATCTGTAAAATGATATTTGATATCAATGTGTTTAGATCATTTATGAAGAACCGGATTATATTAGCTGCTATTGCAATGCAAATGTTATTATTTTAGTATATAATTATAGGCTCTGTTATATTAAAATTTATATCTCTTAAAAGGGATTGAAGGCATAAAGTTCCTCTTACCACCTTCAAAAAGTGCCATATATTCCAGCTTCAGTAGATGAAGCTGCTACCAGAATTTTGTCTTTTAGTATTTCAACAATTAAATTGTACAATTTCCAAATAATTCAAAAATATAGCCTATTGTACTTCTATGATCTGTTCATTATCACCCCAATCGGAGTCTACATATCCTACCAAAATATGATAAACATGATTTTGTTTATAAACTAATTTAAGTTCTAAAATGTACCTTTTATGTATCTTAAAAATACATTTAAGGCATTGGCACAATTCTCTATAATTTTTATTTTGATATATACTTAATAAATTAATGGCTGTACAGATATATCTGGTCTTGTACATAACATTACATACATCAGAGACAACACACTGTCTCTTCATACATCAAACAAGGCATGATATTAAAAATATGTTTTTTAAAACTTTTTGTACTTAAATGAAGTTTCCGAGTTCTAAATGTTATTAATATTTCTTCTTAAAGAAAAACATTAAATTAGACTACTGTCTTATTGTTACCCACCGACCGTCTTATTATATATTGTTACCCATCCTTTGGTAACAATGAGACAAATGCTTTCCTAACGCGCAGAGTAATTAATTATCTACCAACTAAGAAGTACTGTCATTGAAATAACCGTCACCCCCGATTCTTAACACCTCTAACAACCCATTTTTGCCAAAACATTCTTAGTTTTCCATATAAAAATTTAACTTACAAGAAAACAAAAAAAGCGTCTCATTGTTACCCACTCTCCCATACGTTCGGGCGACCTGCTGCAAATCGTATAATGATTTATTTAATTTACAGACTTTGTTTTCTTTAGCTTGAAACCCATCAGGTATACGCATATAAATTTCTTCTTTTAAAATGCCATTAAGATAAGCTGTTTTAACATCCATTTGATGTGAGATGTAACAATAAGTTAGGTATACTGATTAGCTAAAATGATTAAAAATGTAGATGTTGAGTTTCGAGCCACTGGTGCAAAAGTTTCATCCTAATATCTAGTAAATATTTTTAACTAAAACCTCTGGCTACTAATATAGTTTTGTATATTTGTGGTTTACCAAAAGAGTCATTTTTATCCACTATAGGTAGTCCATGTTTTAATAAATAATTTATTTCTTCCTTTATTGCTTGCTCCCACCGAATGTCGTCTCTATATTTTATTTCACTGAAAGATTCAGGAATTGTACAAATAAATGTAGTGCACACAAGATACAATCATTTATACAGAGTGTTTCGTTGTATGATTTAGAAGGAAGGGATTTAATTATTTCGCTTCGTCTTAAATCGGTATTATTGTGATGTCCATCTAGCTGGCGAAGGTTTGTACAAGTTTTATAGAGGTTTCTTTAGATTTTAATGTTATTTTAGGCATTTTATTAGGCTCAAAGACCTCATTAAGTTCTAATCTTAATTTATTAGCTCCTTCATCAAGTTTTGGTGTTGATGTTATAAAATTTATTTTGTCCAAAATGACGTCACGTGTTATAATAAATTTATTAAATTGGGTAATTAATATTTTATACCCATTTGGTTGATAACCAACCATTATGCCTTTATTTGATTTTTGTTCAAATTTATCTTTTCTGTCTTTGTTATGAATGTAGGCAGTTGAGTTAAATATGTTCAAATGATCTATCCTGGGCTTTTTCTGATGGCACAGTTCAAAAGGTGTTTTGTTTTAACGATTAAGTAGGTGCCAGATTTATTAAATATGTTGCTGTTAGAACTGCTTCGCCCCAAAATATTTTATCTAAATTAACACCATGTACCATTGATCGGGCCTTTTCTGTAATTGACATATTCATACGTTCTGCAACAGGATTTTGTTGCGGTATATGTGGTACAGTTAAATGATAGCTAATTCCTTTTTGAACACAATAGTCTTTAAATTCATTTGAAATATATTCTCTCTCGTTATCACAATACAGATTTATTAATTTTATATTAAAATGTGCTTCACTTAGAATAAAAAATCTTGAAACATTTTAAAAACTTCAGATTTGCACGCTAATAAAAATGTAACTGTATAATGAGTAAAATCGTCAATGAAAGTGACAAAATAATTTTTTCCAATGGCCACATAGGAAAGTAACACAATCGCACTCTATATTATGTCCATGGGAAGTGACCTTTATTCTCACGCGTGCGGAAAGTACTTTCCTCACTTGTGCGGAAAGTAACTTTGCGCACGGCTGTCAATAAGCCGTCAAACCCGTGAATCCTGTAAGATTTACAAATGTAATTATTAATTGCTCTTCCTTATTGATATTGTTTACATAAAAACTGGACTAAAAACTAATTAGAAAGAAGAAGAAAAAGAAAATAAAAAATGTTGACGCCGAGAATCGAACCCAAAACCTTGCGATCATCATATCAGATACTCTTCCAACTGAGCTAATTCAGATTTGAATTAATGTTATCAGAGATATGTACTTATATCTCGTAAGCCGATTTACGTTAATCTAATTATGTTATTTCTTGTATTTCCATTTTATTAAGACAAAATTTAGCTATTTTTAAAGTTCAAGTAATTATAAGGGATAGCAGCGAAAATCTTAAAACTGTTATTTCCCATTGTAACAATAACCTTGGTTCCAACTAATTCATTTTGTTCCCCAGTTGTATCTAATAAGTATCTACATATAGTCATTTTTTCAAATAAACTTTAATTATCGTTATTTTTATATTTCACTATGAAAGTAATTGTAAATTCAGGTGCGCTTTTTATAGAAACAATATTCAAACATATACCTACTGTCATGAATAAAACGTAAGAACAGTCAGGAAACTCAATATACACGATTTGATATTTACATATTGTTTAATAAAATAGGTGGTCGTAGGAAAAATAGTGTACATTACTGTACCTGTAATTTAGACACCCATTTTCGAAACTGGAATATTAATTGTAATGTCCAACTGCTTGAATGTTGTAAACAAATTCGCTTAGTTCACCATATTGTCCGTAGCACCAGAGTCTAATATAAATGTTAAAATGTTTTCTGATTAATTTGCATGAAGAGCTGTATTTTCCACAATGAAGACAAAGCCCTTCTCACTATCTGGTTCAGTATGAATTGTTTGTAAAGTACGTTCACAAGTTTCTTCACCTTTATACTGATTTTTCTTGTAAAAATAACAGTTTTTCATTGCATGGCTTTTGTGTCCATAATTTATATTGGAATGAAGCTGTCCTGTTGATTTTCTATCCTTGATTTGGATAATATCTTTTCCTCGTTTGGTTGGAAAATTTAGCCTTTTGGTTATGGTGTTTATATTTTTTTTTGTAGTAAAGAACTTTTTAGTTGGTTGCTGTTGTTCACATGTAATACAGGTGTCACTACTGTCGTTTTGTAATTTTGTTTCGTAGTCGAGTAATTTTGTTTTTGTAAATGCAAGGCTCAAATTATCATCAGTTAATATATGAATTGCAGTTACTATACTGTCATAGGATGGTAGGGCGAACAGGAGGTGAGCTATTTTCGACATTTTAGTTAAATTTCCTCCACCAGCTAACAGGTCAATCATTAGTTCATCAAAAACTAGGAAATGTTTTGCTAATTTCATATCAACTCTAAATTTTGAGCTTAACAGTTTTTTTTGAACTGATAACTGTGTTGCTAGGTTTTTCATTTCATATATGGAATCCAGTCTTGCAATGATTTGTTGGGCTCGTACTTCTTCTGTAACGATATTGTAATGTTTTTGGTATTTATTAAAACGTTTTTATTACGGGTGGGATAAACTTTAAACACACGGTATGGCTACTTACGAATTTATTTAAACACTAAACTACTCGCTAACACTTAATTTATATACACTTAACTATTCTCTTAAATTTAATTTATATACACACAACCTTAATTAGTCATTTATATCAACACTTTACTGTTCGCTATTTATATCACGAGATCACTTCATCAACTAAACTGAACTTCTCCGCTGGTCGTTCCTTTATATATATTAGTGTCTTTTTTACTAGATAATTCTAGATTGCGGCTTACACAAGATAAGACTGCTCACAAAAACAATGTCTAGATAAGATAGTCACAATAGTAAACAATTCTAAGAAATTCCTGCGCATCCGGCATAATTTCAACTTTCATACATGCTTAGACAGAGTCGGATTCAGGGACTATACCAGTGTGCTGTTTCGTAACATTACCTCCTCCTTAAATGGCAGTTCTTCCTGGAACTTTTGTGTAGCCGAGACTGGATGTTTGAATCGGCAACTGGCCCCATTTCTACACTTTCCGATCTTATGGAAATATATCAGGGCACCGTCTTCATCGGATACTGATAATGGGAGTTGTAGCTGCAAATTAATATCTGGACACCGGTATCTCGAAAGATAATCTGTACCATGTTCCTGATAACTCGCCAATCCAACTGGTTACTCGCTATCTTAGGCATAGCCAGTTTCTTCACGCTGGATTCTAACACATGGTCTCGGAGGTTTCGAAGTGCTTCCCACACATCGCGGTAGGTAGATCGATCTTGAAATTAATTTTTAGTTACCACGTAGAAGACGTACCGCGAATTATGTTTCAGTTTCAGTGTCTTGCCAGGGGCCTGGAATCTGGTCTTCAAGTTTTTCTAATTGCCCGAACTTCTTACGAAAGAGGAATGCCAACCCTCGTGCGTTCTTGAGACGGGCGGGGATGTTGTATGCCAGTGAATAATCTTCCAGGAGAGTGAACAAATATTGTCGTTGTTCTGAAGTGACTCCATATCTAGCTTTCCCGGTACCTCCATACGCGCCCATAAATTCATCGAAGGTAGGGTCAGACACATCTCGAATATGGTTTACTCCTTTCTCTAGGTCATGGTCTCCTTCGAATGGCGCTAGTCGGTTTTGGTGAACTACTTTTGGTTTTCCGTTGGGGATCTTGCTTATGCGATATATAACATCATTGATCATTTTCTTGATTAAGTATGGACCTTCCCAGGATTTTTGTAATTTTGGAGAAAATCCTTTTCTCCTCGTCGGGTTGTGTAACCATACTTTGTCCCCTTCTTTAAAACCGCCTTCTGTGGCCTGCGTGTCGTACCGACTGTTCATTCTGTCGCTGCCAACTTGAAGATTTGTTCGAACTAATTCATGAATATCGTTCAGCCTTCTTCTCAATTGGATCACGTATTCTTCTCCTGCTAGATCTTCTCCAGACCGGCAGCCAGATTCCAGGTCACAAGGAAGCATCATTTCACGTCCAAATAGGATTTTCGCAGGTGTTTCACCCGTGGACTCATTGACGGCAGATCGATAAGCCAATGCGAATAGGGAAAGATACTGGTCCCAATCTCTCTGGTGGCTGGAAACTACTTTGGACAGGTATTTTCCAATAGTCCTGTTCATTCTCTCGACCATTCCATCTGACTGTGGATGTAATGCTGTTGTTCTGGTCTTCTTCATTCCCAGCTTGCCACAAATCTCCTGAAATTGACGGCTTTCAAAATTTCTTCCCTGGTCACTGGGGACTTCCAAGCGCATTCTTTCACCAATACATCCGCGACAGTTGTGGCCTCTTGGTTCGAGATAGCGTAAATTTCCACCCACATTGTGAAATAATGCATTACAAGCATATGTATTTGCTTCCATTTTCTGTCGTCGGAAATGGTCCAGCGATATCTAAAGCAATACTTTCGAAAGGGCTTCCAACATTGTACTGTTTGATGGGTACCTTTCTCTTGCGAAGTGGTCCATTACTCGTAGCACAAGTCGTACATTTCTTACACCAGTCCTTCACATCATCGGAACTGTTCATCCAATAAAACCTCTCATGGACTCGCTGGAGGGTTTTCTTCACTCCCAGATGACCTCCCGATGGACTGTCGTGTAACTTCTTTAGTACCTCAGCTACTCTTGTTCTCGGGATAACTAGCTGTCTCCTCATCTCGGAACCATCATCGTTTTCGAGGACTCTTTTCAGCAGCCCTTCTTCCAGGGCAAGGGAGTCCCACTGACCCGAATACGCCTTGAGTTTAGGTGAAAATCTGCACACTTCTTGCCATGTAGGTAGCCGATTTTCTTCCTTCCATTGCCGGATCATCTTTAGGCAGGATCATTCTTCTGATCTTCTCTGATCCTGGTGGGTGACCATTCTTCATTGACTACTGTAATTCTTGAAACTACAACTTCCTTAGATTTAGACTTGTTGGATTGTGAATAGTTTACAGAGCATGGCCGTCTAGGCAAAGAGTTGGCTTTTCGGTGATTCACATCAGCTGGATGTTCACCCCTATCTGATTTCCCCTATGACTGGAGTTCTTGGGTTACAGGAATCTTGGGGCGCTTAGACGGACTGCGTACGTGCTCTAGCTCGCCACACTTTCGGTATTTGATCTTCTTTGGCATCTTGTCTGCCATACCTTTCAAAAAGTTCACGATCTGGTCAAGTTTGTCATCGTCATCTTCTTCCTGCATGGTCCTACCTTTGTTGTACCGCGAGCTTTTCTCGGCTGCTTTGCATTTAAGAGGTTCTTGGTTTGCAGAAGTCGTAGGACGCTTACACGAATTAAGTACATGCCCAGCATCTGATCTTTCTCGGCTTCTTGTCCATCATACTTTTGATCAAGCTGACGATGTGGTCAAATTTGTCCTCGTCGCTTTCTTCTCGTATGGTCCTAACTTATAACCCGAAGCCTTCGTTGCTGCTTCATACTCAAGAGCAGTTGTCAATGCGTCAACCAATGTTTTGAGATGGGCTAGTCGAAGCGTGCTCTGCATATCGGGGTCACGTAAGCCATCAATAAAGGCCTGTATGCCCTGCATGTCCAACCTCTTCTTCGGCTGCTCGAAATCATCCGTTTCTTCAAGTGGTATCGTCTGAAGTATATCTAAAGCATCTCCCCGAAGCGCGATGGTTAAGTTTACTGCCTTCTCACTATCGGACCAATTATTCAATCTAGCGGCTGCTTCAAACTGTTTACATAATTGGTCCACGATATCTTTCCGTCGAACGTTGGAGCCTTGACTCGGGCAAATCTGTTAGTATCTTCTGTCTTGGGTTGTGTTTCTGGCTTGCATATATCGATCTACTTTTGTTCTGCTGGAGTGTCTTGTATTCTTAAATCTATTATCTTACTCTCTAACTCCTTGATTTTCTCGTCCATCGTTGTCATTTTATTCTCCATTTTCTCGTCCATAGTTGTGATTTTATCGTCAATATCCGATTTACGAGACGAAATTTTATTTTCCACGTCAGCGGCAATGTCATTTTTCATTAATAAGATATCGGCAGAAAGTTTGTCCATGTTAGCAGAAATATCATTCTTCATATCAGAAAAATCGTTCTTTATTGCAGAAATATCGTTTTTCACATTAGTTGAAATCTTCTCTTCCATGGTACAAATGTCGTTCTTCATATCAGAAATTGACGAGAGTAAGGTGGAGTCTCGCTTTGAATAAAAATGTTTCTGGATCGAAGCCACCGCTTACTGTATAGGATTGTTAAAACAATTAATTGACTTAATCCTTTATTGGTTTTATAGTAGATTTTAACAAAACATTCTTTCGATTCTCTAGAAATTGACGTGACCTCTGTCATACCTCTCCGCGGAATGATCTTTTTTTTTTTTACCGAACCAATGTGTCTAGGTTAACACATATATAACACGCCACTTTTCAATAAAGGCAATAAATGCCAACTAAGACAAAATACAAACAAATAATAGGTACCTTACAATAACTTTCTTCAGTAATCTACAACAAATAATATCTTACAACAACTTTGATCAATAGAATTATTAGCATTTATATAAAACCAATGATTCATTTATTAACCAACATTTACATCATAATCTATCAAATATGGAGGAGGCCTTCGGTTTCTCTGTGAACGGGACACAGTAACTGGTGCATCAGTACATTGTTCTTCAGGATCATTCTGAAGAAACTCCTCTGCATTACCGGATTCATTAGTATTATTCAAATCACCTGGACCTGTGATATTTACAGATGATTCATTAAAACAGAGGTTATCATCATATATTAGCCTATTTTTATTAAACTGTTTAAAATCAATCTCTGTTTTATTTAGAAACCTACGATTTCTCCTAAACAGTTTCCATTCACATTCTACAAGATAAGATCTATCACTCAATATTTCTTTTATTATTCCCTTTTTCCACCCTTCCCCTTCTTGTAATAATACTTTGTCATCTATATTCAATTTGGGTAATTCTCTAGTCCCTTTGTCGTAATATCTTTTTTGTGATTCCTGTTTTCGTTTAAGCAAATCTTTTATTTTGTTTTTATCAATAGATATAGGCTCCAGATTTTCTTTCATTACTGGTAGTTTAGTTTTTATTTCTTTATTCAACAGTAATTGAGCAGGTAAATGCCCTAAATTTGGTAAGACTGTATTCCTGTATTCCATTAATGCCCCTATAAATTCTAGATTGTTTTCAGCCTTTTTCAGCATTGACTTTATTATACCCACTGCTTTCTCTGCAAGTCCATTTGATTGACTGTTGTAAGGGCTTGAGAACAAAATCACAGTCTTGAGCATATTTCAAAAGAGACTTTCTATTATATGGGACATTATCTACTATAACCTTGTTGAAAAAATAATTTAACCTCCTCCGCAGATTTATTTGGTATTTTCTTAACTTCAATCCAGTTTGAGTAAGAGTCTACCAGAAGAATATAACATTTTTGTTTAAACTCAAAAATGTCACTACTGACATTTTGCCAACACCTGTCAGGTATTTCACGATTGAATAAAGGTTCTCTGCAATTTGATTTTCTGTTAATTTGACATGGCTGACACCTAGAAATATAGTTCTCAACATCTACAGACATATTCTCCCAATAGAAAATTTATCTTGCTCTCGATATTGATTTTGCATTACCAAGATGGCCTTCGTGAATAATTTTCAGTATTTATGACCTTAAGTGCTTTGGAACGACAATTTTTTCGTCATAAAATAACAAATTATTAGAAATAAAAAGATTATCTTTGATTTTGAAAAAGTGTTTTAAGCTATGGTCTAACTTTTTAAAAACAGGCCAACCTGATTCTACATATTTCATTACTTGCGACAAAATTTTGTCCTCTGCTGTGTATATTTGAAACTGATTTTTTCTTTTATCACTCATTTGTACATTATTATACAGTGAATGAATAATGTATAGCCGCATCCACACTGAACGAATTGCTTCGCGAGGCTGCCTCGGGCTTTTGCCTCGCGAGCCTGCCTCGGTTGAATTTGGCTCCAGAAAATAATTTCAAGTCGTAGTTTGCTTCGCGAGGCAGCCCGAGCCACATATTTTGCGAGGCAAATTGACCATTTTTATCAACAGTGTCGGATCAGTGTTGTGTTTAGTTGTTTTCAGTTGAAGTCATGGCTCCTTATGTGCGAATTGTTAAGGCTGTTTCAGCATTTTTAATAAAACGTCAAGTTCTCCTAAAAAATAAAAAAAATACGCGTTTGGGTGAAGAATTTATATAAGAACCGTCTAGAATACGGAAACAGGTTATTGAGAGAAATGGTCCTAGACAACACAGTACAAAATTTTACTCGTATGCGTTTAACACTCTACAATCTCTTATATCTGATATAGGTGTTCAGGATTTTTAGAATTCCACAACCGATTGTAACTCTCATACAATTCGATTAGTTGCCGACACTGTTCTTTATTCATTTTATGTTTGATCAAGTTTCCTTTAAAATTTTTCATACGACCGTCTAGACTGCGCGAGCAAATTGAACTGAAACTCTTTGAGCACGTCAACGTTACCGACAGCATTTGGCTCGGGACGAGTCCGCCTCGGGTGAGGCAGCGCGTCCTAAAATTATGGGCGAGGCACGTCTACACTAAGCGAGCATTTGCTTCGCGAGGCAATTCGTTCAGTGTGGACGCGGCTTATGACATCTCTTGATCCTCATCCACTTTATTTTTTAGAAATGCCCTAGAGAGAGTATCAGCCACATACATTTCCTTACCTGGAACACATGTAATATTAATATTATATTTTAAGAGTCTTAACAACATTCTCTGGAGCCTATTAGAAACCTTATCCAAATTTTTATTAAATATCGGGATTAATGGGCGATGGTCACTCTGTATATTAACATTATAACCATAAATAAAGTTGTGAAATCTTTCACATGAAAATAAGACCGCTAACAGCTTCTTTTCTATTTGAGCGTATCTTTGTTCAGAATTAGTCAGAGCTCTAGAGGCAAATGCAACTGGAGCCCCTTCCTGCAACAAACAACAACCAAGACCCTCACTAGATGCATCAGTCTGAATAATGATTTTCTTTTTGGGGTTAAATATTGCCAAGGTGAGAGCACTAGAAATAATGTGCTTTAATAATATGAAGTCTTTTTCACAATCATTACTCCAATTAAACTTAACACTTTTTTTAATTAACTGTCTAATTTTATAGGTGGGTTTTGAAAAATCGGGTATGTATTTATTAAAGTATTTTAATAACCCCAAAACCCTCATTACCCCTTGTTTATCCGTTGGACTTTCAAGACTTTTTATTGCCTCTGTATTCGATCCATGAAGAGAAACACCATCTTTAGACACTACTTGTCCCAAAAATTTAACTTGTGGTATCTTATATTGTAATTTCGAGAAGTTAAATTTAATGTTATATCGTACAGCTCTGTCAAGGACTGCTTTCAATGTAATATCATGCTCTTCTTCAGTTTGACCGTAAACTATTATATCGTCAAAATAAATATCTACATTTGCAATATCCCCAAACATTTCGAAATTTTTCGACTGAAATATCTCAGGCGCAGAGCAAATGCCAAAAGGTAGCCGATTAAATTTGTAGCGGCCAAATGGCGTGTTGAAAGTACACAATTGTGAGCTAGGCTCATCGAGTTTTAATTGCCAGAAGCCCTCCTTCATATCTATGACTGAAAATATAATCTTTCCAACGAGATGAGACAAAATATCCTCTGCCGTGGGTATCATAAAATGTTCTCGCATTATATACTTGTTAAGAGGTTTTGGATCCAAACACAATCGTAATGATCCATCTGTTTTTTCAACCAGCATCAAACTATTAACCCACGGTGTTGGATACTTTACCTTGCTTATAACATTTTTGCTTTCTAAATTATTCAAAGCACTTTTTAATTTTGGTCTTAAAGATAAGGGAATCCTCCGATTACATTATACTACAGGTTGCGCTTTATCGCTCAACATTATATTACATAAACCTGGAATTTCACCCAAACCTTCAAATAATTGACCGTACATTTTTTTTAAATCATCTTTTGAATTAGGCAAAATGTTATTCTTACATAGTTCGTATACTCTAGATACTAAGCCAAACTTAACACAATCTTTTAGCCCTAAATGGGGTTTGCAAGCAAAATTAACAACAATGAAATCTACTTTATAGGACATATTTTTGTATGAACAATTTAATGAAATTTTACCCAAAGGTTTTACCTTATAATTTCCGAAAGAAATTAACGTTATGCATGAAGCATGTAATTTGCTATTAGTGGATATAGTATTTAACACTTTTAGTGGCAAAATACTTATCTCAGCTCCTGTATCCAGTTTAAAGTTCACGTTCTTACCTTCAACTGTTAGTTCCTCTAGCCAACTTGTGTCAAACCCTAACTCTACTTCATTGATAAAAATTTCATTGATGTCCTCACAAATGTTTTCCAATGTATTGTGACCTTCAGGATCATCATCTTCTTGTATTGCCGTCTGAATATTGTTAACTTCTGTTTTACACATTTTTGCATAATGGCCTCTCTTCTTACATTTCATACATGTTTTATTATATGCTGGGCATTTAGCTTTTTCATGTTCGTAACCACAGAATTTGCACTTTTGTTTTTTATTTTTCAGAGTATGTACATCCACATTATTCGCACTTGTTTGATTTAGTAAACGCACATGTTCTCTGCTCAGTTCAATTGATTTGCAGTAAGACTGCACTTTATCAAGTTTCAACTCTGGTTCTCTCAATAACCGTTCCTGAACTTCTCGATCTGAGATACTTAGAATAAGTTTATCTCGTATCATTCGAGTTTCATACGATGCCTGGCAAGAGTCGCATCTGAACTCACATAACTCTGCTTGAGTTCTAAGTATTGTAATAAATGAATCGATGCCTTGGTCTGGGTCCTGTTTCAGGCTGTTAAATTTAAATGATTCCATCACCACATTCTTTTTGGGTACATAATAATCTTCAAACTTTGTAATTATATATGCTAATTTCGTAACTGCAGTACTTGGAAAAGTGTTAAATATTTCAATACCAGAATCTCCAATAGCATTTAAAAATATATTTTAACATCTTGATCCTGTTCTTTGTCTTTTCCAAACGCTTTCATATATGTATATCTGAAATCTCTGTTTCCATTTTCTCCATGCATCCTGCATGTTGGAGCACTCCTCTAAATATTTCAGCGGTTTGGCTTCCATAATTTTACAGGTTATGTTCGGACTGGTGCAGTGTGCCTACTGCCTTACTTCTAATTTTACTCACTGGCGAGTACCACTATTGTTTCACACCTGACACCATGTATAGGATTGTTAAAACAATTAACTGATTTAATCCTTTATTGGTTTTATAGTAGGTTTTAACAAAACCTTCTTTTGATTCTCTAGAAATTGACGTGACCTCTGTCATCCCTTTCCGCGAAATGCTCTTCTTCTTTTTTACCGAACCAATGTGTCTAGGTTAACACATATATAACACTTACCAGTGCCACTTTGAGCCTTTCTAGTAACTCACTCTACTTACCGGACGTTTCCAACTCGCGATTTTCCAATTCTGCCTTTAGTTCAGTCACTTTCAGCTCACTTAGTCTCTTGGCCATTTTTACGTGACTATTTATTTATATTATCCCACTTCTGACACCAATGTACTGTTTTTCTTATTTATTAAAACGTTTTTATTACGGGTGGGATAAACTTCAAACACACGGTACGGCTACTTACGAATTTATTTAAAGACTAAACTACTCACTAACACTTAATTTATATACACTTAACTATTCACTTAAATTTAATTTATATACACACAACCTTAATTATTAATTTATTTGTGTTCGCTATTTATATCACGAGATCACTTCATCAACTAACCTGAACTTCTTCGCTGGTCGGTCCTTTATATATATTAGTGCCTTTTTTACTAGATAAATCTAGATTGCGGCTTACACAAAAACCAATTGGCTCTCGCATTTTCTAGATAAGACTGGTCACAACAACAATATCTAGATACAATAGACACAATAGTAAACAATTCTAAGAAATCCCTGCGCATCCGCCATAATTTTAAGTTTCATACATGGCTTAGACAGAGTCGTATTCAGGGACTATACCAGTGTGCTGTTTCGTAATAATATATTTCAATGTATCACTTAAAGAATCAATTATAATACTTTTGGCTAGACGCTCGAGTTTTTTCCATTTTCTATCAGGTTCCATCGGAGCCTCCTCGTCAGGCACTTTTAATGCGTCTTCTTCTGCGAGTATAGTTCTTAATCGAAATTTCCAAATATTATAATGTTCACCATCAAATTGTCTAATATTACGACGGCTTTTATTGGTATCCATAATCGCTAAAGTTAATACGAACATATTCAAACACTAAACCGAAAGTAGAACACCGTATTTTTAATATGGGCCCATAACATATTAGATTTGTAATAGAAAATGGACGTTCACAAATAAAACAACTAAATTAAGTTAATATAAGTAGGGAGCTGTTTTATTGATTATTACGATGAAACATATGTCATAAGACTAAATCATAATATTTGTATATTAGAGAATATTAACTTATGCATAAATCCTAACCAAAACCTCTGTAGTGCTCCATAATAAGTTTCACTTCAATAAAATTATCAACATAAAATGAGTTATAAATGATAGCTTAATAATAAACACTTATCGTCCATAAAAATGGAGTGAAAATCAGACTAGGCCCAATATAGCGTAATCTTAACTTTACAATAATATTTATATTTATACTACACAAATCGAAAAGTTTAGTCCGCTTGAAAGCTTATAGCTAATCTTCCCATATTGTCAAATATTGCCATTAAAATTATTGGTGCGTGTCCTGATGATTGAGCGCATTTAGCAAGACACCCCCACTCTTTAGCTCTTAATTTCTAAGGGAATAGAAAGAACGTTAATCGCCAGTTCTTTATTTGATGATAACTGTACACTAGATAAAGACTTGTACAAAAAACTCACTCTTCAGCCCTTAACATCTAAGGAAAGACTGAAGCACTACCTTTAGCCCTTATTATCTAAGGGAAGACTGAAAAACTCACAGACTGTACAGAACAGATATATAAACTCTTTTTTGTTCCCACGCTACTGCAGAATAGTGGTACCAAAAATGTGCTTCTCAACCATTCAGCGAAGAAAGGACCGGTCTTTTTAGAAATAGAGCGGCCACATACCCGTTTATTAACCATTGAAAAAAAGTGAACCGCCGCAAATCGTACGATTTCTAGACATCTGTCTGTTTTTCCAATTATAAACTGTATTATGCCTACTTTGGCGTCGGTTTACTTTGTATCTATTCATACTGTCGAACCCAAATAAAACCTGCTATTGTTAGGTAAATTTATCTTCTACCAAGCGAATAGGCGCCTAAAATTTTTACAGCCTACAATAATCGTACTAAAGAATAGTTCGCCGACAATATTGTCGGCTCACCTAAGTAAATAATTCGTTACAAATTTAAAATAATAATTCGCCGACAAGGGATTTTTATACATCATTGTTGGTGCACCTGAGGAAACAATTCTTCTGGCGCCACGAATCCGAAAATATTTAGAAAAAATATAAACATGGTATTAATTTAATCAATTATTCTTTGTTGCGACACTAGTTTCGCAATACTTTTCATCATCTAAAAAGTGAAAAACTAATTTGTGAATGCCCTTATTATTCCTTGAAGTATAAAATTATTTTGTTGTAAAAATAATAAATTGGCATATTCAGTGATTCATATATTGGGGCAGCCGCGTCCATTTTGTTCATATTTTCCGTAAAACTTACAATAAAAAACAAACTCATATTTACTTTCTATTAAAACGGCAGCGCAGCGGGAAATTAAACTGCAAAATACTGTTACACTTGAAGAGTACAAAAAGGGGCAATTTTACCGCCCTCCTATTGGTAGCGCCCGGGGCGGTCCAATCCTCGTCCCCCCCTCGGTACGCCACTGGTAATTGATTGAAATAACATTTGTAAGTTGTTTTTACTTCGCCAATTAAAAATACTTGTTAATTAATCTGTATTTTGAAATATTCAAGCAACAAAGCGTCGGTCTACATTTTTAATGAATATTATACCAAAATATTACCTTGAAATAGAAATCCATAAACATTTTAAAACGCAAATGCATTGCAACATAATTATAAAATGAAATCAAGAAGATGCTTTTTTTATTTATATCCAGTTATTATTTATTGTACGTACCAAGTCGTATCAGTATATTCGCTCGTTTATTTTTAAGATAATGTTTATTTTCTTAAACATTATTTGTTAGTTTATGCGACAGACAGTTCAATTGAGTTGAAAATTTGTTTCATCATCAGCATCAGTGGTTTGACTAGGATATAGTCGTGATTTGATTTCGGATTATTTCTACTAGAAAATGGCGTTTTTCAAACTGATCAGGAAAAGGTATCCTCAGCACGAAAGTAAGTTCTTTTATATTTATTATTGTTGATAGTTCAGTAAAAATTTTAATGGAAATATTTTGGTAAAACAAAATTAAGGAAAAATTTATACACAGTACACAGGGCTAATTTCTCCTACGTCCAAAATATGATGATTCAGCTCAATTTGGCTAATGTATACAGTGTGGAAAAGCTAAATGGAATACATTCATTATTTCGCTTAGGTACTGTATATAATTATAAAAAATCCCGAAACACATCAAATTTAAAATATAAATTGACATTCTTCAACGGGAAAATGTGATCCCCGTCTTCAATCTCTTTCGAATAACAGATACAACCCCCAATTTTTGAAATAGGAAGTATAGGCTTGTGATATATCGTTTAAAAGGACTCTTCTTTCTCTATTCGTTATCGTTTTTCTGTATATTGTAAAAAACAGAAAAAAAGCTATGAATGTCAATGAAGGAGATAATCAAAATGCTTCTAATATTATTTAACACATCAGGCGTGATCGACCTAACAGAAAGTGTTCGACCACTCACCTCCATAACATTTAGATCTTGACCATTCTTAGACATAAGGATTAACGAAGAATGTAACAAAAGCAAAGCAATAACAAAACAATAAAAATGTTACATAACAGAACAAAATTACTTATTGGAAGCACGCCTTTCTTCGGCTAAAGGAATAAGAGAGAGAGAGAGAGTTGTATGTCGACGTATGTCCGTCGAGAATAGAGTCTGACTTGAATTTTGGGTGTTGACTGACAATTCAGTTAACTGGAAGAAATGTGACTGGAACCGGCAAAGAAAGATAAGTGTCTAGGATATTTTTTATAAAAATGTGTTTAGTTGGGAGCGGGCGTGATTTTTCGGTACAAAATAACCGGAGAGAAAGGCAGACTCGGTCAGCAACGAGGGTTGAATGTGCCGTTGTTATTATAAAAGATATCAAAAAAATGATTCTCAACCTTTCTTAATAAGCGAGGTTTTCTATAAATTACCATACCAAAAATTTCTATACGACGTTTCGTATTTACAGGATCACCATCAACTTAATTTTTTTAAATACGGACCTGAATTTTTTATTGCAATATTTTTTACGTTTTGAATAGATACATACTGTGATATAGCATACTTGACGATTTTACCACGTTTCGTCTTTCAAAAATCAACATCTTTTTTAAGTCCGCTCTTCTTTACTAAAGTCAAATTAATAATTTTAAATTTTGGGCATTAAATAAGAATTTTCAAAGAAAATGATTAGAGTTCAACAATTTATTTTGAAGCTTAATGACAATGAATAAATAATGATGTATTTACAAATGACACTCGAAGGAATAATAAGTTAAGCATAAATTAAAAACTTCAATCAAAAATCAATTATAAAACTTGTTCAAAATGACGTCCATTCTGTGTAATACATAGTTCGATTCTCTTTGATATATGAGATGTAGCTGCATCAACCATTTCAGGATTAATTTTTCGAAATGCATCTACTATTCGTTGACGACGCAGTTCTAGTATATTAATTGGGATATTTTTGCTGTAAACTTCGTTTTTTATGAAGCCCCATACAAAATAATGGGGTTGAGACATGGGGATCGAGGAGGCCATCTTGTTGGCCCGTTGGTACCAATCCAATTATCTCCAAAATATTCATTTAAATACTGTACAACTCAGTGGCGGCTCGTGGTTAATTTTATAGGGGGGTCATAGGTGATGTGACCAAAATCTTAAAATACAGAACGACACTGACCAGTCACTGGAGGCCTATTCGCCGTGGGCGGAAATTTTTCGAAAAACTATGCCCATTTTCTGCCCAGAAGTCGTTAAAATTGCTAAAAACGCAAAATTTGTGGAGTTCTTTTCCAAAGCTAGAGAGGCAAAAAAATTTTTGGGCCACGCTTGTTTTATATAAAAATAATGCTCTCTTAAAAAACAACCACATTTTATTCTTTTCCATACATATTAAATATGACAAACTTAAATGATAATTAATATAAATCTTTTTAAAATTTAAGTGAAGCCTTCGATCTTTTGTATTTTCAAAGTGATCAATAACTTTTTCATTGAAATTATGAATACTATTCACAAATTGCTGTTCAATGCTTAACATAGATAACGCCGACAATCTCTCCTGTCCCATAGTATTACGCAAAAATGTCTTGATTATCTTTAATGTAGAAAAACATCGTTCGCTTTCTACAGTTGTCATTGGTAATGTACATAAAATAGTCAACAATTTTACAGTTTCCGAGAGATTATTATTAATAAACAATTGCAGCATTGGCACAGCTCCTGAACTCTTATTAAAATCGTCGCGTTCATAAATAACTTGAAGTTCAGTTTTTAGTTTTAAGTAATTAATACTAGAATAGTTTTCTCTTATTGACTTAAGAATACGATCTGGAAAATTAATTTTATATTGTTCGAACTGGTCGCTGTAAAATAACTGGGCAATCACTAAATGATCACTGAAACTAAAGCGGTGGTTAATCTCAGAAATTATTATGTCGCAAACCTGCAAAGCAACTTGGCGCTTTGAGTTTTCATGTTTCCTTGGTCTTTTTGCACCAAGTGTTGAAGAAGATGAAGGTGCTTCGGGAAATATTTCATTTAATAAAATATGGTCTCTGACTTTTTGAATTGACATTTTAAATGAGTCTATAGTGCTATTCAACACTTCGATCTCGATTCTGATTATGTTTATAATCGAAATCGAAAACGGATTGATGTTCGTTGAACGACCAAAAAAAATTGTCATTTGTCATGTCATTTTACAAATCAAATAAATCAATAGTGAGATATCCTCATCATTATTTTAGTTCATTTCACGTGTATTTCACACTTTTCACAAGTTCATTTAGTTTATTCACGTTTAATTTTATAGAAGCTGTTCTGTTAACTAAAAATGTAATATACAATTGCAAAATATCACTCACATTACATAACCCATAGACAAAAAGTAGTTTATTTAAATTTTTCGACCAATCACATGCTTCCGATTTATGATTGTTTTCACTAGCAGCATAATTTTAGACCGATTATAATCATAGTGATCGATTGATATCGAAAATGTATTGTTGAACATGTTGTTTTTTAAATGACAGGAAATGATTGTAATCGATTGTCGCGTTGAATAGCACTTATATTTTTTTTCACCAATATCACGTCTATACCATGTTTTTGAAGTTGATTAAAAATAACTTGACAATTAGGCATTATTAAATGGAAAAAAATTTAGCCAATAAAGGAAATCCACGCTTAGCAAAAAAGTTTTTATTCCTATTGCTTGATTTATTGTATTTGAGTCTTCTTCAACCTCAATTATCTTTTCTATTGAAGCCAGAATATCAGCTTGATACAAAAATACTGTTTCCACACAACGCGTATTAAAATAACACCTTGTCGGTGCCGCTCTAGGTAAACTTACTTTAACAAATTCATCGAAAATCGCTGTACGCTTTGGACTAAAAAATGTGGAAAATCCCTGTAAATTGACATTTTTATTCTGACTTGCTGCTTTTGCAGAATTAAATTTAATTGGTGAGCATAACAATGAATAAAATTTGCTTGAGGATATCGTTCTTTAATTTTTTTTGTACTCCGCCTAATAGACCACTTATAGTAGAAGCTCCATCATAACTCTGTCCAATTAACTTTTCCGGTGTTTTATTAATTTCTAGTACCTCTAATTCTTTAAAAATTATCTCCGATAAATGTTCGGCTGTGGTGCCGGTAGGATTTACAAATTTTATAAACCTTTCGTGAACGACACCGGATAAAATGTACCGTATAATAAAAGTCATTTGAGTTCTGTTCGAGCTATCAGTACTTTCATCCATCTGGACTGCGATATATTCGGCTGACTGAAACTCCAATTTAAGTTGTTCTTGAGCCACCGATAACATTGAATCAAGTAATTCATTTTGTACAGTTTTAGAAGTACCCTCAAAAACCGTAGCCTTATCCAAGTATTCTTTGAATATTGGATCCAGCTCTGAAACAAAATTTATAAGTCCACGAAATATTCCCGGGTTTACAGAAGATTCTGTCTCGTCGTGTCGTCGCAAAGCAAGTTCAAACGCCCCACAAAATTTCACACAGTCAATTATTTTATTTATAACATATCTGTTTTTCGACACATTTTCAATAAAAATTCTTACCGATTGTCTATAAGCATTGTCTAATTGAGAACGAATATCCACAGTACCGATTGTAGCAAAACTCATGGCACATTTCATATGGTCTGCTGATAAACTATGCTTTTTTATTTTCTCTTTTAAGTGTTTTAAGTCTTGGACACCGTTTTTACACCATAAAGAATTATTCGAAAAAAGCAGACAAACGAAACAGTAACATGCATCACTTACTTCACATCCGCAAATCCAATCAGACAAATCATACATAGACCTGCGAAAATTGCTTCTTTATTTTTGTCCTTGCTAGTCTGTTTAATTTTTAAATCTGGAAGAGGACGACCACCTTCCTTTAGTTTTAATAGTTTTTCAAAATTTAATTCACTTTTCGTTCTCAAATTTTGAACCATTTGCACCACAGACATGATAAAAGGCGTAGAATAAAATAACACCAAATAATTAAAACACAAACCCTCAAAAAAACGAATCAAAAATCAAAATAATAACAATAACAACTTATTACATCAAAACACAAATCTTATTTGACTTCAAAATGATCTCCTTTAAATCAAAATATAGCGCAGCCTGCCAACCCCTCTGCTCATCTCTTTTCTAAGCGTGTAATAATCGATTCATCATCCATATTAACCCGGGATTTTGACCCAAGAGATGTAAACTTCGGCCGTGTTTCTTTCACGTTACGAAGATTGTCAACGTTCGGCAGATTCCGTCCCCATTTAACGCGTTGAGGTCATCGATGGACACCAGCCCGTTTTGCTATTTTGAATTTCGCAGAGATGTAGGTCGAAATAACGTTTACACGGTTGTCTTGACAAACGTTTACACGGGGTCTTGAAACATTTTAGGTGAATTTTATTTTTTATTTAAGAGAAATATTAGTAGTAGTATTTAATACTATACTATATGTATAGTAGGTATATTTTATTTTTTTATATATCTATTTAAATATTTTTTTAAATTATTTTTTAATGAGAGGTCATTGGCCCAATGACCTAATGGAGGAGCCGCCACTGGTACAACTCTTCTCGTAGTATGCGCACCATAGCCATCCTGCATAAAGTAATCAAGATTTCGTCTTGTTTCTAGGGACATCTCATTTAATACTTCCTCCAGTAGCTCTAAATATCGGAACTTGTTTAAATTACCGTCCAAAAATATTGGTCCAATTATTTGATTATTGATTAGACCACACCATACATTTTGCGAAAAACGGACCTGTGACCTAACTTCCCTTATTAAATGGGGGTTCGCAGTGGCATAGAAATGCTTGTTTCTTGTATTAAATATCCCACTGTTAGTAAATGTACTTTCATCAGTATCTTTTTGTTAAAATATGGATCACGGAGTAATTTTCTTCTCCACCAACGACGAAACGTCATCTTTCTCTCAAAGCCTCCAGCGTGTAATTTCTGGACTTTCTGAAATTTATACCCATGGTATTTATGTTTCTTCAAGACTCTTTCACCGTGGAAGTACCTACTGCACATTCTTTACTTTTTCATCTAGTCGAATTTTCAGGGTTAATGTAAATTTGAGCAAGAACATTAACTTCGTTAACCGTTTCTCGTACCTGATATTTGGTTCTCCTTTTTCTAACACTGCTACACTCACTCATATTCTTTGATATACGCGAAAATATCCTTGACGATGGCTGCCGTCTTTCTGGATATAATTCGAGTAGGCCTGAGCTGCCAGTAATTCATTTCGACGACATTTTATGTACATGTAGGGGACCATAGATAATTGAATGTGGTGGTTGCTCGCCAAAAACCATAGAGAGGTTGTCATTGTAACATGTCTCAAAAAGTGACATAATGATGATTGATAACTATTGGAGTCAGATGTCAGAGATACATGTTTGTTTTATAATATAATAAGTTTAAGACTAAATTGTAATAGTTATAAAAGCAAGTTGAAGTAATAAATAAAGACGGCTGATAAATTAATTATTATTTCACGCCCTACATACACATCGTACATATTTTTCTTTTCTTCGTCAATGTAACGAGCCATAATATTAATTTACTTTTTAAATCATTTAAAAATCAAAGGAAATACCTATAGTAACACCTATTTCAATTGACAGATAAATAAGCAGTTTGACAAAAGTTTTGGTTGTGACATCCACGGCTAATATTATTTTTAAAGAAAATCGTGATTGTAAATCTAGAAATATTATAGTTTATTTACGATAAAAAGACGATGATGTTGCAAAAAAAAATATTGTGATGTTGCCAAGCTGTAGGTTTTCCTTTATTTAACGAAAACTAGAAAAGTCAATCTGATGTTAGATTGACAGTTCTTCTTTTTCATTGTTCCGTGCCTCGTAGGGCGTAAGTCAAAAATATTTATTTAAAAATAAAAGGCTTGTATATATATGATAGGCTTGATTAATTTAATATAAATATTTATTCATGATAAACTATGGATAAGATACAAGAAACAGTAACCAATCATTCCATATTCAAATTAACATTTAATTATTTTACATAGAAGAGGGTTAATTGACGAACTATAGGTCCTTACACCTTATTCTATGCTATATAGAACCATCTTCAAGAGCACTGCAAGGGTTTACGCTAAAAGGAATCAATACAAGCTGTAATCATCTTCATGCAAATTTAAATATTGTTTCTTTATACAATATCTATTATATTTACTATAATAAAAATAGAATGGAAAAGAAAAATATAGATACACAAAATAAAATTTTGTTACAAGATATAAAAATAAAAAAATAATTTAATAATAGTTATTAGTGATTTTGAAAAGGTGGAAATAGAGCAAATTGGTTAAAAATATACAAAAAATAAAACACAAGATTTCCACTACTCCACTACAAAATCACACTAACTTCATCGTCACTATCAAAATTAATAATAAGTGGAGGCACGTCCTGTCTATCAAATACTACTTCTATATCCCACTCAGCTTGTATAATTTTTACAGTATGCTCTACTGTCTTTGACCAAATATCAGGAGTCACTTTTTCTAAAGACTTTTTCCATACACCTATTGCTTGTTCTGTTGAAGAACCATCAGTTCCCACATGATCTCTATAAAAATTTTAACTATGCCCCAAATATGTTCAATTGGGTTGAACATACAGTGGTAAGGGGGAAGTCGAAGCACTTTGTGACCATTTTTCAGATAATATGTCAGCTTCATATACTGTTGGTGGTTTATTCCCACAAAAATGTATACATTTAAACAAAATAAGTTATCTAAGTATTACCATAATATATTGAAAAATGTTTATATCAACTTACCGTTGTACTAAATTCAATAATTGTGTTTTGAGGAAAGTATTTTCAAAAGGAATATAATTTTGTATCAACCAGTTCTGTATATCAGCCTTTTTGGTAGCTGCTGTTGGTACTTTATTGATCACTGTACTGTGATAACTTGCATTATCCATTACAATTGTGGCAGGTTCTTCCAAGTTCACTAAAAGCTGGTATTCAAACCAATGCAAACAATTTTCTGGGTTCCTTTCACCGTGGTAATCACCATCTTGTTTTTTGGAAGAAAAAACCAGCCCTGCTCCAGGAATAAATCCAGAAGAGGAACCAGCATGCAATACTATATACCTACAATAAGGAAATAACAAATTACTACTAGGTTTCCTAGATAGACTGTATAGCTCAAAACAACTATTAATAATTATATAGATTTAAATAAAATAGTGTGACTAGTAAATATTTCAAAAGGTCTTAAAATGGCAGGAATGTTAATACATCATAAATTAATTGCTAAATTTTATTATTCAATTACCTTGGACCACCAATTTTGGTTTTTTTACGCTTCTATGATTAGAATCCTGCCAAGAACGTTCAACAGTACCGTCTTTAAATATCCAGGTCTCATCCAAAAACACGAATTGATATAAACCTTCCCTTTTTATCTTGACATATTCATGTTGAAAATGTACACGTTTTAATGCAATATGTGGCAACTCCATTAAACCACGACGAGGATAATCTTTTTGGTATTTGAATCCAATATTTTTCACTAACTTTCAGAGTGATGTTAAACAACCATTAAAGAGTTCACGCTCCTGGAGTTTGTCTCTTAAAGTTTTCAAGGTTATGTGTTCCTCTGAAAAAATATTGTGTTAGTTAAGTGTGAATAAAATAAAACAGTAAATTCAATATACTCACTGTTTCCATACATTTCGGAAAGCATTTTGATCAAAGTTATCAATTTCAACAGTAGGTTTTTTGCGTTGTCTCTTTTTAGGTGGGCTTGTAGGCCTCTATTATGCTTGGCGGCAATACGGTTAACAGCGGTAACGCTAAGTTGTAAAGCTTCTGCAACTCTCTACAATGTAATTACTTCAATTTATGAAAGAATAATATATTATCAAGTTTATTTAACCTAACCTAACATTAAAAACATTTAATCATTTATATTTAAATATGTAACAATAATATTAATAATGATGAATACAAATAGCGAATACTATTACTTACGTCTCTTACAGCAGTAAGCGGGAGAAGCGGGCTCCCATTTCGGCATTCTCGTTAAAAATAGCTCAACAAAGATGTTACCATCTCTTGACATTTTCTGTTCAGCTCCTTCGGCATTTTATTAACCACACACTGCAGATTTGCCTAAATAATTAGTTATGAAAATAACTGTTTTTTTAATCTTAAAGAAGCAATGATTTTAAAAGCCCCAAAAAAATTTGTAAATATTAGACGATGATCGAAAGTCAATAAACATCAAAACACACTGGGGAATTTTACCAGTTGATTTGACAACGTCTTGAAGTTTTGCCAACCCGTTAGCTGTAAATTGCCCTGGCTGTTGAGGATAAATTGTATTCACGGTTGGTAAATTAATATTTATTCTGATAAGCAGGAAAGTAACTAAAAATGACATCATCGCCTTTTTATCGTAAGTAAACTTTTTTTATAGAGATAGAAACAAACGTGTAAGAAAATAGAGTGTAATCAACTTTACGTTAGGAAATATTTTGTGGAAATTTCGATTACGTAAATTATTTACAGACTGCTTGATTTGATAAAAAAGAAGCGGTACTATTTTCAAATTTTTGAACAGTTACTACCAAGTTATAAAACGATTTTATTTAGTTCGGCACGTAACACCTAGTTCTTGTTAACCGATTTTCATACATTTCCCGTTAACCAATTTAACAGATTTTTGGACACATGTTTAGTGCATTCATTTTTTTTCAAAATTCTTATTTAATGCCCAATATTTAAAATTGTGTGTGTGTGAAATTTTGGCCGTAGAAAACTTAGTTCTTAGCCACAAAAATTAATATTTAAAATTATTAATTTGACTTTAGTAAAGAAGAGCGGACTTAAAAAACTATTCAAAACGTATAAAATATTGCAATAAAAAATCCAGGTCCGTATTTAAAAAAATGAAGTTGATGGTGATACTGTAAATACGAAACGTCGTATAGAAATGTTTCGTATGGTAATTTATAGAAAACCTCGATTATTAAAAAAAGTTGAGAATAACTTTTTTGATATATTTCATAATAACAACGGCACATTTAAAAAACGAAAAGGCCATTTTCGGATTTAGTCGAATATCTCCGGAACTAGTCGAGAAATTTCAAATATATTTGAAACATCTAATTCCCCAAAAATATACCAAACTTTTTCTCCATTTAATCTATATTGTATCTATTGCGATTTACGAAATCTCTGTATACGTAAATTAAATCCGGTCCACCCTGTATATAGGCCCCTAGGCAATGAAAGTTTCGGGGCGGTTTTTGGGATTGTGATGCTGATGGATTAAAAGTCGTAGCAGGGTATGTTTGATTGCAGTGTTTTACGAGCGTAGCGAGCGCGAATAGTGCGCCGCAGGTGAAATTTTTTTAAAATTTCAAGGTCACTTGTTTTAAAAGTATTCCAAAAGTAATGTTCGTTTAAAACTAAAACATAATTGTATAATATGATATTATTTTTTATTAAAATAAATCCTGTATAAAACTGCACAATTTAACAATAGTCTACTCACGGTTACTATTACGGATTTAGAATCTTGAGATTCGGTCGCATTGATAGTTTTCGTGGAATCTTGATAGTTTTGCAAGAAGTGCTTTAAAGATCTGGCCATTTTTCCCATTCTTGTAATCTCAGTTTCTTTTTCTCGTCAAACTTCGCACCTGTGCCCTAATTCTTAAAAGTGGTGAAAATATTCAACGGGTGAAATTATATAGTTTTCACCGAAAATACACACTATCATATTCTTGAAAATAAAAAGGTGAAAATCTTCACCTTATTGGGTGAATTTAACGAATTTTGGTGAAAATATGAATTACTAATGGACTGTTAAAAATGCGTCTCAGATGTCTTTTGAAACACAGAGTCTTACAATATACACGAACAAAGAGCTCAAAAATTATTAATGCTTGTGTGGTTCTACACAATTTATGTATAATGCATAATGTACCAGAACCATACGAGGAAGGCAATGTCCATGTTGATTTGGGAATTTTCAATGAAGGTCAACAAAATTTGGAAGTTCCTATGCAATACAGGGATTTGGTGGCAGGTCGCAATCTTCAACAACAAATTATTCTAAATTACTTTCAAAATTAAATAAATAAGACATCATCAACAGTGTCTGGAAACGATTAAATGAATAATTAGTTAACACGTTGACTATAATTCTTTTAGTGGTTAAATTAATTGTTTCGGTCTAATATGAAGACATATTTTTGTAATAAAGAAGCTAAAAAAACATAGATATTGTTTCTGATTTACTTTATTAATATAAACAAAGAACAAAAATATATATTTATCATAAATAATTTTCATAAAAATATCACAACTTAAAAACACATTCTTTGAATGAACTATGGGCTAAGAATCTTTATAAGAAACCAATTAAATAAAAAATAAATAATAGGGAACTTTGAAAAAACTAAATTAGTAAGCTATACACAGCTTATAGCTAAATCAATTCGGCAATGTTGCTGTTTAGCTGGCTTAGAAAGTCCTTTGTAATTGTAATTGTTTTCCACTCGTTTCTAAAATTCCCAATTTTTTTGTAATATTCTTCTTTAATCTTTAATTTCCTTTCAGTTAAAACGACAAGTCTGTTTGTGCTTTTCTGGTGCTGCTCGAGCCTTTTTCTTTTTGGGAAGACCTACCTCTTAGGCTTTGTGCTTTGTTGGAATACCTGCTCATTCGAGTTGTTAATAATAACATTTTTCCACATGTCGCTGCATCATTTGATTCTTCCATGTAATTACCAGTGGGGTAGTTCTGGAAAAAAATACATATATTAAAATTAAAAAATGAAAACAATTCTGTTCAACATGGTCCAACAGAATCTCGTATAATGTACATCGAACAGTGTCACAAAATATCATTTAATGTCCGTGTACGAATTTGATTTAACAACCAAATTCTTCCTGTAATCTTTATTTTAACTGTATAACATAATTCATATATCCTGCCCAGACCATATAAAGAAATATATCATTCTTCTCAAATATTTAATATATATTTACACCGACAAAATTCCATTTTAACGATTACTCCCACATAAGAAATACAGATGATTATTGTCCTAGGAATTTTCCACTTAATATTTCGAAGCAACCGACATCAGCAAAAAACCAACCCACACGTGTATCATTCACTCGCTGTATCTGACCGTTATATTTCAAACTCTCTCCTCCCATTGGTCAAATGCTCACATGATTTTCCTTCTTCCCACTCACCTATAAATAGGAATAATACCCCAATTTTAATCCTCTCTTCAGTCAACCTTCGTACATAATGGTTTATCTTTATAAGAAAATACCGGCGTTGGGCTTTGACACCGGTATATAATTTTACCTTACATTAACCATCATACAGTTACATCAGATTAAGTGATAAAAATTCAGTGAACTTCATAATTGTTCAAGCAAATGAACAAGTTGTAATTTACTTCAATATACGATAAGTGAAAGTGACGTAATAGTTTAATTTATTATTCCATCATACACCTACAAATAATACAAAAAATAAGGTCCTTCGAGTTTATAATAAAGACTTCCCGTTCCATTTATTGTCTCAAATACAACAAAGGGACATTAAAACAGTTCGACATTCAATGTGCACCACTGCTGTAACTACTGCATAAATGGTAAAACTAAATTCTTATAACAAAATAAAGTGCAAATGTTATCTTACGTACTGTAAAAGAATTTAAGTTTTCTTCAAAATGAATAATATAATCTGACCCTTGTATTTCAGTGTCCCCTCTATTTCAGTGTTGGCTCTAATGTTTTAATTACGGCTTTGTCCACTTTATTTAGGTCATTAACTGGTGGGGGACCACCACCTGTACCATTCCTGTATGTTATGGATTACATAAGTATGATTTTTTTGAATTTTGTAAATGAGCCGGAGTAAATATAATGAATATTATTGATTAAATGTTAACTCTTACCCTTTTCCACTGCTCGGCGGTTTTATTAGCTCCCGGAATTGCGTTTAATTGGTTAGCTATATTTTCACATCGTAAATTCATGTCTTTTCTTGTAAAGGAATTGGTCAATCGTCCTCTCCTTAATTCCTCGTCACTGTTCACAATTTCTATTACATGTTCTTTTGCTTCGTGGTAACATGTCCACAATATTTCTTAGACATCTTAATAAATAATAAGGATTTAACTCGGTGAAATTTTTTCGAAAAATCGATGGAAAAACAAACAACAAATACGTAAGTAGGGTTATGATTGATTTACTTCTTCAAAAATGCTCTGTTCCGACGTTGCCAAATTGCAATTTCATTTTCACCTCGAGTAAATTCGCCTAGGACTCAAGAATGCAAAACGAGTGACGCAGGTGAAGACTTATTGGTGAAATTTTTCACTGGTGAATACTTTCACCACTTTCAAGAATTAGGGCCCTAATGGTCTCTTTCTATTATCATGAAAAACAAATAAATAATTAGTACTCATGGGAATTAGGAATTAACTTCTAAAGTAAGCACAATTATAAGCACCAAGGTTGCATATTTGAGTAAAAAGCAATTTGTTCGAACCCTTTCAGCTTAAACCCTTTCAAAAATAGACAGAAAAAATATTAAACTAATTTGATCTTATAGCCCTTAAAAAACTCTTCAAAATGGGTTTTTAAAAAGATCGATAGCGTAAAAACTAAGCCAATCATATTTTTAAACTCGTACATGACATTTCAATTAATAAAAAGATATTTGGGTAAAAAAATTAATTATAACCAGTATCCTATAAAGGGTTAATATTGATAGTATAAAGTAGGGAACACTTACCATTTTATAAAAAATCAAACCGTTGAAATTGCAGTCAGCACTTAATTTTTTCGAAAAAGAGTAGTAAATAAAATATTATACAACACAATACTTGATAAAATAAAAATAACATTAAATGTAAAAATTAATAGGATTACTTGTTTTTATGCACTTGTTGCACGGTCCAATGAACTAATCGGTTTAAAAACGCATCTGGCGATGCATTGCTATTATAGCGCTCCAGGCATTATCCATGCCTGAACAGGAAAATTGAAAAACTACCGCCTGACATGTTCTCGCAACATAGAAATCGGCGGTAACTGGATGATATACTAATAAAATTTCGTGTGTGTTTATACTCGTACCTAATCCTATTTAATTTCTCAATTTTTATTTTAAAATTAATTTTTGATTTTTTTGCAATTTTCTTGACCCTGGGTTTTGGCGCCCCTAAAGGATGGCGCCCGTGTGAATTGCACACTTTGCCCATATGGTAGCGGGGGCCCTGTTTGTATTCCTCTATTTATTTTAGGTAGTGTAGTTAGAGTGAGCGATTGGGGTGTGATAGCAGCCTTTTTTGTACCATTGATATAATAAAATGAGTTTTTATATTATAACGAAAATAAAATAGTTAATCTTTTTTTCAGAACTGTGTGAAGAATCAACTTCAAACAACAAAACGATCGATACGGAAGTGTTGGTAGACACGGATTTCACAGAAAACGAAATAATATTTAAATTAAAATATCTAGGTAAGTACGGAAAAGTTTGATTGTTTGTCTCAAACTCTATTTAAAATATATCTTAATGAACTTCGAAAACAGAGAAGATCCTGCGATGGAATGGGAACTTAATGATGAGAAAACTCTTTACACCCTCCATTTTGCAGACTATCATTACAGCGCAGTGTAAAATTGAGGTTGCGAATTAAATTATTTTCCCGTTATAATCATTTTGAATATGAATAATTATTACTATTGTGTTAACCAGTGCATTTTCTTAGTAAAACATCCTGAACCGAGCTTTCACAGTTTTCCAGTAGCAGGAAACTTGAAAGTTTTTGTGCATGCCGAAATTGGGTACAAAGAAGGACAGGAAGGAATGGATTAAGAAGTTTGCTCTCTTCATTTTAAGGAAACTGATCTTTTCCAAAAAGGTTTGTTAATGTATGAATTCAAGTTATGTAACTATAATTTAAATAAAATATTTTTGGAAAAGGCAAAAAGGCAGAAGACTAAAATGTAATACTGTTCCTTCTAAGAATTTACCAGTAACTGGTGTTCGCATTTCATCTCTCAGGTCTACAACTTCTAGAAAATTAGTCAAATCAGAGGATACTCCAGATTTAAAAGAAACAACCCAAGAAAATGTCAACACCACGTGGAAATATACTCGATGTTGAAGATCAGGAAAACAGAGTTGCTGAAAAGGCATTATTGTCTTTAATGAACCCTCAGAGACGTGAAGAAGTTGATGCAAGCCATAGTCAATAAAGATTTAATGTCCAAGTAAACACATCAACAGATTTAACATTACATGAACTGATTACTGAGAAACTTCACATAAATTGATAACTTTACAACTTTTAATGCCATTGTTGAGTTTTGCGAACAATTGATTCAAGTAATTTTAGTTACAAAATTAGTAGTTTTATTTAGTGATGAGCAAATGTAAGACCAATACCAGCTTAGCCTTGTTCTTGGTCTTGCATGCGTGGTCTTGGTCTTGTAGCCTCATATCTGGCATTTTATAATTGATCCTAAAGAGTATAAGTATATTTTTGGAATGGTAGGTAACTGATTTTTCTTAAAATGAAATTTGTTGTTGAAATGAAATTAAAACCATGTCGTAATGGTAATATAATACATAAACTTGAAAAATAGAAATATGAAAGCCCAAGATTTAATACAAAGTAGCGGGCGGATTAATTGTTCAATCTGTTTGCGAACTACCAATGAAACTCTCAAAAAAAGTTTTTCTGCGGGTACCGAAGTTGCTGGGATAGATACAAAATCCCGTGCCATTTTCACCAAGAGACGAAATTGCAACTGATGGCGTTTTTACCATCCTAAAATATCTTCATTGCTCACAGCTCTGGCTTGACTAAGGTAATCATCTATATTAATTCTTTGGTTTTGAGAGCCAGATGTAATAGAGCTTGATGAGGTAGATGGTGCCGAATAGAACTTGCCGAAATCTATGATGTTATCATCCTCAGTTGATACAGCTTCAGCCCTTTCTTCTGTCGATAACTCGAGCAATCCTTCTTAACTATGGTATACATCGTATACTGCTTGACATTTCTTTAATGTGTTTACTTTCATCTCAGCTCCTCATGGCGTTAAATCAAAAGTTTCTGTCTTGGATCCAGTATTAGAGTTGAACAGTAAATCCAATTTGTCTTTCGGTAATGTTTTAAAATTTTGTCACGGACAGCCTGATATCCTAAAATAAGTTTTTCCTCTACCTCGGTACAATTGATCTTTTCGTCTAGTTGTCGTAATCTAATATAATTCAATAACAAATTTACAGTTAATATTTTGAATTTTAGTAAAAAAAATTCAATAATTGACCATTCTGATTGACTTATTTGGAATTCATTCAGCTCGGGCATTATGCTGCACATGGTATTTATTCCGCTTTTTAATTTCAAAGCCACTCCAAGCATGTCGTGTGTGGAACTCCATCTTGTAGGGCAATCTAGCGTAGGACTCAGTTGGTGGGTGCTCCAGCCATTTCACATGCAGAGCGGAATTTATTTTTCAGTATTTCACTTCTTCTAATCTTGTAAAAAATTGAACGCTGCTTTGTAATTGATGTGCTTGTGTTATGGCTTAGTGGTATATCTCTGTTTTCATCTTCTTCGTCTTCACTCTCACTACTATACTCAATTTCGTTAGGCTTTTAATCAAATCTTGTACTCCTAAATTTAAAATGCTGATTTCGTAGTCAAAATCTGAAAGTAGCTTTCCAAGTTCACTCATAAACTTAGTATTTACAGATGCACTGTTCACAGTTATACCTTGGACTTTTTGTTCTAACATAAAATCCACTAAACAGTTATGAAATTTTTTCGCAATATCAGCTCCAGAATGTAGACCATAGGAAGGAATGAAATCAAGTACCATTGAACGGTAATTCCAATTTATATCTATAAAATGAACGATGATCCCATAGTATGTTCTTGCTGCAATTGACGTCCACCCATCAATGAAAACTTGGACGTATTTTGGTTTAGCTGTTCTACCACGCAGGATCGAAGTCTGTTAAACCGACACTTAACTTGCCGTCGACGAGTGAATCTTTTTGGAAACTTTAGATTTGTGATTTTCGTATATTTTAAACTAAGTGCTGTAATATTATGTTGAATATCATTTATATAAACTTCAATAAGATTCATATACAGTACATTAGTAGATAACCTAGGCCGCTAGTACTACAGGTATAGGGAAACACATGTGTAAGAGAGAGAGAGAGAGAGAGAGAGAGAGAACACGAGGCATGTGGTAAAGAAAGAGGGCACCAGCTGGGGAGGGTGACGTCACGATGTTCACAGGCCAGGCGGCGGGATGAAGGTGCCAAAACGGCCGGGGGTGTCAAAACAGCAGGTGGTAGTAAAGCTACTTTTTCCGTATACTGCGCATGTTTTTCGTTACAGACAGACCCGAAAAGACGTACTTTAGCGTTCTGCGCAGGCCTTAAGGGCATTGGCGCATATCTCTGCTATTATTGGTCGGATTTTCTTCGAACAAACGGCATTATGATGGCTATTTTCATATACAAGATGAGAAAATATGTCATTAGGTCAATAACATATATCTCTGTTATCCAAAACGGTCGTACAGAGGGGGTATCAATGTAGTTGGATACACTGCAAGCTCAGCACACTTTGTTTTCAAAAAGTCAACCTTCTGATTTCCTCTTACATAAATACATTCAACTGAATGAAGTAGATATTTCCCCAATGACATTCATTTCACTATAGTCAACATCTCCAGAATAATATGATATTCCATGAATACATTTTTCCAAGTAGTGTACAGTTATTTTGTCTTTTCCGCTCACGTCAGCATAGGGTGTAAGGGACTTAAACAAAAAGTTGGATCTTTGACGACCAATCTGAATTGTCAATTCTTTCGGATGGAAGACGCCATGGAGCGTGAAACATTGAATGTTAACGAATGCGATTCTCATGATGGTCAACGATGAAATGGCGAGTACGAACGGTAGTTGACCACTTATACTAGTATTATGCTTTTCATATCGGTAAGAAAACCACATTACTTTACTTTCAACGAAGCAGTTTCCACGACCCACACCCCATCTCTCAACCAAGAAAAGTATGCGGTTCCATCCTAAGAAGTCCTAAAATAGCAAACCCAACGAAAACAGAAACAGAACACTATTTATATAATTGTTTCTATTTACAATAATAGCATGTTACTTATAATAGAAACGAATACAAATATTACACACAAAATACAACTCTTTCTTATTTCTATATACGTATTTTAATCTTAATTCTATAACTTAGGTCAATTTCTGCAAATTCTCTTTCCAACCAGTAGTTCGAGCAATGGAAGATTTCCGAATTCCCAAACTTTAATATGTAACGAAGTCTCTCTCTGTGCTTAACTTCTTTTATAGCGGTAATTACCATTTCTGTTCCTTCGGCAATTTCTTTTAAGCGCTGGCAAAGCTTTAATTTAATACGATCTTTTATCTTTTGCATGGTAATGTTTTTAATTTGGGTCATATCTTCTTGGGTAAAAGCTATATTGTTCCATACCTCCGTAGAAAACTAAGTATATTTGTTTTTATTGTTTATGGCAAACGCTGACACGTTATACACACCTGCTGGGTCTAGGTTTGCCCAATGGCTATAAAAATAGTTTTCTATTCTCTCCCTCAATTGCGTTATCTTCTCTTCTTTCTCCAGTAGACTTCTATATTCTTCCTTTATTGCAGTTGTCTTTTCGAGAAAATACAGCTTCCGCCTCTTGGTATCTAGCTCATCAATTTCCAGTTTTCGTTTCCTTGTCGATGTAATGTAAGCTTGCGACAGAGGGTTGATTTCTTTAATATTATAAGGAGAAAGTTTGTTTGTTTTATTGGTTCTCTTTCTTAAAACACGTGCAACCAAATTATCTGTAGAGGTTAGTCCAGCGTTCTGTATGTCGATATCTTCCGGTGTAGTAGAAAATGGGGTGCTGGATCTAGAAAAGTAGGTCTCTACAGCTTTAATGTAACGTTTTGGATAATTCGAACATTGTCTCTGTTATCCTTTTCTTCTACAACTTCTATATGTGTTGTGTATTGATTAACAATAATTATAGATTTCAGTTATATTTTATGTTATACTTTATTCTTGAACAGACTTATAATATATATGAACAAGAAATATCATTGACAACTATATATATTTTACTGACGGCTGACAGAGACGTTTTCCTAACGGTGCGTTGCTATGTATCTCCGTAACACTTCCCCTCGTTGTATTAATAAACTTATAGATCTAAACGTTTGGGCGGCCTTCTGTTTCTAGTACTGCGGCGAATTACCACATCTTCCTGTTTCGGTTCGTTGATCTGAGGAACAGTCTCGGCGGCCGAATATACTACCTCTCCATTAACCGGTTGCTGCTCCGCTCTCTCTAGTGTCTGGTCCTCTTTCTCAATATGTTTCTCCTTAACTGGTTCCTTTTCAGAGTCAACACCCGTGTCCGCCTGTGATTTTTCTTGCGAATCAGGCAGATGATGCTGCCTAACAGACTCATCCTTGTGGATAGTGTGGTCCTTAACATGTGATTTTATTATTTGATCCACGTGTCTTTTATGAATTTTTCCATCTGCGTTTATCTCATAGTGTAATTTTCCTATTTTTTCCACGATGACTCCAAATTTCCATTTGTTGTCATCATACGATCGTATCTGTACTGTTTCTCCCACACTGAATTTTTTATTTATTTTTATTTCTTCTCTTTTGTTGTTCATTACTGTTATGAGTTCCCTTTGAACCAAATCAATCCTTCTTCTATATAATCTTTTGAACATCATTTCACTAGGACTCAATCCAGTGGAATTATTTGGCGTTTTCCTGTGCATCATTAATATTTTTGATAGTTTGTCCTGGAGGGTACCTTCCTCATGTATCATGGCCTTTAATTTATTTTTAAAAGTTTGTACATATCTTTCTGCTTGTCCATTGGTCGATGGATGGAAAGGTGCTGTGAATTTTGATTGAATTCCATTTTGTTTTAAAAATCTCTGCATTTCTTCTGATCGAAATTGTTTGCCGTTGTCCGATACTATTATTAAGGGTAATCCAAATGTAGTGAACATCTTCTTTAGAATATTAATAGTTGTTGACGATGTAATAGATGATGTAGGTATCACTTCCAGCCACTTTGTATAGGCATCTACAACTATCAAGAAATAATTATTCATGAAAGGCCCCGCATAGTCGATATGTATTCTAGTCCATGGTTCTTTTGGATACCCCCAACTGTGCACGGGTACTTTGATAGGATTTCTTTGAAGCATGCAACATGCTTTACATTTCTTTACCATCTTTTCAATGTCGGAATCAATATTTTTCCACCATACGTAGCTTCGTGCCAGTGCTTTCATTTTAACAATTCCCGTATGAGCTGTATGTAACTCTTGTAATATAGTGGCTTGCAATTGTTTTGGTATTACGATTCTAATTCCGTAGAAAATGCAATTATCTTGTAACGAGAATTCATGTATATTGTTCATGTTTCCTTTTCCTGATTTAATATTTTTATATAACTGGTGCAGTTCCGGATCCTTAGCTGTTGCTTCTTTGATTTCCTCTCTAGTAATTGGCATCATTGCAATTTGATTTAGGTAAAATATATCGTCATCTGTCTCTCTTTCCTTATTTTCTGTATTATGTTCTAGTCTTGAGAAATAGTCCGCATTTGCATGCTCTGTTGTTTTCCTGAGTTTAATTTCGTAGTCAAATCCAGCCAAGAAATTCGCGTAATGTATCAGTCTAATTGCTGTAGTTGACGGCATCACTTTTGTGGGATGTAGGATTCTTGCAAGAGGTTGGTTATCAATGATAATTATAATTTTTCGACCATAACAGTACTGAAAAAACTTTTTGAGTCCCCAAATCAGTGCTGCTGCTTCTTTGTCAAGTTGGCTATAATTTTTCTCGGCTTTGGTCAAAGATCTTGACGCAAAAGCAATGGGTCTTTCGGTTTTATCAGGCATAATATGTGACAATACTGCGCCGAATCCCGTTGGTGATGCGTCACAAGTAAGTTGGGATAGAATGGGGTAAGTACTTTTTCACTACATATCTCTGTTTTTAAGCTTTGGAAAACATTTTCACATTCTTTAGTCCAATCAAATTTGGTATTCTTTTGTAATAGTTTATACAGCGGATTAAGTTTTGAAGCTAGGTTCGGTATGAATTGCTGATAATAGTTGATCATTCCGAGAAATGTTCTAAGTGACGAGACATCTGTTGGCCGGCAACTATTTTTTATATCATCTATTTTCTCGTCAGTTGGGTGTAGTCCCTCCTCATTAATTCTGTGACCAAGGTATGTAATTGACTTTTGAAAAAATTTACATTTCTTCCTATGTAGATGTAGTCCACACTCTTTTAATTTTCTGAATACTATTTCCAGTCGTTGCAGTAATTCTGTATATGTACGTCCTTGTAAAGCAATGTCATCAAAGAAACATGCTGTACCTGATAGCCCTTGTAATGTCTGATCCATATATCTTTGCCATATATTTGGAGCTATTTTTACACCAAACATTAAGCGATTTACTTTATAAGTTCCTTTACAAGTGCTAACTGCTTGCATTTTTGCTGAGGCTTCATCAGTTTTCATGTGTAGGTATGCTTGAGTAATGTCCAATGTGCAAAAATATTTTCCTCCACTCAATTTGCTAAATATCTCTTCTATTCTTGGAATAGGATAGTTATCATTTTCTAGATTTTTATTTAATGTTGCACTGTAGTCGGCACATAAGCGTATTTTCCCTGAAGGTTTCACTACAGGAACCAAAGGTGTACCCCATTGTGAGTAAGTAACTTTTTCAAAAATCCCAACTTCTTCCAATCTATCTATCTCTTTTTCTACTTGTTCCTTGAGCGCAAACGGTACTGATCTTGGTCTCAAGAATATTGGTGTAGTGTTTTCCTTTAATTTGAATGATGCCTGGTAATTATTAATTTCTCCAATTTGTTCTGAAAATAAATCTTCATATTCTTTTAGTAATTGGTGTAATTTTTCTTTAAATTCTTGTTCTGTGATGTCTTTGTTTTCTTCTGAACTTATTGCATTTACTTCAAAATTTATCTCAAGTTTCCTTATCCATTCCCTTCCGACTACGGGGTCTACTTTCCTATCAATCACGATTACTCTGCCCCAAATTACTTTGTTTTTGTATTCTATCATCATATTACAGGTACCCAGAGGTTGTATTATTTCCCCCGTATATGTTCTGAGTTTAATTCTAGTGCTTTTCAGTTCCAGGTTTTTGAAATGTTTGTTATAATAATCTGCAGAGCATGTAGTTACTGCTGCGCATGTATCTAACTCCCAAGTGTGATCTGAACCATTTATTTTTAATGTAATGTTGAATTTATCATTTGATGTGTTCACTGTAGGTATTGTATATATTTCGAAAATTTCTTCATTTTCTATATCATCTGAGTATTCCTTTTCAATTTCTAATTGTTTTTGTTCTCTGAAGCATACAGCCTCGACATGCCCTTGTTTGTGACACTTTAGACAAAAAAGTTTATTGAAATTGACTGTCTCGACCCTTACTTCGTGGAATATGCTCATATCACAAAAAAAAGTTTATCTTTAACCTTACATTCAAATGCTTTATGATCTGGTTTTCCGCATCTGTAACACATTATTTTCTTTTCCTCTCTGGTATTATAATTTTCTGTATTTTTCTTGTATGTATTTCTCTTGAAGGTATTCTTGTTATATGTACTTTTCTCTGTAATTTTATTTATTGGAGAATTTTCATAATTTCCCATTTCTTTGCTTTCTGATTTTGATGTTTCAATTGCCATTGCAATTTTTATAATATCATCAACTTTCGTAGTGGGAGGTTCTTGTAGTAATCTTTCTTTAATTTCACTGCTACGTAGGCCACGAATAAATTGTACTCTCAGATGAGTTTCAAATGTACTATTTTTGCATCCATTGCAAACAAAATTGCATTTTCCACCTATTTCTTTTAATCCCGCCACATAATTAGCTATAGATTCATGTTCATGCTGTATTCTGGGCTACCTCACCTGGTTCTGGAGCGATGTGGTTTCTCAAGATTTGTATGAGGTTTTCATATGTTTTTAATTCTGGTACATCTGGAGAGGTAATGTTTTTTAGTATCTGGTAATACTTTGGTCCAATGCAATTCAGGAAAATGTGCACTTTTGTATTGGCATTTGTCACACCTTTCAATGTAATGTAGTTTTGTAATCGTTGTAGGTAACTATCGAATGACTCGTTAATTTCGTCGTATGGTACAAGTGAAATGCCACTGACTTTAGACGTAGACGTATTTTCTTGGTTTAACATTGTTTGTTGTAATCTATTTTGCTGTTCTTGCATATTTGTCATTGCATCCATCATACTTGCTAACACTTTTGCTAGTTGATCCTCCATCCTCGTCGCCAATCTGTTGTGTATTGATTAACAATAATTATAGATTTCAGTTATATTTTATGTTATACTTTATTCTTGAACAGACTTATATATGAACAAGAAATATCATTGACAACTATATATATTTTACTGACGGCTGACAGAGACGTTTTCCTAACGGTGCGTTGCTATGTATCTCCGTAACAATATGGTTAACAGGGAGGCAATTAAAGCTGCATGCAGAGAGAATGTAATTTACAACCTGCTTCCTTGCATCGGATTCTTTTGGTAAATTTATTTGTAATCCCGTAAAGCTGGGAAACACTAAACATTTTCCATATTCCCATATTCATACCATCGTAGAAAGGTGTGAGGAGAAGGGGGAGGAGGATTTTCTTGAAAAGACAACTGCAATAAAGGAAGAATATAGAAGTCTACTGGAGAAAGAAGAGAAGATAACTCAATTGAGGGAGAGATTAGAAAACTATTTTTATAGCCTTTGGACAAACCTAGACCCAGCAGGTGTGTATAAGGTCTCAGCGTTTACCATAAACAATAAAAACAAATATACTTATGTTGGTGTGTTAGCGCAAATGTCTACTTCTTAAAGGGTTACTATCAAAATATATTTGTAAGTGTTCAACAATAGAGCAGCTCTTATTGCAGATGGTTATATTACAATACTTTATAATAATGGCATGGAGATAATATGTTTGCCTACAGAAGAAACGTTTGTAAAATTTACTACCAATGGTATTACGTCTTACCAAGGCAATACATTCGCCAAGATACAAAATTTAAAGTTTTCTACGGAGGTATGGAACAATATAGCTTTTACCCAAGAAGATATGACCCAAATTAAAAACATTACCATGCAAAAGATAAAAGATCGTATTAAATTAAAGCTTTGCCAGCGCTTAAAAGAAATTGCCGAAGGAACAGAAATGGTAATTACCGCTATAAAGGAAGTTAAGCACAGAGAGAGACTTCGTTACATATTAAAGTTTGAGAATTCGGAAATCTTCTATTGCTCGAACTACTGGTTGGAAAGAGAATTTGCAGAAATGGACCGAAGTTATAGAATTAAGATAAAAATAGATAAAATTAAACATACGCCTAATAGAAATAATGAAAGAGTTGTATTTTGTGTGTAATATTTTTATTCGTTTGTATTAAAGTAACATGCTATTATTGTAAATAAAAACGATTATATAAAGAGTGTTGTGTTTCTGTTTTCGTTGGGTTTGCTATGTTAGGACTTCTTAGGATGGAACCGCATACTTTTCTTGATTGAAAGAAGGGGTGGGGTCGTGGAAACTGCTTCGTTGAAAGTGAAGTAATGTGGTTTTCTTACCTATATGATAGGTGAGAGAAGGGGTGGGGGTCGTCGAAACTGCATCGTTGAAAGTAAAGTAATGTGGTTTTCTTACCTATATGAAGATGGTCTAGCGGAAAAACGAAAACATCTTGCGAATTATGGTTATGATATGGTTATTAGAAACTAATAAAAAAGTTGTCATTGATACTTACGTTTCTCGAGTTGTTGTTGTTACCATAGGGACTTTAAAAAACGCGCGTGTTTGAAAGTTCGATTTAAACACGCTGAGGCGTGCTTTAAATAGGTAATATGAGGCATCAATAAAAAAATTATTGTTAGTTATTATTTTGATTTATTATACTTTTTATATTGTACAATAAAATGTTAATCAATTGTTTTGTATTTTGACGCATGCGCAGATCGAATTGAGTCAAAAATTACCAGGATGGACCTTGGCGATTTCCCATGTTATTTTACATAAGAAATTACCTAGAATCAATGCTGCTCCTTTACTTACATTTTAAAAAGTGAGGTTATATTTCTCCAAATTTTAGAATATTATAACAAAACGTGATTTGTGGATTTCGTCCAAATATAAGTAATATCGTTGTTTATATATCGCGTATATATAAACAAGGGTAATATGCAAAAAGTACTTACGGTTATAAAAATAACAAAATAGCTTCTGAACATTAACATTAAAAACTTTCTTATAACAGAATAAACGCTGTTAAATGTTTGTGTTCTAATATCCCTGATTTAATCCGGCTTCGAAGGGTCATGTTTTAATTAACCCTTTTTGCACTTGGGATAATAGATGGAATGGAAAGTTTTTATCGTTAACTGTTTTGCTCGAAGGACCGTATATTTTATTCACTATATGTTGTATGATGTAGGATTATGATGGATGAAGAAATTAAACAATTATTTCACTTTCATGTTACTATATTGTATGACTTTATAACGCGTTCTTTTGCATAAACAATTAAGAATCTCACTGGATCATACGCGTTTTGCACTTTGATTATTTAGCACATAATCTGCTGGAGTAATGAATGATTAATGACTAATTACACATGTGGTTTACTGGGACCAACGCCGGGTGCACTTATAACATAAGTACCATTATGTACGACGGTTCAATGATGAAGAGAGAGAACGAAGGATAAATGAGAAGTGTATGAATGCCGACTGGGAAGTTTGTATGAATGAGGAATGACGACTGGGAAGTGACTAAAATTGAGGTTTTTTGCGTATTTATATGTCGGTTAACGTGGGCGCGGGAAGGAGAAAAATATTAGGATTAGTCCAATGGGATAAAAGATTTTGAAACGTAACGGTCAGATACAGCGAGTCAAAATTTACAGTTTTTTGTGGCCTGAAAAGGTTTGGTAGATACAGATAACGGAGTTTGGAAGAGGGTTTTTTTGAAGCGATAAGGTGTCGGGTACTTTGAAATATTCATTGGAATTTCAGAAGACGATATTTATCTGTATTTCTTATGAGGTAGTAATGTTAAAATGAGTTTTTTGTTGATGTAAAGAAATGTTAAAGGGTGAAAGGAATGATATATTTCGTTATATGTTTTGAGCAGAATATTTGAATTGTGTTTTACAGGAAAAGTTGAAAATAAAAATCACAGGAGATTTTGGTATTTAAATCAAATTCGAACAGTTTGTGTGGAAAGTAACTCCTAACCTGCCCTGCCAAGATGGCCGATCTACATCACACTCTGATCGTCTATACAAATCGTCTTACAAAGTCGATGTTTTACGATATCCTCACTGTTCGTGGAAGTTCAGGATTCTTCTTTTTCACATTGGTAGTTTTTCTCAAACAATCGAATGCCGACACGGAACACACCAACTTCGCTCAGTGTTTTTGGGATCGGTTTTATCGAATACAAAACTGAATAGATTTTGAAATACAATAATAATTTAAATATATTTTAGGATCTTCGATGATAGAAAACAATTTTACTGAGAATGTTCGATCTAAAGCCATAGACAGTTTTTTTAAAACAGCAAAAGAAGGAAATAAGAAATATTTTCCAACGGTGATACTCAGAATATCATCCAATGGCATAACCGTTACAAATTCAGAAGGACATGATTTGTTAAAACTGTCAATATACAGGTAAAATTCATAAGTAATAGTATTTAACGTCAAAAATAAATAAATCTGACAACGTATTCGGCGTGATTTTCTCTCGCTTCAAAATTTGTATCGTTTGAACATTTAATTGTTCTCGTAAATGGTGATTTTTATCAAAAAATAGTTCAGACAAAAATTGTAGATCATAAAATTATCTACAAAAATTGTCCCTGGGGGAGCGACAGCTCACCAAAAGAAAAACTAATATTCGGAAGTAATTGCACAAGTGCATCAAAAATACCGATAATTTTGCATGACAGCGTGTTGTCTAAAAACTGCATGAGTTCATTTTAATATTTTGGAGAAAGAGCCCGACACCGAAGGTGGAGGGGTCTTTTAACAAAATATGAAAATGACCGAATGCAGTTTTTCCAAGACAACACGCTCGAATGCAAAATTATCTGGTTATTTTGATGCACGAATGTAATTCCTATTTCTTTTTTTTAAACAAAATATTCATTTTAAAACATGCTGTTAGGTACAAACAAAATAAAAAGACCCAAAAATACGACTTTTTCATAACTATTTTTAATAGAAAGAACGGAAATATATAATAAAACGATTTTTTTAAAGTAAACCTAAACTAAAAGTTTCAGGAATTGCAATGAAATACACAATTGTAATAACTCTCTGTGTTCTGATTAGACAATGCAGATACCGGTACATTAACGGCTGAAGATGTTTGAAAGTGGTACATCATTACCACGCATTTTTGTCACTATTTCTTCATGGTGATTTTCATCCATTTGAAGATATGGCGTTATTAATTTGGAATTGGAATGGCCAGTGATTTTTATAAGTTGCTGCTCACCGACATCCTTTTTAGCGAGATTGGAGACAGCCGTAGCTCGTAAGGAATGGTTAGTTACTTTAATATTCTTTGTATTCAAACGTGATATTTTGGCTTGTATGTTAGTCCATTTGCTTACTGTACTTATTTCGTCCAGCGGGAACATCTTTAAACCATTTTCTGTTCAACTTCCAAGCGGGATTTATGGTTAGAAAAAGTCGATTTGATTTTATTCCATCCCGTTTTTCTAAAAATTTTTTGTATGATCGAATGGGACACAAATCAGGATTCATTTTATTGAATAGATGAGGCTTTTACTTGATGAAGATCCATACTGAACGATGAAATAAAACAATATAGTTTGTTTAAATCTTCATATATTTGAACTCATGTTCAATTTAAACTTGTTGACGCGTTTCACTAACACAGTAGCTTTGTCAAAACGAATGAAGGTAAAATATTTTACCTTCCGGAGGGCTATATTGAGGACTCTCTAGCCAATAAGTCGAACATCGGCAATAAAATATTTTCTGGCGTTTCCGGAGTATCAAGTGTGGATACTAAAGTTGTTAATTTTACTGGAAAGGAGGGAAGTGGACATAGTTCAATTGTATTAAATAATTGTTCACAATTCACCATAAATATATCTAATAAATAAAAATTTCGTGTTGTAGTTTGTAGTTTTAATGCAATAAAACCAGTTTATTATCATCAGCATCATTTTGAGTTTTCTTAATGTCATTGTCAATTTTAATAACCAGTTTGATTCAAATTATTACTTGGAAGGTTGCCTAGCAACGAACTTTTTCTGCCTAGACATTAAAAGTACAACTTCTAAGCCTGCCAAGTGTCATTAAAAGGCCGCTTTTAATGTCATTTGGAGAAAAAAATATTTTTTGACTTTACTTGTCACACTGATTTTATTTTCAATTATCATGGATTCACAATGGGATTACCGTGGATACGTGAACAATGCAATTATCGCAGTGCTCTTTCGGTTTCTACAGTACAGTTACCGCTGTAATCAATCGATAATTGCACTCCTCTTATGGGATTTTTTACACATGAGGGAAATATTCTTAGAAATCTTCTTTCTGTTTTCGCTAAACACATGACTTGCATGTATATTAACTATATTTATTTATGAATTGATATTTCAAACAAAATGTCATTCAGAAATTGTATTTTTTTGAGGTTATCTAATGAACGCCAGTATCTGACTCGGTAGGGTAATGGTGCTTAGGCGATTGCAATTGCGCTTAATAACAACAAATCATAAAAATATGTTAATTTGAATAGAAAAATAAACTGTATTATTGAAACTACACACAAATAAGTAGAAAAGTTAACATTAAGCATAAATGAGGCCATTTTGGTACATTGTTTAAGTATATATCTCAATTTTTCTATAATTAAGGTTTGCAAAAATCGCGTATATATCCATTTGGTCGATCTGCTCCTGTGCAGTTTGCATGGACCCACTGCCCACACAAAGAACATCTGAACCAAAGCTCATTCTTCCCAAATTCGTCGCAAATGATGTATTGTCCATCTGATTTCTCTTCTAGGGTTTATTGAATCTGAAACTAGAAGTAAAAAATTAAAACTTCCGACAAGCGGTCCCAAATAGTTTTTTACTAACTAAATTCATTATAAGACATCTCGATATCGACCAGTTCATCATGATTGAGAATGGGCTCTTCATCATCCCCAGATGACTCACTTTTGTATCAGATTTTTTTTTTCTAGATTTCCTTTTCTGATTTCTACTTCCATTTATTATTCCTGCTGAGTTTTCTAAATTATTTTTCCTTTTTGTTTCCATTAGTTCAAGCAATTCTTTATTAGGAGTTGACGTCAGAATTTCTGACCTGTTTCTTTCTTTTTATAACTTTTCTGGTTGCTGATATATTGGAAAAAGGTTTGGGTGATATTTGTGAAAACGAATCTTTGCAACCAACGACCGAAAGTACACTGGTCATTGTTTACATAAAACGTCGGCAACTCTTTTAACAGAAGCTGGAGTAAGTATAACTACGCTGGGGCGCCATGGTGGATGGAAGAGTACAACAGTTACTGAAGGATATTTAGAGGGCAGCATATCCTCAAAAAATGAGGTTTCCAGGATTTTGGCACACGTACCATCTGGGTCTCGCATTTCCTTACAGAAAATAAGACAATAAATCATGAGTCAACCTTTGAAGCAGGAAATTCTATGTAAATGTTACGCCCAAACATGGAAAACGCTCATTGAGTGAAGAAAACGACCGCAACGCGTTGTGGACGGTGTCGAATGACCAAATACCGAAATTACACAATTTTTCGCGTTGTGTCCGTTCTTGTTGACCACGACGCGTTGTGGACAATGCTCAAACGGCCACGATGCGTACTAGATGATTTAGAAAGTTGATAAACTGAACAAGCTTTTAATATGTTAAGTAAATTTACAGAAATAAATCAAAATTTCACAATCTTTATTGTAGGCTTATTTCTACATGAAACGTTATTCACAATAATAGTTAACTGAATCGCAGGTAGATACATCTATTTACTTGTTTCTGCAGGCACTATTATTGTACAACACCTCATTGGCCCTGCAGTTGCACTTTTTTGTATTACAATAACGCTTACAATGGCACATGACAAACATGCTGCCACCGTGGATACTGCATCAATTACATTTTCTTCCCCTTCCTGGTATTTTTCGAGTGTCAGTCCTTCCAAGATTTTCTCCAAATATTCTTCCGTTTCCAAAGATTCATATGTTTCTTTTTCCAGAGAAGAATCTACCAGTCCGATTCTTTGCTTGTCACCAAATATGACCTCGTAAGGACTTTTTCTAATCCCTTCGGGTAAGGCACGATTTTTTTCCTCTGAATAAACCGTAATACTTCTGACCATTGTTTGGTATCATTGTCAAGCATCCATGCTACCAACATATCTCTAACGTCCTGATTAGATCGTGCTACCGATCCTTGGCTCTATGAGTAGCGGGGCTTACCATGCACAAGTTTAAGGCCTGGCCACAGATTCATTAACTCTTCGATTATCTTACTAGAAAATTCTCTTCCGTTGTCACTTTGCAAAATAAAGAGAGCACCGTTATTATATCATACCTGTTAAGCCTTCTATACTGTTTGGACGACAAGGACATTTTGCTATCTTTCTAGCGGTTCGCTTCTTTCACTTATCGGACGATCTCTTCATACTGTGCCTAAAATAATCACTCCGATCATTGCTGTTATCAACGATGTTCTTAAGTTTTTCATTTAACACCTCTCTCGTATTATCGTTTTTACCTACAGTAGAGTAGCGACTTCGCTCAATAACATAGACATAACTTCACTCGAAGGCAGAACATAAATATAACCAAATAATATATGAACGTACATTTATATTTTGTTAATAAAGAATAAGTTAATCGAAAACTGTTTTTTGCGCCTTAATTCCCGCGCGGGCCATAATGTGTACGAGGTGGCTATGGTGGGTTCCCTGCTATTGACTGTTTTATGTATAGGTGTCTTCCATTTTGAATATTTGTAAGACCACCCTTATCGGTTTCCATATGGTTGGGTGATCTATTGCCAACTCAGCCTGTAGTCTTCGGTTAGCTGCCTCAGCATGGTTATTTGTCCTATCCAGACCGTTCAGCTTCCTATCATAAACACTACAAACGTTGGGCCCAAAAAGTGGGGCTCTTCTTCCATTGACTCTTCTATTAGGTCTTCCAAGGTAATTATCTTAAAACCACTCTAATAACGGCTGTATATGTAACGTATAGATACCTAGTGTAAAACTTGTGAATCATCATTGAAACGTCATTCTAAATATAGTTTTCTTATATCACATTAACCGCTTAGGGGAGACTGGGGCACTTTCAACATTGAGGCACTTTCGACACCCAGATTTCATTTGAAAAATGTACAATTGGCAGGAAAGTAAAATAGAGTATCCTGTTGTACAACTATCAAGAATAGTGTGTGTGAAATTGCAGTTCATAGGCGTGTGTAGTTTTTCGGTAAAAAAATAATTGGTAAAGTGCATAAAAAAAGCGGTAAATCGAACACTTTTAATTTCAATTGTATCTTCTATTGCTAGTTCTGGAGATATTTACCAATATAGGGAGTCTATTTACTTATTGAATCATCAAGGCACAATATTCTAACCTAACTTTTAACATGAGTTTGTTTGAATTGAGGATTCGCTTACAAGCGGGATGGGGCAGATTCGGCACCATGTAGGTGGGGCAGTTTCGACATGGTGTCGAATGTACCCCATGCAACTTTTTCGATAATACCTATTAAAAATAATTATAACATTCATGGCTCATATATTTGATCGATATTTTTGGATATACTATACTGGTATTATTATGATTCCAGATGGTGCGAGTGTACAAGAAGAAGACATCCAGAGTTAATATTAATGAAAACCAAGTTTCGGCATTCTGCACAAGATGATGAGTATAAAAGCTGCAGCAGAATTTTACAATATCAAAAGAACAACATTGATATCTAAAATAAAGGCCTTAGAAAAGCAACATTCTACAGATGAAGCTCCTCGCTTTCCTGGGCCAGTGAAAAATGTGAGCTTCAGTTCTAAATACACAGTAAACCAGGTGTTTACAACGCAGCAAGAAAATGAGATTGCAAAGTATTTAGCAAAATGCGCTAATTTGAGATATGGATTGAGTTACCGCCAAGTAAGAATCCTAGCATATGATTATGCAAATATCATACCTGAATATAAGGTGTCAAAAGCCTGGAAAACAAATAAGATAGCTGGTCTAGATTGGGTAATGAATTTCATAAAGAGACATCAAGAGCTTAGCCTTCGTAAACCCGAAAATACAAGCGTCGCACGTGCTACAGCTTTCAATAGAAGAAATGTCGAGGAATTCTTCAACAATTATAAAGCTGTTCTTGCGAAATACAAGTTCCAACCTGAAGATATTCTAAATTTAGATGAAACTGGTGTTACTACTGTCACCAAGCCAGTTAAGGTGATTGCTACAAAAGGAAAGAAGCAAATTAACCAGGCATCTTCAGCTGAGAGGGGCGAACTGGTAACCATAGTTGGAATCATAAATGCTTCAGGTAGGTACTTACCCCCAGTCTACATCTTTCCGAGAAAAAACGGCTGGAAGATTTTATTTAAGAGGCATCCCCTTCAAGTATAGCTTTAGGTAATAGCTCTGAATGGATGACCAAGGAATTATTCCTCAAAGTTTTAGAACATATCAAAAAGCACACAAAATGTTCACAAGAAAGAAAGATCTTACTCACATTAAACAATCACGAATTACATATTTCTGTGGCTGCTGTAAATTACTGTAGATCAAACGGCATTGTTATGCTCTCATTTCCACCACATACGTCGCATCGGCTTCAACCTTGCGACATTGCTGTATTTGGTCCTTTCAAGCATTACTGTGCCAATGCCTTCAACGATTGGTTGTTAATATCTCCAGGAAAAACTATTCACTGACGATGATTTCAATGCAACTGATGTTTATGACACAGAAGCACCTTTTGACAAGCAATTTCTAAGTAGAATTGACGAAAACATACCCAAATCAAGTAAAATGATACCTATTGCGAGCACAAGTTGTGAAACCGAGACAAATAATGAAGAAGAACTCATTCAAAAATGCAATAATGAAATCATCGAAGAAGCAACACCTGAACATGTCCGACCTCTTCCAAAAGCCATCAAATCCTCTAAACCTAGAAGAAGACTGCAGGAAAAATCAAAAATTTATACTGACACTCCTAAGAAACTTCAGTTGGAAATGAAAGAAAGAGAAATACAAGAGAGAAAGATGAAAGTTGCAACTAGAAATAAAAACAAGAGGCCATGTAAAAGAAAGGTCTTCACGCCATCCTCTTCATCATCCAGTGAAGATGATATTCAACTAGAAGTTGACGAAGAAAGTGATGTGGATTGGATAGGTCTCAGTGAAAACGAATCCATTTCCCACGAAAGTTTCACTCTTCTGGATGACGACACTATTGATGCAAAATATTTTCTACTAGTCAAATTTTGTACTAAAACTACTAACCAAATACTACGTTGGCCAAGTCACAAATTGCAGTCAAGGCCATTAAATTTCTGAGAAGAAGAGGAAAATCACTGCAATTTTCATTTTCAGATGTTGAAGACATCTCAACTGTAGATCGGACTGATATTGTTGGAAAACTATCGAGAATAACGGAACATCAAGAACTCAAAATATTTTTTCGTTCAAGATAAATGTGGAAAAATATAATGTATTTTAGAATTTGTAGCCATTGAATTAAAGCGTTGTCATTGCTTAACGAAAGTCTTATTAGTATTCCACATTTTAGGCAAGAATAATAAATTAGAAGGGGTTGTTGAAACTACCCCATAGTGAAGTTGAATGTGCCCCACCTGTGTGGCACATTAATCACATGGCATCACTTTGGAAAAATCTACCCCATCGAAAAATTACATTGTATAGAGAATGAAATATATGCAGGTAATGTAAGACAAATAATCGACTTTTGAAATATTCATCTGGCAGTCACCTCGAAAAATGTTCGTGTTGAAGAACAACGCTCGAAAAAAAGTGTCGAATGTGCCCCAGTCTCCCCTACATATTTTCTTTAAAATGATAATTAAACCAATAATTACAACGTTACAATATATTTCCTCTTCTGATGTTTTCTGATAGGCAGTCAATGGCATCTTCGATATGATTTAGTGGGACAAATGCCAAATTTAGAACCATTCTCACTTCATGACCAAAGTCGGTGTCGTTGTTATACTGCTGGGCAATCCCAAGCGCGAGACTTGTCTTTGTAGGTTCTGTGAAAAGTGAAAAAAACAGCCTAATATTTGGACTCCTGGAAAGCATTATTCAATTGCTGAAGATGCAGCAATTTCATAGTCACACACAATACGCTCTAGTGTAATGTCTGGATCTAAGTGAAGAATAATTTGGAATTGTTTTATATATGTAGCTTTTCGTTTGTTTGGTAGTAGCGTGTATAATAATGCCACTACACTACCATAAACTTCTCCCAGGATGATCTATATTTGTGAAAATATATTTGGTGCAGGTTTAAAAGTACCGTCGGCGAACCACACAGGCGTCCTCTTCAAGTGCTCAAAGTTCTGCTGTTTTCCGAAAATTAGTATCCTCTCTTCTTCTTCCACTATCTCCAAGTAAAAATTATGTTGAAGCTTTTACATTATAGTTACTTTGTTGATATACTCTAAGCTCTACTTAGATAGGTGGATTATAAAATAATACAAAAAAAATGTCAGATTGATATATAATTGATTGATGTCAAAAAGGATTTTTTTAATAAAAGCTTTTTTCTAAAAGTTACTACTGTTTTTCCTTAGTAAAGTTAATAAATTAAAATAAACAGTCAGGTTCACGGTTAATAACTTTAACAGGTTAAGGGCCCAGAAATGCGCAACTGTTAGAAATCATTTATTTGATTTTTTTTGTTCCTGTTGTAAAGAGCATTCTTGAAGGACAAAAATGGAAACGATGAAAGTTCAAATAGGCTTCCTGAACGGTACAGTAAATTGGAATACATGGAAATATAAGTTGTGTGTTCTACTACGAGGAATACCAGGTGCAACTGATGTTATAAAAGTAAATTGCTCAGACCAGTTCCAGTATCTTCTACAGCATCTACAGAAGAACGAATGGAGTACGATAAGAAGGTTGAGTATTTTACTAAAGCAGATACTAGTGCATTACTGGTACTCACAACTAATATGACTGAAGAAACTCTTCAAAAAGTGATGAAATTCACTACAACAAGAAATCTTTGGTTAGAACTTCCCAGATTGTTTGATGGGAAAACTGAAGATAAAACTTATTAGTTATGTACTGAGTTTTTCAGTTATAAACGACAAGCAGGTGATGGCATTGCAACACATACTTCAAAGCTGAAAAACCTTTGGCAAGAACTTCAACAAGAAATCACCAAAGACAAGTTAGTTCTTATGAATAATTGTTCTTGTGATTTACCTGAAGTACTGTTAATATGTAAGATACTTGATACACTACCAGAAGAATATTTTTCATCCAACTCTAGCTGGATGCTAATGTCGAAATCAGATAGAACAGTAGACAATCTTACCAACAAGCTATGTGCTCATGAAAAAGCATTATCTAATAAAACGGAGAACAGAAATGAAGAGACTTTAAAAACAGAAAAAAAATTCAGACAGACGTAGTTTCGAGAAGAAGAGATATAGAGTATGTCACTATTGCAAGAAAGTGGGTCATAAAGTTCGTCAACGTGTCAAATGGAAAGCCGATGGAAGACCTCCAAAGCATACAGTTAACAATAATAGTAATAAATCTCAAGAGAGAAATGCAAATGTAACACTATTAGCCCTTAATGAAGAAATTTTAAATGTAGACTGTGATCAAAACAGTTGGTTTGTAGATAATGGAGCAACTAATCATATCTGCAATAGAAACGATCTTTTCCAGACATTTGAGCACTTCAATAAAACATACACAGTAACAACCGCAAATGGAGTATCAACTGAAGCTATTGGCAAAGGTCCAATAATAATAGAAGCTTTTGTATATAGTAAAAAGTATTTTATTGAATTTCCTAATGTGTGGTATGTTCCTGGTATAAAGAAAAATATTTTTTCTGTATAGGCTGCACAAGACAAAAATCCACATAGTGTATTTCATTCAAGAGTAGAAGAATGTACTCTAGTAATTTGATGGAGAAATCAAGTTAATAGGCCATAGACATCGATACGGAAGTTTGTACAAACTAGCTATTCAAAATGTTATCCCTGAAAAAACCATGTTGGATGTGAATATGGTTTCGGATAGTAGTTTGTTGCAGTTATACCATGAAATGTTTGGACATCAAAATAAAAGACACGTGAAATCTATCGTTGAAAAAATTTTAGATATAAAAGTTCCATTAGATAGTGAAATATGCGAAGGCTGTATTGACGGAAAATCACATAGATTGAAATTTGGAACTAGAGAACGTGCCAAAGCACCTGGAGAGCTGATTCACTCGGATGTATGTGGACCTTTTAAAACCTCAAGCTCAGGAAATTGCTATTTTGTACTTTTCAAGGACGATTTTAGTAAATTCAAATATGTTTATTTCATGAAAGAAAAATCTGAAGTTGCAGAAAAACTAAAAATCCTGTTGAATGAATTGAAAATAGAGGGACACGTAATGAAAGAGCTACTTTCAGACAATGGAGGTGAATTTACAAGCAGCATTTTTCGACAAATGGAATTAAGCATAGATTGGTCATGCCATACACACCAGAGCAAAATGGGTGTTCAGAAAGAGATAATCGAACTATTGTTGAAACTGCAAGATCAATCATGTATGCAAGAAACAATTTACCGCAGATTTTATGGGCTGAGATGATAAATACTGCTGCATATATTTTGAATAGAACAGGTATATCTGGTGTAAATGAAAAATCTGCGTTTACACTTTATGTTGACGATGGACTTTTAGCCACGAGTAGTGAAGTTCTGGAAAATAAAAATTTATGAATAACTTGGAAAAAGAGTTTAAGATTACTGCAAAACCAGCTACCTATTTTTTGGGCTTGGAAATTGACACTGGTAATGTCGGTTCTGTAACAGTGAGTCAGGCAGCTTATACAAGAAGAATCTTGGAACATTTTGGAATGCAAAATTGTAAGGCTGTGACTACACCAATTATTAAAAGTGACCAATCAGGGAAAGAAACTGGAAAAGTAGAAGAAAGTTTCCCTTATAGGCAAGCATTGGGAGCTCTAATGTACTTTATGCGTATGCAGTTGGAGTTGCCTCAAGAACATTAGAAAATCCACCTCATGATGATTGGATTCGTGTGAAACGTATTTTTAGATATCTCAAAAATACTATCGATATTGGAATTATCTAAAAGTCTGGTAACAAATTGAAACATCTTCAAGGGTTTAGCGATGCTGACTATGGAGGAGATCCTACAACCAGAAGATCAACTACAGGTGTTATTTGTAAATATTCTGGAGGTGCCATATCCTTGCGTAGTCAAAGACAGTCATCAGTAGCACTCTCAACAACAGAAGCAGAAATAGTTGCTGCAAGTGAAGAAGCCAGAGAACTGATTTGGTTAAAAAGACTTTATCAGGAAATTATAGGTTTAAAAAATGTTCCTACACTATCAGTTGATAATGAAGCTGCTATTAAGTTAGCAAAGAACCCAGAATATCACCGAAGAACGAAACATATTGAAATCAGGCATTTCTTTGTAAGAGAATTGGTAACTGAAGGATGTATTGATATAGAACAGGTTGCTTCGGAACACCAATTCGCAGATATATTGACGAAGTCATTATTCAAGCCAAGAATGGATTATATTTTGAAAAATATTGGACTAGTGAATATCAAAAGTACTTAATGAGGGACGGTGTTGAAGCTTTTACATTATAGTTACTTTGTTGATATACTCTAAGCTCTACTTAGGTAGGTGGATTATAAAATAATATAAAAAAATGTCAGATTGATATATAATTGATTGATGTCAAAAACGATTTTTTGATAAAAGCATTTTTCTAAAAGTTACTACAGTTTTTCATTAGTAAAGTTAATAAATTAAAATAAACAGTCAGGTTCACGGTTAATAACTTTAACAAACTATTCTTGCCAATGGCTTATATTAGTACCAATTTAAAAAAACTATGTAAAATCGCCTATTCTTCAATATTTGGAGCCGAAACGGCGGTCGCCGAAATTTCTTGGAGCCGAAATGGCCGCGCCGAATCGGCGGTGCCGTCCCCATATTTCACGGTAGTAAATGTTGGTATAGGGTCTATTTACAGCGTCCAACTCATTTTTGATTTCCGTCTTCCCCCAAAGTATTATCTTTCCAATATCAAAAACTATTTTTCAATTTCTTTCAGGATATCAAATTGTTGCAATGATGGTGAACATCGACAAGTTTTTTCATTCTTCTCCTCGGATTTTAATAACATTTTGACGTGCCATGCGTTTTTATGTCCGAAACGAAAGATTGCTCGTAACGTTACCCTAGCTGTAGGTAACGCCTTCAACGCAGCATATCAAACTTGGAACGACTTTACATCTCTTAATGAAGAAATTAAAGAGCCGACTATTCAACGTGAACCGATAGAAGATAGAGAACAAAGTCAAAATGCTGATTATCTAGTCGAAAATGGCGACAGACTCATTGATTTCGACGGTGACATTTTTAGTGATAAAAATTTAGTTAATACGATATCCAATAAGAATCAGAATAACTGGGTGAGTTGATTATATTTTATATATTTTATTTTTTGAACAATAACTTCTGGTACCATTTAGACAGACGAATGCTTAGGATCATTATGAATCCAGGACTTATGAGATTCTTTCCACTGGATATGGGAAGAAGAATTTTAAAATAACCTTGGTATATGTGTTTTTTAATCTGTTATTTATTGATTCATGAATAGCAGTCAATCAAGTTAACAAATTAGAATTTTTTAGTCTAACAGGAATTTAATGTACATTTATTATTTATTCAAGCAAAGTATTAAATTTATACTGTATTGAATAATTTATTATAATCATAATATATTAATAAACAACACGTTAATTAATTTTTCCGTCGACCGTGTATTTACATCCGGTATTAACGTTCTCAAAATCAGTCAAAGTCGTACATTAGTGACCCCTATTAATGCATGATTTTCTGTTAACGAACGATTTTGAGGATTTCCAAAAAAATCAACCAAATTGAAAAACATCAAGCAAAAACGCTGTTCGCTGTCATTATTAGTGTTTATTTTGTATTTATAATTGTGAAATTTGGTGGTGATTAGTGTTGAATTCTCCCAAGAAATGGAGGAGGATGAAAATTTTACATTAACCCCGCCGGAAGTTGCAGAAAGTGCTAATTCAGCATCATCAAGTTTACTACCGGAAAAGAGCAGAAGTCTGTATGAAAATACGTATGCCGAATATCTTGGTGCAATGAGAAACAAGTAAAGCATTATTCTGGGACGGTTTTGTTGGCGTAATTCTCAGATATTGCAAAGACCGGCCTAATTACAAGTTTATGGCCAAAATACTCAATGCTTAGATCGACACTGATTTTTGAAAAATAACATAGACATTAAAAAATTTAACAAATTAATAATGTTTATCACGAGGAAAAAAGAAGGATATATACCGAAGAAGTCAAAAGTGTTGAAGCTTTATTTTACATTATATTGACTTTGTTGATATACTCTAAGCTTTACTGAGATAGGTGGATTATAAAATAATATAAAAAAATGTCAGATTGATATATAATTGATTGATGTCAAAAACGATTTTTTGATAAAAGCATTTTTCTAAAAGTTACTACAGTTTTTTTTTAAATAAACAGTCAGGTTCACGGTTAATAACTTTAGCAGGTTATGGGCCCAGAAATGCGCAGCTGTTAGAAATAATGTATTTGATTTTTTCTTATAGAATTATAGAGGAAATATCATCACTAAATATGGGATACCGAATGGGACAGAATAAAAGAATCAGCATGGTATGCTACGCCGACGATGCAGCTATTATTGCGGAAACGCAGGACGATCTACAGAGACAACTGCACAAATTCTACCAGGTCAGCCAAGCGATGAACATGACCATATCCATAGAAAAATCGAAAATCATAACCTTTGCTAAAGAACCTGTAAGATGTAAGCTGGAAGTCCAGGGAAAAATCATCGAGCAAGTCTCACAATTCAAATATCTGGGTATGGATCTGTCGAGTTATCACGACCCAGTGAAGGACCTAGGAAGACAGATTAACAAAGCGACTGCCATATCGGGCTGCTTAAAGCAAACAATATGGGCAAACGAATACATGCGAAAGGATAGCAAGGTTAGGATCTATAAGACTTGTATCAGGCCAATCATGACATACGGAATAGAAACCAGAGAAGAAACCAACAAAACGAAAAGCATGCTTAGAGTAGCCGAAATGAAAACGCTCAGGACTATAGTGGGAAAAACAAGAAGGGACCGAGTTAGAAACAATGACATCAGGGAACAATGTGGAGTACAAGACATCGTAAGATGGGGGAGACAAAGAAGAAGACATTGGTACGCTCATGTGAGAAGAATGGAGGAGAGCAGACTGCCACGCATCGCACTTGAAGGGAAACCAACAGGGAAAAGAGCACCCGGTAGACCACCTAAGAGATGGAAGGACAGTTGGCAGTCCACCTCCCAGGAAACGATAAAGAGGAACCTTCAAAACTAACAGATCGCAAGATCTTAAATACGAATAAGAAGAAGAAGAAGATTTTTTCTTGATCCTGTTGTGGAGATCATTCTTGAAGGACAAAAATGGAAACAATGAAAGTTCAAATAGGCTTCCTGAACGGTAAAGTAAATTGGAATATATGGAAATATAAGTTGTGTGTTCTACTACGAGGAATACCAGGTGCAACTGATGTTATAGAAGGTAAATTGCTCAGACCAATTCCTGTATCTTCTACAGCATCTACAGAAGAACGAATGGAGTATGATAAGAAGGTTGAATATTTTACTGAAGCAGATACTAGTGCATTACTGGTACTCACAACTAATATGACTGAAGAAACTCTTCAAAAAGTGATAAGATTTACTACAGCAAGAAATGTTTGGTTAGAACTTCACAGATTGTTTGATGGGAAAACTGAAGATAAAACTTATGAGTTATGTACTGAGTTTTTCAGTTATAAACGACAAGCAGGTGATGACATTGCAACAAATACTTCAGAGCTGAAAAACCTTTGGCAAGAACTTCAACAAGTCATCACCAAAAACAAGTTAGCTCTTATGAATAATTGTTCTTGTGATTTACCTGAAGTACTGTTAATATGTAAGATACTTGATACACTGCCAGAAGAATATTTTTCATTCAACTCTAGCTGGATGCTAATGTCGAAATCAGATAGAACAGTAGACAATATTACCAACCAGCTATGTGCCTATGAAAAAGCATTATCTAATAAAACGGAGAATAGACATGAAGAGACTTTAAATACAGAAAAAAATTCAGACAGATGTAATTTTGAGAAGAAGAAATATAGAGTATGTCACTATTGCAAGAAAGTGGGTCATAAAGTTCGTCAATGTGTCAAGTGGAAAGCCGATGGAAGACCACCAAAGCATACAGTTAACAATAATAGTAATAAATGTGAGAGAAATTCAAATGTAACACAATTAGGCCTTAATGAAGAAATTTTAAATGTAGACTGTGATCAAAACAGTTGGTTTGTAGATAATGGAGCAACTAATCATATCTGCAATAAATACGATCTTTTCCAGACATTTAAGCACTTCAATAAAACATACACAGTAACAACCGCAAATGGAGTATCCATTGAAGCTATTGGCAAAGGTTCCATAATAATAGAAGCTTTTGTATATAGTAAAAAGTATTTTATTGAATTAGCTAATGTGTGGTATGTTCCTGGTATAAAGAAAAATCTTTTTTTCTGTATTGGCTGCACAAGATAAAAATCCACATAGTGAATTTCATTCGAGAGTAGAAGAATGTACTCTAGTAATTGATGGAGAAATCAAGTTAATAGGCCATAGACATCGATACGGAAGTTTGTACCATCTAGCTGTTCAAAATGTTATCCCTGAAAAAACCATGTTGGATGTGAATATGGTTTCGGATAGTAGTTTGTTGCAGTTATACCATGAAAGGTTTGGACATCAAAATAAAAGACATGTGAAATCTATCATTGAAAAAGTTTTAGATATAAAAGTTCCATTAGATAGTGAAATATGCGAAGGCTGTATTTACGGAAAATCACATAGATTGAAATTTGGAACTAGAGAACGTACCAAAGTACTCGGATGTATGTGGACCTTTCAAAACCTCAAGCTCAGGAAATCGCTATTTTGTACCTTTCAAGGACGATTCTAGTATATTCAGATATTGAATAGATGAGGCTTTTACTTGATGAAGATCCATACTGAACGATGAAATAAAACAATATAGTTTGTTTAAATCTTCATATATTTGAACTAATGTTCAATTTAAACTTGTTGACGCGTTTCATTAACACAGTAGCTTTGTCAAAACGAATGAAGGTAAAATATAAAAATGTCTTAATATATACAGTGCTAAATCTATTTACTAAGGTAAACAATGGTATTGAAAGAAATTACCTGGCAATTCATTCACTACAAACATTCCTAAGCTATCTTCTAGGTAAAGAGGTTCAATAAAGGAGACTGATTGATATCTATTTGGTCGTTAAGGAGATTACCTGAATATTTATTTTTGTTAATCTCTAGGGCCTCCAATAAATTTAAACTAAAGGATTTACCGACTACATGGAGAATTTCAAAATTTGGGTGGAAAATGTGTTGGTTTTCTAATAAATGATTTGAATAATTAGAATCTAATTTTTTGTTGTCATAGCTACGTTTGTGTTCCGAAATTAAGGTTTTAAAATTTCTAAAAGTTCTACCGATATATATTTTATCACAATTGTCATTACCACATTTTAATTTATAAACTCCTGATTTGTTTAATTTTGAAGATTTAGATTTATTATTTTTAATGAATTTGGATAAATTGTGATCAGTTTTAAAGGAAATATTCTTGTCTAAAGTTTCTAAAAATGATTTAATTTTTAAGGATGGTGTTCCAAAGTATGTTAAGCTTTTAAATTGTTTATTATTTTTATCTGAAGGGAATACTTGTTCTAAAGTCTGTTTTTTTATCTTTTTATTTATGATATTGTCAATTAAATTTGGATCGTAATTATTATTAACTGCTATTTGTTTTATGATATTTAATTCTTTGGTATAATTATTAATATTTAATGGGACTGTTAAGAGTCTGTGTATCATACTATTGAAAGCTGCTAGTTTATGACTGAATGGGTGGACCGAACTATTATGAATTGTAATATCTGTATGTGATGGTTTATGAAATATAGAAAAATCATGTTTATTATTTATATTTGAAATTGTAAGGTCTAGAAAGTTTATAGACTCATTTTGTTCAAGTTCTACGGTAAATTTGATATTATCGTGAATCGAGTTTATGTAAGTAATGAAGCTCTCTAATTGTCAATTTGTACCGATGAAGCTAGCTAAAATGTCGTCCACATATCGGTGCCAGTACATAAATTTTTTACTAAGGGGGTGTTCATGAATTATTTTTTCTATATTATCCATGAAAATTTCTGCTAGTAGGGGGCTGAGAGGGTTGCCCATAATCAAACCATCTTTACTGCTATAAACCTCTCCATTGAAATGAAAATAATTTTGATTCAAACACACTTTTAATAAAGTAATGATATCAGAGTGAATTATAGGATTAACATTATTGTATGTGAACAAGTTATCAACAAGAGTTATAGTTTCTTTAGGAGGTATACTAGGGAATAGATTTGTTACATCGAACGATATGAATTTAGAATTATGGGGTAGTATTATATCTTGAATATTATTAATTAATTCCGTTGAGTTTTTAACTGAAAATCAAGGTATGAATGAACAATATTTAGAAATGACATCTATGAGAATTTTTGAAATTTTGAATGAAGGTGCTGTGAAATAAGAAACAACTGGCCTGATTGGGTACCCCTCTTTATGGAGTTTAATTAATGAATAAAGTTCAGGGTCTTGCGGATTGGGTAAAAATAATTTATATTTTCCTTTATCGTTAATTATTGATTTAACGTTATCTACTGCTAATTTTATTTCTCTCTGAAATTTATTAGTTGGGTCTTTTTTAAGGGTCTCAAAATTGCTTGCCTGAATAAAATTGTTGGTTTTTACTATATAATCTTCTTTAGGTAATGCTATTACCGTATTTCCTTTATCTGCTTTTGTGAAAATAAGACTATTTGACTTTGATTTTTGTTGCATTGATTTGGCGACTGATATGTTTATTTTATGAAAGAAAAATCTGCAGTTGCAGAAAAACTAAAAATCCTGTTGAATGAATTGAAAATAGCGGGACACGTAATGAAAGAGCTACTTTCAGACAATGGAGGTGAATTTACCAGCAGCATTTTTCGAAAAAGTTAACAAATGAATGGAATTAAGCATAGATTGGTCATGCCATACACGCCAAAGCAAAATGGGTGTTCAGAAAGAGATAATCGAACTATTGTTGAAACTGCAAGATCAATCATGTATGCAAGAAACAATTTACCGCAAATTTTATGGGCTGAGATGATAAATACTGCTGCATATATTTTGAATAGAACAGGTATATCTGGTGTAAATCAAAAATCTGCCTATGAAGTTTGGACAGGGAAAATACCTAACATCAAGCATTTGAGAGTTATAGGGTGTACCGATTACGTACATATTCCCAAACAATGTCGAAAGAAAATGGACAGAAAAGCGGTAAAAGGAGTTTTAATTGGTTACGATAATGATGATGCATATCGTGTATGGTGTAAAGAAAAACAACAACTCATAAGATCCAGAAATATTATCTTCGAGGAACAACCTTTAACTGGATGGACTGAATTTTCACCCGTTGAAGATAAGAAAAGTACTGAAACTGAAGATGAAAGGAGTTTAGATAGATATAAAGACGATATTCTACCAGAAAATCAAGAAATGAACGAAGAAGATTTAGAAGATAGATTTGAAGAAGAGCCAAAATTAGTAGAGAGTATATTAAAATAACATAGAGAAATAAAATTACCTAAGAAGTTTGAAGATTTTGTAATGGAGGTATATATGACACTTGTAGAACTTAAAGAACCACAGACTTACCAAGAAGCTATTGATAGTAATTATAAAGACATGAATAAAGAAATAGCATCTTTGAAAGAAAATGAAACATGGATTCTACAAGATTTACCACCCAGGAAGAAAGCAATTTCGTGTAAATGAGTTTACAAAATTAAAACTAATCCGGATGGCTCTATAGATAAAGACAGATTGGTAGTCAAGGTATTTTCATAAATATATGGTGAATCTTATTAGTCCTGTTGCTAAATCTGGAACAATAAGACCTTTGTTGAGTATAGCTGCTAGTGAGAAAATGAATTTAAGCCAATTTGATGTATCTACTGCATTTCTTTATGGATATATGGAGGAAGAAGTATATATGAAACAACCGGAGGGGTATAAAGATGGTACTAGTAAAGTTTGCTGTCTCAAACGAAGCTTGTAAGGAGCAAACTCCGAGATGCTGGAATAAAAGATTCGTAGATTTTCTTATAAACCAAAATTTTAAGGCTAGTGATGCAGATCCATCCTTATTTCTCAAGAAACAAGAACCAATCAGAGAAAGAAACTGGAAAAGTAGAATAAAGTTTCCCTTATAGGCAAGCAGTTGGAGCTCTAATGTATCTTATGGTAGGAACAAGACCAGATATTGCATATGCAGTAGGAGTTGCCTCAAGAACATTAGAAAATCCACCTCATGATGATTGGATTCGTGTGAAACGTATTTTTAGATATCTCAAAAATACTATCGATATTGGAATTATCTATAAGTCTGGTAATAAATTGAAACATCTTCAAGGGTTTAGCGATGCTGACTATGGAGGAGACCCTACAACCAGAAGATCAACTACAGGTGTTATTTGTAAATATCCTGGAGGTGCAATCTCCTGGCTTAGTCAAAGACAGTCATCAGTAGCTCTCAACGACAGAAGCAGAAATAGTTGCTGCAAGTGAAGAAGCCAGAGAACTGATTTGGTTAAAAAGACTTTATCAGGAAATTATAGGTTTAAAAAATGTTCCTACACTATCAGTTGATAATGAAGCTGCTATTAAGTTAGCAAAGAACCCAGAATATCACCGAAGATCGAAACATATTGAAATCAGGCATTTTTTGTAAGAGAATTGGTAATTGAAGGATGTATTGATATAGAACAGGTTGCTTCGGAACACCAATTCGCAGATATATTGACGAAGTCATTGTTCAAGCCAAGAATGAATTATATTTTGAAAAATATTGGACTAGTGAATATCAAAAGTACTTAATGAGGGAAGGTGTTGAGCTTTTACATTATAGTTACTTTGTTGATATACTCTAAGCTCTACTTAGGTAGGTGGATTATAAAATAATCTAAAAAAAATGTCAGATTGATATATATTTGATTGATGTCAAAAACGATTTTTTTATAAAAGCATTTTTCTAAAAGTGACTACAGTTTTTCCTTAGTAAATTTAATAAATTAAAATAAACAGTCAGGTTCACGGTTAATAACTTTAACAAAAAGTGCTTGAGAAAGATCATGTACAAGCATTTGTTCTGATGCTCCTTACAACCTGTTTTTAGTGACAAAGGTAAATTTAATAAAGTTAAATTTTCAATAGTTGCGTAATAAATAATTTCGTAGATTGCCTAGATTTTACGAGTAACTGGAGCAGTGGGAAAAGATGAATTATTAAAATTACAAACGGATGACGTTCAAGATTTAGGATCAAAATATCTTGTAACAGTTATAGCATCTAAAACACATACACACACACACGGGATATTTACCATAGTAGACAATGAACAAAAAATCCTTCTCACTTTAATTAAACGCTATATCTCATTGAGTCCAGTACATATCCCACACAAATGTTTTTTTATTTTTTATAAAAATGGTAAATGCTCTACGCAGCCAATTCGTTTAAATATATTTTCGAAGATGCCGTCCATTATAACCACTTTTTTTAAATTGGGGCAGCCGCATACGGGACATTGTTTCCGGCGTTCTTCTGCCTCGATACTTTCAGACAGCGGTGCAGATTTTTCAGCTATTAAACGACTTGTTGGTTGGAAATCCACTGCTGTGGCAGAAGGATATACTGAGAATTCGTTACAAAATAAAGTTAATACAGCTAAAAATTTTTTTGTGAAACAGCAACACAGGCTTGTCATATCAATCGTTCTACCCACGCTGAAATACATTCTGTGACAACTATCCAATGTAGCGAGGGAAACTTACACTCACAAAACCATACAAGTTCTAATGTGTCTCCATTTAGTTTTAATAATTGTAATATTTCGACTATGAACATATATAATTATAAATATAAAAATGATGATTAATAAATAGAATTAAAGTTGTAAACTGTTTTTCTCCACTTCAGAAACATACACGGTCGACGGAAAAGTATTGTAACCAACTCTTACATTAGAATGCGGTTAATGATCTCCAACATTCTCCGTATTTGTAAAGTTTGAAGGGTGGGAGACCCCACATCACTTAGGCCACAATTGGCCCATTGTGCATCTTTATGAGGTTCAAAACTTCCTTCTAGCTCGTCATCCAGCCTACTTGTTTGAAGTAGGCGATAACGTCGCCTGAATTAAGTTCCCTCAAACTGGCGTATGTTAGCCTGTGCCCGCCGAATACATGAAACCTAAAAGGAGAGAGTGTCTGACATTCGCAAAGAATGCGTTCGACAGTCTCATCTTCTTGTTCACATCCTCTACAAAGTGGGGTGTTAGACAGACCCAGTCTGTGGAGGTGTTTTCGTAGGTGGCAGTGACCAGTCAGAATACCCGAGGTTGTTCGTAGGTTCTGCCTGTTCATAGTCACGTATTTTTTGGCTACTTTGCTGTCCGGGTACTGTAGCAGTTCCTTGGCAAGCCTGCGGCCTTCAGCGTCGTCCCATATACCCTTAAATTTATTAAGGGAGTGTTCCTTTAATAGGTCGTCGTTGACGCCGATAGACCAATGAAAGTATCAGGCACCAAGAGTTTGTGGGAGGCTGCCTTCCTGGGTAGCGAGTCTGCAATACGGGTTCCTTTCGATTTCTCATGGCCCTTGATTCAGTCTAAAGTGACCGTGTTGTTACAGCCTTCGATTAAGGCCATGTGACATTCTAGTACTTGACTTGATGTAATGCGTGGTCTGTTCAGGGCTAGTAGTGTTTGTCTACTGTTCGTAAGGATGTATATATTATTACCTGTAGTTTTCCTTTTGGTAATCTCTTTTGCAGCGATGCAAGTAGCAGTGAGCTCTGTTTGAGCAACACTTACATTGCAACCCATTGCTCATTTTATGTTTAGATTCGGGGATCTGGAAAAAAATCCACATCCTGAGCCTACATTGGATTTAGGCCCATCTGTGAAGATGCGGATTGCGCCTTCTTCCAATGGGCCTTGTGCGTTGTTTTTAAAGATTACCTTGTAGAGCCCGTGGAAGGCATATCGCGGTGAAATCGTGTCCGTATTGGCCTGCAGCAGTGGGACCTCCCTGGGGGCTTCATGGCACAAGTTACGTCTCAGTTTACCTGATCCTACATCAGGTTGTATACCGATAGAGCGTAGACGTGTCGTGGTCATCAAAACAACCTCATTGATGTATATGTCAAGGGAAGTGTGTTGGGGATCTGAGTCGGCCTTGCCCACTTTTCCGTGTCCTGTCTGTAGGCCGAAATCTGACCTTCAGGTTTCACAGACTCCTGTTGTGAGGAACCAGAAATAATTCTTCAATACTCAGCATTCGGTCAATTTTACACTTATTTATTTTATTTTCTTGGTTTACAATCTACGTTCTGTCAGTTTTGACAGTTCTCTCTCGACATTATTCGCGGCACTCTCTCTTGAAAATCGATTTTCTCGCCTCGAGGCTAGTCGTTGCAGCACGACCGGTGTGAGCTGGACGGGTGCGGATTGGTAATCACCTTTGCCCAGTCAATTTGCAGCGTCAATAGTAAAAAAAATAAAACTAAAAAGATACCAAGTATCGTACATACTGCCGCCCTTGAAAGTATCTGGGAACGATATCTTTCAATAAACTGTCCTCAAAGCTATGGTAAAAGTTGTCACTCAGTTAACAAAATTAATTTAAACTATGTTAATTGACAAGGTTATGAAATAATTAAACTAATAGTATTAATGAAGGATTGACATGAAAATAAAGAAGAATCAAAGTTTCTAAAACACATGTAAAAAACATCAGCTTACTGAGACTACTGAGAACAGTCATTGTAATAGTCATTAATAGGAAGCGGGCAAACTTTAACTATGCTACGCTTTAAAGTACCCTTAGAGGTGGTTACGCTCACTACCCGCACTACACTATCGCTTCCTGGATGCACGGCTGAAATTCGTCCTCTTGGCCATTGACAGGGTGGAACGTTGTCTTCTTTGAGGAGTACTAGGGATCCAATGAGGTTTTCGGGATGAGCTTGAAAACGCCATTTAAATCGCTGATGGAGAGTGTGCAAATATTCTCTAGACCAGCGCTGCCAAAAACTCTGAAACATCTGTTGAAGATACTGATAGCGCTTGAGGAGATTGGCCCTTTGATGCTTGAGGTCATGATCAGGAACCATTTTAACTGGATGACCCATGATGAAATGGCCATGCATCAGAGTCTCAAGGTCATTGGGGTCATTAGAAATTGGTATCAAGGGACGGGAGTTGAGGATAGCTTCTACTTGAACGAGAAGTGTATAAAATTCCTCATAATTTAAAGGATTGTCATTTAAAACGCGACGCAAGTGATTCTTAACAGATTTTACTGCTCCTTCCCATATGCCACCAAAATGGGGGGAACGTGAGGGTATGAAATGCCATTTGATTCTCAAACTGCTGATAAAATTCTGAAAGGACTCCGAATTCTGGGTATCATAAACATTTTGTAAGTAATTTTGGGCTCCAATGAAATTTGAGCCATTGTCCGAATATACATTTTGACACATACCCCGTCTGGAAACAAACCTGCGGAACATGCTTATAAAATTCTCAGAAGTGAGTTCGGTTGCAAGCTCAATGTGATTGGCTCTAGTAGCTAGACAAACAAAAATGCATAGGAAGCATTTCAAAACGCGTTTGTTTCGGAATTTAGACTCGCGTAGAAAAAATGGCCCAGCGTAGTCGACGCCCACATTCAGAAATGGGCGAGAGGGTGTTGCACGTGGCGTTGGTAGGTCTCCCATTAAGTTGGAGAGAGGTTTCGGGCTAGCCTTGAAACAGGGTACGCACTTGCGTAATATCCCGCGTACAGCATTTCTGCCGTTTAGCGGCCAAAAGGTTTGACAAATGAAAGATAGTGTGGCTTGTGCGCCGGAATGAATGTGAGTATGAGTTATGATTAATTCAGTGAAAGGATGTTTGGAAGGTAAAACTATTGGACATTTGGCATTGAAAGGTATGTTTGCGTGTCTGAGTCGGCCACCGACTCGTATAAGACCGTGTTTATCAATAAATGGATTTAAAGAGCTAAGTTTGCTGTTAGTGTTTACAGATTGGTTTGACTTTAGTTTTCGCTTTTCTTCAGGAAATGATTCCGTCTGTACTAATTTGATCAAACAGCACATGCTGTGAGTGAGTTCTTCTGGAGTTAATGATCCAGATATTCTGGATTCTCGAGATGTCCTCGCATTTGAAGTAAAGCGCAAACAATAAGCTACAACATTTATGAGTTTTTTGTAGTTGGAATAGCGATTGAAAATTGAACAAGTTTCTTGCAATGCTAAAGATACAGATTTGTGATTAAATTCTGGAATCTCAAAATTAGACTTCTCACGAGAAAAATTAGAAATGTGTGAAATCTCTGGCCACTTATCAGAACATTCTGATAAAAATGGAGGTCCGTGCCACCATAAATCGCAATCCTGAAGATCATGGGGATTGATTCCCCTTGAAATTATATCGGCAGGGTTATTTAAAGAAGCAACATGATACCAATTGTTTATGTTAGATATCTGATGTATTTCTGAAACTCGGTTGCAAACGAAAGTTTTTAATTGGCGGGGTTCTAACGATAATCAACAGAGAACAATTGTTGAATCAGTGTAGTAGTGAATGTTGTTGAAGTTGACATCTAGGGTATTGAGAACCTTTTTCATTAACTTTGCAAGAATCAAAGCTCCGCACAATTCCAAACGATGTAATGAAATTGCCTTCAACGGGGTCACCTGAGACTTAGCGCATAGAAGGTTGCAACAAATTTGACCTTCGGGATCTATGGACCTCACGAAAATGCAAGCTCCATATGCATTATTTGATGCATCACAGAAACCATGGGCTTCCAGAAGCACGGGATTTATCAAGGAAACTTGCCGAGGAATCCTGAAGGTTTCCACAAGACTTAGGTGATTTACGAAGTTAATCCAAATTTTGTAAAGGTTGCTTGGAATTGGCTTATCCCAGTCGATTTTGAGAAACCAAAGAGGGTCAAAAATTTTGGAAATCGTTGAAAGTAAAGTTCTCTTGGTGATTATTGCGTCAAAAACTTCCAGAGAAGAATTATAAATGAATGAATCAGACTGAGAATTCTAGGATACACCTAGGGTTTTGGTATTTTGTGAATCGGTAATGACATAATCCATAGGATTTTCCTTGATGTGTGTTAGGCCTGACAAGACATTCGAGCTATTTGAAGCAAACTTTCGTAGGTCGAAATCGTATGACTTGAGAATTGAGGTTAAATTTTTTCGTATGCTTATGAGCTTTTCTTCGCTGGAAGCACCTGTGAGAATATCGTCGACATAACAATCAAATGAGATGACACGACTTTCATCTGGGAAATCATTCTCATGGCTTAATGATACCTGTTTTAAGCATCTGGTTGCAAGATATGAGGAACTGGACAAGCCGTAAGTTACGGTGTTTAGACAATAATGCCCAAGGGGTTTGCTGGAGTCGTCACGCCATACTATGCGCTGTAGGTTGCGCTGTTCTGGACTAATGAGGATTTGCCTGTACATCTTTGCTATGTCGCCAATGAGCACAAAGTTGTGCTGGCGGAAGCGTAGAAGAATAGAAAAAATATCATTCTGGGCAGTGGGTCCAATCATCAAAGCGTCATTTATAGAAATACCAGAAGAAGTGGGTGTCGAGCCGTCAAAAACGACTCGCAGACGAGTGGTTAAGCTGTCTTGTTTCTCCACCCTGTGATGGGGTAGGTAATTCGCAGGATAGATCGAATCTGAATGAGGTTCAGGAGTAATTTCTGATATGTGACCTAGGTCAATGTATTCCTTCATGAATTTGGAATAATATTCCTTTAAAATAGAATGTTTGTTAAGCTTTCTCTCTACGGTATAAAACCGTTTTATCGCCGTGTCAAGAGATTCACCTAAGGAATTTACATTTAATTTTAAAGGTAGGCTAACCTGGAATCGTCCGGATTCATCTCTGGTAGTTGTGGACTCGAAATGAGCCTCACATTGTTGTTCCTCGTGAGATAGAGGTTTTAGATTAGGTTGTGGAAGCTCTTCTAGGCTCCAAAATCTCTCCAAGGAATTTTGCAAGTCATTTGTACAAGTGAATGAAAGAAATGATGTGGTGCCAACAGTTGTTACAAATGTTACAAATGAGAACGTCTATAGTTTATAGAATTCGTCATCAGCTAGAGGTATATCTGCTGGTATGTTTAGTCTAGACATATCAATTGGATGCTGAGGAACAAAATTAGTTATTTTGTCTATAACTACAGCCGGAATTTTGAAAGTGAAACCTTTATAGGATGATTTTATTTCAATTTTAACACGTTTGTAAATGTTTGTGGTTTTTTCATTGATGCCTGCAACTGGAATGTTCACAGATTCATAGGGCAGATTTAATAGGTTGAATAAATCTTGGGTTACAAAATTGGATTGACTGCCACTATCCAAAATGGCTCGACAGGGTATAGGTTCATTATTCTGGTTATAAATGCTTATTAGTACTGTGGATAATAACACTGAAGTGCTTGGGTTTTGGTTAGTGCATGAGAAGCTACATGCATTTTCATTTGGGTTCATATGAGGATCTAGCAACATGGCGTTTCTAAAGCTTTGATTGGAGATTGGCGACATGGTGTTACTAGAATTCTGGTTACGATTTGGCAACATCGCTTTTGGTTCGTTTATATTAGCATGAGTTTTAATTGGATTGGATAGACTTGAACGGTTATTGCTTGAATTGGAGGTTGTATATTGTGAATGGTTGCCTGGTTGCATGTGAAGCATTGAATGATGCTTACCAAGGCAAGTTTTACAAGTGTGTACTGATTTACAATCTGATGTTCGATGACCAGGGCGAAGGCAATTTGTGCACAGATTATAACGTTTCATTTCAGAAAAGCGGCTGTTCACTGGGAGGTCAATGAATTTTTTGCAAGAATAAATGAAATGATTCTCCTTGCACAATGGACATGAATTTCCCGTTTGGCTAATATGCGATAATATTTTATGATCATGAGGTTTATCGAATTTTTTCTCATACTTCTTTTGTTGAAGTTTGAAGTCGAGTGATTCTAAAAATCTACATCTTTCTGATAAAAAAGTTAAAAAATCTAGAATAGAAGGATTAGCTTTGTCTTTGGAAAAAATTTCCCATTCCTTGCGGGTTGATAAATCCAGTTTTGTGGTTAATAAATAGAGTAAAATAGTGCTCCAGTCTTCGACATTCTCACCAAGGTTTTCTAGAGATTTGTAATGTCTTTGAAATGAATCTAAAAATTTTCTTAAATTTTGATAAGCCTCGTCTTTTACGGGGTTTAGTTCAAAAATACCTTTCATTTGAGTATGTATTATCTCCTTTTTGTTTTCATATCTTTCTTTTAGAATGGACCAAGCCGTAGAATAACTATTGCTGGTTGTAGCTAAAGAACTGATTACTTGTGCTGCTTCACCCTTTAGACTAGATTGAAGATAATGAAATTTTTCTATGTTTCCTATATGAGGATTTTTATCTATTAAAGATTCAAAAGTATCACGGAAATTTACCCACGTTTCGTAATTTCCCGGAAATTGTGGCAACGATATTGATGGAAGTCGAGGACAAGATTGAGTATTATAATTTACAGGTGGTGTGCCTTGACTCGCGAAAGAGACATTTTGTGCGGCATTATCCGAATTACGTTGAGCTTCCTCTAATATTAGTTTTGCTCTAGCAGATAAATCATAAAACTTATTTTCAAATTCATCGCGTTCATCATTTTGTAAGTTGAGTTCTACTAAATTGAAATCTAAGCATAACCTTTCGATCTCCCCCTGTACCTTTTCAAAGTCGGATAACAAGTTATTAATGTGTTCCAGACGGGTTTGTAAATCAAAAACTGATTTTTTGTGTGCTAAAACAATTGGAGAGCATTTTTTCAAAAAAGCTTCAAATCGCGTCAAATGAGCCTTTACAATGCCGCGACGGCTTACAAGATATCTATAATTGTCCTGAATTTTTTCCCCTTCATCGTCTATGTCACTGCCTTGAGGGCTGGCCTGATTAGCGTTAGACATGGCAAAAGGTTTTTAATTTATAGGTAAGTAAAATCAAAATAGGTTTGAATTTTATTTTTCCCAAATGTATTTGTAACGCCACTGACTGGGCAATTATAAATCAAAAAGTTGGTTAAAAAACTTGTCAAAAGAAATTTCTGACTAAAAGTCTTGCAAGGTGCAACGACTATAAATTGAGGTTATAGGTTAAAATGTGAATTTGATGCAATATTGCCTTATTTTAGGTATCGAATTATGTTTGTTGAAATTCGTGAATAAAAAACGAATAGAAATGTTGATATTTATGGATGCAAAAGGGATGAGTAAAATCTGTTGACAGAAGAAATGAAATTTGAAGTTGAATTTCAAGTATTTGCACTATTGGTTTGTAAAAATATTTGGTTAAAGTAGATTATAAAGGAATAAAAGGGAGTAGATCTGACCTTTATCTCCTTAACAGTGCAAACTGAACTTGGAATGCCGCCACTTGGTGTTCTTCACATTTAAGAATAAACCAGATTTTAGTATCCAGGCTCAAGGACCATATGTTGGGGACCTGAGTCGGCCTTGCCCACTTTTCCGTGTCCTGTCTGTAGGCCGAAATCTGACCTTCAGGTTTCACAGACTCCTGTTGTGAGGAACCAGAAATAATTCTTCAATACTCAGCATTCGGTCAATTTTACACCTATTTATTTTATTTTCTTGGTTTACAATGCTGGTGAAAAACACATTATGTACCACAATAAATTACTGAGTGACCAACCTTTTGCATTCAGAATTATTACAAGTCTTTCATTCACTTTTCTACGTTCTGTCAGTTTTGACAGTTCTCTCTTGACATTATTCGCGGCACTCTCACTTGAAAATCGATTTTCTCGCCTCGAGGCTAGTCGTTGCAGCACGACCGGTGTGAGCTGGACGGGCGCGGATTGGTAATCACCTTTGCCCAGTCAATTTGCAGCGTCAATAGTAAAAAAAATAAAACTAAAAAGATACCAAGTATCGTACAAAGTGAGACCGAGGATTACCTCCATAGTTCTTGTTGGTGTGGTTCTTATGCCTCCTGTTATGTTGAGGCATGTGTTCTTTGGATTTTATCCAGTTTACGGATGACTGCCAGCTGGTAGCTCCCCAGGCAATCGCGCAGTACGCCAGCGTAGGTCTGATGATGGCAGTGTAGATCCAGGCCGAGACCCTAGGTGACAATCCCCAGGTGCGGCCGATGGTTCTACGACACTGCTCATATTAAATATATGCTTATTTAACTCTACTTTCGGTCTACCCCAAGGAAGCATCTTAAGCCCACTGCTTTATATAATAATACACACAAGAACTAGAAAATTTATCAACAACAGACACTAAAATATTATAATTTGTTGACGATATATGTGTCTATGCAGAATCAAAACAAACAGACAGCTTTAATAACACCCTTTCACAGAATATTGCAATTATTAAAAAATGGACCGAGGAAGTTGGCTTAAAAATATCAGAACAGAAATCCAACGTTTGTACTTTTAGAAGAAAAAGGTACAATCCACCACGTTACATTAAACTGTCATCGTTCAATATTAAATATGAAACAAATGTCAAATTCCTGGGTATATATCTTGATATGAAGCATAACTGGAAAAAACAAATTAACTACATCGCAATAAGGGCAGCAAATGCAATTAATATTTTAATGTCAATACGTGGGCAAAAATGGGGAGCAGACACTAATATAGCAATCTTGCTTTATAGATCGTTAATAAGATCAATATTAGACTATGGATCATTATTCTATCATAACATCGCCAAAACCCAACTAGAAAAAAATTTAAAAAATAGAAGTATTCGCATTTGCGGTGGATATCTGAACAGTACACCAATCAATAGACTTGAGGCTGAATTTCGAGAACCACTAATGGAAATAAGGGTTTTACTAGCAGTAAAATTCACATTAAAACTTATAGCTAAAAATAATGGAACATCAGAGAAATTGCAAATTTTATATCAGTTATGCACTAGTTACAAATACTAGGCTCACAAGAAAATACCACTATTGATAGAATCATATAATCAGGTCAAGGAATATAAACAAACCATACATCAAACAGAAAGCTTTGCAAGTCACATAACACAATATGAAATATTTGATAACCCTCCAATCATTGTCATAGAAAAACCACAAAATCTCCAGAATATACACATAATAAATCAGGAGATAAATTGTAAATGGACAAATTATGAACAAATATACACAGACGGATCAGTCAGTCAAGATAATACTAGATGCGCTGTATATTACAAAAACATAAATAGAAATAAGGCATTCAAACTACCAGAGCACTCTTCAATATTCACAGCGGAACTCACTGCAATAAGAGAAGCATTAAAATGTGCCTAAACTCATGTAAGACTAACTTCGTCATTTTCACTGATAGCAAAAGCTCACTGGAAAAAATAAAAACCACAACAATTAAACAGTTAAAAATCACATAATAATTGATATACTGACTCTTCACCGCCAGATAAAACTTGACAATAAACATATTTTTCTAGTACGGATTAAAGCACATGTAGGTATTACGGGCAATGAAAAAGTAGATCTGTTAGCCAAATCCGCTGCAGAAAACGGACAAAAACTAGTAGAATTTAAAAACCCATTTACAGACTATTTTTCGATACTCAGAAAACAAACAAAAGAAAAATGGAACACAGGTTTCCAAGAAAGCATCAAAGGTCGCTTTTATAAAACAATACAACCAAATATCCCAAATGAAGTATGGTTTAAAACATACCAAAACAGGAAAATCATTACAAAACATTACAAAACAGAATGAGGAGCAACCATGCCATGTATCCTGAGTATCAATCTAAAATTGGACTAGTAAATAGCCCAGACTGTACATGTGGTAGCATAGGAAATCTAAAACATGTCATCCTAGAGTATCGCAATAATACCTTACACATCAACAATCTCTTTCACCAGTTAGTCCAAAAAAAATCCCATTACCGATTAATCTGGAATATCTACTAAGCAATCAGGAATGTTTCACTGCATTACATCAATATATAAATGACGCGGGTAAAAAATTGTAAATGTAGAATGAGTCTGTGTTTCCCACTCTTATGTTTACCCAGCCAAGGATTAACACCTGTGTCTACACCTGTCCGGGAGGTCCTCCGGCAATTAAATTGCAAGTGTCCTGGTCTCAAAAAAAATAATATTGAAAAAAATTTAAAAGAAGATTAAAAAAAGACAAAACAAAGGAAAAATATGTAAAAGAAAAAAAATATCTCCGTTTTTTTTGGATCTATTGACAGTTAATGGTCTTTGCACCATTGTTCTATGATATTGAGGGCCTCTTGCATTAAAGCGCAGAGTGTCCTCGAATCTTCCTGTTAGCAAAATAACTAGATCATCTGCATATGCTATTATGTAGAAGTTGCTATCGTTGAGGCGGCTGACCAAGGACTCTAAGACCATGCTCCACAGTAGTGGCGAGAGTACCCCTCCCTGTGGACAACGTTTTACAACCAAGCCTCTGATGGTTACGTCATCTACACTGATTTTTATTGCTCTTTTTGAGAACATGTTATATATCCAGCCATTTATGGTTTGGGGGATATTCTTGTTGGAAAGTGCATTTGTTATTTTAGGAAAAGTGGTTCTATCGAATGCACCTTCTATGTCTATGAACACACCCAGGGTGGACTCCTTTTTTTTCTAACGATGCGGCCCGCCACGAGATGAAGAGCCGAAACGGTGGATTTTTTTGGAGTGTATGCATGTTGATTTTGATGCAGTGGATTTTGTGTTATCACTACATCTCTTATATATCGTTCAAACAGCCTCTCCAAGGTCTTCATTGAAAACGATGTAAGGCTAATAGGTCGATATGCTTTTGGTATGGAATGGTCCACCCTTTCTGGTTTTGATATGATCACAACTTTAACTTCTCTCCAACCCTTTGGAATATACCTCAGTGCCAGTGAGGATCTGAGGATTTCTACCAGGTGCAGCATTAGGTCATACAGGCCCCACTGAAGTAGGGCTGGATAAATGCCGTCCGTTCCTTGGGAGAAGCCAGAGATGGCCCACCTCAGTCTGTCCGCCTCGACGATCTGTCATGATATACGCCAGTCATCGTCCGTCAGGTATTGATTCTCCTCATCCTCCCAGGCTGCCGTGTTTGTTGTTCTGGAGTCAGGGAGGCGAGTTAATATTAATAGTTGAAGGCTTTCCTTTAGGTTAACAGTTTTTGTGCCATCATCTCTGCTTAGTATACCGATATGACGGCGGGGATCTTTTGAGTGGGCTTTTTGGAGTCTAGCTGCTTGGGGGAAATCTTCGATTTCCTCGCAATAGATTCTCCATGCTTCTCTTTGCTTTTGTCTAATGACTTTTTTATACTCCTTGAGGCGAGACTTGTATGAGTTCCAATCCTCTTCGAGGTTTTTTAGCATTATTAAAATATTTCCTCGCCGTTCCCCTGAGCTGATCAATCCACCACGGAGTGGAGGCTCCATCAAGATCAACCCGCCTGAGTGGGCAAGGCATCTTGTAGGCATTATTTATGGAGATTTGAATGGTTTCAGATTGAATTTCCAAATCTCTTTTATTGTTAGGCACCACATCCTCGACTCTTCGCAGATCCCCTTTCAAAGAGTGGACATATTTTGCCCTGTCCGTTTTACTGGGGAAACTAGTTATTGTAGTGGTTGTGAGGGCTAGTTTTATTTCGAATTTTAACCAGCAGTGGTCCGACATTGAAGTATCGTCGGATACATGCCAGCCGGAGATTATATTAGAAGTGTTTATAGTATATAGGGTAATATCTATTCGCGTTTGACTACGAGAGTTAATAAAAGTTGGTTCAGTACCTCTATTTAGAATACAGAGATTCTTGTTAGTTATGTAATCATAAAAAGACTTACCTCTAGTGTTAATATCTTTGCTGCACCAGCTTATGTGTCAAGGGTAACCTCTTCAGTAGTTTTGTCCTTGTTTAATTACCATATAAAGAGATATGCAAATATCGTCAGAGTGTGCTTAACGATAATTTTGAATACTCTGCAGTATTGTAGTAAATAATGTCAAACATGGTTTGTTTATAGGAGCGCCATTACGACTAGAAAGTAAACATGTAGTTCTTTCGTTTTGATGTGTTAGAACTTTTAGTGACAAAATAAACTTTTAAGTTAATTAATTTAATGTTTTTGGATTATCATGGTTTGTCGGTGTCAAGTTTGTCAGAGAAACAGCCGAAATTACCAGGGCCATGTATCTACAATATAATCCCCACTTTTTGTAATTCATTCATTATTTCACTACTGGCGTTTAGAATTGTTGGACGCAAAAATAAAAGTATTTATGAATGAATAGCCTTCTCTATTGTATATTATTACTCTAAGGTGTCTATCGAGTTCAAGGTTACAAACACGTGATGATTTCGTCGAGAATTGCGCATAAATATATTTTGTAAAGTAAGACATCAAACCATAAGCGGGGTACGGGACTGTACCCCAGCCCACAAAATTAATTATAATAAGAAAAAATTTATTTGTCAATATTTGACAATGATATTATTAGCCTAGTAATGTATTTTTAATGGCTAGAATAGAAGCACAATACATTTGAAAAATGGTTCTTTCAAATACACGCAATTGTGTGCATATGGGGTTCACAATGTTACCCCCTTAGTACCCACAAAGGTTAATATCAACGGAGGCTCATATCAAGGGTTAATATTGGTCAATAAAAGTTTGTAAGCTACATCGGAAACAAACTGTAACAGAAACTTGTAAAATTCACTTATTGTTCCTATGTTTTAAAAATAATACATTGAGCATTGTCGAAAATATAATATCACTAGTTCATCTAATTATACATAATAAAAAATTTGGTTGGTGTATCTTATGGGGTGACAAAGATATCTTCAGCTTTCCAAACTTCATGCTTGCACTGTATATCGTAAGCTCGCTACATATTCTCGTATCGATGGATTTTTTTTATCTAACGATTTAATTATCGAATTGTTTTTCAATTTCAGGTGTTGTTCGAGGATGTTACTCCTTATTCCAGTTATTGACGAGCTACATTCCAGTAAAATATTCAACAGTGCTAATTATATTGTATGGGTCCCAGACAAACTGATATTTTATAACCGAACAATCTTATCTAAATCGAATGCTTTTATTTTGGTTATAATAATGCTACTACCAGAACAAGTTTTAAATATGATGAGTTTATAATAAAAGTTATTTTATACGAGTATCGTTTTATTTTGTCCACAACATTATGGTTATTTCGAGATTTTGTATTGAAGTGATTATGTGAGAACAAAAACATCTATTTTAAGACTAATTCTTAATTCAAATTTAGTCATAAATACGGATTCAATTTACATCCGAGATTGAACAAAATAAATGTTCTTATACTACATAAAATCAACGATAAGATAAAAACAGAACCAACTTGGCCATCAAGATATTTTAAACGTCAATTGATGTCACTATAACTCTCAAAAGAAACTGGTAATGAATAGTTTGGCTTAGAGTTCAAATTCTGAATTTAGCTATTGAAATACTACACTAAGAAAAAAATTATTATTCTGAAGAAATGATAAATAACATATTATTCAAAAACAAAAGGATAAACACATATAATCAATTAACGAACACAGCAGATCCTAAACATCAAAATATAACACATGAAAAAAACATCATAATAATCGATATATTTTCATTTTTAACTTATAGTTACGAAATCACGCACAGCTGTAGTTCCTGAATCCGACTCTGTTCAATACTATATATGAAAGTTAGAATTTTGGCCGGGAAGGACCATATTTTGTGATTGATTTTATAGAGATTTCTTGTTTGTTGGGAGCCGCAATAGAGAAGTTTACGGATTAGAAGGCCCTAGAAAAACCTTTAATATATAAGAGACTACCTACCAGCGGTGTTAGGGCAGTTCACAATTTAATCTCATAGTGAATAGAAGTGAACATAAATAAATATTAGTGAAGTATTTATATAATACAGTGTAAGTGAATATACAGTGTATTTAATATAAATTAGTGAATAGTTAAGTGTGTAAATAAATTACGTAAGTAGATATACCGTGTGTATACATTTATCCCACCCGTTGTGAATTTAGATAAATAAAAAAACATTACATAATTAAAGTTGTTTTTTACTAGCATATTAAAGTATAAGGTGTAAAAATACATTTATTTATAAATAGATGTAAATGCGTAAGATATACATGGGGTTGAAAGAAATAAAAGTGTGTATAAAAAATTAGTGAATTTTTTTGATAACTTTATAGATTTTGTTGGAAAATTCACGCAATTTCTTGAATGTATGGGTCTTTCTTTCTGGAAAATTCAAACAATTTCACAAAAAATCCATCTTTGCAGCTTTCTCAAAAATTAAGCAATTTCTCAAGAGTTCGATAATGTTCTTGTAATGTCAAGCAATTTTTATTTTTCCGCCCAACCCTATCTAATATGCGAGAAAAGTATTGGTTTACCCCAAAAAAAGTTTTTCAGCAAGAGAAATACGAAAAAATGGTTTTTAGAAAAAACATCATGTGTGTATATCGTCGTCGTCGTTTTCGTCGGCAACTTTTCTTAACATGGATTGTGTTTTTCACTTGCAAAAGTTACTTTTTAAAAACATTATTTAAACTGGTTGACAATTATCGATTACAATATATGGTGTTTACACCACCACTTCAGTAAAGACAATGTATGGATGTCTGAGGTCGGGTGATTTTTATATGAGTACATTATCATTAAGGAAAATAACTTAACTATGAAAGTACACTTTAGATAAGATTAATGTATACTTCAAACTACATTAGTGAGGAATTTGAAAGTCATAACTCATGTCTTGTTAGGACAATACAGCCTCCGGAGTGCAATAAGTCACCAATTTTATGATTGAGTATTGTTCAGGATATCTCACAGATGAACCCTATTGGTTTTCAGCTCACCAGAGCTAGTACAACGGGTGCTATGGTACTTGAAGTACGACATTTTTGGATCATGTTTTTTATTTATTTCTTTGAAGGTAGGTAGGTAGGTGCTTGAAATAAAGCAAGAAACTGAATTTTAGAAGTCACATTTACTTGCAGAAGAAAATATCAAAATGAAACAAACATAATAAAATCATAACAAAATAAATTCTTGTTCACGCCTATTTTAAAGCATTTACATGACAACGGGGTACAGACACGTTGTTTATAAATACTAGAAAATACCCCAAAACTAAAAATCACATTTTTTTAGGAACAAATAAAGAAATATTGCCTAATGGCTACATATATATAAGTACTACTTTATACTTATACTTAGATATTTAAAAAAATATGCAGATACTTCTGAACAAACACCTAGGTAACTTCGTTATAAAATCAAAAATGATAGCTAGGTACAATAGAAAAATAAAAAATAGCTATTGTAGTAGCGATATTTTACGAGACTTTGCTGTTGCAAATTCATTCATTACATCGCTAAAATTAATACCATCAAAAATTTCTTGTTCATTTGCTAATATTGCTAGCCCAGACCAAGGGCGTAGCCAAGATTTATAACGGGGGGGGGGCAAATTATGGTCTATGGTCGTCCAAAATTTTAGGATAAAAAGAAAAGTCAAATGAAAACAAAGCTTTGAGATTTTAATTTTACTTAAATTAAACTAATAACATTTTTCTTGGGTTTAAACTAAATTTATCCAAAACTTTCTTCACTATGCAGTCCTGATTTTTCTTCAAAAATTTTCGATGCACACTCGTCAAACACAACCTAGTGAGTCTGTCATCACCCATTGTACTGAGCCAGGTTTTTACCCTTCGTAGGGTACTGAACGATCATTCCACGGTAGCAGTAATGGATGGGAAAGCACTTAATATTAGCAGTGCGTGCCTTGTTGCAGGCAAAAAAAAAACATTAGCTTCCTCCAAAAGTGCAGCCACTTCAATGTCCTTTAATTTGTCTTCTGCTAAATTCTTTTTCTTTCACATATTGTACCACAAATCTAATTCTGCAGAGACTTCAACAAACTTATAAAATTCCAAGAAAGATTCTGCATTATTTTTGAAATCTTTTGAAGCCATTTTGAGTATGCTTGAAGGATGAAGATAAGTTAAAGCAAAACCCGGTGTATTTTCGTTGGAGAATCTAGAATCCAAAGACGAAGTTAAAGAACGATGAAATGAAACAATATAGTTTGTTTAAATCTTCATTTATTTGAACTAATGTTCAATTTAAACTTGTTGACGCGTTTCACTAACACAGTAGCTTTGTCAAAACGAATGAAGGTAAAATATAAAAATGTCTTAATATATACAGTGCTAAATCTATTTACTAAGGTTAACAATGGTATTGAAAGAAATTACCAGGAAATTCATTCACTACAAACATTCCTAAGCTATCTTCTAGGTAAAGAGGTTCAATACAGGAGACTGATTGATATCTATTTGGTCGTTAAGGAGATTACCTGAATATTTATTTTTGTTAATCTCTAGGGCCTCTAATAAATTTAAACTAAAGGATTTACCGACTACATGGAGAATTTCAAAATTTGGGTCGAAAATGTCTTGGTTTTCTAATAAATGATTTGAATAGTTAGAATCTAATTTGTTGTTGTCATAGCTACGTTTGTGTTCCGAAATTCTAGTTTTAAAATTTCTAATAGTTCTACCGATATGAATTTTATCACAATTGTCATTACCACATTTTAATTTACTCCTGATTTGTTCAATTTTGAAGATTTAGATTTATTATAATATCAAATTTACCGTAGAACTAGAACAAAATAAGTCTATAAACTTTCTAGACCTTGCAATTTCGAATATAAATAATGAACATGATTTTTCTATATTTCATAAACCATCACATACAGATATTACAATTCATAATAGTTCGGTCCACCCATTCAGTCATAAACTACCAGCTTTCAATAGTATGATACACAGACTCTTAACAGTCCCATTAAATATTAATAATTATACCAAAGAATTAAATATCATAAAACAAATAGCAGTTAATAATAATTACGATCCAAATTTAATTGACAATATCATAAATAAAAAGATAAAAAAACAGACTTTGGAACAAGTATTCCCTTCAGATAAAATTAATAAACAATTTAAACGCTTAACATACTTTGGAACACCATCCTTAAAAATTAAATCATTTTTAGAAACTTTAGACATGAATATTTCCTTTAAAACTGATCACAATTTATCCAAATTCATTAAAAATAATAAATCTAAATCTTCAAAATTGAACAAATCAGGAGTTTATAAATTAAAATGTGGTAATGACAATTGTGATAAAATTTATATCGGTAGAACTTTTAGAAATTTTAAAACGAGAATTTCGGAACACAATCGTAGCTATGACAACAAAAAATTAGATTCTAACTATCTAGCTATTCAAATCATTTATTAGAAAACCAACACATTTTTGACACAAATTTTGAAATTCTCCATGTAGTCGGTAAATCCTTTAGTTTAAATTTATTACAGGCTCTAAAGATTAACAAAAATAAATATTCAGGTAATCTCCTTAACGACCAAATAGATATCAATCAGCCTGCTTTATTGAACCTCTTTACCTAGAAGATAGCTTAGGAATGTTTGTAGTGAATGAATTTCCAGGTAATTTCTTTCAATACCATTGTTAATTTTACCTTCATTCGTTTTGACAAAGCTACTGTGTTAGTGAAACGCGCCAACAAGTTTAAATTGAACATTAGTTCAAATAAATGAAGATTTAAACAAACTATATTGTTTTATTTCATCGTTCAGTATGGATCTTCATCAAGTAAAAGCCTCATCTATTCAATATAAGAAGTTAAAGAATAAAGATAGGGTAGATTATTGACCGCTTCCAGTATTCAACTGCAGACTCAGATGGTGGATTACTTCTGTGTACTTGCTTTTGAGTGACTCGTGGTACTGACAACTCAACCCCTACTTTCTCTGCGATATCAAGTGGTTTTTTAAATAAATCTTAATACACATTTTCGACATCTTCTTTGATTACATCTAGAATATCATTAATATGTTTCTTCACCATAATCAACCTTGTAAAACGTTTACAACGGGTTCCAAAATTGCAGAGTATCTTGAAATTATGTTTAAGCCTAAGATGAATATTGGTTTAGTAACTGCACAGTGCAATTGGTAGGCAGATTTTTTTGTTGCATAGTTTCCTTCGACAGATAGATGTTCTAGTGCTTTAACAATGTCAGTGAAGCTTTCTGAAATGTTTTTTATGCTCTTATATTTTTCCGACCATCTGGTCTCACAGAGTCTTGAAAGATTTGGAACCGATTTCCTACGGGCTGACGATTCACATTAAGAAGGTTATTGTGTCTTTAACCGTTGCAATTGAGTTTCTTATTTCTGGTAGCTTGCTAGTATCATTGACCACAAGATTAAGTCTGTGGCTGGAGCAATGGAAAAATAAAGATTTAGCGTACTTTTTTTTAAGAATGGCCTGTACTCCACCTTCTTTGCCGGCCATCGTGGAACACCCGCCAAATCCGAATCCCACACAATTATCAGCGGACAAATTATTATCTTCTAAAAAACTTTGAATTGCGCTAGCGATTGTAGAAGCATCTTGGCATTTTAACTCAATGTAGCCTACAAATTCCTCCCTGATTATTTTTTGGCTTTCATCATAGAACCTTAATCCAATAGAAAGCTGCGATGGTTAAATATTCTTTCCAAGTTAATGGCATCAGAAGCAAAATCGTAATTGGATGATGGAACCCAAGGGTTTGTCAAAAACTCCTTCTTTTTTTCAGAAGGCAAGTTATTGGCACAACTAACATAATGACCAATGTCATTTTCATGGTAGCCATCGCGTTCTTCAATTTGTTCAGAGGTCCCATTTCCAAAGACAGCTTCTTGTAAATTTGAAGAACTACTTGAGCCTCCTTCAAAAATAGATTCCGATTTTGATGTTCCGACTATTTTATTTTCATCTTCATCACAATCATTGCGTCCACTTCCACTACTGTCATCATGCGCATTTTTCCGTTATAGAGATTTTTGACCTAAAAATATCATTCTTGTTCTTAGTCCCTAGTATAAAAATTAGTATAAAACAAAACAGCCATGTAATGATAGCTTATAATGTGGTGTCGATATACTATATCTGATGTTAATATTTTTTCTCTAGATTAAAAACACAAAATGAAGTTAATAGCACGTATAAAGTGCTATTTGATCTTTAATATGTGAAATTTCAAGTTTTTATATTTAGTCCCATTTGAGATATCAGCTGTCAAAATCGGTGCATTATTGTAATTTTTGTTATAATTAGATTTGAAGGCAAAAAAGTCGGCATCATAATAATGGAAAATATATAAAATTATAATAATAATGCACAAAATATTTTGCCAAAGCTAATAAAAATTGTTTCACAAAGATACAAGCAAAGAGTAAAGAGCAATTGGCAATTTTGTAAAGGGCTGCAATTGACTTTTTTTCCAAACGTTGCGATACAAAAACGTACGACAATTAAAAAAAATAATTATGAACAAAAATAAACATCGGATATAACATATCTACATTATAAGCTATCATTAAATAATAGTTTTGTTTTATTTGGTGCTGATCGAGCAACCAATTTTCAAATTCTTGGACCGTTTCTAATGGAATGACTAAAGTTTTAATTAAAAATTTAATTTTCCACTGAAATTATTTAACTTACCTTTTTGTAACCAATTTCTTATATTCATATTGTCTTTTCTATCTCATTATTCTGTGGTAAAACTATTGTTACGGATTTTCCCTCTTATTTCTCGTGCCTCGCTTTCTATTCGCCGTATGCAACTTCGTATCCTGCACTATGTACTGTACTGTATGTCTTCGCGACGGATAGGCAACTAACTTTATATACCCTTTTGAGCCTAGAAATTGCCAGAACATTCGCATCGCCGGTTCCCGTATATTCCTCACTTGGATCTCGATTTTCTTGAACTCGAAGAAGACCAGTGGCGTTTCGTTACACTATTAAATAGGACACTGTCGCTAGCCAAGAGCACTTACACACCAATTCAATAATTGTTATAAGAGTATTCATTTCGGATTCTGATGTAGGATTGCGTATTGAATGTTTCAAAATATGTCACACTAAAACTATTTATTGAGTAAATTTATTTTAATTAATTAATAGGTACAAAAATGTAGTTAAATGAGAACAAAAAGAAAGTGACAATTTTTTTACCATTTTTCTCAAAAATGTCCGACTGTTGAGTGGTTGAATCGAACACTAAAAATTGACGTATCCTGAGAGTAAATCTGTTGCGTTGGGGCCAAAGATTATATTTATAACTATAAGTGCTCAAACTGACTCACCTGATGCCTCTTGTAGCCGAAACACGGAGTGCACTCACAAAAGTAGTCACAATAATTATTCGCGTTCAGCGTAGCGGTAGTGTTAGTTTACCTATATCGCTAGACTGGTTTAAATACTCCGTTTGGACAAAGACGATATGACAATACATTTAAAACAGAGCCGGCTTGAGCAACTTTGGATACTTTAACTAAAAAGTATTGAGAAGGCCATTTTAGCCGCAACATTTCCTGCCCGTGAAAAAGGTTTAATAAATAAACAGAAAAAGCAAAAAAAATTTAAATTACCTAACTTTACCCCCATAACCAATAAGTGATTTGTTTAGCGACTAATCGTATTCTAAACACTGATCAAAGAAAAACAAAATTAAAATAAATCTTAAAGAAAGAACAAAACAAAAGTATTTGGCAACTACGGAACTATTCAAGAGGGAGAGGGCATAACTTGACCAATGGCCTTTTTATTTCTCCCTTAGAAGTTTTTACTGTGGCAACTCTTACTGTTTTGTCTTCTCCGGGATACAGTTTGGTAATGCGTCGTAGTATCCACTCCGAAGGAGGTAAATTGTCTGCTTTAACAAGTACGAGCGTGCCGACGGTAGGCGGAATACTAGCCTTTAACCATTTGGAACGTTGCTGTAAAGTATGTAAATATCCATTATGCCAACGTTGACAGAAGTCTTGGTGCAGCTTTTGTAATAACTATGTAAGCCTATTGAGCGGTACATTGTTATAATCAGGAACAGGAATAGCTGACACTGGTTCCAATGTGAGAAAATGCGCAGGTGTCAAAGCCTGTATATCCTCTATATCGGACGTCATTGGTATTAATGGGCGCGAATTAAGAATCGATTCTCCTAATGTCAAACCGTATAGAATTCTTCATATGTTAATATTTGATCGCCTAGCACACGTGAAAGATGAGATTTTACACTTTATACACCCGCCTCTACCAAACCGTTAAAGTGGGATGCGCCTGCGGGCGAGTGATGCCATTGAATTGTTTCATGAGCGGCTGCCTGTTGCATAAGTCTTAAGAGTTCATGACGAGCCCCCATCAAGTTGGTGCCACAATCGCAATGCAAAAGTGATACCCTTCCCCGGCGAGCGATTAAACGTTGTAAAGCAGCCAAAAAAGTTTCTGTAAACAAATCACTTGCCAGTTCCAAATCAACTGCTTTAGTAGCGAAACATACAAAAATGCATAAATAAGCTTTACGCGTGCGAACACCTCGATACCGAGTCATTACGATATTAAAAGGTCCACCAAAATCGACTGCAGAACGGTTTAATTTGGGAAATTCTTGAGACCGGCAAATTTCCCATGGGTGGTTGATAGCTTCGAGGATTAACTTTCCAACACCTGATGCATTTGGATAAAACAGAGTTAATTGTTCTCTTAGCAGATAAAATCCAAAATTGTTGAGATAACAAATAATAGGTTGTATGATAAAAACTTTCATGAAAATGACGAATAAGTAATGTGGATAACTGGCAATTGCGGGGTAATAAAATGGAATGTTTAGCGGAATATGAAAGTGGAGCATTTTTTAAACGTCCTCCTACTCTAAGGATGTTATCCTCATCCACAAAAACTTGTAGCTTGCGAAGCGGTTTAGAAATTTTTTTATTATTTAATTCGTCATTAAAATAAACGTGTTGAGTATATTTAACAAGTAGTAATAAGGCGGCATGTTTTTCAGAAGAAGAAAGAGCGCCTAAACATTTTTCTTGCGTGTTGTGCAGGTTATATACGAAACGAAGTATATAGGAAACAACATTTCTTAGGGTCGAAAAGGAAGAAAAGCGGTTTAAAAGATAGAAAATTGTGATCTTCAGTTAACGCAAATAATAAAAGTTTATTTTCTTCATCGCATATAATTTTACTAGTTTTAGAAGATATGTGAAATTTGGGCCAATGGTGGGAAGAGTGCAATAAAAAAGATGGTCATGTAAACCATATATCATGTGCTGATAGCTCAGAGGGTAAGGCTCCTCTGGAAACTACATCCGCGGGATTATTGATAGACTCAACATAATTCCAACAGGATGAAGATGAATGATGAATAAAGGAAACTCTGTTGGCAATGAAGGTTTTATATTTGCGGGGCGATCCATTGATACAATATAAAACAATTTGAGAATCCGACCAGGCACAAATTTTATCGAACTCAATATATCCAGCGAAACATTTCTGAACATAAATTAATAATTTGGTGAGTAAAATAGCTGCAGAAAGCTCTAGTCTTGGAATGGTAAGCTTCTTGGTCGGAGCTATTTTTGATTTTACACAAACAAAACTGGTATGGATAGTATTGGCTTGGTTACACATCCTTAAATAAATGACACATCTGTAACCTTTTTCACTTGCGTCACTAAACCCATGCAACTGATAATTGCAAAGAACATCTGAACTGAATTTATGCCTAAAAAATCGTGGTATTTGAATATTTGCCAAAGAGGACAGATCTGAGCAATATTTTTTCCAGGCAGAAATCGCATCTTCACAGGGGACATCATCCCAGCCGATACGGGACAGCCATAGCGTTTGAATAAGGTATTTACAATAGAAGGTTATGGAAGAAATGAATCCCAAAGGATCTTAAACTTTTGCTAATTCTAATAATAAAGAGCGTTTTGTACATTAAAACCCAGGGTGTGTATTGATCTTAAAAGAAAAACAATCACTTTGGGGATGCCACTCTAAAGCCAACACTTTCAGCGAATTGGACGAAAAATCATGCGGATGTTGAGACAAGTGAGATTGTGGTAAATCAGAAAGCAATGTCAGATTATTACTAGACCATTTCCTTAATTCGAAGCCTCCCAACTTCATGAGTGAAACAAGCTCCGAAACCAACTTAAATGCAAGATCCATAGTAGGGCAAGACGTGACAATATCATCTATATAACAAAAATTACGAATAACGTGTGCGACCAAAGGAAATTTTTCACCTTCATCTTGAATTAACTGTTGGAGACACCGAAGATCCAAAAAGGGCGAACTGTTAAGCCCATACGTTAGTCGAGTTAAGCGATAATCTTGGACCTCTTCGTCAGGCGAAAACCTCCAAAGAACATTTGTTTAATGTCTGCACAAACAGTATAGCGATATAAACGAAATAATAATAAAATCGACACAATATCCTGCTGGAGTTTTGGACCAACAAATAAATTGTCGTTTAGCGATGTTTGATTGGGTAAGTGCGCAGTTGCATTAAAAACATCCCTAAGCTTGGTTGTGAGTCTGTGCGGTTTTACTACATGATGGGGAATATAATAAGAATGGGTAGGAACTGTCTTATCTTTGATCAATTCCATATGGCCTAAATCGAGGTATTCCTTTAAAAAATCAGAATATTGCAAATTTAAATGAGCGCACTTTAGCACCGGCGTTCAAGCGAATAAAAGCGAGATAAAGCTAAAGTGTGCATGCCAGGAAACGTTGGCAAGAAATCTAGTTTAAAAGGAAGTGCAATCATATAATTTCCCTCCTTTACACGACTATGAGTTTCAACAAATATTTTTTCACAAATATCAACTTTATTTGTAGTATCGATTACTTCTGGAACACTTTCGACTTCCCAAAATCTCTTTAAAGTACTATTTAAAGCACTGTTTTCGACAAAGTTGCCATAAGTAGTGGTAGGTGAAGTATTTTGAGAAGTTTTACCTAGAATTACATAACCAAATATTGTATTGAGAGCGTCTGGAGTGGATTCATTTCCAGAAATTAGACCATTACAAATAATTTTTGGGAATAAATCTGCCCCGAGAAGGACATCAATCTTCCCAGGCTTAAAAAAATTTGGATCCGCTTAGATCATTATTTAGGGTTAGATGTGCAGATATTGATGAATTAAAAGATATTTTCTTAAGACATCATACCGCTTTATTAAATATATTGTTTGCCACCCCCGATGCGATACCTGAAGGTGAAGATGCTGTGAAGTAAGCATCTCTTACAGAATATTATAAAATTAAAGCTAGTTATTCAGATCTGTTTAACAATGATGCCATACATGTCACCACTAATCAATTAAACGCAACAATGTTACAAAATGATATTTCGCATATTCGTCTGCCTAAAATTGTGTTGAAAAAGTTCAAAGGAGACTATAAAGAATTTCGTTCGTTTATTGATCATTTTAATAATTTAGTGCATAATAAAACTAGTTTGTCCGAGGTAGAAAAATTTGATTATTTGATTAGTTCGTTAGAATCTAAGCCGCTGGCTTTAATAAAACACTTGCCGAGCAGAGCAGATAATTATAAAATTGCGTATGATACACTAATTAAACGATATTTTAATGCTAGAAAATGTGCTCAAGCACGTTGGAATGAAATCGAAGCCACTACAAAAATTGAGGCAAATAATCCAAACGCGCTGGAAAAATTAGTAGATACTTTTGAGGAAAATCTCGCAGCTCTTGAAGTGATGGATTTTCCTGTGGCGCAATGGGACTTTGTTCTCGCGATGATGATTATTAGAAGGTTAGATGATGCTACGAAGTTACGCTTTGAGTTGACTAACTCATCAATTACGGTACCTAGTTACAAAACGTTAATAACCTTTTTAACGGAACAATATGTAGCATATGATAATGTCCTCTTAAGTGAACACTCGGGTTCTTCTTCAACCGCAATTAAATACAAACCTCAATCCCGCGCTACTCGTGTATTTTTGAGTAACAATGCCAATGAAAACGCGAAATCGCCTGCAAGTAATTGTTTGTTGTGTAATCAACCGCATTCTTTATATAAATGTGAAAATTTTAATAAGCAGTCGCAGTCAGAAAGACATAGTTTCTGTAAAGCAAATCGCTTATGTTTTAATTGTCTAAGTTCGTTGCATGATCTGAGAAACTGTCGTTCGACACGCAGATGCCGACATTGCAATTCTAGTTCGCATCACAGTTTATTACATTTTGATCGCACGCCAAAGCGCATTAGTACTAATTCAACCAATGTTGAAAATCGCATTTCCGCTAATTCGAATACTAATCCTAATATGATTCCGCCAAATCCAAATATCGACACTGCTTTTGTTGGTTAGGGAATTGTCCCTGAAACTTCTCGCATTATCTCTCATTATCATACTTATCGGTGCCTGCTTCACACATACAAAAACTTGGTCAGGGGCTGGTTGACGCACACAACAACGGGCTGGTTGACGCATGCGTCAACCAACCCCGAGTTTAAAATACAATATTTTAATTTTGTTTTATATTTTAGCGAGATGCGTTCTCGTAAACGAACATCAGAAAGGGGTATCACTCCACCAGATATCATGCTAAGGGCAGTTAGAGAGGTTAAAATGAACAACAAATCCATTAGGGCAACTGCAAAAGACTTTGAGATCCCGGAGGCAACTTTGAGACGTTTTTGCAAAAAATTAACTGAGGAAGAAATTAATGGTGATGCCGCAATAACGACAAAAGTTGGATATTACAGGAATCGCCAGGTATATTATATTTTAAATTATTTCTAAAAATGTTAAAGCTTCAAAAAATGCCTTACTTCTTTTATAATTTTTAGGTGTTCACAGATCAACAAGAGAATCATTTGGAGGAATACCTTAAAACGGCAAGCGACATATATTTTGGATTGTCTGTCAGAGAAGTAAGAAAATTCGCGTATGATTATGCCACTGCTTTGCGCATCAAATACCCTGAATCCTGGAACGTGACAAAAATGGCTGGAGAGGATTGGTTTACATACTACATGAAACGACATCGTGCTCTTTGGGTAAGAACTCCAGAAGCAACCAGCTTAACTCGCGCTTCTAGTTTCAACAGAGAAAATGTTTCAATGTTCTTTGACAACTTAAAAACGGTCCTCAACCGCCTGAAATTAGAAGCAGCACAAATATGGAACATGGATGAAACTGGGATTACGACCGTGCAAAAGCCTAACCGAATTGTTGGCAGGCGTGGATATAAGCAGGTGGGACGCGTAACCTCCCAGGAACGCGACACCTTAGTTTCTATGGCTTTGGCGGTATCTGCAACGGGAAATTCTGTCCCGCCGTTCTTTGTTTTTCCAAGGGTTAACTTCAGAGAACATTTTCTCGCTAATGGCCCTCCTGGAGCAGTTGTAACCGCAAATCCTTCAGGTGGGATGAAAAAAGAGCACTTTTTGGAGTTTGCTAAGCATTTTGTCAAGCACGTGGGTTGTTCTAAAGAGAGACCGGTACTACTTTTGCTAGACAATCATGATTCGCATTTGTCTGTAGCTGCCCTTGATTATCTAAAAAGTAAAGGTGTAACGGCGTTGTCATTTCCAGCCCATTGCTCACATAAGCTCCAGCCTCTATGGACCATTAAAACATTACGTTAATTCAGCCAGTGACTCCTGGATCACTAGCAATCCCGGACGCACGATGTTAATATACGATGTTCTTCTAATAGTTCGAGACTCACTGCCACTGGCAGCAACACCGAAAAATATTATGGCGGGATTCAAGGTGTCTGGAATTAGCCCTTTCAATAGAGACGTTTTTGACGATCAAGAGTTTTTACCAGGATATGCAACTGACCGTCCCGATCCCGCAGAAACTAATGCTGACAAGGACGTGGTTCCAGTTCAGCTAAACTCGATTTTAAAACCACGACCGGGGTGTTCACAGGAACCTGATGATCTTAACCAGTCAGGATGCTCCAAAGATATAGTGTTAGTAAAAAGTCCACTGCCTGGAAAAGAAAACAACATTTCAAATAACAGTTCTATTCAAGAAAAAAATGAGAGCTCGCCTCCTACTGTAAGTCCATTTCAATTGAAACCGCTACCAAAAGCCGGACCTAGAAAGCAGGACGCTAAACCTAATAGAAGAAAGCGTGTAACAGCAATTCTAACTGACACGCCAATAAAAGATGCTCTTGAAGAACAAGAGAAAAATGTAAAGTCTGTTAAAAGAAATATTTGCTCAAATAAGAAGTCCGATGCAAAAGAGAAAAAAACAAAAAAAGGAAAATAGTCAAAGACGATCATGAGTCCGATGAAGAGGAATGCTTTTACCTTTATTGCACAGATAGCTATAAAAATAGTGCCTCATCCGAAAAATGGATCCGGTGCACTAGTTGCGAAATGTGGGCACGTGAAGCTTGTGCTGGGGAACCTGGCGTCTTCTTTGTTTGTGTAAACTGTGAAAGCGAATAATGACTTATATTTTTTTTAAGCTATAATATTAAATTTGTTAATTAAGTTACCTTTTTTAGAATTAATGCATCTTTTGTTCCTAGGAAAGTTACCTTTTTTATGTTTGTTCCTAGGGTAGTAACCATTTTTAGAATTTAATATAATTTTTTTTTAATTTGGATTATAACAGATGTTTTACTTTACTTTTTTGTCTGCGTCAACCAAACCCATGGTATGCGTCAACCAACCCCGGCCCGGGGCTGGTTGACGCAACCTGACGTCCATCTTTACAAAACAATGTATACCTAAACTGTTGCTAATAAATTTTTTTTTCTTGTCTAATATGAAAGATAAAACATTAAACTTTCCTATTTGGTACCAAAAGCACACCAAAACTTAATAATGTGTAAGCTAAGAATAAAAATACAAAAAGTGCGTCAACCAGCCCCGGGCTCCCCTATAGATTTTCGTAGCTAGAAATGAAAAAGATCGTTGACAGAAGGGCTTTATCATTCTCGGAGCAATGTAGTGGTTTTTGTTTCTAGTTACATATCTATGTGCAGGTAAGTTTACATCTTTTATTGTGTGGTATTTTATAGATGCACATAGAAACTACAACTGTTTCAGGTCAAATATGTTGCTTTCCCTATACAATCGATCTGAAGAATAGGTATAGGGTTTACACATGATGATCTATAGAAATCTTTTTTGAACGATTTCTAACGGAAGAATGTGAGTTTTCAGGGCATTTCCCCAAGCCAGTATACCATAACGGAGGTGACTTTCCACTTTATTAACTTTAACTACTAGACGAACTATACTGATTGACTTCCCAAGCAGCTGTGAGCATCGCGAAAAATTAAGGAAAGTAATAGTTGTCGACTATAGCATTGTTAAATTGTTTATCTGTTCTATTCTTTTTTTTATTACCGTTCAATTTTCAATTAGATTATATGTGTAGTTTCAACTTTTGTAAATTTTATTTCCACGATTATTAATTTTATTACATATCAATTTTGACTAATTGTTATATTTTATTCAACTTTGATTATTTTTTTGTAAATTTAATTTTATAATTGAAACTTGTTTGTTAAACGTATAAATTTTTTTGCATTTATTAAATCACATTTGTAACTTTGTTGATATTCATATACCTTCCAACCCACTTCACAAGGTTTATTGATGTGGCTGTGTACCAACTACAAACAACTACAAAGCTGATAATGTTCTAGGTGGCGCCCGCTTATCGTATCTTAATTTAACTAGATTTACCTTATTTTTTTTCTTTTTCTACAAATTATTTATTTCTTTATAAATAAATATTTATCATTTATCAGAAAATAAAGTAGTATTACCCGCGAACCGGTAAGACCTACCCCAAGATCGTTATTTAGCTGGTAAAAGAATCCCACCTGAGATGCTCGATAACTGAGTAGCCGCTACAAAAAATTAAATCGAACAACAGGTAACAAATAGTAAGTTGGTGGTAACACGCTTATTAATTAATTTTACAATGTTCATAAAAGCAACCAAACGACCACAACAACAATCAAAATATATAAAACAGATAACAAAAAAATATATGCAGAACAGAAAAATATGTATATTTTTGATTTGTATATTAAAATTTAAAAAACAATTTATTTTTGATTCCAGGGGGGGGCAGTTGCCTCTCCCTGCCCTTCGATGGCTAAGCCCATGGCCCAGACAATATTTCTTGACCACCACAACATCAAAGGAAATGTATGATGCAGTTACAAAAGTGTACAAGAGAGATGTAGTGCAAGCAAAAAATCAGCTGTTATCAAAGTTGCTTAGTTTATAATTTGTTAAAAGTAAAAATGTTCTTGGAAATATAGCTCGACTTGAAACCCTTAGTTGCAACCTCACTTAGGTGGGTCTTGTAATTGACTCTGCTAGAGCAATATAAGTATTTTGGTGTAGCATGGGAGTCGACACCTGAGGACGAAACGACCATCGACAGTCTTCGAGTAAGACTACTAAAAGAAGAGGAAAAGATGAAAGGAAATAACAAAGAAGCAATAGCCCCCTTTAAAGCTCACAAATTTAAAGGTAGATGCAATCACTGTTGGAAAGTAGGTCATAAAATGAAAAAAATGTAGATCAAACCCAAAACAAAAGACCAATCAAGATTAGAAGACTCAATCAACAAGTTGCTGGTTCAGACATTGTAATAAATGTAACAAAGATGGACACACAGAAGATTATTGTTGCAGTGGTAAAACTTTCCAAACGTGTAAATACTTCAACAAAGATAATCATCCCCAAGAAAAGTGCAGATACAAATAATAACATGAAAATAACAGCTCAAGGAGACAAAACAAAAATGTCAGCTACTTCATGGAGACATACAAAATAGAAAAAGGAGATGAGATAAACACTACATTTTTAATCGACAGTAGATCAATAAGTCATCTTAGTTATGAAGAACATCTGCTCTCTGACTTGAAGAAAGAAGAAGTGAACTTTGGATGCGCAAAGAAAGGGTCAAGACTAAATCGATTGGAAAAATTGAGAGTGACACTTTCTTGAAACACTGTCAATCTTAAATAATTTTTAATGATTCTTAACTTTGAAAAATATCGCTCTCCAGAAGCTACCGATACAGGCAATGTCAGAAGAATTCTTAGTGAAACGCTTACGTTTGGAAGGGTGGAAATTAAATTTGAAATATATATTTTAAAATACTTAAGGGGTCAGTATTATCAGGTAATGAAAACAACTTTAACGCTTTAATTTCATTAAACAAATCATTGGAAGTCTATATCCTTATTATTCTGATGTGTCAGTTGTTCTTCAAGATCAGAACAACGTTTTAAAAGATCGCTGTCACTTAATTTGAATATGTCGCTAAAAAATCCGAAAATATTATCATACTCATTTAATAAGTCTAATCGTTTTTTTAGAGAGCTTAAAATTTGATGTATAATTTTTAAGAAAAAACTGATTTTAAAGGTGGTTTTTGGATCATGAGGGTTTAACGCCATCTATTCGCTTGGAAGGTTACTAACGAACTTTATTTTACTGATTGCTGTAATACCGTCAAAGTAATACATCAAAATGCCAGGAGTAAAACAATAACAAATGGATCAGTATATTAGAGACTTAGACAGAGTTTTATTGTATTTGTCATTTTTTAAAGAGAAATAATTTTTAACTTGTAGATGACTTCACTGTAGCACAAAAAAAGCCAAAAAGGCTTGAATTACAACAGACCTTTCGTCTAGTTCCGATATTTACAAAGGATGGGGATCAAGGATACTGAAAAAAAATACAAGGTATATGTTCCATCACTCGAGTTCTGATTCAGACGAGAGTCCCTCATTAAATCGTAACATTTATCCTGTTTTTTAAACCTATACCACAAACAAATTGTAAGTATTTAAAGAAATTAATAAGAATGTTTTGTGCAAATAATATATTTTTCAGTATTGTATAAAAAGTCGGGGAATTATAAATCGGGTAGTACTTCTCCAGAGATTAAAGTGGAATCTATTGCCGAAACTATGAGATCTGAAGTTGAAGGAATTTCCCTCGAGAATGAAGAATCAAATGATATGGCGAGATTTGCTGTTCCTAGAGGTGATTTGTTAAATCATAATTTATAATAACCTAAAGTTTGCATATTAAATTTGACTTTTAGTATAAAAATACTTAATTTTATAATGTACCTTTTTTTAATGTAATGAGTCAAAACTTTGTGGCAGTGGAATCAGATGAACACTTCACAAAAGAGATAAATCATCACCACAAATAGATACACTTGATGATCAAGGTGTCTAAACTAAATAATTTCAATTACTTTTTATATTTAATCATATTTTAAATTTATTTTAGAATTTAAAAGGTTGATGATAGATGAAATATCGCAATTAAATTTAAAAATCAACACTTTAATTGAAAACATTGGCACTCTCTTGAAAACACAAAGAATTCCGAGTAACCTGCAAGTAACATCGTTTGAAAATAATGTGAAAACGTTATATGAGAAAATTCCAGTAATTCGACATATTTTTAAAATCCAAATTCAACGTACTCTATCAAATACTGTCCCTAGTATTGCAAACCGACATTACAGATCATTTCTCAACAATACTACAGATAGTACTGGAAAAGACCAAATGCCCAAAAGAATAGTGAAATACATAGATGAAACAAAACTTAAAAATACAATCAGAGAAAAATCTTGAGATTTCTTATACTTGAATCCAGATCCTAACTATGCAACATATACTTTCATTGAACACTTCAAAAATATATAGACGACTGTACATGTACAAAAAAATGTAAAAGGAAAAGCACGAAGATGGCCCCTTGGATGACAAATGCTTTACTTACCTAAACTACCACAAAAAATAAAATGGCTCAACTTTTGAGAAGAAACCTGTACTATTTTATAAACAAAATTTTATGTTAAATTTTTGAAACTATTTGTCGACATTCGTCTTTTAATAAACTATCCTGGTTAATAAAAACGGATAAAAGCTTTAAACAGCTTTTTGAAACAACCTATCCTACTTTTAAGACAAAAGAAAATAACAGGTTGTTTCAAAAAGCGTTTAAACTTTGTGTGACTGTTTTTATTTGTTTATTTAAGAAAAAACAATATAGGCATAATTTAAAAAACCTTCAGTATTTGCTTGGCTTGCCATCTAGTAGTAGCTAGTAAACTGTGACTAATCATGCAGGTCTCTTCCTTTATTTTTTCCCTGTTGGTGAATACCTTCCACCACAATAGATGGCGCAGCACTCGACAAAACTTTGTACAGGAGATTCCATTCTTCCCCGTATTAAAAGTATTTATTTATGCTGACAATATTTATATGAAATAAAACGTCATGGCAAGTAATAATTCCACAAATAAATTGAAAATTTTGTATAGATGTTAAGAGGAAACTTGCTTTATGTCTTGCATCAATGGAAAAGGAATTATCTTCAGCTGCTTCTAGAAGACTTTCGCAAACATTGATTAAATAAAGTAAAAGGGGCTTTATTGCATCAATTCAGCTGAACCATCTTGTCTCACTTAAAGGCTTTAAACTTAACCCGGGGACATTTTTTCTTATAACATTTCACCTTTTTGTGGATGACGAAAAAAATTATATAACTCTTGCACAAGATTGCAAAAGGTTTATTGAAGCGTAATTAACTGTTAAGTTCAAAGTATGAGCCGCACAAGGTACAAAAAGAGCTCTCGGATTCGCATCAAGAATGCGTTTTTGAAGCCCAACATGTTTTCCTTTCATATTTGCCCCATTATAATAACCTTGTCCCCTAATATTTATTATATATAAATTCAATTTTTTCAAAATTTCTGTCACAAATGTATATCCCTTCCCCTGTAGAGTCCAGTATTGGATTAAACGCAATAAAACTTTCGTTAACTTCAACCTTTTTTGAAGTGGTGTTAAGGACAACATACCTCAGAACAAGACTTATTTGCACAGTATGACTAGTGTCTGGTGTACAAAAATATTTTGAACTGCGAACCATTTCTAAAATATTATCTCTTACTTTAGACGACAATAGCTCAATTATTTCATTCTGTATTTGCACGCCTAAATAATGAGTCATTTGAACAGTTTTTTTTGGAAGTTACAGACTCGGCTAACATGCTGTCTCATCACTGAATCAAAAGAGGCTATCATCTCAACAGGTTTAAAAAAAATTCCATTATCATGTTCGAAAAGTAATTTAGAAGAACCTTGAAATGCCAAGCATTGTGTAGATAAATACTTAACAATAGCAATAGTTCTTTCCAACACGTCGCGCCAATATTTTTTTTCGTTTCTAAAATCCGCAGGTGATGAGTATTAACAGCCGTAGATGTCTCCAACATTTTATTTTAACATTTTATTTTAAATTTACCCAAGTGTTCATATAACTGTTGTGTAAAATTGACGTTTCGTGTCTCTTCATTAGCAAATACAAGTGTTGCCAATCAGATACTTCATTTGTATCACAAAATGTGTTAGGAGTTTTACAAAACAACCTACAACAAAAACAAAATACAGAATCTTTAGAAGTAAATAAGCTAAGTCCTTTCAACTTTTTCTCCATTTGCTAGACTTCTTACAAAGTATTTGCCCGAAAACTTTCTTGTATCTTTATTACTAGGAATGCTAAAACTGAAGTCTATCAAGGGCGGACCATGTTTAACCAATATTCTAGCTATCTCATTGGTGATTCTTTCAGGCCACAAACCGGGGTCGGACGGAATTATATCGACAGTAGCCTCATTAAAGCCTTCATCGAAAGTGTCACTTGGAGCAGGTATTTCGGTAGCTGACATTACCGAACTTCTTACACAAGCTGCATTACCTCAAGTCGATTGTTCAAGTGCTGTAGACGAGGATGGTGTCATCGCTTCATCGGGCTCTGCATCAGTAGAAACTGTTTTGCTGCTACAACCGCCGCCACTTGTTGCAGGACCTGATGTTACCGTGGTCGCATCTGTTGAAATTTCAGATGGTCCACTCACGGTTACTGATTTACAGATTTTGAGATTCGGTCGCGTAGATATTCTCCGTGGAATCTTGATTGTTTTTCAAGAAATGCTTTAAAGATCCAGCCATTTTTTCCCTTTCTTGTAGTCTCACTTTCTTATGCTCGCGAGACTTCGCACCTGAAGGTCTCTTTCTTTTATCCTGAAAAAACAAATAAATAATTAGTACTCTTGGGAATTAACCTACAGTAAGCACAATAGTAAGCACCAAGTTTGCATATTTGAGTACAAAGCAATTTGTTCGAGACCTTTCAGCTTAAACCCTTTCAAAAATAAAAGCAAAAAAAATATTGAACTAACTTGATCTTATAGCCATTAAAAAACCCTACAAAATGGTTTTTTAAAAATATCGATAGCATAAAAACTAAGCGAGTTATAGATAAAAAACCAATTACTTTTTTAAACTCGTACATGACATTCCAATTAATAAAGATATTTGGGTAGGATTCGAAGTCGAACTTTCAACGGTGACAGTTGTGTGTTGTGTGCTCGGCGACGGAAAAAAATATTTCAAAAAACCACTGGTAACATTACTAACTTTATCCTTTTAATAAATCTAACAACTTTATCATTTTAGTTATGTATAAATATATTTAGATAACTGTAAGTTAATAATTACGAATAATAAAAAGTGTAAGCATTAGTTTTTCTGCATAGTTTTTTCTTATGGTCTATACATTAACGAAATGATGGGGGACCCAGGAGGAGGTCGTCCTCCCGATATTCAATCAACTAATATTGAGGAAGAAATCATGTCTATAGATAACAATAACGATACATTAAATCAAAAAAGCGAAAACAAAAAAGAAAAATCCAGTTTTTTGACGATTTTTTATAAAAGTAATTCAATAGGTCCATTTAGCGTAATTATTGAGGGAATAGAAAAAGGTCATCAAATTTGGAGGTATAATCATCTAAAAATAGCCCGGGATATTTTCAATTTAAATCTAAAAGACATCATAGATGTTAAAGTGAAGGGTAAAAATAAATTAGCCGTTAATTTTTTATCTGCTCAAGCGGCTAATAATTTTGTAAAATAAAATCAGTTAAATAAGGAAAAGGAGGTTTATAAAAGATATATCCCCAGAAATCAAGTTACATGTAAGGGAATTGCTAGGGATGTAAATCCAATTTTTTCGGAAATATATTTGATGTCAATGTGCGAGACTAATTACAAAATTCTTGAAGTTAAAAGGTTAAGTAGAAAATAAATAAAGAGGATGGATCGGTAGATTATGTACCATCGGGAACAGTTTTATATACGTCCGAGGGAATCATTTTACCCAGGGAAATCAAATTTTGTTATCTAGCCATTCCTATACCGTATGTAGTTCGGGTAACACAATGTTATCGCTGCCTGGCATATGGTCACACCAAGAATCAGTGTAAGGGTAAAGTAAAATGTATAATATCACAGCGGCTTTACGAGAACACAATACGCAGGCGCATCGATTTCTCGCCCAATAGTTATATGATCTGTGCGCCCAATGTTTATCCATAGATAAATGATAGGCTAGGTTGCTTTATTTTTATCAACACCAATACCTAGTCCAACTCATTATCATTATTATTCCAATTAGTGTTGTATTGAGACTAGTTGAATTTTAATTTTTGTGTGTGTTTATTAAACTGATTTAACCAAACCAGTCCAATATTGTGTTTTCTTGTTGTGTGCCAACCTGCAGAAGCCGGGGCGGGGCGACACTGTGAAAATGCATCGATTTTCCAAAAACTATGAAAATGTGAGTACCAGCGTTACTTTCAATATTAAAGCTGTGATAATTATATTAACAAAATATGTTATATGTTATTTTTTTCACTACTAAGATGAGAAAACCTTATTATTTACCTCATTTGTCTAATGAGAAGTAGCTCAATATTTACCTAAAACTTTATTTATTCAATGAAATGAACATGAAATGGAAATGTTCTAAGACAATGAAAATTATTTAAAATAATAGTAGAAATGACGTTTATTGAATCCCCTTAGTTTCAATGATTTTATTCAATGCTTTGACAAGTATTCCGAGCTGATATTTCGATATCCTTGAATAATTGGGGAAATGATTAATTTTAAAGTAAAAATAAGGTCTTTCGGTATTAGTTCTGCGATTAGTAGTGAAAAAAATACTATATATACTTCGGTTGAGAAGGCCATATTTGTATATTATATTATATTAATTATTATATAACTTGTAAATAAACGTATGTAGTGAAACAGTTTTTTTATTTATGAATTCTTAAACAATCCTCCAGTTCCAGAAAAAAAATTTAAATTTTATATGTACAGTTTCCGCTTTTGCTTTATTTCTTACTACACTCGCCAGAGGGCGCGGTAATTAATGAACCAAACTCTTAATACTGAGTTGTCTATCTATCTATTGAAAATCAACCTAATCTAACCTATCCTTTATCTATGCCTAACATCTCTAATGAGAGAAGAAAATCCCGACATAATTGCTCTTAAAGAAACTTTCATAAAACCAAAGCATAGTTTTAATATTAAACATTATGAAATATTTAGGAATGATGTAGAGAGTAGAACTACTATTGCAACTTTGATTAAAAAAAAATTAAAATACACCTTTATTAAGTCCAATGAAAAAATAAAACTAACAAATTTAGATATATCATCGTAAAAATTGATAAATTAAATATAGTTAATATTTATTCGCATCCTTTTCATAGTTTAAGTTATCAAACATTAAAACAACTAATAGAACCTCTACAAGGTGAAAAAGTAATGATAGGTGACTTCAATGCTCATCACACTACTTGGGGAAGTGAATGGTGCAATATAAGTGGTAACAATATAATCAACTTTGTAGACGTTAAAAATTTGGTTATACTTAATGATGGCTCCCCAACCAGATTTACCCCACCAGGAGAAATGATAAGCGCAGTGGACTTGACATTGGTATATCTACTAGCATAGCTCATAAATGTGAATGGAAGATACATGATGACGTTGGGTTTAGTGACCATTTTCCAATCATCCTTCAATTCCACACAAATGGGGGAGACTATGATGTCAATAATAATAGAACCAGTAGAAACATCAAAAAGGCAGATTGGGAAGAATATTATACATTTATCAACAATGCAGTCAGTGAGACAAATATAAATTATAACCAGCTCATAAATATAATAAATGATGCGGCAGACGTGTCAATCCCAAACAGGACACATAAAGCATCAAAAGCAGGATGCATATGGTGGGATCAAGAATGTAGCACCAAAGTAAATGAAAGAAAACAAGCACTAACCCGTTTTAAACAGAATTACACCATAGAGAATTACATAAATGCTAAGAAGGTAATTGCATCAACGAGAAAATTTCTTAAACATAAAAAGAAAAAGAAATTTAAAGAGTTTTGTGGGTCTTTGAATCGTAATTGTAACATAGCACAAGTATGGTCTTCCGTTAAAAAATTTCACAATTGTAATTAACAATCATCAAAAAAATTACCAAACAAAGAAATGAGCGAAAACATATCGCAAAAGTTAGTAATTTGTCAAATAGACCCGAATTTCAATTATATTACACATACAGCACAACCTGTGTTATTCACAATTAATGAATTGAATCAATGCTTAGCAAAGAAAAAAGATACAGCCCCGGGAATAGATAATATAACATACTCTATGATTAAAAATCTACCAAATAACGGAAAATTATTAATATTGAAAATATATAATAATGTATTAACAGGATCAGAAATTCCTGAATCCTGGAAAATCAACATAATCATACCTTGTTTAAAGCCATTAAAAGATTGCAAATAAGTAGAAAGTTACAGAGCAATTGCACTATCATCGTGTGTAGGGAAAATTCTTGAAAACATTATCAAAACTCGATTAGAGTGGCACACAGAAAATAAAAGTATTTTCAATTCTAGTCAGTCAGTTTTCAGGAGGAGGATGGGAATTCAAAACAACCAAGCAATGCTCCTATCTTATATTCAGAAAGCTTTATCAGAAAATAAATCGACACTAGTAGTTTTATTAGATATAAAAGCAGCATATGATAATGTTAATATATTCAAACTGTATAAAATAATGTGTAAACTTGAATTACCCATGGAGCTCATTAACTTAGTCTTCAACCTTCTGAACAATAGAATATTACTAGTTAAGGATATAGATGAAAATTTAACAGAACCAGCAATAACCACTCAGGGGCTACCACAATGTTCGCCATTAAGCCCACTACTATTAAATATCTACATTCATTCAATATACACACTCATTCCCAATAATGTTATGTTCTTATCATATGCAGACGACTTGGTTTTAGCCTGTAAAGATATAAATCCAGAACAAATCAGAAATGAGTCAAATGTCATATTGCAAGATCTAAATGATTGGTTCAATGAACATAATTTTCAATTATCGATTAATAAATGCGAAGCTATATGGTTCACAAATAATAAAATCCTATTTACCCCCCATAATACATTAATAATCAAGCAATTCTCTACAAAAAGCAAATAAAATACCTTGGGTAGATCATGTCACATGATATAAACTGGTCATCACATATAGAAAATATTATCGGCAAAGCAATTAAAGGTATCAATATTATGAGATCATTCGGTAGGACGTGGTGGGGATCAGACCCTCAAATTCTTTTATTAGCCTATTATGCTTTAGTCAGATCACATTTAGATTTCGGAAGGATCTTCATCAAACCATCAAGTCAGGTGCTACTCAAAAAACTAGACACAATTAAATTTCAGGCTCTAAGGTTGATCCTTGGTTGCATGAGATCCACCACAACAAATGTTTTACTAGCTGAAACCGCAGAACTATCTTTAGAACTCAGAAGGAGGTGGTTAGCAGTCAAATTTTTGTCAGGCATTTAAGTATGATTGAACCATACCAGAAACAAATTCAAAGTTCAGAAAAGCAGAAACAGAAAATCTAAACATAGACAATCACTTTGTGTCCAAAGACGCACCAAAATCAAGTAATTCAGCCTAACTGTAAGACAGGTTTTGGAGTGTACATCCCTAAAATTAACTTTGCTTTTTCATCCAAATCACCTTCACTTACCAATATTTGCAATGCAGAAATAGCAGCAATCAATATAGGAATAAGTATTTGTATAGGAAAAAAATTAAAAAACTGCATTTTCTTCACAGACTCTTTAGGCGCCATCCAAACATTAACCAAAATAGGTCTTGATAGTAAAGCTGATTATACCTCTCTAATTACTAAGCAAATGATAATTGCGACAAATTTAACTGGGGGTAACTATAGATTATGTTGGATACCGGGACATTCAGGAATTCAGGAGAATGTACAGGTTGATCGCCTTGCAAAAATAGGGTGCTCATTGAACATTCCAGCAAACATACAAATACAGAATGATGAGCTAATCACTAAACTAAAACAAACGATAAAAGATAGACATAACAAATGATGGAAATCATTATCTAACAAAAAAGGAAGCTGGTACAAGGAAATTCAATCAAACCATTGAAGTGTTCCTTGATTTAAAACCATTCCATACATAGACAGAAGACACTTAACGAATATCATCCGAATGAGAACAGGGCATGGTTTATATGGTTCTCATCTATATAGACTTAAAATAATAGAGCAGCCTTGGTATGAATGCGGACAGGAAAAAACACTAGATCAAATTGACTGTCTCGACCCTTACTTCGTGGAATATGCTCATATTATTGTTTTAAATGAATCTCACGGTCTCTAGTTAATTCCACAATATAATAGAAGTTATTGAAAATTCTAAAAAATTGACAATTGTTTCGATAAATCAATATCATCGTCAGAATGACAGAAGTTACATTTCATTTTATGCCTACCTGATGTTTAGTAGTTATTTTTGGCTAGACCAAGAAGAAACCTAACTGGTGATTGGCTTAATATATGTTTATAGAAAAAAGAAGAAGATGGGATATTACAGATATTGAAGCTTAGATATTATTAGCCCTATGGTCATATCCTGGATATCTTTTTTCCAATTAAGATCAGTATAACTGTGCAATGATATAGAAAACCAGGAAAACTATATCTGCTGATCTTTACAATTATCACTTAAGAAGAGAGTTTATTAGTGGAGAACTCCCTAGATTTAACTGTTCATTAACAACTTCATATTGTGGGTTTCTTAAATGTCTTCTAATTTCCAGTTCTTCAAGGAAATCCAGTTCTTGTTTCTTTTCACAAATATGCAGCACTTCTAGTTCTGTGTTAGGTGTCAATGAATGATTGGTGTCAAGTAGATGTTTTGCGTAGTGGGATTTATCTGGTTGTTTTAATCTGTATGCTCGTAAGTGCTCACTGTATCGTATTTCAAAATTCCTAAGGGTCTGACCCAAATAGACAGCATTACATTCTGGACATTTGAGTTTATATATACCATAACACAAAGGAAAATAAGTCAAATATCAATTACCAATACAAAAATATTGTAGGTATAAAACAAAAGAGTAATCGATTTAGTAGGAGTTATAGCGTGGTATGATCATACGAGCTTTACATGTATGTACCCTGTATCTATAAGTATCACAAGCCCAATAATTATCTAAAACATTGTAAATACCACACTTATCAATGCTTTGATGTGGGATTCCAACCCAAATCAAGCCGCAAATGTTTAATTGTACTAATATATAAATGAATATTAGTAGATATAACTAATATAAAATCACGAGTGATAATGAGAATCATAAAACGATAATATAAGTCTTTATTGAGAGGTGATTCAGCAAAACGAAATTATCTGTTATACTTAGCCGAATGGCACGTTTTGGGTTCCAACCATACGTCCACAAGGTCACAATCGGGAGTAGATATCTGGTAAATCTTCAGGGATCGTCTCGGCCGGGAATAATTTTTGCTAGTATATAGCAGGTCGAACCAGGTGTGAAATCGAGTACAAAATCCAATCTTGATAATCAAGAGACTCCAAAATAAATCCCAAAATAGACGGGAATATATAACGTAGAAGTAGGAAACCAAAAATAGAAACCCTCAATTTATCAATGAGGGGTTTTCAAAATTCCAATATCCAGCCACGTGGAATTAATCAATCAAAAGCCTCCACCAATAGGCTTACAAAATGGCGAATTCTTGCAGGTGTTGAAAGAAAGTTGATTCGATCTTAGTGAATCGTGGTTCCAGTGCAAAATAATATCCCTTAACGGCGGAAAATCGACTTCCAAACTAATTGCTTCCTCAAAATAGTCGGATTTCCAAACAATTTGTGCAAATTATATCCCCCAATTAGGGTAAATGAGAATGAAACCAAGAAAATTACTCGCACAAACCACCGAACCCTTTTCGTTCCTCAAACCATCCAATACACACCTTCCTTCTCGTCGTTTCCAAAGAAAAGATGGCTTCAAAACCAATGATACAAACCATATCAGAAGTTTTTAAAATTCGAAATATCCAGAAGTCCGTTAATAAAAACTATTAAAATCTAGGCTTCAAATTATTCCAGTTGGTAAACATGTATTTCTCGAGCACAAAGGAGAAACAAACGAAGTACGTCCAAATTTCCTACATTCTCCTTCCATATTGTCGCTTTAATAAATAATTATACATGTTGTGAAAAGCAAAGCCGTTCTTGTAGCGAAGTAATTTCGGCGAGTCGGAGATTAATACCAGCCGTGTAGAAGGGATACGAGTTTTACCGATCACCGAAGCATTTTTAGATTTATTAACTATACAGAGGGTCCCAAAATATTAAATAGTCCACAACAGTCAATAAAAGAATGCATATTAAGAAAAAAAAAATTAAGACGAACTATAATTACCTACAGGAAATGAATGTGCAATGTTATTTTTATTATCCACTGGGATTTATTAAAATACCAATTTAAAATGTGTTTAATTATTCTTAAATTAATGAATGTATTTAAGAAATAATGTAAGTAAGAATTTTATTCTAAATTCAGACCATAACATACTTTGCACCTATGGTAGCGGGGGCCCTGTTTATGGAGAAATTTCAGTTTTTTAGCACGATACAGCCTCCGTAGTATATACAAATAACCAATATTATGATTGTATATTGTTCAGGGCGTATCACAGATGAACCCTATTGATATTTAGCTCACTAAAGCCAGTAGAACGGGTGCTATGGTACTTGAAGTACCAAATTTTTGTCATTGTTGGATAATTTTCAGTTTGTTAGTACGATACGGCCTTCGGAGTGTATACAAGTAACCAATTTTATATTTGGATATTATTCAGGTTGTCACACAGATGAACCCTATTGATTTTCAGCTCACTAGAGCGAGTACAGTGGATCCTATAAATCCAGATACACTACATTTTTGGTTATTTTTGGAGAAATTCCGGTTTGTTAGTATGATACAGCCTCCGAAGTATATACAAGTGACAATTTTATAATATGATATTGTTCAGGGCATCTCATAGATGCGGAAAAGTTAGTATTAATCTTTAAAACCGTTTATTTAAAAACTTATTTACTTTTGACACTTTTTGTCAATAAAATAGGTTGGCATTAAAAAATCATGTGTTTGTATTTTGGAGTGTCAAACCAATTCGTAGTTGTCATTAAATTCAAAATTATTAGTGTCTTGAATCCAATTTGGTAAATTTTAGGCAAGAGTATGGCACAACTACGTTACTGCTCCGATAATGGAGGAAAGAACGCGTCATCAGTGCAACCTTTAAATATAATTCCTTGTCCAGTAGAACCGAATAAATCGCAACCATCAAAGGAAGAAAGCCCTGAGAAATCGTCGTTACCTTGCCCAGCTTTACCAGAACCATTTACAGGTAAATTTGATTCTTAAATTTGAAAACAAAGTTTTTTAGAGAATGAAATAATCATTGTTGAATCACATTTCGGAAATCTGGTAGTCTTTTATAAAATTAAAAACAAGCATCAGAAGGAATCTACGAGTAGTTCCTATACTTCATAAGATAATTGCTTAATAACACAATCTCAGTATTTATGTTAGCCGTTTTCCTTCTTCTATAGCTACATTTAGTATATTTTTTTAACGGCCTGTTTTAACTCGTAGTCACATAAGGTTGCGTTAAAATGTTGCTCGCGAGCATTTCGTTCGGCAACTTCAGTCAGAGGAGACCAATACTTTTTAATGATGAATCACGATTTCATAAGCATGAACGCTATTCTGCAGCAACCATACAAGAAGCTGAAAAATTTGTTGGTGGATCTGTTATAGCTTGGTCGGAAATTAGTCTTGATGAAAGAGCAGATTTTGTAGTAGCTTTTCATTGAAAAAATATGTGTCACCGTATCTCAGAAGCTGGTACAACTTCTCATCCACTTATCTTTTGTTGATCAATTTGGTCGAATTTAAATTTGATTAATTTTAATATACTTAATAAAAAACTATTTTGATTCTTTTGAGTACAAATTTCTGATTTTTTCGTTACAGGTGAAGCTCAAATTTTTGATGTACTACCATGCCCGAACATTCAGCAATTTCCAAACGCTCTAGTAGTTGAAGTCGCACCTTTGGATAGAACACCTAAAGAACCAGGTGAATTATTAAAGTCGTTCAAATCGGGAAATTTGAATAAAAAATTTTATTTAAAGTTTAATCTTTGTAAGCCAATCATAATGTTCTGATTTACGCCAACTACTTGTTGGCAATTGGTCTTTTAACCATGAATGGTAACTTGCGTTACCGTCAAATGGGGTAAAGTTGATCAAAAATTGAGGTTTTTTTTAAATATTTCGGTAAAGATGTATATAATTCTTTGGTGCACAAATATTTAGAATCTTTAATACCTTCCCTTTGATATTGCCAAATTTTAGCTTTCTTTTGCTTATAGTTTTTAAATTATTAAAGGCCAAATGTTGATCCACTTTACCCCATGCATAGGGGTAAAGTGTACAAATATAAATTCTCACGTAAAGTTCATTTTAAAAAGTGTAGGAGAAAGTGGAGAAGTAAATATCGTTTTAAAAATTAGTTTCCTAAAAAATTTGGTAAAAAATAATAAAACAAACTTTATGGGGGCTTTAAACGCTTTATTAAATACAAAACAAGAGAAATTAAACGCAATTTAATCTACGTAAACTCTTTTTTACATACAAAACAATCTTTTTAATCTTAATCTAGGTAAGTTATATGGTTAATAAACTTTAAAACGTAATATTTTAAACTTCAAATAAAGTAAAATGAATTAATCAAAATTAAACATTAACTCAACAAAATTATTCTGCTGAAGACAAATGTCCATTCAAAAAACAATGCCTTCCACGTTCGACACTGCTTACGGTTAACTTTTGTATAATTTGTCCCCTAGTAACTGTTGTTATGTCAGCAACAACAGGGTATACAAAAAATATGTTTTTTTTGCCGTGTTGTTTTCTTAACGCGTTTATGACAAACTAATTTTTTTCAGCCAGATTTCCTATTTTGCCAACAAATTTTCTGTCACGTTTATTTGTAACAAAATTCACTATTACATAATCACCGATTTCTAAATTTTTGCCCGCAAGATTAAAGCACGGTAGGTCAATTTCAGCCACATCACCATTTTCTTCTTCATCCTCTTTTCCGTCAGAGTCTGAATTTGCTTCTAATGGATTTTCCAGGATGTCGTCTTCGACTATTTCGCCTGCCAAAGACCTGATAATATCTTTTGCTAAGATGCTTTTACCTGCAGAATCCGACATTTTTTACCTTTCCGCCCAACCTTCCTATATGCGAGAAAAGTATTGGTTTACCCCAATAAAAGTTGGAATTTTGAAATTTTCTTTTGAGTTATTTTTACGTTTTCCATCAACAACAACACGAAAAAACGGTTTTTAGAAAAAACATCCTGTGTGTATGTTGGAGAGTATACGATTGATCAATTTTATGATTGAATATTGTTCAAGGTGTCTCACAGATGTACCCTATTGATTTTCAGTTGACGAGCGAGTACAGCGGGTCCTATAAATCCAGATATACTAAATTTTTGGTTATTTTTGGAGAAATTTCGGTTTGTTATATAGCATGATACATCCCCCGAAGTGTATACAAGTAACAATTTTATGATAGAATATTGTTCAGGGCCAGAGATGCGGAAAAGTTAGTTTTAATCTTTAAAACCGTTTATTTTATTAACCTCTTACAAACGGCTATTATTTGTTTTATTTTAAATATGTAGTCATTGCTCATGTATTCTTCTACCTTTTCTAACTATATTTCTATTTCTCTCGTCAGCCTTTTTTCCAATACCCGTTCATATATTTTTGAAACAATACTCAGTAACGTTATACCTCGGTAATTTTTGCAGTCCCTCTTGTCTCCCTTCTTATAAATAGGAACAATAATACATATTTCGCAATCTGTTGGTACCTGTAAGGCTACCTTTTATTTTATATGAATAAAATCACACACTTCAATGGACTGTATCACTTTTATTATTTAATATATAAATTTGTGAGCATCGGTACAACACCTTGCTTGCGCTGTCGTTTTGTGGTAACTGAATTCTTGATCGGGCTGCGTTGCCGCTTTTACATTAAAATACTTTTATACATTAACAGGCGGTGTTGCCGCTTTCTTTTACAATAAAAGTCTTTTATACACAAACATATTGCCGGCCTTGGAAGAATAAAGTTCTTTCAATATTACAAACTAATACGTTATATAATGAAGCAAATCATGAAAGTATGTAAGTTAATAGATTGAAAACTAACTGTGCACTGAGGTCAATATCAATGAATTGTTGTTCAATTTTCAGTCACTTTCTACGGGTAACACGCAGATTTTGGTAATAGGACGTCTAATTTCACCATTTTGAGTCTTCAAGTCCACAACTCTGACAATACCATCATGTCCTGGATTAAGTTGAGTAATACGAGCAAGCTGCCAATTGGATACGAAAGTATTGTTGTTACTCTATACCAGAACCATAGATCCTAGTTTTAATAAATCAGGGCATCTCTGCTTCTACTTAGAACGAGCTTGAAGCTGACATAAATACTCCTTTTGCCATCTCTTCCAAAAGTTATGAATTATAAATTGAAGCAGCTTAAATCGATTAAGTCGGTTGCTAGGAACTTCGGGAGTTAATGGCTCTGGTAGGGAATTGAGGCTTCTTCCGATGTGGAAATGACCTGGGGTCAAAGGCGTTAAATCTTCGGGGTTCGCAGTTAAAGGGGCAAGAGGACGGGAGTTAATGATTTCCTCTATTTGAAAAATCAAGGTCAGGAAATCTTCAAATGAATAATGATTTTCCCCGATTAGTCTCTTTAAATGGAATTTTACACTTTTTATACCTGATTCCCAGAGTCCTCCGAAATGTGGACTCTTGGCGGGAATAAAATGCAATTTAATTTGTTTTGATTCCAATTCATTTGATATAATAACGTGATTATCCTTTAAAAAATTATACATTGCCAAAAGTTCATTATTCGCTCCTACGAAATTCGAACCATTGTCCGAAAACAAAAAACAAATTGCGGGGGTTCCCCTTCTTCCAATGAATCTTCTGAGTACAGCTAAGAATGCGTCAGAGCTCAGTTCAGTAACAATGTCTAAGTGTAATGCCTTTGTAATCATACACACAAACAAACATAAGTATCCTTTTATTAATTTGGAAAAACGCGTCTTTTAGTAAAAAAGGTCCTCCAAAATCTACTCCAACATTTAAGAACGGGGAATAGACATTTATTCTAACATCTAGAAGATCTCCCATGAGATAGTGCAAACCTTTAGGTTGAGCTTTAGGACAAATTACACATTTTTTAATAATTTTCTTACAAGCATTTCTAGACGAAATAGACCAATATTTTTCTCGGTGAATATGAGTTAAAATCTTCTCTGTTTTTGCCGAACCGTCGAATACAACGCGTAAACGCGTAGTTAAACTAGACGTTTTTACCACACCGTGATGTGGTAGATAAAAACAAGGTAATTTATTTGTATCCGAAGATTTTTCGTTGTCTAAGTTTACTTCAGCCATATGTCCTAATTTTAAATACTCATTAATAAAATTGTGATAATATTTTTTCATTACGGAATCTTTGTCAAGTTTTTTTCCAGCGAATTGAATCTTTTAATCGCCCCTTGTAGCGAATCTCCTAGATTTTCTAAGTTTTCGCGAAACGGTATTTTTACTATAGACCTACCCGACTCGTCCCTACGTGTTGTTTGGTTAAAATAATTTTCACAATACAGTTCTGCTGCCGACAGGGGTAGTTGTTTCGCGTGGTTAATTTCTTCAACGTTCCAGAATTTTGTAATCTGTTCACTTAAGATATATACATTAACATGGCAAATGTATTTATTTTCAGAAAAGCTAGGACTTAAATTTCCTCCAATCACCCATCCTAATTTTGTTTTCCATAAACTGGGCATGTTTCGGCCTAATTCTATTTTTCCCACACATAATAATGACCAGAACAAACCGGAACCTATTAATAAATCGACTTCTCCGCTTTGATTAAAATTTTGATCCGCTAAATCAATTTCGGGAATATTTAGTATACTTTTATCAAAATATATCAATGGCAATTTTTCCGTTATTGTAGGTAAAACTAAACAGTCGATATTAGTTTCATAATCATATTGCTTCGTATGAAACACCAGAGTTTCTAGGAAACGTATACAAATGGACTGTAGATTGAAAGATAGGTGTACAAAAAAATAGCAGTACTTACCACTCTCCTGGTCTTCACTTATAAAGGGCGCCCTTTTGCCGTTTGCCTCTAGATGAGTGATGCACAGCGCGAAGACCCCGTAAATGTGTTGTCATTAAAACTTTAGGACCGTAACTAAATTTTTGTATCGACGTATACTCTATCGATGTCGGTATTAATCTGTTCTACTCCTTCGTCGCCGTGGCAGTACTTCTAAATTGACTATACAGCGTGTCCTTGCAAATGTGTCATATACATTTTTAATTTGGGAAACAGAAATTAAAAATTATTATAGAGTATTGAACATTCCACCCACCAAAAACAAGCTTGTTTTTTCCGCTGTAATTAAATTAAGCATATAATAAAAAAGAAACTATTAAGAATTCTACTAAATTAAAAATACTAAAAAAAGGTAAATTATTAATCAAGTTATTGCCCTGGCAATGGGTAAACTTTGACAACCGGACGCTGTAATGTACCGTTTTGCGTCTTTAACGTTACAACTCTAATTATCCCATCTTTTCCGGGATGTAACTTCGCTACACGTCCAAGAGACCAATTTAGAGGAGACCTTTGTTCATCTTTTATTAGAACCAATGTATTTAATGTTATATTTGGGACTGATTTAGTCCACTTACTACGCTGCTGTTACGTATGCAAATATTCTTGGCTCCAGCGTTTCCAAAAATCGATATGCATTTTTTGTAACATTTGCCATCGTGATAAACGGTTAATTGGAACATGAGACAAGTCTGGTTCCGGAAAGGATGAAAGGGGCTCCATGGTCAGAAAATGTCCTGGAGTTAAGGGTGCAAGATCGTTGGGATCTTCGCTAATAGCCGTTAGGGGACGTGAATTTAAGAGTGCCTCAATTTGAGTTAAAAGTGTAGAAAGCTCTTCGAAAGTCATAAGTTGGTCCCCTATGACTCGATACAAGTGCGTTTTAACTGATTTTACACCTGCTTCACTAAGTCCATTGAAATGGGGTGCTCCAGGTGGGTTAAAATGCCATTTAATTGAAAGCTTCTCAGAAGCTTGTTGAGCGAAAAAAGTTAATTGATTGTAAGCGCCTTTCAAATTAGTGCCTTGGTCAGAATAAATGTCGGACACTCGGCCTCTACGGGCTATGAAACGTCGAAAACTTACAAGAAACGCGTATCAGTGGACAAGTCCGACGAAAGTTCTAGGTGAATAGCCTTGGTTGCGCCACAAACAAATAAACATATATATGCTTTAGATACCTTTGCCCCTAGATATCTTCCCATCGTAATTGAAAACGGTCCAGCATAATCTAGTGAAACTTGAGAAAATACTTTCATTTGGGACACCCGAAACGAGGGAAGATCAGCCATAAACGGTAGGTAAGATCGAGGTTTAGACCGAAAACATTTTATACATTTGGATATACATTTAAAAATTGCATTACGAGAAGAAATTATCCAAAAATGTTGTAGCATTAAATTTTGTAACGTTTTTAAACCAGGATGTAGATTTTCCCGATGAATCTGGTCTATGAGGAGATCAGTAAACCGATGGTTTTTAGGCAACAAAATAGGATGCTTAGCGTCGAAAGAAAGAGATGATTGTCTCAACCTACCACCCACCCTGAGAATACCTAGCTTATCTATGAAAGGTGCTAATTTTCTGAAATGTTTAGGCAGGGTAGTATCTTGTTCGCAATTGCGAATAATATTGTTGAAACATTCCTTTTGAACGTCTTTAATTATGATTTGAAACGTAGTATCTATTTCAGAGAAATCTATACTTATATTCTTATGAATGCGCTCGGTTTTTCGCATAATTGAAATAAAACGTAAGCGAGTATTCGCTGAATTTTTTTTAGAGAAGAAAATCTTGAGAGTAAATCACCAATAACGAATAGAGTTTCAACTGAAATACATAAAGTTGTTTGACCTTTCTTCCTGAGTTATTTCGGGAAATTTGTCTACAAGAATCGTAGGTTGTGTGGGCCAATGTTCTGGATCCAGCAAAAGAAAATCGGGACCCTGCCACCACAATTTGTGTTCGAGTAATTGCAATGGACTTAAACCACGAGAAACGCAATCAGCCGGATTCATTTCAGAAGGAACATATCTCCAAGAGGACATAGATACTCTCTCTTGAATAAACGTCACTCTGTTAGCTACAAACGTTTTCTACTGATGAGATGAAGAAGAAAGCCACGCAAGAGTAACTTGCGAATCTGAACAAGCGTACACAGAGTTAAAAGTTAAACAACGCTTAGCATATGAATTAGTAATAAAATTTAATAACTCTGGAAGCAGATATGCTGCACAAAGTTCTAAGCGGGGTAACGATACTACTCTAAGAGGTACTATTCGAGATTTTGCAGAAATTAAGCGAGTTTAAATCTGATTATCAGAGGTTATATATCTGAAATAAATTACACAACCATACCCCTTCGTGCTAGCGTCGCAGAAACAGTGTATTTCTAGCCGAATAACTGGAAATACGCATTCTTGGTAACTGAACTTGAGATATGTTGGGTAATTCATATTTGAATCGATCCCAAAGTGCAACAATGTCATCAGAGGGTTCATCATCCCATCCCAATTTCGATAACCAAAGCAATTGAATGATATATTTGGCCATAAACACTAGGGGTGCTATGTACCCCCAATGGGTCGAATATTCTAGCTGTTTGTGACAGGATACTACGCTTCGTACATTTTGATTCCATAGAAGTGAATTTATAAGAAAAATCATCTGAACTGGGATTTCATTGCAATCCGAGGAGTTTTACGAATCTAGGACCTTCATTATCAAAAGTAAGAGGTATTTTTTGAGCATCTGTTAAAGGAACAGCTGATAATAGTGCAGGATGATTACTTGTCCATTTTCCTAATTCAAATCCTCCCTTTTTAAGAAGCTTAATTAGGTCTGATTGAATATTTATGGCTGATTCGACGGAATCTGCGCCACTTACAATATCATCAACATAAATTGACTCCTTCAGTACTTCCGAGGTTAAGGGATGATTTTTTTCTTCAAGAGTAGCTAACTCTTTTAATGTTCTAAGAGCCAAAAATGGAGCTGACGAGACTCCGAAAGTTATCACATTAAGGGAATACTCCTTAATTGCGTCTTTGTTTGAAAAGCGCCAGAGAAACCTTTGATATTTTCTATGTTCAGGCTTAATATAAATTTGACAGTACATTTGTTTAATATCACAGCTGAATACAACTGGATATGTACGAAAAGTATGTATAATAGTCGATAAGTCTTGATGGAGCTTAGGACCAGTATATAATGTATCATTTAAGCTTATCCCCTTTGTATCTTTGGCACTAGCATCAAATACTACTCGAATCTTGGTAGAAATGCTATCTGGCTTTAGAATATAATGATGAGGTAAATAATAGGCTGAAGAGGATTGATAATCTGAAGACAGAACTTCGGAAATATAATTTTTTTGATGATACTCATTTATGAAGTCTGAGTAAAGAGTTTGAAATTCGGATATTCTATATAATCGATTTTCCAGTGATTTGAAACGTCGGTATGCTTGAGTGTATGTATCTCCAAACTAAGTATTTGAGTGTTTAAAAGGAAGTGGTTTAACAAACTTACCAGACTGTTCTCGGTAAACAGATTGTTTGTATATATTTTCACATTTTAAATCATCTGGGGATATAATATTAGAGACTGGACGTTGCTCTATCTCCCAGAATTTTCTAAGTGTAAAATCGATTTGAGATTCTAAAGAAGCATGGCAACTGAGTAATGTATTTGGAGTAACACATGTGGTTTTACCCTGTAAAATCTACCCAAAAACGGTTTCAAGAGCAACGGGTTGACCTTCTTGGCCGAAAACCCAAGAAGAACCTAAAACAAATGGTACAATTTCTGCTCCAACTAAAATGTCAATAGGATCAGGAATGTGGCATTGATTATCTGCAAGGGTAGATTTATAATATGTGACCAACCTTGCGTACTAATAGTTAGTTTTGGCTGTTCGGAGCAGACCTTTGGCAAAACAATCGCTTCAAAAGTGAAGGTAGGCTCAGGTTTACCACAAGGTTTGATCAGGCATTGGGTGATACCTTTATTTGAACCTGAAGTTATATCGTTAATGCCCTCAATAGGTGTCGAAAAGGGGTGACGTCGTGAACCTAAACGATTGACACATTTTTCAGATATGAAGTTAGCCATACTAGCAGTATCTAATAAAATTCTAACCTTTTGAAAGTTCCCCAAGCATCTTTGATTTCTACTACGGCCGTTGACAGCATAACCGTAGAGTTGCTAAAACTATTTGTGCAAGCAGAACAATGAAGTGTATTAGTCGACTGAGACACATTTGGTTGAGGAGGTAAAGTTTCAATCGCTGAGGACTGCATATTAGTATTCAGATTATCTGGACTTAAACTAGAAGAGCTTGAACTTGAAGAAGCTGTATCTAAGTTTTTTTTAAATGAAGTGTGCTGTGATGGGGCAATCCACATGTTTTACACCTTGAAGAAGAAGGGCATTGTCGCACCGAATAGTTAGGACGTAAGCAATTGCGACATAACTTACGCTGTTGTACGACTGCTAGTCTATCATTAGGATTTTTTTCCAAAAAATGCATACACCGATATAGTGCATGAGAAGATGCACAAATGACACATCTATTATTGCGTTGTTGGTCATCAACAGTATTAACATATGCCGAAGGCATACTAGATGTTTTAGAAGGTTATTGAAAATTAAAATTTTTGAATTTTGAAGATTGAGAATTTTGATTTGAATTTGTATGCTTTTCTTTACTCAAAGACGAAGGACCCGTAGTTTGAATCGATTCCAGAGCCTTACAATGCTGTTGTAAAAATGTAACTAATTGTGTATAGGTAGGCATATCGATGTTGCTATGTTCAATTTCGAAATTGGTTCTAGTCTTTGAATCTAATTTTTGTAACAAAATATTAAAAATAATGAAATCCCAAGAATCCGTATTAAATTTAATAGCTTTTAATGCTGCAAGATTTTCTGTAAAGATGTTTAATACATGTCTAAGTTCTTTTGTAGTTGCCTTTTGTAAACATTGAACACTATAAATTTCATTAAAATAGGTTGTGGCCAAAAATCTAGTGTTTTGATATCTTTTAATTATAGAGTATCAAACGCAATGATATAATTATTATCTCTCATTGGAATGGACTTGATCAAATTAAAAGGTTCATTCTTTAGCGAGATTAGCAAATAATGAAATTTTTCTATGTTAGATAAACTTGTGTTTTCATGAATAATACTTCTATAAAGATCATAAAATGCAGGCCATGACTTAATATTGCCTTCAAATAAGGAACATTTATTTTCGGTAATCGAATATTTTTGTTTTGATTCGAAGAATCGACAGCACTAGAAATCACTGATGGATAATTTAATTCTGAAACCTTTGATTTAATCGCATAAAAATACTTATCTGCCTTAGCTCTAACTTGATCATTAGTTTGGAACTCGGCATCAGTAGAAATTAAGAAATGATTGCGTTATGATTTTCTTGGAATTCATCGTTAATTTTATCCACAAACTGGGACCTTACTAAGAAATTTTGTTTATAAAATTGATCATTTGTATTATTGAAACCATAACTATATATTTCCTCCAATCGCGTCAGCGATACTTTGCGAAGCCTATCTAGCTTGGCTATTTTATTATCAATATCAACGTCCGCAGGCGGAGCCATTTCTAAATAATTTCAAAATGTTAAATTTTAATCTGCAAAATATCTGAATTTACACTGTTCTGTAAGAACGTCTTTTAATATATCTCAAGACAACGCTGAAATAGAATTTTCAAGATAACTATCAAAATTAAAATAGTTATTAAAATTATCAAAAGCTGTATTTTGCCTTGCAAATATAAACGTAAACAAACCTCGATGGGGATTTGTGGCTACGATTGTACTGAATCACCGGTTAGTCGATACAAAAATGCGTTTGCGTTTCTAACAAGCTTATTTGTGATAAAATGGAATTTATATACTTTTAAAAATTCAAAATTTGTCAATATAAAATAACCTTTTAGCAGCGAGGTTATTTTACTTGTCTTTTGATAGTAAAAAATGTGAAAAGGTAATTAGCCTTAATGATGTTTTGAACTCAACAAAAACTATTGAAATGTGAAATTTTAACAAATTATACTAAACTGATAATTTTATGTAGCAAAATGAAAAGTATTGAATATAATGAAAATAGTAGTCCCTTCTAGAGGTAAGGGAACCTAACTGTTCTATCCAGGTTCGAATGACCAAAATGTTTCGTATGAAACACCAGAGTTTCTGGGAAACGTATACAAATGGACTGTAGATTGAAAGACAGGTGTACAGAAAAAATAGCAGTACTTACCACTCTCCTGGTCTTCACTTATAAAGGGCGCCCTTTTGCTGTTTGCCTCTAGATGAGTGATGCACAGCGCGAAAACCCCGTAAATGTGTTGTCGTTAAAACTATTAGGTCGTAGACCGTAACTAAATTTTTGTATCGACGTTATACTCTATCGATGTCGGTATTAATCTGTTCTACTCCTTCGTCGCCGTGGCAGTACTTCTAAATTGACTATACAGCCTGTCCTTGAAAATGTGTCATATACATTTTTAATTTGGGAAACAGAAATTAAAAATTATTATAGAGTATTGAACAGATATAGACATGATTTCAATTTAATATTTATCCGTTTACTTATATTTTCTAAAGATTGACCCACGCCTTTTACTAAAAAGTTTACCGGTTGTGCTTGTATACCTAATTTTAAACACATTTTTTCGGTAATAAAATTGCTTTGTGAACCGCTGTCTAGTAAGGTTCTGCAATTAACATACTCGTTATTAATATTTTTTTATTTTTACTATTGCAGTTGAAAGTAATGCCTGATTTTGTGTAATGTTACCTACCACGTGTTCAACTAATGAAACATTATTTGTTTCATTCCTAACTTCGCCACTGGGCGGTGAGATTGCCGATGTAGCAGATCCGTCGCTATGAGGGAAGTTGCCGGTTGTTTCGGCAGTGCTCGAATCTATTCCACCAATCGTTTTATTATAATGTAATAGGACATTATGAGATTTCTGGCATTTTGAACATTTTTTAGCTTTGAACTTCCACGAAACATTATTTGGTTTTAAACAATTAGTAAACACTTTCAATTCTCTCATTTTCGTCCATCGTTCTGATACTGATAGTTTTAAGAATTGTTCACATGTATAGATTGTATGTATATTTTTACATAGTATCCATTTTTTATGTTGAGCTACATTTTCTGCGGAGGTTAGAAAATATGTAGAAACCTTTCTATTTGGCATTCGATTATTTACTTTTTCAAAGGATATTTTCTCCAAGACTTCGCACTTATTTTTAATAAAGGTTTCTATATCTTTAAGAGTCGCTTTCTTTTCTGCACATTTATATGATTCCTATTCGCGTTTAGTAGTCATGTCGAATTTTAACACCAAAATATAAATAATCAATCTATCCCAGGAATCTACTTCTTCGCCTAATGCCTTAAAGGCTGAAAGACTATTAGAGGTTTGTTCATGCAAATGACACAATGCTGCGGCGGATTTTGTCGTTATTTGAGGAGATTCAAAAATGTCTTTGATATAACTATTTATAATAAGATTTTCATTTTCGTAACGTTCTACCATTTTGTTCCATGCAATGGCATAGTTGGTGGATGTTACTTTTAGTGACTTAATTGTTTTTAGAGCTTCTGGGACCAATACTTGCCTCAAGTAATAAAATTTCTGATAATCTGATAAATTAGAGTTTTTATCTACCAACCCCAAAAACGCATCCCTAAATTCGAACCAGGAACTGTACTGGCCGTCAAATTTGGGCAACTGAATGGGTGGCAGTTTTACAGTATCATAAGTTGGCTGATTAGAATTGTTTGCTACTGAACCCACCTCTGAGCGTCCGAACGAAGATAGATTTTCATTATTATATGTATTTATTACAGATTTGACATTTCCGATTAATTCGTAATAATTATCTTCAAATTGTTCAACCTCGCTTATTTCCACTTCATTCGGTTGCTCTAATAATTCAATGTGTGATTGTAACTCAGAATATTCATGGAAGACTGGCTCGAAATTTTCTATCCTCTCTTCCAATTTTTTTATAATAGGATCTGTAATATTAGTTTTATCTATTTTCTCAAAATAATTTTTAAATTTCGTTTATCTACCTTTCAAATTACCTTTTTTCATTTGTAAGTCCCTAAGTTCACCTTCCATGATTATTCAAATAAGATAACAGAATAATAATTTCTTGGATAACCTAACCCAGCAAACATGAATGAGCGGTAGATAGACGGGCCATAGCTGTTAACTGCGGTTAGATGTCGGCAGCGGCACAGCGATGTCGGTAAATAATTGGAATGATATCAGTTTTGCCGCATTGGCTGAACATACGCATATTTATGGTGGATGTTTGTAATTTAGCCATAAATTACCCGTTGAAAATTTGCGATAGTCGCGCCGATGTCGTTTTGACACAGTATGCATGCCGGCATGCGACCTGTAATGAAAATAAAACATTGGCATTACTGAATATCACCTTGGCAGTTGGCACTACTGCTTATTTGCTAGACGTTGTGTTGAACACGTGTTGAAAATCAACCTAGTCTAGTTGTGTTGTGGTGTGGTAATTAATAATTAAATACTGTAGCGACAATTTTATTAGATTTGTGTGTTGTATCCAATCTATTCGGAGCAAAGGCACGAGCAGATATGTCCGGAAACACAGAAACGTAAGTACATACATTATTTGTTGCATCATATACCATCATAATATATGTTTCCTCTAGAAAACCCCTGCATAATATCTCAAAGAGCACCCGTCAAAAACAGCGTCTTGCGAAAAATGCTGTTAAGGATATAGTCTCCACTATAGAAGCTGAGGTTATAATAGACAATATATCTCGTAGAAGTAATAATCTTTGTGTTGATAGTGAGCCTGGATCCAGTAAAGCTATTGGCGAACATATTTTTTTATATTTATATATATTTATTATATGGAATATTTTTTATTTTTCATTATATTTCTTGGTTTTAGTCATCATGTTTCATTGTTAAACCTATAAGGATATATATATATATATATATATATATATATATATATATATATATATATATATATATATATTGAACTAGTCTACTAGTTCTAGAAACAATTGTATATAAATAAACATAAAAAAAAGGTATCTATTATTCAGGAAGGTGTATCAGTAGACACAACCATTTTATAAAAGTTACTGTCAATTCAGATATGAAATCAATAGAAAGAAGGAAATATGCATGAATATAATATCAGATATCAATATGATTGATTAATAAAAGAACTATGAATAGAAATTCTAAACACAACATTATTTAAATAAGTATTAAAAGTTACCTGCACAACAAGTTCCAGATTTACACTAATGTCAATCAGTTCCATATTGATCTGAACACAGCCATATGAATTTCAGCAGAAATAAAATTCCATTTAAACGTCAAACCTGAAATAATATCAATTAATATCTATTTCAATAATTATTTAGCAACATTTGCAGGTGTTTATAATGAGAATTAACAATTTTAAAGAAAGGGTTGAAAGCTTCATAAGAAATGATATATGGAACACAGCCCAAACATAGTTTAAAACAATGGATTATAAACAGGAAGTAATGAAATCTAGTAATTTCATTACCAACTTAAATTTATGGGTTATTTATTTTATATTGGACAATAACAATAAAATCAATAATAAGGAATAGTTTATGTAAGACCAATACATTAAAAATTTAAGAATTAAAAATTAAACAATTACATCTATATGAATTAATAATTTAGGTTATAGATTTTGTAAAAATAAATATAAATAAATGAACCGTAAAAACGGGATAATGACTAAAATAGCTAATGTATTCTGTAAAAAAAGACTTTATATAAAATCCTGAATACTTAGTGAATAGTAGTGTATAAATGTGTTAATCCTCCAGGACTTTGAAATCAAACAATTACAGTTTTTCCAATAAAAGACATAGAAAGTGACAATTTGTAACAATAAAACAAGGCAAAGCAAGCTTTGGATTTAGGAAGCAGAAAAGTTTGTTGATTTAAAAAACAATGGGATGGTTTTTTGGGGTGATGAAGAAGCGAGGTGTGTGATAAATTCCCTCAGATTAAATTTGTTAATATTTCCCGAAAAAGTTAAAAAAATTCCTCAAAATAGTGATAGAAACACTTAAATAAGTTTGGTGAACTCGTGTAGAGAAGAACAAGCCGTTTTGAAGGTGTATCTCTTAGTTAGAGATCTGCAAGAAAGTCGTAGACGCATCCTGGGACTATGTAATAAGGTCTGTGAATTTTAATTAAAACTTTTGGGAATTCCATTTAAACGAACAGTGAACTATTGTATATTCAAAAACGTTTTGATAATGAAATTTTAAAAGAAAAGGCCTAAAAACAATTTATTACTATGCATAGTATTTTACCTCCATGGAAATGCATGCAATATAGTTCATAAGAATATTTGTACTTACTTGTTAAATAATAATCAATTTTCAATGTTCACATGTTTCATAAACTTTCACATAAATTTCAATTTTTCTTATCTTTCATGCATGCTTAACTGTTCTGACTAATTACTATTTGCTTTACACTTCACACACATTATTTAAAAGAGTTCTTATATATGTAATTGTTTCGTTTAAATTTATATAACGCATTAAAACTTTATCACAACTGTATACACGCTGAAGGGTGTTTACCGTTTATACTACTTCGACAATGAATTGCATTTTCTGTTCCTAATAAGGTATATCAGCGCATGCGTTACTTATGCGCAAGTGCAGAAGAGAGAATAATAAATGTGTATTCAGCATTGCATAGTATGTAGGGATATTCAATAATTTTATATTTTTAAAAGAATACAAAGTTTCTCATAATTACAATTTATTAAATTAATTTTTCAATAAAGTGTTGGTGTTTTTATTCCTTTCATGTTTTCCATACAATTATTTGAATCAACATATTTCCATCTTTCTATAAGAAATTATATTCTGAACTATCATTTTTCAAATACTTAAATAAACAGATATAAATCCAATTATATTTATACCGTGTGCGCCAAGAATCCAAAGAGAGGAGTCATTCATGCTTCCGACTTATAAATAAAATAAAAATTAAAATTACATCAATATAAAAGATAAATTATGAGCTAGCCGATATAAAGTTTCATACATCATTCATATAAAATTAAATTACATATATAAAATAAAATTTAGGATATTAATTATAAATTTGGCACCCAAAACGTGGGGTTTTTATCACAAATCTAATTATAAATCGAAACGTGGGCTATTAAATATCCAGTTTTATAATTTAATTATAAAATTGGCGGCCCATCGTAGGGGCTAGATAAAATATTAATACAGTATTGAAAAAAATTAAAGTAAACAAAGAAACCATGGACAAGAAAATGGTATTGAGAGACGGGAAGCAGGTCGGAAATGATAGCGGATCAGAAGAGGAGAGAGAAGAAAGGAGCCATGGAATGGGAGATTTCCAGGTTCAATATTTGATCCAGGGACAACAAGCGGAAGGCGATGTACAGGAAGAAGGTTTGACAGGAGATGAAGAAGCGGAAGAAGAAAGAATGGATAGAAGACAAGAGAGCAAGAAAACACAGGCAGGAACAAGTACAAGTAGGGATGATTCAATGATGGTCATGATGCAACAATTATTTGCTGATATGAGGGAAGATTTAAATGGGAAGATTGACACCATAAATGGAAAAATGGACACAATGAAGGACGACTTGAATGGAAACATGAATAGTATGAAAGAAGAAATTAGAGGAGACATCAATAATATCCATGGAAACATGAAACGATTGGAAAAGAAAATAGATGAAGTCAAAATAGAAAATTTGAAGGAAATTAAGGAACTCAAGGAGAACCAGGAAGAATTTAAGAAGAACATTAATGAGGTAAAAGAAGACATGGAGAATAAAAATAAAAATTTGAGACAAGAAATACAAGAAAATGGTATGAAAATTCGTGAAAACATAGAAAAACTGATAGTAGAAGAAGTACTGGAATTTAGAAGAGACATAGAAGAAAATTTACCGGAAAATATTAAAATGGAGGTCTCTAAACAAGCAAATAATATAACAAAGGAAGTGGAACAGATAAAAGAAAACGTAAATAAGAAATTTAAGGATTTAGATGGCAGGATAGAAGAGAGAACGGGGATGAGTTTAGCAATTAGTGAAGATATAAATAGACAAGTAAGTCAAGACATCGAAGAAATGAATAGGAAGTTAAGAAATACGGTAGAGGAAATGGAAGAGAATTTCAGAAGAAATGGTGGAGTTAATGTATGTCCAGGAAATTTCCATAGCAATTTCGAAATCGGGGTGAAATTCGATGGGAACATAAATAATATACATCCCAAGGTATTTCTGAAGATAATTCGCAGTAAAATAAAAGGACTCAGGGATATTATGGAAATAAAACTCATGATAAGGAGTATATTACAGGGCCATGCTTTGTTATGTTTCTGTAATAAAGAAGAACAGATCCAGAATTTGGGCGACTTTGAACAACAATTCTTAGCTTATTTTTGGGGAGAATTGCAACAAGCGACATTTAGGGAACGGCTATATTTTGGCAAGTTCGATTATAAGAAGAGCAAAAACCTAAACAACTATGCTATGCAGTTATACAACATAGCCCAATACCTTGAGCCTGGAATGAAGGAGGAAGAGTTAGTGTTGTATGTCGGAAGACATTTTAACTCTGAAGTAGCGGAAACAATAGCGCTACATAATATAAAAACCATGGATAATTTATCAAGCTACTTACAACGCGTGGAAAGAAGCTATACTAACAACATTGATATCCGAGAGAATAGATCAAATGAGAATGGAAATGGACATTATCGAAGAGACCATGAAAGAAGAAATGATTATGGAAACAATGGGAATCGAAACTATGAGAGAAGAGGACAAGGACGGGATGATAGAAATCCTAGAAATGACAATTATAGAAATGGAAATGGGAATTACAGGAATGGATATCAGAATAACAATAATGGTAATAGAAATAATGGAAATAGGCCATATGAAAATGGGGGAAATTATAGAAATTTTGGAAGACGAAACGATAATGGAAATGGAAATCGAAATTGGCAACAATACAGAAGGGATGTAAGAAATAATGAAGAGGATCGCAGAAATGAAAACAGGGAAAGAAATTATGATCAGAGAGGCAATAGAGAGGAAGAAAGAAGACAAGTAAATTTAATACAGCCCCAGGAAGAGGTAAGAAGGGATAGTGATCAGGGCCCGAGTTCTGATCCAGATTTCGAGTAAGTTGCTCTTACGTGCATAATATTGTCTATTCTTCTAAGTATCAACACCCAAGAGAATTCATACTTGAAGAAGATCAAACAAATCAAGAATTAACTAAATTAATATTTATAGAGGGGAATATGCAAAACATTAAATGTAGAATTTTGTTAGATACGGGGTCTGAAGTTTCCATCATAAATCAAAATATAGTTGATAATTTAAATCAGGGCAATATTATGGTGATAAATACGCATAAAATATCATTAGTAGGGGCAAATGAAAGAAAACTGTATGAAGCGACAAAAACTATAATGACTAATTTAGAATTAAATGGAGAAATTTTATCAGTACAACTATTAATTGTAAAAAATTTAAAATATGATATAATCATGGGTACTGATGAACTTAATAAACATAAAATTATTATTGATTATAAAATGCAAAATATAATATGTAACGATCAGAAAATACCATTTATGACTAAATATCAAACAGATATAAGGAAGGACGAATGTGCAATTGAACAATTAAACCACATTGTAGAAGATAAACTAAATATGAGGGATGAATTATGTTTGGAGGAATATAAGCAAAGGGTTTATAAACTGCTAGATTCACATGAAAAGCTATTTAATGAAGAGGTATGTGTTGCAACCAGATATGTACATAAAATAGAAGTTATACCAGAAATTAAAAATTTTAAGATCAAAACCTACCCCATACCATATAAATTAAAACAAGAAGTATACCAAGAAATAAATAAAATGTTACAAGATGGTATAATTGAACGATCTAATTCTCAGTACATAAGTGCTATAACCTGTGTAAAGAAGAAATCTGGAGATATTAGACTATGTTTGGATGCTAGGAATATAAATACATTTACTAAAAAACAATACGAAAGTCCATTAAATATTGAAGGTATATTTGGAAGAATTACAAAGGCTAATATATTTTCAAAATTAGACTTAAAGCATAGCTTTTGGTTAATTCCATTGGATCATCGTAGTAGACAATACACTGCATTCATGGTAGATGGAGTGGTATACCAATTTTGTGTGGTGCCATTTGGACTACAAAGTTCGTGTGCTGCGTTGGTACGAACTCTGCATACGATATTGAATCCATATGAAGATTTCACTCTCCATTATATAGATGACATCTTGATTTTTTCTGAAACAGAAGAGAAGCATCAAAAACATTTGGAAATAATATTAAACGAGTTAGAAAACGCAGGACTTAAATTAAATTTGGAAAAATGTCAATTTTATAAAAGAGAAGTAGATTATTTAGGATATGTTTTAAGTGATACTGGTATTACAATGAATCCTGAAAGAATAAAAGCAATCCTGGAGTATAAAACACCGCTATATATATAAAACACATATAATATATATATATATATATATATATATATATATATATATATATATAGCCTGTAGATTTGCATAAATCATTGATTAGCCCCAACAGTGGGATGCCGGCGGTTGATTAGTAGGATACCCGCAATCGCGCCATAATCTGTACAATGCAATATCAGTTCACCCTAACTTAGTCAATCCGCTAAAGTCCCGCTATGTAACGAAGCGGGTGGTAGTCTGGAGGCCTACTGGTGGCCGTCGCGACACGGGATAGCCGGGCCGGCGACGTATCATGATTGTGGCCCACTTATGTTGTCCGTCGGTTGTTTTTAAAGTGCCTCTAGAGGCCCACGTGTAACATGTTTGCTGGGAAAGGATTAAAGAATAATATGATTAATAAAAATAGGAACGGACTCACTTCACTTTTGGTGGAAAGAACACCTTCTTTCCACCACTTTTTACTTGATGAACTTCTTCCTCTTTTAAGAGCAACCACAATCCGATCGATTGGACCCATTTATGTAAGGGCACCTTTTATTTTATATGAATAAACTCACACACTTCAATGGACTGTATAACTTTTATTATTTAATATATAAATTTGTGAGCATCGGTACAACACCTTGCTTGCGCTGTCGTTTTGTGGTAACTGAATTCTTGATCGGGCTGCGTGCCGCTTTTACATTAAAATACTTTTATACATTAACAGGCGGTGTTGCCGATTTTACAATAAAAGTCTTTTATACACAAACAGTACCTTCTCTTTATCCCATGCTCTATTGCATATTGTTGCCAGTAGTTGAGCTGCTCTTTTGTCCATATTTTCTAACATTTCTCCAGTACACCATCAGTTCCAGCTGCCTGATATATTGTTTAACTTCCTGATAGTGTCTGTTATTATCTATCTATGAATTGTACCTTTTGGAAGATTAATTTGTCTAGATGTAACTCGAACAGTTGTACTTGGTTTCACTTAATGGACGACTATTAGCATAGGATAGCGTCCTCCATTATTTAATCTAGGATTTAAATTATAGTCATTTCTAGTATTTATAGTTTTTGCACCAGGTTGCATCTAGCTGCATTACTTGCATTATCATTATAAGCACCTAATGTTTTTAACACAGTAACGCATTATCGTTTAGGAAAATAACGTTCCATTTTTAAAATAAATAACCGTATAAAATTATACTTATAACAATGACAGTTCCTCTATTTGAATTCGAAAAGGATGGGCGTCAATTTTGAGACAACCTGTATTTATTTTAAACGTATTTAAATTTAAGATCCGGAGATGGAACGACTCGAAGAGAAACGAATACAAGAAGAGACATGGAAAAGTTTAATGGAAGCTGCTGACAATATCATTCCCATTGACTATGCTAATCCCGATTTAAACGACAGTCCCCTTGACGACTCTATAATATTATGTTACGCAAACCAGGGATCTTGGGAAGAGTTGGTAGAACTGTCGGCGAATCTTTTAAAAGACATCAGGTTACCGTGTGATTTTGATGGAGAGGTAAATGAAGATGAAATGGAAGACAACAGTTGGGAAAAAAATTGAAAATTTGATAGACGATATAACATATTAAATACTGCAATAAATATTTAAATTTAATGTATAGACTATTCAATATAAATTTGTATACCGAACAATAAACCCATCTTCCTCCTCTTTCCTGGTTGACAGAAAGGTAATGATTACATAGTCGATATTAGGGTGGTAATGCTGTTTTTCTTATCACATCGCTCTCCACCTGTCCCTACTCACTGCACTACGAGCAGCTTCACTGATGGTTGTTTTTAGTAAGATATTTCGTCTTGACTCGAGTACTTACCTGTAATAGGTAATCTCTGAGTAGGTAGTTGGTAGTCCCAAACAACTAGTATAGGTAAGTACTTAGGACACCCTAAAATACTTAGACCATTAAAATAATCTTTATATAGAAATTGTTAATTCAAAATTAACTGAAATTAACAGTTTCTAAACTATTCCATAATATAACGAAAAAAAGATAAATTTTTAAAAAAATTGACAATTGTTTCGATATTAAATATAATCGTCAGAATGACAGAAGCTACATTTCAAATGATGTATTTTCTTCCTCGTTTTCCTCTTGGCAGAGGAGTCGTGATCCAGATTATTTGATTACTCGTTTTACAATTTCTCGCCATTTTCCTCGATTGTAGGCGCTGAGTGCTGCTTGGTTTATCAATTTAGTGGATGCTCTTATTTGCCCTCATCTTTTCTCTGAATGTGCCCGAAGTATTTGAAGATTAGAGCTTGCACTATTTTGGATAACCTTTGGGGCTCTTTAACTTCTTGAATGATGAACGCGTTAGTTCTTCTTGCTGGGCATTCGTAGGATTCTTCTCCAGCAACATAATTCAAACGCGTCAATCCTCCTGCGAATTACAGTTCGATGACCCATGGTTCTTGCATGGTATTGAACTTTGAGCTTCCGTTATAATTCACGGACGCTGATCCATGTTTCAACATATTTGTACAACTGATGATACTGCACAATAGCATATTTTTAGTCCATAATTGCATTTATTTTAGTATATGAGTTCGATTAATTGAATATATTGTATTTTGAGATAAAGTAGTGTAGTTATTGGCAATAAAATACCTTTTTAAAAAGTGACATTTCGGGCAGTAACCCTTAATTGGCGCAGTAATTAGTATAGTGGAAGAGCCCTTATTAACCCTCTTCGTTTTTTAACGTCTACCCACTTTAAGAACCATTGAGAAACGTGAAGTTCGTCCAAGAGTGTCAGAAAAAAATAAAAGTAAGTGAAGTTTATTCATAATCGATATAAGTTAAGAAGAAAAACCTTTGGAAAATCAAATGAAGTTTATCCAAAAGCCTTTAGAAGTAAAGGAGCAAGAAAAAAAACGAATCTAGTAACCAGAATGTACCACAGCATCATCGATAGCCTGTAAGAAACTATAATTTTTCCTTTTTTACCTATGTCAGATACACATCAAGCAAACGCTCCCCATATCTCTCAAACATTACTACGTCCATCAATCCTAAATTTGAACACACCTAGACTCATAATTACTCCCCCTCAAATCAACATCTTGCCTGAATTTAATCCAAAGCACATAGACATCCTATCCCCATATGCTGGAAATTCCAACGAGCTGTACAACTTCATTAATAACGCTACCCTACTCTTAAATCATTTCTGGAACAATAACTACGCCCAAAGCTTTCAAAATTACCTCATATTCCAAGGAATCCTAAGTGCACTGACAGGAAGAGCTAAGGAAGTCATTTCAGTCTACGGATGTACAGAATGGGAACATACTGTTACGAAACAGCACACTGGTATAGTCCCTAAAACCGACTCTGTCTAAGCCAGGTATAGAAGTTAAAATTTTGGTGGATACGCAGTTATAAAAAACTGTTTACGAGTTCACGACTATCTTATGTAAACAGACTTATCTAGAAATGGCGAGAAAAATTATTTGTGTGTGTAAGCCGCAGCCCAGAATTTACTAGTGAAAATGGCTTTAATATAAATAAGGACCGATCAGCGGAAGAGTTAGTTGACAAAAGTGATCTCGTGAAATAAATACACCGAAATAGCAAACAGTAAATATAAATTAGTTAAGTGTTCATATAAATTAGTTTAAGTGAATATACTGAGTATATATAAATTAAGTGTTAGTGATTAGTTTAGTGTTTTAAATAAATTAGTAAGTAGCCATACCGAAATTTATCCCACCCGTAATAAAAACTTTTAATAAATGAGAAAAATATTACATTGGTGTCAGGTGTGAGGTAATATAAATAAATTGCTACCTAAAAATGGCCAAGAGATTAAGGGATCTGAAAGGGGCGGAATTAAGAGCAGAATTGGAAGATCGTGAGTTGGAAACGTCCGGTAAGAAAAGTGAATTAGTAGAAAGACTTAAAGTGGCACTGGAAAATGACGGCTTTGATCCAGGAACAGTTTTATTTAATGACGAGGCTTCCACCTTAATCTCGTCAATTTCTGCTAATATTTCTGATATGAAGAACGATATTTCTACTATGAAGAATGATATTTCGGCTAGCATGGACGAGAAGATTTCTGCCATGGAAAAGAACATGGACGAAAAGATTTCTGCTATGAAGAACGACATTTCTGCTTATATTTCTGAGAACATGGACGAGAAAATTTCTACTTTAAAGAACGATACGATACGTATATCTGCCGATATCTTATTAATGAAAAACGACATTGCCGCTGACATTGAAAATGAAATTTCGTCACTAAAATCTGAAATCGAGGATAAGATGTCAACGATGGACGAGAAAATCGAGAATAAAATGTTATCGATGGACGAGAAAATCGAGAATAAAATGTCAACGATGGACGAGAAAATCGAGAATAAGATTACAACGATAGACGCGAAAATCAAGGAGTTAGAGGAAAAGATTGCCGATTCAAGAACGCGAGGCACGCCAGAGGAAGAAAAGAAGACCGAGCAAACGAAACCTTGCAAGCCAGAAACAGTATCTAAGTTTGAAGACATTGGCAGTTTTACCCGAGTCAAGGCCCCAACGTTCGATGGAAAAATGTCGTGGACCAATTATGTGGAGCAATTTGAGGCAGCCGCTAGAGTGAATAATTGGTCACAGGGGAAATCAGGCAGGGGTGAACATCCAGCTAATGTGAATCACCAAAAAGCCAGGATCAGAGAAGATCAGGAGAATGATCCTCACCTGAAGATGATCCGGCAATGGAAGAAAGAAAATCGGCGACCTACCTGGCAAGAAGTGTCAAAGTTTTCACCGAAACTCAAGGCGTATTGGGCTCAGTGGGACTCTCTTGTCCTGGAAGAAGGCATATTGAAAAGAATCCTTAAGAACGATGATGGTTCCGAGAAGAGAAGACAGATAGTTATCCCGAGAGCGAGAGTAGCTGAGATACTGAAGAAGTTACACGACAGTCCATCGGGAGGTCATCTGGGAGTGAAGAAAACCCTTCAGCGAGTCCGTGAAAGGTTTTATTGGATGAACAGCTCCGACGATGTGAAGGACTGGTGTAAGAAATGTACGACTTGTGCTACAAGTAATGGACCACATCGCAAGAGAAAGGCACCCATGAAACTGTACAATGTTTGAAGCCCTTTCGAAAGGATTGCTCTAGATATCGCTGGACCATTTCCGACGACAGAAAATGGTAGCAAGTACATACTGGTTGTAATGGATTATTCCACAAAGTGGGTGGAAATTTACGCTATCCCGAACCAAGAGGCCACAACTGTCGCGGATGTATTGGTGAAGGAATTTATCAGCCGATATGGAGTACCCTTAGAAGTCCACAGTGACCAGGGAAGAAATTTTGAAAGCCATCTATTTCAGGAGATTTGCGACAAGCTGGGAATGAAGAAGACCAGGACAACAGCATTACATCCACAGTCAGATGGAATGGTCGAGAGAATGAACAGGACTATTGGAAAATACCTGTCCAAAGTAGTATCCAGCCATCAGAGAGATTGGGACCAGTATCTTTCCCTATTCGCATTGGCTTATCGATCTGCTGTCAATGAGTCCACGGGTGAAACACCGGCGAAAATCCTGTTTGGACGTGAAATGAGGCTTCCTTGTGACCTGGAATTTGGCTGCCGGCCTGGAGAAGATCTAGCAGGCGAAAACTACGCAATCCAATTGAGAAGAAGGCTGGATGATATTCATGAATTAGTTCGAACAAATCTTCAAGTTGCCAGCGACAGAATGAAAAGTCGGTACGACACGCAGGCCACAGAAGGCAGTTTTAAACAAGGGGACAAAGTATGGCTACACAACCCGACGAGGAGAAAAGGATTTTCTCCAAAATTACAAAAATCCTGGGAAGGTCCATACTTAATCAAGAAAAGGATCAATGATGTTATATATCGCATTAGTAAGATCCCCATCGGAAAACCAAAAGTAGTTTACCAAAACCGACTAGCGCCTTTCGAAGGAGACCATGACATAGAGGAAGGAGTAAACCTTATTCGAGATGTGTCTGACCCCACCTTCGATGAATTTATGGGCGCGTATGGAGGTACCGGGACAGCTAGATATGGAGTCACTTCGGAACAACAACAAGATTTGTTCACTCTCCCGGAAGATTATTCACTGGCATACAACATCCCCGCCCGTATCAAGAACGCACGAGGGTTGGCAACCGTCTTTCGAAAGAAGTTCGGGCAATTAGAAAAACTTGGAGACCAGATTCCAGCCCCTGGCAAGACACTAAAACTGAAACATAATTCGCGGTACGTCTTCTACGCGGTAACTAAAGATGAATTTAAAGATCGATCCACCTACGGCGATGTTGGGGAAGCACTTCGTAACCTCCGAGACTATGTGTTAGAATCCAGCGTGAAGAAACTGGCTATGCCTAAGATAGCGAGTGACCAGTTGGATTGGCGAGTTATCAGGAACATGGTAGAGGTTATCTTTAGAGATACCGGTGTCCAGATATTAATTTGCAGCTACAACCCCCGTTATCAGTATCCGATGAAGACGGTGCCCTGCTATTTCCATAAGATCGGAAAGTGTAGAAATGGGGCCAGTTACCGATTCAAACATCCAGTCTCGGCTACACAAAAGTTCCAGGAGGAACTTCCATTTAAGGAGGGGGTAATGTTACGAAACAGCACACTGGTATAGTCCCTAAAACCGACTCTGTCTAAGCCAGGTATAGAAGTTAAATTTTTGGCGGATACGCAGTTATAAAAAACTATTTACGAGTTCACGACTATCTTATGTAAACAGACTTATCTAGAAATGGCGAGAAAAATTATTTGTGTGTGTAAGCCGCAGCCCAGAATTTACTAGTAAAAATGGCTTTAATATAAATAAGGACCGATCAGCGGAAGAGTTAGTTGACAAAAGTGATCTCGTGAAATAAATACACCGAAATAGCAAACAGTAAATATGAATTAGTTATGTGTTCATATAAATTAGTTTAAGTGAATATACTGAGTATATATAAATTAAGTGTTAGTGATTAGTTTAGTGTTTTAAATAAATTAGTAAGTAGCCATACCGAGTGTTTGAAATTCATCCCACCCGTAATAAAAACTTTTAATAAATAAGAAAAACATTACAATACCAAAGAAACTTTGATCAAAACTTCGCCTACCAACGTAATGAGAATTCTGTCACAAGAGACTTAGGCAATGTACGACAAGGACTCAATGAATCTCCACAGCAGTATTACAAGAAAGTAATGGGCATGCTAAATACAATATCTAACTACATAGAACTTCACAACGGCGATATTAACATAACGGCAAGTAAGAAGAGCTTTTTCCAGAAACAAGCTTTAACCACTTTCCTAGCAGGACTTTGGGAACCCTTATGATCCACTATCAGAGCAATGAGACCAAGCAATATATTATAATGATTTAAAATTGGCAAGTCCAATTGTGGATTAAAAAACTTTGAAAATAAAAAAAAAACATGAATTAATAGATTCATTCATCTATTAGGAAATATCATGCTAGCCAATGTATCTAACACATGGTATAAAGAAAGCAAAAATTTAATTAATAAATGTATTTATCTATTAGATTTAGAAAAATCAGACTAAAAAATGTTAACATACCTACTATAAAAATAAAAACAAATTTAACACACTGTATATGGCTGGAGAATAGATAGATTAAAACATTTTTATGGAAGTAATAACAATTATTAAGTTTCAGACGCGTTTAAAAACATATCAAAATGATTTTAACTATAATACACTATTTGTATATAGTGGAAATAATATTTGTTTTCTAAACAAATCGTATCATTAGATATAAGATGTGAAGTGACACTGTTTTATCGCAGACATACATGTAAGGCTATCTTTAGATTGAAACGAAAAACAATTACATTACCTAACACAAATCAAACCGTGATTAAAACATTATCAAGTCAGAAAGACGGCGATGCTTTTGTAAACAAGACAGATGAAGGGAACGAGAAGCTGGAATGACTGCAGAAATTGGGTGAGAAAAATTAGAATAAAAACCAAAAGACAAAAACGTAAAATCAAACTTATAAACGTTAATATCAAAAATTTTACTAACGTGAGAGTTGTAACACATAATTCAACCAGAAAATGGTAAGCCTTTTTTCAATATCAATAAAAATTGGAGACGAGATTACTGAATTCCATAGTAGAAAGCCAGTTTAATTTTCTCAAGTAGGCAAATACGCTTACTTGAATCTTACAGAAGTTTATATAACATCAATTTACGATTCTGATAATATTTAGTATCCCATACAACAAGATATTGTACAATTTGTGTGTCATCTGTTCGAGCGGAATTCTAACCTAAAATAAACATTGATTGAAATATCTGATTTCACAGTTGTAATTCCAAGGACTCATTCATTCTATAGGTTGTAAATAGTTAGTTCCATAGTTGTTTATTTAGATGAGATTTTATTCATTATTCAATTTTAAAAAGGAAGCTTACCTTATTCATATAGATTTTAAAACACTTCACAATATTAATCCATTGTCGACGCATAATTTTATCAACTATCCATCCATCTAGTCGAAATGAACTGTCAGCGCGCATGACCGTTCGCGTGTTGGTGTTGGTACGTACAATAATTTTCAATTAACCATACCGGGGTAGTTCGATTAGTTTATTAAGAAATGGCACATAGGATATTAGAGATGTTCAATTAATTATGATTAATATTGGGTAGTGAAGGTTATATGTTGTTGTTGGAAACGTATTTAAATAACATCTGGAAATTAATAATGAAAATATTAACTCGTATCTTCACTATAATAATAAAGTTGAGTTTGTCTAAAAGTCTAAAGTAATTTTTTTTTAAAATACCATAGATTTATATAGAGGGAACCGCACCCATGAGAGGTAAGAGTCAAGAACTCCTTATAAAATAAGTTTGCTAGCCGGATATTGAATAAATTAATAAATTGAGAATCATACGAGGGATTTCATAAAATCATAACTGATAAAAATTAAAAACCAAAATCATTAAAAATAAATAATAATAAAAAATTAATTACAATATCTACGGCAATGCAGTACATCCAGGAAGAAAACAATATAAGGTATCTCCAGAAAGCAGTAAACCCTCAACCAACAACCAGCAGGCATATCAGCATTAACCAGCAACATATCACCAGTTCCTTTTATGCCTTCACAATAGCCACCATCAACTCTCAGACCACAATGGCAACCATCAACTTTCAGACCACAATGGCAACCATCAACATTCAGACCACAATGGCAACCACCACCTCTCCGGCCGCAATGGCAGCCATAACCTCAATAGTCTGGATTTAGACCATCGGCGTAGCTACATATTTTCATTCCACAAGGCCAGAAAGTATTGCCTGGAACGTCAAGGTTTCAACAGTTCAGTAGGCCTCAACAACAAAACACCTGGAGCAATAAACCTGGAATATCCCAGTAACATAAATCAACACCAATGAGCATTAGCACTAGAGCTACGACTCAGTGCCGAAATTGAAGATCTCAACAACAGCAAAATCTACCAAGATTCACATCCGAAGAATTATTTAACATTGAATATGCTAACGAAGCATATGGTTATGATACTAACGAATTTGATGATGAAACAGCTTATGATTATTACCATCAAGAGAATCAGTATTGCGAGACAACAGAACCGTATGAAGAAAGATTTCAAAACGACTACGAAGAACAAACGACAAATTTTCGGGAAAATGCCGAAAACAACAACGCGACGTAATAGAGCTAAATTCTTACCAATGTAATAAACACGAAATATGGCTAAGGGAAATTTAGGGACACCCTATATAGATATAATTTTCTTTATAATAAAATAAGTCGAATTCAATTTATTACATAATAAACAAAAGTTGACCTAGAACAGAAAAGAATTTAAACAAACAATTTACACAACCGACAAGGTCGATGACAAAACACACGATGGTATGTTTATCAAAAATATAGACAAATCTTGCAACTTAGTATAAAGAAATTAATTGAGAATTAACCTTCAATTACGAAAATAAAAAATATGAGACAAGGGCAACCCGAAGGAAATTAAATAACACAACTACAGTTGATGTTTTTAATAACAATCCTCGTCTCAATTCTTCTGAAATAAATAGCAGAAAATTTGGTAACATGGGCAGTGAGGAAGTAACCCTCATAGAGTGATCAGGTACCGTATGGCCTGGCACTCCCCCATCTTCGACGGCCCGTATGTGAACAGTGATATTGTTTTGTTGTGATTTGTGATATTTCAAAACGTAAGTTTTTTTCTCTGTCATTATATTTATTTTTTTGAACAAATATCGTATTGACATTTATTTGATTTGTTTGGGTGTCCAAAGATACATTTCCTGGCCATATAAGTGCACTCACCCTAAGTGTCCCTCACCTAACATATTTAGGAAATAGTACGATTTGCAATCGATTTAATAATCCAGAGGAACCCTAAATTTTAGTCAAGGGAGTTTAAAGATTATACAGGGATATTTATATGTGAGAAATATCTTATTTATATCATAACCAGGTCAGATTACGAAAGACTTTTTTCACTAGTCCTGATAGTTACTTTCTTATATTATACAGGGATATTCATATGTAAGAAATATCTTATTTATATCATAACCAGGTCAGATTACCTTCAGATTACGAAAGACTTTTTTTTTCACTAGTCCTGATAGTTACTTTCTTATATTATACAGGGATATTCATACGCCAGTTATCTTTCATTTATGTCATAATCAGGAAAGACTACCTTCAGATTATGGAAGACGTTTACCCGAGTCATATTAATTTTTTCTCATATCTTATACAGGGATAGTCATATGCAAGACATCTTTTACTTTTGTCATAATAAGGAGAAACTACTTCCAGATTATGAAAGACGTTTTTTTTCCTTAATTAATTGCTAATGTATTGTACCGGGACATTCTCCCCCGACTAACTTTTATTTTGTCCCAACCAGGGTTGAATTACTATACTTAATTATTTTGTGCTTGTAATATAAATGTACATATTATCCACCCAGTCTATTTCCTTTACCAACAACCCCTACCCTCGGACCAGGATTGAACGGGTTGACGCGACCTGCCTTAGAACTCAGGCTTGGCACATGTATAAGCCCAAGAGGCCACACGGAGATCTTGCCCGCTCGTGCCAGGAAACCACCTCCACCGAGGTTACCCACAAGGGGATTCCTGGCTCTAATTGTGCCCTACGGCACTGGTGACAAAGGTTGTCATACACTGGTAACAGAGGGCTGTGAACTCTAAAAGACAACAGCGGTTATTACAGTGGTGACCATATTTATTACACCAAGATAAAAGGGAACTACCCATTATAACCATCTCCAACCCTCCTCTTAAATTACTTACCGACACTGGTGCTACCAAATCTTTCCTCAATCCCGACATCGCCTCGAAATATTTTCATGACAATATCAAACATGTGCCTTTCATAGTAACCTCCATTTTCATCATCAAATAATTGGACCAATATTTTTGGACGGTAACTTAAACCAGTTCCGATATTTAGAGCCACTGGAGAAGTATTCGATGAGATGTCCCTAGAAACAAGACAAAATCTTGATTACTTTATGCAGGATGACTGTGGTGCGCATAATGCGAGAAGCGTTGTACAGTATTTGAATGAATATTTTGGAGATTATTGGATTGGTACCAACGGGCCAACAAGATGGCCTCCTCGATCCCCATGTCTTAACCCCATAGATTATTTTGTATGGGGCTTCATAAAAAACGAAGTTTACAGCAAAAATGTGCCAATTAACTCTCTACCGCATACGAACCCATATTTATCTTCACAAAATCAATCTTTTTTCTGCATGTAGAAATTAATCATTAGCGAAATAATATCTCATAGCGCCCATAAGTAGGCATTTTTTAACACATGTATATTGTTGGTTGCCTACGGTACAGCCTCGCTACAACTATAACCTCTAATTTTCATATGCTTGTCAACAATTATGCAATCCAATGACCTGTTAAAATAAATTCAATATGGCGGTGACGGTCAAATAAATAACAAAGTTACTGTAGAGTGTGATTGTTTAACCCACGTTAAATTGATTTTCTTTCTGTTTATTGGCTGTTAATTGTGGTTTTAAATAGTCTAGTGTTTGTCTTCAATATGTATTGTAGTTGGTTCTGGAAGCCGTTCTAATCGTGATGAAGTTTCGTTTTGTTCCGGCAGAGACAAAACACAGGTTTATAACGAAGAAAAACGTTTTGACCAAACTTTGCAGGGCTGCATGGATATCTGTGGCATAGATTGCAGCAATAAAGAGAGACGATCAGAGCGAATCTATATTGAAACACCAGAAAGTTTGCTGTAGACACTAATAGTAGTCCTTTTTTATGTAAATTGTCTCAAGAGCTAAATGACAATTGATTGGGATATGTGTAACTGATCGTCCTGGTCAAGAAAAGATACTCGATGAGCATGTTTCGCACACTTTACTTTGATAAAAAGAATGTCAATTTTTAGTAATAGCAATGTTAAGTTATGTATTGATAGTTGCTGAAAATTGTTATAATTAATTACTTTGTCAACAGGTCATGGATATTGATGAAATGCCTCAACAGTTCCAGGATGATCAAATTGAATTTATGGAGACGGTGGTGTCTATGATGCTTAAGTATTTATGTTTTAGTTTTGAAGCTAAATATTTAGTAAATATTACTTTGCAACTTTTATTATTTCTCAACATTTAATGAATGTTTTATTTTGATTTGTACTTAAATTAGTAATAATGCTTGTCTCTTCATAATACGTATAACGATTATGTACTAAGTGTTATTATAGTAATATATTTTTACATAGCTTTGTCAATAAGATCAAAATCTTTGAACAATGAGCCTGAGGTTCATTGATTTTACTCATGTTAATATTAGAAATATGTATTGTAATGTACACATGTCAAAATGAAATAAAATTTATATTTTGCAGTGTAAAATAACTGTTCTAATGCATTAAATGTCACACACTTTAGGGACAATAAAAAACAAAACCCTTATATAACAGTTTATTTTTTCCATAAACAACAAAAACTAGAAAATAAAACCCCTAAGGTCATAGAAACAATTTCACAAGACAACATCGACAAAAAACAATCATTTATAAACTCATTACATAACTCCAAATACATACGAGTATATAATTCCTTACAATTAATGAAAGGCTAACTTAGTTCTACATTTATTTACAAAAAATAAAATACAACACTGATTTTATGGCAGAAGGTTACACATAATATATCTATTATCTAAACTATTTATGTTTCTCCTACATCTGGATTTTACACTAATAACGATTTAAAATATGCACTCTTCATCTTAAAATAGGAAAATTGTCCTTCTCAAACACTACAAAACACCTTAAAACCCCACAAAATACAAAGTAAACCGTTTTATAACTATAAAACTCTGCAGCTTTATAAACATAAATGAATGTACTGAATCCAATGCTTGACCGTCGCCGCCATATTGACAGCTAAAAGTCACGTGGTTTGGATTGCCTAATTCTTACAACTTCGACAAAGTGCAATTTTTGAGCTGTTTTTATATTGAATAAAGTTATTTTTTTGCCATATCTATTTTCGTCTAGTACAGGTATACTTACTTCTTTGTGTGTGAACAGTTATATGCTTTGAAATTCACAACTTATCTAGTTTCCAACGTGATTTATAGCAAACCACAAATGGCTTCGTATGCATTCGTGCTTATTTGACATAATTTGTTTATTGCCAAATTTGGTTTCGTATGCACTAACGTGTTTATTTTTTTTAAAGCATGAATCCCACTCAATTTTATAGTTCAGCTAAATACGTAAATTGTATTTGTATACCCGGTGATGGTTCAGAGAGTGAAGATGAATTAGCATCCGATTCGGATACCGAGTATGTCTCTCCTCGCTACCCTCCTTGTCATAGATCGTCGCTAATTGTTTCAGAAAGCGACATTGATTCGTCGGACAACGAGGAGACGGATGATGTTCCTCCTCCTAAATCAAAGAATCAGAAAGCAAATAAAGCTAAAAAGCCAATAATAAATTGGACATTGGGTCATTTGGATCCATTTGATAAAAACACATACCGATTTACAGGGATTACAGAACTTCCTAGGTCCATTGAAGAGTTGGATTCTCCTGCGGATTTTTTTCTATTTTTGTTTCCCGATAGTTTTATTTCCATGATAGTTGAACAATCAAATATAAAGGCTCTTCAAGATAATATAAATAAGCCAGCTAATATTAAAAAAAAACGAAATGGAACAGTTTTTAGGTATGGTGATATTTATGTCTTTAGTAAAATTACCGTCATCAAGGCTTTATTGGAATAAGCCTATAGGTCAGCCACAATTATATGAAACAATGACTTGTAATCGGTCTGAAACTATCAAAAGCCACCTTCACTTCAATAATAATACGAATTTCGTTAGAATTGGTAACCCGGGTTTTGATAAATTACTCAAAGTGCGACCCCTTCTTGAAGGAATTATAGAGCGACTTTTATTGGTTCCAAAGGAAGAGTATTTGGCGGTAGATGAACAAATAATACCCACAAAGTGTCGTCACAATCTAAAGTAGTATAACCCTGCAAAACCCCATAAATGGGGATATAAAAATCAGGTCGTCAGTGGAGCATAAGGATTTAATTACGACATTTTTGCAGGAGAACAGAGTAATTCTTTCCCAGAAGGAGGGGTTAGCAGTAATGTTGTAACTCGCTGGACCGCAACTGTGCCAAAACATATGAATCATAAAATATTCTTTGACAATTAGTTCAACAGTCCCCAATTACAAATATATCTTACAAAGAATGGTCTCTTACTGGTCTCAACGACTACTAAACGCAGGTTTTGTAAAAAGGAAAAGGTCTATAAAGATATCTTCTTCCTATCACGTCCTCTCCTGCCGAAGGTTGGCGATCCAAATGGCAATTGTAGCTCTGGAGACTGCAGCACGAAAGATTTCTGCAGACGAGCGGTCGAACCATCTCCTTAAGTCCTTTAGCCATGAGTTCTGGCGTCTTCCTACTGATCTTTTCCCGTACACTTTGCTCTCTATTATGAGACGTAGTATTTCGTATTTATCACCTCGCATCACATGACCCAGGTATTGCATTTTTCTTTCCTTGATGGTGTTCAGTAGTTCCTTTTGTTAGTGCATGCGCTGGAGTACTTCATCGTTGGTGATCCTTTGTACCCATGAAATTCGCAGCGTTCGTATATACACATACATTTCGAAGGCTTCTATTTTCTTTTCGGTCTGTTTAGTGTCCAGCTTTCACATCCATAGAGTAGGACAGAGAACACGTAGCATCTGATCATCCGAATTCCGAGTTCCAAGCTGAGGTCCAATCTTGCAAAAAATGATTTCAAAGATATACTTTGCACTAAAGCCATTGAACTATATAATGAGCACATAGGAGGTGTCGATCTATTGGATTCTATGCTTGGTCTCTATAGGATCCACTTGAGATCAAAAAAGTGGTACAAGAGGATATTTTTCCACATGGTAGATATGTGTATTGTCAACGCTTGGCTACTTTGACGTAGGAAGCCTGATAATGAATATTATATGCCTTTATTTGATTTCAAATAGTCAATAACAGAACATTTATGTAAAGCTGGAAAGTCTTTATTACGAAAGAAAGGTCGTCCAACTAATCATACTCAAAACCAAACTGGAACGCCGAAATCAAGTAGACAAGATAGTCCACTTGTTCCGTCAAACTCACCAACGACTGTCCAAGAAAAGAAAAGAAAAACTCCTGCAAGACAGTAAGATCTGCATCTACACTCAGTTCGATTTGATAATGCTGGGAACATGCCAGAATGGCAAAAAACCGTCGGATGTGACAAGTGTGTTAAAAAAAACATATACAAAATGTAGAAAATGTAAAGTATTTTTATGCTACAATGAGAAAAGAAACTGTCTCATTTTCACGACTAATTTTTAGTTTGATGAATTTTCTTGTGTATTTTTTCTATCTTTTCAATTTTTATTTTTGTAATATTTTTGAGTGTCTTTGTATACGAAACCATTTATGTCCATAAGTTTTTATTTTACATAAGCGCTCCTGCATATGAAACCATATATGGTTTAGAAAAATAACTTTTTTTTATGATAAAAAAAATCGTTTAAGATGTTATTTTTGTACAAATAAACCTTTTTGTAAACATTTTTATTTTTTATTTCATTCCTATAATAATTCATGCAGTAGAGGGTTAATATACTAGAACTGCGTCAAGGAATAGTAGAAGCATTTCGAAAAATTACTCCCGAAATGGTTGATGCAGCTACATCTCATATGTCAAGGAGAATCGAATTATGTATTGCACAGAATGGACGTCATTTTGAACAAGTTTTTTAACTGATTTTTGATTGAAGTTTTTAATTTATGTTTAACTTAGAGTGTCATTTGTAAATACATCATTATTTATTCATTGTCATTAAGTTTCAAAATAAATTGTTGAATTTAATAATTTTCTTTCAAAATTCTTATTTAATGCCCAATATATAAAATTATTAATTTGACTTTAGTAAAGAAGAGCGGACTTGAAAAAGATGTTGATTTTTGAAAGACGAAACGTGGTAGAATCGTCAAGTATGCTATATCATTGTATTTATCTATTCAAAACGTAAAAAATATTGCAACAAAAAATCCAGGTCCGTATTTATAAAAATGAAGTTGATGGTGATCCTGTAAATATGAAACGTCGTATAGAAATTTTTGGTATGGTTATTTATAGAAAACCTCGTTTATTAAAAAAAATTGAAAATAATTTTTTTGATATCTTTTATAATAACAACGGCACATTTAAAAACGAAAAGGCCATTTTCGGATTTTGTCGAATATCTCCGGAACTAGTCGAGAAATTTCAAATTTTTTTGCGGTTTACGAGATCTCTGTATACGTCAATTAAATCCGGTCCACCCTGTATTAACATGAAACATCATTTCCCTATTCAGATTTAAGACTTTCACCACTTTAACGAGTATGATTTTAATAATCATGAAGTTTTTTCGCCCCTATTTGAATTTCGCCCCTGAGCAGTTGCCCATTGTGCCCTGTGATTAATCCGGCGCTGATTCTAGAATATATGGGGGGTCCAAGATTTTTGTCGGTGTGTATATACTCTCGATCAACGCAACAGTGTCCCTATTCCTATTCCCCCCAGAATATGTGGTTTAATTTATCAACTATATTTTTAATGAAATTAACTGTCTCGACCCTTACTTCGTGGAATCTGCTCATAATAGTGTTTTAAATGAAAACTCACGGTTTCTAGTTAATTCCACAATATAATATAAGTTATTGAAAATTCTAAAAAATTGACAATTGTTTCGATAAATCAATATCATCGTCAGAATCACAGAAGTTACATTTCATTTTATGCCTACCTGATGTTGGTAGTTATTTTTGGCTAGACCAAGAAGTGACCTAACTTGTGATTGACTTAATATATGTTTATAGAAAAAAGAAGAAGATGTGATATTACAAATATTGAAGCTTAGATATTATTAGCCCTATGGTGATATCCTGGATATCATTTTTCTAATTAAGATCAGTATAACTGTGCAATGATATGGGAAACCAGCAAAACTATATCTGCTGATCTTTACAATTATCACTTAAGAAGACAGTTTATTAGTGGAGAACTCCCTAGATTTAACTGTTCATTGACAACTTCATATTGTGGGTTTCTTAAATGTCTTCTAATTTCAAATTCTTCAAGGAAATCCAGTTCTTGTTTCTTTTCACAAATATGCAGCACTTCTGGTTTTGTGTTAGGTGTCAATGAATGATTGGTATCAAGTAGATGTTTTGCGTAGTGGGATTTATCTGGTTGTTTTAATCTGTATGCTCGTAAGTGTTCACTGTATCGGATTTCAAAATTTCTAAGGGTCTGACCCAAATAGACAGCATTACATTCTGGACATTTGAGTTTATATATACCTGACTTCTTTAATAGTGGTATTTTTGTTTTTACATTTAACAATTTTGCACTAACGTTACTTTCTGTTTTAAAAGAAACTGTTGTATTCGTTGCTGAAGATATTATCTTTGAAATATTATTAGAAATATTTCCTGCATATGTGATGGTTTTATAAGTTTTTATTTCTTCAGGTTGTTTAGGAGATATTAGTTGCAATGGCACTTTTTCCTATTTTTTACTAATTATCTTATTTATGACATCTAATGGATAACCGTTGGATGTTACTATTTGTCTAATTGTATTAATCTCTCTATCAAAATTACATTTGTTCATAGGAACTGAAAAAGCTCTATGTATCATTGAATTATATGCCGCTAGTCTGTGTGACATAGGGTGATTGGAATTGAATGGTTTTCTATATCATTGCACAGTTATACTGATCTTAATTGGAAAAATGATATCCAGGATATCACCATAGGGCTAATAATATCTAAGCTTCAATATTTGTAATATCACATCTTATTCTTTTTTCTATAAACATATATTAAGTCAATCACAAGTTAGGTCACTTCTTGGTCTAGCCAAAAATAACTACTAACATCAGGTAGGCATCAAATGAAATGTAACTTCTGTCATCCTGACGATGATATTGATTTATCGAAACAATTGTCAATTTTTTAGAATTTTCAATAACTTTTATTATATTGTAGAATTAACTAGAAACCGTGAGTTTCATTTAAAACACAACTATATTTTTGTTAAACCATGTAGAGTTTATGTTAAATAAAAATGTTTATATAACATACTCACAATTTACGACAAAATAAAACATTGAAGCGTGCTGGTAATTATTCGTATAAACGTTGATACCCAGTTATCGCTGGCAGTGGTCCTGAGTGGTCTTGGTCAATTTTCAATGTGGGCAACACTCAAGATTACATTCAGTTCAGTATAGTGAGTCATACCGATGAATAAAGTAAACCGAACTATTATTACAAACATTCGCGACTGATAATGATGTAAATTTAAAAATTAAATCATGGCAGTGGTTTTGGAAAATACAACCAACTGTGTTTGGCTTGCCTTTGAGGCGTTACAACAGGATAAATCTGGATTGGTGCACAAATCTAAATTGAAAGTAACGTAAACATATTTTTATTACTTTAAACTATAGTTGTTTTTCAGCGTTTCGATTATTAAGGTTTTCATCATCAGATTATTCACATAAAAGGATTATACTTACTTAATCCTAATGTCTTTCTACCCTTTAAAACGTATATAAGGATTATACAATAAATAAAATTGTATTATTTCTTCTTAAATATATTTTTTAAATTTTTCTTTAAGCCTATTTATTTCTTTTCAGTTCAAAAATCACATGCATTTCTTATATATTTTCTATTTTTCAATATAATGGCATATTTTTTGAAAAATCATTACATATGTTCCTTTGATTCTTTTTGCTTTGCCATATATAGAAATTGGCTTATAATCTGCAGGTTGGTTCAACTTTATGTGAATGTGAAAACACGTACTATGTCAAGGCTACAATCATTTTTATAAACATTTCAATCTTAGAAGAATAAGAGGTTGTTTGTGTATGCAAGAATGGAAAACTGTATTATAGTTGTTCCAATATCAATGTGAAGAGAATTTTTTATCCCTTTGAGTGCAAATTCCGCCCAATGTATATATCTTTTATAAATTTGATAATTATGAAATAATTTTATTCGTTCAAAGTAACATAGGAAATTAAAATTAGTATGCATACAAAACTAATTTGTAATATAAATGTATATAATGTACATAATGCTCATTTTTCCACTACTAGCTGTGAAGTTGACAATTATTGTGTTTTCTAGCCAACTGAGAAGTAGAATTTCTCTATTAGTGGTTAATAATTTTTTCTATTGTTAACCTAGGTCAATAATGGACAAATTCAAATGTTTTGAGAATTCAGGGATAATAGCTTAACAAAAACTAATGCAACATAATTTTATATACCCAGGAAATTGTCTTTAATATATTTACTGATTGTAATTACCTAAGAAGATAAAATTATTTCAATAAAACTGTCATTCGTTTCAAATTCGCGCTCAACCAAAAATTTCTGATTGTATAAGAAGTGCGTTCATAAAATATGGGTGAGGTGAGGCGAAAACAATGTCAGTCAGACGACGGAGTAAACGCCTAGGGAGAAATCAGTTTGAACGATTTGTAGATCGACACTATCAAAATTTGACATTGAAATGTGTTGTTAATTTTCGGATAATTGCAGAAAAAAGGTGGATCGAGGAATGTTTTTACCTTCAACATTATCACCAGTGGAATTTGTAAATCTTCTGTTGATAGAAACTGGTAGCTAACCTTGACCCACAAAATATCGATTACCGGTGCCTTAACCTCTACAAATAAGAACATGTGTACATTGTACATATTATAGGAATTGCGGATATCAGGGTAATAGTTTCCCCGATAACAAGCGGGGAACTAGGAGTGCACTCTCGTCGATTCTCGTGGTTCGTTTGTGAACGCTGTGGTGTTGAGTGTGAAGTACATAGACAAATAATATATTACTTTGTCTATGGTGAAGTATATGTTACATATTTTATGAACGCTCACTTTGTACCCAAGTAATTGTTCAAAGTAAAACATAAACCACGTTTTGTGAAATTTTTGGATGTGATCGTATAATTGGTTTCGTTAATTCGTTGCACTTAATATTGGTGATTATGAACTATAGGAATAATGGTTTTCTATTGCTGTGTGATTAAATTATACCTATATGATTTGTATAAGACATTTTTAAAATTTTTATTATTGTCTTAAATTTGGCTAGTAGTGGAAAAAATGTATATACACCACGGTGATGGAGACATTTATAAACCTCGCACCTTATTCCGCTCGGAGCAAAGCCCCTCGCGAAATAATTTTGGTTCTCCGTCGATAATAATAGTCTTCACCACCTTGGTGTATAATATACTATTATTATCTGTTCGGCCAGAACAACGGAGAGGTATGAGCCTTTCTTGCCAGGAAAAAGTATTGTGTCGGTTAGTAAAAATTCATAGTTTTGTTATTTTTTATAGTTTTATACGTAAGGAACGAAAATGCGTTTTTAAGGTACCTAACGGAAACTGATTTAAAATAATTTAATACCTAACTGGCATTGTCAGAAACTTATGTGGATCTATTAACATTTTATCAGGCTGGCGAAGATGTTCTGCATCTCCTGTATGTGCGATGAGAACAAACACTTCATTACATCGAAGACGTTTGGTTGTAATTGGCTAGTGGACGCTGTCTTCTTGGCTGCACTGGCCTAGCTTGTCCCTACTATCTTGATGGCGGTTGGTTTCCCTTTCGCTTTTCCCTGGGTAGTAGTCATCTTAGGTGTTGATTGGAGTGCTGCTGTCTTCTTCTTGGGTTTTTTCGTACACTGTATAGTTGGCTGGATGTTCTCCTTCGCAGTTGACATATGTTGTTTGGTCTCTCACAGCCCCCCGGATCGGTGGCTTCCTTCCCATCTTTTGTCCATGTGACAGGTCGATTGTCCACGATGGTAGCCTTAGCAGTTGTAACACTACGTTGGCCTGTTGCTTCTTCTTGGGTTTTCTTGCCTCACCTTGGCACTGAGGATAAACTCCACTTTCTTCATTTTTTCAGTTTTCGGCGCTGAGGATACACTCCACTTTCATCATTTTTTCCAAGTCTTCTTTGTTGAAGTCTACCACGAAAATTGGAAGCCTTCTTTTTTCTCCGTATTTGGAGTGAACTGAGTAATCCTCTTGATTTGGATTCTCTGTCTCTGGAGGTCCTCTTTGATGTTCGATGTATTCTTCAAGAGATAGTCCTTTGACGACTGTTTTAGCTACCTTTTCTTCTAAATCCGAGAAGGTATACTGTACACCATGGCCTTTTATTTCTTCCAGTTACTTCGTTAGTATCATGTAGTACTATATATTTTCTAGGGTTACTTAGTCTCTAGTTGAATGGGGTCTTCAGTTGGGTTCCTCTTGATTGGGCTTAGCTTCTTAACTTTGGGAAGTCCTTCCTCATCTTGATGATAATGGGTAGTGGCCTCTTCATTCTTGGTTGCGTTGTCATATCTGCTGCCTGGGACCGAGCTTGTACCTCTTCTTCTTTTTTCATCTCTGTTCTTTGCTGGCGTTGTATTTCTCCCAATAATATCGCAGCAGAAGAAAAAGCGAATGAATGGAAGGTAGTGCTAGATAAGACGCAATATTTGGGTTTAGCGGGCACCGAGAAATCTTGGACTTATGCCTGGGAAATTAAGAGTTTTTAGATATATTTCTATGTTTATTTAACAGGAATTATATTTTGTGTTAACTCTCATAAATTTGAAAAATAGTAGATAAGAATGGTGACTTGGTCAAGTATCAGGTAATAAAAGAGTGCAATACACTACGCTACACTTAAGCTTCCGATTTTTGCTGTATTACAGTTTTATAACTTTTCTTAGAGCGTATTAAATAGTCCTCGCTTCTTCTTTCTCCTCCTCTTTATTTAGTGTGTTGTCCATTTTCTTTCTCTTCCACTTGCCACCAATTAACTGAAGGCACTGGTAGGATCGCCATTCCATCCTTTATTTAAAACACTTCTCTTAAGTTTCTTCATAGTTAAGTCAGGCGTGAAGATTCGTACATACGTTGAACAACGAACAGAATGGCAATCTGTGTGGTATGTATTTCAATCATTCCATTCCAATCTGTAGTCTTTGCTACGGGATTAGACATCACCTTTAAATAAATTTATTGTGGTTTTAGGTGCTTACCGCTAATATAGGGACGCTCTTAGATCTTTATGGAGTTGAAAGAGGCCTCGAACACTTCCGCAGCACTTCCGTTTTGAATTTCGATCAGTTCAAATACTATTTACAAAAAGAAGTATTTTCTTCGTTGCCGAAAACGCTGCAGCATCACGAACTTCGATTGTACGAAAACAAAATCGCCGAAGTGTGTTGGTTGATATGCAGAAAAAAATATTTGCCCAGAGATAGCAGAGTTTTGACGGACGATTCGGTTTTTCAAATTTTCCGAATTTTCTGCGTGTTAGCCGAACTGGTCGCCGATAAAAACAACGAAAACGTTTATCAAGTTCTACTGCATCCTTCTGAAGTATGTAATATTGCCCAGAGTATTTCCTCGTCACTAGGATGTAAATTCGATGAGGAAGATTTTACCAGTCTCAGCGTATCGATGGGGAATTTTCGATTGGTGCCCTTCATTGCTGTTTTAGAATCAAGGTTTGAGTATTTTAACACAAAATAAGTTACCTTAAAATTATATAATTTACACACGCGGTATAAATCAATATTTATATGAACTGATTTACATAATGTCTAAAATTAAATTCTTTGACTTTTGAAAGGAATCAAATTATTCTTTATTGATCCTAGCGAAAAACGTTGTCTAAAATTAAAAATTGAGCAAAATTAAATAATTACATAACATAATACAATATATTGATTTCAAACGTTTCGGCGAGGGCATACTTGACCCTACTAGGTAGGCGACTATGCCAACATTGTTGTATATTATATTATATACATTGTAAATTTGAAGTTTTGTTTTTGTGGATACTTGAAATAATCCCCTCCCCAGAATCCTAAAAATAAAAAATAAATTCTAAAAAATAATCACAACAAGCCTACTTGTTTGAAATGTACTAAAAGCTAGGAACTGTAGGCTGAAATGTAATAAGAAAAACAAAGCTAAAATGTAGTTTTAGGGACTTGAAATTTCAAAATTGTTTACCTCTCAGGTTCCCTCGGTAGTTCATTAACCTCCCCCCCCTCTACCCCCAGAACTTCATCCTAGTTACGCCACTGATGGTTTTGTAAATAAATTAAAACTTCCGCATTTTTTTAAGGTGTTTGAATGAAATTAAGGATGAGGTCGCTCTTACAGAAGCTATATACGATGTATATCAGAAAATTGTCGAGGATGTCATAAAGAAAGGATTTCTCTCGAAAAAAGGTTACATTTTTCCCACTATGAAAGAATATTGGTTTGTTTTAAGACCAACTGAACTAACATATTATGCAGGAAGAAACGAAAAGGATCGAAAAGGTTCTTTACCGATAGAACCTGGTTGTAAAGTAGAACCTAAAGCTGGTTATAGAATTTTATTGCACAGTTCTGAAAGAACTTTCGAGTTAGGAACGTCTGACCATATGAGTAGACTACAATGGATATCAGCTCTACAACTTGCTTCAGAACATTCAGGTAAGAAATTAAACGCCATTTTATGCAAGAGCTTAGTGAAGATGTGCTTACTGGGTTAAAACTTCTCCTATGAATCTGTTAAAGGCATTATATCAAAATATTTTTCTCGAATTTTGTTGCTGTGTAGAATTTGGTTCTTACTGGGAACTGGAACTTTTTCATCGAATTACGTGTTTTACTTCATTTCACGTCAGTTGGTGGTTGCATACACTCTCAGAAAATATCAGTCTTTTTACGTTGCTGTTTTACATCTTCTTCTCAATAATTTTGTAGAATAAATAATTAATTTAATTCACTTACCAATGCCTTAATAAATTATATATTTTTACAAATTTATTTAGAACATGTGATTCAATACCAAAATATTTTGGAGCATGAACCTTAGATAAAACAAAACAAGTATTTGGTGTACATTACGGTGTCTATTCTTGAGGCCAATAAAATAGAACACTCCTCAGGGAGTACTCCCTAGTTGGTTTCTATCACCTGTCTACTGAGAACCTAAAACCGTATCTTACTACTTTGTATGGAGGGTATACATTTGGAGGGTAGAGTAAAAGAGAACCATCTCTAATAAACTCTGAGTTTTCCCACATTTGTGTTTGTAACTCTCTCTTTAGGCAGCGCTGTCACCAGTGCCGGCAGGCACGAGGGAGAACAAGTAGTTTGCTCCCAAAAAAATGAGAGAGAGCGTTGCGGGCTCGAGTGGCTAGGGGTTCCGTGGAATTCGCCTGGGCTTAAATCATCCGTCAAGTCCGGGTTGGTTCGATGAATCGTCGTGCCTGGGACGTCAACAGACTAAAGGAATGAATCTGGGTGCGAAAGGGAATAAAACGGATTCACTAAAAAAATATACCTCTATATTACCAGCAATAACATTATACTATAACCCTTAACTAATGTGTAAGATTAGAGAAGGGTAAATATTATAATAAAACTCGGTGGTACTGTAACTATCTATATTTACTCGCTTCGGTATTGTGGTTATACATAGACTAAACATTTTTAACCCTCCAAATCCCAAACAGCCCTCTTCACCCGGTCGTATCTATTTCATGAGAACGATGATATAAGATCGGATATCGAAAACAACACGTGTTCGAAAGTATACTCCGTCTCAATCTTGTATAATAAATACTGTGTGCAAAATAAAATATAACACTCGGCCATACTGATAATTTGGTTTGTCCTCAGACCCTAAATATATACTAATCAAGAAACTAAAAAGATATTTAAATTAACTTGTATGAAAACAACTTATGCAATAGCTATAATGATAATAATACACAAGAAAAATAAAATATAATACTCGGCCATCCTGATAATTTGGTCAGTCCTCAGACTTGTAACTTAACATAAATTCAACACTACATCGTTACATCGTTAGAACAATTTGAGAACAAAAAAATAATCTATGACACTGAAGTGTCTTCTGCTTATTTACAGGCAATATTTGCTAAATAAAAATACAAAGACAACGTTGCCATAAACAATAGCGACGTTCGCTTACAGACACGTTGCTACTAATCTTCTTCGCTCTGTATGCTTACCCATTTTTTCACATGATCTGAGGCTACAACAGCTCTCATACGTTTAAATCCCTTCCGCAAGTCTTGAACTTCCTATCTATCATTGAATAATGCCTTTGCGATGCGAAAAGGACCTTTGTATTTGGGATGGAGTTTATGACTACCAACAGTAGTTGGTATACTCGTTATTAATACCCTTACTAAATCTCCTTCGTCATATTTGGTGGCATCTCGTCTTATTTTGTCGTAACGTTGTTTTTGTTTTTTCTGGTCTTTTGTTATATGGTCTGAAATCTTACATCTTAGCTCCTCCAGATCTACCCTGTCTATTTTATCTTGAACTTCATTCAAAACTATTGCCTCAGCTGCATGTTTTGAATTATAGCCAATAAGCGTCTTCATAGGGGTCGAATTAATGCCTTTATTAAAGTTTGTATTGAGTGAACTTTGCACTTGTTTTACGTATTTATCCCAATTTCTTTCGTCTTTACCTGCAGTTGTCGTTGCCAGGGCACTTACAATCGTTTTATTGTAACGTTGACATTGGCTATTGCTTCTTGGTGAGGCAATAGCATTTAAAATATGCTTGATTCCGTACGTATCACTAAATATCTTAAATGTACGGGATGTAAAACCTGTACCTCTGTCGCTTATAATTTTGGTAGGTACTCCGAATAGGTGATTAAGTCAGTTAAAAGCCTAATAACATGCTTGCTCTTTTGATTATGTACTGGCTCGATTACAGTGAATTTAGTAAATGCATCGACCATTACGAAAATATACTTATTTTTTGTTTCACTTGTCACAAATGGCCCAACATGGTCTACGTGTAATGTATGAAAGGGAATCGGATGATTCCCTATGGGGTTCAGTTTACATTCTCGTTTTGAAGACCGTTTGTAATACATACAACTTAGGCATGCATTTACATATTTTGTGACAAATTTTCTTATTTTTGCAAACCAGTAGTTCTCTCGAATTCTTTGTAGTACTTTTTCTATTCCGAGATGTCCAGAATCATCATGGCACAGACGACAAATTTGCATACGTGCTGCTCGTGGAACAACCCATACATTGGCTCCGTTTTCTAATTTCCTGTATATTTTATTACCCTTCAACTCGTATTGATCAAAGTATAGTTTGTTTTCTCCATTCTCTATTTTACTGGCAAGAATATTTCGAATTCAACAGACCTGTTCATCCTGCAATTCAGCGGCTGTAATCCAGTCCGCTACTGTCAAATCTATTTGAAAAACTTCGAGTTCTAGATCAGTGCTGGCTATGAGGTTTCTGCTCAGTGCATAAACATACATCATCTTTTTACCAGCCCTATACTCAATTTCGAAAGTCTACTCCTGAATCTCCAGCCACCATCTTCCAATGCGTGGAATCAAATCCTTTTTAGACAAGGTCGTCCGCAAAGCGTTACAATCAGTGACGACCTTAAAGTTTATTCCCAACAAATAGACTCGAAAATATTTCAAGGCACACACTACAGCCATGGTCTCGAGTTCATATGAGTGATACTGCCTTTGGTCACATGTTGTTTGTTTGCTATAATAGGAAACAACATGTTTATTACCGTCAGTGTCGTATTGAAATAATATTGCTCCTAGACCAATAGAGCACGCATCTGTATAAAGTTCGGTTTTCAGTTTAGGGTTATATATTGTAAGAATTGGGCAAGATGTAAGCGCCTGCTGAATTTAATGGAACGCTTGTTTCTGTTGTGTGTTCCACATCCAAATTGTATCTTTGCGAGTTGTCGTCAGAGGCTCAGAAATCATGGAGAAGTTCTTGACAAATTTTCGGAAATAACTCGCTAACCCAAGAAATTGACGTACTTGTTTAACGTTGCCAGGATAGGGCATACCCAACACCGCTTGAATTTTCTTATTGCCTGGCTTCACTCCTTCTGCACTGATTTCTCTCCCAAGATATTCTATAGTTGTTACAAGGCATACACACTTAAGGCCGCTTGACATGAAGCAATACAATCTGCAATTAGTTGCATGCAATTTATTGCAAGGTCAAAATATTGCGTGTGATGAATCTTGCACGTTGTTGGACATTATGCAAGGCAAATGAAAAACTTGAAAAAATGGCATTAACAAAAATCACGAATCAACAAGAAGATTAAGTTATACAAATAAAAAGTGCTACAGTCAATCACGTGTACAGAAAACGGACCCGTCGTCAGTATTTTGTGATCAAGTGATTTGACTGACATTTGATTGGTTGTTAAACCAAAAGTAACTAGATTTCTCCCTAGAATTGCAACTTGCATGCAATAGAAATGGCACCAAACCGATAAAGTTGCAATTCCGAGATCTACCAGCTGAGCTTCATCTGCGCATGCTTATGATCAAGAAAAATTGCGTCTTGCATTGCATTGCAGGTAGTATTGCTCCATGTCAAGCCGCCTTTTCTGATTTTCAAGGTAAGATTATGTGCACGAAGTTGGATTAACACTGTTTTTAAGCGTTCTAGTCTCTCTGCTACAGTCAAAGAAGGAATTATAATGTCATCGATATATGAAAAGGCGAATTCATTCTTCAGCGGTCCCAGAACCCAGAACCACTAAAAGTGGCGGCTATTATCCCTATTGAACAACTATTAAACGAACCCTGTATTATCTATCTGATCATAGAGGTTTAAATACACAATATAATTCGATTAAACAACTATTTAAATGAACCCTCAATTACCTATTTGATAAAACTGTTTAAATGCACAATGTAATTATGTTGAACAGGGGTCCGCCACTGGGCTTGAACGAGTAAAGTTCGATTAAGATTAGTGCGTAGTTTTTCAAAGTTTATCAGGTAAACAATTGACAATTATTCAGAGTTTTTGGACTAGTAATAGATCTCTTTATCGTACACTTATCCTGCAAATTATAACGGGATTCGTGTTATTTTGATTTAATTAGTAAACAATAATAATAGATTTCTGTGTGATTACTGATAAGAAGTAAACCAGTTATTCTACACTCGCTGGTTCAGTTTTTCGCTAGGCAGCCAATTTAACACTATGGTGTATTTTGGTTTGCTGACAAATAAAACACAAAATTTCTACCATTAGCGTAATACAAGAAGCTGCCTTTTACTACGAGGGCAGCAACAATAACAACTTTCACATCGGAAACAAACCTACAATGACTGAAAATAACTCTAACGTTCCTTAAATTTCCACTTCTTATGTAGCAACCGCAAAATCTATTCCAAAACCAACGTTTTCCAAGAAACAACAAGCCATACTTTTCCACTCCGCTGATAATTTGAAATTATTCGAATACGTTAAAGCAGTTGGTGATATTATAGGCCCAAGAAATATATGCTTCGCATCAAGAATTTCCAATAATAGAATCTGCATTTATCTAAACAAAATTGAACTAGTTGACCAACTGATTACCAACTATTCGACAATTGAAGTTGGAAACATGGAACTGATTGTAAGAAGATTAGTTACCCCCGCAAAACGCCTTATTCTTTCAAATGTGTGCCCATCCATTCCTCACGAACTAATTGAAACAGCATTAATAGATCTTCGACTACAGTTAGCATCACCAATATCTTTCCTGGAAGCTGACATTCCTGGGGATAAATACAATCATATACTATCCTTCCGCAGACAAGTTTATATTGTACCATCTTTTGAGCTCCAGACTTCCTTGTTAATTTGTTTTGAAAATAATGGTTATAGAATCTTTCTTTCAACTGATAAAATGGAGTGTTTTATATGCAAGCAAACCGGCCATATTGCATCAACTAACCCCCCTATTAAGTTCTCTATATACGCAGACGATCTAATCATCTTTTGTAGTGGTAAAAATAACCAAACTACAGGTAACTTAATTCAGACAGCAGTAAATCAGCTAAGTCAGTGGTCCCTCTCAACTGGCTGTCACTTCTCAGCCGCCAAATCGAAAATTATTAAATTCAGTAAAACATCGAGACCTAACACACTTCCACAAATACAGTTAAATGACGAATCTCTGCAGGTGTGTAACTCAATAAGAATTTTGGGGCTTACTTTTGATAGTAGATTAAATTGGAAAGAGCATATCAAAGACATTACGAACAAACATTATAAAAACATTAGCTCACCATTAATGGGGAGCTGATGAAAAAATCCTGTTACAGGTGTACAAATCTCTTGTTCGTTCCAAACTAGATTATGGTAGAATATGGAAATTCTGTTCACAATACAGCTTTAAGAATTTGTCTAGGAGCTTTCATATCCAGTCCTGCTGAAAGTATTTACTGTGAATCCAAGGAGCCCCCCTTATGGTTACGACGGGAATTACTTCTCATGTCATACTGTGCAAAAGATTCAGCACACCCTCAGAATCCAGTATACCCTCTAATAAATCATCCATCCAGCAATAGTAATTCTGGCACTAAATTTCAACCACTTTCACAAATCCTGTCAACACTCACAACTGATATCAACCTATCTGATACAGTTCCCATTCCTATCTCATCCTGTCCTCCTTGGTTAAAGCAACAACCAAAGTTTAACATATCTTTAAACTTATTTCCTAAGCATGAAACTCACAGTGGTCTATTGAATCATCTCTTTTGCAATATTATAAATTCCACTCATTACAATAAAATATTGTTTACTTGCATCTAAATCTGAGAACGGCATAGGTTGCGCTGTTACCAACTCCCATCAAATAATTAAACAACGTCGTCTACCATCTTTCGCTAGTGTCTACACAGGGGAGTTATATGCAATCCTTCAAGCTCTAAATTCTCTATCACCTGACGACAAACAATCAGACTCTCTTGCATCAGTAAACTCCATTAGACAAATATATTCCGTTCATCCTATTGTCCAGGATATTCATGATTGTATTGGACGTCATTTGCGAGCTCTGGTGTTACCGTTACATTCATCTGGGTACCATCTCATATCGGAATACCCGGGAATGAACTTGCGGACCAAACTGCAAAAGAAGCTTCGACAGCTAACCTCCAGACCGATTCAAGGCAAATTCACAATGACCTGATAACTAGGATAAGACGTTACATACGTGACCGCTGGGCAAATCAATGGACAAATTGCAATACAAAACTACACGAAATTCAGCGCCTCATCGACCTTCCTCCTATGTCTCGAAGAGATACAGTCGTTGTACGCAGGCTACGTATTGGGCATACTCGACTGACTCATGGATATTTAATGTCCGGCTCCGACCCACCCAAATGTCAGCACTGCAAAATCCCCTGTTGTGTCAATGAAATCTAACTTGCTTCATGTAACCAAAACAGTTCGTCAATGTTATTATTCAGTTTTTGTAATTGTACCATGTTTGTAAACTAAATAGTTTGTTAACGCTTATTTCTTATAGTTAATAACTGTACCATGTGTCAATGATCTCAGTTGTTGAGACACGTTAATGTAAATAAAAAAAAATCTATTGAACAAATATTCAATGAACCCCGTACTTATTTATCTATTTGTTAAAACCTCGAGCAATATTATTCTTGTTAGCCTACGCTGATGTGAAAGTTATTTGAAAATAAATCTTCGATTGCACTGGCGTCATCAAAAAAAGACTTTAAATTACTCGAGAAATATGATTCCGCTGACTGACGACCTTTTCGCTGATTATGTATATCCCTTACGTAACTGGCTAGTTACCTGAGGGTTCAAAATTAACGTATGATCACAACAACTAATAAATATGATAGATAAAACATGGCAAAATAATCAATATAGTCTACATAGGGTGCTCAAGATACTCAAAAGTATAATATTTTTTATTCTACCTAAAATTTAGCACAGGAATGGAAAAACCTGTTACCTTGTCGTTAAAGAAATTCGCAATTAGTTCTAGGTGAAATTTTTATCTTACTAGGTACAAATGGTCGGGAGTAAAAGGTTTTTCTATTCCCATCGATTGGCTCTCCCTGTATTCGTTCTCGATGAATTGATCGGCACTAACCAAATTTCTTATGCAGCTTTCCTAATTTTTGGGGTCAGGGTTGAGTGTGTATAGTACGAATATGCTCAAACAAAATCTCAAGTTAAGACAGAAAAACAAAAACTGCTATCCCGTTAATATATAAAAAGAAATTCAAAAACTTAGAGAATGTCTGGTTTCCTAACTCTTGGTGTTTGAGAGCCCGATGGATATCACGCAACGACGAATCGGGATCTTCCAATAATCACGCCCGAAAGTTTACGATGAAACACTCTCAGGAATCATTCCCGGATTCTTATCTGTATGAGGCAGTCCTTACTAACGATGATAGCTAAATATCACCATGACCACTCAGATCACGACGCAAGGAAAGTAAATTCCTGAACAATACACACAAAAAAATTAGATTAAGTAAATACGTTACCTGGACTGACAAACGTACCCATGTAGTGTGATAAAACCCGAACGAACCACGTCTCTTTCTCTAGGACGAACATGTTTCCTTTTATCTAAAAAAATGTCTCTTATGCTCTTTAGGTTATTTTTGCTGTGTAAGCAACTACGTCTGTTCTAAAGTATTTTATTTAATTTTTACTTTGTATAATTCCAACAAGGTGTTTAATATTTTTTTTTGATTCGTTTCGACATTATGCAATATGTTTAAAGTAGCCGTGTTCTATTTCAACTTATTTTATTGACATTATTATGGCTAGTACGCGCTCTTGAAAGAGAATCTACGTCACGCTAACGCAAAATTTTGATTTAAACTTTGAAATATGTATTCACAGGGTGTTTACGGATTATTAATATAGAAGATTATTTTCTTTTTTTTTATCCACAGTCGTACTTATCACACATCTCTGTGTATAAAAAAGTGTAGTATATAAGGTGGCGCTACAGTAGCCGCCGGGTAAATTTAAAAACAGCGCTAGAAGTTGTTAGAAAAGAATAGAGAATTATACAAGACGGAAGAGCTTCGTTATGGTATCTGTAAATTTATATAAATAAATAATTTATACGTGTTGATTGACTACAAAAATTAAAAAAATAAATAATTGTTCATAAAGTAAATATTTCATAAACATTTCTTTTACAACTGTTGGCTGGAAATATGACAGATACTGAGACTGAGACGAATAAATTATTTTATTTGCCAATTTACGCCCTCTTGGACAACTTTTTACCACGCAAAGTTTGTCCATTAGTGTTCAAATGTTTTAAAAAGTTTTATAACAAAAATCACTAAAAAATCACTAAACATGACTCCAAATTCACCAAAATTCTATCACTAGTCACATTTTATCACTGCAATAATATTAGGTTATGTTTATAAAACTAAGTAGTTGTTCTAAATTAACCCTTTTACTTTGGGTTAATTAGAGGGAATGTAGTTTCTTTGTTGTTATACGATGTACTCGAAGGACCAAATGGATATTTTTCAATTTAGGTATGATGTAAATGATGTACTGTACGATGCAATGAAACACTTATGTCACTTTAGATTTTAGATTGCCATGAAATTATAAGTTTTTGTTTGCGTCGACAATTAAGAATTCACTCTATATTCACGCGATGAATGCTATGACGTTTTATGAAATAACTAAACCTTAAATACACATGTTTGTTCCCGCTATGTAAGCGCCGGGTGCTCTTCTAAACTCAGTACCTGTGTGTACCACGTTCAAAGATGAAAAAAGAGGAAAGTGTGTCTGGGAAGTCTGTCTGGGAAGTGAAGTGAGAATGAGGTTATTTTCGTACTTATACGTAGCGTGACGTAGGTGCGAGGAACGAACAAAATAGTAGAAACTAGCCAATGGGATAAAAGTATTTTAAAATGTAACGTTCAAACACAAGTGAAATTGCCAGTTGGAGATATGTTTTTTTTGGGGTTTTCAACGGTTTCGTAGATACAGATAACAGAGTTTGGAAGAGAGTTTTTATGAAGCGATAAGATGTCGGGGACTTTGATATATTCAGTAGAATTTCGGAAAACGATATTTATCTGTTTTTCTTAGGTGTTAGTAAATTTAAAATGACTTTTTTGGTGATATATTAACTGTTGAAAATAAGGATATATTTAGTTATATGTTTTGAGCATAATATTCGATTTGTAGTATACAGGGGAAATTGAAATAGAATCACGGGAGAATTTGGTAATTAAAAACCAAATTCGAACAGTAGTACTTCTAGTTTTGTGTTAGGTGTCAATGAATGATTGGTGTCAAGTAGATGTTTTGCGTAGTGGGATTTATCTGGTTGTTTTAATCTGTATGCTCGTAAGTGCATATTTGTGAAAAGAAACAAGAACTGGATTTCCTTGAAGAACTGGAAATTAGAATACATTTAAGAAACCCACAATATGAAGTTGTCAATGAACAGTTAAATCTAGGGAATTCTCCACTAATAAACTGTCTTCTTAAGTGATAATTGTAAAGATCAGCAGATATAGTTTTCCTGGTTTTCTATATCATTGCACAGTTATACTGATCTTAATTGGAAAAATGATATCCATGATATCACCATAGGGCTAATAATATCTAAGCTTCAATATTTGTAATATCACATCTTCTTCTTTTTTCTATAAACATATATTAAGCCAATCACAAGTTAGGTTACTTCTTGGTCTAGCCAAATATAACTACTAAACATCAGGTAGGCATAAAATGTAATATAACTTCTGTCATTCTGACGATGATATTGATTTATCGAAACAATTGTCAATTTTTTAGAATTTTCAATAACTTGTATTATATTGTGGAATTAACTAGAGACCTTGAGTTTCATTTAAAAACACTAGATATATACTCATTTTAATTGACGATTACACGAGATATTCACATATTTATTTGATTAAACAAAAATCAGATGTTCGTGATAAAATAATCGAGTTTGTTGAAATGATAAAAACGCAGTACGGTACAGTACCAAAGGTTATCAGATCAGATAGAGGTGGTGAGTATATGGATGGTAATTTACATAAATATTTCAAATCAAAAGGAATTAAAACTCAGTTATCGGTACCTAAAACACCTCAACAAAATGGAGTGGCTGAGCGCAAAAATCGTACTTTAATCGAAATGACACGTTGTATGTTGGATAGTTCTGGTTTACACAAACAGTTTGGGGTGAGGCAGTGACAACGGCTAATCACATTATACATCGTTTACCTACTAAAAGTGTAGAATTAACTCCATATGAATACTGGCACGGCAAGAGACCAGATATAAGTTATTTTCATATTTTTGGAACTCCAGCATATGTTCACATTCCAAAAGATCAACGTAAAAAGTTGGAAGATGTGTCTGAAAAATTAATTTTCGTTGGATATGAACTGGGAACGAAAGGCTTTCGACTTTTAAACACCGATACTCATCGAATTATAATAAGTCGTGATGTTAATTTTATTGAAGATAAAATTGTAGAACAACCTGATATTGAATTGGCAGTTGAGGATAATCGAATCGATGGATTTCAACCAATGACGTTACAACATGAAATTGAAGTATCTGGACTGGCTTCAGAAGGGGAAAATCAACTGGATGTTACCGAACTCAGACGTTCAGAACGATCAAATAAAGGTATTCCACCAAAACGTTTAACAATGGAAATAAACAAAGTTGAAAAAATGATGGATGTTGATCCAGTCACATACGATGAGGCTATTGGTGGACCAAACGCTGATAAATGGAAGTCAGCAATGGATGTAGAAATTTTGAAACTTGGGAAATGACCAAATTACCTCCAAATTCAAGTGCTATAGGATGTAAATGGGTGTACAAGACAAAAACTGATCAAAAAGGGAACATCGTTCAACACTCGTTTAGTGGCACAGGGTTTCTCACAAAAGTATGGTCGTGATTATGATGAAGTTTTTGCACCTGTGGAAAATCCTACTACACTCAAAATTCTTCTTGCTGTGGCAGCATCAAAATTAAATTCCCGCGAAGCGGGAACTGTTTATATCAACGTGTAGAGAAAAAAAAATGCAGAAAAAAATCATAGGAAAAAAATCTGGATGGACAAGTCGAAAACAAACGTCAGTCGCTTTATCATCAACTGGAGCTGAAATTATCGCATTCGCAGAGGCTTCACGTGAACTCATTTGGATTGAACGAATTTTAAACGATTTTGATCAAAAATTGGACGCGTCAATTAAAATATTCGAAGACAATCAATGTTGTATAAAGCTACTGAGTGGACCGTTATGTCATCAAAGAGTGAAGCATATTGATATCAAATATCGTATATGATTTGATATTATCGAAACGCATTTCAGCTGTTTATTGTTCAACTTGTATAATGATCGCTGATATGTTAATAAAACCGCCAGATGGACCAAAGTTGGCAAAACATGCGAGGGCGATTGGATTGATGTAATTAAATTTAACTATATGTTGAGAAGGGGTGTTAGTTATTGCAGCATCTAGTTAAATTTACTACAATTATATCATTCGAATTTATAATACATTATGTGAACAGTACCTTATTTTAAATTTTGACATTTAATAAGTTAATGACATATTCATTGTGTTATAAAACTAAGAAAAAAGCGCATGTGTTTCATTTCTCATTGAAATTCACATTTTAGTAATTCCAAATCATTTAACAACTACTTACTGGTGGCTGGTGGCTGAAAAATGAATGATAAATTCTACAAATTTTTAGGGACAGGAGGGCTAATGCTTTAGCACGTATCGATCGTGCTCCTTCTCTCTAACCTTCATGGATATATTTTTAGTAGAAAACGGAACATGTCTCAGTCTTGATTACTTGATTCCTCTATAATAACTCTTGGCGCTTTCTTTAAAATTTACCCTAATGCTAATGCGACGCCTCCCTAATTTAAAACATTTCAACGGACAGTTTTTATATACAGTGGTGATTCTGTTTACCTCTTCACACCATAGATCACGTCTAAAAATGCGCCATTCCAAGGACATTCAGTCTAAGCCCGGTGTCCGAATAATAAATCTCTTTTGTTACTTATTAACGACAAAAAGGTATCGTACTCATATGTATCTTTCTATAAAAAGTTAATAAAATTAAGTTCAGTTAGGTTCTCAGTAAAATCTCCAAATTTCAACACAATTATCTGGTTCTAATTCTTATCATAGGTAAGCACGAGAGCTACCAACGGCTACAAGCCGTTAAGAGAAGGCTGCAAAGACAAGGGAGGATTCAGGAAATGATTAGAGCCAAATTTCAATTACAACAAGAACGAAACGCCAGACAGGCCGCCGAAGGACATGCAAAAGAATTGGAAGTCGTTGTTAAAGAGGAAGCCAGACGATTGATAGAATTGGAAGAATTGAGAGCTAAACTTGAGCGACTTTTAGAAGAAGAAACTCAAGCCAAGCGAGATGAGGAAATTGTAAGGGGGTGAGTTAAGTTTTGTTTCCCTAAAACGAGTTGTATGACAAATGACCGTTTATCATCGGTTGCGCTATAAATTTCTATGGAATTTGCAGAAGGCTGAAGATTTTTGTAGATTCAATAATCAATAAATTTATTTATCGGGGAATACATTTAATTTATAAGACCTAACGTTACGTTATGAAAAAAAAATGCAAAAAATAATTATATTCAATGATGAAATGCATCATAAATACTATACATAACGAGCCGCCACTGATCCCCATCCATTCATTCCTGATAGTTCCCAGATTTTTTTTCCTAATGGCCTGTCAATCAAAATCATCTTTTAAATCAACAAGATGTGGTTTTGATCTGTTTTGAAAATGTATGTTTTGTAGTATTCGGTAAAGTCCACGAATGCAAGCTGTAAAACTCTAGTTTCCTCTTTAACCAGGGGCGTCGATAATTTTTTTCTTAGGGGGCGGACGTGGTAAAAGATTTTTGGTTTAGGTAATAAAAAAATTATATTGTAGAGAGCCATAAATAACATCTATTAGAATTAGAAACAAAACTAAACTTCCTCGGACAAACAAATCACAAAAATAAAACAATCTTGCACATGTTAATTATCAAATTTAATTAAAAAATATAATAATTTAACATTTATTTTTTATTCTTTAGGGGGGGTAAATACCTCCATTAACCCCCCCCCCCCCAATATCGACGCTCTTGTTAATGAATATTATTAATGATAAATATAAACGTCCCAAAATTCTGTAAATAATATTATCCTTAAATAATCTGTTGTAGATTGCAAGCTAGAGTATTGGCAGAAGAATGGGAGAAACGTGAAGAATTAGAAAGGTTACAGGAAGAACAAAAATTATTACTTGAAGAGGAAAGACAGAAACGTAAAGAATATGAAGAACTTCAGAATGAAAAAGAAACTCAACTTAAATGTAAGAACTCTTCATACATATTTCTAATTTATAAATTGATTTTTTATAGAAATTAGGAATACTTGAAAAAGATTTTATGTAAAAGTAAAATGTTTTTGCATTAGGTATTTATATTCACACAAAACTAGCGTTATAAGATTTCTATATTGTTAAAAGTCATAAATATATGTTCCTCTTATTATTTTGGGCAATGTAGTTTGAATTTTTTTCTATAAAATATAATTTGTTTTATGTACTGCGAGCTCTGACATGGTGTATTCGTAATTAAATTTTAGGTGCTGAAGAACGTCTATGTCAATTAGAAAAAGAAAGATTACATTTGGATAGGCAATTAAAAATCGCCAACCAACAAATGAAATACACCGAAAATAGAAAGGAGATATTGGAAAATAAGTTGTATCCAATTTTAGGCGAAAAAGTGAGAAGAGCTCATTCGTTTATGCCCAGCACGAAAGAAAAGCCAGTCGTATTCGAAGTTAGATCTTCTACTTTAAAACGGAGTTAATCAAATAACTAAATATATTTATTTTCATTCAATAATATCTGTATTTGTAAAATTAATTAATATTTATTGCAAATAAATTTAATACCTTTTTTATACCTTTGTATTTATTCTCAGGAATACTGGGTAACTATCAACAGCAAAAGAATCACTGAAAACAAAATAAATGATTCAAGGAAGAGGTAAAAGCCATATATATGAAGAGTCAAGGGGAAGAAAGATGATAGTCCATTAAACATGATTTCCAGAAAACACAAGTTTTAGGTTTGAAACCCAATAGCTATGCATTGAAAAGTCATTGCATTATAAATACATTCTTAGGTAAATTATTTATGATATTTAAATTGACATTATGTTTTATTGAAACAATATATGTATAAACTAAAATATTATAAGCAAAAGCTCATAGCAGTGTCAATAAATACTAGGAAAAAGGGTTAGTGTCCAGTAACATTTATCAATATTTCCCTCTTTATTTGGTAGTGTGAAAGTAATTTTATTAAAAAAAAATAACAAAATAAACGTTATTTTGAAATAACATAATATTACTCATGTGCCAAGCTTCGTATGTAGGTTTGGGCTACAAAATTTAGGGAGCTTTCATATGATAGCAACAAGGGATCTAAAACAAACATAAAGCGGTAGCTTTAGGCACCAGTTTTTTCTGATACTTCCTTCTAGTACACGATCATGCGTATTTAATCGTTCTGCTATGGTACCATACAGTTGTATTTTATCGCCCTAGCTCAATTTCTTAATTAGGAGTTCGTATACCATGTGCTGCGTGGCCGACGTATATGCAGATCACCCAATGTTTTAATTACTAAAGATCAGTAAAAATTTACAATATTGTTTTAAGATTGATATTATTATTATGATTTTTATCCACAATATTTTTTTATGTTGTTGTATTATGTTGAAATCTAGCTAATAATTTTCATGAAATTAACTGTCTCGACCCTTACTTCGTGGAATCTACTCATATTACTGTTTTAAATGAAACTTACTGTTTCTAGATAATTCCACAATATATTGAAAAAAAATGTTGAAAATTCTAAGAAATTTGACAATTGTTTCGATATTAAATATCATCGTCAGAATGACAGAAGTTACATTTCATTTGATGCCTACCTAATGTTTAATTATTTTTGGCTCGTCCAAGAATTGACCTACCTTGTGATTGACTTAATATATGTTAATAGAAAAAAGATGTGATATTACAAATATTAAAGCTTAGATATTAATAGCCCTATGGGGATATCCTGGATCATTTTTCCCAATTAAAATCAGTATAACTGTGCAATGATATAGAAAACCAGGAAAACTATATCTGCTGATCTTTACAATTATCACTTAAGAAAACAGTTTAAAAGTGGAGAGCTCCCTAGATTTATCTGTTCATTTACAACTTCGTATCGTGGGTTTCTTATGTGTCATCTAATTTCCAATTCTTCAAGGACATACAGTTCTTGTTTCTTATCACAAATGTGTAGTATTTCTAGTTCTGTATTAGGTGTAAATGAATAATCGGTGTCAAGTAGATGTAATAATATCTAAGCTTTAATATTTGTAATATCAAATCTTTTTTTCCAAAAATCATATATTAAGTCAATCGCAATGTAGGTCACTTCTTGGTCTAGCCAAAAATAATTATTAAACATCAAGTAGTGTTACCACCAACTTACTATTTGTTACCTGTTGTTCGGTTTAATTTTTTTGTAGCGGCTACTCAGTTATCGAACATCTCAGGTGGAATTATTTTGCCAGCTAAATAATTATCTAGGAGTAGGTCTGCTACTTTATTATTTTCTGATAAATGATAAATATTTATTTATAAAGAAATGAAATAATTTGTAGAAAACGAAAAAAATAAGTTAAATTAAGATACGATAAGCGGGCGCCACCTAGAACATTATCAGCTTTGTAGTTGGTACACATCCACATCAATAAACCTTGAGAAGAGGGTTGTAAGGTATATAAATATGAACCAAGTTATAAAATTTACAAATGTGATTTAATAAGTGTAAAAAAATATACGTTTAACAAACAAGTTTCAATTTTAAATTTGGATTCATAAAAAAATTATAAAAGTGGAAATGAATTTTACAAAGTGATTAAACTTAAATAAAGGTTATACTGAATTGAATGAGTTGAAATAAAAGTTAACATTAATTGAAAGAATTTTACAAAAAAATGATCAAAGTTGAATAAAATATAAAAATTAGTCAAAGTTGATATGTAAAAAAATTAATAATCGTGGAAATAAAATTTACAAAAGCTGAAGCTACACATATATAACCAATTTAATTGAAATTTGAACGGCGATAAAAAAAAGGACAGGAGAAGCAATTTAACTATGTTATATTCGACAACTACTACTTTCCTTGATTTTTCCCGATGCTCACAGCTGCTTGGGAAGTCAACCAGTATAGCTCGTCTAGAAGTTAAAGTTAATCATCTACTCTATAGGTAGGTACTTCATATATAAAGGAAACGGCAAATTTGCCTATTCCCAAAGGGCTAAAAATTACAATTGTGAGAGAAACTGAATAAATTATAATTTAGTAAAATTCAGGATTTCTAAATTGTAATTCAGAAATACAAGTGAAGGAGAGTATTATTTTAATAACGTGGCTTATACATTTAGAGCATGCATTAAAACTTCTTCTAAAAATCATACACAAACGGATATTCAAAAAATGCGAAATAGATCTAGATGACGCACAGTTCGGTTTTAGAGAAGGAACGGGCACGAGGGAAGCACTGTTCAGCCTATCTGTATTGTTACAGAAATGTCGAGATCAACAAAAAGAGGCTTTCATCTGTTTTATCGACTACGAGAAGGCGTTCGACAGAGTCGAACTCAGCCCTGTTTAACATCCTGAAAGAAAAGGGTCTCGATAATAACGACATCCAGTTCCTGAAAAATTTATACTGGGACCAAACAGCAGCCATCAGGGTCGAAGGAAACAAAACAGATGATGTACCCATTCATAGGGGAGTGCGACAGGGATGTGTCTTATCGCCCTTACTATTTAATATATATTCTGGCTACATATTCGATGAAGCTCTACAGGGTATGGAACACGGCATTAGAATAAACGGGCATCTGATTAACAACTTACGCTTTGCAGATGATACCGCCATCATAGCCGATGGCTTAGAAGGACTCCAACAACTTTTAAATCGGATCGACAGAGTAGGAGAGACCCTGGGCTTTAAAATTAATATAAAGAAGACAAAAGTAATGGCCATCACTAGAAGAACTAATCCAGCACCAGATATATATATATATATATATATATATATATATATATATATATATAGGACTACCCATCGAAAACGTAACCAAGTTCAAGTATTTAGGTACCTGGATAACATCTGATCTGAGTCCTAGTACAGAAATCAGATCGCGCATAGAACAGGCCAGATCAGTATTCAATAAAATGCGACCAGTGCTTTGTAACCGATCACTGAACTTGAAATTACTCCTTAGATTTGTCAATTGTTACATCTATTCCGTCTTGCTGTACGGATCCGAAGTCTGGACCCTAAAGGCCGAAACACTAAGGCGGCTAGAAGCTTTCGAAATGTGGGTGTATAGAAGGCTCTTAAAAATACCCTGGACAGACCACATCAGTAATGAAGAAGTTCTGAGAAGATTAGGTAAGGACAGAGACTTAGTTGTCGACATAAAGAAGAGAAAAACCGCATACTTGGGACATGTAATCAGGAGTGATAGAGTGAGGCTGCTGAAAATAATAATGGAAGGCAAAATAGAAGGCAGACGAGGTATAGGAAGACGCCAACATTCGTGGTTGAAAAACATAAGAGACTGGACCGGACTAGACTCACATTCCTTATTCCGAGCTGCTCAAAACCGAACCCAGTTCGCCGAGATTATTGCCAACCTTCACTAAGGTGAAGACGGAACCGAAAGAAGAAGATACATTTAGAATCATCCTGTATTTTACTATATGAACGATAAATGAGACACATAGAATTATAATGGTCTAACTCCAATAATTTGAAAATTGGCGCCAGTCATCTAAAAAGTATCATCTACCTTGATCTGTCATTATATAGGTGGTCTAACTCCATACTTCAGTTTCTGGTCAATAGATGGCACTATCTTACTCTTATTGTGATTGAATTTCTTTATAGTTCAGTATAAAAATGGTACAACTATCACATTCAGAATAATACTGGAACATCTTAAGGCCGCTTGACATGGAGCAATGCTACCTGCAATGCAATGCAAGACGCAATATTTCTTGATCACAAGCATGCGCAGGTGAAGCTCAGCTGATATATCTCGGAATTGCAACTTTATCGGTTTGGTACCATTTCTATTGCAGGCAAGTTCCAATTTTAGGGAGAAATCTAGTTACTAGTGATTTCAGTGACTCTGGGTCTGAATATATACCCAGCGGGAGAATCTTCTGGTAAGTCTAATTTTCATACTTTAAGTCAATATTGAGTTAATTATGGAAACATAACCTAAAAAATTTGAAAACAATTTTTGCCAATAAATTCTGGCTTTAAGATAGGTTTATTTATTTCCAAATTTATTTTTAAATTGATGCTATACATTTTTTTATTATCTGAGAAGTATAAAAACTGTCAAACAGATTTTAATGCATGTTTTTGGTATTATTGATGCAGAAGCTTCACATGACGAACAGTTAGGATTTGACGAGGGATTTGACGTTGTTGAGCAGGACCCACAACCATCCACAAGTATGGGAAATGTTTTATATCTCAAATAATACACATTTTACAGGTTTTAAAATATGTGTGGCCTTGCAAAAGTCAAAAGCAGAAAACGATCGAGGAACGAGAAAAATTGGAAAATTAATACTAAAAAAAAAGAGAAATACTGGAAAAGGGTTAAAAATGAACGCAAAACAATTCGAAAACATTGACTGCAACTGTATAAAGAAGTGTATTGATTTACTTTCATTTACCGGAAGACAAAACGCGTTTAAATCATTTTGGAGGTTTGGCGATTATGTGGCGCAAAATAGTTACATTTTTGGTTTAGTAAAAGCTTCACCCGTGAATAGAAAACGCCCAAAAGATGGATCTCGTTTAGAAAAGCATATCCATTTTCAATACGTGCTGAAGACTAATAATAAAACACATAGAGTTTGCAAGAAATATTTTCTTGATACATTTAAAATAAGTAACGGCCGTCTGCACAGATGCATTTCGAAGCGAGAAGCCTCAGATTGCAGAGAGCTAAGAGGTACTACAGGCTCTAGAAAGTTGGACAATTCTGATATTGTGAGGCATATAAAAACATTTCCGGCTCATCAAAGCCATTATTCTAGAATTAAAAATCTGAATAGACAGTATTTAAACAGCGGTCTAACTGTAAAGAAGATGTGTGATCTTTATGTAGAAGAATGTCGAATCCAGAATATTGAACCAAAAAAATTGAAATACTATTGTCAGGTATTTAATACCAAATTTAATTTCCATTTTAAAATTCCCCATCAAGACACCTGCAAGTTGTGCGATGATCTAGAGTTAAAACTAAAAGGTGTCGACAACGAAGATATCAAAAAAAAATCTTTCAACTCAAAAGGAGTTGCATTTACGGAAAGCAGAATCGGCGAGAGAGTGTTTACGAAATGATTCAAAGAAAGCTGCAGAAGCATACATAGTAACATTTGATTTACAAAAGGCTTTGCCTTTTTCTAAGCTTACAACGTCTGTGGCTTACTACAAAAGAAATCTGTATTTGTATAATCTGGGAATACATTCCTTCAACAGCAATACTGGTTACATGTACATATGGAATGAAACACAGGGAGGGCGCGATTCACAAAACATTGCAACTTGTTTAGTAAAGCATTTAAAGCTTTATGCTGGGAATCATAAACATGTCATTGCTTATTCAGATTCTTGTACGGGACAGAATCGGAATATAAAGATGATTTTATCTCTGCTTAAACTTGTACAAGATCCAGAAGTTGAAATCAACGTCATAGATCTTAAACTTTTGGTATCTGGACACTCTTTTCTTCCTAACGATGGCGAATTTGGTATAATAGAGTCTGAAAGCAGACACCGTGGCATGATTTATCATCCAAATGAGTGGATAGATATAATTAAAAACTTCAAGCGAAAGGAACCTAAGTTTGTAGTATCTGAAATTCAACATGAAGAGTTTTTAAGCACGACAAATTTAGAAAATTTGATTACCAATCGGAAAACTACTACGGATGGATATAACTTTATCTTAGTGTTTTTAAATGAAACTCACGGTCTCTAGTTAATTCCACAATATAATAAAAGTTATTGAAAATTCTAAAAAATTGACAATTTTCAATAACTTTTATTATATTGTGGAATTAACTAGAGACCGTGAGTTTAATTTAAAAAACCCTAATATGAGCATATTCCACGAAGTAAAGGTCGAAACAGTTAATTTAATAACTTTATCTGGCTTAAAATAAGATGGCTTCGATTTCAGAGAGATCTACCCGTTCAATTTCAATTTAAGGAAACTCTAAATCCAGAAACTTAATTTCATATTGTTGATCTTTCTAAAAAGAAAAGTGTTGGTAGGCCTAGTAGGGGTAATGTAATGCAACAACTACTTTATCACACAAGAAGAACTGTGACAGCTGCAAAGAAGAAAGACATGATGGACTTGCTGCTCTACATACCACCCCTACACCATAATTTTTATAAAAACTTGCCCACTGAGACAGTCACCCGAGGTTCTGCTCAACAAAACCTGGAAGATAGATCTTCTGACGATGAAATGATTTATGATTAGACCAACTTGTACATAATCGTTCAGATTTATAGTGGTCTAAGTCCACATTTTTTTGTTTGCCTCCTAGTTTTAAGGTGTTTTTTGCAAAAAGTATCGATGTGTTATAAAACCTACTTATGTTTTACTGTATTGGTTGAGAATAAACATTCACGTTATGTTCAAAAATTTTGTTGAATTTTTTATTCGAATTTTTATGAGTCTAATTAATAGAAATTAACTTGTTTGGAGTTAGACCATTATTATTCTATGTGCCTCAAATGTAGAATTCCATTCAAGCACTTTTATGCAGATAATATATATATATATATTATGTCCTGAAAACTCGGGATCTTCCAATTGAAAACACAAATGAGCGTTTGGTTTCCCTGCTGAAATCCGTTATTTTGTGTTTTCCAATGTTTCGATTAACATCTTTGCTCCCAAATTTCACATCCTTATTTGGTTATGCCGTGCTGATGAGGCAAAATGAGCCAGAAACATGCATGTCCACGGTTACCACTCTATTTCAGTAGCCCTTTATTTTGCGTGAATTACCCATGAATGTCTTTGTTGTTGTTATATATATATATATATATATATATATATATATATATATATATATATATATTATAATTTTGTAATTTTATTATTATGGGGATATTTATTTTTTATATGATTTATCTTTATTGTATTGTATATTTTACCTTTTTTTACTCTACCTTCGGCTAGCTCCTGATGATAATCTGTGAAATTTAATTTTATTTATAATTTATATGATAGTCGGCAGCATGAAACTCCTCCCTTTGAGTTGTGGACGCATATGTATAACTTTGATACACATTTAAATATTGAATTCTGAAATTTTTCTAGTATGTTTTATTCCTGAATAAAATATATATACCTTTGTTTTTATCGACTCCAAATATTATTATAGAATGAATGAATTAAGCACCATTTTCTAAATGTATTATGAATATTAAATAGAATGAAAAAAAAATACCAACACTCTAACGAAATGATTTAATAAATTGTTGAGATTATATTCAAATTATTTTTACATAAATATTCTTTATACCGCTCCTGCATGCTTGACTGGTCATGCGCACTGAATGCTTAAAATGACTGCGTCGGCGCATATGAGAAACAAATCCTCGTATATCGTTTCACAACGACACAAAACGTCTGATTCACAGTCGATGTCGATGTAAATTTAACGTTTTTAAATCCATTGCAATCATCGATATATTATTGAAAAATTACATTATACAGTTACATACATATATCAAAATGCGAGTAAAGTGAATGATCAATAGTTATAGAAATTGTTAAACATGCATTAGAAGAAATAGAAGTGAAATGGTACTTTACGTGCAATATAAACAATGATGAAGTGAAATAAAAATTTTTACAAGTAAGTACAAATTATAACTATTATTAAAGTTGCATGATAATCAAAATTACATGGATATCCATGAATATGAAATGATATTCATCATTTTATATTTTTTTTGGCCTTTTTTTAGAAATTTTAATGTAAACGTTCAAATAATATTTTTATTCTTCACTATTTCTTTCTCTTTGGAATTCCAAATTAAAAAAACTTAAAAACCACCGACCGTATTTCCAATTCTCGGCACTGTGGAACTGCTGCTAAGCGTCTCTTTTTCTTGGGAATTTCTTATTAAAGAAATACTCTTTCTGCACACTGCACTTTATTACACAGTTGAAACAAAATTGGTTTTTAACTTAAATTATATACTTTTACATAGTTTTGTGAAAATTTTTTGTAGAGGAGAGCTACATAGATGCTAACCATTCTTCCACCAACGCCCGATTCTCAATTCTTTTTTAAATCAACAAACTTTTTCACATATTAAAAACAAAGCCTCCTTATATTGTTTTTTTATTCGATAATTGTCAATTTGAGTGTTTTTCATGAAAATACAAAATTCTTTAATTAAAATTGTCCTGGAGGATAATAACACTTATATAAATGGATTTATAATGTCTTAGGGAATATATAAAATGTCCTTTACATGTATTACAATCCCAAAATTTGTTGTAATTCCCTTTTTATGGTATATTTATTTACAATTAAATATACAATTTCTACAACCTAAAAACATTATTTATATATATGGAACTGTTTAGTTTTCAATTTATGAATTTTTACTAATTTTATTTTATTTATTTCCAAATTTGCCTTTTATGTTTTATATTCAATTCCAAATCAATGATTTTAGGTTGGTAAGAAAATCACTAGATTTTATGACTTCCTGTTCATTAAATTTTATTTAGTTAACAGATTTCCGTGACATATAACATGGCTCTGTTCCGTATGTCATCTTTCATAAAGTTTTTCTTTTTTTTATAAATTCTTTTTCGAATTGTAAACTTTTACTACCATCGTCTGTGATTATCGCTAATCAATTAGTAAGTTGATTATTAATTCTTGTTATTTTAGGTTTCTAACAAAACAACATTCTACTTAATCCAGATATTGACATGGCAGTGTTCAGATGATTATGAAAATTGTTGACATTGACTTGACCTTAGGATTTAATTGTGAAGGTAAAATTTTTATACTTAATTATAATGTTATCATTAAAATTTTATTCCTTATCTTTTGAGCCTTTCTTTATAATTGGTTTTCTCAATATTTGATAATACATTTGCTTACTTCATTCATTCGTTTATGTTAAATTTAGTTTTTAACTAGGTAGTGTCTAATGGTACACCCTACGTATTAATAAAAAATCTTGTTAATATTCAATCTCATACGTGAATTATTTATATATATATATATATATATATATATATATATTAGAGGACTGGTTCAATATATATATATATATATATATATATATATATATATATATATATATATATAAATCTACGAATAGTGCGTGACATATGAACAATAAACAACGAATAGATTGGTGGGTATTGCACGCAAATAGAAGAAGGGGCTACTGAAAGGACTGGTAACCGCAGACATGCATGGTCCTGGCTCATTAGCTGTCATCGGTACGGTACAACCAAGAAAATATGTAAAACGTGGGAGCAAAGGTGTTGAATGAAACATGAGAAAATATAACAGAATTCAGCAGGATAGTCAAACACAACATTTGTGTCAGTAATATTAGAAGATCTCGAATATTCGAGACAACAACCAACATAGACACGGAGGTGCATATAACACTCCCGTCTGAAAACTTTTGACCCAGATCAATGAAATAACAACAAATCTACGAATAGTGCGTGACATATGAACAATAAACAACGAATAGATTGGTGGGTATTGCACGCAAATAGAAGAAGGGGCTACTGAAAGGACTGGTAACCGCAGACATGCATGTTTCTGGCTCATTAGCTGTCATCGGTACGGTACAACCAAGAAAAGATGTAAAACATGGTTACCAGTCCTTTCAGTAGCCCCTTCTTCTATTTGCGTGCAATACCCACCAATCTATTCGTTGTTTATTGTTCATATGTCACGCACTATTCGTAGATTTGTTGTTATTTCATTGATCTGGGTCAAAAGTTTTCAGACGGAAGTGTTATATGCACCTCCTTGTCTATGTTGGTTGTTGTCTCGAATATTCGAGATCTTCTAATATTACTGACACAAATGTTGTGTTTGACTATCCTGCTGAATTCTGTTATATTTTCTCATGTTTCATTCAACACCTTTGCTCCCATGTTTGCGTGCAATACCCACCAATCTATTCGTTGTTTATTATATATATATATATATATATATATATTAAAAGGGAAATATCAACTGTTACATAAAAACGAATATATAATGAAATAATTATTTGAATCATCTAATCATAAAATTAGATTCAGAAAAGTTCTTTAATTGGAAAAAAGTAATTTCTTCTGGCACTATAACGTAAAAAACATAAAAAGAAAGCAAAAAACGTGCTTTTTATCGGAACCTTCCAATATTAGTAAAGAAAAACCATACCAAGATAAACAAGGGAAAGAATTATTAAAACAAGTTTAACTATGTATAAACTTACCATTCACTTGAATGCCCTTTTTAAATTGAAGACCAAATTGATTGAGAAATATACATAACTATATTTATTTACTTAGATAGTTCAATAATGAGAGAGCCTTTTATATTTCGTGCGGGATTAAATACATTTAAAATCCAAATACAGATATATTAAAATTGGAAATACGTCTCCTACTTTCTCAATATTTGGAACTAACACTCTCTCTGGCGAGAGAAGTTATACACACAACTGACCGTGAATTCTCAGTTCAGAAATCATAATCAACTCCGTTATACAAAATCTATGTAGGCGAATAGAGAATGTGTCTACCTTACCGTCGCTAAGTTATTTTAAAATAAACGTAGTTTTATTGCGTTTCAGTAGGCACGAAATGAAATGTAACTTCTGTTATTCTGACGATCATATTTAATATCGAAACAATTGTCAAATTTCTTCGAATTTTTAACATTTTTTTTAATATAGCAGTAAGTAACAGTAAGTTTCATTTAAAACAGTGATAATTTTCAGGTATCATTTTCCAGGACAACTGCCTGCTCTTGCCCCTCCTTGCCGGCGTCCATGCAGACACATAACGAATTTACGCTTTTCCTTTTTGGAATAACCTTCACTCTTTATCATACAAAAATAGTGTAATGTTTTTCTTATTTATTTAAACGTTTTTATTACGACGGGTGGGATAAATTTGTGCACACGGTAAGTCTACTCATTAATTTATTTATTCACTAAACTATTCACTTACACTAATTTGTATAAACACTTCACTACTGTTTATTTACCTAGACTTAATTTATATATTTACTTGTTCACTGTTTATCTCACGAAATCAAATTGTAAACTAACTGCGGTGGTAAGTAGCCTCTCTTATATATTGAGTGCCCTTTTTTCTGGATCCTTCTAGATTGAGGCTAACAAAAACGATAGACTTTACTGGAAATGTCTAGATAAGAATAGTCACAAAAATAATGGTAAACAGTTCGGCGAAATCCCTGCGTGTTCGCCAAAATTTTAACTTTCACACATAGCTTAGGCAGAGTCGGATTCAGGGACTACACCAGTGTGCGATTTCGTAACATTAACCCTTCCTTAAAACGGAGTTCCTCCTGGAACTTCTGTGTAGCCGGAACTGGATGTTTAAATCGGCAACTGGACCCATGTCTGCATTTTCCGGTCGTATGGAAATAATAGGGCACCGTCTTCAACGGGTACCTATAATAAAGGGTATAGCTGCAAATTAATATGTGGACACCGGTATCTTGGAAGATCACCTATATCATGTTTCTGATGACTCGCCAATCCAACTGGTTGCTCTCTATCCTGGGCATTGCTAGTTTCTCCGCGTGAGATTCCAGCACATGAACTCGAAGGCTTCGTAGCGCTTCCCACACACCCCAGTAGGTGGATCGATCTGGAAATTGGTTTCTAGTTACCAGGTAGAAGACGTACCGCGAATTGTGTTTGAGTCTCAGTGTCTTGCCAGGGGATGGCATCTGATCTTCAAGTTTATCTAATTGTGCAAACTTCTTTCGAAATATAACAATAATAAACTTTATTGCTCATAGAATATACATTCATAGCAAGGGTTCGGTTGACAGTCCATGAATAATTAAATATTTATAGTTACATCTTTGGTCTACATAATATAAGGCAAATATACATAAAGAAAAAATAACAAAAAAAATCAAGATTTACATTCAAAGTATTAAAAAATAATCAAAATTAGTACATATAATGGACGCATGGAACTAACAAAATTATTTTTTTGTCTATTGGACTAATCCGAAACTAACGAAAGAGCTCAAAAATGATCATTCGTTAATCTCGAATGCTCGAAGCTTTACAATATTCCATATGTAAGGAGCAATACATTTTGCATCATTAACATTGAGCTTATTTAGAGTTTCAATGAGAGATTCAGTATTTCTGACAGGGTCATAATTCGGTGATCTCATAGAGGTGTAAATGGGACACTCAAAAAGCATATGGAAGATAGTTTCCGTTTCTTCCATGTTGGGTCAATTATATACGAGCAGCCATTCAAGGTAAATTTTATACGCAGCTGGTTGGTAATTCGTAACTGGGAAATAGTGCGGGTAGGCATTTTCTGGATTAAATAAGAACTGGGCAACGAACAGCTAGAAAGTGATTTATATAATGTAAGGAATCAGCTGTCTTCTTTTCGTGTAACGTCTAATAAATATAGCTTTTGATAATACCGTGAAAGCAACGACTTTCTATTAATTTTTAGTTCAACAGCGCTAATATCATCCCAAATATCAGATGCGTCAATAAAATCAAAATGCGACTTTACTTGCTTAGCCCAATTAAATTTCTCACCATATTCAGGCAGTAATTTCAACTGCCGTTTGAAACAAAACTTAGGGTATTTGCAATCATCCAACAGAAGTATCTTAATAATCCAATTTAATGTTATCTTGAACAAATTATACGACAATTTTACCCGACCTGCATCAAGTCGAAGAGCATAATCAGGAGTATTTAAGGGTACCATCAAAACTCTTTTTAGAAAAGATATCTGAACACGCTCTATAATATCTGGATACCTTAATCCCCAAATAGGCAATGCATTGTACATAATACTAGCAATAGGAGATTCCAATAGCTTTATCCGCGGGGACAAATTATCTATTTTCATTTTTGCCATTAAAGATAACACTGGTCCTATAGCTTGCTTTGCCTTATTTGCTATTGTTTTTGACATCCCGCAAAATACGCCAGATGGTGTAAATAGTACTTCTAGATAATTATAATTGTTTGTCATAGAGATTAGACATTCGTTAAAATAAGACTTTTGTTGAAACCCACCTCCAGAAAAAGACATGATCTTAGTTTTTGTAGTGTTAACCGTTAAATTATTTTTAGCGTAGTATTTTTCAAATACAGTTGCCAACCCTCGTGTGTGTTTGTTATGTGACAGTGAGTACTCTTCCGGGAGCGTGAACAAATCTTGTCTGTGTTCTGTAGTGACTCCGTATCTAGCTTTTCCGGTACCTCCGTATGCGCCCATACATTCTTCGAAGGCTGGATCAAACTCTTGTTGTGGATGGTTCACCCCATCCTCTTTGTCATGGTCTCCATCGAATGGGGCTAGTCTGTTTTGGTGAACTACTCTCGGTTTTCCATTGGGGATCTTGCTTACCCATAATTTCTGTAATTTTGGAGAAAATCCTTTTCTTCTTGTCGGGTTGTGTAACAATACTTTGTCCCCTTCTTTGAAACCACCTTCTGTGGCCTGCGTATCATACCGTTTTTTCATTCTGTCACTGATAACTTGAAGATTCGTTCGAACCAATTCGTGCACATCGTCCATCTTTCTTCTCAATTGGATCACGTAATCTTCGCCTGCTAGATCTTCTTCAGGCCGACAACTAAACTCCAGGTCACAAGGAAGACTCATTTCACGTCCAAATAGAATTTTCGCAAGTGGTTCTCCCGTGCACTCATTTATGGCCGATCGATAAGCCAACGCAAACTGGGAAAGATACTGGTCCCAATCTCTCTGGTGGCTGGAAACTACTTTGGACAGGTATTTTCCAATGGTCCTGTTCATTATCTCGACCATTCCATCTGATTGTGTATGCAACGCTATTGTTCTGGTCTTCTTCATTTCCAGCTTGTCACAAGTTTCCTGGAATACCTGGCTCTCGAAGTTTCTTCCTTGATCGCTGTGGACTTCCAAGGGCACTCCATATCGGCTGATAATTTATTTCACCAGTACATCCGCAACAGTTGTGAAATAATCCATTACTACCAGGATATATTTACCACCATTTTCTGTCGTCGGAAATGGTCCAGAGATGTCTAAAGTAAACCTTTCGAAAGGGCTTACAACTTCATATTGTTTCATGGGTGCCTTTCTTTTGCGATGTGGTCCATTACTCGTAGCACAAGTCGTACATTTCTTACACGTCCTTCACATAGTCGAAGCTGTTCATCCAATAAAACTTTTCACGGACTCGTTGAAGGGTTTTCTCAACTCTCAGATGACCTCCCGATGGACTGTCGTGTAATTTTCTCAGAACCTCTGCTACTCTCGTTTTCGGGATAACCAGCTGTCTCCTCATCTCGGAACCATAATCGTTTTCAAGGACTCTTTTCAACAGCCCTTCTTCCAATACAAGAGAGTCCCACTGAGCCCAATATGCCTTGAGTGTCGGTGAAAATCTTGACACATCTTGCTATGTAGGTCGCCGATTTTCTTCCTTCCATTGACGAATCTTCTTTAGGTGAGGATCTTTCTTCTGATCTTCGCTGATCTTGGTGGGTGACCGTTCTTCGTTGACTACAGTAGTTCTTGAAACTGCAGCTTCCCTAGATTCCACCTTGTTGCAGTGGGAGCAGTCTGTTGGGTACGGCTGTCTGGATTGGGAGTCGGCATTTCAGTGACTCACACCAGCTCGGTGTTCGCCCCTGTATAATTTCCCCTGTGACTGGAGTTCTTGGGTTGCAGGAGTCCAGGGGCGCTTAGACGGGCTGCGTACGTACTCCAGATCGTCACACTTCCGGCATTTGATCTTCTTCAGTTTCTTGTCTGCCATACCTTTCAACAAGTTGACGATCTGGTCAAGTCTGTCATCGTCACCTTCTTCCTGCACTATCCTACCTTTGTTGTACTGCGAATCCTTCGTGGCTCATTTGCATTTAAGAGGTTCTTGGTTTGCAGGAGTCGTAGGATGCTTATACAAGCTGCGTAGCTGCTCTAGCTCGCCACAATTACAGCACCTGACTTCTTCGGCTTCTTGTCTACCACACCTTACAACATGTTGACGATCTGGTTTATCTTTTGTTTTTTTAAACGACAAATCAAGTGTATCTTTTGTATGTTAAATTTCATGTTCCGTGATAATTTTGTTATTCTGTGTCATTTGATTTGTCAGTCAGCTGTCAGCCATCGTCCGTCATGTAATGAATATAATTCAAATATAATATATTTTTTTCCTTTCCGCGGGCGAAGAAAAAGTATAGTAAGCACCTCGTGTCAAAAACATCTTTGCTTCGCTACACTCGTGCCTAGTAAAACTCGTGACTAAAGTAACCTTTTTGACACTTGGTACTTAATATACTATTACAATGCTGGTTGTCGTGCTTTCAAAAGTTAGGGCAAACTTTTTCGCTGACATAATGACAAAATCATGCGGCTTATGGGATTTTTTATACATGAATTAAATTGTCGGATAAATTTTTACTTTGTATCGAAACATTTTGCCAATCAGTAATCTTATCAAATGTCAGTTAATAGAATAAAATTACTGATGGAAAAATATTGAGATAAAAAAGACAAATTTATCCAATAAAAAAAAGTTCGCGTGTTTTTTGATAAGATAAATTAACGACAGAACATAGGAATAAAAAACAAAAAACTCATTTTTATTGAATAATTAATTAATAATTAACAGAACAAATGAATCGAAAGAACAGTTATTGAAAACACAATTAACATAAATTGGTTGCATTGGTCTACTTATTTCAATATTTTCTTGTTGGGTTTGTATATATGTCGCATTTTCAACTGATGAGTCTCTTAAATCACTAACAAGATTTTTGTGATGCTCAGGATATATTTGGAGGTATGGGGTTTAATTGATTGTGAAGATGAGTGCCCTGTTATTTTTATTAGTTGTTGATCGCTTACTCCTGCTTTGGCTAGCTGGGAAACTGTACGAGCACGATGAGAATGATTTGTAATTTTATTATTTATTGTCTAGTCAAATTTTTGCGGTCGAATTTTTGGTCCAAGATTATATTGTATTAATTCGCAGAGGAACGTTTTTATACCAACCTTTTGAATGATTAGTTTTCCAAAAAGTATTTGGAGTTCAAAATAAAGGATCTGTAGTTATATTTTCATCTCTTTCTTAAAGAAGTAAATTAAAGAATTTTATTGGACAAATACTTTCATCAGTGTCATTTTTTGTTAAGCGTTTGCCGTCTGTTTCTTGTTTTGAACCACCCTGTGCCATTTTCGAAAATATGGCATTGTATTAGAATTCTACTTGTTGGAGTTCCATATTGATCTTTTTCTTCATTAAAATAATAAATTTTACAATTTACAGCTTCCCCTCCCCTCCAAGCCAATTCGTAGGAAGCTATGCGAAAGAATCTTTTTTGCAATCCTTCAGGTTCGTTTATATTCCATAATTTTGCCATTTTTGTTATATTTTTTCTGTCTTTTCTCTTACTATTCCTAGCATCACGAGATTCCTTAAATCCGCAAAAGGATCAAATTTAATATTGTATTCTTTGAAATATTTTTCTTGCATTATTTTTGCAGTTGAATTCCATATCGTTTTAACAGCATATTCTTTGTAATCTTCCCTATTTTTTTTATATTGAAAGCACAATCTTTTAATATATCCGATAATTGTTGTAATTGAGTATTTTCTGATAGTTCATATTGTCGAACATGACAAAATTTCATGAACTGTCTCCATATTGATGATTTCGTATTTTTTGTTGATTGGGGTATTAAATTTTCATTGTTTTTTGTAATTTGTTCATTTGATTCATTCCCAAATCTATTCATATTTTAACAATGTTTTAAAACAAAAGCACTATGTTTAACCCTTTCACCACTATCGGGACTTATATATCCCAAGAGCCGATAATAAATCACTATTGGGTGAAATATGTCCAGAAATGCACGCGTTTTATCAGTTTCAGTGTTTTTGAATATTTCCGTAGAACATTCGCCAAATATGGCAACATCACATAAAAGCACATTGCTGTTCTAATTTATTTCACAACATGAAGAGAATTTAGAAGATGATATTGTAGTAGGAGAAGGGAGTGAATCAGATTCAGAAGAGGTCGTAGAATGAGAAGATGAAGAAGAAACAGAACAACTCCCTCCTCGCCCAACCCAAACAGGTATTGTGTGGAGGCCCCCTACAGCTACTTTCAGTCCCGGAAAACAAATTCCTATTGAGGTTGAGAGTTCACTCCTTCTGGATTTAGACAGATCTGCAACTGAATTAGACGTATTTTTGAAGATATTTCCTAGAAGCTTACTTATACATATTGCTGATTCTACCAACAAACGCTTACACCTCATGAAAAAGAATATACAGTAAACTGATGCACATGAGATTATGCTGATTCTTGGGTGTACCCTGGTGATGTGTTATAACCGAGTACCAGAATTTTATAATTACTGGTCGTCTAACGAATCTCTAGCCAACCGTGTTATAAAAAAGGCCATTAGTAGAGACCGAGGTACTTTGATTTTATCAAAAATGTATTACGCAGATCCAGAAAAGCCCGATGGTTGTTCAAAACATACTATTTAGACGATGTTGTTGGCTGCTTAAAACAGACATTTCAACGCGCGAGAACGGACAGCTCTTATCAGTCAATTGATGAAACTATGACCAAGTTCAAAGGTCGTTCAAGCATGAAGCAGTATTTCCCTATGGAACCAGTGAAAAGAGGAATAAAACTTTGGCAACGATGCGATGCAAAAAATGGATATTTATACGATTTTAATATTTATTCAGGCAAAGAACTTGAGAAGGCAGATGGTACACTTGGAGAAAGAGTAGTGCAAAAGTTGGCATCTACAATTCGTTCTAAGGATGTTTGTATTTGCTTCGATCGCTTTTTCACGTGTGTGAATTTGATGGCAAATCTACTTTTTGCTTGTGTCGGAACGTATATGAAGAATCGAAAGAACACCCCACCTTTTTCTAATGATAATATGGCTCGAGGTGATACACCAGTTTTTGGTTAGTGATGAAGGTATTATTGCAAGCAAATGGCGAGATACTAAGGAGGTTCTAGCATTGTCGAACTGTCATTCAAATACAATAAATGTTGTGAAGAGAACTTTGGGAAATGGAGAAAAGGCAGAATTATCATGTCCCAGTTTTATCGGATTCTACAATATATATATATATATATATATATATATATATATATATATATATATATATATATATATATATATATATATTGAACTAGTTACCTAGTTCTGGAAATAAATTTAAATAAATAACTATAATAAAAAGTATAAATTATCACGGGAGGTGTGTCAGTAGACACAACCATTAGCATAAAGTCAATGACAATTCAGGTATAAAGTTATAAAAAAAGAGTGAAATATGTATCAATCTTATTAAATATTGATGTGATTATTTAAAAAAGGATTATGAGTATAAATACCGAACACAATATTATTTAATCAAGTACCAAAAGTTACCTACACAAGTAATTCCAAATATATGTCAATGTCAATGAGTTCCACATTGCACTGAACACTGCCATAGGAATTTCCGCAGAAAGATATTGCCATATTATAACTTGAAACCTAAAAAAAAGTATAAAAGAATATTTAGTCTAGTGATTGCTTAGTATAATTACACATGTTTTAATAGTAAAAGTTGAGAATTTAATAAAGGGTTGAAAACTATATAAGAAAAGATAGATGGAACGCAGCCCAGACTTATGAAAAGGAAATAAATAAACAGGAAGTAATAAATCTTAGTAAATTTTAAATTACCAACCTAAAATTATTGATTATTTATTGTATACTGAAAATTCATATCAAAAACAAAAATAATCAATAGTTTATGTAAGATAAATAATAAAATAAGATTGAAAGTAAAAAAGGAATCAATTACATATAGATAAAACAATAATTTAGGTTGTAGTTTTTGTAAAAACGAATATTTATAAAAATATCTAAACAACATGTTTATATGCAAAATAGCTATTGTATTATGGAAAAAGGACATGATATATATTCCTTAATACAATAGGAATAATAGTGAATTAGTGTGATTATCCTCCAGAACAATGGAATTAAATATTCCAGATTTGTAACTAAAAGACTTAGAAATGACAATTTTTGTTCTAAATAACAGATCAGTGAGCTTTGGATTGATCAAGCAGAGAGGATTGTTGATTTTGAAAACAAGAGAAGTTTTGTTGTTTTTGTGGAGGAAGCGTCGATGGAGATGACTCTCTGTATAAAATTCATTAAAAATTGTGCTTAAATGTTAAAAATCACAACAAAAGGTAATAAAAAGCAAATAACTAGTGTTTATAATCCTGTGTAAGGAGAAAGGAGTTCCGAAGGTGTATCTCTCTTGTGAGAGATCTGCAAGAGTTTGAAGATGCGAGTTGCAGCCCGGTAGAGAAATCAAATACTAAGGTCTGTGTCTTTAAAATTAACTTAATTGGAATTCCATATAATTTTTTTAAACAAAAAAGTGAACAATAAAATCATTATCAGAACGTTCAAATTAAACAAACTAATTAAAAGGCCAAGAACAGTTATAATATGATGCATCATAATTTTATCTCAATAGAGAATGATACATTTTAATTAATAAGAATACCTGTTCTCACTTGTAATATAATTCACTGGATATGTTCACGTGCATCATAAATGTTCATATAACTTCTAATTCTTTTTTCAATCTCCTGCATGAATAACTATTTGTCTATCACTTTCTTCACTTTAAACTCACACACATATTTCTATAAAAGTTTATTTATATGTAATTGATCGTTTAAAGTTTATAACATTTAAATAGTTTCACCATTATAAACGTGCTGGCTGTGTGTTAACAGTAGGGACGCTACTTCTAGAGGTGAGAGCATCCTCGTATCGTCTAAATTATATCAGCGCATGCGTTCGGATTTATTCGCCGACGCACTACTAGGAATATTATTGTATCGAGAAATGCATATGATATAGGGTGGAACAAAAAACACATAATTTTCAATGTTTAAATCATACCTAAAATTTTCATAATAATTTATTAAATAGTTTTTCATTTGAGTGTTGGTATTTTATTCTTATCACATCCACAATAAAATTTCGTATTGTCATCATATTTCAATTTTTTTTTATCAGAGAAATTTCAGAAATCAAATTTCATGAAAAAATTACAAGGAGAAAGGTAAGGTTTGAATCAATTTCATTAATCATTGGTTTTAATGCGTCCAGAACTCAAAGAGAGGAGTTATCATACTTCAGACTAAGATATATAAAAATAAATAAATACAGTTAATATAAAATACATATTGAGCTAGCCGAGGTAACAACATATTAAAAATAGTAAATTAAATAAATATACAATTCAACAATCAATACAATAAAAAAATAATTATAATATATATATATATATATATATATATATATATATATATATGGGTGGCGTTGATTTGGCAGACCAAAAAGTGTCTACGTATGATCTAGACAGTGAATCTACCAAATGGTGGCGTAAGGTTTTTTACAAACTTTTGATGACGTCAGTTGTAAATTCGTGGATAATTTTTCAACAAATTCGCCATAAGAAAATACAGCTCATATCATTGCTGGTGCCATTACCCGAACAGATGATAGAGAAAGGCAAAGAGAAGGCTGCCGTAAAGAGACGTCTTAGCGGAAGATGTGGCCCTAGAAGCAAACGTCAAAAACTTATGATAAATGTTGGCGACCATTTGCCCAATGATGGTCCGTCCAGAAGAAGATGTCATCAGTGTACTAAAAATAAGGTGGAAAAGCGTACGAAGACAATCTGTATAGCTTGTAACGTGCCTTTATGTAAAAATTGTTTTTTGCCTTTTCATTCATAAAAAACTCAATAAAATATGTATGATAATATATTGGCGTTGTCTGAAAAATAATAATATCTTTTCCATACCTTTTTCACCCATATCGATGAGTACATTCACCTAAAACGAAAATATAATCAAAAAACATATTCAGTGGTGAAAGGGTTAAAATTCAAAAATCTGACAGACTATTCATTGACATTTTTTGCAGTTTTGCCAACACTTAATTGCTGTGATATTATATGTAACCAAATTTTATACTTGCGATCAGAGATAAAATGGTAAGTTTCAACATTAGATCTAATTGTTGAAACAGACCATTTTATCTTTGTTCACGAGAATAAAGTCGTTCGAATTTGAATTATTCCAACCGCTACAATGCGCTACGTCATGAAGACTCCATATTATCATAAAGGATATACATATGGCTGGGACACAATGCAAATTTAGCTAATAGTTTTCAAGTATGCAAGCACATAACGAATTTTCCATACTGTAAAATGTGGAAAACGCGGCATTTCTTTTTCTAAAAGTTGTGATTTTCGTTTCTATGGTAAGTAAGTTCCACTCCTTAAGACGGGAACCAAGAAGTTCTGACTGTTGCTTTGACAACCCCAAATCACTCTTTTTGAACAATCAAATGTGGCTCGCCGGAATTGTAACCAGGCGTGAATGTGGGGTCGGTACATTGCTGCTCGGAGCTTCCTGAAAAACCGTTATTATCTCCATTAATTCCCAAAACAATATCTTGTCAATCCAAAGGCGCCATCGGTATTGGCAAGTCTGCATTGTGAGGAACAGGTATTATGGCAGATTGCAAATTTGGATGTTCGATCTTACGCTTTTCTTTTTTGGAATAACCTTCACTCTTTGTCAAACAAAAATAGCAATCATCAAAATTGTTGGTGGGTTCTCGCAATACCATTGGAGCTGCAAAAGCATGCTTCTCCTCCCTTTCATCCACTAAACCAATGACACGCTACAACTGACACAGATTACATGGGGAGCCCACGGTTTGTCTTGATCTCCGATTACAACACCAAAATATATGAAATAACCATTTTTCACATTTTCAGAAAATGGTCTGGCTTGTGACTTCACCATAAATTCTCCACAAATATAACAAAACTTGTCAGGAGAAATTTTGCAACTGCGGCACGTATGACTTGCCATTTTTGTCGTTAAAAATTTTTTCTTAAATACACAGAACCATTCAATTTAAAACTCAAATGTGAACTAGCATTATAAAAATTATTGTTTGAATTGTGTTACAAAAATCGCTTCGGCCAGTGTAATTTATACAAGTTTCCTGCACAAATTTACTCATAAAGTAATTTAATTAGTTGTAAACATGTGCCCCTTATATGTAGGTATTCATCATTGCTTCAGAAAATCCCGTGAACCCGTGAAAAGTTTTACAATTCTAGAGTGAAGCGATCAATAATTGAAATGGTTACCAAGTAATCATTGATTTAATTTAGATGCATATTTAGGAAATAAACGGGCATGTTTTAGTGATTAATAGATAGTGTTTTGGTCAGCGAGAAATTGTTAATTAAGTTTCGTCAAATATGGCAGGAAAGAAGAAGAAATCAGTAGCTAATAAATTAGCGAAAATGTCCGATGAAGAAAGGGCAAGGTATATGCAACATCGAGCTGAAATGGAAGAAGAAGCGATAAAAAGAAAGGAACAATTAATAGCAACATTTATGAAGGTAATATACATGCATATACAGGGTGTTTCTATATTCGACCGACAACGCTCTACCACAGAGAGATCTCAATAAATGATTCATTTTGATATAGGAATGCGAAGCCTCACGGGTTGCTGAGATATAGGGTATTCAAAATTTTAAATCAAAATAAAAAATTTGCTATATAATTTAATCTACCAAGATCGTGTCAAATAGACAAAGTGTCACGAACTAATGAAAATATGACACGTGCCTACTATATTATAATTTAGAAATATTGTGTAGTGTTTAATTACCTGCAGACTTTTGTTTAGAGGCAAATTTCTACAACACCGTTCATTTCAGCTCCATAAAAGATTATTAGTTTTTCAACTAAAAATAATCAGGCAATTTAAAACAAAATTACAAAAAGAATTTGCTCCAGTGGCGTAAAAAATAGGGTGATAAAAGTGACAACTAACCCTCACAGCGCGCCACTGGTTAAATTCTTCCAAAGTTTGTTTATGTCAAAATATTACTTTATTAACCTTCGGATGCCGGAGGGTCGCGCATCTGCGAAGATGCCGGAGGGGGTACATTGTGTACCCCACATTTTTTTTGCTTTACAACTCTCAAAATATTCTATATTTTCATTACTTATATCTAAATAATAAAAAAGCAATATTTGTTTTTGAATATAATTTTAATAGCATATTCGATACAAATATAATCAAGAAATACAAAAAATAATATTTTACATGACGAAGTTAATTAGAAAATTCTGGATCCAATAAACTACATTTTGAACAAATTTTTGATTTCGTAGTTAGATGATGATCAGGACAAACAAAGTTTCTGCATCTGTCACACTTACTTCTGCTCTTCGTGTCATATTTTCTAGGGCAGAGTACACACCTTCCCATGGATTTTTGATTGCCCTCGATTCTTGTACTAGGTCCAGGATCTAAGGTGCCTATAAAATCATACATTGCATTTAGTATACGTTTGTGAAACGTCACACCCGATTGTAGTCGTCTTTCAACATAGGGTTTTATAAGTTGCTGTCCCATGTCTAGTAAAAAGTCTCTGCGTTTATGTGTAGCAGTTGTACTAAGCTGGTTTTTTTTTGTTATCCACAACACAAATGCATTTAGACAAGCAATGTCAATTGTATTTTGGAACAAAACAAATGGCCACCTTTTGGTCGATCTTTTCACCGAGTATTCATTTACCATTTTGTCCATGGTGTCAACCGAGCCTTTTGTGTCATTGTAATGTAGAATTATTTCTGGCTTATAATCGGTCTCTTCTCCCGAAATTTTGTCATCATGGTGCTCAGTGCTGAGAAGAATGGCGGCTTTATTTTTAGCAGGAACATATGAAACTAAGATATATTTATCTTGAAATGTGAATATGGAAGACTTCTCGGTTTTTGAAGGATGCGGTAGAAGAACTGGAGAAATATCCTGTTTGTTCTTCCTCATGGTTCCACATAGGGTCAGATTTTTGTTCAAAAGCTCGTTAGCAAGAGGAATACTGGTGAAAAAGTTATCAGTTGTTATTCCGTAACCACCTTCAAGACCTTCAACTAGGTCGAGAACCACTCTTTTTCCCTGGTCTCTTTCCGGTTTATTTCCTTCCTTTTCCGTGTAAATTTGAAGGTTTAGAGCATATGTTGAGTCATTATCCTCAAGAGCCCAAATTTTGATTCCGTATTTAGCGGGCTTCGATTTCATATAAACTCGGAAGGGGCACTTTCCTCTAAAAGATACTAGTTGCTCGTCAACTGTAAGATGCGAGTTGGGCAAATAGGCATTTCTAAAAGCAGCCAATTTATCAAGTTTTCTGCGCTCCGCTCTAGTTGTAAGATCATCAAATCGTAAAACGTAAAATGTTGACAAATCTATCACGCGCCATTAATGCAGGAAATATCGGCCTACTAAAAAGTGAATTTTTGGTCCAAAGGAAGTGAATAGGTTCTCTGTTTGCCTTTAGCGCCCCAGCTATGATCAAAATACCAAATGCGGCATACATTTCAACCGGGTCTACAGGTTGCCATTGACGTTGTTTGTTAGGGTTTTTAGTGTTCCATTCCTCATAATATTTATCAGTTTTTGGTTAGTGCACTCAACAATAATTTGAACTATTTCAGCGTCAATAAACAATTTGAAGCAATCGGATAGGGAAGAAATATTTTCTGACGTCGAAGTGAGTCCTAGTTTTCTTGTGATTATATTTTGCATTGCCGTTCGTGCGGGTCTAGGTGCCTTTCTGTTCCAAACTGATCCATTTTTTGATACATATGTATCATCAATTTGATCATTTTCTTTATAAGTCTAAAAGTAGATATATTATGTACATTTTTCAATAAAGTTCATATCAAAATAACATACCTCACAAATCTCAGGTTCAACATCTTGAATTTCTATGTTGTCTTCTAACTCAGAACACTCAGAATCTGTTTCTAAAACGTTCTCACCCTCATCACTCTCATCAACCCACGGTAAGGCAGTTGCACGATCTGTTTTTGTAAATAAATCCAATTTCCTTTCCTGCGACATATCGCAACACTGACTCACGAAACAAGAGTAACAGTCTCAACACGCGTATCAAATAATACTAACTAAAATAAATATGTCTGTGTGTACGTGCCGTATGAGCGCCTCGGCAACGGTCGGCTTTGCCTACAACTAATACGAGTCGGACGCAAAGTTACGTTGTCTGAAACAGCATTGCCAACCTTGCTTTCAAGACTAATTAAAAAATACATGGATGCCGAATGGGGTACGATGTGTACCCCACCTAATTATTTTCACATTTATTTAAAAAAATAAGAAAAAACTGTTTTTTTGATATATGTACTGATAAATGAGGGTCCAACTGAGGATTACTCAGCAGCATTTTTTCATTCTAAGCAAAATGCAAGAAATACGCCCAAAAAAACAGTATGTGGGGTACATCCGTACCCCCCTCCGGCATCCGAAGGTTAAGGATTATATTGGTCACCAAATTTGAAAGAAAAACAAAAAAGGCGTTCTTGATTTATGGCAAATTTTTGATTTTAATTTAAAATTTGGTGACCAATATACTCCTCATTAAAGTAATATTGATAACATCATAAGTGAAGCATCAGATATAATAAGTAATGAGTCGCGCCACTACCAGAAAAATGCAAACGTCCAAATAACAGCAAATTTGATCATCGGATTTCCGCTTTAGAGGTGTGTGATGTAATTCTAAATTGTGCAAAAGATCTATTCCATTTTAAAAAGCATCTAATAGTGACATCACTTTTATTTCGGAATATTTGGAGACTATCGCAGTACATTTCCCGAGAACAAACTCACTTCCGCATGTTTCTATTTTCCCACACTTGATAAAGATTACGAACTGAACTGTCAGTTATTTATTTAATAAATGATTGCAGAACAAAAAATAGCGCACTACATCTAGTAAAATTTTTAATAAAAAACAATCTAGAAGATACATTGAAGGAGACTGGAAATTGTGATAACAGCTCCCATGACAACATCAGAGGCCGAACGAAGTTTTTAATCACGGAATCGAATTTAAATATTTCTTATAAATTCAATGACCTAAGATCGTATACAGCTCTTTCCATGCTATCTATTGAAAAAAAATTATCTCCGAAACAGACAATTTTAATGACAAAGTGATTACAACATTTGCGAACCGAAAAGAACGTAGAATAGACTTAATTTATAAGAAATAAATTTTTATTACCGAAGTATAGTGCTTAGTGCGTGACTCTTATTTTTCTTGTGTAGCAATTAACAGTCATTCCAGAAATCCAATATTTCAACAAGATTGGCGGAGAAAGGACGATAAAATCGATGGGAGACAACCCTTTTACAAGACAAACTTTTTTTCTTAAATTGCAGAACAATTTAAAATTTTTACCACGAGCCGCCACTGTACTAAATCCTTTTTTCTTTTATTTTACACCATATACAATATGTAGGTATTTAAATGATATACCTCGTATGTTTTGATATCGATCAAAATAAGCCCACATATTTTTACTTTATAGGAATTAACAAATTCTGCATTTATAATTTCAAAACAACTCCTCCTGTATTGTTTACTTACTTGCATATACAAAGGATAAACCTAATTAAAACCGGATTAAAAGAGTTGTGGTAAGGTCAAACTTTATCCTTGTTTATGTAAACACATTACTTTGTTAGAAAATATACGTAACCTTGAAAACCAGTTGGTTGTCAATAAGACTATGTGTAAATGTAAATAAAAAAACAATTAATATTAAATATAAATATGTATTACAATATTTATTTTCCTTAATAATTATTTTTTTACCATATAAAAATACAGTACAATATAAATTCGAAATCGCCTTTCACTTCAGCATCAGATTCACCGTTTTAGCCACCATTTTTGTCTCGTCTGTTGTATCACGCCGTTTGTTTCTTCTTGTTTGATTCAGAGTTCATAAGTTTGGATACGATTTTTCTGGAATGGCCTGAGGGATCAAAATGATTGGTATGTTCGCTGGCTTCTCTTTTGGACCTCTGTTTACCGCTATTGCCACTGTATAAATGTTTGTCATATTCGAAATTGTAGTGTTCGTATTGATCGAAATGACTTTCAGACATTTTTCTTCTCAATTCTCAAGAACAATTCACCAATTAATTATAAAAAATAATAATAACCTTCACAAATTTCGCAACGTTTAGCTTCTACGTATCGTATCACTTTGCGGAGAAAATTATACTAACCTGACTGCTTTATCCGACAGTTATTTATATATTTTTCAATCAGCTGACGTCAGGTTAACGAACCAGATTATAATACTTTGTTGTCGAGGCTTGTTGCACGTTTTGTTATTGTATGAACACAAATTAATCGTTTTTTTAATCTGAAGGTGTTGTTAAACAAAGTTTTTTTAATAATTATAAAGTAATTTTTTAAATTAGCTTTTATTTGAAATTTGATATACAGGGTGGCCGGACGAAAACGAAACTGAGCCATTATCAGGAACTGCGTCTACGTTTTAAAAAATCTCAGTCCCGCCGATTTTTTATCAAAGGAAGACGCTTTTTTCCGGTATTACTCACTTCGCTACTATCAGCTCCTAACAGGGGTAAGCATCACCTCAAAATATTTAAATGGCATTAGGGGTCGAGTAAAAGGTATCATTTTAAAGCCCTTTAAATTCTGTTTACAGCAGTCTTCATATTTTAAAATTCGGCCTAATACTTTTTAATAAAATACATTTCAAATTCTGTTCAGTTATTTACTTACTTCTTAGTTAACCCTTAACTTAGGCCAGGAACACTACAGTTTGACATGGCTGTGTCGTGACGTAGATTAGATATTGGTTGGAATTGCTCGGAAATCATCTAAGAAAAGAAAATATGGAGGTCCGCCAGCTGAAAAAGTTGTGCTATTTGCAGGAAAAATCATAAACTGCAAAGAAACGCAAAAATCGCTCATTTTTCCGATATTTCTTAATATAACTCTTTAAATATGCAAGATAGAGAAAAAAAGTATACTTACGAATTTGTTCTTTATGAAATTCTCTACAAGATAGGATTTGAAATCGATATAATCAATTTCTATAAAAATCTATAAATCTTTTATTTTACCACGTATTGATTATGGAAGTATTATATATGCCTCAGCAAAACCTTCTTCACTAAGACCACTCGATACCATCCAAAGAACAGCATTACTTGTTGCCCTTGGTGCCTTTCGAACAAGTCCAACATTATCACTTTGTTGTGAAGCATCTATACCACCACTACAGTACAGAAGACAGCTATTACTTTCAAATTACTCTTTGAAAATGTTAGCCCTACATAAACATCCTGTTCATGAGATCCTCACTGTTCGGGAGAATGAAGTATTTGAAATGCGGTCAACAATTACCAGACCAGTCAGAATTAGATTTAAAGAGTTGTTAGAAAAGTTAAATATGTCTTGTCCTCCTTTCTACTCTTATCAAGAATATTAAGTCTCTCCATGGTTATTAAGTAAATTAAAAATACATTTTGAATGTCTAAAATATCAAAAAGAGCAACACCCAACCGACCTTATTAAACAAGAATTTCTATCTATTATAGACTCGTATCCAAATTCCAAAATTATTTACACGGATGGCTCAAAAGGTAATGATAGCGCTGGATGTGCCTTCTACACTGAGAATATAACCAGATCTTGGACATTACTAGAAACTACTACAGTGTTCACCACAGAGCTATTTGCCATTTGGAAATCTTTGAAATACATAGAAAATGAAAACCATGGTACCAGTATAATATGTACTGATTCGCTTAGCTCACTGAAGGCATTGGAAAACAACTTCAATCCCGACCCCCTAATTAGACACATTCATAACAATATATTCCACTTGGAGACTGTCGGAAAAAAAGTTATATTTGTGTGGATACCAAGTCATATTGGTATAGCTGGTAACGAGTATGCCGATGTTGCCGCAAAAGGAGCACTAAGTAATCAACCAGAAGATATCCCAATAAGATCAGAAGACTACAAAAATTACATGAAACTGAAAATTATGTCAACATGGCAAGAACAATGGAATCAACATGTGTCAAAACTGAGAAGGTTAAAGATTCATGTCAAACCCTGGGCAGCGAATTTGCAACTAAAGAGACAGGAACAAGTGAAATTGACAAGAATGAGAATTGGACATACACATCTTACATCCTCCTACATGTTACTAGGACAAAATCCACCAAGATGCGAAATATGCAATACAATTTTAACAATTGATCACTTATTATTAGAATGTACACAATATATTAACCAACGCCAACAGGTTATGCTTCCAAATGATATAAAACTTTGTTTAACCATTACAAAAAATATAAAAAAAGTTATTACCTATTTGAAAATGATAAATGTATATAACAAAATTTAATTTAACTAATACCAAAATGTAAATAGTTAAGACATATATAAGGCTAATGACCACGTAGTCGACGCCTTCATCAACAAAAAAAAAATCAATTTTGCGTTGAGAAATGGTGATAAATGCAAAAAAATAGCTAAAAAACGAGGTTATTTTAAAGCATTTGTTTCGCAGATAAGAAATCATCCAATCACGCTATCAATTGGGATTTAATAACCTGATTATAGTATAAAACAATATGCCAAAGGCCGATTAAATTGGCCTGATAGTTTTTATATGAATTAATTGTTAATTAATTTCCGCTAAAAAATTAACGTCATTTTTGCGTTCATGCCAGGCTTACATTTTTGAGTTGTAATAGGCGCCGATTTTTTTAAAACTACTTAGACCTCTAAACTATAATACACAATAGTTATAATGAACAATTTTTAAGTTTATATCATTTTTTTACGCGATTTTGAAAAGTTTAAATCGACTCTTCAAATCGAGCGCGGCGCAAAAAGTTGCTGTTTCTCGGCTTCTATTGGGCCGATTTTGATGATTTTTTTCAAATCGATATAGCAAAATGAAAGAAACTCATTTTTCAGAATGGCGTCTACCAATTATGACAATTTAAGCATCTACAGTAACTACTTATAATTTGGCATTTTTTATGTTGATAATAATCAATGATTATAATTATGTCCATGCTAGGATTGTGTTGTTCATTGCAAATTCATATAGTTAAAATAAAATAAAATAATATATTTATGTAAAAAAGTAGAATACAATAATGTAACAAAAAAGCGAAATATCATTATTTATTGTATGTAGATCTTATAATGAAATAGAATATCCCATTAATATACATAACAATTAATTGTACTACCTGTAATTTTGATTACTAATTATTTCAACTATACGAATTTGCAATGAACAACACAATCCTAGCATGGACATAATTAAAATCAATGATTATTATCAACATAAAAAAATGCCAAGTTGAAAGTAGTCACTGTAGATGCTTAAATTGTCATACTTGGTAGACGCCATTCTGAAAGATGAATTTATTTCATTTTACTACATCGACTTAAAAAAAATCATCAAAATCGGCCCAATAGAAGCCGAGATACAGCAACGTTTTGCGCAGGGCTCGATTTGAATCGTCGATTTCAACTTTTCAAAATCGCGTAAAAAAATGATAAAAACTTAAAAATTGTTCATTATAACTATTATGTATTATAGTTTAGAGGTCTAAGTAGTTGTAAAAAAATCGGCGCCTATTACAACTCAAAAATGTAAGCCTGGCATGACCGCAAAAATGACGTTAATTTTTTGGCGGAAATTAGTTAACAATTAATTCATGTAAAAACTATAAGGCCAATTTAATCGGCCTTTGGCATATTGTTTTATACTATATTAAGGTTCTTAAATCCCCATTTATAGCGTAATTGGATGATTTCTTATCTGCGAAACAAATGCTTTAAAATAACCTCGTTTCTTAGCTACTTTTTTTGCATTTATCGCCATTTCTCCAACGAGAAAATTGAATATATCGATTTTAAACTAATTCTGTCTTGTAGATAAATTCATAAAGAACAAATTCGTAAGTATACTTTTTTCTCTATCTTGCATATTTAAAGAGTTATATTAAGAAATATCGGAAAAAATGAGCGATTTTTGCAGTTTATGATTTTTCCTGCAAATAGCACAACTTTTTCAGCTGGCGGACCTTCATATTTTCTTTTCTTAGATGATTTCCGAGCAATTCCAACCAATATCGAATCTACGTCACGACACAGCCATATCTCAATGGTTTGGGACAGTGGCGTAACTGCGGGGGGGGGGGGTATGAGGGGATAGAAGCCCCCCTCCCCCCAGAACACGAAAAATAAAAAAATCCAATACATAATCACAGAAAACCTATATGTTATTGAAATGTACTAAAAGCTAAGAACTGTAGACAATAATTTTATAAGAAAAACAAAGCTAAAATGCAGTTTTAGGGGCTCAAAATTTGAAAAAATTTTCGATACCCAGATCTCCCGGTACTTCATCCCCCCAGAGCTTCATCCTAGTTACACTACTGGTTTGGGGTCTAATTCTCCTGGACTAACTGGCGTTGTGACGTCCTTTTGACCCAAGCTGACCCAAGAGATAACATCCAAGCAGATCTCCGGAAAATGAACATTCCATTTGACCCTAGGTTGATGGAAGACCGAACAAATTGGAAAAAAGTTGTACAGTCAGCCAAGACCCGCCCAGGGTGCATATTTCAAAACTGCACATTGATACGAAGCCAGTAGTTAAATGTGGCGCTGCCATTGGCTGGATTGTGTAGTTACCGTCTTTTAAACTCGAATTTAAAATGTTCCTTGATGTTGTTTACAACTTGGGGATGTCAATTAGATTTTACTTTTCATAATACAATTTTGCAAAAAAATGTACTAATACCATGTGATCACCCTGCATAAAAATATTGATAGAATTTTTACTTAAATCTAAATTAATACATAATTTAGTAATTGTCATTCTATAATGGCAGCGACAGCATAAAACCAATTGATGTATCGTATTCGCATAGGGACTGGCGGTGGAAATCCAGCAAATACCAGCGCCGCATTAAGCTACTGGTTTCGTATCAATGTGCAGTTTTGAAATATGCGCCCAGGGTTGTAGCGCTACGTTATGATGATGATACATTTCGGTATGCACCCCCACCGTTATTTAAAATTTCGAGCTGTGCGTCTCAGTACCTTCTAATTAGTATGTTCAGGGGTTGTTCACTTTTTAGTTTTGACTAACAACAACTAAGCGCTGCTGTTCCGCAGTTGGTAATAAATTATATTTTATTGTTGGTAAAACCTGCTGTTTTCGATATCACGGTGGTTCCGTGTCGATCTTAACCAATATTAACATCTTTGAATATTAACGTCAACTTAATAGATAAATCGTCTTTCATGTTTAATTGTTTGAATTTCAAAGCATTGAATAATCGTTATTTCGTGTTTTCGATTTCATCATTCTTATAATTTTTTAATATTATGGATATTATATTTGATTCTTATTTCATTTTAATAATGGTATATACACGTGTTGTGTACCTACTTGTTATTTTAAAAACACTGAAAAGCCAATGCATGCTTTTCCTAAAGATCTTGAGGTAAGTTAAATTGCAAACTTATAATCTTTTATTTATAAAGACCTAAAAAAGTAGGGCTAATGAAGCATTGCATATTTATAACTTTTTGGTCCACGCAACGTTTCGCATTAAAACATAATATTCTCATGTTTATAAAAAATATATTCTCATAGCTTTCACATTATAAATTTGTTTTTCACATTGTTCACAATAGAAATAGTTTTTAATAAGGTGTTTTGCATTATTTTACTTCATATGTGCCGATATGAATTTCCTTATAATTAACAATTTCTTTTTTGTTAGCTGTTCCGTATGTGGATGAATAACATCAACCATGAATATTTACTTACCCAGGATAAAGATAAAGTCATTCGGAACTATAGAGTTTGTGATGTCCACTTTTCTGAGGATTGGAAATTCCAAGCCTAAAATAACAGAACAAATTTAAAACGAAATGCAGTACCTACTTTATACTTGGGACAAACTGGTAAATACTGTAGTTGATTGATTATTAAATAATGTAAAATTCCTAATTACCAGTGGATATATACTAGAATACTGGATATATACTAGATATACTAGAATTCCTGAAATACTTGAGGTTTTTTTAATAATTTAGTGTGTTTTGTGAAGATGAATGGTTTTTGATAAAGAATAAAAATAAACGTACTATTTTTGATAGCCACTTCATTTTATTATTGTTGTTTTAGAAAGTGGCAGCCAACAACCAGATTTCAGTCAAAGTTCTAATGGAAAGTTTAGGTAATATATTAGTATAATTTGTACTTTCATGTATTCTTACACTTCATTACAAAATAAGATGATTTAAACATTAAGTTCAAAAAATAATAGTGCAGGATTGTGTCAAAGTAATAATAAATTGTTCTTTTGTTCTTTTTCTGGCCTAATAAAACTAGCATATATTTTAAAAATTTATTTATGCAATGATTTTATAGTATACACACAAGAAACACACCTACAGGTTTAAAAGTACAAAAATCAATGTGATAAGAACATTAAAAATTATTAGCAAACTAAATTACATTATTTTAATGATAATTTAATATTGTGGTATTATGAAGGTACACGTCGTAGGGCTTTGTACCTTAGTTTAATTATATTGTTTTTATTTATAGTTAAAACAAGTGAGGACATTATGAGAAGATGTAAAAGTTACAAAAAAGTAACACTGTACAAGACAATCCCTAGATGTACTATTGCACGGAAAAATCTCATGCAAGCTGATCAACACATCAAAACATTTTCTGAATATATACGCACACAAAATTTGACTAATCAAGAGTATTTAACAAATATAATGGAGTTTACTAACTCTGAAACATTTATAGGTACGTCAATATCTATGTCCACTAACTTAGGTGACAAAAACTCCATTTACCGGATGATATATAATAAAATAATAATCTTTAATTTATCCTGAATCCTAATACAATGTGATAGTAACAAAATGGAATAAAACTGGCAAGCTTTAACAGTAGTTACAGATTAGTAGACATGTATTCATTAAAATCTTTTGTTTGCTTTATCTTCGGTAATTTATTGTACATTTTAATCATTGAATAGAAACAATTTTTTATATTGTCAACCTGTGTAGTGGATGTTGATTATTGTTAATTGATTTAGAAATAGTAAGCTCTTTTGATTCCATATTTATTGTATCATAGGTAAGTAAATGTAAGAGTATGTTCTACCCATTGTTGTGTGGCTAGTCAGGGAAATACAAAAAAAAGTTGTCATTATTGTTGCTTTAGAGCCTTCAAAGATCTCGTTTTTGATGTAGTGATCTGGAAACTAATCTAAGTCAGATCACTGGCAAATTAAAGAAACTCTTTGATTCATTTCAAAGGAATTTGTTCGTGAAGCCACATGACGAATTAAAAAACTCTTTCAACTAACTTTGAAATAAGTGTTTGTGCCGTCACGTAGTGAATTGAAGAACCATTTCAATAAATTATAGAATAAGCTTTTGTGATACCACAAAATGTAGGCCTGTCTTTGATGGGGAGCCTTAATGAGGCCTGGAGTCTTAAACTTACGTCTCCTGGGTGGGCCATAAAAAAAGATGAATTCTTTTTAAATAATAAATATCTGGAAGTAATATTAGAATGGTTTTGTGTATATTCGTATTTAAATGTAATGGTTATATTCTGAATTATAATTTTAAGTTATAAATTATGTAAAATGTATGTATGAAAATAGTATGTATCGCTTTGTTCCTAGTTTATAATGAAGTTAATTCCCAGTACAAAAATAGGCTGGAAACGGTGCATATAATTACTAGTAGTAATGTTCTCAATATGCAATATAGTTAGTTGATTTGTTTAGTATTTTTCACGATCTAAGAAAATCTGCTATATTGCCTCTCATATAATAACTGGAGGCTAGTCACTTTCTTAGATCGTGAAAAATACTATACTGGTACAACAAAATTGAAAGATACCCGACAATTTGATATTTTAAAAATTCCCGCCATTTAAAAATTTCAAATATTCCCGCCAGAGATCTGACAGTATCTATGTCACAGAACAAAAAGTTCTGTTACGTCGCTGCTATTGCAGCGCCTTTGTGTTGTTAGTCGTAACTAAGGCCTACTTGAAGTGAGCTATCTTCTTTTTTTAATAGTAGTTATATGATCTGTGAGTATGCTCTCAACCACGAGTCGTTATTACAGGCCTGTTACATCTACGGAATTTTCCGTAGATCTACGGAGTTCAAAAGATGTCTACGGAATCTCCGAAAAGTCTCGAAAATCTACGGAATTTTCAATAACAATGATAATAATTCCTATGTACTGTTATACTGTTTGCTCCGAGTTCTCTGAGTAAATTATTTCTCAAAATATTATCCACTAACAAAATACTTACTACGAAAACGAAGAGTGCGGAGAGTAGATAACCTGACATACTCCAATCTATATTTGTGGTTGTTTAACTTACACCAATATTTAGTCATTGACTTACACTAATCATGAATATAACCATAACCAAAAACAGACAAAAACTTAAAAATCTTCATTATTTAATTTCCACAAAAATAAAACAAAAGAAATCCATTTATTGCAGCTTCGGCTACCGATTTTCCTATAGTAATGAGTGAAAATGTGAATTAAATTTCTCGGATAGTTTTGGAAACTTCTGGCCCAAAGTATCAGTTTTTAAAAATGCAAATGATGAACTAACATTTCCTTTATTAGTAGAACTAACAAATCACATTAGAATTCTTTCTCATATTTCTGCAACAGTAGAAAGAATTTTTTCTTCAATTAATATAAACAAAACTAGCACCAGAAACTCATTGATTACCAATACCTACCCAGAGTCGACTACTCCATGCTAAAAAAAAATTAAAAACAATTACAGTTGCCATAACTTTAAAGCTGAAAATTTGTATATCGTCCAATAAACAATTCAAAATTCCCCATACTGTTATGTTGAAGCTCTATTCTGGATCTACGGAAATTTACGAACCAATCTACGGATATTTGATCAGGTGCATGTGGCTGTTATTGTGGGTGCGTTGTTATTTTCTGTTTTTACGTGACAGTGTGATGGTGGTCGCCCGAACCTCACGACGGCAAGTACGTAAAAAAATGTTTTTTCTGTATTTTTTTATTACTAGTACTTTTGTTCTTTAGTTAGGAATGGATACGCCTCCTGTGCCAAAACGTGTTTGCGTATTGTTACGAAATAGCAAACTAGTGTAGTCCCTGAATCCGACTCTGTCTAAGCCATGTATGAAAGATAAAATTTTGGCGGATGCGCAGGGATTTCTTAGAACTGTTTACGATTTTTTGTGATTATAATTTATTTACGATAAAAAGACGATGACGTTGCAAAACAAAATATTGTGATGTTGCCAAACTGTAGTTTTTTCCTTTACTTAACGAAAACTAGAAAAGTCAATCTGATGTTAGATTGACAGTTCTTCTTTTTCATTTTTCTGTGCCTCGTAGGGCGTAAGTCAAAAATATTTATTTAAAAATAAAAGGCTTGTATGATAGGCTTAATTAATTTAATATACTTATTCATGAAAAACTATGGATAAGATACAAGAAACAGTAACCAATCATTCTATATTCGAATTAACATTTAATTATTTACCATAGAAGAGGGTTAAATGATGAACTGTAGGTCCTTATACCTTATTCTATGCTCTATAGAACCATCTTCAAGAGCACTGCAAGAGTTTACGCTGAAAGGAATCAATACAAGCTGTAATCATCTTCATGTAAATTTAAATATTGTTTCTTTATACAATATCTATTATATTTATTAAAATAAAAATAGAATGGAAAAGAAAAATATAGATACACAAAATAAAATTTAGTTACAAGATATAAAAATAAAAAATCTCCCATTTTATCAGTATTATTTATGTAGAGATACTGTGCTCGTTGTTGTAATTTGTGTATTATAAAATAAATGTACCTAATTAATTTAATAATAGTTATTAGTGATTTTGAAAAGGTGGAAATAAAGCAAATTGGATAAAAATATACAAAAAATAAAACACAAGATTTCCACTACAAAATCATCACTATATTCATCGTCACTGTCAAAATTAATAATAAATGGAGGCACATCCTGTCTATCAAATACTGCTTCTCTACCCCACCCATCTTGTATAATTTTTTCAGTGTGCTCTACTGTCTTTGACCAAATATCAGGAGTCACCTTTTCTAAAGACTTTTTCCATACACCTATTACTTGTTCTGTTGAAGAACCATCAGTTCCCACATGATCTCTATAAAAATTTTTAACTATACCCCAAATATGTTCAATTGAGTTGAACATACAGTGGTAAGGGGGAAGTCGAAGCACTTTGTGACCATATTTTTCAGATAATATGTCAGCTTCATATACTGTTGGTGGTTTATGCCTACAAAAATGCATATATTTAAACAAAATAAGTTATCTAAGTATTACCATAATATATTGAAAAATGTTTATATCAACTTACCGTTGTACTAAATTCAATAATTGGGTTTTGAGGAAAGTATTTTCAAAAGCAATATCATTTTGTATAAACCAGTTCTGTATATCAGCCTTTTTGGTAGCTGTTGTTGGTACTTTATTGATCACTGTACTGTGATAACTTGCATTATCCATTACAATTGTGGCAGGTTCTTCCAAGTTCACTAAAAGCTGGTATTCAAACCAACGCAAAAAATTTTCTCGGTTCATTTCACTGTGGTAATCACCATCTTGTTTTTTGGAAGAAAAAACCAGCCCTGCTCCAGGAATAAATCCAGAAGTTGAACCAGCATGCAATACTATATACCTACAATAACAAAATAACAAATTACTACTAGGTTTCCAAGATAGACTACATAGCTCAAAACAACTATTAATAATTATATAGATTTAAATAAAATAGTGTGACTAGTAAATATTTGAAAAGGTCTTAAAATGGCAGAAATGTTAGTACATCATAAATTAATTGCTAAATTTTATTATTCAATAACCTTGGACCACCAATTTTGGTTTTTTCACGCTTCTATGATTAGAATCTTGCCAAGAACGTCCAACAGTACCGTCTTCAAATATCCAGGTCTCATCCAAAAACACAAATTGATAAACCGTCCCTTTTTATCTTGACATATTCATGTAGAAAATGTACACGTTTTAATGCAATATGTGGCAACTCCATAAAACACGACGAGGATCATCTTTTTGGTATTTGAATCCAATATTTTTCACTATATTCCAGAGTGATAGTTAACAACCATTAAATAGTTCACGCTCCTGGACTTTGTCTCTTAAAGTTTTCAAGGTTATGTGTTCCTCTGAAAAAATATTGTGTTAGTTAATTGTGAATAAAATAAAACAGTAAATTCAATATACTCACTGTTTCCATACATTTCGTATATAACATTTCGGAAAGCATTTTGATCAAAGTTTATCAATTTCAACAGTAGGTTTTATGCGATGTCTCTTTTTAGGTGGGCTTTTAGGCAATACGGTGAACAGTGGTAACGCTAAGTTGTAAAGCTTCTACAATATATAATTACTTCAATTTATGATAGAATGATATATTATCAAGTTTAATTAACCTAACCTAACATTAATAACATTTAATCATTTACATTTAAATATGTAACAATAATATTAATAATGATGAATTCAAATAGCGAATACTATTACTTACGTCTCTTACAGTAGTCAGCGGGAGAAGCGGGCCCCCATTTCGGCATTCTCGTTCAAAATAGCTCAACAAAGATGTTACCATCTCTTGACATTTTCTGTTCAGCTGCTTCGGCATTTTATTAACCACACACTGCAGATCTGCCTAAATAATTAGTTATGAAAATAACTGTTTTTTTTAATCTTAAAGTAGTAATGAATTTAGAAGCACCAAAAAAACTTGTAAATATTAGACGATGATCGAATGTCAATAGACTCACTGTTTCCATACATTTCGTATATAACATTTCGGAAAGCATTTTGATCAAAGTTATCAATTTGAACAGTAAGTTTTATGCGTTGTCTCTTTTTAGGTGGGCTTTTAGGCTGTTCACCTCTATTATGCTTGGCGGCAATACGGATAACAATGGTAACACTAAGTTGTAAAGCTTCTGCCACTCTCTACAATATAATTACTTCAATTTATGAAAGAATAATATATTATAAGTTTAATTAACCTAACCTAACATTAAAAGCATTTAATCATTTACATTTAAATATGTAACAATAATATTAATAATGATGAATACAAGTAGCGAATACTATTACTTACGTCTCTTATAGCGGTAAGCGGGAGAAGCGGTCCCCCATTTCGGCATTCTCGTTCAAAATAGCTCAACAAAGATGTTACCATCTCTTGACATTTTCTGTTTAGCTGCTTCGGCATTTTATTAACCACACCCTGCAGATTTGCCTAAATAATTAGTTATGAAAATAACTGTTTTTTATCTCAAAAAAGCAATGAATTTAAAAGCAATGAATTTAAAAGCACCAAAAAAACTTGAATATTAGACGATGATCGAATGTCAATAAACGTCAAAAGAAACTGGGGAATTTTACCAGTTGATTTGACAACGTCTTGAAGTTTTGCCAACCCGTTAGCTGTAAATTTCCCTAGCTGTTGAGGATATATTGTATTCACGGTTGGTAAATTAATATTTATTCTGATAAGCAGGAAAGTGACTAAAAATGACATCATCGTCTTTTTATCGTAAATAAACTATATCTTATCTAGACATTGTTTTTGTGACCAGTCTTAACTAGAAAATTCCAGGGAGCCGATTGTTTTTGTGTAGACAGCAATCTGGAATTATCTAGTGAAAAAGGCACTAATATATAAAGGATCGACCAGCAGGAGAAGTTTAGTTTATAAAGTGATCTCGTGATATAAACAGTAGTGAAGTGCTTATATAAAAATTATTGTCAGTGAATATACTTTGTATATAATATAAATTAGTGAATTGTGTAGTGAATAAATAAATTAAGTTGGTAGACATAACGTGCGTGTATAAATTCATCCCACCCGTAATAAAAACGTTTAAATAAGTAAGAAAAACATTACAGTATGTTTGACTCTATGGATAGTGATGTACCATTATCAGAACAAGGGGATGACGTTGTTCTTGAAAGTGAACATAACACCAACTCGGGTCAATCTGCAGATGAAGGACCTTACCTTCAGACTAACGTAGACATGTCTGCATATGGAGATTCTGATAACCATACTCCAGTAAGAAGTGTTAGAACTCAAACACACAATATTATTAAAATACCAACTTCCCGATCTGTTGTGAAAAATATGGATCATTTAAATGCTTGGATCTCTATTTTTACAGAAGATATGATAGTGCAAGTACATCAATGGACAAACAATAAGATTAGAAGATCAAGAGAAAAATTCTCCGATCCATCCAGAACAGAGCTCAGGGAGGCCACATTAGAAGAAATAATTTTTTGGTTTGCTTATTTATACAGTGATATTTAAATCCAACCATGAAGATGTTCGGTCATTATTTGCAACAGATGGGACTGGTCGAGTTATATTTAGACTGTCTTTATCTGTAAAACGATTTGTCACGCTTTTGGTTTATTTGAGATTTGACAATCCAGATGACCGAGAAGAAAATAGATGCAAGTGCAGCCATACCTGAACATTTCGTGGAAATTGCCGCTTCAAGATATATATATATATATATATATATATATATATATTATTGTGAAAAAATAATGCTACACCCTGTATATCAAATAATGAAGAATTAAGATTATGTATAGTAATCTAAAAGAATTTTTTTTAAGTCAAAAATTTTTTTTTAAACATTTGAATGGAGAAAATCTGTACGATCCACTATTCGATAGAGAAGACATACAGAAAGGACAGACTGTATAATGTAGGGATAATTGCGAATGGGTGTGATAAACAATTTATATGAAATAAATTACCTAACGAAACTTTTATCAAAGAGATCAAGTATCAAAATTTGTTCATAATAAGAAAATAATGCTTTATTCTGTAAAGTCAAGCTAATCTCGTAATATTTGTTGATTAAGACATTAAAATGAGATAGTGTAGATGTTTAGACATAACAGAGCAGGAAAATATAAAATAATGTGAATTTCAGAGAACATGACTTATAAAGAAAACGAATTTTCATTTTGCATACATATTTAAAGGTAACAGCTGTCATCTATTAAAACATTATGAATATTCATTTGACATACATATTTAGAGGTTAGGAAATGTCATTTTAACAATACTAAGAAATATTATTGAATGAAAATAATATAGGAAGTCTAAGCAATTAAAAACCTTAGAATATAATATCATGATATAATGGATGAACATTTCACTAGTTGAAATGAAGAATTTGAGTTATAAAATAAATAGTCAAATTTGATTGGTTAATAAACATTTAAAAAAGATCACATCGGCGACAACTGTGTTGCTAACGAAAAAAAATCAGAATGTGAAAAAGTTGTTGATTATGGGGGCTATTGACTAGTAGGTTTTCTTTTTGGGAAGAGATTTTTGGAGCAGCAAAATTTTTTGGTAAAGTAAATCAATTGAAATCATTTGGAAGACAAAATTTGAATATAGAATTTAAAACAAATACATTATACTTACAAGAGATATATCAGTGTAAGTAGTTTAGTTTATATTAATAATTAAAAAAAGGAATTGTTGAATGTTGTAAAACACTAATCATGGATTTTATTTTATAATATGGTGTCTTGTGTCTGGTGGAAGTAAATTAGCCACAATAGTTTTCGAAAAACATTGAATAGTGGAATTTGTGTGAGCTGTTTGGACTTTGAAAGAAATACAGCATCGATTCCTGTTCTGGTAGAAGCAGAATGCCAACAGGGAGGTTTTCCAGGAGGAGAATCTGGAACAAATAATGGTGAACAAACAGAAATCGTGAAGTAAATAAGGTAGTACAAGTTAGTTTATTAATGTATTAAGAGGTCAAGCGTACTTACTAATTTGTAAAAAAAACAACTAAAATTTTGTGATGCATAGACGCTGTTAAGAGTGTATTTCGCCGTTTTCTGAAAGTCAAATGTTTATGAAATTATATAACTGTATTTTAATATTATAATAATATCTCACCAGAGTGCGTGTGATTTGTATGAAAGAGTCATCCTTTTAGATAGTTGATTTTCTTAAAAAAAACACTTGTAAAAGTGTAGTGTATTTATTTTCATTAAATTAAATATTGTTTTTCCTTTTGAAGAACGTTTTTTTTTAAATTACTTGAGTTAATCATTTCATCTGGTGACTTGTGCACCATCTACTTACCACAGGAAGAAGCTCTGAATGAAATCGATTGAACTATGCAGATATTTTTTAAGTAGGACAGGACCGTATTTAATTTGAAATCATTAAAAAAAGTAACATATTCTGATTAACAAATTTATTTTTAAAAATATAAAGCATTCATTAACTTTGGCGCTAACATATATAAAATTATAAAATCATTTTATTTAAAATACTTGAACTCTACCCTGAGATGAGAAGTTTTCATGTTGGTTAAATAAACTGTTTATCATACATATTAAATCCTCAACATACCGGGCAAATTAAACTATTTTCTCACCCAATTCTATTCATAATAATATGTCGGCCCAACGTAGGGCAAATTAAATTCCCATATAAAATAAACTATAATAAAATGTCACCGCAACGTGGGGCTAATATAGAAATTTAGTAAATAATAATAAAAAGCATTGAAATAAGTTTTTTTTACTGTATTAAAAGATTTCAAATACATAAAATGGAAAGGAAAATGACATTAAGGGACGGAAAGCAGGTAGGAGTCGAAAGTAGGTCTGATGAAGAAAGAGAAGAAAGGAGTAATGGTAGAGGAGATTTTCAGATACAATATTTGGAACAGGGGAGAGAACATTCGGAAGAAGATATTGCAGAACAAAGACAGGAAGAAGAAGATGTACCGTTGTCAGAAGAAACAGGACAAGAGGTCAAACAAAAATCAAAAGAGAAAGAGGATATGGACGTGATGAGTATGCTTCAAATGATGATGAAAAAAATGGACCAAAATAGGGAAGAAATGAAACAGGATATGAATATAAATAAGGAAGAAATAAAAAAAGAAATGAATATTAAAATGGACCAAAATAAGGAAGAATTAAAAAAAGAAATGAATATTAAGATGGACCAGAACAAAGAAGAAATTAAACAAACTAAGGAACTGATAATAAAATTGATGGATGAAAAATTGGGACATTTTGAGAAGATATTGGAAAAATCAAACACATACATAGAAAATAAAACAGAATCCACTAAACAAGAAATAAGAGGAGAGGGGATTGAAAAAACCACAGAAATAGACAATTCACAGAATAACAGAATTAACAAAATGGAGGAGAATGAAAAGGATTTCAAAGGAGAGATTCAAATAGATGTAAAGATACAAAATGAAAATATAAATAGAAATGATGATACTATAGAACAAAAATTAAGTAATAAAATGGAAATTGACGAAGTAAAAATACAAAGTGTGACGGAGTTTGAAGAAGTTGAGAAGGAAACAGAAGAAATAGAATTTATTAAAATACAAAGACAAATAAATGAGGAAATGATAAATAGCAATTTACAGAATCTAGGAAGTGAGGAAGCTATGAAAATTTATGAAAAAGAGATTTATTGGAAAATAACAGACCCAGATGTTAATATATTGAAACGAATAGTGACATATGGTAAAAGAAATAATAATAAAAATAGGGGGATACAACTTAATTGGAAATTAGAGGAAATGAATAAGATATTACAAGAAACCAAGGAAGAAATAGAAGAAACCATAAGACAGAATATAGAAACAATAATTTATGCAGAAAATTTCGAAATGAGATTAAAACTTAGCAGAAATATAAAGATAATTAATCCAAGAATTTTTAATAGGACAATCAAAAATGAAATGATAGGAAGTGAGAGTATTATGGGAAATGAAATAATAAAAAGAAGAAACAATAATATGAAGAAATTGGAAACGCAAATTTTGATGAATCTATTGAGAGAAATTGATGAGATAGGGGATAACAAAATAAAAAAAGACACAGTGGAAAATTTAAAGAAACTTAGGAAGCAAATAGAAGAGAATCAAACAATAAGAGAAGAGGATAAAACGAAATTTAGGAAAAGAAAATTAAATTGAATAATAAGGCTGTATTATAGGACCGGAATCTAGAAGACGAATAAGGAATTGTAAAAGGTCGATAAGGAATATAAAAAACAACATGTAAATAAGAAGTTTATAATTAACAAATAATGTTAAAAAAAAACATATGTAAATATAATGTTGTACATAGATATAAATTAGGATATATAAAGATAATGATGAAAAACAGAAATAATTACATTAACAGATATAATACAAATGGATATTATAACAAAAAAAACAACAATTATAACAACAATTTAGGAAATAACAATAACTATAATAAGAACGATAGCAAACAAAAACAACTATAACAGAAACTTCAAATAAAATAACAACAAAAATAACAATTACAGAGAACAGTATTCAAAGGAGAGAAGAGAGAGTGATAACATATAAACATCCAATGAAATATATAAAATTTGGGGAAGATTTAGAATTATGAGAAATAATGGAATTGAAAAATATTAAAGGGAAATTAAATGGAAAAGAAATGAAATTATTAATAGATACAGGTTCGGAAGCGTCCATAATTAAAACAAAACTAATAGAAGAAAACATTGAAAATTATGAAAACAAATTAATTAAAATACCAAAAACTACATTGATAGGAGCAAATGGAAAGAAGCTATGTGAAGTAAATAAGTCTATAATACAAAAGATTGAATTGAAGGATGGGAAAGAAGTTGAAATGCAATTACTGTTAGTGAATAATTTGGAATCAGACATAGTTATAGGAATAGATGAATTAACGAAATATAAAGCAAGAATTGATTTTGAAAAGATGGAGATTGAATTAAATGGTAATAGAATTGAATTTGAAGAAGAAAATATAGAAGAATTGGAAGTTGAAGAGGATAATAAGAAGTTATGGGAATATAGAAAGGATTGGAAATATGGGAGTATTGGCAATTGGAGAGGATAATAGGATGTTATGGAATATAAAGAGGAGTGGAAATATGGAAGAATTGGAATTTGAAGAGGATAATAGGAAGTTATGGAATATGGAGAGGGATGAAATAATGGAAAAATTGGAATTAGTATGTGGAAATAAGTAATATGCTGAGAAAGTGAAGAATTTAATAATTAAGTATAAAGGATTAGTTAAAAAAGAGATGAGAATGGCAAATAACTATGTACATAAGATAGAAGTTAAGGGAATAGAAAATTTCAGAATAAGAACATATCCCATACCTTATAAATATAGGAAAGAAGTTGATTCAGAGATACAAAATATGCTAAAGGATGGTATTATAGAGAGATGTAACACAAGAAAAATAAATTAATAAATTGTACCGATATAAGAGACTCTGAGAAATGTAGAAGTAATAAGTCGCATAACGAACATTAAAGAATTTTCAAAAATGGATTTATAACATGATTTTTTAAACTAATTCCTTTGGATGAAACTTGTAAATGAAACATGTACCTAAAAATAAATTAAAAATTTGTATATATTTAATTATAGTATTATAAATAAATTAAAACTAACTGAAGAGGATACTGCAACACAGGATTCCAAAATCATCTTTGTAACAGCAACCGGAAATAAAAAGAAATGTATTATTAGTAAAATTGAAAGACAATCCTAGAATATAGTACTTGAAGTAAAATTTGCGTTCATAAAATTTTTCTTAGAATAAAAAATTTGATAAACGCAAAATTTAGGGGATGTTATTGTGAAAAAATAATGCTACACCCTGTATATCAAATAATGAAGAATTAAGATTATGTATAGTAATCTAAAAGAATTTTTTTTAAGTCAAAAATTTTTTTTTAAACATTTGAATGGAGAAAATCTGTACGATCCACTATTCGATAGAGAAGACATACAGAAAGGACAGACTGTATAATGTAGGGATAATTGCGAATGGGTGTGATAAACAATTTATATGAAATAAATTACCTAACGAAACTTTTATCAAAGAGATCAAGTATCAAAATTTGTTCATAATAAGAAAATAATGCTTTATTCTGTAAAGTCAAGCTAATCTCGTAATATTTGTTGATTAAGACATTAAAATGAGATAGTGTAGATGTTTAGACATAACAGAGCAGGAAAATATAAAATAATGTGAATTTCAGAGAACATGACTTATAAAGAAAACGAATTTTCATTTTGCATACATATTTAAAGGTAACAGCTGTCATCTATTAAAACATTATGAATATTCATTTGACATACATATTTAGAGGTTAGGAAATGTCATTTTAACAATACTAAGAAATATTATTGAATGAAAATAATATAGGAAGTCTAAGCAATTAAAAACCTTAGAATATAATATCATGATATAATGGATGAACATTTCACTAGTTGAAATGAAGAATTTGAGTTATAAAATAAATAGTCAAATTTGATTGGTTAATAAACATTTAAAAAAGATCACATCGGCGACAACTGTGTTGCTAACGAAAAAAAATCAGAATGTGAAAAAGTTGTTGATTATGGGGGCTATTGACTAGTAGGTTTTCTTTTTGGGAAGAGATTTTTGGAGCAGCAAAATTTTTTGGTAAAGTAAATCAATTGAAATCATTTGGAAGACAAAATTTGAATATAGAATTTAAAACAAATACATTATACTTACAAGAGATATATCAGTGTAAGTAGTTTAGTTTATATTAATAATTAAAAAAAGGAATTGTTGAATGTTGTAAAACACTAATCATGGATTTTATTTTATAATATGGTGTCTTGTGTCTGGTGGAAGTAAATTAGCCACAATAGTTTTCGAAAAACATTGAATAGTGGAATTTGTGTGAGCTGTTTGGACTTTGAAAGAAATACAGCATCGATTCCTGTTCTGGTAGAAGCAGAATGCCAACAGGGAGGTTTTCCAGGAGGAGAATCTGGAACAAATAATGGTGAACAAACAGAAATCGTGAAGTAAATAAGGTAGTACAAGTTAGTTTATTAATGTATTAAGAGGTCAAGCGTACTTACTAATTTGTAAAAAAAACAACTAAAATTTTGTGATGCATAGACGCTGTTAAGAGTGTATTTCGCCGTTTTCTGAAAGTCAAATGTTTATGAAATTATATAACTGTATTTTAATATTATAATAATATCTCACCAGAGTGCGTGTGATTTGTATGAAAGAGTCATCCTTTTAGATAGTTGATTTTCTTAAAAAAAACACTTGTAAAAGTGTAGTGTATTTATTTTCATTAAATTAAATATTGTTTTTCCTTTTGAAGAACGTTTTTTTTTAAATTACTTGAGTTAATCATTTCATCTGGTGACTTGTGCACCATCTACTTACCACAGGAAGAAGCTCTGAATGAAATCGATTGAACTATGCAGATATTTTTTAAGTAGGACAGGACCGTATTTAATTTGAAATCATTAAAAAAAGTAACATATTCTGATTAACAAATTTATTTTTAAAAATATAAAGCATTCATTAACTTTGGCGCTAACATATATAAAATTATAAAATCATTTTATTTAAAATACTTGAACTCTACCCTGAGATGAGAAGTTTTCATGTTGGTTAAATAAACTGTTTATCATACATATTAAATCCTCAACATACCGGGCAAATTAAACTATTTTCTCACCCAATTCTATTCATAATAATATGTCGGCCCAACGTAGGGCAAATTAAATTCCCATATAAAATAAACTATAATAATATATATATATATATATATATATATATATTATATATATGCCATCGAAACCAGCAAAATATGGCTTAAAATTGCAATGTATAACGGATGCCGAAACAAGCTATGTTTACAATACATATTTATATTGTGGAAAAAGTAGCGACGGCATGGGACTATTGATGAATATAGCTAGAGTTTCTGTCTTAGTGTTCTATGTTGTGTGTCGGATAGTTTTGTACTCCTAGAAATAAGATTTTGACAGTTCACTCGATATGTGAGATTGACAATAAAAAAAATACGTTTGTCAGTTTAGTAAAGTTAATAAAAGCTTTTTCAAGTGCATTTTTACTGCAGTAGAACCCATTACAACAGGTTATGGGCCCAGAGCATCAAAAGAACTAAATATAACGGCTGTAAGCAAACTGAGAAAAGGGTCGACAAATCGATACCAAGTACAAGCAAGGTCAAACTGAAAACGTAAAAAAAGGAGGCTGAAGAACCTAGCAAAATGAATTCGTATACGATTCCGGTTTTAGAAGCAAACAATTTTAATAATTGGCTGTTTAGAATAATGGCAATATATAGGAGAGAGATGTAGTGATGCGATAGATCAAACACCACCAGCAGAAACAGCGAGTCAGACCGACAAAGACAACTGGAGCAAAAAGGATGTGAAAGCGCAATCAATCATAGTATCATAGTATCATCATAGTGACACCATAAAAGAAAGCACAAGTGCAAAGGAACAAATCGAAGATTTGAAGGCTGTCTTTGTAAGAACCTCATCGTTGACTAAATTAGCATTGTGGAGAAAATTGATTAACCTGAAAAACGAAGAAATTGAGAAACTAGAAGATTTATTTTTGAGGTTTGATACCAAAATAGAGAACTGAAAGAGAGAGGATCAGCATTAGATGAAGGAGACAAAGTATGCCACTTACTTTTATCTCTACCATCGAAATATAGCCATGTAGTGACTGCTTTAGAAACTATAGAAAATGTGAAACTAGATTTTGTGAAACATAGACTACTGGACGAAGAACTCAAACTCAACACACAATTTAACAACATTGAATCTAGTTTTAAAGCTTCTAGTGGCTGCTACCAATGTGGGAGTCAACAGCATTGGTTTACAGCATGCCCTAAAAAAGAAAGAGGTAGAGGTGGATACAGTAGACGTTCCAGAGGAGGAAGAAATTACAGGCGAGGCTCGAGAGTAGTAGACAACGCATAAATCAAGCCCATGTTACAGAAGAAAATGAGAGTGAAATTCAGCGGTATGCAGCAAATTTATGTTCAGAAATTGATGGGAAAATAATAATGGTTTTGGACTCAGGTGCGAGCAATCATTTCTGAAGAGAAGAAATACATGATAAATATTAAAAACTTAGAAAGTCCAGTAACAATTCATATTGCAAACGGAGAGACATTACAAGCTAATAAAATGGGAACATTGAAAACAGAATGTCAAGGACAAAAGATATCGATAGAAGCATTGATAGTTAAGGATTTGAAGCATAACTTATTATCAGCATCAAAACTTACATCAAAGGGACACAAGATTATTGTAGAAAAGAACAAAACAACCATAACTGGGAAGAATTTTTCGTTGACATGCGAGTTCAATAAAGGATTGTCCGTATTAATAATAGATAAAACAGAAAGGAAATATAAACTTGAACAGTGCAATATGACTGTAGAACAAAGTTTATGGCACAGGAGACCAGGTGATCCAGCAAATGACGCCTTGGTACAGTTGCAGTTGCCCACAGAAACTAAAGTGTGCTCAATCTGCATGGAAGGCAAAGGTGCAAGGTGCTCATTTAAGAATTCTGATAAAAGAAGCATAAAAAATGGTGAATTAATCCACACAGATATATGCGGTCCACTCAATCCAACAGCTTTTGATGGCTCAAGGTACTTCCAAACTATTATTGATGATTATTCACATGTTGTAGTGGTAAAGACATTGAAAACTTAAAATGAGGCAGACGAAAATTTGATAGATTATATTGAAGAAGCAGAAAGACATAGAGAAGTAAAAGTTGAAACAATACGTCTAGATAATGGAGGAGAATACATTAGCCATGTTTTTAAAACATACTGCAAGAAAAAAAGGGATAATATTAGAATATACCATGCCCCATACGCCACAAGAAAACGGGACTGCTGAGAGGATGAACAGAACATTACTTGATAAGATCAGGACAAAAATAATTGAATCACAAATACCCAAATATTTGTGATGTGAGGCACTAAAATGTTCAGTTTATGAGTTGAATCGCGTACCAACAAGAGCTTTACCAAGGGGAATGACACCATCCCAAATTTGGCACAATAGAAATGACTTGAGTAAACTGAGAATTTTTGGTTGTCGATCTTGGTACACAGTATTGCCAAAAGGTAACAAGTTGAATACTAGTGCAAAGAAAGCTGTAATGGTTGGCTATTGCGGTGGAGAAAGGAGTTTATGGTTACGTGATGAGCAAAAAGTTATAAGATCAAAGGATGTAAAGTTTGATGAATCAGTTATGGAGTATAAAGAAAGAAACAAAACCAAAGATGAAACAATTTCAGATAATGAGATAGTAAGACATTTTACTGAAGAAGAAATCGAAACACCAGAAATTGAACAGAATCAAACTGAACATGACAATGACATATATGGAACTAACTCAAATCAAGAAATTACTTCAGAAACCTCTGAAGAGATAGATCATGATATACCTGAAGTACGAGAAGAGAGAATAACAAGAACAGGAAGAACTGCAAAGATGACATCATATTTAAGACTATGATGTTTATGTTGCTTATTGTCTTCTTTCTTGAACATATCAAGATCCGAAAACATTTAGAGAAGCCATCGAACAACCAGAATGGCAAAAATCAATCCAAAAGGAACTAAAATGTCATGAAACATTACAGGCATGGACAGAAGCAAAATTACCACTGAATGCACAAGCAATTGAGACTAGATGGATTTTTAAGCTAAAAGAAGATGGTACGAAAAAAGCAAGGTTAGTGGCAAATGGTTTACAAGTTCCCTACGAAGGGAAAGAATTTGACTATGCACCAGTTTGTAGAATCTCAACAATAAGAATGATGTTATCAATTGCGATGGAAAGAGACTACATGATCAAACAAATAGATGTTCCAACGGCATTTTTGAATGGCGAGTTAGACAACGAAGTTTTTATCAAAAAATCTGAAGGTTTGGCAATTAAAAGTCGATACCTTAAACTAAACAGAGCATTGTATGGTTTAAGAAACTCTCCAAAATGTTGGAATATCAAATTTAATAAAATTATGACAAAATTACAATTTAAAAGATCGGACTACGATTACTGCTTATATGTTAGAGAAAATGTATACTTAGTTTTATATGTTGACGATGCTCTAATAATAGGAGAAGAAAAACTTGTAGAATTATTAATTCAAAGTCTTTATGATGAATTTAAAGTCAAAAGATTGTTCAAACATTCTTAGGCATGCAAATGGAATTTACAGAAAATGGACTGAAAATAAAATACATCAAACAAAAATGATAAACAGACTTTTGAAAGAATTTGACATGGAACAAACCAAATCCATATCAACTCAAATGGAAGTCAACTTCAATGTATCTCCAGATGGGGAAATCATAGAAAATGCTCCATATAGAAGATTGATTTGTAGTCTGTTGTATATTTCACTAACCACGAGACCTGATATATGTCAAAGTGTATCACTGTTGAGCAGATACCTTGATAAATTAACTACTAGTACTTGGAATGCAGCGAAGAGAGTGTTACGTTATCTTAACACTACCAAAAAATTTGGACTGACTTACACGAAAGGAAGGACAGGATTAGTCGGGATGTGCGATGCAGATTGGGCTGGAGACAAGCAAACCAGAAAGAGTGTGAGTAGGTTTATAGTGTTCTACAACAATAACCCTATTTCATGGTTTTCGAGGAAGCAGACCTGTGCTGCTATTAGCTCTATGGAAGCCGAATATGTGGCAGCGTCCTTAGCAGCACAAGAACTGGTGAATCTTAAAGGAATTTTGAGCGAGTTTGGAAATTTTAGTGAAGTTATTTTGCAATGTGACAACCTGAGCGCCATTGCCACAGTTAAAAATTTTGAAAATTCAAAAAGGGTAAAACATATTGAAATAAAATACCATTTTATAAAAGATTTATGTTTGAAAAAGGTATTTATATTGAAGTATGTTTGTTCTTCTGAAAATATTGCCGACATGTTCACGAAGTCTTTATCAAAAGAAAAATTTGTTAATTTTAGAAATAGTATCATTACAGAATAGGTCTTTTGTAGAATCCTAAAGTTTTGCTATTTTATTTAACAATTTGAATGTTTGTTTATTATTAAAATTCCAACATTAAAATGTATTTTACAATGTGTCAAGAGACGTCGTAGTAGGCTTTGAAGATTAAGGAAACAAAAGGTCCACCAACATAGCTACCTCGATATTAGTGACTATGGTAAGAGGGATCTCTCATAACTGGAAACAACCTATTTCATATTTTTTAACAAAAAATTGTGTAAATGTTGAAGATTTGAAAGATATCATTGTCAAGACTATTCACAAACTTAAGGGCATAGGGCTGAATGTTCTCGCAGTTACTTCCGATCAGGGCCCAAATTTTTATAAATTAGTTAAAACATGTTTTAAATTAACATTAGAAAAACCATATTTTTTCGTAGACGAATCCATTATTTTTTATTTATTTGATGTTCCACATTTATTAAAATCAACAAGGAATAACATTTTCTCTAATAACTCTCATCTCGTTGATGGTGTTACAAAAAAACATTATTTAGAAGCGATGTATACCCTTGATAAAGCAAAACAGTATAGGTTGGCGCCTAGGCTAAGTGACGAACACTTAAATCCAAATAATTTCAAAAAAATGAAGGTTAAATTAGCCTCTCAAGTATTTAGTCACTCTGTGGCCGTTGCTATGCACACTTATATTGATTTTGAGAAAATACCGGAAGAAGCCAAAGTAACTGCTAACTTTATTGAGGAAATGAACAAATTGTTTGATATATTGAATTCATGCAATTTGGAAACATGCCATGCTTTTATGGGAACTACTGAGCAATTTGAATTTTTTAACAGAATGGACAAGCTTTTTTCAAGCTTGAAAGTTTTAGATAAAACGGGAAAGAATGTAACAAATTCTATGAAATTTATTTTCGGTTGGAGGCTTACTATTTCCTCAGTCTTAAATTTATGGAAAGTTTTGAGAAGTGAAAATTACAGATTTTTATTAACACGTAATCTTAATCAGGATTGTCTCGAGAATTACTTTGGTCAAATCAGAAACGCTTGTGGAAACGCCAGAAATCCCACTGCCATACAGTTTACCAGAGCATTTAAAAAGCTTTTTGCTATAGGATATTTTCACGAGACAGAAAACAGTACTTGTATGGAAGATAGTAGCGATATTTTGCTCACTATAAAATCGGACTCGTTCAAAAATATCGAGAGTTTTCAGGAAAAAAATTACGAAAATATTTCACCAGTTATAAAAATAGAGTCAACAGATTATAGAAATCTAATATCAGAGGAAGGAAATGCACTGGTCTATGTTGGTGGATATTTTTTACGTAAATGTCTCTTTAAACATTCTTGTGATGTTTGTTCTCAATACTGTTCAGTATCCGAAAGAGACGAGTCAACTTCATTTTGTAAGCTCAAGGCTTACAACAATAGTAAAAATATATTTGGTGGCTTAATAGTCCCTCCAAATGAGTTTTCAGAGTACCTAATACGTTTAGAGGATATATTTGTTTCCAATTTTAACAATTACTGTATACAAGATGGTGTAGGAAACATATTTTTGAAAGAATATTCAAATGTACCCACCCATGTAGCAATTTTCCAAAAGAATATTTACTTTCATTGTATACAAGAGTTCGAATCTACTACACAGTAAAATTTGCAAACAGACAAGTAAAATCTCAATGTATAAATAAACAAAATCCGAAATTGAAAATTTTAAAAAATTTGTAAATATTTAAAATATGTATATATATATATATATATATATATATATATATATATATATATATATATATATACATCTTGGTATCATTGATGCTTCATTTTATATTGGCTACATTCGGGCGTCAATTAGAAAGGATGGAGTATATTTCTGTTATTGGTCATTATATGGTATGAAATCAGTATAGCAAACTTTCTGACATTCGGTTTTTTTATATACTCCAAAAAATGAAGGAAAAAATGTTGCTTCTATTCACACCACATTGTTGCATCAATATATGTAACCATCATTACGGCACTATAGTATATATATTTCAATAGGGCGATATTTCTGCATCTTTGGTATATATTTTTGTTCATTAATCAGATTCTTCTGCGTCAGCACTGTTGCCTATTCTATAAGTATTTATTTTATTAATTCATGGAAATAAGATAGAGATATATCATCCAACTATTGTTTAGTGAACAATATATTTAATGAATGAACTCTTGGGAAATTATTATACTTTTATGATAGTTCACACAACCAGACCACTAAAAAATAAGTAATATTTCGAGCAAGGTATGTCACCGTCTTATTAAAGCTGTTAATAATCAAACATCATAAATTAAAAACTTGATAGAAATTCTATCAAAATATCAATTTGGACGGTGGCAAAATGTTGAAGGTATTATCCATTGATCATTTTTCAATATACTTATTTTTTATCTGTCACCTTTTTAATTAATGGAACACCCTATATATGACTTTTGATAAATGTAATCCAATGTAGTTTATATCTCAGTCGATCAGAAAAATAAATATGGAAACATGAGTAAAAAACTAACTATTAAAAAATCTTTATTGGATAAAACAATGAAGATACAAAATAAAAGACGTATTTATTTGAAAAAAAATTATAAATTCTTCTTTATTCTAGATTATGCAAGTATAAGATACACATATCTACATGAACTGAATTATTCTATTCATAGTGCATTTCAGAAGTCTCTAGCTTTCTAACTATTAGCGTCGGTATATATTCTGAACAAAAACTTTAATTTGTGGCCATGTTTTATTATCGAATATAGTTGGATTCTTTGATTTCAGTTCTTCACATTCCCCCTTCTTAGGAGGAATTTTATGTTTTATATGATTCGCTAAAAACTGTTTAGTCAAGTCTTTTTGGTTTGTCGTCCATTTCACCAAACTACGACCTTTTCCTTTACAGCTGGAGATATCTGCAGCAGCATTGGAAGCATGTGCTTGAATTAAATCATTTTCTGTTTCCTCTTCACTCATTTCATCTACTTCAACCATCTCGTCTTCAAGATTGATTTCTATTTGATCTAAACTTTTCCCTTTAAAGGCCGCGGCTTCTACTTTTTCCATCAACATTAAGAGTTTGGAGATTTTTGCTGTTTGATAGATGTCATCTGGTAACCTATATACCTGTTTATGTACATCATTTGTATGTCCCATGAAAGTAGCTAGCTGTTCAATGTCATTTGGTGACATATTGAAGATTTGGGTTAAAGTAGCTAAATGTTTTCGCAACCTCGTTGACGTGATCGCCGCAGGATTCTTTACACCACTCAACCTCACACATTTTTCCATAACTTTATATCCAGTAATAGGATTGTTTGTACCAATCTTTGGAAATAGAAATACATTTGAATCATCTACAAAATGTTTTCTGAGTTCTATTAAAATTGTTGTGTGTTTTTGTAGATCTGTACTAAGCAGTACAGGTACTCCTCTTCCACGTTTTCCCCGAATCACAACTTTTTTGAATTTTTGTAGTAATATTTGCTCAGTGGGTGTAATCGCTTGAGAAATTTCCTCATATGTCTGATGACATTCTGCTTCCAAATATACATGAAGTGGCATTCGCTCCAATTCACCTACTCTCTTACGATTTAGTAATATCAAACGGCAAAGAATAGTCTCCATTAATATTTTATAATTTTTAACATCATTTTTATTTCTCTGCAAATTTCCAATTGCATTGTCAGCTCTACTTAATAAAAATTCTCTCAATAATTTCAAATCGCTAGCAAGTGGTAAAATAGTTACCTTATTCCATTTCTTTCTATTCAGATCTGCGGAAGCGACTGTTGATATCTCAAACCTCCATGCATCCTTTAATAATTGTTTGAATGTTTTGAAATTAGATTCAGCATTCGCAGTAGATACCGTTGAATGATTAAATTTCCTTTTTAACGTAAGTAGAATAGCGATATCACAACATTGTTTCAAGGATGTCTGAATATTCATAGCGTAAGTGGGCGAAGCAAAAACTTCTTTGACTGAATCATATCCAGCCACTATTTTGGTACCTTCAACGAAACAATCAAAATAGATCGGCTGCAGTGCATCGTATAAATTTTTAATTGACGGCTGCATTGTTTGTACTTGGATAAGTAACTTAGAAAGTTCTCTCATTTTTCTGGAGCATACATTAATTAAATGTTTTTCTCTACGAGTTTTTAAATAACGTGCTCAAAATTTGCAAATTAACAAATCTTTTTTAGCCGTCAATGAAAATTTATCCGCCTTCATCCGAGGGAATACAGTTTCCCTTAATTGAGGATCAATTGACAAACATTTCACTAATAAATTCTGAGCATCTGTTTGGTGTGAGTACAATGTTTTTTTATTATCTGTTGAATTACATTTCTTAATATGACGCCAAAGTTGCCGAGGACGATAATAACCAAAGCAATATTTACAAGGAACATATTCTGAACTATCCTTATCAATAATATGTGAACGTTTGACCGGCTTCATACATTTGTCAATATTTCTTATATAATTTCCTTTTTTTCTTAATACAGCTATGAGATTTCTTCGGGCAAGAGATTTAGAAGGTAAAGAAATGATTTTTTGAACGTCAAGCTCTCCTTTGTGATTATTTATGATATGTCTACCAAAGTTTAAAACATCGCTCTCACAAAAAAAGCGAAAATCTCGTTCTCTTACCACTTTCTTCCATTTTCTCTTTTTAATTGGACAATGATTTATGCCGGAAATTCCAGGCGTGTTATTTTCCTTCACAGTTGTTTTGCTTTCATTCATATCTATGTGTTGATCAGAATGAAATGTTATCAAATCTGGGATCGTAATAATCGACGATGGTTTAGTTTTTTCAAGTTGGTTTTTTTTGGGACGCATACAATTTAAGAGGGTGTTGTCATCAGAGTCTGAACAGGATGTGTCCGGAATATATTCCGAACAATCTGAACTGAATGGCTCACTGAAAGTAGTTTCGCATTGTCTCTCATAATTTTCTGATTCACCTAAAAATTTAAGCAGGTTTCAATAAAAAGAGACAGAATTCTTCAAAACTTAGATATCTTTGTTGTTAATCTATTTTATGAAATCAGCTATCAAAATATTTTAAGCGAAAAAATTAAACATTTTCAAGTGTCTCACATTATTCATTGAAAAGTCAAAAGATTATGAAAATGAATATATTATCATCCGCCTTTTACACATTGAATTTACTGTTTCAACCCTCGCTTGGTGCAATCTAACCACGTTGTTATTTTAAATAAAACTAGCTGTTTCTAAGTAATTCTACTGAGAAATAGGAAAATCATGAAAATTCTAAAAAAACTTACAATTGTTTCAATATAGTGCAATTCTAAAATTCAGAAAAAGATTTTCGTATCATAAAGTACCATCGTACACCAAAATAAAAATTACTAATTCTCAGACACTGGTAAAATTAGCAAACACAATAAAATATATTGGAATCACAGTGGATTCACAACTCATATCGATAGTATGGCAAATAACCTATGATATCTCATTTACATATTTAGGTACTTAAATACCATTCTTGACGTGCATTACTTAAAAATTGTCTACTATGCACCTGTTAAATCACGAATAAGATATGGACTTGCATAGGATGGTGTTCACCAAAACTATTTAAACAAAATCTATGTTTCACAAAAAAGAATCATAAAAATAAAACTCGTTATTACCCTTCTAAAATTATTTACCAAGTTAGCAATGTGACGGACCCCAGGAAAATATATATGTATTCGATTATATTATACATTTATAAATACAAAAATATATCACATTGACTGAACAATCAATAACAAACGCGACATCAAGTAAACAGTGGTGTTGTGGTTGAAATAAGTAAGAAGACTGTAGGACAGTGATGTCTTACTTATCTAGCCGAGGGTGTTTAACTTTCTACCAAATATATATAAAACATATTTAACTACATTGAATTCGGAATAATTGATAGGAAATAAATTTAAATCTTGTGTTAAATGCTTAGAGCAGAAATCGGTTCATAAATTAATAGATATAAAAAATTAATTGTCTAAATTATAAAAAAATATAGTTCCTGAATATGGTCAGGTTCGAAATTTTGTCTGAATTTTAGTTGTTAAGGAAAGCCTATTAACTAATTTATCATATGGGTGTATACAAATGTACTTTAAATATATCTGTAGTATGATGGTAATTTTTAATGATTTTAATCATTGTGAAACACTGAACTAAACCCAGCTACAACCGTTTTCAGTCTTCTGGGCTATGTGAAGTTTCTTCATAATAGTTAAACATTTATTCTGATAACCCTATGTGAAAAAAATCTCTCACCATCCCTATATTTATTCTTACTATCAATGAGAAATTGTAAATTGTAGGTATATTATGAAATATTACAAATAAATATCATTATTATTATAATTATTTAGAAACAGTTGGTTTCATTTACAACAATAACACGAGTACACATGTTTGAGGATTTGCTTGAAAACAGAAAACAGGCTGCTTGTTAAAAATTATAAAAAACCCAATAATATTCAAAAGCGGCTCTTTTTATAACATCAAAGAGAATTGGTATAAGGTACAAAAACATTGTTTTAAATACTTACTCAAGTTGTATTCTGATAATAATTCCTCATTTATTTTATTTACGCAATGGATTTGTTGACTTAGGTTGTGTGAATTTTCATCAAATCTATTCTCTTCAATCAATAATGTATTCGTTGACAATGGTTGCAAAATTTGAATTTCTACTTTAGAATTCGAAGGGTATATTTTACTATATCCATTAATTGCTGCAAATAATAGTTCCACATTTTAATTTATATAGATATAATATTTAATCATTGAGAATGAATTTAAACTATTGTTTCTCTAAAAATCGATAGCAGTAACTTTTATTACAAAATAGTCGGATACTGTGTTAAAAAAGAAAAAATTATATACAAACCCAATAGCTGCTCCCTACAAGATGTGCCACCAGTAGTCTCATATTTTGGCTTACAAAAGTCGTCTTGGATCATACATAAAATTTTATGAGCTCGACTCATATTTTAACCTAAAATATTGTTTAAAAATTATGAAGCGAAACAAATGATTTTATCAATATATTTATAATAAAATATGCTCAAAATCACCAGAGACTAGAGTTTCAATTATCGTTCTGTTCATACGTACCTGATATTCCAAATGAACAAAAATCAAAACTTCACTACCTACTATGAGTATTTTCTATTCTAATTCAGCAGAACTGAAAATATTTCTCGTTTATTAAACGAATGCGACATTGCCATGCTGGTATGATGCAGAAATATCGAGAGAATGAAAATAATATGCATATCCAGAATATACACGGTTCACTGAAGCGCCACCAAAATATTTATAGGTGAACTAAATCTACCTTCAAATATCAAACTAGTGCTATTGCTGCGTCACCCTAAACATAGTAAGAAAACAGTCGGGATATTTGGATTGTAACTGTCAATGAAATATATTAATCTATACTGTAGTTACTTCCATCTATTGCCGAACAAAATAATTTGTAGCTGATGGTAAGTGAATTATGAGCATTTGTAATTCTGCATCAGTATAATGATGCACAAATGCGGTTGACGCAACATTACATGTAAATTCACAATGTACTGACGCAAAAACGTAGTAAGGATATATATATATATATATATATATATATATATATATATATATATCATCATCATAATACGCAGCTTATTCAACCATTTTGTTATGGTGTAGCCTCCCTTTACATAATTATATATTCCATTTCCATGTGGGCCCATAGTTGTCTATTGCTAGCTATGCAGCCCCAAGTTGATCCTGCGAGTTTCTTTATGTCGTAGTCCCATCTTAAGTTGGGGCGTCTTCTTGGTCTTTTCACGCCTCGGGGATGCCATCGCGTTATCTTTGTGGTCCATCTATCGTTTGTCCTTCTAGCGAGATGCCCCGCCCATTGCCCCTTTAGGGATCTGATTCTATTTATGACATCTATCACTTGGGTCTTTTGTCTGATCCAATCAAGCCTTTTTCTATCTCTCCTTGTTATTCCAAGCATGCATCGTTCCATAGGCCTCTGCGTTACCTGGAGTTTTCTAATGATATCAGTTTTCAGGGTCCAGGTTTCACAGCCGTATGTTAATACTGGTAGTACGCACTGATCAAACGCTTTCTTTTTCAAACGGAGTGACATTCTAGACTTGAAGATGATAGAGTTCTGTCCAAATGTTCTCCATGCTAATTTGATTCTTCAGTTTATTTCTGGAAGTAGAGAGCCTGATATGTGTATTAGTTGACCCAGGTATATGTATTCCTCTACTATTTCCAGGGAAGTGTCATTAATTGTTATTTCTTGTGCGTTTATCAGTTCGTTATACATTATCTTGGTCTTACTCAGATTTATTTTAAGGCCTACTTCGTTGCTTGCTGCATTCAGTTCATTTATTTGTTGTTGCATTTCGCCAGGGTTACTCGCTATCAGGATGATGTCATCAGCGAATCTTAGATGGTTCAAGTATTCTCCATCTATATTCAGACCTGTGTTGTTCCAGCCCAGTTTTCTGAAGATGCTTTCTAGTGTTGCTGTAAATAACTTAGGTGATATTGAGTCTCCTTGTCTAACTCCTCTGCTGGTGGGGAATTCTGGTGTGCCCTCATATATCCTAACTCTCGCTTTGGCTTCCCTATATATGTTTGCTAGGGTCTCAATATATGGCTTGTCGACCCCTTGTTCTGTTAGGGCATTTATTACTGCTCTGGGATATATAGAGTCGAATGCTTTCTCAAAGTCGATGAAGGCTAGTGCTAGTGGTTGGTCGTATTCTTTGGTTCGACTGATAACCTCTTTGAGGGTATGGATGTGATCTATTGTACTGAAGCCTTTGCGGAATCCAGCCTGTTCTCGTGGTTGGGCCGAGTCTAGTGTATTTTGTATTCTGTTGTGAATGATCTTTGTGAATACCTTGTACGTCACTGGTAGTAGACTTATTGGTCTGTAGTTCTTAATGTCTTCTTTGCTGCCTTTCTTGTGGATCAACACTATAAGGGCGCTGTTCCACTCTTTAGGTATGCTCCTGGACATCAGACAGTTCGTGTATAGTTTGGCAAGGTACTTCCATGTTTTAGCTCCTGCATATTTGAGTATTTCGGTCGTAATGCCGCCATTTCCCGCTGCTTTGCCATTTTTCATGCTTTTCAGTGCCATTTCTACTTCCTCCACCAATTCTTCTGGTATGTCATCTTCTGAGTGTTCTATTATTTCTTCCAAGTTTTCAGGGGCCTTGTATAGGTCTCCATAGAATTTGGCGACTAGGTCTATTATTTCATTCCTGTCTGTGGTTCTTGTGTTTCCATCAGTTAATGCAACTATCTGTCTTTTCCCTATTATTAGTGCCCTTTTTGCATTTTTGTAGCTTTTACGGTTTTCTATTGTTGTTTGTACCAGTTTCTCGTTGTAATTTCTGATATCTTCTGCGATTTTCTTTCGTATCGTCTTGCACAGTTCGGTGTATTCAATTCTTTGAATGTTTGTTCTCTTTTTCATTTCTCTTCGTTTTTGTAATAGTGCTTTTGTTTCCGGAGTTAGTTTTTTGTGTTCACCTCGTTGTTGCAGACCTCCCACTTCTACGGCGCAGTTTCGAATTGTGTCTATCAGTTCAGGGTTGTTATATTCCACTTTTTGTAGTCTTTCTTCTAGTAGTGCTTCATATTGGTGAGAGTTCTCTTTCAGCCTTTCGTTGTTTATGTTTTTCGTTGTGTTGGTTTTGATTAGTCTTGACCTTTCTAGTTTTATATCTAAGACCAGTCGAGCTCTAATTAGTCGATGGTCGCTTCCTGTAGTGAACTTGTTGAGCGTGCTTAGATCTTTTACTGTGTTAATTTTATTGGTGAGGATAAAGTCTATTTCGTTTCTGATAGTTGCACCGGGGCATTCCCACGTCCATTTCCTGTTAGGGTTCTTCTTGAAGAACGAGTTTGCCACATACATGTTCTGAAAGTGTGCGAACTGTATTAATCTCTCTCCTCTTTCATTCCTTTCTCCAAATCCATATTTCCCCATTCCTTTTTCTTGGCCTTTCCTGTGTCCTACTTTGGCATTAAAGTCTCCCATTATGTATTTTAAGTGACTATTGTTGCTGAGCGCTTGGGTTATTTCATTATAGAATTCTTCTATTTCGTCGTCACTATGGCTGATTGTTGGGGCGTATACCTGAATAATCTGGATAGTATATCTTTTGGAGAGTCTTAGTGTTATGCTGGCTACTCTGTCTGAGGTGCTTGTTATCCTTATGATTCTATTTTTCCAGGTTTTTTTAATTAGGAATCCTACTCCGCTTGTTCTTCCTGTTGGTGTTCCTTGGTGGTATAGAAGATTCCCTGATTCAAGTTCTATGAGTTCTTCATTTTTTCGTCTCACTTCGCTAATGCCCACTTTATTTTTGCTGCCTCTGTTTCCAGTTCCATAATCCTAGCTTGATTAGAGAGTGTACGGCAGTTATAAGTTGCTAGGTGTAATGTAGTTAATGGGTAGTGGTTTAGACTCCGCAGATTCTTAGCACCCTCTGCCCTCGTGGCTGGTTCCCAGGATCTACCCCTCCTAGGGCCCTTCGGGCTTACGGAGAATGAAGGCCGTAACTTGTCCTTGTCTGTCATGCTGGGGTTGTGAGGCGTACCTTACCAGGCTGCCTCAATGCGGGTTGGCAAGGGGCGAGGAATGTCGTCCGCCAGTTTTCGCCATTTACTGACGGACCCTGTACCCCCAGATTTTTAGTGGAACTTTTTATTTATGAAAAAGCCCTTACTAGAGTGAGATTCGAACCTTCGTCCTTCAGGTCAAGAAAACCCAATTTCCGGCGCTCTAACGCACTCCGCCATCTGGGGGATTATATATATATATATATATATATATATATATATATATATATATATATATATATATATATATATATATATAGGCCGAGAAAATAACTGTTCCAAAAAATCCTTCCTTGCCCTCTCAGCATTTGTGCTCTCCTCTATATTTCTGTCACCCACAAATAAAAACGAAGTTATTGAAACCATAAAAACACTTAAATCAAATAAATCACCTGGCTTTGTTATGATAAAGGCAGAGTTGATGAAAAATATCAATGAGGAAATACCATTGCCGATAACGTTCTTATTCATATCTCTAACAGATTGTATAATTTCTTGCCATTAGAAATAACAGAGATAAAACAAATTCACAAATTTGAAAAAAGTGTTAAAATGTTTTACTGTCCCTTACTGGAACAGAAGTACATAATTTGATTGTGCCGTAAGTTCTCACTAAATTGTGATGTAACTTTTTAATTTTAAATTGTGTTAAATTTTAAAAATTTGATCATATGATAAATTTGTGTACTTAGATGTAAATTGATTTTTGTAAATTTTGTATTTTCAATTGTAAAATTATAATAATTACATTGTATATCGTTATCACATTACAAATAACATTAAACATTATTATTGTTATAAACCATACACTACCCCGTGGACAGGCTTTGCCTTTATGGGAACATATTCGGAGTGTTAAATTCCTAATAATGTATTGAACACTACATGTGTATATTGTTATTATATTGTATTTTGTAGTGTATTCTATTGTATACTTTCGTCTGGATAAATTATTATATATATGTATATTTAAACATATTTAAAATATTTAACTTATTAGCTGCGTATCTATGCAATTTCAAATTATTTTATACTTATTATGTTATGTTAAATTATGATACGAAGATATGTATTTTCATGCCAACATGTATCTATGTATGTATTCATAAATAAATCAATATTTAACGCCTGACCCTCGTAGACATACTTCCGAGTAAATATATTGTTCACGGTGCCGACTGACCCCCGTATAACACATTTTGGCTGTTATCTGCATGATTTATGACCGATGACAAAAAACCCGGCACTTTGCAACAACATCAAAGAAGATACCAGACTTATTGGAATTTATGGACGGTGATGATACTGTCGACGGTTCGTTGGAAACAAGCGACTCCATTGGTAACACCAAACGGAATTGGAGTGAATTGGTACAAATTTCCACAAGCTTCAAATGCTGTGTAGATCCTTTCTTCATCTTCAATTGGAATTGGGTAATAGGCACTATGGAGGTCAATTGTACTAAAAACGGAATATTTCGAAATTTGGTTTACAATGTCTTCTACCCGTGGCAATGGGTATGCATCCAATAATGTATATTTATTTACGGTTTGAGAATAGTCAATATACATACGTTTCTTGTGGTTTTCACTTGAAGTTGCCAGAGGTTGAGCTCGCCAAGGGGAGATACTGGGTTCTATGATCTTTTCTTTTAAAAGATGTTTGATTTCTTGCTCAATAAAGTTGAGGTCTGAAATTGTAAATCGACGGGATTTTATTGCGATTGGTTTGCAATTAAACGTCAAATTTGAAAATAGACTGAATGGTTCAACATTTGCTACTGCTAAATTGCATATTGATAGGGTAGATTTGTCACCTCCAAAAATAATTTCGAGTCGGGAATGTTGCTTCAGAATATCATGACCAATGATCACTTCAGTGCAGAGTTTGCAGAGTTTATCAAGGACTAAAAGCTTTACATTTGAATAAATGTTATCCAAAATTTGTAGGCGTACAATACAATATCCAAGCGCTTGCGAAGTGAGAGATGTTGAAGCCATTTAACATTAATTCTTGATGGAATGACACAAATATTTCTACTGGCAACAATTTTACTTGAAATATAACTATCAGAACTCCCTGTATCGACTAGTGCATGTGTGATTATGTTGTTTATTTTAATTTGAATAATATATTTGGATAAACAACTAGGAGAAACAGCAGAAATTATAGACAAAATAGCAGCAGAGTTCTTCTGGTGTTACTTGATCTACAGACAGTTGAAAAATGACCTCTTCTATTGCAGGAATTGCAAATTGCATTTTCAGCAGGACAGTGTTCGCGCAGGTGTCTATCTCTGCCACAGAAGAAACATTTCTGAAAAGATGCAGCAGCCGCTAACTGTCTGGTTGATGAATTTTCAGAATCTTGTGACGGTTCTGCGTTTTGTAAAACGGCAACACTTGAATCAAAAGTTGATGAATATGATTCAGCATGTTACTTGGCAATTTCTAACGCTCTTGCAGTATCAAACGCTTGAATTAAGTTCAAAGAAGAGTGCTCTAGAAGCCGCTGTCTAATTTGTGGAGAACTTAAACCACTGATAAATGAGTCTCGGATACAATCATCTCTATTCTGTTCGGCCGCGTCAGCTTTAAATTTGCAGTCTTTGCTTATCTGCTTCAAAGTTCGTAAATATTGGTCAATTGACTCACCCGCTAGCTCTTGATGAGAGAGAATATCGAGAAAAGATTTCATTTTTGGGTTTTACGTAGAGGCTCTCAAGGGTTTTTATGGCATCTTCATACGTTGTACTTTCACTAATGGACTCAAAAACGACTGGACTCACGTAGTTTATTACTAGATTCAGTTTCTTCGTGTTGTCCTTCGCATCTGCCGCTTCCAGAAAATTAACGAAGGATCTGTAGAAATATTATTGACAACTTTGTAACATAACTGACAATGTCATGGATATAATCAAGATGGAAATATTATGACAAGTACATATTAGATTCCTACTTCAAAATCTTAATTTTGACTGTTAGCACCACACTAAGGTAATTTCGAGGCTGCCCAACCTGTGGTATTCGAAAATACAACTATTAAACATAAAATTTGAAAAATCAGAAGTAACTTCTTGAGGTACTGTTCAATTAGAATGTGAAGTAAACATTCATTTGGTTGATGGATTTCGGAATAGCTCTGAATAATTAAGTTCGAGAGCAGGGGTGCTTGCTATCTACTGGATATATAATACAATGTTTGAGACACTTTAGCTAAATAAATTACATAGTTATATGTTCATATTCTCTTTTCCTTACATTTTATTAACAACTGTATTGTAGAGATCTGAAATAATTAAAAATAAAATAAAAACATACATATATTTATATTTCAAAACAACTTACTGTATATATCAAAATATAAACTTAATTCTAATACATTTATTTGAAATAGGAAAATACCAAAGATTGTATAGGTAAGGTTTTTATTGATTTTTGTCCAATATTAGTTTTGAATATTTGTTCATTACTCATGTTTTTTCCAATTTGAGAAGGATATAATATGCCGCATCTATATTTCCTGTAAATTAATTTGAAATGTGCGTGATCTTCATACCCTGATGATCCAAGTACCTCACAACAAACATCGCAATCTTATGACAAATCCAGCTATATAGCCACTGTAACAAATATACTCTACGGCCGCCCCCGGTAATACTACTTACATGTACACCAGCAAGAGGTCGCAAGCGACACCCCCTACGACGGCGACCTGCGCAGAAGGGGAGTGAGTCTCATAACCGACGTCGTAACATGAATAACTAAGTTTTGATACTTTTGTGTTTTCACATTAATATATTTTCAATTTAACTTAACATATTTTCTTACTCTGCAAACCCAAAATCCCGAGACGTATATGCTACACAGGCGCCCAACGTGTAGCAGAGATAAAAATTTTTTGTTAAATCTGTGAAAACCCGGAGAACGCGGTTGTGAAAAGTGAGGTTGTGTTTGAAAAACTGATCCCAGTTCTTGATCCCGGTTTTTCGATCTTTGGACAAGAAAAAGTGAAAAGTATCTGTTTCCAAATAATACATTGAGTGTTCTATAATTCCGCTCCCACTTTAAGTGATTTAGGACCGAATTAACACTCCCGGTTTAAATAGTTCGATTTTTTTCATATAATTTCGTAATATCGAGTCATTTTTGAGTCATTTTCTTCCTGTTATTTTAAAAAACTGTGAAATCTGATCCCGGCTAACGTCGATCTTGGACTGGTTTTATAGTTCAGTGCTTAGTGGTGGTACCTGTCTCAACATATATATAGAGTGTATCAAGTAAGAGATAAAATAAGATACTGAAGCCTTCTGAATGTTCCTGAATCGTTTTATTCAAAATTGCTAATAAACGTAAACATTCCTACAATTTGCGTTCTGGACAAAATCAAGAATTTTAAACTTTATCCTCAGTCATGTCGAAACAATCAGAAAACGCAAATAATCAAGTTGTCTTAACAAATGAACAATTCCAACAGCTGTTGGTCAGGTTAGCGGGACGTGATAGTCCTAATTTGAACATTACGTCTCCGTCTCAAAGTGGTAATTTTTCTAAATGCTCGTCGCGATTTAATGGCGCGAGGGACGCAGACGTCAACGCATTTATTGACGCGATAGTCATTTATAACGATTGTTTACAAATAACCGATGACAACGCGCTAAAAGGACTTCCTATGTTACTTGATGGTTTCGCAGCGACATGGTTTCAAGGCATTAAAAATACGACAAATACGTGGTAAGATGCAATAAATCTATTAAGAAACACGTTCGGTCCCCAAAAACCACCGTATCGAGTTTACCGCGAGTTATTTGCAAACGAACAAGATTTTAAAACACCTGTGGACATTTTTGTGTGTAAAATGCGTGCTATAATCGCTCAATTACCGGCTAACACATTATCCGAAGACATTCAACTAGACATGGTTTACGGTCTCTTAAATAAAAATATACGGGAAAAGATTCCGCGTGAAAAAATTGAAACTTTTCAAGGATTGCTTTCGCAAGCGCGACATATAGAGGAGACGTTCAAAAAGAATATTGATATTAAAGTAAATAGTAGTGTTTTCAAAGACAATAAATCACGAAATTGTTTCTGTAGTTATTGCAGAAACCCCGGTCACAAAAAAGAGGAATGCCGCAAGCGACTAAGCGGAAATTCAAAGAAAGTTGAAACTAATTTACAAAATAATTTTAAAGCCGTTTCTTCGACAAACCCACCTATCTCGTAATATGGTTGTGTTAATCCCGGGTTTTTTCGGTCTAAATGTCCTAAATGCAATATTTCAGATACGGCTTCAGTAGAATTTCTAAGTGTAGATACATTAGTCGATCCACAACCCAGACCTATTTTAAGCATTAATATCTTGGGTCATAATGGTAGAGGCCTTATCGATACTGCCGCAAAACAAAGTGTTGCTAGCCATACCTTGTATCAAATTTTGAAAAATAGGGTCAAACGTTCACATCCGAATTAATTTCAGTCAAATTCGCAGATGGTAAAGCAAAAAATGAAATTGTTCTTACTACTTGTGTGGATGTTATGTTGAATGGCAGGGCCGTCCCTACTAAATTAATTACCTTATTACCTTTCCTGGCTCTCAAAACAAAACATTGTTAGGTATCGATTTTTTACAAAATGCTGATATAGCCTTAGACATTCCCAAAAGGCAATGGTTTTTCTCAAATAATTCACATACTAGGTTTGATTTGTCATTTGAATCTGATCTGCACCAATCAATTGAAATTTCCTGCTGTGAAAACTTACGGACAGAGGAAGGGGTTATGTTGGCACCTGATGAAAGATGTCGCCTTGATCAATTTATTAAAGAAAGGGAAAATATCTTCCAGTTGGGGGGAGAAGCAACTCCCTATGCAGAACTTCATAAAGACACAGGTGATCATCAACCTATAACGTTACCGCCGTATCGGTAATCACCCGCTAGAAAGCAAGTGTTGAAAAACGAGCTAGACAAACTTTTAGGAAAAGGACTAGACTTTGTGTTGACTATAAACGTTTGAATGCTATTACAATAAGTCCGTCAAATCCTTTGCCGCGAATGAATGACTTACTTCATGCCGCAAAAACAACATTTTATATGTCCACTATAGACTTGCGTATGAGTTATCACCAAGTGCGCGTCGCTGAACGTGATAAAGATAAAACTACTTTCGTGACACCTTTCGGTACTTATCGTTATTTGCGCATGCCGTTCGGGTTAAAAGGTGCTCCAGGAACTTTCCAACGATTGATGGACCGGTTCCGTCGTGGTCTCAAAGACATTCTGGTGCTTAGATACTTAGATGAACTGATTGTGTTGTCTAACTGTCTCGATGAGCATTTAAAAGACTTAAATACTGTTTTAGACAGACTTCAACAATTTAAATTACGTGTTAACCGCGAGAAATCAGTTGTCGCCCGCGAAAAAGTTAAATATCTCGATCATATAATTACGCATAACGGAATATCCGTGGATCCCGAGAAAACAGCGGCTATAGCTACCCGGTTAGCACCTCGGAACGTGAAAGAAGTACAATCATTCTTACAAACAACCAGTGGGTATCGTCGATTTATAAATAATTTCGCAGCTGTATCCAAACCACTTAGTGACATAACCAATAAATCTGTCGCATGGCAATGGACTATTCAGCAACAGAAATCATTTCATACGTTGAAAAATCTTCTCACATCTGCTCCGATTCTACGTCAATGTGATGAGACTAAACCATTCATAATCCGCACAGACGCCAGCAGCTACGCACTGGGCGCTGTATTACTTCAAGACAGGAACAACACATATGCGGACAAAAACAGGCGCAATGCCCCATCCTTCAAGGTAGGAGACCTGGTATGGGTTGATACTCACACCCATAGTAATGCGACCAAAGGCATCACAACCAAGTTTCATCCTAAAATAGATGGACCTTACCGAATTTCCAAAATAATTTCAACAGTAAGCTACCAAGTCTCAGATCATAGTGACACACAAACATGGCTAGGAACATATCATATGTCAGCCTTGACTATAGCTAATACAGAAGACGAAGAGACTCCTGTAGTCTCGCTATGAAGAAGAGGAAGACCAAGGAAGTTTACTGGCACTTCCTCGAGACGAGTTCAGGACCAGGGGGGAGACTGTAACAAATATACTCTACGGCCCCGCCTGGTACTACTAACATGTACACCAGCAAGAGGTCGCAAGCGACACCCCCTACGACGGTGACCTGCGCAGTAGGGGAGTGAGTCTCATAACCGACGTCGTAACATGAATAACTAAGTTTTGATACTTTTGTGTTTTCTTATTAAAATATTTTCTATTTAACATATTTTCTTACTCTGCAAACCCAAAATCCCGAGACGTACATGCTACACCACTACATTTTCTGTAAATTCATTGAAGTTCTGAAACCACATTCAAAGTTGGAAGTATAATCTTGAGAAGACAGTTGTTGGTGTTGTTATGGATATCAATGTGGGTTATCATACTTCTATGTATTTAAAAAAATTGTAAGTAGCTAGTATTGTTGTTGGGGCCATTTGGGGATCTAAAAAAATATTAATGAAAGGAAAGTCATTATAAAATGTAAGCAATTTAAAAATTTTACATATATAAAACCGAAAAAAATAGTGTCTTCTGACAAAAAAATGTGATAAAACTGGAGTGGATTTTGAATTGCAGGGCAGTAAAAAAAACTGTTATTTACAACATTGAAAAATAACTCTCAATGATTTTGGCTGAATTCGTATGTTAGTAAGTATCTTAGGTTCTTTTCTTCTTTGCATTGTGATTCAAATGTAGCAAGTATATAAAGACTAGAAACCAAAAAGCCAAGAATAGGCGTTTCCTTATTTGTCTTACACAAAACTTTTGTGTGATTATACCTCTTCCAAAAGGGTTTCTAGAATTTGAAATATCGAATAAATCATTGAGAAAAAGAGGTAACATCATGCATTGGTTACTGTTGTTTCGGGAATAATTTAAATTTTATGTACATTTCTTCTATAGATTTATATTTATATTCTAAACAGTGCATAGCTTTTTAAAGAACTTTTTTTATGAATAATATATTAAAATAATGCTCTGACTTAGAATAAACTTTGATTATAATGATATGAAATTGCTACTTATATTTGGAACATTAAATAAACAACAGGTAGACAAAATTATAACCAAGTGCTCTCTAATGTACTATGGCTATAAAATTATTTAATTTAATGATATTTGGATACTTACTTCTTAGTAACAATAAACGCAACGAAAATTAACCGTAATATACCCACAAAAAAATTGAATTTATTTTTAGAAACTAAACATAAATACAATTTTTAAACGAAATTAACTGTCTCAACCCTTACTTTGTGGAATCTACTCATATTAGTGTTTTAAATGAAACTTACTGTTTTTAGTTAACTCCACAATATAATAAAAATTGTTGAAAATTCTAAAAAATTGACAATTGTTTCGATGTTACCTAAATATCATCGTCAGGATGACAAAAGTTACACTTCATTTGATGCCTACCTGATGTTTAATTATTTTTGGCTAGTCCAAGAAGTGACCTGTCTTGTGATTGACTTAATATATGTTAATAGAAAAAAGAAGATATGATACTACAAATATTAAAGCTTAGATATTATTAGCCCTATGGGGATATCCTGGATATCATTTTTCCCAATTAAGATCAGTATCACTGTGCAATGGTATAGAAATCCAGGAAAACTATATCTGCTGATATTGACAATTATCACTTAAGAAGACAGTTTAAAAGTGGAGAACTCCGTAGATTTATCTGTTCATTGACGACTTCATATTGTGGGTTTCTTAAGTGTCTTCTAATTTCCAATTCTTCAAGCAAATCCAGTTCTTGTTTCTTACCACAAATATGTAGTACTTCTATTTCCGTGTTAGGTGTCAATGAATGATTGGTGTCAAGTAGATGTCTGGCGTAGTGCGATTTATCTGGTTTTAATCTGTATGCTCGTAAGTGTTCACTGTATTGGATTTCAAAATTTCTAAGGGTCTGACCCAAATAGACAGCATTATATTCTGGACATTTAAGTTTGTATATACCAGATTTCTTTAATTGTGATATTTTTGTTTTTACATTTAACAATTTTGTACTTATGTTACTTTCTGTTTTAAAAGAAATCGTTGTATTTGTTGCTAAATATATTATCTTTGAAATATTATTAGAAATATTTCCTGCATATGTAATGGTTCTATAAGTTTTTATTTCTTTAGTTTGTTTAGAAAATATTAGTTGTAATGCCACTTTTTCCTATTTTTTACTAATTAGTATATTTATCATATGTAATGGGTAACCGTTGGATGTTGCTATTTGTTTAATTGTGTTAATCTCTCTATCCAAATTACATTTGTTCATAGGAACTGAAAATGCTCTATGTATCATAGAATTATATACCACTAGTTTATGGGATATGGGATGATTGGAACTGTATGGAATAGTCACATCAGTGGGTGTTGGTTTTCGGTGAATCGAATAATCAAGTACATTACTTCACATTGAATTTTTAAATCAAGAAAGTTGATTTAACTATTTTCTTCAACTTCTAATGTAAATTTACTACCCATAAAACAAGCTAATATGTCATCTACTGAATATTCAACGTTCGATTATTGAATTTTTGTCCTGGAAAATAATAAGTATTATTAAAACCATATTTTAAAGTCTATAAATTGAAAGTTGTTGTTCAGAGAAAACTATTGAGTCAACCCTAATAAATTTCTCACCGGGATCTTCTCCCCCAATTACGGGTGCTCCGTATGTAACGGAATATACCCGTCGGCTTCGCGAAAAAATAAAAAAAACTAAGTTCGCAAAACCCAGAGTTTTTCACCACAGAAAGTTGATTCAGTGACAATAATATTAGTGTTGAAAATAAACAAAAACACCCTGTGAAAGTGAAAACCTCGCCAAAAAAGAAAATAAAAAAAGGTACGTTCAAGCCACAATCTCTAACTAAACACAAAAAACACACAGACAATCAAACTGTAGTACCAAAAAAAACTGAACGGAAACCTTTGTTAAAAATTAAATCGACAAATGTAGAAGACGAACCACGGTCATCCACAGATAGCAGTGACACTCACAATAAATACGTTGAAGAGATCAAAAGAATTAGAAATCGAAAACTCGAATTACAATCAAAGTATCTAAACTATCACAAATTAGTCTATATAGACGAAGTCTCTGGTGAAACACACACAAATACAATCCCCAGTCAAAACTTGATAAATATTGATAAAAAGTGGTAGACACTGAATCTCTATACAAGTGTCTAGAATTCGCGAAAGATCTAAACTTGGAAGAAAAGTGTAAAGAAAACACCAAAAATATATTAAATACAAACTCATCCTCCTCAGAACAAGAGACTAACACCAAGAAACCAGATGCTGAAAACTAGTGTCTAGTAAGTGACACTAAAAACTGTATAGAAAAATCTGAGAAAAAGTGTATAGGAAGCGAAACAGAAAAGTGTCTAGGAACCGAAACAGAAAAGTGTATAGGAACAGAATTCAACTTGGATTGTACTATCCCAACCTGCCGGGCCAGTTTTACTAATGGAACGTCTACCCCAGACGGGACAGAATTAAATCGAAATCTACATTTTTCTCAAAATATGGAGGATGATGCGATTGGAGACTTGAGTGAGGCGAATTCAGAGGATTCACAAATAGCAAGCCAGCAGGTAAACACAACAACAGTTCAGGCTCAGGTGCACACACACGAAACTTCATGGGCGGAAGAGGTCGACAATGAGAAAGGCACCCCCGCCAATCAAGGTGATAAATTCATATCACAATACCAAAAATTAATGAAGAACCCCAAACCAGTAATAGCCAAAACACTGGATATGACCAAAAAACTTATGAAGACCTTAACGCTATAACGAGCATCCCCCAGAATAGCCAGATGGAAACAAATGATATCACGCCACCAGGATTTGTCAAGCCTAGAGAAGTAATGAAATTTACGAATCTCATCAGGCAAGCAACTAAAAATCAAGATATAATAACAACAGATAACAGATATCAGTCGCTGTCAGAATCATCCGAGGACGAAATTCAACGTGTCGCCCCTGCACAAAAAAAGAGGAAAAAGACAAGATTCAAAAAATTTAGCCCCTTATCTGAATCATCAGACGAACAGGCAGTTAAACGACAAAAAAACGAACCAAAGAAAAAGAAGCCCCTAACACTATGGCAATATCTCAGCACACCGAGAAATTGTAAATCGGCTAAAAATGGAACTCAAAACAAATTCGAAATGAAGTATACTGCGAATTCTACCATTATCTTCACGAAAGATGTAACAGATTTCGAAAACCTGAAAACAGCCTTAAGATTGGAAAAAATGCCATTTCATTCTTACTCCAGAAGGGAGGACAAAAACCATGCCTTCGTACTCAGAGGGCTCACCTAAGGCATCCAACTTGATAAAATCAAAGAAGATCTTACATCTTACATCAACGTACAACCTCAAAAATCAAAGACATATTCAGAATGACGACTAAGACCTCTTTATTTAGTAGTTACTGATTCAAAAATAACACTCGATTATCTGAACAAAAACGTTAAAATAATTGAGTACACACGAGTGCAATGGGAGTTGAGAAGGCAAGCTAAACCCATTATTCAATGCCATATCTGCCAGCTTTGGGGGCACGCAACCTCCAACTGCGGCAGAGCCCCCAAATGCCTGAAATGCGCAGCCCCGCATCTCACTCCTGAATGCCCTAAAGACAGATCGAAGCCCGCTAAATGTGCCAATTGCAGTGGCGATCACCCTGCAAATGCCGAGATCTGTCCAGAATACATAAAACGTCGTGAATGGCTAGAACTAAGGAGAAACTAAAACACGAATAACAAAAATGAAGCAACCAAGTTCATTCCAGCCCCAATTCCAACAAGTAACCCATGGAATAGAAACGTAAGAACTGAAAAAGTAAGACTTTCCGATACTACCTCCCACCTGGTCAGCAGTAGCAGCCAAACAGCCCACTACCCAGGCCCGGCCATCACAAGTAACCACCCCACAGACAACAGAAGTTACTAAGTTCACGAACTTAAATAATCTATTCAAAGAACTCAATAACATGGTCAACCTAGACGAATTGACGAGAGCAGTAACGGATCTACTTCTAGAAATGGAAAAAGCCACAACCAAACTTGACAAGTTTACTGTATATAACAACTTTGTACACGGAATAGACAAATATGACATCTAAACAGGTAGGTGGTAAAATAGGAGTTCAAAAACGAAATTCTCTCAAAATAATTTTCTGTAACGTTCATGGAGTTATTAACAAGCTCCATCTTATCAGACATTTTCTCGATGCTCAGAAACCAGATATTTTCTTTCTTATTGAGACATTCCTAAAACCCAATAAATTCGTGAATTTCAGAAACCCCGATTATAATCCGTTCAGACAAGATCGCCCCGCAAATGTCGGCGGAGGCGGTATCGCAGTACTTATCAAAAAAGACATAAATTTCCAACTCTTGCAACCAAACAATTCATTAATTGAGCATATCTCGTTATTAATTGATAATAAACTTAAATTAGTAGGTGCGTACAGTCACCCCTTTAATAAATTAACTGAACTTGACTTTTATAATATAACAAAGACTCATAACAAGGTTCTTATAGTGGGAGACTTGAACTGCAAGCACCCACTATGGGATTCATATGCCACCCACCCTAACACAAATGGAAATACTCTTCAAAGGTTCTGTGATAACTCGGATTGCAATATTTACAGCACGGACGACCCTACCCATTTTCCCTTCAATAATTACACTCCCAGTACAATAGACATAGCTATTGGCCGTAACATCAATACTATTACCAAATTAAAAACCATCCCTGACCTTAATTCCGATAATGATCCCATCCTACCTGTACTTAAAATTTCACATACCACACAGTCCTTAACCAAAAAAACATACGATTATACAACCACTAATTGGAAATTATTCAGAAATCTCATTAACGAACACCTAATTATTACAAATAATATCAAAGACATTAACCAGTTATCTAATATAATACTTAACTTGCAAGAAATAATCACGACTGCGAGAGATAAATCCACAACTTGTAAAGCTAAATCTCAAAACTTTAACTCCCTTCCTGAATATATAAGCAAAATGATAAAATAAAAGAATTCAATCTGGCGTAGATGGCAAACTTCTAGAGATCACTTAGATAAAGAGATCCTCAATCACTATCAAAACACAATAAATATATTAATAAAAGAATATTGCAATTATAAGTGGAAAACATTTTTAGACAAATTATCTCCTCAAGATAACTCGTTATGGAAACTTACAAGGAAACTAAAAGGTAATAAACAAGACATTTCAAAAATAATTGTAAACGGTAAGACGTACTCTCAAAACTCAGATATCGCAAGAGCCTTTGGAGAGTATTTCCAAAATAATTTCACAAACAATGCTCCAAACACTCAAGTTCATTACAATATTTCGCATACAGTACAAAACCATTTAAATAATACACCCATTCTACACACGAAAAACTATCTACACATGAAATTTACCGCACAATTATTACAATTAAAAATAAAGTAGCGCCGGGGATTGATGGGATACCTAACATCCTCCTCAAAAATTTACCTAAAAAAGCTATAGTTCAACTAACATACATAGCTAATTATATAATTAAAACAGGTAACTACCCAGATATGCTCAAAACAGCCAACGTCATTCCCATTATCAAAGCTAATAAGCAACATTGTTATGTAGATAGTTATAGACCCATTTCCTTGTTAAATAATATAGCAAAGGTGATGGACAAAATCATTCTTAACAGAATTCAATCATATGTCGACAAAAATAATATAATACCTCTCGAGCAATACGGTTTCAGGGGCGGCCATAGTACGGTAGCTCAAATCATTAGAGTATTAAACTTTTATGCTAAGCAAAAATCAGTTATGGTCACCATAGATACACAGAAAGCCTTTGATTCCGTATGGCACGAGGGGTTATTACATAAACTAATAAAACTAAAATTGCCAGACTATTTAATTAAAGTTATAAAGTCCTATATTGAAAATCGTAAATTCTACTCCAAGGTGAACGAACGACTGGCGGTGCCATTCCTGATCTAAGCCGGAGTTCCCCAAGGATCAGTTTTATCACCTTTGTTGTATTCATTATTTACTTATGATCTCCCTACCTCCCAGAAAATCCTTACCGCCATGTACGCTGATGACACCTGTTTTGTATCATCTGCTGCAACATCAGAAACTGCATTACTCAACATTCAATCACACATCAACACACTTATCTTACCATACATGAGAGACAACAAACTTACAATTAACACCTCCAAAACAGAGTACTTGTTACTCAGGAGGAGAGCAAGAAAAAACTCATTGCAGTTGCAGCTGTGTATCGATGGACAATACTTATCTGCTAGTAATACATTAAAATACTTGGGTTATACTGTTCATGGCAATACAAACGCCAACGCACATATTGCCCAACAGGTTTTAAAAGCTAAAATTGCAATGAGCCAATTGTATCCGTTAATTTGTAAGCATAGTAATCTCTCAACCACAAACAAAATCAGTATATACAAACACATAATACGCCCAATCTTAACCTACGCCGCTCCAGTTTACTACACAGCCACGAAGCACAATTTTAATACACTGCAGGTGGTACAAAATAAGTGTCTACGTATGGCAATAAAACACTCAATAATTTATCCAAGACTACCCAAAAACACCTGGTTACATGAACAAGCAAACCTACCTACTATCAAGGACTTCATAACTAAAATATCAACGAATTTTTATAACAATTGTCTCCCCAAAAATCTTCGTGACACGCTCAGAGTCGCCAGTCGCGCAGAAGACACCCTTGATAGTGGGTGTAGGCTTCTCCATGGTACACTATTTGCATAATAAGTTGCTTTCCTCACAAAAAAACCCAATTCATCGATATAGGGATTTAAACAACACCTATTCACAACAGTCACTCTCAACAGACACAAAATATACCCCATCCAAACAACATCTGTCATGTTGCTGCCTCTCATAAGCCAACCTCTATCTCGATTTTGAAACCCTGTTTTTCAGCCGTTTTTCAGGGACGACTCAGTCGAAAATTCTGGGGAGTCATATTTGTATATTCGGGACAAGGTTGATAAATACAGCCACAACAAGTGAGTAGTGCCATCGGCAAGGAATCACATTCTTCTCCAGACGTACACCAAGGGGGTGGGAAATGCCAGAACATCGGCCACAGTACATTTATTATTCCACCCCCTTTGTAATTGGATATGTTTAGCTATTGAAATAAAGATATTTTTAAATTAAATTATGTCATCCACATATCTATACCAAAATAAAACATTTTTTGAAATATTACTTTCAAAGATTTTTCTATCTAAACTGTCCATAAAAATGTTCGCCAAGATTGGCGAAATAGGGCTTCCCATTGGTAAACCTTCATTTTGAATATATATCTTATTGTCAAAAGTGAAATAATTCTGATTAATACATACTTCAAATAAATTGAGAGTATCTGATATTATTCCTGGATTAATATTTTTATCTTCTAGTAACTTTCTTACAAGTATTAGACATTCTTTAGGAGGAATTTTAGTGAACATATTGGTAACATCAAATGAAAACAGCTTAGTTGAATGCTTTTAATTTTTTATCAGTTCCATTGAATTTCTAATTGAATATTCAGATGTATATCCGTAACTATTAAGTATATTGTTAAGTTTATTTGCCAATATATCATTAGGAGTATTAACATAAGAAACTACAGGTCTAATTGGTTTCGTTATTTTATTAACGGTTCCATATAATTGTGGAGAATGAGGAATCTTATTTATGATGGACCTCTTTTCGTAATCATTGAAAAGATAATTTGAATTATTAACATTATCTCTAAGATTATTAGAAAATTTTTTGTTGGGTCTGCTCTAAGAACTTTTACATCGCTAGATTCTATAAAGTTACATATCTTTGAATTATAATCATCAGTTGTCAATATGACAGTGGCGTTCCCCTTGTCAGATTTTGTCGGGTCAAATCTTCTCTCGAAGGTTTTATAATGAAATTTACTGTCTCAACCCTTACTTTGTGGAATCTACTCATATTAGTGTTTTAAATGAAACTTACTATTTCTAGTTAACTCCACAGTTTATTGAAAAATGTTGAAAATTCTAAAAAAATAACAATTGTTTCTATATTATCTAAATATCATCGTCAGAATGACAGAGGTTACATTTCATTTGATACCTACCTGATGTTTAATTATTTTTGGCTAGTCCAAAAAGTGACCTATCTTGTGATTGACTTAATATGTATTAATAGAAAAAAGAAGATATGGTATTACAAATATTAAAGCTTAGATATTATTAGCCCTATGAAACTGTAAGTAATTACATACCAACACACTTTGCACCACGATATGAAAACTTTTCAGACACTAATTTTACAGATAGTGAAATAGAATTATTAAATAAAGGTTTAAAGTACAGGATATCACCAAAACGTATGAACAATATTAAACAGATAATGACTACAGAGTTAGAAATAGCTTTAAAATCTAATTCAAATAATTTTCTTTATGAGAAACTAAAAATTGCCAATTTAATCAAAAATATTGAACCTTCAAAAGTTAAACGTCAAAAAAAATGACATTACAGTTTTAAATTCACTAAAAAAGAAAGTAGAAGGTAATGACCTAACAGTTACAAAATCTGACAAAGGGAACGCTACTTTCATATTGACAGCTAATGATTATAATTCAAACATATATAACTTTACAGAATCTAGCGATGTAAAAGTTCTTAGAGCAGACCCAACAAAAAAGTTTTCTAATAATCTTAGAGATATTGTTAATAATTCAAATTATATTTTCAGTGATTACGAAAAGAGGTCCATTATAAATAAGAATCCTCATTCCCCACAATTATATGGAACCGTTAAATTACATAAAATTTCGAAACCAATTAGACCTGTAGTTTCTTATGTTAATACTCCTAATAATTTATTGGCAAAGAAACTTAACATTATACTTAATAGTTACGGATATACATCTAAATATTCAATTAGAAATTCAATGGAGCTGATCAAAAAATGAAAAGCATTCAACTTGCAAGATAGCTCTAAGTTTATTTCATTTGATGTTACCAATATGCTCACTAAAATTCCTCCTAAAGAATGAATGTCTAATACTTGTAAAAAAGTTACTAGAAGATAAAAATATTAATCCAGGAATAATATAAGATATTCTTAATTTATTTGATGTATGTATTAATCAGAATTATTTCACTTTTGACAATAAGATATATATTCAAAATGAAGGTTTACCAATGGCAAGCCCTATATCACCAATTTTGGCAAACATTTTATTGGACAGTTTAGAAAGAAACATCTTTGAAAGTAATATTTCAAAAAATGTTTTATTTTGGTATAGATATGTAGATGTTATATTAGCTTGTTTTATAGATAGTGAACGACAATTAGATATCTTTTTCAACCACATTAATAATTTACACCCAAAAATTAAATTTACATTAGAAGTTGATGAAAATAGTTTAATCAATTTTCTTGATTTAAAAATTCAAAGAGTTAACCATGTACTTGATTATTCGATTTACCGAAAACCAACACACACTGATGTGACTATTCCATACAGTTCCAATCATCCCATGTCCCATAAACTAGCGGCATATAATTCAATGATACTTAGATCATTTTCAGTTCCTATGAACAAATGTAATTTGGATAGAGATATTAACACAATTAAACAAATAGCAACATCCAACGGTTAACCATTACATATGATAAATAAACTAATTAGTAAAAAAGATGAAAAAGTGGCATTACAACTAATATTTCCTAAACAAACTAAAGATATGCAGGAAATATTTCTAATAATATTTCAAAGATAATATCTTTAGCAACAAACACAACGATTTCTTTTAAAACAGAAAGTAACATAAGTATAAAATTGTTAAATGTAAAAACAAAAATATCACCATTAAAGAAATCTGGTATATACAAACTTGAATGTCCAGAATGTAATGCTGTCTATTTGAGTTAGACCCTAAGAAACTTTGAAATACGATACAGTGAACACTTACGAGCATACAGATTAAAACAACCAGATAAATCCCACTACGCCAGACATCTACTTGACACCAATCATTCATTGACACCTAACACAGAAATAGAAGTACTACATATTCGTGATAAGAAACAAGAACTTGAAGAATTGGAAATTAGAAGACACTTAAGAAACCCACAATATGAAGTCGTCAATGAACAGATAAATCTAGGGAGTTCTCCACTTTTAAACTGTCTTCTTAAGTGATAATTGTAAAGATCAGCAGATATAGTTTTCCTGGTTTTCTATATCATTGCACAGTTATACTGATCTTAATTGGAAAAAAGATATCCAGGATATCCCCATAGGGCTAAGCTTTAATATTTGTAATATCATATCTTCTTTTTTCTATTAACATATATTAAGTCAATCACAAGATAGGTCACTTCTTGGACTAGCCATAAATAATTAAACATAAGGTAGGCATCAAATGAAATTTAAGTTCTGTCATTCTGACGATGATATTTAGGTAATATCGAAACAATTGTCAATTTTTTTAGAATTTTCAATATTTTTCAATAAACTGTGAAGTTAACTAGAAACAGTAAGTTTCATTTAAAACACTAATAACAATTTTTAAAGGGTGATTGATGTAATATTCAGTGTTGCCAACAGAAATTGTCACGCGATAGCCGAACGCATGCTACAGTCATTTACTGAACAGTGGTCTAGAAATCCATTTTGTATTCCTATATTCGTGACTTACTTATATTCCATATTAAAATTCAACTTATGTTAAAAAGTATGTAACCCATGTTGATATTGACATCAACAGGGGTTGTGCCAGCGCCAGTACAACGGGTCCTGTAAATCCAGATATACTACACTTTTGGGGAAATTTTGCTTTGCTAGTACAGCCTTCGAAGTGTAAACAAGTGACCAATTTTATCATTGGATATTATTTAGGATATCTTACAGATGAAACCTTTTGAGCCCACCAGAGCCAGTGGAACGGGTCCTATAAATCCAGATATACCACATTATTGGTCATTTTTATAGACATTTCAGTATGTTAGCACGATACGCCAATTGACATCCCCTTTTAAAAAAAACCTAATTAATTAGTAATAGTCAGGATAATTAAATTAAAAGAGTCGCCATTTGTTGGTGTGTAGTATAAGCCACAAAATGGCAACCTCGCTTTTTCTTTGTTTTAATATTTAATCTGCGAAATTTGCATTTTTTCTTTACATGCCGAAATTATATACACACACCTTATAACTCTAAAACGAGGACGCGTAGACGTAGCCTGTATAACTAAATGTAAAAAAATGTTATGTGTGGGGCGTTAGTTTGGCGTTAAAAAGTGCCTGGATAGAACTTCTTAAGTAAATTTTCAAAATTAGTCTTCGCAAGTTGTTTACCTCGTTTTGATTATAATTTTCCATACTTTGTAAATTTCCATTTGCCAACCCATTCTTTATTTTTATTTATTTCAAACGTAGTAGAATATATTATTGATGTTGTGAATTATTTTTAGATTTTAAGTACTTTGTTATCTTTATTTTCATATATTTTATACACTTAACACTAAATTTTTTATCAACTTTGCGATATCGAAACACCAAATCAGCTTTTTTCTTTGTTTGTGCTAGCTACTTCAATATTTAGGTTAAGTAAACAAAAACAAATTGAAAATTAAGTCCCATACTTAATTTTAGTTGAAATTCTATAATAATAATCTGTTTTATTGTTTATTATAACACAGTATAGTATTACACAATCCATCATGTAACACAATACATTAAATAAATGTAATAAATCTTAATAAAGAAATGTGCCTCTAATTCTTGTATGTGAAAACCCTTAACTATGAACTTCCGCAGCTAATACAGATCACATCGAATTTCTGAGTTTACAAAATTTTTTTCTGTGTTTTATTCTGTCGTCCATTCCTTTTCGTTTTTTGCCCTACCTACATGTCTTCCTACTGCCTTTTATCTTTATATGTACCAGTTTGTAACATTTTCTTTTGGTATGGCTTCTCTTTTTAATTTCTTCTCTGTATATTACATCGAACCATTCTTCTCCTTTTCCCTTTTTTGTTTTCAGTGGAATTATTTTTCTTGTCGCCTTCTTCATAGTTTCCTCTAAATGTTTCCATTCGTCGTTTATATCATTCAGTTGTTGTTCTAGGATTTTTTTCAATTCTTCTTCGTATTTTCATTTTGCTTTTTTGTTATCTATTGTCATATAATTATCGAAAGGAAACCAAATTTTGTATTTTGGTACAAGAATTTATTATAAGCAGAGCGCTTTCGGTTTAATGATAAACCATCATCAGTGTCCCATGGTCAGGGTGTACTCCAAATCCTCACAAATTAGAAGATACATAAAGCGAATTAAAATATAGTGCTTGAAACACAGTCACTATTTAATTAAAATAATAATAAAAAGCACACACAACCCATTGTACAATGAATGAATCCCTAAAATAGGGGATAAAATATAACTCGAAACATTATTTGTGAGTCAGCTGTTTGACATTTGACAACAATTGTTCATTGTTCTCCTTTTTGACAGTCTTGTTTTTTATTGCTAGAACTTCTGTAGCTTTAGTCATTTCATTAACCTGCTTCTCGGCATCTTCTCCAGCCCTACAAGTTTGTTCGCACGTTGGTAGGTCTAAATTTCTTATTCTGAGTAATTTTATTCTTAAGTTATTACTTCTTATCCTGCATATAATTCAGTCTCTGAAATGACTCTGTTAGATCTTTAAACCCACAATCTGGCTTTTATTTTCAGTTCGGTTATATATTCATCAATTGATTGTCCTTCCTTTTGGTTAGTAGTGAGGAATATATTTCTTATGTAAGCTTCATTTTTGTACGGAGTATAATGGTTTGAGAACGTATCTAAAATAATTTGTACCGTCAGAACTTCTTCAATGTCTCTTGGTTTGCCCTCTGCATCTGGTTCAGCTCCAAAGGTAAATGTAATATACAAATTGATGCATTCTTCTCCCAGAATATGTAGTAATATTGCCCTTCGTATTTTAAGCGGTTTCCCGTCTAGTCCTGTTGCAATCCAATACATTTCTATGAGTTGGCGGTACTACTCCCACTCTTCAGCTGGGTTATTTCCAGGTTGAAATTGTTTTGGTTTTGATAATGGTAGTGATGCTGCCATTTCGTGTTTCCGCTGCCACCATGTAATATAGTTATAATATTATAAAGACTTTTATTCAATAGTTTAATATTTTATCAACAACTTATATCTGAGAATCCTATCACTGACTGATTCGATGACATTGACCGTATATTATTGTCACTGCTTAGGGTAGGTTCACATGATATGTAACATTTATGAGCATTTCCACTTGTAGTCATATTTTTGAACTGCTTTTTTGCTTCTCCTTTCTTTGTTTACTCTTTTGTATTATTATCGTTTTTATTTCAGGAAATGGTCGATTTGATTGAAGTAGGTACTTCCCATTTGGCGCTAAACAGGTTCTTTTATGAGTTTACTTGTGTTCAAACTTTGTGCTGGAGATAACGAGCCCCATCTTCGTTGCAAAATTAACCAGTATGTTTGCTGTGTTTTCCAATGATTACTTGCATATATATATCCTCTTTGTCGATTTTTGCGTTGGCGTCACCTATTATTATTTTGATGTCTTTATTTTTGGCATCATGTTAAACGCTTCTTCCATTTGTCCGTTATATTTTTCCTTGATTTCATCTTCTTCCGCTTCGGTTCGTGCGCGTATGTTAGTATGTTCATATTTTCTTTGTCTATATTAATTTGCAAGTAGGTAACACACTCGTTTTAAATCTTTTTACTCTCCCTACATTGTGTCTCGCTATCATAAATCCTGTTCCCAAAGTTCTTGTTGCTCCTCTACTATTGAAGAATAACAGTTTCCTACTTCGCTTATAAAATAACGTCTTGTTTTGTTTCTTGAACTGCTAAGATGTTTAATACGTTAAATCCTTATCTATCTATTTCCTGCGTTAAAATTTTCAGTGCTCCTTCGGTATAAGTATCTCTTACACGTTCCTATCTTTAACATTGCTTTTTATTATTTCTTGTTCGTTGATTCCGATTTCGTTTCCTTTTTCATTGCTCTGTTTCTCGCACTCCTGCATGTGCTTGGCGCTACTTATTTTTTAGTATTATGTTCTGTTTCCTTTGTTCTAGCTTATTTTTTCCCATATTGCATCACCATTATACGAGTATTAAATGTAGTATAGCAAGAGCAAAATCAGAAATCGAAGAATGGTTTACATGGAAGATGCAGAATATCCATCAAATTCTACTAAAACACTATTAATTTGATTTGTACATTTTTCTATTAACCATCAGTTAGGCCCAGTTGTACAGTCTCGGTTCAAGCAGAGCTCAAGGTTGAACCTGGTTCAAATTTCAAAACTCAGTTGTACAAAGCTAGTTCTAGGCAAAGTTTGGATCACTGGCTGTCATTTTGTAAAGTTCAACTGAGCTGCCGAATTTGGGCGCTTAAACCGAATTCTATCATAACATAACCTAAACTTTTGTACTATTTTTGTCCTAATCGTTGTGGTATCAATATTTGATGAAGACTTTGTTGAAGCAGTAGAAGTATTAATAAACGCTAGAAGACGTCAAAAGAAGTATAGAAATAGAATGGATCATTTTCTAGAATGGAATGATGAAGAATGCGTGCAAAGATTTCGGCTTTCCAAGCAGGGTGTTCTCTTTGTTGTAAACCAGGTTGAAGCACAAATCTCGTCTCCAACAGATTGGTGAGTGCGTTTATTTCCGTTGGTATATCCATTTCTAACTGATATCATTTTAGGAATCATGCTGTAACTACTGAACAAATGGTGCTCGTAACTTTGAGATATTTTGCAACTGGAAACTTTCTCCAGAGAGTTTGGAATTTTGTTGGCATAGAGAAAGGAACAGTAAGTTGTATTGTTTCGAAGGTAACCAGAGCTTTTGCAGGGCTTTATCACCAATATATTCGAATACCTGAAACACAACTTGAACTTAGAAGTACCTCTCAAAAGTTTTATAGTGTGGCACGATTTCCCAAGTGTATTGGAGCTATCGACTACACACATGTCAAAAGCATATCACCTGGAGGAAATAATGCAGAAATATTCAGGAATAGAAAAGGATTCTTTTCCTTTAATGTTCAAGCCATATGTGACTCGAACTGCATGTTTCAGGATGTGGTGTGCCGTTGGCCTGGTTCAACCCATGACTCACAAATATTTGCCAATTCAAACATCAGAGCTAGATTTGAAAAAGGAGACTTCAAGGAATACACTCTAGTTGATGATAGTGGATATGCAATTAAAAATTACATGATAATACCCCTTGCTAATCCTGTGACAAGACAAGAACAATTTTTCAATGAATCTCAGATCAGAACTAGGAATTGCATATAAATAAAATTTGAACAATGGAAAAGAAGGTTTCCTATACTTGCTTTTGGAATTAGACTGAAAAGGGAAAAAGTTGAGGCTGTTGTGATTGCCTTCGCAGATTTGGAGAATATTGCTAAACTCTTTAATGAGCCAGATCCGCCAGATAATGAAAAATAAGAAGCAGCAGTTAACTTTGTTGACAATGTAAATATTCAACCATATGTGCATTTTCACAACATACCCAATATCAATTATGCTGTGAGACATCAGTTAACAAATTACTTTAATGAACTCTAAACACGTACTTTCATTTCCAATATTAATAATCATCTCCTGGACAAATAAACTAGACATGTAAAAACTCCTTTTATTAATGTACCATTTTATATATTATACAGTATTTGTTATTATTTGTCTAAACTTTTAAACCTTAAATAAAACAGTTTTAAAAATATAATTTTTTATTAGAAAGAATCTATATCTATAACTACTATGCTAAATATTCTTATATATAAAAATATAGATATTTGTTATCAATTGTGAAGTTTTGATATGCTTTTTAATTTCTGCAACATAACATGTTTTTCTAATAATAGGATCTCTTTTTTTTATTTATTACGTTCCGTTATACCCTCAAGGGTTACTTCTGCCTCTCGTTCTAGTATTTGAACTTTTGCCTCTGACTCTTTTCTCATAATTTCACATTCTGTATTGCACTTCCTTTCCAGCATTTCAATTTTTATTTTATGCTCTACCTCAGGAAATCGAATTTTTTCGGATTCCAAATCAGCTTTTGAGGCAGATTGGTTAACCTTACCACACATGGCATCAAATTCATTTCTTTTGTTTGATTCTTCACCTTAAAATAAAAAAATGTCTTGAAGTAAAATAATAATAATTGAAAAATAATATAACATTAGGTGATGTTATAACCATAGAAAGTCAGTCAAAGGAATATACAATTCATTCATATAACAAAATAATGCGACTTGATTTCTGCAAAAAATGCATAAACATGTTAAAGCAAGAATTTCCCAACTCAATACTTTTTATATTTTTTTTCTCCGCCCTTATCGCCAACACCTCACCTTACCAAACTTTTTCCTGGTAATGGCCTTGACAATAGGTTGTAACACCTTATCCACAATTAACTAAAATTATATTTTTCATTTTCTTACCTGTATTGAGAATCTTAGACTTTGGTGTTTTTAAATTTTCCACAGTATTCTTAGTCTAGTCTGGTTTATTTTCCGTGAACCCTAAAAAACAAAAAAAATTGGAACGCCTCTTTTAATTAAATTTACTGGGTACGCTTCAATTAAAAATAAATACTTATGTGTCAAAGAAACCTCTTTTTAGACTTGTATCATGTTATTCCATGAAAATAAGAACAAAAAAAATTCGCTCTGCCAATATCTCTTTAATTTCCATATCAATATCGGTAATATCTGATGGATTCTTTGAAGGTCCTCCTCCAGTTCCTAATGCATAGCACTTTTCATCGGCAAATTTCTTTTTTGTCCTCTTCTTCAGGTTTTCATATTTTTTCCTCAAGATGAAAGTATCTCCAAAAATCTGTCCACTGTCAGTTTCAATTTGTTTCCAGCATTCTAGCTTATTTTTGTTGATTTTACTATCGGTCTTTTTAATTTCTAGTATGTCTTTATACTTTTTTACCAAACAAAGTAATATTGTTTCTTCTATGGAAGTAAAATTAGCTGATCTTCAACCCTCAGCCATATCCTCCTGAGGGCCGATTGTACAATGCGAGTTTAACCTCGATTCAAGATAAACCTGGTTCTTAACGTTGTACAATACTAGTTCAGATCCTAAACCGCTTTTAACTACGTGTTCTACAAAGCGGTCAAATTTCCCCGCTTAAATCAAGTTCAGAAGTATTTTTCAATTTAGTATGTTGCTACCCCAGCATACAACGTTGTGTTGGTGATGTTGATACTGACAGAGAGACATAAAAATAAACAAATTTTGATTTTTCATTTGAGACAGTTTTGTTTTTTATTAGTTATCTTTTGGACAAATAACAGTTGTCTTTATTTTTTAAAATGGAAAAAATGTCTGAAGATGAAGATTTCATGGAATTATAGTTAATAATTTGCAACAGCCAGAAAGGCAACCACAAAGATATAGACAAAGGGACAATCATTTTGTGAAGTGGAATGAGACTAATTTTTTACAAAAGATTAAAACGTTAGCTCTGCGAAAAGTAACGGTACTTTTTTAATTAAATTCGGATTCAATTTTGACCCAGCACTCATTTTTCTTGCGCGTTATATTGACATCGCTCTTTTTATTTTCCAGAATATCTCTATATTGTTTAGCTAGCTGCACCAACAAGCTTTATTTTGAATTAGTGAAGTTTGGTGTTCTTTTTTGTTTTGTTCCATATTTTTATTTTAAATCGATAAACACATAAAAAACAACACACACAACTACAACGTATTCTCTAACCTCATAAAATAGAAAAATAGTGGTTACTCAGCAACTCAGCTTCTCTACTTCACTCAAATGATAAGAAGAAGAGAAGTCATATTTTATATACTCTCTTTTTTTCTTATAAGATAGACAAAGATACCCTTACATGCTTCATAAATTCGAAATCTGGCAACCCCGTGTATATGATACCAACATTACAATAATGGAGTTTACCTGAACTGACATTGAACGAGATATGTACAATTCGTATCCTTTTAATAGGCCGGTTCAACCATTTGTTGAGTTCAGATGAACCTTGGTTTAAGCTTGCTATGTACAATCAGCCCTAAAAAGTTGTTAAACTTTAATTTGTTGGCTATTTGTTAAACCTACAGTATATTCTTACGTTTTGTGTGTATATTATGTTGAAAAAAGTCCTGGATTAAAGTTTTTTATTCGGCAGTTCTCACTTCAGTCTTCACACTTAATACATACAACTCATGAAAATTTCAAATTCTTAAAATAAAGTATGATTTTTGACAGAAAGAGTCAACTGCGCATGTGCAAACGCCACCAACGTAACATATCTTTCCTTAAACTAAGTTTTGTAGAGCTGGGCTCAAATATGACCTGTACAACGGAAATCTATTTTTGAACTGAGTTCATCCCTGTTCAGCAGAACCAAGCCTTGAACCGTAACTGAACAACTGGGCCTTATAGGTACAGAATGGGTTCTCAGTATAGAACACCTTAATTGTCTCTGAGACGATTTATACAAATTATGGTTTGTGATGATTTTGTAGTACGGCCGATCTTATCATAGTTTCTACATTGTTGTCAGATCTTCCGTTTTTCTGAAAATTTAAGGAACAAAAAGGAAGGAAGGAACAAAAACAAAGCTGGGAATTTTTCATAATAGTTTCTACGCATTTTATAAACCTTGTAACGTTTGTCATTTTGGAGAAATCTCCATATTGTATGAATAACCTGTTTTTTTCAACTACAATTTCATTATCATTAAATTTCCATAAATGTAAATATCGTTACCAAATTTCAAATACTCGTGTTACAGATACTGTACGTTTTTCTATAATAATCAAAAACTATTTGTAAACTATTTTTCAGTTAACCGTTATCGTAATATTTCTTTTTGTAGAAAAAAGTGAAGAAAGAAGAAGCATTTTCAAGATTGAACTTAGCAAAAATTAACCAAAACTGGCATCAGATATTGCGCAGGACAAAATGTCAAGAAATGAAGGAAAATGTCGAGGTAAATAACTTTTCTAAGGGCTTTTCGGAAACGGCAATCCTTGATAAGATAGATCATCTATTAGCTGATTGTAGATCCTAACCGAGAGCAAGATCTTTATCAGAGTTTCCGAATGATGCGTTTTGTTTTCTGTGGAAATGTCAAACTTAAAACTTGACCTGCACAAAATTTTTTATTTTTATTAATTTAGTTTCGTGCGTTGATTTTTCTATTTTGCATGTACTTCTCTCCATGCTCATTTTGTAAAGCTATATTTATTTTTCACTAATTATTCACACTAAATTTTAATACCAACAAGCAAAAATTACAACAACAGAAAGCCTCAGCAACCTGCCAACTACGCGAATTAAAGAATTAATAACTTTTGAGGTTAAAGAAGATAAAAACAAACTAAACTACCCGTCAGCTGATCGCATTTACCCACCGGCATACTAGTGTAGGAAGCAAGTAGGTTAAAATACTTCCTTGGTAGAAAGGAACCAAACATATGATTATGATCCACTCAGTTCGCTCAGTTTCCGAACGTAAGTGAACTTGATCTGGATTACTTTCCGAACAAACAGATCATGATCGGGTTAACCCAATCATAGTTTCCGAAAAGCCCTTAAAATCATCGCCACATAACTACACCAAATGATTTTTGGAATAACAGATACTCCCTGTGGCATCGATTTCTGATACTATAGACATAAAGTCTAAACGCTGAAGCTTTTCTGACACGTGACATAGTTGATCATATTATTCAACACATACTATGTTGGTATTGTCTTCCTCTAATAACAGAAAAAGATTAATACAAGCATTTGTCATATTGTTTTAATTCAGATGCATATGGTTGATGATGTATCATTCACGTGTCGGAGAAGATTCAGCGTTTCTACTGTATGTACATTGTCGATTTTGCAAAACATTAAAGGTTATTGGTGCTGTTGTGATATGACATGCTGTATATAACACGATGACAAATCAATCACATTCCTATAAATTCTCGGACAAGTTTGAATGTATTGTAACTTTAAGCCCATAGTCATTACTTTAATGGTCGTAAACGCACCGCAATGAAAGAAAATTTGGTTTTTAAGTGCCTTATCAACACGCGACCAAACAATTGAATTTTAAATGGTTCAAAAATCTTCAATATTTCAGGCATATCTAAAACTAATACTCTGTCTAACGAAATGTTGGACATAGTGCTACACTCAAATGTTAACCCTTCGACGAAGTTCGAAATCTCTTGCGCTGTGCTTGAAAAAATTACTACAACTATCCCCCAAGTGAAGCTGAATTTAGATCACGTAACAATACCTTCGCGGATTGTAAACAAGTTAGCAGACAAAACTTTTGCCACACCCGGTAAAATCGATCTATTGATAGGAGCTGATGCTTATTATGATCTGTTGACGTATGGCCTCATCAAACTAGGGGATAGACCTATTCTTTTAATACCCATTTGGGTTACATTATCTCGGGAAAACTGAACTCCCAACAAAAATCAAAAAGACGCCCGCTATCTCGTATCATGTAGCAAGTCAATCCGAAGACTCCAGTCCGTACACTGAATTAGATTGTAGATTGTAGATTATAAAGGGGTCGATTGGCCTATAGCTGGCCTTTCCACACTGCGACCTGAAAAGATCTTTTGTGTATACCCTCCATCTATTTTTTCTCCCAGAGATCAAGGCTTCTAAGGAAGCCTATTATCCGATTGGGAGCTATTTTTGTTACCTGGTCAGGTCTCAAGAACAACCGTTCCAGGTACCTATGGCGTTGGCGAACAAGTACTCCGCAATGGCATAATATATGTTCAGCCGTTTCATCTGCACTGTCGCAGAATCTACATGTTCCTCTGTCCACTATTCCCATCTTGCAGAGGTGATATCTGAGTGGGCAGTGTCCCGTAAGGGGTCCTGTGATTGCTCTGAGATCAGACTTCTGAAGCTCTAAGAGCGATTTAGCATAGCGAGCAGAAGGTTGTAGCAACCTTTTTGCTTGTCTTTGGCCTGGAACTTTTTTCCAGTAGGCTGCACTAAGCTCCTTTTCCCATTTCCGAACTTTTTCCACAATGTGGCTTTTAGTAATGCCACAAAACGGTTCGGGTCCGATAAAAGGAGTGCTAGCTCCTTCCTTTGCAAGACCATCGGCAGTCTCATTCCCAGCAATGCCCTAGTGCCCGGGCACCCATAACAAAGATAGTTTGTTATGTCTAGCCAGTAGCTTAAGAGATTGTCTGCAGCTCCAGACTATTTTGGACTCATAAGTTATAGACCTTGGAGCTTTCAAAGCAGCCTGGCTGTCGGAGGCAATACATATTCTGGCTGCGTTGAGGCGCTTTTTGAGGCACTCTCAAGCACAGAAGTCTATCGCTAGTATTTCCGCTTGGAATATCATGAGAGTGTTACCTAGGGCTACTGATAATCTAAGATTAGGTCCTGTAGCCCCTATTCCTACTCTTTCGTTTGTTTTTGACCCATCAGTATAAAATGTGAGGGCACCCCTAGTTATTTTTGAGATTTCGTTCTGTGTTAACTCACGATCGTTAATAATAACATCTAGAGTAACTTCGAAATCTTGTTTAGCAGGCATTATGCCCCTAGGCATCATCATAGATTGAGTTGATCCAACCCTTAGTATATCGAGATGTCCTGTCAAATCACCGGGTTTCAGAGATTTAGCCTGTGTTAACCTATAGACATTTTGCAGAGCAATCCTCCTTACATGTAAATGTAATGGAGGGAGATCTAGCATTACCTCCAAGGCCGCGCCAGGGCATGATTTCATTACACCCGTTATTCCTAAACATGCGAGTCTTTGCAATTTTTGCAACTCGATTGTAGCCCTTTGTTGCGTTGTTTCCTTCCATCATACAAGCGCAGCATAGGTGATGATAGGTCTGACAACCGTTATATATGACCAGTAGATCATTTTTGGTTTTAGACCCTAAGTTTTCCCAAAGAGCCTACGACACGTCCAAAGAGCCCTTGTTGCTTTTGAGGTGATGTGTGCGAGGTGTGAGTTCCACGTAAGTTTCCTATCAAGGATGACTCCAAGGTACTTAACATCTTCCGAAAAAAACAGGGTTGTACCATTCAAGCTTGGAGTCTGTATACTTAACTTCCTCCTGTTAGTGAATGGAACAAATGTCGTTTTATTAGGATTGACTGAAAGTATTCCTTCGACCACCAGGTAGTTATGAGGTTCAAGGCACATTGCATGCGATCGGCAATGATGCCGTCGTGCTTACCTCTGACCACTATAACTAAATCGTCGGCATAGCCAAGAGCACGAAATCCTTCTCTTTTTAGCTTTGTTAGGAGGTCGTCAACCACTAGTGACCACACTCCTCATTGAGGACAACCTTTCACTAATTTTATAGTAGTCGACTGATCTCCGAGGTAGGTGATTATTTTCCTAGTATTTATCATGGACTGAATCCATTTGATTATGGAAGGTGGAATACCTTTTGCAGTTGCAGCAGCGCTAATTGATTCATATGAGGTGTTATCAAAAGCTCCCTCTATATCTACGAATACACATAGCGATACTTCTTTCGCAGCTATTGCCTTTTCTAGGTCTCTTACGAGACAATGTAAGGCATCGAAGGTAGATTTGCCATTTGTTGCAAATTGTTCCTCGTGAAGCGGTGCATTTGATAAATATTCACTTCTCTCTAAATTCTGGGAAATCGTGAACTCCCAAAACTCAAATCTCTCTCATCCGAAGATGAACTGGTGTTAGTTGATATTACAATGATGTGAGTAATAAGTTATGTTAGTTCAGAATTTATTAAACACTTACATGAAACAATTTAGTAATTGAACATTGTAGAATAGAATTACATATCTTCAGAGAGATCCAGTTGCAACAAACTTGATTATGGTAAGTCTTTCCAGAATTGAAGTCGATTTTCTGGGAGAATTTCTGACAATTTTGAGATGAGATTCCTTTTTCTAATTTTGTCCACACCTCTAGGATCTTTTCTACTCGTTGGCTTTGGAACGCCATTTTTATGTGCCTGATCAGTTAGAAAGTTCAATTCTATGACTGGGTCTCCAAATTCAGTTTTATAAAACAGAGTATCATAACCTCTTTTGAACAGTACTTCATAAAAGTTACTCAGGTAAGGTTTTGGTGTAGTTTTTCCAAGCTTGAATCTAGATGAATTATCTTTGGCATCGTACAAATTAGTTACTTTTATATTTATAACTTCGACTCTGCAATTATTTGATTGTTTGACGCAGCTGACATAATCTTCGAAATCCAATACTTTTTTCTTCTGTTTTAGTGATTTTTCCACTTGGTGATGGAAAGAGTGTGCCGACATGAACGTGTGGCCAGTCTCCAGATATTTAAGAGTGATTGACTTGCAATCAATTTCGGATGAGTTTATAAGATACACGAAAAAACAGTAAAGATTCCCATTTTTATTTTGCGCCGCGCAATTATCCATCCAAAGAGTGATTTCTGGTGCATCTCTATGCAGCAAAAAAAATTATAGAAAGCTGACATTATGTCAAATTTGTTACGTCCGGCAACTACTTCATGCCATATGATGGCTATGGGCTTCTTTGTGCTTGTTTGTTTTCCGATCGGTACAAATGATTTATTAAAACAGATAATTCGTGGAATGAATATTATTTCTTTAAACATCTCACATCGGGGTAGCATGACAACCTTGAAGCAAAATAAACATATATAGATAACCAATAACTTCAAATTATGTAAAAAAATTTACCTTTTCTAGATCAACTGAGAAAATTAACCCCCCTTTCGATGAATCATTTTGATACTGCATGTTTGTAGTGTTTGTTCCAGTGATCACATTTTTCGCAATCCGGCGGAATATTTTGCTTATCATGGTTTGCACTTTTTGAATGAGCATCGAAAGATTCACAGTGCCAGCATTCTTCATGTCCTAAAGCAGCAAATGAAATGTTCATATCAGCGATTTGTTTACGATATAACTCATATGATATGTTTTTATCAGGGGTTTTCTGTAAATAATCTCGATGCACCATTGTAATATTCATGTCACTGGGGAGGTATCTTCGGTTTGGAGCGTGTTTTCATCTATAATGGGAAATGATAGGATTAAATGATTTGATATGAGTTGTGATGCTGTCTCTATCAATCTTTTTTTCAGATGGATGTTCCCTTTTTCTTGTATGAAATACCAATTTTTCTGACGACGACACATTCAGGGCATCTCTTACCATACGGTCATTGGAGACAGCATCACTCAGGGTCCCAGGGTCCCCAGAAAAAATTTTTTGCACACGCGACACTCCATATACCATTTGAATCTTTCAGGAAATACAAAAAAGTTTTTTGTCTTCGAGAATTATCTACATCAGCGTTTTCAGTTGTTTTTCTTTTTTTTGCTATTTTCTTGACAGCGTTGAAAATGAACTGTTTCTGTTGTGGATCGGTTAGTTCCCAAAATTCAATATTGATAATTTCTCCTCTTTGCTCGGTAATTTTTTTGAACATTTTTGCACACATTTTCCTAGGCAAGCAGATTAAATGCCATGTTTGTCAGATTTTAATTCTCTTTTTGGTTTTTTCCTTTGTTGTAACGGAGCTGCATATCTTCTTCTATTACGTTCAGTTCCTTTTTTTTGTTATTTCATTTATCAAAAACCGTTTCAACAATATTTTGGAGAATTTGATTCACAAAAATCGAAATATTTTATTCATTATTTAATTTCGGGTTATTACCACTTTTGAGAGTGATAACTGATAATATGATATTTTACGCAGGCTCAGCTGGTTCTGAAATGAAATCTATAGTTTATTTAGTTACAAACAATAAAGCGAAATTTTACCACTTTCGCTTTCTGCAAACGGTATTTGAGATTCAGGCGAGTTTTTGATTGTATCAGTCTGGACATCTTGTAAAAACATAGTTATTTCGATTGGTTTCAGAAAGATTCATCTTTACCTTCACTGGTTTGGGTTTTCGTTCTGAAACAGCCACAATATACAAAAAGCTGTATACCTACAAACAATATACAAAAAGCTGTATACCTACAAACAATAAATATATACCTGAAAAGTCCGGATCATTTTTATGGTCATCTCCCTCGTTATTTTCAAACTTTGTATTTTTACGCCGAAATGTAGCCAAGTTCTCAGCCAGTTGTTTATTTAAAGCTAATGTAACGAGCTTTCTGGAACGCTCAGACATAGCTTACCTAGTAATTATAACAGGATTAACTCAAATATAACTATTGAATGAGTACTTACGCTTGTGTATTTAAAGTAACCGAAACTTACAATGAAGATACTTAATATAATATCCAACGTGTTCTATTCAATACTCTTTTCACCACGATGCGGCTAAAACCGAAACTGGAACATAACCTCGCAGTTTTTGACATTGCCAAGGTCGAATGTCATAAACGATACCAGAGTTGTTAGATACGACTTATTGATGTAGTAAGTGTCAGATACGATATTATGACTATGGAAACCTCTTATATTTGTAGTTAAGACTAATCTTTCACACTAATTTTGACGGTTTTACGGTGAAGATACGACTTCTAGATTTTGTAGACTGATAAAATAAGCGTTAATCTTACCGAATATACAAACATCAGAAAATCGCAGTTTTTGTAGATACGACTTCTTGTCTTAGCAGGGCAGTATAACGAAACTATGCCCACTTTCCAAACAAGACACCATCTTGTGAAGAACGTTATTAACCATTAAAAGATGTTAATCGGTCAGCGACTTGCCTAATCAACCTCAATTAGCAGTCCTGACTTTCTTAGTTGTAAGGTATGTCTAAGCTATAACAAAACTTGCACTTTCACTTTATCCTCATCTTTATATAAACTTATTTATCTTTCTTGAGCTCTCTCTCCTAAGTGAAGCACATACTTCATTTCCGGGGGAGGGGGGGGGTAGAATGTTGTGATATGACATGCTGTATATATCACGATGACAAATCAATCGCAAGAACTTTCACATTCCTATGAATTCTCGGACAAGTTTGAATGTCTATTGTAACTTTAAACCCATAGTCATTACATTAATGATTGTAAACGCCCCGTAATATAAGAAAATTTAGTTTCTAAGTGCCTTCTCAACACGAGACAAAACAATTGAATTTTAAATGGTTCAAATGAACCTTATGATTTTTTTATGAAATAGAGATTATGCAGCTTTCCAAAACCGTTAGTATGTTACAACAAATAACTTTGAGTGATCTATGATCCTTCAATTAGCACTGTGAACAATATTTCAACCCTTTACATGAAATGAATGTTTTATGAATTGACATAAATTAACTAAAAAGACTATTTATCGCTTCACGGTAAGTGTGTAATTAACTTTATGTCAAAAATATCACCATTCATCTGAAAGAGAAAGTTCTACCCCCAAAACTTGCGACCCAGTATATCTACAGATATTAACCAATTTACAAGACAGTCAGTTTCTCAACATCAAACAGTTCATAACTAAAAACCCACTTTAGATCGGTCGACATAAAAAAGTGTGACAATTTCTCGCGTTCGAAACATACAGTGCGCCATCCCAGGCAACTCTGACTTGAACTGTGTTTTCGTTTCTGCTATTCAGCTCTAGTTTATTCCATATACAAATCGAATAAGTATTACTTTCTCTACGGTTTATTGATTGTGTCTGCTCAGTTAAACCTTTTGTTATTAACAAAGAGTATATAAATTTTGAGTAAAATGAATGAAAAGAATTGGAACCTGTAATTTATATTTAATCCTTTTCACTTGTGCTGGATAATGTATATACTGATTATACCATTCAGTAATATTTTTGATGATATTCGGCAACATATTTTCCATATCTATCTTTATTTGATATTTTTACAATTGTTAATCAATATAATTAACAGGATACTTTTTCATTTACGTAGGGCGTACTTGATAAAATTTAGGTTGTATATTCCATTTTATTTGCAAGACACTCCAAATTTGCTACAAATTTGAGCGTTGTATTAGTCACGTGACTTCGTTTGACGCTCGTTTTTTGAGTTTCCAGCGTCACGTGAAAATGTACCTTAATCCTAGACTTTTAAATAGTCATTTATGTATTAAGAGCGAAAAGTGAGGAATTATTGTCGGAAAGCAAGGGTTAACGCGCGACGCGAAGCGGAGCGCGTTAATTGCTTGAGAACAATAATTTCACTTTTAGCTCGCAATACATACAACATTTTTTCTACAATCACTTGAATATATATTATAAATAATTATTGATAAATTTATACCTCTTATTTCAAGTACCTGTCAAATACTTTATACTTACTTTTTTAAACTTTTACGAAACGTGGCTGGGCATCGAGGACGGACTTCCATTTTTTGTAGTAATAATATAATAATAACATTATTTAAAATATTGAAAACTTAACAAAGCAGCGATTTATTAGATTGTAAAAGATTTTCAGAAGACAAAAACACTCCCTAGCCTGGTTGCCCTATGATCCCCACTGTCTCTGTCAATACAATCAAATAATACACCAACAACAAGAAGCGAAAGCCGGCGTAAATCCTTTGATGTTTTGGGGGTAAAATTTCGTGACCTTGAAACTGACGTTGACAGATAACTGAGCATCGTTACTTGATTTTACACTAAGAAAAGTGTTCAAAAAATGTAAATTAAATCTTACTTACACGCAAAAAAGTGAAACCAAAGAATCTCAAATAATTATTGTTTATTTTTATGGCTTGTTTCGGCAAATTTTTAATTGTCAAAGAAAGATGTAATATTTTGAATGTTGGTTGATAATTGGTGAAAACTCATTAAAGATGAATAAATAACAAAGTTTAATTTTCACAATGTCTGTTAAACTTAATTTATGAATTGTTAAAGTTAATTTAACAGCTAAACAAACAATGTGAAAAATATACTTTAGCATTTCTTCATACATACAGTTTTAGGTTCTGTTTTTGGAGTTCCATCCATTATTAAAAATAACGAGCTATTGTTTAACCAAATGATTTTCATTTTCTATATTGTTATCGAAATTATATGTGTAAGTATGTATTTAAGTAGCGCTGTATGTAGGATAGGGTGAGTATAAAAACCAATACAATAATATAGATTATATATTTAGAATACCAGTTTACAATAGAAAGAATTTCAGTAAATGATGATATAAAATTACAATAAGTATGGTAGTTGAATACAAAATTTTTATAATTGATATATTCAAAAGTTACACTTCACCAGATTCTGAATTAAATATTTTACAAGAGAAAATCTACAGATGTATGTGAGTGACAAAGAAGTTATAAAAAAGTAGCGACAGTAAACTTTTCTGCATAGTTATCGAAGTTTTGTTGCGTTTTTCAATTATTATCATATTTTGTGCTTTTTTCTGGTTGGTTGAACAGTTTATGCTGTTTTTCTGGCAATCCCTCCAATTAATATTACGATATAACTTAGACACACATAATATAGTACTTCTTGTGGCACTAGCTTATTTTTTGTGATCGCTTGTAACGAAGACTTTGTATGCTTATGTCGTGGATGATCCTCCAATACTGGAGAAGGGATGAGTTTCTATCCCCAAGGACGATGTTAGGTATGTGTAATTTATAATGTTATTTAGTCAAACCAAAGCATTATATTATGCTTGCCAAACCCATAATCAAAGTACTGTTAATTTTTAGAGCCTAAATATATAAAAAATTTCTGCTTTTCAGTAACATTTTATGTTTAGTATGTCTACAATAAGTGAAAAGAAATATATACAGTCATTTTTCTTGTCAAACAAAAGTAAAACACATATATGTATTGTTGTTAGGGTTCTGAATCATGTACATGGACATTTCCAAAATATATTATATTTAGTATACTTTTATAAATCCACAGGAAACTTCTGTTGTAGGCACCCATTAGAAACAGCTTACTTTTGAAAATTCTCCAACAACTTCCACTCAAACTCCTGCTTTCTCAAGTTCTGGACACCACAGAAAAGCAAGGTGAAATTGGTGGTTATGGCTGGCTCAAGGGAAACGAAATTTTGCAAAGGAAACCAGAGAAAAGAAAGAAATATGCAACCTGGAGGACTTCTAAGAAATGTGTGAGAAATCTCTTGAATAACTTCTGGCATCAATTGTAAAAGCGCAAGTACTACTGAAAGGCAGAGAACCTCTAGGTAGAAGGTATTTTGTAGTACACAAACGATTTGCCTTGACGCAATATTTTTTGGGATCACAGACATACAACTTTATGATTAAATTATTAGTCTTCCAACAAAACGAAACCTGCAAAAAATCACCAAAAAACTTGCTTGCAAGCCTGGTTTAGGTTACGATTCAATATTTAAAGCTGTAGAAATAAAGCTTCAGACAATGTCCAATGGTAACAAACAGTATACCATATGTATTGATGGGATGTTACTGAAAAGTCATGTCTTCTATAGTACTGCATGAGATGAAGATACTGGACTAATTGATATTGGGACTGGATCAATAGTCCTTTGTCCTGCAAACAATGAAGTCGTAATTATGCAAAAGGACTGTAAGCGAACTGGAGGCAATCGCATTTTTTTGTGGGTATCAAATTAGCAGTGAAAGAGTCTCTTCCTATCATTGAAACATGCATACTAAAGTAGGAGAGCCGAAGTTTGCATGTTGATGGTGATATGGGGTGTTATTTCATTAAACTAGCCAATTCCTTTTTAGTAACTCCTGATAATCCAATATTCACAGTAGATGTCAAGGAGATTGTTTACTTTTTTGATTCTAGTCACTTAATTGAAGCTACAAGAAATAATTTGAAAAGAGATACATTTTGTTTTGATGGCAAACAAACATCCTGGTCATTTTTAAAGTAGTTTTACGGTCAAGACAAACAGGCGTATTATATTAGATAGTACACAAAAATTAACAAACAGGCAAACTTATCCATCGAATTTCGACAAAATGAAAGTACGTCTACCAACTCAAACTCCAAGGTAGGAAGTGGTATGAATGTGTATATGAGCTTGGGGGCAGTTCCTAGTATTGGAGCCTTTAAAGTAATTGACAAATTTGACAGACTTATTTCATTCCACAAAATCAAGAAACATTAACAAATACAAAAATAAGTTTGTATCAGCAGACCATCAAATACAATTTTTGGGTAAAATGTTGCTTTTTTAAAACATTTAAGATTCAATAAAAAGTGAGGAAGTGTTACTTCCAGAACAAGGATGAAGAAATGCAGAACAAACACAATAAGTAGTTAAAAAAAATTGTAATAAATTGTAATCCAATGATTTTAAATATTTACACTGCACAGAACTAATACAGATTCTCTTGAAAGTTTCTTCGGTAGTATGAAGAAGCAAGGGGGCAATTGTATTAAACCCACTTTTATCCAATTTGAACATACCTTTAGAAAAGTGTTTTGCCAAAAATTTACCATTTCAAATGAAATGTACTGTACTGATGACCTACACAATTTATTAATTAAGTTGAATTCAGCAACTGTTTGCATTATTCCTGAAACTCACCAAGCAGCAGTTCAGAATGTAGCAATATCATTATCAGATTAAGATTACAGGAACGAAGAACTGACAATTTTACATGCGTTCAATTTTGTTTGTGGCTATTTGATGAAGAAAGCATTTTGTCACAGTTGTGAAACGTGCATAGAATTCTCGAAAGAATGTGGAGATCTGGATACAAAGCAGCTATTGACATATTTTGAAAAGTATGATAAGGACAAAAGTATTATTGGAGGCTTTAGGGTTCCAAGTGAACACTTTATAAATTGTATTTGTCAATTGGAAGAAGCATTTACTTTAATGTTTAGTGAAGTGTTTGATTGCCAAAGTATTTCACATGTGGTTCAGATATTTTAAAACTATTCATTAGATTGAGCATATATAACTGCATGAAATATGAGAATAGGGATATAATAAAAATGGAAACGTTTCAATTAAAGAGTTATAACTCTTTGGTACTAGTTACTTTACAAGTTTACAGTGATACTAACGCCAAGGTTTACTAAGTTTACAGAGAGTGCCAAAGATAGAAGAGTGCTGTTAAACGAGCTCACTAGCTGCTGCAAAGACAGAGCTATGATATAATAATAATAATTTTATCCCATCCTACAGATGGGATAAAATCATTATTTTCGGATGTTCTTTCCGTTTATTATTTTTTTTTATTTTAAAATTGTTGTTGCAATATTTGAGAGAATAAAATATTTTCAATCTAATGAATAATTTAATAACACATTCCAGGGGGAATGAACCACATGGATGATGAAATTCTATTTTTTGCATATTTGAATATATATTATGTGAAATATGTTGCCCTGTCAAATTTTTTTCGAAAGATGAAGTAAACAATTTTTCTAACTTATATATATACGAGATATATATATATATATATATATATATATATATATATATATATATATATATATATATATTCCACAAATGTTTCACTTGGAGCTCTCAAACTTCCAAAAGTACCAAAATCATTGTTGTATGCCTTAAAATATGTTAACAAATGACCAATGTCTAGATCTATTACTTCACGAGAATACTGAATGCAGGTATTGCAACTATGAACATTAATACATTTTTTAATCAAATATCCACATACATAATTAAAAGAATTCTGTATTATTGCTGGTTGTTGGCGGTAATCTGTATCTGGAAGAGATATTGCTTTTAATGAAATTTCAGGTATTGGTTTTTGTGATTGTTTCCTACTTGATTGAATAGATCTTAGATTTAATAATAATTGATCCATGTCATTAATGCAATTCATATTATTTGAATGAAGGTATGCTTGGCAAAATAATTTTTTAAAAGCTCTTTGAAATTGTATGGGAGTTGGATTTATAGAATTACCACCTTGTTGCCTGATAGAACCAAAGAAGCTTTCAAGACAATCCTGATTGATTCTTCTACAGCGTAGATATTTAAAATCGTCCGAGGAAAGTCGACTCCAAAGAATCTTTAAAGAATTTATTGTGATAACACAACAATTTCTGCACTTCGATCTGGCGGTAACATCCACATCTTTTTTATCAAATATTTTCAATTTTGTAATAAATTCCACCATTTCATCCAAATATTTTAATTGAAAATATGTGCCTTCAAAAACATTTTTGTAAGGATTGGAATTTCTTAAGTCCACAAAATTGAGCATGTCAAAAAGCTTATCAAACTTTTCAATGAATTCTATGGTCCCTATGGCACTTGTAGGAAGTATTCCTAAACTTATATATGTATTCATTGAACTTGCCACGGTATTGCTTAATACCTGAGTTGCCAGTTTAACACGCATTTTTTCAAAACTTGTTGGATATATATGAGAGTTTGTAAGTTTTGGTGCACATCTGAAAAACTGTTTTTTGTCATATTCATAAAAAGATTTTACAAATGTCCAGGACGTTTTCTTATCATCAAAAGAAAAAACATTGTTTATTAAATTATTTCTAAATGCTTTAATTAAGTGACAAGGATCAAATATGTATACAATATTTTTATTATTTATTTGAAATTCTGGATTATTTTCAGAAACTCCAAGAAGTTTGCTTAGTTTAACAAAATTAGATCCCATGTCACTTACTAAACAATCCACAATCAAACCACAGTCAAACAATTGGCATATGCATTTTGTTACGACAGGTAGTAATTTTTCGGCGTCAAACTCAGAATCAACAAAAAAGTAAGAAATTGGTAACTTCCAATTGGTAGACAGTCCTCTTACCATGATGACCAAAGCACCAAGCTTTCCTTTGTTCCAGTTCCAAAATCACATAAACCAATTATCTCATCTTTTCCAGTATCAAAGTACAAAAAAGATTTTAAAGACATCTCATCAATAATTATACTACAATGTTTGTCTTGTGGTAACATTGTGTTTGTTTTCATTTTTATTGCTTGAAAAACTTCTTCATTACCTAAACCTGCTTGAGAAACTAAACCCTTGGTCATGTTTTGCAAAGTTCTTGGAGTTGGTAGACTTATTATTTTTCTAAGAAATCTGTATGCTCTAGGTCCTAAAAAATACAAAGTGAGGGCAACCTTCTTTAATTCATCAGAATAACGTCTGCCACGTGATTTTCTGTTTTTCAAATTAATTTGGGTTTTGACAATGTCTGTCAATGGTTTGGTCAAAAAATGATCCCACATATCTCTAAAGAGTTTAGGGCTATATTTTGGTGTTGCCTCCACATTACATGTTTTCTTGAATAACTTTTTCTTTATTGTTTTCAATTTAAACCTTAACTTTTCCTTTCGTGGTGTGCCAAAAGTCATGCTTTGTGGTGTTTGAGATGAAGCTGAGGGATATTGTAAATGTATGGGTTCCTCCATCTCAATAAGAATTTTAGAAGATCTAGTATCTGAAACAAAAAAAGGAAAATAGAGGAAGCCTATATGCACAGGATTTATTATAGACAATGTGTTGTTCTATTCATCCATCACATTTTCCAGTGTCTATTTTCTGAAGACCAGCAGGAACATTTTCGTACATTGATAGCAAGTGAACTTTGAATGAATAACCGAACATTTTTCCATTTTAGCAAAACCATAAAAAAGACTATTGTATAAGAAAAACAAAACAGTTAGGCTAAATGCAATCTAATTATAAGAAAGTCATCTATTTTGATGCATATTATCTACAAGAGTTGAATCTAAACGATGATTATATTTACCAAGAGATGGAGAAGCGTCATCAATATGTCTTGTGGCGGCTTGAGACGAATGTCCCACTTGCTCAAACGGCATGGTATCTGTAATTATAAAAATAATTGTAATAAACAGCAATTTCAAGTAATTGGTTCAAAAAATGTCAAGAATTCTTAGATTTGTCACTCTACACTCTAAAGAATACATAACATCTACATTGCAATTCTATACAGCTGTTTAAATACAAAGCATATGGCGATTCACAGATAGGCTAAGTGCAATCTAATTATAAGAAAGCCATGTATTTTGATGCATATTATCTAAAAGAGATGAATCTAAATGATGATTATATTTACCAAGAGATATAGAAGCATCACCAATATGTGTTGTTGTGGCTTGAGACGAATGTCCCACTTGCTCAAACGGCATGGTATCTGTAATTATAAAAATAATTGTAATTAACAGCAATTTCAAATAACCAGTTCAAAAAATTTCAAGCATTCTTATATTTGTCACTCTACACTCTAAAGAATACATACATTTACATTGCAATTCTATACAGCTGTTTAAATACAAAGCATATGGCGATTCACAGATAGGCTAAACGGAATCTAATTATAAGGGAGCTATCTATTTTGTTGCATATTATCTAAAAGAGTTGAATCTAAACGATGATTATATTTACCAAGAGATATAGAAGCATCACCAATATGTGTTGTTGTGGCTTGAGACGAATGTCCCACTTGCTCAAACGGCATGGTATCTGTAATTATAAAAATAATTGTAACAAACAGCAATTTCAAATAACCAGTTCAAAAAATTTCAAGCATTCTTATATTTGTCACTCTACACTCTAAAGAATACATACATTTACATTGCAATTCTATACAGCTGTTTAAATACAAAGCATATGGCGATTCACAGATAGGCTAAGTGCAATCTAATTATTAGAAACCCATCTATTTTGATGCATATTATCTACAAGAGTTGAATCTAAATGATGATCATATTTACCAAGAGATATAGAAGCATCACCAATATATCTTGTTGCGGCTTGAGACAAATGTCCCACTTACTCAAACGGCATGGTTTCTGTAATTATGAAAATAATTGTAATAAACAGCAATTTCAAATAATCGGTTCAAAAAATGTCAAGCATTCTTATATTTGTTACTCTACACTCTAAAGAATACATAACATTTACATTGCAATTCTATACAGCTGTTTAAATACAAAGCATATGGCGATTCACAGATAGGCTAAGTGCAATCTAATTATAAGAAAGCCATCTATTTTGATGCATATTATCTACAAGAGTTGAATCTAAACGATGATTATATTTACCAAGAGATGGAGAAGCATCACCAATATGACCTGTGGCGGCTCCAGACGAATGTCCCACTTGCTCAAACGGCAAGGTATCTGTAATTATAAAAATAAATGTAATACACAAATAAACAAAATGCCAATAAGGTATTAATGAATCCTGTTGAAAAGTTATAATTAATTCTGCACTAAGGTGGCAAAAATAAGTATCAATAACAACTGATTGTAATATTTACTTAAATTTAATATTTACCAAACTGAATAGCTATTTTTGTTGGTGGATTGCTCAATATAACATGGCCCTTGCGTTTTAACCATGGGAATATTGTAGGCAAAGCTTGAAGACATAGGTACATTTTACATCCCCTTTTGGAAGTAAATTTATCCTCAAAGTGGAGTTGACATAACTTATAATTGTTATGTAAACAGTCTAGGGTTTTTCAAACAAATCTCCACTGTTACATGCATCCAACCATAACTGTGCTCTAAAATGTAAATAAAGCTAAGTAAGTATATACATATTTTTATTTATCATATGTGTATAAAAGAAATAAACTACTACCAATTTATATTGAATATTGTGTATTATTATTCAGCATATTCAAGCTGAACTCATCAGCAGTGACGCTTATTGTAGTGTATTCATTGATTGTATTATTATCATTATTATTTATGTTAACAAAGACACAGAGACAGAGGAATGTTAACACTCAAAACATAGATTCACGCAACTTCCAATGTATAGGTGCAATGGAAGAATAACATATTTAAAAAAAGAAATATATATCTATAATTTATTGCATATAGAAACAATTCCTCTTACCTTACAGGATCTTTAGGAAATCTAAACATAGCTATTCCCTCTCCATCTCTCGAATGACACCCACGAACTGCACAAGTTCTTGGCGCCATAACTGATATAATAGTTTTTTAAACAATTAAAAACAAACAAAATATATATGTTATATTGTAAATAAGGAAAAACCGTACAGCAAAGAATATTCTTTGTTAAACATGTAAACCAAAGAATACTGTTGGTGTATTCTTTGATGTAAACAATAAAATCACATGACATTGACAGATAACTGACTCTGACTCAGACATGCGCACTTAGAAAATGAATTCTAAAATAGCACAAGCTTCGCTTCTTGTTGTTGGTGTATTCTTTGATACAATTGTGTTTTCCTACGATCACTACCCAAAGTAGGTTTTTGCACACTCAAATCTAACCGCAAAGTTGATGTTTTCCGTGATCTGTCATAATTTGACACTATTTCCGCTCTAGAGCGTACTTTTCCGCTCACATGTTTTCATTTACTATAAACTAAAGAAAGTTAGTAAATGATAGGTATATTAATAGTACATTATACACCAAGCGACTTAAGTGATCCATTTAATCCCGCGGGTGGGACCCATTTAATCCCCGAGGGAATCAATCCATATACATTTTTAAATAAATACTACTTAGGGCGAACTTTTACGAAAGTCGGCTGGGCATCGAGGATGCACTTTTATGAAATGAAACTTGGCTGAGCATCGAGGACGGACTTTTATGAAATGAAACTTTGCTGGGCATCGAGGACGGACTTCCATTTTTTTGTAGTAAGTCAAAGTGCGCCAATAATAAAAATAGCGTAAAGTATTCGTGGATAACTGGTCTTTCAAACACGCGCGATTTTTCGAGCACGACGGCGCAGTGTTATAAGACCTTACAGATTAGACCGATTCAGACGTCATTTTAATTATTATTTTCTATCTTATAAACCCATCCAAAACACAGATGTTATAGTTGTAGTTAATATTTAAAAATATTCAAAGTGTATAACTAATTACTCCCAATATTTTTCGACCCTCAATTTGTTTAACCTTGTAAATGTCATCCTAATGTCGTTTACGACTTTTGTAAGTTTTAAATTGCCATTAGTTGCTTTTACGCCGTTTTTGATAGATTAAGTTATTTTTCTTCTCGAAACCTTGACTCAAAACATCAAATTTGTAATTTGTTGAATTTTTGTGTTAATAAGTGATATCATGAGCCAGCTTCCGCTGATCGAGCATCTAAAAGGGCACGAGAACTATGGTACGTGGAAATTCGCGGTACAGATTTATTTAGAACACGAATAGCTTTGGGATGCAGTAAAAGGCTTTTTCATGTTTTTTTTTAAATTATTTGTCTAAAAATAAGGTGATCGTAGAAAAAATCTTGTGTGCAATTCGAGCAGAAAGTGCGTTGCCGCTTTCGGCAGATTGCCCGCGCGACGCGTAGCGTCGCGCGGGCAACTCTCTACCTCAAACGACAAAGTATCACTTTCCGCACTTAATACACAAATAGCTATTGTAGTATCGGTTGTTATGGGCAACGAGCTTTTTGCAATTTTTTACGCTCGGCGAGCGTAAAGTAACTCCCCTCAAGAAACGTCAACTTTTCGTTGTCAATGGCAAGCGAAAAAGCCTACTTTTCAATGTTACTGTAGAAAAGAAAATTATAATAATATTCATTTGACATTTGACACAATCTTTCTCAACTTGCTATCATGCAAAAGAAATTTTTTTACGATCTTGAAAAAAGTGACTATTGTTTTTTTAAACTATGTACTGTACCAAAAGTTTAACTTTTATGCACTAGTGCAAAAAGTAACTTACTTTGTTGCACTAGTGCAAAAAACACTTCGAATTGTCAATGAATTGGATTACATTGAGGAGAAAATATCTAAGAAAACAGAAATAGCTGCTCATATTCTAGAAGGTGAACCATGTACCAGTACCGGAAACTTCACAATCCGAAAATGCTGGGCATCGAGGATGGACTTCTAAGATGCTTGGCTGGACATCGAGGATGGACTTCTAAGATAATTGGCTAGGCATCGAGGACGGACTTTTATGATGACACATCCACAAGCAAAAATAAAACCAAAACTCAAAAAATCAGTGGAAATGAAGTTTGGCCATCACTAATAATCGCTATTTGCGATATCAAAATTGAAATTATTTCAGCATAGTAAAATTATTAGTAATTTTTGTTGTACCTGTTGTAAAATAGTCTAATAAAATTTGATTTAAAAACATATTTATTTCGATCGTAGAAAAAATGTTGTGTGTAATATGTGCACAAAACATATTTGATGCACTCAGCATGCATCGTGCAACAAATATGCACTTTTTGCACTTATTACACAAATAACTTATTTTAACTTTTATTACTTTATAGCACTTGAGAAAATGGATACAAAGAGTACTCCAGTACAAAAACCAAACGATTTCGAGATTGGTGAAAGAGCTCGACTTAGCCGAAGATGACTACATCTATAATTTCTCGTCTCATTCCAACCACATCAACAACATTTTGGTAAAACAAAACAAATACGTTGATAAATTAAACGCCCAATATCAGGAAGATTTAAACCGATTATTGAGAGAAGCTGAACGAGAAAAAGAGGACATTCTCAAAAACGCCGAAGAACAGCAAATACATCTCAAGACTATATTGTATCGACAAGGATTGAATGAAACTTATATAAAAGAAGAAGAAACACAATATATGCAAAAATATTATGAAGATCAGTTTGAGGTAAGTGGACGTGATGTTTTTCTAAAAGTTTATCGGAGTATTTATTTAGTACAGGTACGTGAGTATCATTGCGAATTTGTTATCAAACTAGGGCATAAAAATTTGTTTATGTTTAGTTTATAGGATGCCCCGTAAATTTACTTATCAATTATATTGTTTATTTAATATGTAGAGTGGAAATAAATGCTTCTTAGTAAGTGTCTGCTTAAATAAGAACGGAATGGCAATTTCCAGAACCCTACACAATTTTTACAAGGTACGACATCTATCATTCAAGCTAGAAACTTTTTATTTTCGGTACTGAGGGACAGTGGCGGAACTACTGGTGTACAATGTGTGCGAAACACACGGGCCCAGTAACGGAGCCACATAAATGCAAAACAAAAAACAATATGCTCGTAATGAAATTTGCTATTTTTACCTTTACTCATAGAAAGAAATTGCAATACTCCGGAAATGGACCGGCAAAATTACTCAAACTTTTATAAATAGTAACTGAAATAATTACATAAAACGGCATTTATTGTTTTTATTAAACCACAAATCCCAATACCGGCATATAGTTTAAAGGAAAGACCGGTGAACGTGTTGGCGATTATTGAACTTAGATAAAGGCAAAGGAAAATAAATACTTATTATAATAGTATTGTAAATAATAATTACTTATTGCGATTTATTAAATCAAAAATAAAACACGACATTCGAACATAACAGTCTATAATCAAAAATATTATTAAAACCACTGCTAAGCCTCAATGTCTAATCATAACTGCACTATAGTCTATTTTTATGTAGGAAAGAGTAATAAAATAATAAAGCATTCGTAATCCATAGACGTATCACTTCTTTTAGTAGACAGTTAAAATATTTTTTGAAGTTATACCTCGAGTATTTTCGTATGAAATAACATTTGTATAAATATTATAAATATATCGGATGTACATTTATATTATCGCCTAATTAACCTGCTTATAACTTCTAAACAGCTGAAGGTAGAAAAGTGCAATTGCTTCTAAAATATTTTATTTTTCCACAAGGGTTTGAACTTTGACTTTTAAACAACGTTACGTTCATAAATAATAATTTTAATCAAAAACTTACCAGTATAAGTAGAGATACTTCATACAAATCCAAATGAGAATTAGAAGATAAACTGTCGCAAGGAATATTTACAATGAGTGTTTCGATCATTTCATCAGTAATATTGTCGAACTTCCACATTTTCTCTTCTTCTTTAATCGTATGATTTACTGCCTTTTCCCAGTTTTCAGGCTTCACATTATTTATAGCCTCCAAAAACAACTGTTTAACATCACTCATTGAAACAGAATATTTTTTTCTTGAAACTTGTCCCTTTATCTGTGCCCATACCAGTTCAATCGGGTTTAGTTCGCAATAATATGGTAATCTAAACACCGTCAATTTAATTTTTCACACATACAGTTCTCTTCTCAAAGTTTCTATTGCGTGCTTCGACTCATTTCAGGGTAATCCTTATCATCCCGAACCGTGGCAAGAACTTTGTCTACTGTCGGAAATTCTTTTCTAAAGAACGTATGCACTTACCTTCGAAGTTTTTGTTTCAAATGATTTTCTATTTGAAATTTTGGTTTTCCTGTAGCTTTACGTGCTGTTTAATACTCGCCACATTTATCTTTTTTAATAACACTGTAAATCGTAGATTTCCCAACACCAAGCGTACTACTAACTAATTCCACTGTCTCATCCACACTTTTATATACATGTTTGTCTGTAAATGATTTAAAAAAATTAAATAATAATGTTTTCTCCTTAACTATTAATGTTTTCTCATTAACTATTAATGGACCGATTTTTCGGGGTTTACACGGTCCTTCCAAATTTTCCATAATCGCACTAGAATTCACAATAGACTGCCGACTCCACCTAGCAAGTTCTAACTAAACGACTTTTAGTAAACTGTTAAGAATACACAACTTGAACCTCCTTTACTAAATGGAACAACCTACAATCGCATTTTGCATGTTGGCAGGGCTACTAGCGCCTGTGTGCAAAAAAGGATTTTGGCACCCTTTAAGGCATTTTGGATCATGTTTTTTTATTTATTTTTTTTGAAGGTAGGTAGGTAGGTGCTTGAAATAAAACTGAACTTTAGAAGTCATATTTATTTGTAGATTAAAATATTAAAATGAAACAAACAGAATAAAATCATAACAAAATAAATTAAAATAAATTCTTGTTCATACCCATTTTAAAGCATTTACTTAACTAATTGGGTACAGACACGTTGTTTAAAACTAAAAATCCCATTTTTTTAAGAACAAATAATAGAAATATTGCTTAATGTCTACATGTATATAAGTACTACTTTCTACTTATACTTAGATATTTAAAAAAATATGCAGATATTTCTGATAACAAATACCTAGGTAACTTCGTTATAAAATCAAATATGGTAGAGCTAGGTACAATAGAAAAATATAAAATAACTATTGTAGTAGCGATATTTTCAGAGACTTTGCTGTTGCATTCATTACATAACTAAAATTAATACCATCAAAAATTTCTTGTTCAATAGCTAATATTGCTAGCCCAGACAATCTTTCTCGAAGCATTGTCAATCTTAAATAATTTTTAATGATTTCTCACTTTGAAAAAGATCGATCGCCAGAAGCTACAGATACAGGCAATGTCAGAAGAATTCTTAGTGAAATTCTTACGTTTTGAAGGGTGGAGATTAAATTGTTTTCAACTATATATTGTAAAATACTTAAGGTATCATCAGCTAATGAAAACAACTTTAACGCTTTAATTGCATTAAACAAATCATTGGAGTCTATATCCTTATTATCCTGATATGTCAGTCGTTCTTCAAGAACAGAACAACGTTTTAAAAGATCGCTGTTATAGACCGGGCGCTGAGAAACATTCCGTTTGCAAAAACCGATGGACACATTCTGATTGAGTTTAGAAAGAGTTAAAAAACAATATTGTGGAGGGTGCCGGACGGAATTGTGGTCCCGTTTTTTTTTCGGCCCTATAATAGGAGTTTTCGATTCCGTCGTTGTAGCTGTGAAAAAAACTTTGTTCTTGACTATTAAAAGGTTGTTTGGGTATGGTATGAAATGAAAAACGCCACGATGATAATGCAATACAAATTTAATCATTAAAAAAAATGGTTTACATATTAATAAGTAGTGATAAATAACAAAATTTGACTGTTATTCTGGTAAGTTTTGACAATTATCGCCGATGCATTTGCAAAGGGATATACAATTAATGTCGCTTTTTTTGCAACTACAGGACATTGTTCTGCAATCAGCATTACATTTGCAAGGTCTGATTAAAGAATTTGACAAAAGCGGTTTTGTCATTTGCACCGGGTACAGATTTCCATCTCGTCTTTCATAACCGAATTGTAGAGAATTCAGAGGCTCAAGCGTTGTTTCTGAGGAATTTCTCCACAAATATGTTTGAGCTGCAGCTCTTAAGCAATGTAAATACAAAGCGTCAGTAGTGCAAATAACTTTGAATACATTGAAATTGAAGCCGATGTTACGAGAAATTAGCTTGAAACGCAGTTCATCTGCTGTAGTTTTTTGTTTCGCAAATAAATAAGTGCAGACTTTTTCAATGTCATTAAAATTCATCGGAGCTTCGGAGTTACTTGCAAAAATAGAGAGAACATCCTGAACGAATTCTTCGGATGCAGCGCAAATCGGCTTGTCGTGTCGCAACCCGTTAAAGCGCGTAACGCGGGTAAAATATTACAATTTTTTTCGCCAAGTGATTCAGCTGCTGTATGACAGCTTAAAAGATTTTTTTGTACATTCCTGCAAACCAAATACCTCGACAACCAATGTTGGAAAGTTTATGCCAAAAGTGAGTGGTAAGGATGAAAACATCGGTATCTGTACTATTTATAATTACTTGTTCAATCCCTTTACGAACAGCATGAAATATATGGCTGAACATTCTATAATCTGCTTCTAGATGATTGGACTTCGAGTCTATGACTTCGGATAAATTATTGCCTTAGAGCTTGAAGCATTTTTCGGGGTCTTCATATGAATGAACTTCTGTTTCAGCATTGATTTTTAAATATGTTGGAGCATACGTGGAAAGAAATTGAACAAGCTGATGTTTATTTTGCAAACAAGAAAAAAACCTTTGCAGTCGGCCGGGATTTTAGTTGAAGCTAAAGCAATATGTTTAGGTGTCATCCTGTTAGTTACACTGAAATATACGTGACTAAACACTGATAATGCTTTATGGAGCATATTATCTGACATTTTCCATTTTGACTGCTGAATAAAGCTTGCATGAAAATCTTCTATTTTGGTGTAAATGTGCATTTCTTCAAGGCATCTTCTATGAGAATATCATCACACAACTTGTCCTTTAGTATTAGTTCAGTAGTTGATAGTTACTCCCGTAATTCTTTAGCACAGAAGACGATGTTGCTACAGTCTAGTCGATGGACGCGTTCAACTACTTCGTTTAAGGAAATTCCTACCATAAAAACCAAAGAAGATTGCTTCCTTTCAGTTGGATATGAGAATAAAACCTTGTTACCAAACTTATCGATCAGCATCGTTTTAAGATGCGTTGAGTCAAGTATGTTAATTCAAAGGCGGTCGCTGAAACTCTGTCTTTTATATACGCCATTAATTTTTCAAACGCAGCTAGTAACTGCTCTTGACTGATGTTTGTTGTTGGTCGACCTCTTTCGTTACTCGTAGAACTTGGTAATGAAACGTAATTCCTGTAGCACGATTTCTGATATCGGAAGCTTTTACCTAACAAATCTTCCGGAGTTTCATAGATACAAATTTTGGTGAAAACTTCATCTAGTTGTCGACGCGAAGCATTGAAAATCAGCGTAGCTGCTGAAATCTCAGTTAAAAGACAAAGCCTAGTAATTTTATTTTTCGTCGCACGACCACAAATGGAACAATACGAGTCACTCGACGATTCACTGCTCCTTCTTTTTGACTTGTGGCTCGTTTCAGTTGATGGGCCAGCTACGCCCTAAGTTGATGACGAAGCAGTTTCTTCCAGCGATTTATACAGTGCTATTTCACGGCAACGAATTCTTTCTTCGCTGATATAGCTGGCCATGCAACTTTTATGCCATGAGAAGTGCTGGTCATCAGCACTCGGATCAAACAACTTCTGAAACTTGTCTCCAATTTCGTCTTTTCGTCGATTTGCTGCATTTTGAATAGCTTCAAATGACTTTTTTTTGGTTCATTTACCAGTTTACTCGATAAATCACAAAATAAATATAATTTATCAATTGTAGCGACATTTCTTGACTTCACAAAACTACATGAATCGCACAATTTGGAACACTGCTATTATAAGAATTGAAACATGTGTGGGAATAACGTTTAGCTATAACTGAAGCGCCAGAAACGGCTTGAGAACAGCGCGTCCCACTTCAAAACTCGACAGCAGGTATGTGTCGCGGGGAGGGGGTTTACAAGACAACTGACTTGTCTGGCAGCTTTGAATCAAGGTATGTGAGGGTCTAACAAATACATTCCAGTCGAGAAATAACGGTCCACAGTTTTTGGATACTGTACAACGTTTGTTCTCACAGCTACAACGATGGAATCGAAAACTTCTATTATAGGGCCGTAAAAAAAACTGGACCACAATTCCGTCCGGCAACCTTCACAATATTGTTTTTTAACTCTTTCTAAACTAAAATCATCAATCAGAATATGTCCATCGGTTCTTGAAAACGGAATGTTTCTCAGCGCCTGCACTATTACTTAATTCGAATATGTCGCTAAAAAATCCGAAAATATGATCTCTCATTTAATAAGCCAAGTCGGTTTTTAGAGAGTTTAAATTTTGGCGGTTTTTGGATCATGAGGGGTTTCATCTCGGTGTTCATAGTCAAACGGTTTTGGTTTAAATTTCCTCCTGACCGTTGGTTACGGTGGAAAGTCTTCTTTAATTTCGAGAGAGAGTGCTACTTCTTTCACTTGTACAAGAATTTCTTGAAATTATAGGTCAGATCTATATTGCTGGAAGTGATCAACTAAATTTTTTAGGTAGGTTTGGCATACTTTAATATTAATTGTAGCACTTTGCATTTGTTTTCTAACAATATTTATATGAAATAAAACGTCATGCCAAATAATAATTCCCCAAATAAATTAAAAATTTTGTACAAACGTTATGCCTTATGTCTTGCATCAATGTGAAAGGAATTATCTTCAGCTACTTCTAGAAGACTTTCGCAAAACTTAATTAAATAAAGTTTAAGGGGCTTTGTTTGAATCTAACTATATCTATGTGTAAAACAACAATCCTTCGATAACACAGCTGGCCTCTGATTTCCAATCGATGTAAGGAAAGGTGCTTCAATAAATACCACTTTTTAATAAAAATAACGAATATATTTCTTATTCAAGATTGCGAAGGACCGGAGACTCAGTGGTTTCCACACTGAGCAACAAATAGTTGGTGGGTGGTGTTGTAATTCTATATTTCATCCATTAATTATACAATAAAGATAAATGTTACCTTAAATTCTAACAAAAGAATGCACAAAAACACTGAAATACGCACTTATTTACATTTATTTTCACTACAAGTGCTATTATGTCTTTCTGTTGGAAATATGGATATAGGTACTACAGGACATAAAGTTTTAACCACCTTGTGGTTTGGAAAGATATATTAACAGCCCTCACAGAATAAAACAGAACACGTGAGGAAGAGGGACATGTTAATTCATCACTCTAGGATAAGGGTACGGTACTTCTACTCTTGCGTGCGGCATTTTCGCTCGCAAAACGGGTGCTTGCATGCGCAGTCGCTAACTGGAGATAAGCCGGCTAGGTTAGAAGGTTCTGGAAGAATTTAAAATAAGTGGCGTACTTGCATAATTAAAAAAGGGGGTTTGAATTACAACAAGGCTTTATTACATCAATTCTGCTGGACCATATTATCTCACTTAGAGGCTTTAAACTTAACCTGGGGACATTTTTACTCATAACGTCCCACCTTTTTGTGAATGGCGAGAAAAATTATATCTATATAACTCTTGCACAAGATTAAAAAAGTATATTGTAGCATCTGACACCTTAGAAGCGTAATTTGCTGTTAAGTTCAAAGTATGAGCCGCACAAGGTACAAAAAGAGCTCTCGGATTCGTATCAAGAATGCGTTTTTGAATCCCAACATGCTTCCCCTTCTGGTTTGCTCCATTATCATAACCTTCTCCCCTAATATTTTTTATATCTTAATTTAATTTTTTGAAAACTTCTGTCACAAATGTATATATCCATCCCATGCAGTCCAGTATTGGATTAAACGCAATAAAACTTGCAACATAGCTCAGAACAAGACTAATTTGCTCAGTATGACTAGTGTCTGGTGTACAATATAATATTATTGAAAACTATTTTGAACTGCGAACCATTTCCAAAATATTATTTCTTACTTTAGAAGACAATAATTCAATTATTTCATTCTGTATTTGCACGCTTGAATAATGAGTCATTTTAACAGATTTTTTTGGGAGTTACACACTCGGCTAACGTGCAGTCTTATCACTGAATCAAAAGAGGCAATCATCTCAACAGCATTTAGAAAATTTTCATTATCATGCTCGAAAAGTAATTTAGAAAAACCTTGAAATGCCAAGCATTGTGTAGATAAATACTTAACAAGCGCAATAATTATTTCCAACACGTCGCGACAATATGTTTTTTCGTTTCTAAAATCCGCAGGTGATGAACATTAACAGTCGTAGATGTCTCCAAAATTTTTTTTAAATTTACCGAAGTGTTCATATAACTGTTGTGTAAAATTGACGTTTCGTGTCTCTTCATTAGCAAAGACGAGTGTTGCCAATCAGATACTCCATTTGTATCACAAAAAGTGTTAGCAGTTTTACAAATCAACTTGCAACAAAAACAAAATACAGAATCTTTAGAAATATAGTTAATAAGCCAAGTCCTTTCGTCTTTTTCTCCATTTGCTAGTCTTCTTACAAAGTATTTGCACGAAAACATTCTCTTATCTTTAATACTAGGAAAGCTAAAACTGATGCAATATGAAAAAGTTCCTCAACGCCCATGTCTGTCCGTTCTTGGATATTCATCAGCCATGACTTCTTCTTTCTCCCAATTCCCTTCTTTCTCTCAATTCTGCCCTGCACGCAACAGAGAGTATTTATCGTGTCGTAATATATGTCCGAGATATGCTGTATTACGTATTTTTATTATTTTTAGTAGTTTATGTTTACGACCAATTCTATGCAGTATTTCCTCGTTAGTAATTCATGGTACTTTCAGCATACGTCTGTAAATCCACATTTCGAAGGCTTCGATTCTTTTAGTTATTTGTGCCTCTAACGTTCATGTTTCCACACCATACAATAGCTGGGACCAAACATAGCAGTCCATAAATCTCAACCGGAGTATTAAATTCAAATTTTTATTGCAAAACATGGATTTAAATTTTAGAAATGCCGATCTTGCCATTTCAATCCTTACACGGATTTCCTGGTCCTGATTTAGGTCTGAGGTCATGAAAGCACCCAAGTATTTAAACTTTTCTACCCTTTCTATTGCTTGATCGTTTATTATTAATTGATCATTATGTGCGGGTGTTTTGGAGATTATCATGAGTTTTTTTTGTGTTAATATTTATTCCCATTTGCTGACATTCCATATTAACAGCATTTACAAGTATCTGCAGGTCCTCCAGACTCTCTGCCAAGATCACAGTGTCGTCAGCGTATCTTATCGTGCTTATTACTTCGCCGCCGATTTTAACTCCTTCGCTTCTTTCCCATAAGGCTTTCTCAAAGAGACCCTGAGAGTACACGTTAAACAGTGTTGGTGAGAGGATACATCCCTGTCTAACACCTCGTGCAATCGAAATATCATTAGTTTCTGTATTATTGATTCTCACTGTAGCTGACTGATTCCAGTACAGGCTCTTTATTATTTCGATGTCTTTTTTGTCTAAATTGATGTTTTTAAGCTCTTCTATTAGTTTTGTGTGTTGTACTCGGTCAAAGGCCTTTTGGAAATCTATAAAGCATGCATATGGGGTTTTGTTGTATTATCTGCACTTCTGTAAAAGGACTGTTAATGCAAACAATGCCTCTCTTGTTCCCATGCCCCTACGAAATCCAAACTGAGTTTAATCTAATTTTTCTTCACATTTCTTATGTATTCTGTTTTGTATAATTTTTAAAAGTATTTTTAGTGAGTGGCTCATAAGGCTTATTAACCGATAGTCATCGCATGATTTGGGGTTGTTCTTCTTTGGCAGGGGAATAAACGTGGACTTGAGCCGTTACGTAGGTATTTTACTTTGCCTGTATATCTGATTTAGAATAACTGTAAACTTTTTCACTATATCGGTATCTAATGCTTTTAGTAGTTCTGTAGGGATTTCGTCTGGACCAGGAGTTTTCTTACTCTTAGCCGTTTGTATGGCCTGCTCGACCCCTGACTCCAAAATTTCAAGGCACTGGTCCTCGTCTAGCGTCTCTTGTCCATATTCCCTTGCATCGCTGAAAAGAGCTTGAATGTATTGTTCCCATACCTTCTTTATTTGTTCATCCTCCGTTTCTAATTGACCCTAGTTATTTTTAGTGACACAGAGTGTTCTGTGTTTAGTGTTGCCCGTTATATCTTTTAGTTTTTTATGAAGCGTGTTTATTATTTAGCTCTTCCAATTCTTTACAGTTTTCTTTGGCTCTGTCGATTTCTTATTTTATTTTGTTCTTGTTCTTTATATTTTTGCCTGTTTTTGTTTTTATATTTTCTTTTTTCGTTAACACGCTGAATTATTTCAGGTGTCATCCATTCGTTTTTACTAGCTTTTGTTTCCGTGCCAAGTACCCTATTGCCAGATTCCAACAAAGCATTTTTTAACGTACTCCAGTTCTCGTCCACGTCTTCGCTTTGAGATACGGGGTTCCCTTGTCCCTTATCTCTTCATTTAGTTGTTCTTTGCGATTTTTAATTTCATTCAGATTCATTTTAGGAGATTTGTATGTCGTTTCAGGGTTCTTAATTTTATGTTTACATTTGCAACTAATAAGGTATCTCTGTTCCTCCGTCGGATAGTTCTTAACGCTCTTAATCCCATTTCTAAATCGATTATTAACGGTTATAAAATCTATTGGATTCTTCTTACACAAGCGGAATTACCTGAAGTGGATTGTTCAAGTGCTGTAGACGAGGATGGTGTAATCGCTTCATCAGGCTCTGCATCAGTAGAAGCTGGTTTGCTGCTACAACCGCCGCCACTTGTTGCAGGACTTGATGGTACCGTGGTTGCCTCTGTTAAAATTTCAGGTGGTCCGCTCACGGTTACTGATATTGCGGATTTAGAATTTTGAAATTCGGTCGCACCGATAGTCTCAGTGGAATCTTGATTGTTTTGCAAGAAGTGCTTTAAAGATCCAGCCATTTTTTCCTTTTCTTGTAGTCTCAGTTTCTCTTGCTCGCGAAACGTCGCACCTGAAAGTCTCTACTTTTTATCCTGAAAAAACAAATAAATAATTAGTACTCATGGGAATTAGGAATTAACTTCTAAAGTAAGCACAATAATAAGCACCAAGTTTGTATATTTGAATAAAAAGCAATTTGCTCGAGCCCTTTCAGCTTAAACACTTTGAAAAATAAAGGCAGAAAAAATGCTAATTTGATCTTATAGCCCTTAAAAACCATGCAAAATGGTTTTTTAAAAAAATCGTTAGCATAAAAACTAAGCGAGTTATGTATAAAAAACCAATTACTTCATTAAACTCGTACATGACATTTCAATTAATAAAAAGATATTTGGATGAAAAAAAATTAATTATAACCAGTATCCTATAAAGGGTTAATGTTGATAGTATAAAGTAGGGAACACTTACCATTTTTTAAAAAATCAAACCGTTGAAATTGCAGTCAGCAGGTATTCAGCACTTAATTTTTTTGAAAAAAATGTAGTAAACAAAATATTATACAACACAACACTTGACTAAATAAAAATAACTTTAAATGTAAAAATTCATAGGATTACTTATTTTTATGCACTTGTTGCACGGTCCAGTGAACTCAACGTTTTAAAAAGGTCTCTGGCCAGTAGCGTAACTTCAAATCCGGGGCCCCCCACAAGGATTTTACCGGGGCCCATCATATATATGAACAAATAAGTATATGTATTTACAAGTAAAGGGTAAGGGGTAATCATGAACCAGCGTTTTCTAAAAATAATAACCCAAAAGACATACATAAGTATACAATTTAGAAAATGAAACAATAAGGCACATATAGGAAAATAAATGTGTACATTCCAAAATAAAAATAAAAAATATCACAAAACGAGGTATATTCATGTGTTGGAAATACCAAACAAAAGTAGAAAAATCTAACATATAATACAAGTACATATTTATATATTGAGATAAACAAACAAAACATCATACTATGCATAGAAATAGTAAACCTATGCAAAACCTTTATTAGTTATTAGGTACTTTTGTCTCTTTTTACCATTGTATTGTCATGATAACACAATTTTAAAGAGAAACAAAGCAATGACAAAGGGTAGGTATTTCAAATCAAATTCTTTACATAACTGAACAAGAAAATATTTAAAAAAGAAAAAAAACCTGTGCCATATCCTCAGCATTATTAAATCGATGATCTACTGATAATTCGTTATAATGTTTTTTAATTGTTCTAGCTCTTTTATTAGAAAATATGTGTATCTCAATAACCCATTTCTGACAAGTTAATTTTGCCTCTGTGATTATGTCCGAAAATTTCTTTCTGAGATCTGTTACATTAGTTAGACATATTTTTAATAAATTGGTAGCATTAGATAAATCTTTTTGTAATTTAGTAGAGGCCAAATTAGTTATAGTTAATAACATTATAACAATAATGAGCGTGATAACGAAATTAAAGGTTTCTATTTTTTTCTTAAGAAATGAAGCTTGCTTACGTTCGTCGGCTTTTTTACTTTCAAAATTTATTTTTGTTAAGGCCTTTATGACATCTAAGAAGCGCAATTTAACAGCTGTACAAGATAATAATCATCCAGGCCAACGAGTTGGATTTAATATTTTTAGTGTTACCTCTGATTCTCCAGTGATGCTTGATAAAATATCCCATCTATTAATACTGAAACCAAAAAAACTATAAAGCTCTTGCAAAACTGTAAAGAAATTTGATACTTCTTGGACACCACTCAGTGCATCGTTGAGAACGAGGTTTATGTTATGTGCAGCGCAATTGAACAAATGTAGCTGTCCTTTCAATTTGTTTTATTCTAGTTTGAACTCCAGAATAAGCACCACTCATTGTGCTAGCTCCATCGTACCCTTGCCCCTACATTTCTTAATGTCTAAGCCTAAGTTTAAAATTATATCTAAAATTTGAGAAGACATATCACCGGCCGATTGGTCTGTTACTTTATAAAAGCCCAAAAAAGATTCTACGATATTAAATATCGGTATTTGTTTGTTTTGATCAATTTTTACATATCTAATAACTATGATAAGCTGATCTACCTTACTCACACCTTGAGTGGTATCGACAATGATGGAAAAAATGGACTGCGCAATATTGAATTAATTAGAGTGTGTTCAAGGTTTTTGCCCAAAAGTTGAATCAGTTCATTTTGGATTTGCGGACTTAGGTATTTGATAGTTCCCTTTGGTAAGTTAACAACTCGTTTCATAACATCATCATATTCAGCTAACAAACATACATCGGAAATGAAATTTCCATTATATACATTATTGAAGGATTCTCTGTGACCTCGGAATGAACCAGAATTTTTAGCAATTTTGAGCGCAATTTTTATTAGCCTTTCTATGACCTGGGCCCAAAAACTACAGGCGTTTTTAGTCTGCTTTTCTAACTCGCTATCTAACGTAAAGCCTTCTTTCCATTATTCATTTACTAAGCAAGCTTTTGCGTGATCCTCTGATTTTTCATGTTTTCTTATTTTTTTTGAAAGTCCTTGCCAGTCGTTGATACCAGATATCCAGCCTGATCCGTCCAATACATGCCACCGTTCACAAAATAGCCAGCAAGGCCGACAATATACCAAGTTTAACTTAGGCGAGTAAGAAAGCCAAATATTTTGAACTTCAAACCTGCCTTTGAAGTACTTTAATAATGGTTTTCTGAAAAACAACGATTTTTTAAATCTCTTGAAAACGGACCTTTTGGTTGACAATGTTCCATACTTAATATTAACCTTTTTTGTTCTGCCATAGGTCTGTCGGGAAAGCTGGCTTTGTCGGAGGGATACAACTTGTTAGAATTAGAACTAACAGTTGTGTTTTTAATTATTTTGTTTGAAATTGGACTATCGATTATACAGGTTTCTGAGGCCATATCATAATCAGTCGATTCTATGTCACTCGTTTTATTAATACTTGACTGATGCTCCTCACAAATGCCATCATCATCATCATAAGCGAATCCAATTGCCGATTTATCAGTCTCAGTAATTTCTTTAATGGTAACATTTTCTTCATTTATTGACTCTTCAGACGTTGACGTTGATGCCTTTAAACTTGTATCTTTTGTTTGTAAAAAAAAACTAGTTAATGTTGGTATTTTTGTTAATTGTTCATCTCTTATTTGTTTCTCATTTTCTTCGTTTATATGCACCACTTTCGTATCTTTTTTTTCTTGACCTGCTTGCATTTTTACCTATAAATAATTTTAGTTTTAAAACATATATTCTATCTTACCTACTATTTTAATTATTATAATCACACACTTAATACACTGAATATAAAGTATGTTTCGTTTTCAAGCAAAACTAAGAAAGAAAAAACAATATACTTACTTAGTCAGTATTCCAGTATGTTCAATATTAACAAAATTATATTTCTTTTTACGTAATGTTTTTTTCACAAAAGATATAAACTATATAAAAATAACTAAGACAAATTAACAATACAGCTTATTTTATAAACCAGGAACTACACTAATGACTGATCAACAAAAACTGAAGCGCTCTGCCTACACAATAAGGGACGAGAAACGACGAAACGAGAAACCATTTTTACAACTATAAAGATGAAAATAAATGTGCTAGCCACATGTTTGTAATGTATCTCTAAAGTATGAAATAAACTGAAAATTTATTCAAAAAAACCTAAAAGAGGTCAATTTTGATTAGCATTAGCAGATAGATGAGGGATGCCTAACTGATAATAATTATATCTCGTAATGGAAGTGGGTGCTGTCATACTACCATTTACCGCGCCTTTGCAAATATAGTACCTAATTGAAAGTAAATTGAATTTAAAATATTGAGGATTTGGTCTGTAATATAATGAGCTTTTAGTTTGATACTTTTTCGTTGCGCTGTGGCTTGGTGTCCTCGGGGCCCCCAAAACTACGGGCCCCCCCGCAACTGCGGGTCCTGCGGGCCCTTAGTTACGCCACTGCCTCTGGCGATGCATCACTTTTATAGCGCTCTAGTCATTATTCATGTCTGAACCGGAAAAATCAAGAAACTACCGCCTGACATGTTCTCGGAACATAGGAATCGGCAATAACTGGATGATATACTAATAAAATTTTGTGTGTGTTTATACCTAATCCTGTTTATTTCTCAACTATTATTTTTTTAAATTATTTTTTTTGCAAATTTTTTTTGGACGCTGGGTTTTGGCGCCTCTAAAGGATGGCGCCCGTGTGCATTGCACACTTTTCACATATGGTAGCGAGGGCCCTGTTTGTTTGGAAGGTATTTATCTACTAATAAGTCGATTACTGTAAGAGATTCTTGGAATTAAAATATAACAAAATTTCTCACCTTTATTAACAAATAGGTACTTATTGAAAATAATCTTATGATACGACTATGTAACCTTTAATACACATGGCTTTTGGCATGTCCAAAACATTTCTATTGTATTGTACAGCTTATGGTTATAAAAGACCAATAGAAGACCAAAAACTTATATTAGTTCAGGTACATTTATGAAAATTTTAGGAAATATTTAGATTACTTTGTTATAATATTTAAAATGACTGTTTTGCATTAGAAATTAGGTTTTATTACTCTCTCGTACAAAAAAACAGACTATAGATGTACTGTGGGTTTCTTCATTAAATAAAAACAACTTCTGCTAAATATTTTATTGACAATATTTATCCAACAAACAAAACGAATAGATTTATATATTTCTCATTAAAACGGAAGTCCTCCGGCAGGCCAATCGGCACAATTTTCTCTTCCTTTAGCAGCTAAACACTTGATTAATTTCATCGAAGAAGAACAATCATCCAAATTATTATCTAAAACATACGGAACAAGATTTTAAGCATCTTTAAAATTTCGTCCAGTTATAAATATTCACCTTTGTCCATCTCCTGATAACACTGGTCAACAGATTCTTGCAAAAAAGTTTGTAGTTCACGAGTTGTAGCAGCTTTAACAATTTCGTTAACTAATTTCTCTTGATCGGGCATACCTTTGGCATCTACCTAAACGAATCAGAATGCTATTTAAATATGAAGGTGTTAAGGAAGCGAAAAGAGGTTAGCAAGTATAATGTCCAACATTTAAATAAGAAAGAAGGGACAACTAAGCGGGGAAGGTCAATCCTTAGAACAGAGAATTGGTTATGGAAACCCGTGGAAAGGGATGTAATAAGTGGTAAAAGGTCGACTTAAGGAAGGAGAACGGCTTTTTATCTTGTTCACTAAAATTGAAGTAGCTAAGAACCAATGAAACATGGCTAAAATTATCATATAATGTTGAACCATTGTGAAATAGTAAGTCCATAACACAACGAAACTGAAATTAAATTCACAACTATACAATTATGTTCGGCAAATCACTTTATGACACACCAACAATGATATAAAGTAGACAATATGGGATATATATCCGTCAGGAGCGTAATTAGAGGAAATATGTGTTGAGTTTTTCATTAGTTGTAATACTAGTCACATTTGAGCTATGGATGAGATATTACTTTTAAAAATACGATTGTTGTGATGTTATGTGTTTTCGGTACTCTTCTATGGATGTAGCCCTGGACTCAGACTAATGAGACAATGAAAAAACTGGAGGCTTTTTAGATGTGGTGGTACAGAAAAATGCTTAAGATATCTTGGGTGCTTCTGTAAAGACTAAATAAAGAATGTGAGATCCTTTTCCAAGTAAAACAACGCAAATTTGAATATTTGAGCCACGTAAGTAGAAACAACAACAACATATATAGCTTACTGCTACTCATCCTATAGGGTATACGGAAGAAGATATGTGGGGAGAAGAAAAAAGGTACTGCAGTACTTTAAGTACGATATTTTTGTCATTTTTGGAGAAGTTTCAGTTTATTAGCACGATACATCCTCCGCAGTATATACAAGTGACCAATTTTATGCTTGGATATTATTCAGAGCGTTTCAAAGACGAACCCTATTGATATTCAGTTCACTAAAGCCAGTACAACGGGTGCTATGGTACTTGAAGTACCAAATTTTTGTTATTTTTGGAGAATTTTCGGATTGCTAGCACGATACAGCCTCCAGAGAGTATACGATTGATCAATTTTATGATTGAATATTGTTCAAGGTGCCTCACAGATGTACCCTATTGATTTTCAGTTGACTAGAGCGAGTACAGCGTGTCCTATAAAACTAGATATATTAAATTTTTGGTTATTTTTGGAGAAATTTCGGTTTGTTAGCACGATACATCCCCCGAAGTGTATGCAAGTAACAATTTTATGATAGAATATTGTTCAGGGCCACAGATGCGGAAAAGTTAGTTTTAATCTTTAAAACCGTTTATTTTTTGGACCATCTAAGTGCTCTTGTGAAACCTATTGTTTCTCGAGTTGCATTAAATCGGGATCCAAAATAATTTCGATTATTCCAAATGAGTATTAATAATACTATAGATTGTTAAATATCTCGAGGTCATATACATATACTTACTAAATCCATGTTGCTCAGTACGCATTGAATTATACAGTTTTCCGAAATATCAGCCACTTTTGACGTGCTATTACCGGTATCGTCTTCTTGCATTGTTTTATTTTTTAGCATGTCATTCGATGCACGCTTCGGTCTTTCAGAAGAATTTGTTGATCTGGAATCTTGATTCAAAAAATTTCTCATTGAAAAAAATAAACAGGATGTTTTGGAAAAAATATGGTTTTTACAGATTAGTTATTTGATGTATGAGTGTTTTAAATAGTATTTTATTCACGCAACTTTAGATTTATATTGCCGTGGAAGTCAAAGAACTCCTGCGATAAACTATTATTCAATAAAATTCAAAGAGTAAATAATGTACTTGATAATTCAGGAACCGACACACACTTATGTGACTATTCCATATAGTTCCAATCATCCCATATCATATAAATTGGCGGCATATAGTTCAATGATACATAGTGTATTTTCAGTTATTACGAACGAATGTAATTTTGATAGACAAATTAATACAATGAAACAAATAGCAACATCCAATGGTTATCCATTACATATGATAAATAAACTAATTAATAAAAAAGAGGAAAAAGTATCATTACAACTAATATTTCCTAAACAAACTAAAAAATTAAAAAGTTATAAAACCATCACATGTGCAGGAAATATTTCTAAAAATACTTCAAAGATAATATCTTTAGCAACAAATACAACAATTTCTTTTAAAACAGAAAGTAACGTGAGTAAAAAATTGTTAAATGTAAAAACAAAAATATCCCCATTAAAGAAGTCTGGTATATATAAACTTAAATGTCCAGAATGTAATGTTGTCTATTTGGGTCAAACCCTTAGTTATTTTGAAATCCGATACAGTGAACACTTACGAGCATACAGATTAAAACAACCAGATAAATCCCACTACGCAAAACATTTACTTGACACCAAACATTCATTGACTCCTAACACAGAACTAGAAGTACTACATATTTGTGATAAGGAATAAGAACTGGATTTCCTCGAAGAATTAGGAATTTTAAGACACTTAAGAAACCCACAATATCACGTTGCCAATGAACAGATAAATCTAGGGAGTTCCCCACTTTTACACTGTCTTCTTAAGTGATAATTGTAAAGATCAGCCGATATAGTTTTCCTGGTTTTCTATATCATTGCAGTTATACTGATCTTAATTGAGAAATGCGAGAATATGTCAAAGAATTCACAAACGTTCTGCTTGTTGAATCCTGAGGCTCTAGCCACTAAATATCGGAGAAGTTGAGTCAAGTGGGTTTACTACTTTCTAAACACCAGTAGACGTTGTTTTTTATACAATAAACTTGAGTTACTGATTGAAAGTCTATGATGTATATGCCACACTGTGGAACCTTTTCACTTGTTTTAAATGCTTGCTACTTATCAATTCCTGTTAACATTTCTTCACATTTCTTCGATATGAATTTTTTAAACTTTTGAGAGTACATTTTCCCATATTTTTCTAGTTTCCTCTTTTGAGCTAGTTACTATTGGTTCTTCATCTCGCTTTATGGATTTTCTTAATTACAACTTGTTTTTTCTTCTTTCTTGTAGTTTTAATTCAGTATTTTTGAATGGTTTTCATTACCCCGTTACCTGTATGATAATTTTGTCCCTACGACCACATAGGAAAGTAGCACATATCGCACTCTCTACTCCCATGGAAAGTGACCTTTATTCTCACGCGTGCGGAAAGTACTTTCCCCACTAGTGCGGAAAGTACTTTCCCCACTAGTGCGGAAAGAAACTTTCCGCACGGCTGTCAATAAGCCGTCAAACCCGTGAATACTGTAATATTTACAAATGTAATTATTAATTGCTCTTCCTTATTGATGTTGACTAAAAACTAATTATTTATAAAAAAATAAAGAAAAGAAAAAAAATGTTTACACCGAGAATCGAAACCACAATCTTCCGGTCATCATACCAAATACTCTTCCAACTGAACTAATTCAGATTTGAATTATCGTTATCAGTACTTATATCTCGTGAGTCGATTTACATTAATCTAATTATGATATTTCTTATATTTTCTTTTCATTAAAACAGAATTTAGCTATTTTTAAAGTTGAAGTATTTAAGGAATAGCAACGAAATCCTAAAATTGTTAATTTATAATTGTAACAATAAAATCAATTCACTTTTAATTTTCATGGTTGCAAATAATTCAATTTGTTCCCCAGTTGCATCTAATAAGTACCTACTTACTTATTGTCATTTTTTCAAATAAACATTAATTATCGTTATTCCTTTATTTCACTATAAAAGTAATTGTAAATTCATGTGCACTTTTTATAGAAACAATATTCAAACATATACTGTCACAAATAAAACGTAAGATTAGTCAGGCAACTCAATATACACGATCTGATATTTACATATTGTTTAATGGGTGGTCGTAGGAAAAATATTGCACATTACTTGTGCGAAAGTGACTTTTCACTCTCGTGGGATTGTCGCACTCGGCTTACGCCTCGTGCTACAATATTTCCCACTCGTGTGAAAAGTTTCACTTTCCGCACTCCTAATGTAATTACTATTACAGCTATCACATACAGGTCGACATTTGTCGCTATAAGGTACTATATCTGATGGCATGTCATAATGACAACGTTATGTCACTCAATTTTGATGACATAAGGAAGCTCATTATGGGACTAAGTACCATAATGAATTCATTATGGGACTAAGTACCATAATGAATTCATTATGGTACTAAGTACCATAATGAAATTCTATAAGGAAAACATGTAATGGTTTGATCAAAAAAGTTTATTCAAAATGCATAACTATGTACAAAACTATTTATTATAAATGGTAAAAGAACAATTACTACAATTTGTAATAATAATTCCAATGGATTCTACAGTTTTTACATCAGTAGTTGATGATTGTTGGCAAACTTGTAATCCTGTTTGGTTGTTGGCACCAAAAATTGCTTCTGATATTTTTTTCTTTTGCTCTTTCGAATTTTCGATGTAACCTTCAGCGACAGTATTGCTTTTCCATCCGCTCACTCACCTACTAATATTTGAAACTACACAATACTTATTACTCCTTTAAAAATAGTTGTCATTGTGACATGTCGAAAATGCAGTTTTTAATTTTTCGAAAATGTATTGATTTAACCCTAGAAAGCTTACGGGGGTGTCCAGTAACCCCAGCCAAATTTTAATTAATAATTATTAAAAAACCGTAACACTGGCAACCATGTGTTTTCTGCTATGTATCGGTATCCCGGTGTTCTATTTATAACGCGTGTGGCAGTACTGTTTGTTTTATGACGCAGTGAGTTCTGTCGCGATCGGGGTGACGTGTAACCCCAAGTAAGCAATAAGCGTTGTTTAAAATATTGAAGATAAAAAAAACTTTCCATGGCTGTTCGACCAGGTGACCCAAAATTCGAGGAAACTGTGCTAAGGTGGTATGAGGAACTTGAAAGTCAATATGATTCTGATAATGAAGGTACAGATTATGAAGATAATGTGTCAGTACAATCAGATTCAGACAGTATTGTATCTATCGAAGAAGAGGAATACGAAGACAGAGAAGATATTATAGATAAAAATAGAGAGAATAAAGCTGAAGACATAGATAGTGAAAAAGATCCTCTTCAACCAAAAAAGTTCAGAGGAAAGAATGGTTATAGCTGGTCTGCAGAACCACCAAGTCGTACTCGAACTCCTCAGCGAAATATTGTCTTTCGACTTCCAGGCCCGAAAAACGATGCTAGGAATATAACAACAATATTGGATTCGTGGAAACTGTTCTTTAGTGATGAAATTATTATTTCCATCGTTGTATACACTAATCAAGAAATAGGTAGGCAAAGACAAAAATATTCTAAAGATTGTCGTTATGTAAATGACACTGATTCCATTGAAATTATGGCATTATTTGGTTCACTGTATATTGCAGGCCAAAAAAAAGACAATCATCAGAACTCAAAAGAAATGTGGTCAAAGTTTGGACCAGAAATATATCGTTGTATAATGAGCGAAACCAGGTTTAGGTTTTTGATATCCTGTATAAGATTTGACGATAAACGAATCAGAGATCCTCAAGACAAATTTGCCCCTATACGTACTATATGGGAACGATTTATTTCAAACTGTACTAAAAATTATACGCCCCATAGTTATTGTACAATTGATGAGCAGCTGTTGGGATTTAGAGGAAACTGTCCATTTAGAGTCTATATTGCTTCAAAACCTGATAAGTATGGACTCAAAATAATGACAATGTGTGATTCACGCACGTTCTATATGGTGAGTGCTATTCCATATATTGGAAAAATAAAAAGACCAGATAAAGAACCTGTGCCAGATTATTATGTGAGAACATTGACCGAGAGTATCCATGGAACAGGGAGGAATATTACAATGGATAATTGGTTTACCTCTATCCCATTGACCGACAAAATGTTAACGGAATTCAATCTGACTATTGTAGGTACCATCAGAAAAAACAAACCAGAAATTCCTTTATCTTTCCTCCCAAGTAGGGAAAAAAAAGAAGGTACTTCTCAGTTTGCATTTAGTAATAAAAAAACTTTGGTTTCTTACACACCGAAAAAAATGAAGTCAGTATTATTATTATCCAGCATGCACAGCGGAAAGGTAATTGACGAAAATAGCAAACCTGAAATCATAAACTTCTACAACTCAACAAAAGGAGGGGTGGATACATTTGATCAAATGATGCACACTTCATCTGTCTCCAGAAAAACGCGTAGATGGCCACTACGATTTTTTTATGGAATGCTGGATCAAGCAGGAATAAACTGCGACGTGATACACCAAATTGTAAAAGGTAACAGAAAAAAGAGTACTCGCCGAACATTTTTATTTGATCTTGGATTTGCTCTGGCTAAACCTCACATGGAAAGACGTTTAACCAAAAATCTGCCTGGTGATTTAGCATCATCCATTAGGAACATACTTGATGTGAAAGATGAGCCTAGACCTGAAGGAGAACCTCCAAGAAAACTTTTAAAACAGAAGCGGTGTTTTTTGTGTGCAAGAACAAATGACAGAAAAACCAAAACTGCCTGCGGGAAATGTTCAAAACCAATTTGTAACGACCATAGGGTGGAAATATGTTTAGAATGTTTGAAATAAAAGTTTTTTGTTCAAATACTGCAATTTTTTTATTTATTATGCCTATTTTAATTGTTTTTTTTTGGGAGGGGGTTATCAGTAACCCCATGTAAGCATTTAAAGGTGTATCTTTTACGTAAGCACTCTAGGGTTAAATGTCATCAGATAAAATTTAGTATGTAATACGAATCATAAACAATCATTATGGCACACGCCGTGTTATCGGACTCGGTTACGCCTCGCCCGATAACATTCACGACTTGTACCATAATGATCGTCTTTATGATCCTTATTACATAAATAACGATTATAACATGTGATCCATATTCTTGTATGTAGTTTTGGATGACATACGAATAAAATGAGCCTTCTCTTGACATGATCAAATAATTGCCAAATTGTGCAAAAACTTCAAGTAACCCAAAAAAGCATGTTTGGATTCTCCCGTAGATATGTAAATCCAAATACATTTTTTTTAGCAATCAAAACAAATATAGTTCTATAAGCTAATGTGCTAACTTGAGAGCAGAGTTATGCTCTACTATAGCAAGATGAGGTTTTCTCCAACGACAAATCCTCTCTGCAACCATTTTTTAGGTCGGCTGGCCTTTTCAGTCTTCTTTTATTTTGGTGTTCTAGTAGTGGATGGAGTAGTCCATTTACATGGCTTTCTAGACTGTCGCGATGGTTCGCGCTTCGCTCTGCAATTTCACCCTGAATGTATGGAATTTTAAGTCTTCATGTAGTGTTGCATTAGACACATACCATGGTGCATCAGTAATCATTCGGAGGGTTTTGGATTGACTTCTTTGGATTATAGCTAAGTTTGATTTGCTCGCACATCCCCATATCTCAATGACATATGTCCAGATCAATTTTATGATCGTTTTGTATAGGAGAAGTTTATTCTCCAGTGCCAATTTGAATTTTATGCCCATTAACCAGTGTAGATCTTTTATTCGCAAATCAATTTGTTCGCGTTTTTTGACTATATGTTATTTCCAGTCCAAATGTATTCCTAAGTACTTTATACTTGTGGATTGTAGTATTTGAGTATTATTTAGAAAGACTGGAAGACATCGATCTTTTCTAAGTGTGAAAGTCACTTGGACTGATTTTGTCTCGTTTATTTTAATTCTACATTTGTGTAGCCATGTTTGGATATCATTCAGTGTCTTTGTAGCATCTCCGATGTTGTAATTGGATTTTCGTGGATTGCAAGTATGCCTGTGTCATCGGTAAATGCTCCTATGATTGTTTCTACATTTGTTGGTAGGTCAGCTGTATACAACACATACAGTAAAGTTCCGAGCACATTCCTTGTGGAACGCCTGATTTTATTTGGAAGTTCTTGGACATACTTTCATTTACTTTTGTTCGGAATTCTCTCTCTCCTAGGCAGGATTTTATTAGTTTGAAGTAAGTTATGGGGAGATGTTTCTTGATTTTGTAGTTTAACCCCATATGCCAAACCTTGTCGAAGGCTTGGCTAACGTCTAGGAAGGCAGATGTACAGTATTTTTTGCCTTACAGGGCTAGATTTATGCTGTGAGTTATTCTGTGAACTTGTTGCATCGTAGAGTGTTCTTTCCTAAAGCGAAATTGGAGGAGGGGTATCCATATTTCGGTGGCTGGGTCAGAATTTATTCTTAGTAGCAATAGTCGCTCAAGTGTTTTAGACATAACTGGTAGGAGACTTACTGGTCTGTATGAGGTAATTTTATTAGGGTCTTTGCCTTCTTTCAATATTAAAATTATTTTAGCTGTTTTGAATAATTTTGGCCAATAGTTTAGATGAAGTATAGCATTAAAAATAGATGTGATGATGACCACACATTTGCGTGGTAGTTCCTTTAGCATTTTTGGGGTTGTTCGGTCTATTCCAGGCGCTTTCCTTGCATTTAGGTAACTAATCTCTCGCTGAACTTCATTTGTGGTTAATTTTTTGATGGCTGGTATATTCAATGGAATATCGGCTAGCTCTCTTTCTATCTCAATGTTTTGTTCATTGTTGTTGGGTGTGAATACTTTAGCTAGATGTTCGGCGAATAATTTTGTTTTTTCTTCGTTGCTTCTGGCCCATTGTGGGTTTGGTCCTAGTTTTTACGGATGGGAGGAACTTGAGTTTTTGGTTTCTTGGAATTTTTTATTGGTTTCCATATCGATTTAAGTTGCTTATGTCATAAAGAAATATCTTTCCTGAGCTTCTTTGATTATGAATTTTAGTTGATTAGTTATTCTATTTAATGTTGTATATCTGCGGAGGCATGGGTTCGGTGCCATTTGGATCTTGCTTTTCTCTTTTGTGATATAATTGTCTTGATATCCACTGGGATGTTGTATATTTTGCACCTTGTAGTTATTATTGGTGTTGCATATTGTGCTGCCTCTTTAAGTGTGTTGTTTAGTGTTGATACCGCTTCATCAATTTCAGTTGAAGATTTGAGACTTATTTGTAGATTGATTTCCTCCTCTATTTTGTTTCGATACTCATCCCATTTAGTTTTATTGTTATGTAGCCTAGGAATTGATGTTCTGTGGATAACAACGGTGCTTATAGTTCCTATTATAGGCGAGTGATCAGATAAGAGATCGTAGCTTGGAGTGACTTCCATAGAGTTAGGAGATATTCAACTAGTCATAAATAGGTCCAGTAGGTCAGTAGTATTATTAGGATCCGTTGGCCAATCTGTACGAGTCCCAGTTGACAGAAAGTGATAATTCTTTTCTTGGGCAAGGCTTACTAGTTCCCTACCTTTGGTTGTTATTAGGCGTGAACTATATAGCGTGTGCTTGCAGTTGAAAAATCCACCTGCGATGAATTTGTGGCCCATCGATTCAAAGAAGTCTCTAAAGTTTTCTTTCTTTATATTATAACGTGGTGGGCAGTAAACTGATGCCGCGGTTAGTTCATATAAACTCAAATTTACTTTTATCACTGTATCACTTGCAGATATTTTAAGGCATAATTCGGTAATTCCACATGTTTAATCGGGCTTTTTATTAAAAAGGCTGTCCCAGCATGAGCAGTGTTATCTGGATGATTTGCAAAATAAGTGGTATACTGTGGTATTCTGAAATAGGATCTGTCTGTGAAGTGACTTTCGCTTATTAATAGGATATCAATTTTGTTATAATGGAGGAATAGTTCTACTTCGTTTTTATGTTGTAGAAGGCCATTGGCATTCCACTCTGCAATGTTAAGAAACTTATTGAATTTTGCTTATAAGCGCCGTGAGCATGCTTAGAACCATGCTGTTCTGTTGGATTATTTGTTGGAACATGCCTTTGAATTCTTCCAGAAATTTATTCATGGTGTCATTTATGTTAGATTGTTGATCTTGTCGCTTATGCATGGGTTCTAGGATGCTGCTGTTACTGCTGCTGTGGTTGTTGTATGTGTGGCCTTTGCATTGGTTTTGTGGAGCTGTTCGATGCGGTGTTTGCAATATGTTGAATATTTAGTCGAATGTTTGTATTATTTGGTTTAAACAGTTTTTGGTAGAATTCGCAGCCTTTGTAGTTAGCAGGATGAGCACCATCGCATAGGGAACACCTGGCTGGGGTGTCTTTATTTTTTTTGCAAGCTGCTTTATTATGCAAACCGCCACATTTGACACATACATATGGTTTGTTGCAGTATGTTCTGGAATGACCGTATTGCTGACACTTCATACATAGTATGATAACTTCACTCGTTCTGGATGGTTCTATTTGGATAGCTCTATTTTGCAAATTTGTTAGTTTATATATGTCTCTGTTGTTGTTTACTGGTTCTAAGTCACCAAAAAACAGATTAAGAGGTTCTTTTGTTGCTCTACTTCTACCGTTCATTATGTTTCTAACCTTGTGTCTACTACTTGCTAGTTCCTCGGAGATTTCTTTGATATCTGTTGAGTGATGCAAGTGCTTGATCACAATTCTAAAGGCACGTTCTTTCTTAGGTTGGTAAGTGTGGTGTACCACATTACTGTCTCTCATAAATTTTATAATGTTTCTATATTTCTCCGGTGTATCACAGTTTATTTTAATTGTGTTGTCTGCTAAGCATTTCGTGATATATTGTTTGTCTTCAGCTATAGTTTTAAGTTTATTTATCATTTCAATTTAGTTTATTACCTCGTAGACAAATATTGGGAGTGGTCTAGATATTTTGTTCTCTACATCTTCCTTTAGGCTGGTACCTTGATTTGGTTCACTTAAGGGGCTGAATCTGTTGTTTGTTTCTGTCTGTTGCGAGGTATTTACTCTGATTTTCCTTTTTTTGTTTATTTCTCCTTTTAACCGCCTGCCATGGATTTTCCGTTGTTGTATTGCTTTTTCGTTATCATTAAATCCTAAAAATTCCTCATCACTGGTAGATGACATTCTGTGTAGGTATTGGTTTTTGTTAGGTGCTTATTGAACATTGTTGTTGGCATGTTCAGTGCTGTTACTGGTATATTGGGCATTGTTGTTGGTATAATGAGTATAGTTGCTGGCCTGGTTAATAACATAGTGAGGTTGTGTCATATACGAATTGCTATCGCATGCTATTGGCTGTGGGAAAGTTTGGGTTGGTTGGTATTGTGGCATTTGTGTGCTGTAGAATGTATGTATGATATTACTTGAAAAAACCATTAGTTGGTTATAATTTATTGCAGGTCCATGAATGGCCGGTAATTGATTCATTTTTTATTATTCATTAAACTTTGATATTTAATTTTTGTCAATTTTTTCCCGGACTATTTTATCGACTATAGTTTACTGATTTGCTTATCACTGTTTTGGTTTCTTTTTAATTTTTTTTCTAGTACACCCATTAATTTTGTATCGGAAATAGATGAATGAATAAGACACGTCCGTAGCTTACCGAGGATGGATATACTATAAGCCAAACATATGAATTAGAACACGGTCCAAAGTTACTGATATCATTTATTGAATAAGAAAGTTAATTTGGAATAGGGCTGAATACCTGGCCAGAAGAAGTGATACTAAATGCACCATTTTAGATACCAAGAGATCAGGAAAGATCGAGGTAGAGACCACAATGTCGCTTGTAGAAAAGATTGTCAAGTTTATGGAAACAGAATGAAGAAAAAGAATTGCATAGGGAAACATTCATCTAAAGTGGATCGATTAAAGCTGATGGTGATGATATTCCATCCATCTGTAAATATTTTAAAGCCTAAAGCTTCTATTACAAGAGAGGATAAAATATCATGTACAAAACTTGTTGTTATTTTTAAGCTTAGAAATGGACAAAAATGCTTACAAATTTAATCAACGTTTATGACTTTTAAACGTGAAAGTTCAATATTGACAATGATAATTATAATATATTGTCCGTCACATCATTGTGATAAATACAGATAGATAATCAATGAATAAAATCTCTTGAATGTTAATAATTTCACATACAATCATTTACACTTGGCTTGAACATTTCACAAGTAGAAACTTCGTGGATGTTAACATTTGATGATAAATTGAATAAGCTAACTAATGTTTTATCTAATTTGTCTGATAGATTTACAAAAATGGAGAATCGTTTAACTGCCTTAGAAAATTCAACTCAGTCAAATCAGATAAAATTTGAGGAATGCGTGCAGGAGGCAAATCTTCGCTTTCAAAAACCCTATAACTTGATCGTATATAACTTGCCTGAATCAAACATAGATAATATGGATGATATGGATAAGGTTACTGATATTGTAGATATATTTAAAATTGTCTTTCCTAACTCAGTCATTCTGCATATATTTATTATATATAGACCTCTTCTGTCATATGATCTTACAATCTTCATGTGTGAGTATATTGAAGAATGTAGTAAAAATAAAGAAAAAAATTTTTGGCGATTTTAATTTTAAAGATTTGCTATGGTTTATTCTTTCAGCTCTTGATGGCAATAATGCTAGTGTCCCTTTTTATAACTTATTTTTTCAAACTAATCTGAAACAATTTATAAATGTGCCGACAAGGTTCTGTCAAGGTAATGAACTTTCACTATTAGACCTGGTAATCTCTTATCAAGAGGAGCTGATTTCCAACATTTTCTATCTGCCACCAATTGGTATCTCAGATCAGGTTGTTCTTCATACTAAAGTCCAGCTGGATATATCTAGTAGTATCAGTGAAAAAATGAAAAAATCCTTCAGTAACACCGATTATCAAAAATTAAATAACTATTTCAATCAAACAGATTTGCCGGTACTAGATGGCCACACCTATGAATTTGTGTGGGAAAAATATAAAGAAATTATATATATAAGGAGATAGAAGAATGTTCCAAAACTTATACAGTGAAAACTAACCCTAGATGTCCATGGATTGATAATCCCTTAATCCAAATGAATAAAGAAAAACAATGCTTGTGGATAAGAGTCGCTTGCATAGGCAGTATTCAAATAGACTCACACAGGAGTTGAGATTAGCACGAAACAATGACGAGAATCGAATAACCACAACGGGTCCAAAATATTTTTATACATATGTTAGATCCAAGTTCTCCTCTAAAACTGGTGTGCCATTATTAGAAAAACCAAACGGAGACATTTGCACCAAGGAAGAAGTATGCGAAATTTTTGCCGAAACTTTTGCAAATGCATTTACAATAGACTCTGATTTAACAACTCCTGTAATGCCACTAGCTACTAGAAATATGAACTCACTAAATACGGTTAATATCACAGTGGAAACAGTTGAAGAAGTATTGAAGAATCTGAAAATCGCAGCTTCTCCTGGAATTAAGAAAATATCCCCTGCAGTCTATAAAAATTGCGCAGACAGTCTAGCAGTCCCACTATCCAACCTTATATCCAGATCACTAAAATAAAATTCCATTCCTGCCTCATGGAAATCAGGAATAGTTACGCCTATCTATAAAAATGGAAATAAAATGCTTTCGACGAATTATCGGCCTATAACGGTTCCACCAACCTCAGTTAAGATTATGGAGAGATTAATCGTTAACGAACTTGTTCCATTTTTGTTAGACAATAAAATCATTCCAGATTCCCAGCATGGTTTTCTACCTAATCGATCAGTAACCAGTTATCTTCTAACTGCTATTAGCGTCTGGACATTATATGTAGATCATTACGAACCTGTGGATGTGGTATACATAGATTTTTCTCGAGCCTTCGATAAGGTATCCGTTAAAAAGCTACTAGCGAAATTGGAACAATTCGGAGTGCGTGGTAAGCTGTTGGCATGGCTGAAACATTTTTTATTATGTCGAATTTTCCAAGTATAATATGAGGATAGCTTAAGTAATTCCCGTGAAGTGCGCAGTGGGGTACCTCAAGGTTTTATTTTGGGTCCTATCCTTTTCCTGGTATACGCTTCTGACTTAATTGCTAAGTTTAAATGCAAAAACAAATCGTTTGCCGATGACATGAAGTTTTACCATTGTCCTGATATTCAAAACTCTATTCAACACGACCTGGATGAATTATTCAAATGGTGCAAGGAGTGGAGCATACCAGTAAACTTCAACAAGTGTTGTGTTTTGCAGTGCGGTTACAACAATCCATGTGTCACATAATATCTTGAATCAGAGCCTATAAAATCAGTTCCGGAAGTCAGTGATTTGTGTGTCACAATTAATGCAGGTCCTCGCAGACTGCAAAAGCGGTTAACAGGGCAAACTCAGCTCTGTACTTGATATCTAAGGCATTTCCAAGAATGAGTCCAGGCTTGTTCTTGAGGCTATACAAAAGTCACATCCGACCTCACTTAGAATTTGCTATCTCCGTTTGGTCTCCGCACCTCAGACGTGATATAAACCTCATAGAGGGAGTTCAACGTAGAGCTACAAAATTGCCACTAAATTTTTCTCACTTAAACTATGAAACAAGGCTAAGCAGGCTCGGGCTGACAACACCATCTGAGAGAAGAGAGTGGGGTGATGGCATTACAACGTTTAGGATTATAAGAGATGACTTTTGGGACACTTAACTTTTTTACATTAAATGAAGATAACAGGTTAAGAGGTCACAATTGTAAATTGAAAAAAGAATCTTCTAGATCTAGTCCTAGGCAAAACTTTCTAGTAAATAGAGTATTCGACAAATGGAACATTTTAAGTAGTGGCATCGTATCAGCTCCCTCTCTGAATATAGCTTCAAGAATGGGCTGGACAGGTGTTCTTGATCTGGTGTTGTACTTGATTAGTGTTTTATAATTGTATAGTGCTACTATCTTTTTAAATCTTAATTTATTTCAAGCTAAGTTTGTAAAATTAGTTCTGCTAACCTATTAGTACCTATGTAATTTGATTTTGTAATTGAGTCGTACAAGCTTTGCTTTGGCTCGTAATCACTGTGTAATAGTATAGTATAGTATAGTATAGTATAGTATAGTATAGTATAGTATAGTATAGTATAGTATAGTATAGTATAGTATAGTATAGTATAGTATAGTATAGTTTATTGACGTTTAGTATACAAATAGTACATATCGTCACAAATTATGAAGTTCCTTAGATTTTGATATAATAATTAAAAACACTTATGTAAATTTCATAGTCCACTAAAATATAAGCATATAATAACACAATAGCAATAAATAACATAAATATATAAAACGTAAAAACAAAAATAAAAATAAATATGAATGCAGATGTTAATTAGTTTAACACAGTCCAAATACATAAATAGTCACAGATAACAGTCAAATATTACATTAAAAAATCAATAATTAAAAAATATATGAATATATATACAATTAAAAATCATCCGTTTGGGAACCAATATGTAAGTCAAGGGTTACTGCAGAACGCAATAAAGTCATCCACACTATAAAAACAGTGTGCCAATAACAATTTCTTGATTAATTTCGAAAAACAATTTTATTTAATCTTTTTATGTCAGTGCCCTTATAGTATTTTTGCAATGCATTATATAAATTATAATTCAGCCTGTTGTTCTGAGATAAACAAATTCTTGATCTCTGAGGCACAATGGATGTCGCATTCCTAGTGTCATATCCATGTACGTCCGAGTGAAGTAATAACAGATCGATATTGCTATGAATACTCCTCAGACACTCGTAGACATATACACAAGGAAGCGGAAGTATTTGTAATTTTTTAAAATGTTTTTGGCAAGGATCACCATATTCGGCGTTTACGATTACACGTACAGCCATTTTCTGGAGTGAGAAGACTCTCGCAACATTAGTGGCACTGCCCCACAGTACAACACCGTAGCTAAGGTGACTATGTACAAGGGCGAAATATACTGTTCTTAAAACCTGTTGACTAAGACAGTTCCTCATTTGCTTCAAGGCAAATATTTGGGAAGCGAGCCTTGAACATAAGCCCTCTATGTGAGCCGCCCAATCCAATCGCGAGTCGAGAGTTATCCCAAGTAAGCTGACAGGCTCCGAAATTGTTTTGAGCTTACTAGATGTGAAACAGATGCTCTGTGTTTTTTCTTCATTCAGCTTTAAATGGTTGCTGTTAAACCATGATTTTAGTATCCTCATGCTAGAATTGTTCAAAGTCTCCTCGCCCCTAACCAATGTGGTCTTATTATCTGCAAAGAGAAAACAACGGGCTTCCTCCAGCGCAGTTGGTAGATCATTAATATAAATTATGAACAAAATTGGTCCTAGTATAGATCCCTGCGAAATCCCTTTAGTTATTATAGCCAACCGCGCTCCGCATCTCCAAAACTTACATACTGGTTCCTATTAGACAAATATGATCTAAATAACCCCAATTCGTTACCCCTCAGACCATAATAAGACAATTTATCAAGAAGATACTCATTGTTAACGCAGTCAAAAGCCGTGGTAAGATCACACATACTAGCAAATCTGTCATATCTCTCATCAAAGCCATCGACTACACTTTCCACAATATCTACCACGGCCTTAACTGTGGACATGTTTCTACGAAAACCAAATTGAGAAGGCGACAGTAATTTTTTGTGCTCAAAGTAAGAAATGAGTTTTTCCTTAATTAGCATCTCAAAGATCTTGCCAATCACTGGTACAATCCCGATGGGTCTATAGTTGTCAGGGTTACTGTATTCACATTTTTTGTGAATGGGTACCACTTTAGTGATTTTTAGTGCATCAGGCCAGCACCCTTCTAGGATACATTTGTTGAATAAAATATCCAATGGTTCAATAAGAGTCCCAAGTGACGCCTTCATCATTAAGCTATTTAGGCCGTAGAAATCCAGACAAGATGAGTTTTTTAGACTCAATATTGCCTGCCTAATGTCAGCTTAATGTCAGCTGAATAATAATAATGATAATAATAATAATGATAATAATAATAATAATAATAATAATAATAATAACAATAAACAACAATATCGCCAAGGCAATACAAGAAAAGAGCATTAAATGAATGTAAACGTGCACCATCGCTTCAAAACATGATCCGATTTAAAAAACTAAGAGCGGAATCCCGTAGGCTAATTAGTGATGGAAAAAAGAAATCATGGGAGGAGTATATATCCTCAATCACATCTGAAACCCCTTTAAGTGATATATGGAAGAAAGTCAAAACAATAGCTGGCAAAAGCCACACAATGTCACCGCATGCTTTGAAGGTAAATGATAATATAATAGAAAACCACCTAGAAATTTGTAATACCTTAGCTGATCAATTCGAAGCTGCGAGCAGCACTGCAAATTATGATCCTAGCTTCTAGATCATGAGAGAAGCAGAAGAACGTAAAGAATTGAATCTCTCTACAAATGATTACTTCACATATAACGACCCATTTATCTACGAAGAACTCCAGAATGCACTGGATAGATGCAACGATTCAGCCCCAGGTCCAGACACAATAACATATAGCTTGGTCAAAAATCTACCTACAATAGCCAAAGAACACCTTTTAAAAATATATAACCTCATATGGACCAAAGGCACCTACCCATATGCATGGAAATCCGCAATAGTAACACCTATCCTAAAAGATGAGAAAGAACCATCCCCCCCCAAATAGTTACAGACCAATTTCACTAACTTCCTGTATGGCAAAAATCTTCCAGCGAATGGTAAACAGCCGACTAATATGGATCTTAGAACAGCAAGCTTTAATATCTAAGCGCCAGGTAGGTTTTCTTAAAAATCACTCAACTGTGGATGCTTTAGTACATATTGAGAATGAAATCCAAAAATCACTCCTCAATAGACATCACACAACTGCAGTCATGTTTGACATAGAAAAGGCATTCGATATGACATGGCGCTATGGAATTATAAAACAACTGTATGAATGGGGGCTCCGGGGTTTATTACCAACTCTGCTATACAATTTCCTGTCCAACAGATCTTTCCAAGTACAAGTCGGAGACATTAGATCAAACATTAGAACTCTAGAAAATGGTATCCCACAGGGCTCTGTACTAAGCGTAACTTTATTCGCTGTTGCAATAAACTTCCTTGTTGAAAATATTGATCCCGATATCAAAGCAGTGTTATATATACGTCGATGACCTAACAATCTTCCAGTCACTATCCCCCAACAATACATACCAAGCCCTACAAAATAAAATTGATAGGCTGGACAAACTGGCCAGAGATCGAGGATATCGCTTTTCCACAACAAAAACCAGCTGCATACAATTTTGCAGACTCCGCTCAAGACATTCGGAACCAAACCTTCAACTACAGGATAAAATAATTACCAATAAATCCGCTATAAAACTACTCGGACTTGTCTTCGACAAAAAGCTTTATTGTAGCAATCATATAGAGTATCTTAACTGCAAATGTAAGAAGGCGTTAAACATATTCAAATGTATATCAAATATAAACTGGGGTGCAGATCGAGATGTTCTGATAAAACTTTATCAAGCCTTAATTGAATCAAGGATAGACTATGCCAGAATAGTATATAATTATGTCCGACCTAGCAGAATAAAACAGCTGGAAAAAATAAGAATGTCTCCTACTGGAGCTTTCAGAACCAGTCCATCAAGCTCCATACTTAGCGACATATCCATAATGCCATTGCAACTCAAAGGTGAAGTACAAACCCTTGCATATACGGCTAAAATAAATTCCCTTCCACATCACTTGAATGCGAACCTATTTTATGGAAATTACAACTACTCATCCTATTCTACTCGCACCAGACCAGTCCGTATCCGCAGCTTAGAACTTCATGAAAAATACAATTTGGCAATAACCGATACATTATCGAAACAAGTAACAGAACAATCACCATGGGATAGACAATATCCTAATATTAACTTAAATCTCGCAGCACTTCCTAAATTATATACCTCACACCATGTATATTATATTAAATTCCAACAAGAAATACTGGCATACAATAATTCTCTTATAATATACACAGATGGATCGAAGAAAGAAAAGCAATCAGGTGCTGCAATAGTGATAGAAAACACATCATACTCATGGACACTGCCTAACACAGCCAGTATATTTACTGCTGAAGCATATGCAGTCTGGCAAGCCCTTCTCTTTTACCTCCACTCTCAGTATTCCTCTTGCCTCGTGATTTCAGATTCGCTTCGTCTTCTCAGATCTCTTGAAAACATTTACTCTGAAGATGAACGTATTGTAAGAATCCTAGATCTTACAACCTACTTAACAAGACAAAACAAAGCTGTACATATGATGTGGGCTCCTAGTCATGTGGGAATTATTGGCAATGAACAAGCAGATACCGTAGCAAGAGTAGCAGCAAATTCTCCCTCGATAGACGTTACTTCACTCCCAGTATGAGATCAATTAAATAACATCAAAAGGACAGTGAAAAATGCACGGAATAGTGAATGGAAACGAGATAATGGACATCTACAAGCAATCAAACAATCTATACAAAAATGGACGTATCCTCCAAACCTAACTCGCAGACAACAAGTGATTCTATGCCATTTGCGAATTGGCCACACTAATATTACCCACTCATATCTACTTTCCGGTGGAGAAAGACCACGATGCACACAATGTAATGAAATATTGACTGTTGAACACATTCTGATGACATGTCCACAATATAGTAATATACGAAGAACCTTACAGATGTCCGACAACATAAAAACACTTCTAAATGACCAATTCAACATAGTCATAGAATTTCTCCTACAAACAAGATTATATACAAATATATAATTAGCGAGATATAAAAACAGTCAATGTATGCGGCTAATGACCTCAGTAGTTGATGCCGCTAAAACAAAAAAATAATAATAATAATAATAATAATAGTAATGATAATAATAATAATAATATGCATTTCATACAAAGCTTCTTCTACAACTTTATTAGACTGTATTTTACCAAACAACTCTAAACACCACGTGTTTTAGTATTATCACAATGTATATTTGAGATGCAATTATTCTAACAGTCTCCTTATACAGGGTACGACATCGAAAGCCATGAGGAAAGTTTGTTGTAGGAAAGATCCATCATAATTTCATATTGGAAATTACCTGAATTTTTTAGCAAGAATTTAGATACATTCTATATATAAGTAAAGCTATTCAAAATTTGTACTCTTATATGGAACGTATTACACGGCAAAATGTACAAAATATTTTAACCATTTTACATTAATATCCATTATTTATTCTTGATTATTTTTAAATATACTAGAAAAAAAACCACTACTACGCCAATATGTCTACGAATGTATGATGTTAGTAAATTTCAGAAAATATCAATACTTAGAATCAATAAAATACAATAAGTATTAATATATAAATTAACCTTACTGTTAACTGTATCTTCCATGTTATTTTGTGTTTCTTCGGATGAATTTTCCTCATTTTCGGAAAGCATTGCCCAAAAACTATCGGTGTTATTATTTTTCACGCACTCACTCAAAGCATTACGAATTTTGTCACCGTTCGTTTTTTGAATATCGCATTTTAATGCCTGAAAATATAAAACAAAAAAAAGTAAAACATTTCGTTACTAATTCCAATAATATCATCTTACATCGGAAAACCCAAAAATGCCGGCCGAAATTAATACAATGAAATATTTCATGATTGACTGTATAGAATGTACTGTACGACCGAAACCCGTTGTTCTTTTTATTTAAAACATTACAGATTAATAATAGGATGTATGCTGAATTAACTTATCCAAACAAAAAGAATAATGAGATCATGATCGATAAATATGGAACTAATTTGTAACCAATTGTTGAACATTATTAACATTTCCTGTAATTTCTTTGAAATTAATTGATGAGAATTATTTCAATACCCAATAGACCTTCGTTTATTTTTACAGAAAATCAATTCCATTAACGTAAAATTGGTAAAAGTAATTATTTTATGGTTTAATTTGAATATTTCCTTAAAACAACATAGATAAAGTGTGATACTGGTGTATCTAGATAACTAAGGAAAACACTCACAAAATATGTGCCAGATTGTCAAGATCATTGGTAGTTAACAAATTAAATTTACTTTTTTGCCTGCTACCAACCTTATCCAAGATCTTGGAAAAGTTGGTATTACAGCAGATATCCTAAATGTGATCCCAGATCACCAATTCGGATTTCGCCACAAACACTGTACAGTTCAACAGTGCCATCGAGTAGTACATGCCATTAACACAGGTACAGAAGAAAAAAATACTGCTCTGCAGCATTCCTGGAAGTGAGCCGAGCTTTCGATAAAGTCTGGCATGTAGATCTTTTAAATAAAATCGAGCTCTGTCTACCAAATTCATATTTCACTCTACTACAGTCACATTTAACAAACAAAACCTTCAGAACAAGAATTAATAATGAGACCTCTGAATTCCTACTTATTAAAGCTGGAGTTCCACAAGGCAGTGTCCTAGGGCCAGTCCTGTACCTGATATATACGTCTGACATCCCAACCTCAGACTATACTACGACAGGGCACATTTGCTGGTGACACTGTGATACATGAAGATCCAATAGTTGCTTCTGCCAGTCTCCAAGACCACTTATTCCAGATGGGGGAATGACTCGATCGATGGAGAATAAAAATTAATGGAAAAAAATCCCAGCACATAACATTTACACTAATGAGTGCCCAATAACATAGTGATACCCGTAGCTTCTTCTCAGACTCTAAACTCAATTGGAAGGAGCACTTAGTCAAGAAACGAAAGCAGTTCAATCTAAAGTTCCGAGAACGACATTGGCTAGTCGGTAGAAGATCGCCAATTTCACTACAAAATAAAATCTTAATATATAAGGCAGTCATCATACACACTTGCCAAAGAGGAAAACTACCAGGATTGTTACATAGCGGGGAATAAATTGTTTGTGAATGGAAAAGCTTACAAAGCAGATGATCTGGAGGATTTCCCACCGGAAAAATTCTTAGATAAGCCTAATAATGCTCCTGCTACTCCAACAACATCTCAAATGAAAAATCCGCCCGCTGCATTAGAAAAGCCCGCTGTCCTTAGCTGAAAAACCTCTAAGTACCCCAAAATCTACAGTTAACAAAACGATACCTAAACAAAATGAATTAACCAAACCAAGAACACACTCTGTCAAATAAGTCTGAAACATTTTATTTTTTCTCTTTTATTATACATTTTTAAATTTAATATCATCTACAAAAATTTTATCATTATACATTTTTATATTTTACGGCATATTCTAAATTTTGATGAACAAAAATACTAGACCTGTATTTTGTTTGTTTGTGGTGATTTCACGGAAATATTTTATCACACCTATTTTAATCAGTGAATATCTTGGAAATAATATGAAAATCCTCCACATGAACATTCGCAGTATTAATGAAAAATATTTGATCAATTGTCTGTATACGCGAGATTAGTGTGACGTCACAATTTGAAGCTGTATCCAAACAAAACTATTTGCCATAGGAATTTCCATTTGAGTGTAGATTTTTCATTATTTAAGCGTTTCATAATTGTCTTTGAAAGGAATAAATTGTTGAAAAGTGAGTAATCGTGTTTACTCAATATAAAAAATAATAGTTTTGATAATGTAAGTTATCCTGCAATTCGTATTTGATTTTAAAAGCTATTTTTGAGGTTATATTTACTGGATTATTTGATTAATGTGAAAATATAAGATAAATAATAGTGATTGTTTGTTCTAGTGTCATCAAAACATGTTTCAACATTCTCTTGAAACCTTTTTTAATGATAATATGAGTTTGTTAGTGAAGAATGCTTAATTAAAGTGAAGTGTCCTTTCAAGTATCCGAATGACGAAAAAATAAAACCAGTCTCAAAAGACAGGAATTACATAATTCATTTTGATGAAAATATATTAGTGACAGTTGAAAAATATAACTATTATCACCAAATGCAAGGTGCATTACATATTGCATGAGAGGATATGTACTATTTAATATTATGGATAGCAAGTGACATTATTGTGGGAATTGCTCGACATCAAGAATGGAAGAAAAATTTACATGTTTCAATAACATTCTACCTTTACAAATTTGTACCATTTATATTAACATAATAAAATGTTTTCATAATTATAAATTTTGGTTTGTTTCGTGCTAAGAAAATTAAATTGAGGAAACGTTGCAAATTTACATGATTGAAAATATGCCATTTAGTCTGAAAACTCAGAACATCATGTCACAACTTTGCCTCAATCAAATCATATTTGTATGAGGTTCAGATTTTGGTTGTTTTCAAATTTTTGACCCGTTGGCTCTTTTTTCCACTACATGTGTAAACATATTCAATTTTATTTAAAAACAAATAATATAAACAAAAACGTTTCCAAATTCTTTTTATTATACAGAGAAATATTTACTTGTAATACAATGGTTTACAGTTAATAGAAAGAGGAAAGTGAGGAATTTCAATTTAAAATAGCAAACGTTTAAAAAATCATACAAAGCAACTTATAAAAAATGTTAAGCGAAAGATCTGTAATGACAAATAATAATGTATATGTTATAGGGAGATCGATATATACAGTACAAAATGAACACGTACAAGTTTGCTTCTATCTTGTTTGCAAAGATTGACCATGCACAAAAAATAGTTGGCTAATTTTCTTTTCTCCATTCATAAAATCCACAAAAAGCTCCGGGATCTGGTTCTATTGTTCTACAAATATTGTATAGACCCACAAAATAAAATGTTATATTTATCATTATGTAGGTACCTTGTCAGCTTCATCCATTTGCTTCTTACTTTTGGATCCTTCGGAAATCTATAAAACTTACCGTTCTCTCTGACATTATAATGCTTACAACCTGGTGGCCAGCAGAGTACCATTATTCTTTATGTGAAGAAACCTAAAATTAGATAAACAGATAGAAAAAGAATTAAAACAATTGTATTTCATAAGTTTATAATAGCATGTTTAGGTTAGATAACTCTTTTATTAAAATTATATTGTTATACATACATATTTTGGCTGGAATCGAATATATCTCTTTGTAATAGTCTTAGTGTAAATATAAATGCCTAAATCAGCAGTTATATTCCAAATATAAGGGAATAATCTATGGTCCAAAATCAAACCAATGGTATCTAAATGGCTAGTTAAGTTTGTTTGGATACAAAATTGACATAACCTAAGATTATGACGTCACCACTAATAGCGCGTATTATTAAGTGAAATTCCCGAAAAACTTGATGTTATTATTTTGACGGAAACATACATAGTGAATGATCTTGAAGTTATTCGTATGAAAGGTAACCAAACTACCAAACATTATATAACGAATTAAATGAAAACGATGGGGTTATAGTATTTATTAGGGAAACACTTGACTTTTCATATAGTATAAAAGAATATTTCAGAAATAAAGGCTTTACAGATAATCATTGAAGATCGGAATTATAACATATCAATCACAGCTCTCTATAGATCTCCTAATACTTGTCCTATTCAATTTAATATCGGGTTGGAAACGTATCTGGAGAAAATAGGAAACAATGATATTCAGGTAATTACTTGTAATATAAATATTGATACTTTGTCAGAATACGATTATGTAGAAGAATACCAAAATCTAATGAATGCACACGGGTTCATATCTTATATAAACGATGTTACACGACCAAGTAGTGGATCTTGTATAGACCATTTCTTTATAAAATGTAAACACCAACTCAAATTCAAATCCTTTATAATACAGAATTGTATAACAGATCATTTTCCTATTGCCGTAACGTTCCAATCGGACAACCAACAAACATATATTAAACCTGAAAATAAATACAAAAAATTTATAAATTATAATAAACTCAGAAAAGAATTGCGGAAAGAACTATGGCGTGATATATATAACCAAGATAATACCGAAAAAATAGCCAGAAACTTTGTTGGAAAAATAAAACTGAGCATTGAAAATAGTACTGTTACAGTGAAAATTAAAAACAAAAATCGCGCTAGGACCAAATGGATCACACCTGAAATAATAGAAAAAATTATCTATATTTAAAAGTACAAACACAACCTGAAAAAATAAAACTACGTGAAGAATACAGGCAACTGAAGAACAATTTGAATAAATCCATAATTAATGCCAAAAAGAAATATGCTAATACATTGATTAAAGAAAAAAAAATAGTACAAAAGGCCTCTGGAAGACAATGAAATTTGTGGAAAAACCTTAGAGTAATAATATACATAGAGAGGGCTATTCATTCATAAACACGTTTATTTTTACGGCCAACAATTCTAAACGTCAGTAGTAAAATCATGAATGAATTACAAAAAGTGGGGATTGTATTGTGGATACATCGCCTTCGCGTCATCGTCAAAGCATAGGCGTACCAAATCTATTTAAAAACAACAAATATAAAATTATATTATTGGAATTTTGGTGTTTATAAATATTTCATTTGATGAAATTAAAGTTTGTTGATTTTAATTAATGTATTTTTTCACGGAGAAGATTTTTACACTATTCTCTTTGCTGTAATTTCTCACCAGGTAGCGCTGCAGCATATAAAATTCCACACCGTTCAACCGATTACCCTCAAAATGGGCATATATATGTATTTTTCTATGCAGAATTTGTATGTACTATCCTTTTTGTTGTAACTTCCCACCAGGAGACGTTGCAGCATATCAACTTCTATATCGTTTACTTTTTTCAGGAGCACAAATGTTTGTGCCACGAGCCGTAAGGTGAGTGCTGCAGATCAAGGGAGTCCAAAAATGCCTTGCAAACTAATTGTACACAATATTTTTTCTACGACCATGTTTCTTGATGAAAGCAAAAAGTAACTTATATACGTATTTTATTTAAACGTGGAACTGCAAGGATTTAAAAAATGAAAAACAGTTAAACCTATGTATAGTTAATTTTGAAATTTTAACAATTTTGAATTGTTATGCCTGGTGTATCTTTTTTTAATAATAAGTTTTAATTACTTTTAATATTAATATCTGTCACCAAAATTCATTATAAATATAATATTAGATTGTCAAAACGGGTTTTGACATTGAGATTTCCTTCCCACCAGGTCAACATATCAACTTCTATATCGTTTACTTTTTCAACGAGCGCAGAAGTTTGTGGCACAACCCGTAAGGCGATAGCTGAAAATCAATGGAGCGAGAGAAGAGATTTGCGTACGAGTTGTGCACAATACTTTTTCTACGATCACGTTTATTAATCAAAGAAAAAGTAACTTATATAGGTGTTTTATTAAAATTTTGAACAGAAATAATTTAAAAAATGAATATTGAAAAATTAGTTAAGCGTAGGTACAGTTAATAATATTTGAATAATTTTGAATTGTTTAGCCTGGTCTATCTTTTTTGATAATAAGTTAGAATTAATTGTAATATTAGTGTTTGTCAACGAAATTCATTACAAAGATAAGTTTAGATTGTCAAAATAAAATTTGACATTGACATTTCCATTCCAACAGGTAGCGCTGCAGCTTATCAACTTCTATATCGTTCACTTTTCCCACTAGTGCTGAAGTTTGTGGCACGAGCCGTAAGGCGAGTGCCTTAAATCAAGCGACAAACTTAACCCGGGAACGGTCGCGTTAATAACCATAACTTAAGATGTCGTGTGTTGATCAAACATATTCTCACCTGAAAAAAAGTCTATATATTTTTGATTTAAATAGTAAAGGCATATATTGCCCACAGTATTCATTCAATTATCCGTCAGAATTCTCACCATGGGCTGCACAGTTGGTACATGTAGCTAATGTAGTTATGGTACTTATGTTCTTTACATATCGGGGGTCCACATTGTTGTATCGTAAATCTGTTTTTCTGTCAAGACAGTATCTGCATATCATTTTAGATTGATAACCTTGTAATTTTATGCACACTGGATCAACTTTCTTCCCATATACACACGTAAAATTTGGAATGAATAAACGATTGCGTGATAGATTTACAGTAACAAGTGCCTTTATTTCTCGTAACAGTTATCTGTACACCTTCCATTGTTGCAAGCGTTGGTATGTGTCATCCCTGGAGGCATTCCTAGATGGCGACAGAATTCTAGTTACTTAGTGAGTTATTATAAGAGAAAACCTAAAAACGTTAGACAAAATCTAACAACGTGACTGTTCCCGGGTTAATTTTACCTTTTTGTTATTTTCACCATTTTCAATGCACGTCTAAAATCAGATAAAGGGCCTACAGCATCTTCGGACAGCTTACTTGGGTTTTCTTTTAGGATTCCCAAAAGTTGTTTTTCAGTTGAAGAAGCAGTGCTGGTAGTAGGAGTTAAGGACTCAGCTGGCGTATTATATTTAAAAAGTCCTGAAGGACCAGGTTCCGTAAACCTAAAATACATAAATCAGAATAAGTTGTTGATTAGAGTCACTGTAACAAACTGTAAATAAATTTTATTGCCTATTACAAAAACCTTTAAACATTTAGGAGAGAATATATACTACAACAAACCTAACTAAAAAACTAACCTATATGCAAGTATACGAGAATCTGAAGTAAGCAATGATACACCGCTCATAAATGAATGATTCTCAGTTACTGTTACTAGATCATCAACAATTTCTTCTACTGGTAAACTAAAAATAAAACACAATTAACAATTTTTTTGTTTTGATAACAAACTTTTAAAAAGCATTACTTTTTTAAATGAAACTAATTGTCAATTTCTTAGAATTTTTAACATATTAGTTAGTTTCATTTAAAAAAGTAATATGAGTTGATTCCACAGAGTAAAGGTCGAAACAGTAAATTTTATTAAAAAGCAGTTTAAAAAAATATACTCCCTAATTTCAACATAAATTACTTAAATATTTACCTTTCGACATCAGTAGCACTAGAAGCTTGTTTGGAAACATTTTGTGCTGATAAATCTTTTTGATGGCAATCTGAGTTATTTGTCGAAGACCTAAAATAGACATATTCTTTTATCAAATTAATGTAAGTCAACTAACTCAGTCATCATTGCTAACTGAATAAAATGGATCATATGTGGCCAAATGACCACTTAAAAAAATTAAAATAATTTAATTTTTAAATACAGTTCAGTTCCAAAATAGTAGGCACTAAATTCTCAGAAATATTGCATTAAACCAAGAACAATTGTAGTTTAGTTTAGTGCCTACTATATTGGAACTGAACTATAGTTATCTAGACAGCCCAGAGTGTCACCAGTCGCCCAATAAAGTAATGACTTATAATTAATAAACTGTTTAAAAATTGTCTTTTAGGGCCGCTTTATCAGCTGTAATAAAAAGAACTTATTATATTGAAAGGAAATTTTGTTTATCAGGACAGCGACTTTTTTATTTTGGGAATTACTTTAAGGGCCCATTGTACCATGAAAATGTGTGGGTACTTACATTACATCTGGTGGATTAAATTCAAAAACTGACATGGGAAGAGCATCTTTGTTTAGGAACTTACGGCCACTACTCTTATATATAAAATCAGATTGTTTAAAATGCTCCGAACACATTTCAGGTCGTTTTGGTAGATCATGAGTCTCGCTTAGACCCAGTAAAGCAAACCAAATTCTTCTTGTTTCCAAATTGGTGGGAAAACTAGAATAAAACAACGCCAAATAGAAAATCGCTTTTTATAATTAAAAAACTTTTAAGCATTTTAAATATTATTGAATAATAAAAGTCGCCGCCACTGGAAAGCCGTTCAAATATTTACATACTTGTGGTATGAGAGTTGACAGTTCGGGGTAATTTCGGTCGTTTTTCCGACAGACTTGGCACTGACGAAACATGATAATAAAAAACACTAAATTAATTAACTTAAAACCAAAGTTTGTCACTAAATGTCTTGAAAAACACACATAACATCGAAAGAACTCAATTTTTACTTGCTAGTCCTAATGGCGCTCGTAATAAATAAACCAAGTTTGACAGTATTCACTATAATACTACAATCCAATACAAATGTTAGTCGAGAACGCTCTGACGATATTTGCATCTCTCTTTATATCGTAACTGAACAAAGACAAAACTACTAAATAGTTTATACTAGACAAACAAAGCAGGTATTGAAATTTTTAACAATGTTGCCACTTTTAGTCACAACAAATACTTGTTTAAAATTTATATAAGAATATGCCTTTATTATATAAAATTCAAGTATTATTAATTAATTTTAAAAGCAGCGACTCGTAATGCTTAAATTATTATGACTTTTTTTTAATTGCATAACTTTTTAAGAAATTTTCAATAAAATTTCTAATTTCATTTTTCCTGCATCTAAAGAGGATTTGTAAATATGGCAAAGCAGTGGAAGTGTCCCGCAAGTGAGCTTAGAATGTGACTAAATGTTTGGGGCAGGAAAAAGTCAAAACAAACATATCTATTTTATTTATTAATCTGAGGGAAAAACTGAAAATAAAACAAGAATAAATGAAATCAAACTGAATGAAGACGCAGTAATCTATAACAAACTCGAAATTTGTGAGGCATTCAATGAATACTATAGAAAACAAAAAATACAATTTTCTTCATATTCAAACGGGCTTCCGAATATAGGACCACTTAAAATAGGAGATAGCTATGAAATACCGAGAGATAAGTCTATAAAATACCTTGGCGTTGTGATAGTCTGGCATTTAAGGTGGGACCTACAAATACAAAACGTGGTTAAAAAATTAAGGGGGTTAATATACAGATTCAAGTGCCTCAGAGATTTTCTAGATGTTGATCATTTAAGAATATTGTAATGCGCATTGATCGAATCACAACTACAGTACGGAATAGTGGGATGGGGTGGAGTGAATGATATACAGCTGGAAAAATAGAATGTTGCACAAAAATACATAATTAAAATAATATATCGTAAGGTACGTACGTATCTAAGCGATGATATGTTCAGAGAATCTAAATTCCTTGATATAAGAGAACTGTTTTGCTTGAGTATACTAAAAAATAAAAAAATAAAATATCATATTACGACCTACCAATCACAACCATGAAACAAGAAAGCGGAATAATACTGTGCCTTACTGTAAAAAAACTATAGGCCAACGAAATGCAACTTACCTGGGACCTCGGTTGTACAATATGGTACCAGATCATTTGAGGAATATTAATAAAAAGTACAGTTTCGGTAGGAGAATTAAGCAGTGGATTACAAAAACTGAAAGATCATTTTTCATGATATTGTGAATCAAAATATTGGTTCTTGAGTATGAAAAATCATTACTTCAATCTTCACCAATATTTCAAACAATTCTGTTGGGTATTACTTGGTTGTTGATTGACACACATTGTTTTACTATTTTTATAATGTGTTTTCATTATTATCTTATACATTGAGACTTTATTTTTGTTGAGACTTTATAATAGATGTAATAGGTTAGGTGTTAAGTGCTATTACTACTATATCTGTTTATTAGTGTTTTAACTCAAAATTTTAATTACATTGAAAACTTTTATATATACTTAAGTTTTAATTATCAAAATAATATGATTCTATCTACCATGATTATCTAATAATCGAAATCACGAACAAGAGTATATCGGTTTATAACTGGTGTACGCTTCTGTGATCCATGTTTATTTGTACGCAAATATTATTGAAATTCATTGTAAACTATATTCATACAAATAAACTTATTCTTATTATTATTATTATCTCTCTTTTTTCTCAGATATTCTCTGGTGAATTTAGAAATATATGCGGACGTTAAGTCAAGCATTCTGTTTTTATTATTCCCCGTAGTTCTCATTTAAAAATTTTCTAGTTATAGAGCAAGTATCTAGTATGACGGACTTCTGTAGTGGTATGTATGTTGTTGGATGAAGTTGTAATTTCTGGATGCTGTCGTGTAGATTTCTTGGTATAACTCCTGTGTTAGATAATATTATCGGTATTATAATGACTCTGTCCTGATGCCACATGTCTTTAATTTCTTCTGAGAGATGTATGTATTTTTCAATTTTCTCTACAATTTTTTTTTGTAGATTGTGTGTGTTAGGTATGGAAATTTCTATTAAGTAAGTAGTTTTGTTGTTTTTTGTTATTAGTGTAATGTCCGGTTTGTTCTGCGGTATTGTCTTGTCTGTGATGATTGATCTGTTCCAGTATAGTTTAGTACTGTCGTTTTCTAGTACGTTTTGTGGTGCATATTTGTATTGCTTCGCAAGTTGTTGATGTATGTGTTTCGCTACATTATCATGTCTTCTGGTGTATTCTGTATTTGCTAGTATGTTGCAACCTCCCGTTATATGATCAATTGTTTCTATGTGCTGTTTGCATAGTCTACACTTGTCTGTTGGTGTATTTGAATCCTTGATTATATGTTTGCTGTAGTATCTGGTGTTTATCGTTTGGTCTTGGATTGCGATCATAAATCCCTCTGTTTCACCGAAGATATTTCCCTTTGTGAGCCACATGTTGGATGCCTTCAAGTCTATATGTTGTGGATGTTTTCCGTGTAGTGTTTTTCCTTTCCAGTTTTCTTTCTTTGTTGCTGGCGTTATTATTCTATCTGTCGGATTGTGTGTATGGCTAAAAAATTTTAGGGGTGTGCCTGATGTCTCAGAGTGTATGATTGCTTTATGGATGTTGCTTGTTTCCCCTCTTTCTACAAAATATCTTCTCAAGTTGTCTACCTGAGTGTAGTTCATATTTTTAATGTCTATGAAACATCTTCCCCCTTCTCTTCTGTTAAGTGTAAATCGTTCCACTGCTGAGTGTATGATGTATTCTATGTTTGTGACATTGTGACCGGGTTAAGGTGTTTAGGCCTCCGAGATCTGTATCACTCCATTTAATTACTCCCATTGAATAAGTTAGTATTGGTATTGCGAACGTGTTAATTGCTTTGGTTTTATTTCATGCTGATAGTTCTGTTTTAAGAATGGTTGTTAGTCTGTGTTTGTATTTTTGTTTTAACTCTTCCTTTAGCGTTGTATGCTCTAATCCAATTTGTTGGTTGAATCCTAAATATTTGTAGTAATCAGTACTTTATTATTATTATTATTATTATTATTATTATTATTTTCCTTTTTGTGTCACCGGATTTACACCCGGCGTGTTTCAACGACAGTCGGCCTCAACAGCAAGACTTTCGTTGGGTGTCACTATTCTAGAAATGACCTAACAATGTTTGTCGCATCCAGGATTACAGATTTTTGCATTAATCGGTAGGTTGACTCAGGAATATCAATGTCTTTGAGGGAAGTACTTAGTTTCTTGGGAATTAGCCCCATACAGGATAAAACAACTGGAATGATCTTGACTTCTTTAAGATTCCACAATTCTTTTATTTCGGTCCTTAGCTCGGCGTATTTGCTTAGTTTTTCATTGTATTTGCTTTCTGTGTTAGAATTATTTGGGATCGATATGTCAATAAGCAGAGCTTGCTTGGATTGTTTATTAATGACTGTGATGTCCGGCCTGTTGTGTCGTACTGTTACGTCCGTCATGATAGTTTTATCCCAGTAGATCTTAACATACTGATTTTCGATAACTGGAGGGGGCTTATATTTGTAATATGGCTCGTTGTTTTGTGGATCAAGGTTAAGTTTTTTCAGTACTTCTAGGTATACTACTGTGGCAACTTTGTTGTGTCGTTCCAGATATTTAGTTTCAGCTATGCTTTGGCAACTAGAAAGAATGTGTTCAATCGTTTCTTGACTTCTGTTGCACTTTCTGCACCTATCTGTTGGTATTTCTTCCTTCAAGATATACTTTTGGTAATTCCTCGTTTTTATAACCTGATCTTGTATACCAACCATAAAACCTTCAGTTTCTGGGAACAGCGTTCCAGTTTTAAGCCATTCAACCGATTTAGCTTGATCTATCGTGTCTTTCTGTAAATCATTAATGAATCTTCCGTGCAATTCTTTTGAACGCCAATTTCTAATTTTATCTTCCTCATTTCGTGTATTAAAGGGCGTAAAGTTTTCCATGCTTAAGTTTAAAGGTGTATAACCCGTATCTGTTTTCACTATGGCTTTATGAAGTTGACTATTTTGGTGGCGGAAAAAACTCCTCAAGCCTGCAATTTGCTGAGTGCAAGCTTCCACAACATCTTTTATTCCTCTACCTCCTTTTTCTCTAGGTAAATTTATCCTTTCGACGGACGCTTTTGGATGGTGTTTTCTATGTTTTGTTAGCTCGGTTCTAATCTTTCTGTTTACTGCTTCCAGGTCCGTTTGAGTCCATTTAATTATTCCGAAGGAGTACTGAAGAGCGGATATGGCGTAGCTATTTATGGCCGTGGTAAGGTTTCTTGAATTAAGCTTACTTTTTAAGAGGTTGTAAAGGCGTTTTTCGAATTCGGTGGTTAATATAACTTTTATTTCTTTATGTTCTATCTTGTGTGTCTGAAGGATTCCTAAGTACTTGTAGGGTTTGTCTGTCATGGCTTCAATATATTTGCCTGGCTCTAGTTCTATAGGTTCTCCTTCTTTTAGCTTTCCCTTTTCAACCGATACAGTTTGGCATTTTTCCATACCAAACGACATTCCGACCTCTGTGCTCCACTGGTGCATGAGTTTTAAGTTGGATTCTAGGTGTTTTTTGCACGCGGCATATAGTTTCAGATCATCCATAAAGAATAGATGACTTATGGTTGTTGAGTTTCGATCCGCTCTAATAGTTGCTCCATATCCTGTGTGGTTTAGGCCACGTGATAATGGGTTTAAACACAAGCAGAACCATAGAGCGGAAAGTGTATCTCCTTGAAAGATTCCTCTTTTAATACTGATAGATTCAGTTTCTAGTTCTGTGTGATTTAGGTTAATTTTGAGTTTTGTTTTCCAATTACTCATAGTACTTTTTTAAAACCTAACCACCACAGGGTGTATATTGTAAATTTCCAAAGTTTTTATTAACCAACTGTGGGGCACTGAGTCGAAAGCCTTCCGATAGTCTATATAAGCCATGTATAGATTTCGGTTCTTCTTTCTGATTTGTTCCAATATCACATTATCGATTGTTATTTGTTCCTTGCAGCCCATATAATTTCTTTTGCACCCTTTCTGCTCCTCAGTTAGAATATCATTAGTTTCTAGGTATGCGTACAGTTTATCACATAGTGCTGCAGTGAAGATTTTGTACATTGTAGGAAGGCACGTGATGGGTCTATATTGAGAAGGATCTTGGGTTTGATCAGATTTTGGAAGTAGATAAGTTACACCATTTGTAATGAAGTCTGGTAGTTGGTCAGGGTTTCTTAGAGCGATATTAAATTGGTTGGTCAGGTGATGATGGGTAGCCGTAAGTTTTTTGTACCAAAAATTTTGGATACCGTCGTTCCCTGGTGCTTTCCAGTTGGCCAAGTTTTTTATTACCTTTTTTAGATCTTGTAATGTAAATATTATTTCTTCCATATGTAGATGGTTGTTGTTCTGAATTTCTGTTTTGATCCAAGGTGTATTTTCCTGGTGTTCGATTTCCTTCGACCACATTCCTTCCCAAAATGTCTGTAAGTCCTCCTTCTTTGGCGGTTGTCCTTTAGAACCAGGTTGTTCGTTAAACGATCTATAGAAGCCCTTCTGATTTTTTGAAAAGAAGTTGTTTTGGATTTTGCGTTGGTAGCTCTCCTGATATCTTTTTAATCTTTTAGAAGCAACTGCAAGTTTTTGTTTCCAGGTATCTAAGGTATCATCTATAATTGTTTTTATTTCATTTGTTTTTTTTCCTTCCAGTTGTTGTTTAATCTGGACCGGGATTTTATTTAGCAGCTTTTTGGATTTTTGCCCATTTGCTATTTGTTGAATTCTACCAATTTCCTTTCTTAAATTCTCGATTTTGGTACTAAGTCTTTGTTCCCATCTCGGTTTTTGAGGCGTATGTGTCTTAGGTGCTTTTAGTATTTTTTGTTTGTTGGCTTTGATTGTTGCTAAAGCTGCGCAATACACGTGAAGATGTATTTCCTCGAGGTTCATATCTGCATCCAATTGACATTCCAGAATTTGATTAGCAATCCCTAAGAGAGAGTGCGTGTTTGGAGTATAAATGAGTTTTGGTAGCGCCGGCCTGCTGGCAGGGTCGGATCCTCTGAATTCAGTAAGATGTTGTTGGTAGTTTTCTTCCCATAATGTTTGACGGTTGATTACTGAGGGTCGAAGACTTAATAGTGGTAGGTCAGCTTCAGGTCCTCTACTTTCTTGTTCCTGAGTCTCTGGGGTCTCATTTATAGGCTGTTGATTAATCTCCCTCTCCACCTCTGCCCTGATTTTTTCGATTGCAGGTAGAGGTATTAGGTTATTTCTTATGATAGCTCTACGTTGATCTGCTATTCGTTGTTCTGAGAGGTGATTTAGGTGTGGCATTTTCTCAATGAAGTGATTATGCAGTCGCATGCGGTACATCGTCATATCAGTCTACAGTGCCGTAACTGTGAAAAACGAACGTATTACTTGTTTGTTGGTTTCATTGTCCCATTTCATACGTCGTCTTTCTGATTGTGCCTGATTTGGATCAGTGGGTGCGACAGGCTGTCGCACAACACGTCTCCGAGGCGCCGTAGATTCAAGCGGTTGATGGGGTATGTTTCGATGAGCGGTGCCCCCACCATTCTCATGTACATGCTGGACATCCTGACGGTTCCGATTGGAAGGACCAGCATCTAATCCTTCCCCGCCCGAGTAACGATTTCTTCGTGTGTTGAAAGCACTTTTTTTTTCACACCATACGGGATGCTACCCCGCGTGGTGGTGGTTCTCCCTCTCGCGTTAGCCCATCTGCTGCAGATCCGCCACCGGGGATGGTTACCCGATACCGAATCTCCAGAGATAGTTACCGGGGCTAGCGACGTGGAGGTGCGAGCAGGAATTGGTATCCTTCGAATACTAGTCAATGCACCATGGTACGTCACAAACAAATTGATCCATCAGGACCTCAGTATTCCAACAGTACAGGAAATCGTACAAGAGAGAAGCCATAACCACTACGTAAGCTGGATACCCATCCTAATATACTACTACAGCCTCTAAACCAAGAACCAAACAACAGAAGACTGAAACTAAGCTGGCCAATTGACCTCAAATAAAGCGTAAGAGATCTTCCCACTGGAGAAGTCTCATCAGGACATCCTTAAGACCAACCTATTAGTGTAATAGCTAACAGAATAGCTCATAAAAAGTCTGTATTTCTGATTGCTGTTAAGTGTACAATAAAAAAATGTACTTTCTTTAGTTTGCTAACAATTAAGATACAGTGTGTGGGTAGCCTAAATCAGCTGGAAAAGTTTTGAGATTACCAATAATCTGAAATTGGTGCTTTTTTCTGAATTATTATTTCCGTCCGCAGAAGGAAGAAGAACATCGGTCGATAGCCTATTTGACTGAATTGTCAGTCCAATAAAGACATTAATAATCATTGTCCGTTCACTTTGATTTCCTAGTCGTAAACAGGCAACATTATGAACGTTATTCCTTATTTTTGTTAAATTAATTTCAGTTTCAATCAAAAATACAGAAGATGCGCGATGCTCGAGAAGAAGTTTGTTGTAAAATTTGGAAAGGAATAGAAAAAACCATTCAGGATTACATCGACAAAACTAATCCTTGGCGCATGCACATCGCAGAGTTGAAGAGATTAGACAGAGAATCCGCCGAAGAAATAGCTCAAAATAAAGAGCGAATATTACAAGATGAGGTAAGATAAACATTGTATCAATAACAAGTAATCGGAAAACGGGTTGCAATACAGATGTTTCGTTTCATTAAATTTAGTTAATATTTATCCTATCTACTTTATTTCTAATGTCCATGTATTACCATTAATTGCTCAATCTTGGTATAGCCAACACTTTTTATTTGAGAAGAAGCGTAAACTGGGTCAGTCTCAGTATCAGCACAAGGGGGAAAGATCTAATTCATTGTACCGTTCCCAATATTGTCTACTTTCCCTCCAAAAATTTCGTGTCCTCGATATAGGACACTAGCTTATTTTTGGGGATTTTCAGTAGTTCTGATGGTTGTATTGTTTCTTTTCCAAAATGCTTCTGCCCGTGTCCATGTAAATTCTTACATAAGCAGAGTATATGAATAGGTGTTTCCTACCTTAGTTCGCATTTCCTACAGATATGTTCACTGACTTTTCCCATTTTGTATAATTGTTTCATTAGGGTACAGTGTCCAGTAACCAAATCCGTAACTGTTTTCAAGTGTCTTTTAGTCTCATTTAGAGCCTTGTATAGCTAGCTGGTCCGCCAGTTCATCACCTGCAATTCCTTCATGTCCTGGTACCCATACTACAGATACTGTGTTGTCTCTTGGTAGATTGTTAAGGGATTCTTTACAGTTTTTAACCAGTCTAGATTTCGAGGTTGGATTACAGTGCCTGGCTGTCCGTATATATTTTTATTCTTTGTCCGGTATAACCTCTCTTGATGTTTTCATCAATACAGGCTATAGCAGCAATTGTTTCTGCCTGAAATACAGACGTATATCTACCAAGGCTAAAGAACATTTTCTTCCTAGGTCCATTTATACCAACCCCAGTGCCGTATTTTGTTTTAGTGCCATCAGTGAACCAGATTATGTCTCCAGGATTTCCCGAGTGCATCACCTGTTGCCTAAATGCAATAATGATATTCACTCGCTCAGTGATTATATTCTCTGGTATCATCATACTATCCAGACCCATTTTGAAAGTTCGGTTTTATTTAGTATTGTCTCAGGTGTATCGGTATGTCCTCCAAAAACATTGTTCGGGGTCCAGATGCCTCCCGATTTCAGTCTGAGGACCGCCATCATTGCCTCTGCTCTAACAAACAGTTCCAGAGGAGGAAGGTCTATAGGGGCTTCCGTGCTATTCCTTGCCCTGGTAATACCGAGGAGAGCTTGTCTTTGGATTGTAGTTACTTTATTCTCTACTGAGGACACTTCTGTCCTTTTCCACCAGACTATCGTTCCATAGGTGGTCGTTGGCCTGATTACTGTTATGTAAAGCCAGTGTACCACCTCAGGTCGTATTCCCCAGGTATTGCCCATAACTCTTCTGCGTTGCCAGGACAGCCGGGTTGCCCCGCCAGTAGTTTTTTCCAGGTGTGTCCTCCGATTCAATTTAGAATCGAGTGTCACTCCAGATATTTCACCTCTTTGGGAAAGATAATATAAATATAGTGAAACTAGCAAAACAACACAATCAGCAGACCATAACAAGCGGATTAAAGCATTTAATTATGTCTATATAAAATTTGTCTCTTATTCCTTTATTAATTGCACACTAAAAAAAATGTAGTTAAGATTAGGTACTGCATTGGAAACTCCACCAATCGAATTCTGTATAGATGATCTTTGGAATAACAGTGCCCAATTCTTAGTCTTGAGTAAGTGGATAACTTAGACTTGTTCAATTGGCTTTCACAAAACCAACCTCTTTTAGGGAAATAGACTGTATAAATGTTGATCTTTCAAAACTCACAATTCCCTCCATTCTTTCAATAAATCGAAGATGTCAGCTTTAACATTAGGTAAAACATTTCTATATTCAACAATCCATCTCATTCCCTTTATAAAAGTATGACTCAGAATTCATCCCAGTTTTATAAGAATGCTCTTTTTCTTAGCCTTCCATAAATCATGTCTGATCTCCAGCTTTATGTATTCCGAGATGCCTCTAATACCACATTTAGTTTTTTAATTAATCCACTTGATAAAACTAAACCTAAACTTAGGTATGTGACGTTCTGTAATTCTTCTAACAGCAATGGAAATGGCACCAATATCTGCCGTGTATATACTAGATTCATTACAAATTCTTACTGAGGTTGTAAAAGTGACATTGTTATGTTAAATTTAATTTCCAAACCTAACTCAATTTTGCTTGTCTTTCGATCCATTTTTCCATACATCAAACAACAAAGGGGATGTTGAATATTTGAGATTCAAAATCATAAAGATAGCAAGAGAGTTTATCAAAGAGTTGGATGGTAGACAGGATCTCTATAAATCCCCTCCAAAATTGGGAATTTATGAAGCAATTTTATATTATTAATATTCTAATATAGTTTCAGAAGACCACGTGTAACTACATTATTTTCAATTGACAAATATTTAATAATATGCTTTTCCGCTAACTAGATCATCTTCCATTTAAGGGGGAGTTCACCAGTCTCGGCCAGTAGTGACAGCGTTGGCGACGATTTCATCACCCCTAATACCACTCTAAGTACTCTGAATTGGATTTCGTCCTATTTGTAAAGGTTCTGAAGGGAAGAATTATAAACTATGATAGTGCCAAAATCAAGGTGGGATCTTACTAAACCCTTGTATATCATCATCAACAGTTTGGAATCTGTAACCCACAGGAATTCCCAGCCACATACCTCATGACATCAATGTCCCTTTGGGCCTTAAAAACAGTGTCATCAATATGAGTTTTAAATATTAATTTATCGTCAAAGACAACTCCCTGATAGTTATATCTATTCGCAAAATCAATGACATGTCCATTGATCATTATATTTTGGAGCCTATCTTTAGTAGATCTCCTTTGAAATATCATACACTTTGATTTGAGTCGACAGTTCTAAACTATTATTCTCTAGCCAAGTGGATATATTGCGTAATTTTTCATTCATTTTCTGACACATAGTGCTTAGATCATTTCTCTAAACTATAACATTTAGATCATCTGCATATCCATAGATAATAACACAATCCAATCCAAATCAAAAATTTCATTTATATAAATATTGTAATGTTTTTCTTATTTATTTAAACGTTTCTACTACGACGGGTGGGATAAATTTATACACACGGTATGTCTACTCACTTAATTTATTTATGCACCAAACTCTTCACTAATTTATATTAACTACACAGTATATTCACTTACACTAATTTATATATACACATCACTACTGTTTATTTACTCAGACTTAATTTATATTTACTTGTTTACTACTGCAAATTATTGACTAACTCTCTTATATATTAAGTGCCCTTTTTTCTGGATCCTTCGAGATTGCGGCTCACAGAAACAATCGCCTCCCTGGAACGGTCTAGATAAGACTGGTCACGAAAACAATGGACCTTAATGGAAATATCTAGCTAACTTTCATACACGCCTTAGGCAGAGTCGGATTCAGGGACTACATCAGTGTGCTATTTCGTAACAATATATAAAAGGGAGCTTAACGCTGACCGCTACGTCGGTGTTGCAGGTTTTTGCGGTTTTCCTGTACACTCTGTGAATCTATTCACTAGCCAAATGGACCGACGATCGACGCACCCGCATTTTTGGATTTAAAATTGTTATTATACCGCCGACCACCTTAAACTGTCCCCGAACCACCGAGGCACGTCACCGCAACTTTTCATAAATCTCAACAATTATCAAATTCTATACACCTTTTTAAAAAATGTCTCCTATACACTTTTCTTTCGAAAAATTCTCAAAACCAATAAAAATCTCAATTACCAATATTTCATCATTATTCCTCCTTAATACCGGAGACATTTCAAATTCAGTTAAAACACCCTTTTACTCAAACAACTTCAATAGTTTCTGACACCTAGCCAGTTAACACACAGCTATGTATCGGCAACGATACATGGTTCGTCTTCAACATTCAAGCTCCAATTCCATACACTTTTTGTCACTCTCTCCGCTCACTATCGAGCTTCGCTGCTTCCAAACTTCACCCTCCTAGATACCCCAATACAAACAACCCTCCAGTTACTTTCTGGCGAAAAGCCCACTCAATTCCCTCAAAATTCAATACACCTTTAAAAGCACATTTTCTAGACACTTTTAAACAAATCTTACTAGACACCTTTTTTTACCCCTAACTCAGTTTCTCGGTCAGCGCGCACAAAACCACCCAACACACCCCCCAACCAGCCCTGAAGAGGAAACAAATCCTATAACAGGGCACCACAAGAAAAGTTCAACTTCACCCAAAAACATTCCACTCAACAGAATCTCACACGAACTTCTCTCTCTCTCTCTGACCGCTAAGGCTGCCCTTGTAGCGTCGTCCTTGATAACAACTTTCCTAGAGCAGAATAATAATTGATTTGTTAACACATTCACTGCCCACAACGCGCCTGGCGCGTTCACCATAACCACGATGTGGTGCCCGGACCCCGCTAGGTGCGTTTTGTGTAGATCCCAATACTACGCTGTGTTAGGAAGGGAGGCACAGGCAGATTACCACGAATAATTGCTGGGCGAGTCAGTATGTATTTAGGTATTGGGTGAAATAGTTGGTTCAGAGTTTTCGCCTGCGTTGTTTTTATTACGTTAATATTTTTGAAGTGCGATTTGTAAAACGTAAGTATTATATTTTATTGATTTAGTTGATGTTTAAATGTTTGAATATAACACAAAACAAATAAATATGCTTGCCTTTTCAAATATCAATGCCGAATATGCCTGTTGAGCGCATTGATCAGCTGGTGACCGCACCAGGCGCGTTTTTGGGCACATGCAGCACATACTTTTAAAAAATATTATGTTTCATTGTTTTGTTATAGTTTATCATGGAACCAAAGCCTGGGACATCAAAGGAATGTGAACCTCCAAAAAAAAAGGGGAAAATATGACAAAAATAAAGGTCTTACAGATGACGAACTTCTTGCATTGCTTGAACAATCAGACGAAGAGGATCCCTTTGTAAATGACGATGACGATCCCGAATATAATCCGAAATGCGATTCTGAAGAGGAGTTACAACCACCTTCACCTCGGACTACACCAGCTGCCTCCCAATGGTCATACGATGAAGTACAACAGCCAGATATCCCATTTACACGTCCACCAGGTATTCTTGTCGATGCAGAGGGGTCAGATCCAATTGATTATTTTCACTTATTAGCAACAGAAGAGCTATATAACATACTCTGTGCTAATGCTAACGCACATGCCGTGGAATTGCTGTCGAAAAGTGAAGGTGTTCAATCCAGAATTAGTCGTTGGAAGGACATTACTCCCACTTTAATGAAAATATTCCTCGGGCTTTTATTAAACATGGGCACAATTCGTCTGAACAGAATAAACAATTACTGGAAAACACATTACTTATTCAACCTTCAAGTTTTCGCAACATTTATGAGCCGAAATCGTTTTCTACTGATATTACGAGCGTTGCGTTTTGAAGATTTCGAGAACCAGATATCTCGCACCCAATTAGGAAAACTTCTTCCACTAGTAAATTTTTTCAACAATAGGATGCAGGTTATTTATTATCCAGATAAACAGTTATCCTTAGATGAATCTATGGTGCTATGGCGTCGAAGGTTGAAATTTCGTCATTATATAAAAGGAAAACGGCACATATTTGGGGTCAAATTGTACGTCCTTTGCGAACCAAATGGGTTAACTTTGAAAATAATTGTATATTCTGGATCCGCTGATGTCGAGTTATCTGGTTCTCAACATACAGAAAAAGTTGTAATATCCCTTTTACGAGAAAAGTTAGGTGTTGGACATTCCATATTTATGGACAATTTTTACAACAGTATACAATTAACCAAGGAGTTGTCAGATAACAAAACTTACGTTACAGGAACCCTGAGAGCAAATAGGAAAGGGAACCCACCTGAAGTTTTATCAAAAAAGTTAAACAAAGGTGAACTGGTTATGCAGTTCAGTCCGGAGAGAATTTGTATAATTAAATGGAAGGACCGTAAAGAAATTTTAGCTATTTCCAGCGAATTTATTGGACATATGGAAGAAGTAACTACACAAAGTGATAGAGTAGTGATGAAACCAAAGCTCATTAATGAATATAATAAATGCATGGCTGGGGTTGATCACTGCGACCAAATGTTAGCTTATTATCCGTGCGAACATAAGACTCTAGTCTGGTACAAAAAACGAGCCATCCATTTATTTCAGATCATGTTATTAAATTCATATCATTTGTACAAGATAGGTGCTAGAAAGAGTAAAAGTTTTTACGAATTCAGACTGGATGTAATAGGAAGTTTGCTTGGACCACCTCCGCCAAATCCAATACCTAAAATAAACCTTCAGCATCTTCCTGAGTACTGTCCAGTAGGAGAAAATGGAAAAGCTAAGAGAAGAAGATGCACCGTCTGCTGGGGTGAAGGCAAAAAACGAAAGGATTCAGTTTACTACTGCCCTCAGTGTCCTGGTGGTCCTGGTCCTGGACTTTGTCTTACGCCATATTTCATTCAAACAAATAATGGCCTATATTATAATATGTTTTTCAAGGTCAAATTATTTTGTGCGTTTGAACTTTCAGTTGATTTAGTGTTTGTAATAATTTTTGTAACTGCAATAATTAAATAAAAATTATTTATCATTTTTGTTGCAATATTTCCCTACACAATTCACTGCTTTTATGTTTAATATACAAAAAAAAGTTACGTGGCACATGGCAGAACACAACCTTTTCCTAAGGGCAGTGAATGTGTTAACAGTATATTAAGTACCAAGTGGCAAAAAGGTCACTTTAGTCACGAGTTTATTAGACACGAGTGAAGCGAATCGGAACAGGTGCCTTGTGAAACGAGTGACTAAAGACGTATTTAATACGAGGTGCTTACTCTACTTTTTTTTCGCCCGCAGGAATGAAAACATTCGAGGTATTTCAATTATATTCATATCATGGCGGTTGACCGACAAATCAAATGACAAAGAACAACAAAATTATCACGAAACATGACATTTAAAATACAAAAGATACACGTGATGTGACGTTTAAAATACAAAAGATAAACGAATTGTGACTTCTCGCTTTATAAACACTAGTGTTTAAAGAGTCATTTTGCGCATGTCAAACCCGTGTTTTAAATGCGGCTTAAGTTAACGGAAGTAGAAAATAGTTATTTATGTAACAAGTGTGTGAAGTAGCCTTTTTTCGACGAATGTGAATATTGTTTTTTCTACTACCGAAAATTTTATCAAAATACAGAAGTTTAATAGTAATTTTCTTTGCGCACTAAAGTAGATTTAATTTTTATTTAGAAGAAGCTATAGCGCTTTTATTGATTCTTAATAAAATATATTATACCTATATTGATTAATATTTTCAACATTTGAATCAAAATTACAACAAATTAACAAAACAACAGACGAATTCAATTATTAACAATACTAATATTAAAGGTGCAATTTGTGCACTCCGACATTTTCGAAATATTTTCTTATTTTATTTTTCCTACACCATTCTTTAAACAAATTGTATTTTGTTTCGTGAATATTCACAGATTTTTGGGGCAATAAATCATTAGAAGTATTCTGTGCTACGTGTAATATGTTTGACGGTGTATTTTCAAAATAATCTCCTCAGAGATCATCAGAGGAATCCATCTTTATAATTATATGTACCTACCTATTCCGTTTTCTAAAAAAAGAATATAAAATAACATCATAGTTTCCTAAAAATGTTCAATACTTAAGTATAAATACTTTTGCTTTCCACTAGTGCGTAAAGTAAAGTTTTACGCACTCGAAAGTGTGTCTAAAGTACGTACTTTACGCAAGGTAGTAGAAAAAATATTTTAAATGTAACTACTGTTATCAGTTTGCACACAAAATCAGACAGTGCTCAGAGTGGAAATCAGATGGAAGACCCACTAAACCAGATACCACCAGTAACAGTAAAACTACAGTGAAAAATGAAACATGTGTCAATGGAAGAACTGAACAGTACAATCTAGAAGATCATCAAAAATAATATGTTTTGAGTTTTGTCGGCACAAGAAAAACAGTCGATAAGTCAATTCATTTCCACAGCGGAAGTATGTAATTGTAGTTGCGAATAGAACTAAGCATGGTGATCTGTACAAGCTAGCTCTTAAAACTGTCAAACCACAAGAGTTTGAAGCTCCGTCAAGCTGCCCCCCCCCCCCCCGGTTATATTTTTGTTACCAAAATGCTAGGACACATAAAGGGCACCTAGCACAACCTAGCAAAACAATTTTTATAGCTAGCACACCAACAGCTCACAATAAAAATGCTTTGGAATTCGGGTAGGACCAGGTTAACGCTAGCCCCCTCTGGTTGGAATTTTTTCGCCAAAATGCTAGCACAAAGAAAAGATACCTAGCATAATCTAGCACAAAATTTTTACTAGTTAGTACATCAACAATGCTTTTGAATTCAGGGGATGGGGGGCGTCTGCTAAATAATGCTATGGTTACACGAATTAATGAAAATGTTGGATGTATTTGTCCCTAAACATCATTTTCCTATAAAAAATGCTCCCTAAAAAGATGTTGCCAGATTGTGCGGGATATCTATATATCCCATCTAGCAGGGTATTTGATTAATTAATAATTAACTATTATTTAATTAATAATTATCTATTTATTTTCAATTAATGCTAAAAAACGAAAGAATACAAAAAACCTTCACTGTTAAAAATAATTTTGTTAAAATCATAGTAATTTTAATAAAACAAAATAATTAAATTCAACCATTTAGTCACGGAATCAGAAACAATCCGTGCACGAATAAGTTGCAAATTACGTCACACTATAAAAAAGGCAACGACAAACGCTTGCGTACAGACATGTTGGATAAATAAATGTCCAAAAAAGCGAATCCGTGTTGGATATGTCCTTTGGACAAAGTTGTGCAATCTGGGAAGGGGCGGCTGAGATCCATAAAAATGTTCCAATATATTGAGAATACATGTTTTAGACTGATCGTGGTTCACTGTAGTCCTTATTTAAAAGAAACACTCAAACTTTATATTTAAATTTGCCAGAATATTTATTGCCGAAGTTGATGTTTAATTAACCATTGTAATGATAACATAAATTTTGCATTTCACTATCAGATTTTTTTTTAATTCCCAAGTTAACTTAGATCGTGCAGCTTTTAATTCTTAGAGCCGGTTAATCAGAGCTTCAAATATTTCTGTGGCATATCATAAGACACCAACAACACTACTATGTATTTTTCAAAGTTTTTAGTATGTAGCTGGCAATGTATGTTTGTTCGGTTGCAATCTTGCAACTCAGTTTTGAAGCAGATATCTTCAACCGATTGATTTGAAATTCTGTATATACGTCTAGTTTGCATGCCAATCCATGATTAGGTATGTGACGTCATTCTAAATTCAACATGGCGGATCACCAAAGTTGCCGGACTAAAGAAAGTGGACCATTTTTTTTGCTTTCTTACAATATGGGTATTAAATGGAAGGCAGCAAAATTGATGAAAGGTGTGTTTATTTTTATAAAAACTAGGTATAATCCATCTGAAGTTCTCATCGGACTTTTCAAAAGGGGCGTTAAACCAAATCTATCGTTAAAATTTGAATCATTTTTATAATTCCGTTTTTATGGGTCTTAAGAGTAAATAAAATTCTTGTAGGTACATCCAAACTGGCCGAATCAGATGTTTGGGTTAAGAAAGGGTTTCCCCGAAGGGTTCATGGTTGTAATAATATGTATTCTTTCTAATAATATTACAAGCAACATAGACTATATAAGTAAAACTAATGATCTAACTATTTTCATGAGCGTAAAATTCAATAGAATATTTCTCGATTAGACGACATAAAACTGTATTAATGCGAAATTATTTAAACAACATTACATGGTATTTAATCACCCTTTTTGGTTCATTTTCAATCACTTATTTCTGGATTAAACTTGAAGAATCGTTTTCAAACCGTGACATTTTTATGATATTTTAAATCAAAATTATGATAATAACAACAATTGTTACTTAGACGTTACTTAGATACGGACTTAAAAGGGAAATTATCGGCACTGCCGGAGAGTTATCTCCGAAAAGATCCTGCTTCATTTGGAATTTTTACCATATGAGTGGAATATTCCGAAAATTTTTCTTAACTACAGTAAGAAACAATTAAACCAGCCGTTTTACATATATCTGGACCTGAGTCTTAAAAAGGCCAGTCTCCACTTTCATCGATTTTGAGATATCTCCAGCACTGAAATTCCCGAGTTCATTTCTATCGATACAAAAAATGCCAATCTCCTGTTGCTAAGGGTACATGATATACCATTTCAAATGTAGGGCTTATATCCAAAACCATTAAGAACTAAAATGGCCAATGTCCACCTGCCATGGAGATTGGCCCTTCTCATGCAATAATCAGCAACAACCGCAACAAAATAATGAATGGAGATTGGCCCCTTGATTCAACTTAACCTAAAAATGTGTGTACCACATGACGTTCGGTGCCGTTTTTGACATTTTATTAAAATGTAATCTGAAAGAACCAAAAGACTTCTATCTTTACTCAATTGTGCTGAGAAGAAAACACAAGGTAAGTTGCAATAATGAAGAAAAGTAGTAGCTATAATATTTTAATATTACTTAGTATTATGAATATTGCATTATCTTGTACATATTTTAGATTCTCAGTCTGCTTCGACTTCTGTAATAGTCGAAGATATACCTCGTATTGATGATACTGTTAATGTAGAGGATCCGGTTACACAGGTGAGTAGTAAGATATTTTGTTCGATAAAAAAAGTTTAATAAATAATTTTTTAGAATGTTGAAGAAGAGGTCAGTGACGACGTGGAATTTTCAGACGTTCATGACATTGACTATGTGCCAAATGAAAGCAACAGTGAAAGCGAAGAAATTAATGATGAAGGAAATGTTTTGCCAGAGAAAACGAAATCTAGGAAACGCGTCAGAAAGTAGAATAAATGGAAACAAGTTGAACGCACAGAAAATAAAGCTAGGGGAAAACAGTACAAGACAGCAAAAGGTTATTACAGAAGAGATAAGATATTGCAACCTCATTGGAACTGTAAGAGAAAATGCCAGAATTTTATTAACGAAGAACAGAGAAGTCGTCTTTTTACTCCATTTTATGCACTAAGTAGACATGCCCAGGATCAATTTTTATCGGAAACTATTGAGGAAGGCTTGAAAGAGCGAGAAAGGTTACCAGAATGAAAACTCCTTAGCAGGCGACAGTTTTCTAAAAAATATTATTTAAAAAACATAGAAGGAAGCAGAATACAAGTATGCCAAAAAATGTACTTAAAAACCTTCGACATTTCGGTAAAAAAGATTAGTGTTATTTGTGAAAAAAAAGAAAAAATAATGGTGTTTGTCCACAGGATGGTAGGGGTAAGCATGGAATGCAACCTAAAATAAGTGAATTGATTAAGGATAATGTTCGTCAACATATCAAGAGCTTTCCCTGCTATACTAGTCATTATTCCCGCGAAAAACCGTCGAAAAAATATTTAAGTCCTGACATGTCGATTTCGCAAATGTATAGACTCTATTGCTTATATTGCGAAACTACTAATTTAGATAAAGTGAAGGAATTTCAATATCGAAAAATATTCAACGAAGAATTTAATTTATCCTTTCACCACCCGGCCAATGATACCTGTGCAAAATGTGACCAATATAATCTGACAATTAAATCAATTGACAGTTGTGCTAATTCAACAGAGGAACAACAGAAAGAAAAGGAGAGAATACAATTAAAACAAAAAGAACACTTAGATTTGGCTGAAAAAGCATACAAATGTAAGGCTGAGGACAAACAGAAAAGCAAAGTAGATCCTAGTTTTGTAACAATCTCTTTCGATTTGGAAAAGTGTCTCCCAACGCCATATCTAAGAAACGGCGTATCCTTTTACAAAAGACAGCTATGGACCTATAATCTAACAACATACAAAACAGATACAGATGGCAGTGAGGCAACCTGCATTTTGTGGAACGAAACGATAGGGGGTCGTGGCGGACAAGAAATCGCTTCCTGTATAAGAAAATTTATATTGTCCTTGGATTCAAAGAAAATTCAAACTTTGAATTTTTACAGCGATTGCTATTCAGGCCAAAATAGAAATATTTACATGGCCATAATGTTTTGTTACATTTTAAAGGAGCTTCCACCAACCAGTACAATCGCTGAGATAAACCATAAGTTTATGGAACCAGGCCACACTCACATGGAGGCTAATACTATTCATGCCGCTATTGAACGAGCCAAGAAAAAGACAACAATAGATATAGAAGTTCCACATGATTGGGTTAATTTTATTAAAACATCTGTGTACAGAAAAAAGCCTATGAGCGTGATTGAGATGTCTCAAAATGAGTTTATAAATTATGGGACTTTCCTTAAATCTTCGCTAGTCCATAGAAAAAAAGATGATAAAGGAAACCCAATCCCATGGCTTAAAATTAAGTGGATGAAATTTCAGAAAGACCAAGAACTTCAGTTTTCTTATAAAACAGACTTTAGCGATGGGGAATTTCAAAAAGTTGATTTAAGAAGAGGATCGCTAAGAACTCGACAAAACCACAGTGATTTTGAATTAAAACCTCTGCACGATCAATCATTACCGATAGCTGATTTAAAATATAATAATTTACTAGAACTTTTGCCTTATGTCAGTGATTACAACAAGTCATTTTTTCTAAACCTTCAACATTCGTCTACTATGAATCCAGAAGTTTTCACTGCTCCAGAAGATGAAATTTAAAGTTTTGTTAATTGTTAAAGTGTCTGAAATGTTCCTTGATTTTTTTGTATTAATATAGGCTTATAATAATATAAAATTAAGTTTCGTTTATTTTTTCAACTAAATTTTATGTTTGGTTCAAATAAATTTAAGTTTACCTATTAAATAGAGACAATTTTGTGCTTCTTTTAGTTATTCTTTTACCCCACTTCATAAAAAAAGCTAAAGAAAGTGGGTACTATTTCCCATAACAATAATTAGTAAAAGGGCCAATCTCCATCTAAATCATAAAATATCTTTTTTTTCATCAGTAACATAATTTTTTAAAAATATACATTATTTTGAAGTGTTTTATAGATTTGTATTACTTGAAAATAATTATTCACACACTTAAAATTATAGTCATATTGCTTTTAAATCTTGCGTAATTAATATCTCAGATCAATGAAAATGGAGATTGGCATTTTTAAGACTCAGGTCCAGATATATTCAACCTATTCATTTATCCATTTATTTATTCATCGAGTAAGTATAGCGTTATTTCACTGACCTCCGTCTCACTCCCCAGAATTAAAAGTGTAGTTGCTGTGCTAGCTATAAAAAATAGTGTGCTAGATTGTGATAGCTGTCCTTCGTTTGTGCTAGCATTTTGGCTAAAAAATTCCGACCGGAGGTAGCTAGCGTTAACCTGGCCCCACCCGCATTCCAAAGCATTTTTATTGTAAGCTGTTGGTGTACTAGCTATAAAATATGGTGTGCTAGGTTGAGCTAGGTGTTCGTTATCTGTTCTAGCATTTTGGCGGCAAAGTTCCAACCGGGGGGGGGGGGCTAGCGTTAACCTGGCCCACCCGAATTCAAAGGCATTTTTATTGTAAGCTGTTGGTGTGCCGGCTATAAAAAATGGTGTGCTAGGTTGTGCTAGGTGTCTTTTATCTGTGCTAGCATTTTGGCGACAAAGTTCCAACCGGGGGGGGGGGCTAGCGTTAACCTGGCCCCACCCGAATTCAAAAGCATTTTTATTGTGAGCAGTTGGTGTGCTAGCTATAAAAATTGTTGTGCTAGGTGCCCTTTATGTGTGCTAGCATTTTGGTAGAAAAAATCTAACCGGGGGGGGCAGCTTGATGGACCTAGAGTTTGAAGCCAATGTATTTCTACCTGAAAATTTACTTCAACTTTATCATGAAAGACTAGGTCATCAGAATAAAAGACATATCATGAGGGTTCTAATCAGAGACTTGGAAATAGACGTGCCTTTAGATAGTGAATTAAGTGCAGGCTGCTTATATCCAAAAAAAACATACCCTAAATTTGGTTCGAGATAAAGAGCATCGAAATCAGTAGAGCTTATCCACTCAGATATTTGTGGTCCTTTTGAAGAGTCAGGAAGAGGGTACATATATTTTTGTCTATTCAAAGATTCTTACACTAAATTTCGTAGAGTTTTCTTCATAAGATAAAAAACAGTTACTAGACACTTGACAACATTTTTAGCAGAGGTAAAAGTTGCTGGTTATGTCACTAAAGATTTTTCATCAAATAATGGACGTTAATGAAAAGGTTGCAGTAACTTTGAACAAAAACGGAATTCATGAACGATTAGTAAAGCCATACACACTTCAACAAAATGGATGCTCAGAAAAAGAAAATAGAACTATAGTAGAGACAGCTAGAGTACTAATGAAAGTAATCTTATGATAGGAATAGTAAATACTGCAGTTTATATTTTTTTAACAGATCAGCCGCAAATCATCTTTCATAGAATGGTATGGAAAGAAACCATGTTTGACGCACCTTCATGTAATTGGAAGCACATGTTATTTCCATATTCCCAAACCAATAAGGAGAAGAAAGCTAGATCAGAAAGCTGTCAAAGGCATTCTAATTGGATATATGACAATAACGATGGTTACATAATTTGGTGTCCAGAAACAAAGAAGTTAATAAGATCCAAAAACGTCGTTTTTGACGACAAACCAATATTACTTCCTAACATATATAAATAAATCTGTAAAGACGTGAAAGAAGATGACTATATGCTTTTTAACAATGACGGTATGGAAAGTAATTTAGAACAAGCAAAAGAAGAAAACTGCCTAGAAGAAGATGATGAGGATACAAGTACAACTTCACATGGTTTTGATAATGAAATATCCACTGAAAGAGATTTACGCAATAGGACAAACTTAAGAAAACCAGCGAGATTTGAACATTACATAATGACAGTTGCTACGAATATACTTGAAACCAAAGAACACCCTAGTTACAAAAAAAGCTATTCAAATGAGTTATATAGACCAATGGTTACTATCTATGGATAGAGAAATGGACGCTCACAGACGCATTAGATTATCCTCAATACTTTTCCCCTGTCTGAACCCGGATTGAAATTTTCTTAAAAGCCTCTTTGATTCCAGTTTACGAACAATTTTGTTTTTAAATACTTTCCAAAATTTTCATTACACGCGATTGCTGGGCAATATACTTATAGCTTACAATAAGAGTAGGATCTTTAAAAGGCTTTATTATAGGAGAGATTATTTTAATTTTCCAGGATATAGGTATGGTTCCCACCCTTAAGAAAACCATTAACAATTGAAAGTAGCCTTTCCTTACACAGAAATGGCAATTGTGAATTGTCAGTTTCAAATAATTCCTTTGAAGAAAGTGGTCTGTACTTGAGTAGGTATCTGGTTACTTAATGTTAAACGTTCCGCTTGTTTTGTGATTCTAATATTTTGTGAAATTCTTTCATTCTCTTGTATTGTATTTTTGCGGGTATTTGATGTTATTTTCGTTTGTGAAGAACGGATTTTATTGGAAATAATTTAAAACATAGTTTTATTTTGATTGCTTAAACTAAATAAATTCACACTTTCTAAGCATTTATAGACTTCAGCATTATATCTTCTAGGTCCAACGAAGCTTCTCACGGGTCGAAAAATTATATTGTTTTTGAAATAATCCTAAAAAATCCTTTTTTAGACTTTAAAGGAAAATATCATAGAAGAATTAGAGAGAACACGGTCGTCACAAGAGCAGGAGTTAACAGCGCTGAATAAAGAATTGGTAGGATTACAATCGAAATTTAACAAATTGCGCATGCATCTTCAGAATGATCTACAAGTCGATGAGAAGAAACTGAAGGTGCTTGTAGATGTTTCATATGAAACCAAAAGTTATTTGGAAGGATTAGTTAAGAAAGGAAACAGTATTTTAAATCTTTTGGAGACCTGCAAAAGTTTCGAAACTGAACGTGAAAAAGTAATGCAATGGTTTTCCACAATTCATGATGGAAAAGATGTAAAAAATGGCGATGAAACGGAAATAGCAGAGGCGCAGGAAAACAGTATAGAAAATCAATATTCTATAGGTATTGTTTGTTAACCTACAATCATTAAGAATTACTATTTTTCGTTATATTTTAGAGTTTGGTACATTAGGAGAAACCATTCCACCAACTCCATCCGATACAATCATAACCTCAATTCAGAATGTGACTGCTCAAGACAAACCTCCTGTAGAATGTTCAATTCCTTTAAAACCCACAGGATTCATTGATGAATGTTTGAAAAAATTAGAACCATTTGAGAATTTTTGGATGACTTACAATAAAGTTCAAGTTGATTATTTGGATATTGTTGGCGAAAAGAAACAGCTACAAGCAGAAAATAAACAGTTACGAGGAATGATACGGGCCGTTTTGGAAGCTACAACTTTATCGTATTCAATTCCTAATAGTAAAGTCCCTACCAGGATTCCTTCTAGACGAATCAGTGCTTGTTCTGCTCCCTTAAGAAGAATGGTTTTTTAAGTAAATTAATATAAGTAATAATGTTGTAATATTTATTTATATTGAATTATAATTATTTAATAAAAAACATTGGACCAGTAATTTGAGGTCTCCTGTCACTGTTTACTGTATTTCATATACACACTTCAAAGGATAAGGTAGGTATATATCGAATCCTTGTTTATATATACGATATATAAACAAAGCTCGTATTCAATTTATGAGCTATTCTCATCGTAGAAAAACTCAGACTTTTGAGTGTTTCGCCTGTTGCTAAAAATTGGAGTGTGGCGGAGAGTCCAATAAAATGTTATTAAATTATCTAAAGGAGAACTTTGATACTAAAAAATATTGAGCTATCTATTTTCGGCGGTTATAAATGTTGATAATTTGTTTGATCATAAGTTTTTAATTCATTTTCTACCATGGTCAGTACCACTTCATTCTTCTCTTTACCCAACCAAGACCATCATCATTTTTTTTTGTAATGACATAGCATCTATTATAAGAGCTTAGCAATTACCTTTGTGTCATTACTTAACACATCCATAATATACACTGTGTCCGTAAAGTATGGAACAAATTCATTTTTAGCTAAACATGCCTTTTTAAGAAATAATCCTGAATCACGTCGATTGTTGATTTTAATTCACCGTATTTTAAAATAATAATCTAATATACAGGGTGAATTACTTTCGAGTAATGACGTCACCGTAATTTTTTTTTTAAATGGAACGCCCCTATTTTGTCTCAATTTTCGGATTACTGTAGCTGAGCTGATTCCAAAAATGTATCACATGTTGATTCCAATTGGTACAGGGTGGACAAAAATACAATAGTTTTGTGTGTGCTCATAAAGTAACATTCTTTATTAGTTAAATTAACAATATTATCAAAAATACTTATTGTCTAGCGGCAATTGGTTTAAATGTAACACCTTGTAGTTTGTTAAATGTTTAGATTAATAAAAATGAGCTGTTTCCAAACTTGTTTGGTACTTGTGGTCTAGCAGACAGAATATGAAAGAAATTATTTCTTATCAATTTTAAAAAACATAGTCGTCTAGTTTTTTGTGAAATGTCATTATTTGTTTAGTAATTCATTGATGTTCAGAGACAGTTTAGTACTACAATATTTTTGGTATTCGTAAATGTTTTAATTATTGCTTAGATTTAATTTGAATTAGAAATGGAGTTAAGTGTAAAAAAAATTGAAATACTTAGGATGATTGGGTATGGAGAGAGATCGCGAACTCAGATGGAAGTGTGTAATTTGTTTAATGATAAATATCCAGAAAGACCTATAACGCGTTCAACAGTCAGTAAGATTGTAAGAAACTGGTACGGTTGAAAATGTACGCAAATCAGGTCGGCCCTCTACAAATGCTGATGATACAGCATTAGATGTTTTACTTAGTTTTGAAAAAGACGCGCACACTTCTGTGCGTAAAATTAGTCGCAATATCGGTGTTAGCAAAACAACGGTACACAAATTATTAAAGCTTGAAAAATGGCATCCTTATAAAATCAAACTTGTGCATGAATTAAACGAAGATGATCCCGATAGAAGAATCCAATTTTGCGAAATAATGATGGATACACGTCACCGAGGCCCTCTCGTGATACAAAACATTATTTTTTCTGATGAGGCCACTTTCACGTTAAATGGCGAGGTTAACCGTCAGAATTGTAGATACTGGGCAAAAGAAAACCCCCAATGGATGCGTGAGCATCATACACAATACCCGCAAAAGATAAATGTATGGGCTGGAATTGTAAGAAATCGAATCATCGGACCCTACTTTATCGAAGGTAATTTAAACGGGGCAACGTACCTTGAGTTTTTAAGGGGGTATCTCGTACCTACTTTACGTAATTTGTTTCCCAGCAGACGTAATCCTGGAGGTTGTGATGAAAGTTTATGGTTCCAACAGGATGGTGCACCTCCACGTTATGCTGTAGATGTTAGAAGGTACCTAGATGAATTTTTTCCGAACAGGTGGATTGGTAGACGTGGACCTATTGAATGGCCAGCGAGGTCACCAGATCAATCCTGTGGATTATTTTCTGTGGGGCCATCTGAAGAATGTTGTGTATCAAACGAAACCAGCAAATATTCAAGAACTAAAAGAGAGAATTCGGACAACAATAAACAATATATCTCAAGACACAATAAACAAGCTTCAACAAGAATTTGTACACCGTTTGGGTTACTGTCAAATGCAGAAAGGGCTGCAGTTCGAACATTTATAAAGTCATGTATTTCATAATGTTCTGTCCGCTAGACAATGAGTGTTTTTGATAATATTTTTAATTTAACTAATAAAGAATGTTACGCGTTACTTTATGAGCACACACAAAACTATTGCATTTTTGTACACCCTGTACCAATTGGAATTAACATGTGATACATTTTTGGAATGAGCTCAGCTAGAGTAATCCGAAAATTGAGCCAAAATGGGGTGTTCCATTTAAAAAAAATTACGGTGACGTCATTACTCGAAAGTAATTCACCCTGAATATTAGATTATTATTTTGGTTGCGTTGGGGCCAAAGATTATATTTATAACTATAAGTGCTCAAACTGACTCACCTGATGCCTCTTGTAGCCGAAACACGGAGTGCACTCACAAAAGTAGTCACAATAATTATTTGCGTTCAGCGTAGCGGTAGTGTTCGTTTTACCTATATCGTTAGACTAGTTTAAATACTCCGTTTTGACAAAGACGATATGGCGATACATTTAAAACAGAGCCGGCTTGAGCAAATTTGCATAATTTAACTAAAAGGTATTGAGAAGGCCATTTTAACCGCAACAATTTTAAAATACGGTAAATTAAAATCAAAAATCGACGTGTTTCGGGACTATTTCTTAAAATGGTCTGTTTAGCTAAAAATGAATTTGTTCCATACTTTACGGACACAGTGTATAAAAGAGAATTTAACTAATAATAAATCACACTAGCGGATGCGGACAGCTTTCGAAAACTAGTCCCAACCACGAACGATTAACCAATTCTGCCGAAGCCAGCCAAAAGTATGGGCGGGAAAGAAATGATTTTGTTTTCAATATGTAGATTGTCTCCTTTTATTTTATAATCTTTATTGCATCCTTAATGGTAATTGTCACAGCATCTGTATATTTTCAAAGATTAGGTATGTTGTGAGGAAGCCCAACTGTAGATATCGAGAAAGTCGTTTTAAAAGCACTCCGTGATATCACCCAAATACGGCTGTTATAGTTGACGCAAGAGATATAGTGTGAGCTTTAACATTTTAGCTTATCGTTTGTGTTAAATGCCGTCATAGTCCAGTCAATATTATAATTTAAAATGCTTATTTGACGATATATTCATTTAATATTATAATTGCAACTAATAATCGTTAAAATGTATTTAATACATTTATAATCATTTAATACATATACATATTTCAAAGTTATTTAATACATATTTAAAAACTTTTTAAACATAACACCAGGCAATTAACACTACCTTATATCTCGTTTTATTAACAAGAATTAGGAATATAATTTTCAAATAACTTATTTTTCCCATCTTTCACCGAACTATAAGTATATTTTGAAATAGCAATTTTTTCGAACACAGCAGGTTTCCATCAGAGATAAACAACGCTCGTTCTTTAGTTGGTTGGCTGACATCAACAAATAAGAGTGTAGTCTCAGGAATTTGTACTTTGTAGATTATTATACAAAACAACAACTGATTGAAGTTTTACAGACCAAGAAATTTAAGAAATTATCCGCCCTAGAGAGTATTGCTGAACAACATGGACACTCTATAGTGAGACCACGTCCTTATTTTTGTATTTTCAATCCCATCGAGTTAATTTGGGCACAATTAAAACAGAAATTAAAAAAGTAATCAGAATTGAAGATGAGTATATGAATATAGAGCAAGTCCATATTAATGAAGGAAATAAATTTATTATTGATTTACAAGATAATAGTGATAGTGAAGCAGATGATGTGGGAGAAGGATTAATAGAATTTTTGGAAGAAGAAAATTAATTAAGTTTAATATATTTTTCACGTTACTTATATGGTAGTCACAAACAGGAGTACATAATATTGATTTTTACAGAATTGTTTTATTCATTGCTATGAAATTTCTTTTTCTGTGGTTATTTTTTCTTAGAATTTTGTTTTGTTCATAAAAAATCGAATGGGATACAAAAAGGGCTCAGTTCACGTCTGGTACCCCGATTAAACCGAACGCCCTTTCAACAATTACTTAGAATCAAATACAATATAGGTATTGTTAAAAGTAAACAAAATATTAATACCTGTCTAGCTCCGCAACATAACTTAAAGGGGATATACCATTACATTGCTACACTAAATGTTTTGCGTCAACTATACGAGTACTTTTAAACATAATACAAGGACCATTGTGTGTGATATTGTATAGGGAATCGGGTGATATCAAAATAACATAATTTAGTAAACTGTAAGTATATACGAAACCATTAAAATTTATATAAATTTATTATAACGGTAGTGTGAAAAAGAAAGAACCTGTTGTAAAAACACAAACTGATAAGCTTTGGAGCAGAAAATAATAGAGCTGGGAACAAAGATCTGAACAGTTCCAACGTAACGAAAAATATTGAAATAACAATAAATAATTACCACCAATGATAGACTCAGATGATTATACGACTGATGATGGGAAGAGGAAGGCGGATGAAATGGAAGAAGATAGATTTAGCAGATAAAAAAAATATCGAGAACGGCAAGAAAAGAGGATCAAAATACAAACATGATGTCGGACATGTGGATATTAATGAACCAACTAGCAACCGATAAAAGACCAACAAGGAAAAAATATGGAGAGCATGAAACAGGAAATCAAAGAAGAACAGAAGGAGTATATGAAACAAATAAAAGAGTTGAAAAGATTTAATGACCGAGATAGTGACGAAATTAATTAACTAAAGAAACAAGTTAACTATATCAGTGAAAAACTAGAGAAACTCGAAAATGGAAAACCAAAGAAAAATATAGTAGTTCAAGGACTCCCAATGAACACCAATAGATCGGAAGTATTGCGGGAAGGAATACAAAATTTTATAGAAAAGGAGATAGGGGTTAAAGTAGCAGTAAATACGGCATTAAGACTGGGAGAGAATACATGCCTAGTAGAACTTAATAGTGGAGACGATAAAAGGAAGATTATGCAAAATAAAAGCAAGTTGAAAACCACACAGAGAAAATTTTACACAAATGATGATATGACCAAAAAAGAAAGAGAAATCCAAGCAAAAATTAGGAATCATGCAAAAGGTGAAAAAATTACCGGGAAATCTGTCAAGATTGGATTCTAGAAACTAATTAAACGATGAAGTATGGGGATGGAACAGGGAAAAGATAGGCTGGAAATAATAAAGTATAAATCAAAAAACTAACTAAAGTAATATGTAATGGAACAACGAAAACAAACTGGCGCGAAATAGGAACAGGAAAAACAATATAGGGATTGAGGGGTCCAACCCATATACTTTTCGAAATACAGGGTGTTAAAGTTGTGAAAAATATAATGTTTTAATATGATAACTTTAAAATGGATGAATATATTGATCTGACTTTTGGCAGGTTGTTTTTAAATGTAAAAGGGCATATTTTCATGGAAAAACATGTTTCAATTCTTGATCCAGTGGTGTACATTTGGAAGAGTATGTCACCTTTCCCCTCCCATTTTTTACGCTACTGGCATTTGAAGCTATTTTTATTTGATTTTGTATTCCTCCATAGTTTTCACGTGAAAAAAGCATAACCTTTACCTATCAAAAAATTTGTAGTTTTCATGATGTTTAATGTTTTTATGAAGCCTGCTAGATCACTTTTTAATAAAAAAATTGAAAAAAATATTTTTCTTAAATGTTTTTTAATAACTACCAAACTACTAATGGTTAGCGTTAGAATAAGCAACAGGAACTAATTTGTGAAACAGCAATGCATATAAAACAATGAGAGAGGATTGTTGAAAATACTTTTCCAAACTTGTGATTTTATTAACAAAAGAATTAATGACAATAAAAAATAAGATAATTACAAAGTTAAATAATATCCCATTCAAACATAATTTTTAACTAAGCAGCCAACAAAATACAAAAGATGTTTTGTCTATTTACATTTACACATAATCTACAACGTTTTCTCATTGAAAATCGCATACTTTGGAAATACTGGCGATTGCCGGAAATAATTTCTGTAACTGCATGGATTCTTGCTATCAGTGCCTCCTCCGTATAGTAGGCTATGGATGTCAATAATATTCTTCCAAATGTACACCACTGAATCAAGAATTGAAACATGTTTTTCCATCAAAATATGCCCTTTTACATTTAAAAACAACCTGCCAAATGTCAGATCAATATATTCATCCATTTAAGTTATCGAATTGAAGCATTATATTTTTCATAACTTTAACACCCTGTATTTCGAAAAGTAAATGGGTTGGACCCCTCAATCTCTATATCATCTTGTCCAATTTTACGAGAAGTATCTACATGCGAACGTTGTAAGTGTCATTTGAAAACATCCTGTATAATAAAATTGGAACATGGAGTATCAGAGGGTCGTATGAAGAAGGAAAATTAAAACAGTTGGACCAGAAAGCTGGAAAATATAATTTTGATATCATAGCATTACATGAAACTAAACAACTAGGGCAAGGCTCACAAGAAATTGCAGATTATGTACTATTTAATAGTGGGGGCGAAAACAGAATGTTAGGGACTGGATTTATAGTTAGGAAAAAACTAAAATGGATGGCCATGGACTTTAAACCTATCTCAGAAAGATTGTGTACTTTAAGAATAAGAGGAAAGTATCACAAAATTACACTTGTAAACATACATGCACCATCAGAAGAGAAGGATAGAGAAGTGAAAGAAGAATTCTATAGCAATCTTGATAGAGTATTTGAGGCTATCCCCAAGTATGATTTAAAAATCGTACTGGAAGACGCCAATGCCAAGATAGGTAAAGAGGGGACGTATATGCCAACAATTGGAAGATATAATCTGCATGAGAAAACTAATGAAAACGACCGATTGTTGATAGATTTTGCGAATCAAAAGCACATATTTTCAGCGTAAAAATATTCATAAAGGTGCGTGGATATCGCCAAACGGAAGAACAACGAACCAAATCAACCACGTTTTAATCGAACTCGAAGAAGTGAAATGCATCACCAATATACGAACGTATAGAGGATCCGATCTGGACTGGATTAATAAAGCAACTCACACCAATAAACAAAAATATTTGCAAGGTTGTTAACAAATGAGGAGAAAGAAGGATATGAAAAAGTAATCAGCGAGGAAATGGATAACATAACAGAATGAGTTATAGAGCATCATTGGTAAACAATAAACACAATAATGAATACTGCAGCCAAAAAAACAAGTAAAGACGAAAGAAAGAAACTGAAACCATGGTGTGATGATGAATGCTTGCAGGAAATATATAAAATAAATAAACTAAGATTAAAGACTCTAACAACAGAAGTATACGATGCTAAAGAAAAATACAGTGAACAAAAGAAAAGAACAAAGAAATTATTAAGAAGGAAGGAGAGGGAGTACAATGAGCGACTACTGTAAAATGTAGAAGATAATTACATAAATAAAGATTTGAGAAACCTGTATTAAGGAGTCAAAAGAGAAAAAAAAGGATTCAATTCAAATCCCGTATTCATTACAAATAAAGATGGAGAAATGCTACTGGGCGAAAAAGAAATTTTAGAGCGATGGAAAACATACTTCTAACATCTATTAAATGGGCGACGAAATGAGGATGAACAACTGGATAATGAAGAGAATGTAGGAACAAATTTCTAGCTGCACTCGAAAGAACCTCCTCCGAGTAGAGATAAAATAAATAATATTATAGCTAATCTAAAGAACAATAAAAGTCCGGGAAGTGACCACATAACAGCGGAAATGTTCAAATATGGAGGAACGCGATTAGGTGATTAAATGGAAAAATTACTGCAAAAGATATGGGAAGAAGAATGAATACTGACAGAGTGGACCAACGCTATAATATTTTCCATACATAAAAAAGGGAATAAAAATTAATGCCACAACTATAGAAGCATAGCACTATTAAATGTGGCTTACAAGATACTTGCTACATATATCAAGGATATTTTAAAGGAAAATATGTAAAATATAATCGGAAAATACCAATGTGGATTTAGACGAGGTAGGAGCACAGTGGAGCAAATCTTCAAGCTACGAGAAATACTGGCTGAGAGTTATCAATTTGGAAAACAAACGATGGTGCATATATATTTTTAATGACCGTAAATTCTCAATTTCTCATATTTTCATGGGTTTCGCACTTGCTTATAATGGTAACGTTTCGGTCTATTTTATTTAAACCATTTTCAAACCTTTCTAAAAATAATTTGAAAACACAATACATTTATTAAAATACATATAGCCTCACTGATAGAGCGGTACAATTATCACATCCAAAACACAGGCCTAATAATATTAAAAAAATCAAAAATACCTTAGATTTAAATAATTATCCTAAACATTTTTATGAGCCCATTATTAAACAGAGAATTAACAACTATTACAACAAATTAAAATTTAATAGCCAAAGTAATCCATCAAAATATATTTCACATCCGTACATTCCCGATATAAATAAACCATTACAAAAATGCCTAACACCATTTAATATCAAAATTGCTGATAAACCAAATAACATTACAGGAAATAAACTTTTTTCTAGACTAAACCAGATAATAAGAACACAATAAACGCAATATATTGTTAAATGACCAATGTAATTATTAAAACTCGTCAAGTGTCATATAGTTGTCTGTACCTATGTTTTTTTGTATCAGCAATAATTATTGTTCCTTTATATTTGATTTTAATTAATAAAGTTATATAAACACTGATCCAGTGAATTCAATAATAAAGCCATCCTCTGCAACAGGTTATGGGCCCAGATTCGCCATAAACGGTGGCTTTGCTGAGAAAGAAAATTGAATTCATAATATCCTAACCTATATAATTAGGCGGGAGTTGATACTTAAAAAAACCTTGAAGCAAGGGAAAATGGATCAGGAGAAACAAAATTAAACTACTTTAAAGTTCACAGGGGACAATTGGACCATTTGGAAGTTCCAGACTGAAATTATATTAAAATCCAAGGGTCTGTTTGACATAGTGAATGGTACGACTCCAAGACCACAAACAAATAGTGATGACTGGGATAAAAAGGACGCTAGGGCTCAAGAGATCATAGCAGTTCGTATAGAAGAAAAACCCATGACACATATACTCTCGTGTCAGACGTCAATTCAAATGTGGGACAAACTGAAATCAATTTATGAACAAAAAAGCCAAGTAAGCATTCACCTATTACAACAAAGAGTTTTTAGTCTAGAGCTTAAAGGTGATGTGGCTCAGTTTATATCTCAGCTAGAGGAGATTAAAGGAAATCTGAAGCAACTAGGGGAGGAAATTAGTGAAAAAATGGTGATGACGAAAATCTTAATGTCGCTGCCAGATAATCTGAAACATTTTGTTAGCGCATGGGAGTCCACTGACAGTAATAATCAAAATCTTAAGGAACTAACCTCTCGTCTGTTAATAGAAGAAGAACGTATAAAGGGAAGTGAACAGTCAGTCGCACTAGTATCCAACTCGCAAACGAATACAAACTCCTCACACAACAATTATGAAATTAACAAACATAAAAATAAGACTCGAAACAAAAGGTGCAATTACTGCAAAAAACCAGGTCATTTAACATCAGAGTGTTGGTTCAAAAAGAAACGAGATGCTGAAAAAGAAAATCCAAAACCATCAAATGCTTTTATTAACAGTGTAGCTCTGACAGGAGAATCAACGTTCATCCTAAAAGACTGGTGTATGGATACAGGAGCGAGTGATCATATGTGTTATAATCGAACCCTATTTTCAAATATCGATTGTTCTGTTAAAAAATTAGTGAAAATGGGAGATGGATCAATAGTGACTGTAGCAGGTATGGGACAAGTAGAACTAGAAGCATGGAATGGAGAAGAATGGGTACATACAGAATTAAACGAAGTCCTTTACATTCCTGAATTCAAAATAAATCTATTCTCTGTGGTAAAGGCCTTAGACAAAGGATATAAGTTATACTCTAATAAAAATACCACTGAGATTAGAGACTCAATAGGAAGAATATGTGCAACAGCAGTAAGACAGGGTAAGTTTTTCAAAATGAATTTTAAACTTAAAAATGTCGCACATTGTAATATTGCTGAAAGCATACTGGACTGGCATAATAAACTAGTACACATGAATTTTGAAACTGTTAAAAGGGTCCTGAAAGAAAATAATGTCTTCTTCAAAGATAACCAAAACAATTTCTGTAAAAATTGCCTAGTTGGCAAGCAGCATAGATTACCTTTCAAAACTAGTAATTCACAAACTACAAAAATAGGCCAGTTAATACATGCCGACTTATGTGGCCCATTTGAAAACGAATCAATAGGCGGGGCAAACTATTTTTACTCCTAAAAGATGACTTCTCAAATTATAGAGTTACATATTTCATAAAAAACAAATCTGAAACAAGACAGAAAATAGAGTTATTTATAAAATTCTTTGAAAATCAATCTGGCAATAAAATAAAAACTCTAAGAACGGACAACGGGCTCGAATTTGTTAATGAAGGTTTAAATAATTTATTAGCTCAACATGGCATAAAACACGAAAAATCGTGTACTTATACCCCTCAACAAAATGGGCGTGCCGAGAGAGAGAATCGAACTCTTGTAGAGGCAGCAAGAACCTTAATACACAGTAAAAATCTTGATAAAGAGTTTTGGGCTGAAGCAATTAATACCATTGTCTTTGTTCTGAATAGAGGTGGACTCGCACGCAACTCGAATGAAACATCTTTTCAGTTATTATATGGGAAAGACTTCAATATAAATTTTTTAAAAACATTTGGGGTAAAAGTATCAGTACATATACCTAAAGAAAAGAGAAGGAAGTTAGACCCTAAAAATAAAACTGGTATACTAGTTGGATACGATGAACAGGTGAAAGGTTATCGAATATACTTCCAAGAGACAAATAAAGTGGAAATTCATAGAGATATAATAATAATACCTGAACCTGACAAGGAAATAAATAAATTTGAGGAAATAGTAATGTTGGACATAGACACCACCCAGATAGCACGCAAGTTTGCTGCAAACTTGCTTGATTTTTAATATTGAGTTGCTCAAGCAAATTTGTCATATTAAGCGTGAAACAAGTTTGCAACAAAATTGCCATGTCAAAGGTGAATATGAAAAATTGTTGCAAATTTGATGCAAATTTTAAAAAAAACATTTTATTGTTTTTGTATTTAACCGTAATCAATTTTATCACTTATATGCGAATAAGCTCAAAGAACAAAAAAAGGTATTAGGTAATAGAATAATGTTTAAATATTCATAAAACTTAGACATATCATCGTTGCGACCGAATACTATTTTATTTAAAGATCAGAGTTTCACTACGAAAAGAAGAAGATTAACATAACCTTACACAATGAACTGTTCGTTGTTCGTTGAGGGTCAGACGCCATTAAAGATGAAGATTTTAATGGTGAGTTTTGGTGGTTTTATCTAGAAAAGAGTGTTTTCGCGCGTTATTAGTGTTAGTGATTCTATATCGTTATAATAGTTGCCAGAGACCCTGAAATTCTATCACGATTCTATATAGTGATTTTCGTTGTATAGATGTAAGTATCTTATTTTTATATATAAAAATAATGTTTGTGTAAGAATATGCGTCTATTAATATGAATTGTGTTTATTTAACTTCAATTTCCAATTACTGATTAAATAAAGTAGGAGAATAAGTTATAGAGCACGTGGGTTTCTTTTATTTATAATAGATAATTATTAATTTTTTGATTTCTGAAGTAGTTTATATAGTCATACAAGTTTTATTATTTTATTACAGGTTGTAATTGAAGTTCAGCTGGCTACCCTATTCAATTAGTGACTGACCTAACAGAAGGCTTAAACAGAGTGGAGTAGAAGGTTGACTCCATTTTATCCCAAACAGAGAATACTGCCAGAGCTCCAAATCAAAATGACAATTGGGAAAATATGCAACAAATTTTTGTTTTTAAATCAAATTCAAATAGGCAGATATTGAATAAAATTAAAACAAATTGTTGAATTTGAATTACCCTTATATATTTTTTTGTTTAATATTTTCGTAAAAACAAAATTGATACACATTTTCTTATTGTAAACTTGTTTCTTTTTCGAAAAAAATGTCTTTCAATCAAACACAAATGAAATTGTTTGAATTAGTTTATCACAATTCAACCTTTGTTTCAGAGCTGAGAGACAACAACGAAAAAATGATGTAAATAATATAGGTTAATAAAAGTTCTTAAATTTGTTTGTCTACTTCATTTAAAACTACAAGTGTGCCGTAGATGCTAATAAAAGTCGTTGACATCTATGATAAAGGAGGAAATTAATACCAGCAAGTCCCTGTGGGATATATACTATTCTGACATTTGACACCCAGTTGTGACTTGTGACAAGTTTGAGTTTATAAACTTTAAGCAAGTTTCATATGGCTGACTTGGTGCAACTTTGATATGTGGTAACTAGCAAGTTTGCTTTATACTTGCAGCAAGTTTGTGAACTTGCTGTAGCAAACTTAATGCAAGTTTAGAAGTTTGATGTGTCAAATATGATGTAAGTTTGTAACAAGTTTAAATTGCTATTTGGGCAGCAATGATCAAAAAACCGAAAATGATGAATTTCCCGAAAATGATCAAAATTCCGAAAATAATCAAAATCCTGAAAACAATCAAAATCAGGATATTGAAGAAACTATAGTAACAAATAATGAAAATATTGAACGAAATGATGAGGTGGAAGAACTTGTAGATAGAAGAGGAAGAAAGATAAAGAAACCTGCTTGGTATGAAGATTATGAAACAAGTTTTTTCTCAGCAGCTGAAGAACCACTTACGCTTGAAGAAGCACTAACCAGTGAAAATGCAAGTAAATGGGAAGAAGCAGTGGATAAAGAGATGTGCGTGTTAAAGAAAAATAATACGTGGAGTGAAGTGAAGTGGCCCATAAATAAAAAAGTAATTCAAAGTAAATGGGTGTTCAAAATAAAAACTGATGGTACATTTAAAGCAAGGTTAGTCGCGCGTGGGTTTCAACAACAGTGTGATGATATGTATGATATTTATGCGCCTGTAGCCAAACTGTGTACTTTTAGAATACTGTTAGTAATAGCATGCACTTTTAAATTACCTGTTTTTCATATGGACGTGCAAAGCGCTTTCTTATATGGCGATATTAATGATGAAGTATACATGTCATTACCCGGAAAAGACAAAAATAATTCTAGCACTGTGTGTAAGCTAAACAAATCAATTTATGGACTTAAAAAGTCACCAAAATGTTGGAATTCAAAATTTGATAGCTTAATAAAGAGAAAGGGTTTTTTACAATCACAGAATGATTTTTGTCTTTACTATAAAAATTCAGTAAAATGCAAAATTTATGTATTATTGTATGTTGATGATGTTCTGATCTTAGGCACAGATGTGTCAGATGTACAAGATGTTAAACAATTTCTACATAGTAATTTCTGTATGAAAGATCTTGGTATAATGTCACATTATTTGGGCATTAATATTAAACAAAATGTACAACAGGGTTATGTAGAACTGGATCAATCGGATTACTTGAAACAGATATTGCAAACGCATGATATGAATGAGTGTAATAGTGTAAGTACTCCGATGGAACCAGATTTAGACTATAATGTGTTAAATAATCCTGGTAAAGATGAAAAGTTGATTAGAATATGTAGGAAAATTATTGGCAGCCTTTTATATGCTGTATCGGGCTCTAGACCTGATTTATGTACAAGCGTGAACCTGTTAAGTCGCTTTCAGGATAAGGCCAATGATTTTTTATTAAAATCCTTAAAAAGAGTTTTAAGATATGTAAAAGGCACTATAGACTTGAAATTATTGTTCAAACCAGACACCAATATTAATATTCTTCGTGGATATGTTGACTCAGATTGGGGAGGAGATGTTTGTGACCGCAAATCAACCACAGGCTACGTGTTTAAATTTTTTAATTGTAGTATAATATGGGCAAGTAAAAAACAACAAACGGTGGCAATATCATCTACAGAATCAGAATTTGTAGCACTTGCTGCTGCGGTAAGTGAAGTATGTTGGTTACGAAAACTTTTGTCTGATTTTGATATTAAACTTGAAAGTCCAACTCCAATTTTTGAAGATAATCAATCCGCAATTAATATTGCACACAATCCTGAAAATAATAATCGAATAAAGCACATGGATATAAATTTTTTCTTTATTAAGGAAAAGATAGATAGTGGGTTAATAAACATCATACATATAAAGAGTGATGAGCAAATAGCAGATGGTTTTACAAAACCTTTAAGTAAAATCAAACTTCAAGCCTTTGTTAGGCGTTTGGGTCTAGAGTAAGTTTTTTTTATATACATATAAAAACACTTATGTTCAAAGGTGTTGAGAGTTAGAATAATTCCATTGAAGGGGGGTGTTAAATGACCAATGTAATTATTAAAACTCGCTTTATTGTTAGTTGGCAGAACTCATATGATGTCAAGTGTCATATAGTTGTCTGTACCTATGTTTTTTTGTATCAGCAATAATGATTGTTCCTTTATATTTGATTTTAATTAATAAAGTTATATAAACACTGATCCAGTGAATTCAATAATAAAGCCACCCCCTGCAACATATATAAAATAAATTGTTCTGATTGCAATGGTACTTACATTGGTCAAACTAGCCAATATTTACATAAAAGAATTCAACAACACCAGCAATCAGTTCGAAATAACAATGAATGTACTGCACTATCAAAACATTCACTTGATGAAAATCACTCTTTTAATTTCAACAACGTAGAAATAATAACTACAGAAAAAAATAATAGTAAAAGATTAATAAAAGAAATGATAAATATTAAGAAGAATCCTGATTCAGTCAGAGCTGACATAGACAACTTAAGTTGTATATATACGAACTTACTATTATAAACGAATATCAACACTTTACCTAGTTATTAAAAATTGTAAAATAGGTCTCTAATTCTAATTTATTTTACTTAGGACACTCTGTAAATACATTCTAATCATTTTTAACATAGTTCATTGTTTGTATTATTTCTTTTTGTGTACATTAATTATCTTTTTTTTTAATTTAAGAAATACTACTGTACAGTAGTAGACAAGCCTCAACGGAGGCATAATCAAAAAGTAGGTTAGTATAAAGAAACATCTTTTAGCTATATGTATTTTAATAAATGTATTGTGTTTCCAAAACATTTTTAGAAAGGTTTGAAAATGGTTTAAATAAAATAGACCGAAACGATACCACTATAAGCAAGTGATTTTATTTCTGACCGAAACCCATGAAAATATAAGAAAACGATGGTGCTATTCGTCGACTTCAAACAAGCTTTCGATAAAGTAAAAAGAAATGAACTGTACAAAGCTCTGGAAGACCTAGGAATAAGCGGAAAACTGATCAGAATGATTCGACTAACACTACAAAATATTGAAAATTAAGTAATAATAAATAACGGTATGTCAGAGAAATTCATCGTAACTGAAGGAGTGAGACAAGGCGATCCACTGTCATCCATTCTGTTTATTCTGTTATTGGAAAGAGTAATTCAGGAAGCAGGTATAAATAGGTCTGGACTTATACAGTGTGACCCATTTAAAATGGAACCACCCCTGTAAAATAGGTATTTTTCAATCAATCTCCAAAAAATATTTTTTGTACAATTAAGGATGAGAAATCTATCTTTACACAAATTTCCATAACTTTAGTATAATTTCCAAGGTACTCTATGTTTATTTTTCATTGTCAAACAAGGCAAAAGTTTATTAATTTTGTTTTTCTACCACTACTATGCAAAACACGCTTTTCTACACAAATTTTTATGCGCAAAGCAAGCCTTTTCTTAATTAGTTTGATATCCGTTAGAAAAGTAATAATGTAGAGTGTGGGAAAAGTACACGTTATGGTACTTTTCCGCACGGAAATGTCGCTTTGCCCACGGAAATGACAATGTCAAATTTTTTTGACAATACTTTATAGTGGATTTCTGGGTGTTCAAATTTAAACTAAAAATTCTGTAAGTAAACTATTTTTTAGATTATGTATTTCAGTTTATTGATTATAGATTATAAACAAATTCATTTATTATCCATTATTTTAGGAACTATGAACCGAGATCATAATTTATCTTTCGAGTTGTCGAATTCCGATATTGAGAATACTCCTCCAGATATTATCGAAAAGGCTCAAAATGCAATCGAAAATTTGTTACCTGGAGTTTCAAAAAACAAATATCAAAAACAATATAGCAAATTTATGAACTGGAGGGAAATAAACAATATTAAATCATTCTCAGAAAATGTTTTGCTGGCTATTTTCAAGAAATTTCTGCAAACTTTAAACCGTCTACACTGTGGTCTATATATTCAATGATAAGGAGCCTCATAAGTATAAAACATAACATAGACATTTCAAAGTATACAAAACTTCGAGCATATTTAAAAAAGCAAACCGAAAAAAGCTGTGACAAAAAAATCCCTTACATTGACATTTGCTGAAATCCATAAATTTTTAGAAGAAGCGCCAGACAATATCTATCTACTTGTCAAAGTAAGTCATAATTTTGAAGATTATATTTAGTTATTCAATCTATTATTATTTAGTAACCAATGTACTTCATAATATAGAAAAATCGAAATAAAAAACTTAAAATAAAATAAAGCAGCGGAAAGACCTAAATACAGTATTTCATAATTGTTGTCGCGATAGCTTAGTGGAAAACACATCAGCATTGGAACGAAGAGGCTCGGGTTCAAATCCTGTCGACTTTTTTATATATTTGCAATTTATTTAATCTTTTTACTTTAAGTTTGGAACTAAATTAAAATTTTAATTTCAATCACAAATTTACTTGTAGGTTGTCATGGCTTTTGGATTAGCCGGCGGAGCATGTCGAATTTCATGAAAAAATATTGGTTAGCAACGAAGTTACAATAACTTTAATTTTGGAAACAATGTAATTGATTATAATTTTTATTTATTTGATAGGCTTATTTCTCATATTCGGCAACACTCTTAATACAAAATAGAGCACCAGTGAACTTGTACAGTGAAAATCTCAAGCCCATATAGCTTATTCAGTTCTACAGTTATAACTCCTAAAATTATGGTAATGTGAAAGATTTGTGGGGAAAGGGATTTTGTAATACGAATCTGATAATTATATTCTCTTAAAATAATTTAATTGAATATAGGTTATAAGTGGAGTATAAAAAAACTCAAAATTGGAAATTAATTAAGTTTTGATAAGTACTTCAAAACTTGTTTTTGTTCATTTTATTTTTATCGGCTTTGGAAGACTGTACTATGGCATCACTTGGAAATTAACTATCAATTTTGAATTATTTTAGAATCCACTTATAACCTATATTTAATTAAATTATTTTAAGAGTATATCATTTACAGATTCATTGGCGTAGTTAAATTTTTATTACAAAATCCCTTTCCCAGAAATCTTTCACATTACCATAATTTTAGGAGTTATAACTGTAGAACGGAATAAGCTATTGGACTAGGGATTTTCACTGTACAAGTTCACTGGTGCTCTATTTTGTATTAGCAGTGTTGCCGGATTTGAAATAAGCCTATAAAATAAATAAAATATATAATCAATTACATTGTTTCCAAAATTAAAGTTATTGTACCTCGTTGCTAATCAATATTTTTTCATGAAATTTTGAAGGTTTTTATTTCTGGCGACAGCAAATTCAGTGGTGTAGTCAAACTTGAAAACAAAAATTGCCTAATAAACTTTTACCGTGTTTGACAAGGAAAATTAAACATAGAGTGCCTTGGAAATTATACTAAAGTAATAGAAATTTGTGTAAAGATAGATTTTTTATCCTTAATATTACAAAAAAAATTTTTAAGATTGATTGAAAAATACCTATTTTACAGGGGTGGCTCCATTTTAAATGGGTGACATTGTATAAGTCCAGACCAATTTATGCCTGCTTCCTGAATTACTCTTTCCAATAACAGACTAAAGAGAATGGATGACAGTGGATCGCCTTGTCTTACGCCTTCAGTTACGATGAATTTCTCTGACATACCGTTATTTATTATTACTTCGTTTTGAGTATTTTGTAGTGTTAGTCGAATCATTCTCATCAGTTTTCCGCTTATTCCTAAGTCTTCCAGAGCTTTGTATAATTCATTTCTTTTTACTTTATCGAATGCTTGTTTGAAGTCGACGAATAGCACCATGGTCTGTTTTCCAAATTGATAACTCTCAGCCTGTATTTCTCGTAGCATAAAGATTTGCTCCACTGTGTTCCTACCTCGTCTAAATCCACATTGGTATTCTCCCTAGTAGGATTCCTGTTTAATTAATGATCTGCTCCATTAGGATTTTGAGTAAATTAAAATAAGTATTTATGTTGTAATTACTTATTGATAATGGATTATTGAAATTATATTGCCTTGAAATTGCCCTAGAAACGTCTGCTGGTTTGCTACCCTGTCGCTGTCTACTGTATTTCATAAATAAAATACCTTGTTGATCAGTAGTACATGACCATTAGGGGAAAAGGAAGCTAAGGAAAAGAATATTTTATAAAAATACTTATTTTAATGTTGGATGCTGTATGTAAAGAAAGAGGTCAAGAAACCAGAAGAAGAAGAACAATGTTTGGAATAATAAAAATAAAGTCTACTGTATATAAAATATTTATTTGATTTAAAAATGTATTGCAGAATGCAGAAAATAATCGTGCACTTTGATTTCTTCAGAAGCTTTCGTATTTAGATTTACAGGAACATTGTTTGCAAGATTGAAGAAATGTAAAAAAAACTATAGCTGATAAATATAAGGTAATAAATTTTATTTGTATCCTGACTGAACATATCTTTAATAAGACAGTAATTTAAAAATTGTTCTCTTACGTAAATTATGATACAGTGTCTTTAAAAAGGTTTAAAAACTTGGTTGAAAATGTATTGTTATTGCATATTAATGTTAACATTGGTCCATTATGAATAATCTGATACAATCTTCTTTCCCATTGTGGTTGGCTATAAATACAGCACCGCTACAGTGCCAAATTTTGACTATGAATCAGAAGATCTTTGATAGTTTTTCTGTGGTCTTCTCAGCATATCACAAATTTTAAGTTTATAATATCTTCTTACTCTGGTTTAATATCACTAGAGGAAAAGGATTTGAAAAACTGATACATATATTTAACTGCAGGATCACATTTTATGATACATTTTAATATCACGGAGAATCTTTGAATGTGCGTAGCTTATGTTGGGGCTGATTCTCCCTCGGGCAGTGATGCTCAACAATTAATGCTTGTTCATTTATAGCTATACTGGTTGTCTTGTCAATGTACAAGTTATATACCATATATCACAATTATTAAAAACATGGCGGTTAGAGAAAAGGAGAATGATCGCTACGTGCTAAAGCAATGAGTCCCTGAAAATTTGTAGAATTGATAATTCATTTTTCAGCCACCAGCTGAGCTGCCGTTAGTAAGTAGTATCTGCGAAGTTAACTGTTTATAGGTATAAGTAGAAGAAGTTAGTTTAATAATGTATAAATGTTCTTCCCGGCATTGGTGAGGGAATAATTGTGGTCCATAATTTTTTTTATTTCCGACAAAATGAAATAACATATCACAACAGCCCGCTTTTTATTGTGATAACTTATTTTGTCCATATTTCTGGGACCCTTTTTTCTACAGCAAATGTTGTCCTTCTCTCTAACTTCCATGAAAAAAATGAATGCTAGTCATAGGATTGACATTGTACTATCTTCTTTAACTGATAATTTTATTATAATTCAATGCAAAAATCATTTATCCTCAAGCGGTCGAAAATCGAGCCTTTGTGTATCTCTATAGAAACGGTTGAAGTTACGTTTTTTTATCGGAGTTGAAATACTTCAATTCCTAGGACTTGGAATTATACATAGACGGTTCGTGTAAGCTAAATTTTGAAGAGTCCTACGTGTTGAAATCACGGTTTATTTATTAATACATACGTAATATAATAATAAATGCTATTAAATTCATTCAATTTACTGGATATAATAATTATCCTGATGTAAAAAACTCAACATTTTATTCGATAATCTAACACGAGCCGCCTATGGGTATGAATTCAATGAATGACGTTTCTTGGTTGTCAAATGTCAAAATTGCAAAATAACGAGATGGCTGATGCTTCGAAGATAAAAATAAGGTAAGTTTCTTATTAAAATTTTAATTGTTTTTAAATTTTTTGTTATAATAATAATTCATTATTAGCAATATGGTCGATGAAATTCAGACAACGCTGTGCACGCCTCCAGAATTGTCACAGATTGCAGCGAAATCCTTACAGAATTTGATACCAGAAAAATCTCGAAAAGTTTATGATTTTACCTATAAGTGTTTCTTGAAGTGGTCCGAACAACATAAAGCCACATATTACTCTGAAAACGTATTGCTAGCCAGGGTTTGGCAAAATCTGATTTTATTAAAAAAATCAAAAACCATTGATTTTTCCAAAAAAAATTTCGATTTTTCTGATTTTTTGAATTTGAATATAAAATTTGAACATTTTGATTCTTTGAAATTATTGGTAATTATTTTAATGTTTAAGTCTAAAAATTATAATATAATTTGCGGCTCAAATACTTGTGACAACGCATTTGTCGCGCTTCTTGCAAGAAAATTCTTGTCGCGATTTGTTTTCCTTCTGTTCTATACACTCACTATACAGTGCCGAGTACTGCCGAGTGAGGCACGAACGCGTTTGTTGTGTTTTTTGCAAGAATATTCCTGTCGAGGCTTGTTTTCCTTCTCAACCTATAAATTGACGTTGCCCAACAATTTCACGCATTTTGTTAGTTAGGTCAGTTAAGTGAAGTGAAAGCATATAAATAAAGTAAAATGAGTGGAAGAACAGAGGACCCAATATGGCAGTTCTATATTAAGACAACAAATCCAAGTAAATTGGGGTGTAGGGCTAATTGTAGAAAGTGCAAGAAATATATTCAAGAGTTAGTCCAAAGACTTAAAGCACACCACGATGTTTGTAATTATCAAGAGAGGAATACAGGTAATTAAATTATTAATTCAATTTTATTTATATTTAATAAAGATTTTTATTATTAACCCGAGAATGATCGCGTTAGTTAGATTTTTCCTAACATTTTATGTTGATTTTCCAAGCACTTGATATTTTATTTTTGACATAATTTAGTGAAAGTTTTGAGACATAAATATTGAACGATGAAATAAAACAATATAGATTGTTTAAAGCTTCAATTTATTTGAACTAATGTTCAATTTAAACTTGTTGACGCGTTTCACTAACACATTAGCTTTGTCAAAACGAATGAAGGTAAAATATAAAAATGTCTTAATATATACAGTGCTAAATCTATTTACTAAGGTTAACAATGGTATTGAAAGAAATTACCTGGAAATTCATTCACTACAAACATTCCTAAGCTATCTTCTAGGTAAAGAGGTTCAATAAAGGAGACTGGTTGATATCTACTTGGTCGTTAAGGAGATTACCTGAATATTTATTTTTGTTAATCTCTAGGGCCTCTAATAAATTTAAACTAAATGATTTACCGACTACATGCAGAATTTCAAAATTTGGGTCGAAAATGTGTTGGTTTTCTAATAAATGATTTGAATAATTAGAATCTAATTTTTTGTTGTCATAGCTACGTTTGTGTTCCGAAATTATAGTTTTATAATTTATAAAAGTTCTACCGATATAAATTTTATCACAATTGTCATTACCACATTTTAATTTATAAACTCCTGATTTGTTTAATTTTGAAGATTTAAATTTATTATTTTTAATGAATTTGGATAAATTGTGATCAGTTTTAAAGGAAATATTCATCTCTAAAGTTTCTAAAAATGATTTAATTTTTAAGGATGGTGTTCCAAAGTATGTTAAGCTTTTAAATTGTTTATTATTTTTATCTGAAGGGAATACTTGTTCTAAAGTCTGTTTTTTTATCTTTTCATTTATGATATTGTCAATTAAATTTGGATCGTAATTATTATTAACTGCTATTTGTTTTATGATGTTTAATTCTTTAGTATAATTATTAATATTTAATGGGACTGTTAAGAGTCTGTGTATCATACTATTGAAAGCTGCTAGTTTATGACTGAATGGGTGGACCGAACTATTATGAATTGTAATATCTGTATGTGATGGTTTATGAAATATAGAAGAAAACATGTTTATTATTTATATTTGAAATTGTAAGGTCTAGAAAGTTTAGAGACTTATTTTGTTCAAGTTCTACGGTAAATTTGATATTATTGTGAATCGAGTTTATGTAAGTAATGAAGCTCTCTAATTGTCTATTTGTTCTGATGAAGCTAGCTAAAATGTCGTCCACATATCGGTGCCAGTACATAAATTTTTTACTAAGGGGGTGTTCATGAATTATTTTTTCTATATTATCCATGAAAATTTCTGCTTGTAGGGGGCTGAGAGGGTTGCCCATAATCAAACCAGCTTTACTGCTATAAACCTCTCCATTGAAATGAAAATAATTTTGATTCAAACACACTTTTAATAAAGTAATGATATCAGAGTGAATTATAGGATTAACATTATTGTATGTGTCTCTGGTGTGTCTGCTATCGCTAACGCATCACAGGCGTACCAGAGACATATCAGAGACACCTCATAGACGCATCATAGGCACTCTTATGAAAAAAATGATACCGTTCAGTCTTCCGTCCGACTAGGTGTTTACCCCGAGACACATCAGAGACACCCCAGAGACGCATCAGAGACACATCAGAGACACCCCAGAGACACATCAGAGACACCCCAGAGACGCATCAGAGGCACATCAGAGACACATTAGAACGTATATCGGTGGTGCATGTCTGGTGCCTCTGTAGTGTATGTCTGCTAACCGTCTAATAATATATTGAATCGCGCAACCACACATTTCTATTTACTATAATGTTGTCATACAA